>CM069610.1:20612500-21921497 GCA_035771175.1 Paratinospora sagittata
CTCTATTGCCCCTTCCAGGGGACTTGGACTCGGTCCATCGCTGAGGACGCTTTTATAAACTATAATTCGCACGACAGAGCCGTTCGATTCCCAAGATGGGCTTGTCCAGGTTCACTCGCCGTTACTAAGGGAATCCTTGTAAGTTTATTCTCCTCTGCTTATTGATATACTTAAACTCAGCGAGTGGCCACGCCTAACCTGAGGTCCCATGTGGCAAAGGGTTCGTTCACCCCGTGCTTTCGATCACGTCTTCCGATCGCGGCGAAGGGTTATTGTCAACCACCACTGAGAGAGCTATTTTAGCCGACCACGAACTGGGTCATGAGGGGCCAACGTTTGCTATCATCTGCACTCCTGCGAGGGATGGGAGTGGCGTTTGCGTGATGCCCAGGTAGACATGCCCTCGATAGGGTGGCCTTAGGCACAACTTGCATTCAAAAACACGATGGTTCACGGGATTCTGCAATTCACACCAAGTATTGCATTTGCTACGTTCTTCATCGATGCTAGAGCCAATATATCCATTGCCGAGAGTCGTTCAAGACTTATTAGAAAATCGACGCAATCAGAACGATGCGCTTGCCCTGACATGTACTTTCCATTCCGAATTTCTTTGGTGCAAGCCGTGCCAGGGTTTTTAGTTCTGATCGAGATGACCGGACGACATGGGTCGCCCGACACTCGTTCGAAAGGGCACAATTCAACGATTTGCGGGTCGTTCTACTGTGCAGGATTCGACAATGATCCTTCCACAGGTTCACCTACGAAAACCTTGTTACGACTTCTCCTTCCTCTAAATGACAAGGTTCAGTGGACTTCTAGCGACGACACCAGCGGCGAACCACCCACGTCGCCGCGATCCGAACACTTCACTTCACCTAAATCGAGCCTCCTGAAAATTGACAAATGCATCAAATTAATGCTAGCACCAAGATCTCATAAAATTTTATCAAATGAAGAAAGACCAATAACATAAGGAATAGTAAAACTCCCTGGATCTTTAAGTTTTTGTGGTAGCTTATTTTGGAGAATGGCGTTACATTCCTCTGTTAGCTTGACTGTCTCAAACTCTTTAAGCGTCATTTTCTTTTACATCACATCTTTCATAAACTTGGCATAATTGGGCATCTGCTCCAAAGCATCTGCAAAAGGTATGTTGATGTAAATTTTCTAGGAAATATCGAAAAAATTGCAAATTGATCATCAAGCTTTTTCTTTGCAAATATTTGAGGATATGAAATAGGATTCTTGAGAATAAGCGGGTTGTACAAAAAAGTAATGCGGCTTGGAACATAGTCTCTCTTCTTAGCTTCTTTCTCTTCCTCATTTACAACTCTTTTGCCCTTGTTCAGACTTTCCTCTTCAACTTCTTGTGGAACATCTTCTTGAACTTGTGTAGATGATAAAAAAAAGGGTGATGAAGAAGAAATAGATGGTGAAGGACCATTCTCAACTTCTTTACTACTTAATTTCATAGTTTTGCACTGTTCTTTTGGATTGATCTCTGTATTGCTCGGGAAGGAAATTCTTTGCGGAGCATTAATGGATGGGGCTATTTGACCAATTTGGACTTCCAAATTCTTGATTGAAGCACTCATGTTTCCCATATGAGTCTCC
Organism: Paratinospora sagittata; assembly: GCA_035771175.1. Taxonomy (NCBI): domain Eukaryota; kingdom Viridiplantae; phylum Streptophyta; class Magnoliopsida; order Ranunculales; family Menispermaceae; genus Paratinospora; species Paratinospora sagittata. The sequence continues at coordinate 20,614,118 of CM069610.1, forward strand.
ATATTGTTGAACCTTGACAAATTCTTCTCAAACTTGTTGCTTGTCTCGCCAATGAACTTGGGCAAAATATCCTCAAGAGGTGTCTTCCTCTCTTGTGCTTGCATTTGTGGGTTGAAACCCAACGGTGGTTGCAAGACATTTCTATTGTTGGAGTAAGAAAAATTTTCATGGTTCCTCACACCCGGATGATATTGATTGGGCACTTGAGTGCCACCTTGGTTCCCTCTATAGTTGTCTTGGTTTCCTTTGTAGTTATACAATTTGTTGTTCACAAACAGTACTTGCTCTTCTTGACTACCAAACCCTTAAGGAACTGAGTTTGTTGCTACAATGGATGCTATGGAGGATGATGAACTTTGATTCACTTGTAGAGTGGAAACCTTATCAGACAAAGTTGCCATGTGATGTAACATACTAGCCATTTGTGCGCTTAAAGCTGTCATATGGTCCACCTCATTTAGTCCGACCACTTTTTTCATTAGAGCCCTTTCACTTGAATGTTCATAGGTGTTGGAGGCCATCTCTTCAATCAACATAAGTGCCCCATTTGCAGTCTTTCCCAGTAGTGTACCTCCTGCAGCAGCATCAACTAATGACCTTGTAGACAAGGTCATAACATTATAGAACATCTGGATTTGCAACCACTCTTGATACCCATGTTGAGGACATCTTCTTAGTAGATCTTTAAACCTCTCCCAAGCCTCATACAGTGAATCAGAATCTAATTGCTTCAACTGACTTATCTCATCCCTCAACTGTGCTATCCTTGCCGATGTAAAGAACCTTTGAAGTAACTTTTGGACCATTTCTTCCCAAGTGGTAATGCCCCAAGTAGCAAGGACTCAAGCCATGATCTTGTCTTGTCTCTCATTGAAAAAGGGAACAATCACAACCTTATTTGTTCTTTGAGTACCCCGTTTATCTTTACTGTATCACACATTTCCAAAAATGTGTTGATGTGTGGGCTGTAGGCTCTTCTTGTTGTGTTCTTCAAAACTGATGTTGTTGCACCAAGGTGATCAAGGTTGGCTTCAGCTCAAAATTGCTGGCATTTATAGGTAGCCTTGCAATCCCATAATAGTTATTGTTTACCACTGGCTTGTAGTCCCTCAAAGGTAACTGATTGTTCTCTTCAGCCATCTCTTCCACTTGTGCTCTTCTACCTCTTCTTAATCTCCTAAAAGTTTTCTCTATCTTCGGATCAAGATGTATAATTTCAACACTTCTCACTCTTCACATGAACCATTGAAATCTGTCAAGAAAAGAGAAAAACAAATTCAGAAAAATAAAAAAAGAACAAGAATACCAAAATTAAGATCAAAATCAATTCGAATTGATATTAAAAAAAGTAAACTTGGCACTATCCCCAGCAATAGCGCCAAAAATTTGATCGTGATTATTTGTATCGCAAGTGCATGATAGTCAAGTAATAAAATAGATCCTGAATGAATCAGGATGTCATCCTCTGGGATAGTGAATTTTACAAATAGAAATGCCCAAAACTATTATAATCTTGATTCTCTCTAGGTCATCAAAATGAGATGATTAAAATTCTGAGATTGAAAGTAAACACAACTAAGACTAATTAATGCAATTAAATTGAGAATTTGAGAAAACCAATGGATAGAGATGGTTAGAGAGTTGATTTCACTATGTTGTTTTATATAGGTTTCAAAAGATAATGCAATTGAGTTAATTCTTAGGTTTATAAATCATGAATCCTAGCTTGTTCAAACCCTTCTCTCGAATGCAAATTTGAACACCTATACTTCAATGACTAATTCCCTCTCTCGAGTGAAAATTAACAATTCAAGCATGCATTGAGATCTATGATTCAATTCAAATGATTTTAAAGGGGTTATAGGTCTCTCGACTCGATACAAAACTCCCTAGGTTATAATTTACTTATTCAAGATCAATAGCACCTCTCTAGAGTGTAAGAAATCGAATCCAAAATCATTCAACAAGTGGCCAACAAATTGAAAGCATTAAGCATGGAAAATTGCAAATAAACCTATCAAATTACTCAACAACCCAAAAATAATGAAAATCAAACAATATAATTCAACATAGATCAACCAACTTCTCTATTGAAAACTTAGCTCATATTCAAATCTATGGCTACAAGATGAAGATTTAAAGAAGAAATCAAACAAATAAAAAAAATAGAATAGAAATGAAGGAAAACCCCCTTTTACAAGTGAAAAACTCCTTCTTCCTCTACTAAACCCTGATACAACTCCTTCTTCAACCTCTTTCTTGCCTCCTTTTTCCAACCCTAAACCTAATTAGTTGCTATCTAATGTTCTAAAATGTGATAAGATCCCCTAAACAAACCCTAAAATGAGCATATATACATTAGTGGTTAAAATTACAAAAAGGGGCTATATATTTTTGTCAAAATACAAAAATTCTCACATAAATACATATTACAGCGCCGCGGCGCTCCATCCTATCATCGCAACTCTCAGATCCAGAATGAGCTTGTTCCTTCTCTTTCTTGTGTGGACTTGGCCGTTTTTAGGCTTTTCTTCTTCATTCTTTCTCCACCTTTTGCACTCTTTTTGCACATGTTCTTGACCCCCTTTTTAGCCTCAATTACACCACTTTATGCTCCTTATTTACTTACAAAACAAAACACAAACTAAGTGTAGACTTTATGCAAGAAACAAAAACATCAAAATATGAAGAACTAATTGAAAAGTAAATGCTTCCTAATATTCTAGCATGTATCAAACATGGTTTATTCATGACAAAAACCTTCTAAAAACCTAAATTAACACCTAAATGACCCTAAAACAACTAAGTATGCAAATCATGCACAAAACACCTAAAAACTAAACAAATGCACCTAGAAACCTAACAAATGAAATGCAAAACACTACCTAAAAACTTCAACTTATCAGTGTTATCCGTGAATGTACATAGAACTAGGTCGGTATGGCCTCTCTGTGGCTTCTCCCCCTTGGATGATTCATCGTTCTTCTCTTTATTTTGCTTGCTCTCATTGCTAGGCTCTTCATGCTCTTCATTAGGTGCTAATGGTGATGCTATGCTTGGGCTATTATGAGTAGTACCTTTCACTTCCTTCCTACTTCTCAAAGTGATGGCGTGGCATTGCTCTTTCAGATTCACTTCGGTGTTACTAGGAAGTGAACCATGTTGTTGGGCATTCACTGTTGATGCAAGTTGCCCCATTTGAACTTCCAAATTTTTGATTAAAGCTTTTGTCTCCATCATGAACGAACTCAACAGATCTTCCAAGGATGGCTTCTTCTTTTGAGCTTGAGTGTAGATGCTCGGTGGAGGTTGCAATGTATTCTTTGTCTTTTCATAGGAGAAGTTCTCGTGATTTGGAGTGCTCAAGTAATACTGATTTGGTAGTCCTTGATTTCCTCTAAAATTGTATCCCCGGTTGTCTATATACTGAACTTTCTCCTCTTGTTCTTCCATGGCATCTACTCCCGAATACCCCATATTGGCAATTGCAGAATTAATGAAAGGTTGTGCTATTTGCATTGAAGCAATTTGATGAGATAAAGTTGATATCTGCGCCGCCAATGTTGTAATGGGATCAACCTCAGATAAACCAGCAAATTGATGTTGTTGGACCATGGCATTGATTGGCATGCAAATAATCCCCGAATAGTTATCATGGATGACCGGGTTGAAATAATCCCGACGAAGTAATTGATTGTGCTCGATCGTCATTGCTTAAAGAGATCAGTACAAGAAAATAAAAAATCAAAGTAAAAGAAAATAAAATCAAACAAATAATAAAAACAAATTCTAAATTAAAATAAAAGTTAAGAAAACACAATATTAGTGTAAACTAGCAACCAATCCCTGACAACGACGCCAAAAACTTGTTGTGTGAAAAAACCACAAGCGCACGGTGTCAAGTTATAATATAAACCGATAAGTAAATCGGGTTGTCGTTTTCTAAGATTGTTACTCACACTAGCTATCACGTTTTTAACCCTAACTTTATATAGACAATCGAAATTGAGTGATTAAGTGAATTAAACAAAGCAATTAAACAACTAGAAAGTAAACTAAATCAATGCAATGTAAAATCAGAGAAGTTAATAATAAAAATGCCTAGAGGTTCAATATCACCGCCCTCTCAACTATGCCTAAATATGAGATTATCATCAATGCAATTTCATCGTCTATAAGGAGGAAATCCTAACTTCTCTAACTCCCTCTCTCGAGCACCAGTTAGAACATGCTATTAGAACCCTAGGTTTTACTCTTTTGATGAAAACCCAAAACTCTAACAACTTAGTAAGATCTATAATTCTCTTCAATGGCTTCAAGGGATATTTCGATCTCTTCTCGATTTCACAATCATCCAGGTTATATCTTCCTTGTTCCAACCCAAAATACCCCGTCTCGGGCACCTATTTCAAGTCTAAAATCATCCAATCCTTGGCCAAGGGATTAAAAGCATTAAACTCAGAAAAACATAAATAAACTAGCAACTTCAATGATAATAATCAAACAATAAAACCTACAACATAGTATCAAGTTTGAATTGATCTACACCTCTAGATAGAGGATTTAGTTCATAACTAAAGAAATAAAAGCATGAAATAACATGATGAACATAAATCTAAACTCAAAAGAGTAAAGTAGAAGGTAGAGAAAGTGTAGGAGACTCTTCAACAATCTTCAAGCTTGATCTTGTTCTCCACGCAAACCCTAGTCGTCCTGCCTTCGTTCTCCACTCTCTAATCTTTGAAAACCCTAAACAATGGTCTTTATAGAGCCACAAGTCCATAGGAAGTCGCAATAAGAAACTCCAAGTCAAATTAGGAAAGTTCGCAACAAAATTAGAAGGTTTTTAATTCTGTAGCACCTCCGCTTTCTTCCTCTCCGTTTTTCCTATTTTTCTCCACTCTCTATCCCCTAAAAACACTCTCATCATATATTATTTTAAGTAAGGAATAATTAGAAAAAAACAGCGTCCAATTCGGAGTTAAATTGAGAAAGTTATGGCCAAAACTCCAAAGTCGCACAAAAATAGAAAGTCCTAGCGCCACGACGCCCAGTTAGGAGTTTTTGCACACTTTTCTTCCTCTTTTCTTGTGGACTTAGCCATTTTATCATCTCCTTTAACTTGCATTCTTCATGTTCTTGCATTCCAAATGGTTGTAACTTGTTTCCATCATTCAAATTCACGTTCAACACATTTAAACACCTACAAAATAAATCAAAACCAATCAGTAAAACACTTATATGATCAACTAAACCAACTTATAAAATTAAACACCGAAATAAAACATAAAATACCAAAAGTGACTTAAACTATCAAATAACCATATTATAATAAACTAACCTAATATATGAACCAAATACTCTAAAACTCACCTAAAACATGTTCCAAAAGATCTACTAAACACCTAGTTATCAAGGAGCAATAACCTCTCACTTTTCAGCCAAGCATAATCACACATTGATAGTTGAATCAGTGTTGGTCTAAGGTTCATTATTTGCTCTGTAAGTATTTCTTTGATTCTTGGTAAAAGAATCAACCTCTGAAACGTGTATTTGATTTACTTTGGTGGCTGTGTAGGTCACTAAGGTTGAGCAAGTGTTGTTGGCTCAGTATTACTGTCCAAGAGGGGGGGTGAATTGGACGTGGCAAATTTTCGGGTTACCTTTCGGTTAAGTAATCAAACAATATTTGTGTCCATTTGAAACAATTAGTAGACTTATGGGCGTACAATCTAGTTGACTTACAGGCGTAACTAGAAGCCGTGAACCTAACCAACTTGCGGATGTGGCTAGAAGCCGTACACTAACCAACTTACGGGCGTGGTTAGAAGTCGTACAAAAAAGGTATAATCCCGATTGGCTAACAAGTCAACAATACATCAAGGTTATAAATGTTATTTAGAGAATTTCTAGGAACTCTCTTACAATTCTAGCATACAACCTTGAAATGAACAATCTATATTATTCCAACCACAATATATTAAGTGAAGTGCAATGTTGAAATAGTTGTTCAAAAATACATGCAAACGATTCAAAAGATGTTTATTCAAGTTCAAGAATCGTGTGTGTACATGTATTCTCAAATATTGATTCTAAATATGATAATGAAGCACAAGAATCAATATGGAAGTAATGATCAAAACTTATTGATTCACAGATATAAACATTAAAGTATGTGAATTAATATGAGCAAGTTATGATCAAAATAATCGATTCAAACAATATAAGTTAGGCCCAAAAATCAATGTCAAACAAATCAAATGAAACCACTATCCACGATGATATAAGTTGAAAGCTCAAATATGGTTTCACACAATAGAGAAAAACTATTTTAATAAGATAGTAAATCAAACAACAAAATCGTTTCAACTCAAACACAAACACAAGAATTGTAAAAGAGATGTTACCCAACTTAGGTAAGATGAAGCTCGTAGATTCTCTGAAGTGAATGTGGTTGAGAGATTTCCCTTTCAAGAATGATCAAGATCAACAAGCAAGTGTTGGAAACACTCAAGAACGGCTTGATCAAACGCTCAAGAAAACCTTTCAAGTTTCGCAAAGATTTTGAAACGATTAATAGAACTTTTCAAATGGTAGAATCAAAGAGTTGAATGTAGTGAACTTTGCAATCAAAAGGTGTTTATAATAGCTCAAGAACTTATTTAAGGCTTGGAAATACGAATACAAGAATATAGGCACAAGTTCATATGTTTTGCAAAAGTTGTTCTCAAATGAGCAAAGTGTGGTATTTATAGAAAAATACCTGCCCGAGCCACAGGAATGCATTCCTCAGATGAGGAGCGCGTCTCTGCTTTGAAATTTAAAAAGGTTCAAATTTCCCTCCAATGCAACAGCGTGTTCCTTAAACCCTGATAAAAAAATCTAGGTTTCGGGACAAAAACACAGGAGCACATTCCTTGGACACAGGAGCGCGTTCCTTGGAGTCCAAAGTTACAGAACCTTGATTTTTTTTATCAAAACAGGTTCAAAGCATATTCAAACACATAAACCAAGTTTGAAAACATTTTAAACATGATTAAACCATAATGAGCGAAGATAAACGTGTGTAAAACAATTGATTAATACAAATAAAGCAAGATGATTAAGACATACGATACAACACACATAAACCGATGAAATCCATGCAAAGTTGGTAACATGAGTACATGAGTAACAATGATATAGATATACATGAAAATGAACCTGAACTATATGATTGCTTGATAAAAATGATAATATACGTGCATGCATGATCAATATGATAGTAGTATGCGTGCATGAATATCTAATAACCTATATGCATGAGAAATAATAATGTATGCTTGATTTAGAAAAGATGCAAAGTATATTGTGGTTGGAACAAGTAAATATTACTCTACAACACTAAGATTCAAGACAAAAGATTACAGACTTGAAGCTCTTGAAACTTCATGCTTTATTGTTCCATCCACAAGCTTTGACGAGATAGTTGAACCTATCTGATATGGCTAGTTAGCAATAAAACAACTAAGTTAAAGGCATTAGTGATCACAAGAAATGTTGTTTGTAATCATCAAAACAAAATCGGGTGAAAGTCGTTACATCAACAAGTGTTGCCCAAGTGGTTAATGATTTTTCTCACTGTTAATCTAATTACCTCACGACCCGCATATATGAGAAAAAATATTTTGATGATTACAAACCACATTCCTATATTATATTTTTTGCATACACATTGCATACCTTATTGCATGAAGGTTCGATGATGCACAGTGGAAGAGCTGTCAAGATCAAGTTGAAAACCATGATCGTTCAGAGATAGAATTTTATGTTATTAGAACTTGATAGGATTGTAGAATCTCTATTATCACATGATTCAACAAGTGCTCATGCCTTTGCATAATTGAATGTTTTAATCAATTTGTTTTTGAAGAATTTTCATTGATTTTTTTGATCACTCATAATGGATTTTTAATGATTGATTTGATCCAAAATACTGAGTTTTAATCTTGTTTAATCGAGTGTTAAAATTTTTGAAAAATGTCAAAAATGATTTTAAGTGTCTATCAAGACGCTAATGTCTCAGCAGCGCCCTCCTGTACTTATCATGTCAGGACGCTGATGATACATTAGGATTTTGACAATGTTCTAGGTTGAAAACTATTCATGTCTATTAGGACGCTATTCATGCATTAGCGCCCTAATCTAATCAATCGTATGAACTTTTCAGGACGCTAATTGAATATCAACATGCTAATTGATAAGTTGAATATTTAGATATGTTTAGAGCCTGTTTTAAATGAGTTTTAATAAAATTTATGCATTAGTTTGGTTAGTTTGTCTTAGTTTTGATCTATTTGTTAGTTTAGTCACGTTTTAGTATACTATGCTTTATTTCGGTTTTTAATTCTATAAGTTGATAGATTTGATTATCTAAGTGTCTTACTCATTTGTTTTGGTTTGTTTTGTAGGTGTTTAAATCTGTTGAACATGGATTTGGATGATGGGAACAAGACACAAGAAGTTGGAATGAAGATACATGTGCAGAAAGGTGCACAAGATAGGCAAAAATGGAAGAAAACTTGCAAAAGCAGCTTTTTGGGCGCTGCAGCGCTATAACCCAGTAAAAAAGGCAAAAATTAGCTCTCTGGGCGTTGCAGTACCCAAACGTAGCACTTGCGCGAATGGAAAGATGCAGTTTTGCACGACGTTTTTGTTTTGGCCATAACGTTCTTTATTTAACTCAAAATTGGACGTGGTTTGTTTCTATGGATTCTTACTTGAAATACTACAAGATGGAAGGGTTTCGAGATTGATTTCGAGTAGATAGAAAGAAGAAAAATGGCAACGAAGAAAGCGGATGTGAGATTCAAAATAGAAACTTTCTAATTTTGTTGCAAACTTTCCTAATTTGACTTGGACTTCTCCTAGACGACTTCCTATAGACTTGTGGCTCTATATATACCATTCTTTAGGGTTTCTAAAGGAGGAGAGTGGAGAAGAAGGGGATTACGGCTGGAGCGAAGTGGAGAAGAAGATCTACATTGAAGACAATTCACAGTCTTTACAGCATTCTAGTTTGTTTTCCAGTGCTTTTATTCATGTTAAAACCATTGCTTAATGTCTTTACGTCTTTAGTTATGAACTAATTTGTTACTTTAGAGAGGAGACGGATCCTATATTAGATTTTAAGCAATAATATTAGCTTTTGTTTATTATCAAAGATTTATTCATAGTTTATATATATTTCTCTTTGTGTAATGTTATTGATCTCTTGATCACGGATCCGTTGATCATAGACTTGGGGCGCACTCGGCAGAGGGTTCTCTAGGTTGGATCATGAGAAATTTGACATGCGGTGGTTGTAGTATCGATAGGTATACAACATTGCATGAAGTTGTAGAAAAATCACAAAGTGTAATGCATGATTAAAACAAGGGTTTTTATCGACAGATTGAAACCCTATTTTGGTGATAGGTTCTAATGCGGCACTCGACAGAGGGTGTTAGAGATTATAGGATTTTGACTTATAAACTTGAATAATAATTTGATAGTGAGCATGTCTAATATTGCATAATTGATAATTACGAGAAATCTAATCTCTAGATATTTTTAATATTAATTTTTCTCCAGAAAATTCTAATAATTTGTTGTTTTCATTATTGCTCTAGTTTAATTACCATTTTAGTTAAGTAATCATTGAAATTTGGTTTTCTAGATAAATTTAAGGCTAGGAACGATACAACTAGTGTAGCTTATTCATCCCTGAGGACGATACCCGATATCTCATCGATATATATTATAACTTGACACCGTACGCTTATGGTTTGCACCTAACAAGTTTTTGGCGTCGTTGCCGAGGCTAGATATTAGTTTACATTATTATTGTGTTTTGAAGCTCTGATTTTAATTTAGATTTTGTTTTTTGTGTTATTTTCTGAATTTTTCTTTCTTTCTTTCTTTGTTTATTTTAGTTTTAACTACTTTATATTCTTTTTTTGTTGTTGTTTTATAGGATTTCAAGAGTATATGCAACGAGCAAGAAGTTTTGAAGTCTTGCCACCCGATCCTGAAATTGAACGCACTCTTGGAAGATTATGAAGGGAGAGACGAATAGAAGCCGAAGCAATGGAGGACGATCAACTTCAGTTGACTTTGAGAGATTACTTCAAGCCGGACATTACTGAAAATTATTCAAGTATAGTTCGTGTTCCTATCAACGTGAACAACTTTGAGTTGAAACCGATGTTGATCTCGATGGTCCAACAACATCAGTATGGTGGATCTTCTATTCAAGATCCTACTATCCACATCACCACCTTCTTGGAGATGTGTGACACGGTCAAGATGAATTGTGTTACTGAGGACACCATAAGATTGAGGTTGTTCCCTCTCTCTTTAAGGGATAAGGCACGAGCATGGTTGCAATCTTTGCAACCCGGAAGCATAGCCACATGGCAAAAGATGGTGCAAAAGTTCTTACAAAAGTTCTCCCCACCAGCCAAGATCGCCCAACTAAGAGTTGAGATTGGGCAATTCAAGCAACATGAGGCGGAATCACTTTATGAGGCATGGGAAAGGTTTGAAGAACTCCTGAGGAAATGTCCTCAACATGGTTTTTAAGATTGGCTGCAACTTCAACTTTTTTATAATGGAATGACGTTTTCTACGAGGATACTCGTAGATGCGGCGGCCGGTGGTTCATTGTTGTCCAAGACTATTTCTGAGGCATTTGGTTTGTTGAAGGATATGGCTACCAATACATATGAAGTTCCAGGAACAAGATCTATGGTGAAGAAGGTAGCTGGGTTACATGAAGTAGATCCTACAACATCCCTTTCGGCACAAATTTCATACCTTTCGCATCAACTTACTGCACTTACCACTCAAAGTGCACAACCTTCTATTGAGAAAGCGGCGACGTTGAATTTGGGATATTCGGGCAATGAAACACATGAGGAGGAAGTTCAATATATTAACAATCGGGGGTACAACTATTGAAGCAATCAAGGAGTTCCAAATCAATACTACCCAAGTATCAAAAATCATGAGAATTTCTCTTATGCCAACACGAGGAATACATTGCAACCTCTACCTAATGTTCAGAATCAAGCTTAAGAAAAGAAGTCGTATTTCGAGGATATACTGGGGCCGTTTATGATGGAAACTAGGGCATCTATAAAAAAAATTGGAGGTTCAAACTAGGGCATCGATGAAGAATTTGGTGGTTCAAGTGGGGCAACTAGCCTCAACTATAAATGCCCAACAAAGGGTGTCAATACCTAGCAACACTGAGGTAAACCCGAAAGAACAATGCCACGCCATATTCTTGAGAAGCGGGAAGGAAGTGCAAGGGGCTGATCATCCTAGCCTAGGCACACCACCACCCATTGAAGAGCATGAAGAGATAAGCATTGAGCCTAAGCTTAGTAAAGATAAGGATACAGAGTCATCCAAGGGGGAGAAACCGCATGAGAGGCCCTACTGGCCTGGTTCTATCACTTTCACGGATAACCCCCCTAACTCAAAACTCCTATTCCGTTTCCTCAAAGATTCCAAAATAAAAATCTTGACGAGCAATTCGTTAAGTTTCTTGATATTTTCAAAAAGATTCACATTAACATTCTTTTTGCAAATGCACTGGCGCAAATGCCAAACTACATGAAGTTCATGAAGGAAGTTATGTTGAAAAAGAGGAAGCTGGAAGAATTCAAAATAGTGAAGCTTACAGAAGAGTGCAGTGCAATCATACAGAGAAAGCTTCCACAAAAGCTGAAGGATCCGGGGAGTTTCAATATACCTTGCACCATTAGTCCTTTAAATTTTAGTAATGTTTTATGTGATTTAGGTGCAAAAATTAACTTAATGCCTTTGTCCATTTTCAGGAAATTGGGGCTTGGCGAGGTGAAGCCAACTACGATATCTTTGCAACTAGCAGATCGATCACTTACATACCCTTGGGGTATCATTGAGGACGTGCTAGTGAAGGTGGACAAGTTGGTCTTCTCGGTGGATTTTGTAGTTTTGGACATGGAGGAAGATGGCGATATTCCTCTTATACTTGGGCGACCATTCCTTGCTATTAGGAGAACATTGATAGATGTGGAGCATGGTGAACTTACTTTGAGGGTTAGTGAAGAAAAGGTGATGTTTAATATCTACAATATACCCAAAGTTCCCGATAAGAAGAATACATGAAACCAGATTAATGTCAAGAGGGTAATTGATGAGTGTGCTACCAAGGCTTATGAGAAGCCTACATCGAAGGATACCTTGGAGCATTATGTGGGTAAAATTGAGAATTTTGGTGACCTTCCTCCCTTGGTGTGGAAAGACCTGTATTTGATGCCTAATGTTGAAGAAGAAAAGTTGATGAGTACTATGATTGAGCATAAGCGAAAAGATGGATCTCTTTCTCAAGTCAAGAAGAAATGGTTAAGAAACTATAAGGGTCAAGATAAAAGGAATGAAAAGGCCTTGCTTCTTGATGATCCACCTTAGAGAAACAAAGAAGAAATCAGGCTGAGGACTTTAAACTAAGCGCTTGTTGGGAGGCAAGCCATCGGTTTTGATTTTTATTTTATTTTATGTGTTTTCTATTTTTAGTCATTGTAGTATAGATTTGAGTTTGTTTTAACCATTGACAAGTTTTTGTTTCTTTTCCTTCCCAGGTTCTAAAATAAGTTTGGGGGACCTCTTCGACCAACTAGGAGAGGCGATTGGAGTGCTTCATGTTGAAACTTTACCCATTTGGGTTCAGGGGGTTTTCTAAACTCCTCTCTCTCTTATATGCCTCTGTTTTCCTAGTATTTATTTGTTTATTTCATGGATTGAGGACAATGCTTGTTTTAAGTTTGGGGGGAGAATTTTGATTTTTGACGTGTCATGGTAAAGACTTGTTCAGGATGTCCTATGATTTTACAAGTTTTGATTTGGTTCTATTATTTTTATTTTTCTGAATGGCCAATGATAAGAAAACATGTATATGAACATGACTCTAGGGGAATGTAGAGAGTAATTTATAAGTTTGTGTGCTTGATTCAACTTTGAACTTGGTTTTGTTTGAAATTCTCTATATGTCTAGTGTAGTTGGCTTTGTGGAATCATGACATGTTGGGATTGGATTTGTGCAAGTAAAGTTATATATATTAGATCTCTAGAAATCCTAGAACAAGTTTGATTATCACTTGAGGCGAAATCCTAGAGTGCATGCTATAAGGAAAATGTTTTAGGCCATGTTTGAATAAGTTTGAGCCAAATAGGCTACCTTACTTTTTATTGTATCCATAGTTCCCATTTTTAACTGAATATCTTTTTTTTTGTTACCTATACATCATGAAGTTTGAGTTTATTATGTTTTATTTCCCTATTTTTCAACCTATGTACCTTATACACTTTGATCATGTTGGAGTGTTATTATTTGGATGAAAGAACAATGAGAAAGAAAAGTGAAGAAAAAGGGTAATAAAGAAGGAAAAAAAAAAGAAAAAAAAATGAGAAGTTTGCTTATGAGTTTTATTGAAAAAGAAAAGAAAATGAAAAAGAGAAGAAAATGATGCTATGCCCATGATCATGAAAAGAAATAAGTTTGGGGGTGTAGTTATTCTTTGAAAATAAGAAAACAAGCAAACAAAAGAATGGGGAATGAAATGAATAGATTGAATATTTAGAGAGGATATATGTGCTGAAATTTGGTTTTTGTTTCTAAATGTAATGTTGTGGATGTTTATAAAAGATCAAAGTGTTTAAGGTGTTTTGAGCATAAATTTTGCCAATTTTTCCTACCTTTGAACCTTGGCAATACATTACAACCTAAGAAAGACCTATTGATTCTAAATGGCATGTGATCTAAATTAGTGGAGAGTGGTATGAAAGATTTGCCTATGGGATTCAGTTTATATATATTTATTTGAGATCATAACACTTCATACTTGCTTGCACTTGTCTATGAATTTCATGAATGGTTTTATGAGACTAACTATATGATGGTGTGTTTTAGAATGGAAGATAAGGTTAGGTGAGAAGTTGGATTGAAATTCTAGACATCTCTAACACTCTTAAAAAAATTATCCATGGAGTTATTATCTTTCAATGTGATCTTAGAGGCCATAATGATGATCTTGGTTGATATTTTGAATCAAATTCTTAATTTGTTTGAGATTAGGATGGTAGATGATTGATTGATTTTAGTTTTAGTTTTGTTTTCCCTTTGCTTGGGAAAATCAAAGTCCTAAGTTTGGGGGTATTTCATAAGTTGAATATTTAGATATGTTTAGAGCATGTTTCAACTAGATATCAAGAAGAAAAATGGCAACTAAGAAAGTCGATGTGACATTCAAAATAGAAACTTTCTAATTTTGTTGTAAACTTTCCTAATTCGACCTGGACTTCTCTTGGATCACTTCCTATAGACTTGTGGCTCTATATATACCATTCTTTAGGGTTTCTAAAGGAGGAGAGTGGAGAAGACGAGGATTACGGCTGGAGCGAAGTGGAGGAGAAGATCTACATTGAAGACTATTCACAATCTCTACAACATTGTAGTTTGTTTTCCAGTGTTTTTATTCACGTTCAAACCATTGCTTAATGTCTTTATGTCTTTAGTTATGAACTAATTTGTTACTCTAGAGAGGAGTTGGATCCTATATTAAATTTTATGCAATAATATTAGCTTTTTTTTTATTATCAAAGATTTATTCATAGTTTATTTATATTTCTCTTTGTGTAATGTCATTGATCTTTTGATCACAGATCCGTTGATTATAGACTAGGGGGGCGGCACTCGACAGAGGGTTCTCTAGGTTGGATCATGAGAAATATGACATGTAATGGTTGTAGTATCGATAGGTATACAACGTTGCATGAAGTTGTAGGAAAATCACAAAGTGTAACGCATGATTAAAATAAGGGTTTTTATCAACAGATCGAAACCCTATTTTGGTGATAGGTTCTAATGGGGCACTCAACAGAGGGTGTTAGAGATTATAGGATTTTGACTTATAAACTTAAATAATAATTTGATAGTGAGCATGTCTAATATTGCATAATTGATAATTAGGTGAAATCTAATCTTTAGATATTTTTAATATTGATTTCTCTCCAGAAAATTCTAATAATTTGTTGTTTTCATTATTGCTCTAGTTTAATTACCATTTTAGTTAATTAATCATTGAAATTTGGTTTTTTAGATAAAATTAAGGCTAGGAACGATATAACTACTGTAGCTTATTCATCCCTGTGGACAATACCTGATATCTCATCGGTATATATTATAACTTGACACCGTACACTTGTGGTTTGCACGTAACACTAATCGTTTTCTGAACTTAAATGCTTTTGAACACATTAAAACGTTGATTAAATAGTAGCACCCTCATAGTTTCAGATTTAAAAGTTTTAAAGTAAGTCAGGACGCTTACGTTTCAGTAGCCACCTCACTTCACAGTTCAGCAGGACGCTTATTGAATATAAGTGCCCTTAAGGAACAAAATGACAAAAATTGGTATTATGCGTCAGGACGCTAACTGACTATCAGGACGCTAATCCAACACTGTCGTCAAGCTGATAACTGTGTTGAAACCTTTCAGAACGTTTTAGGACCTTTTTTAGAACATTTTATTCTCATGAATGCACATATGATTCTGGTGTTGCTGTTGTGATTGCACAGATTGAATCAATTCATTCCGGGAAAAATGTATCCGTTTGATTTGAAATGAGATTTGAGCGCCAAACATCCTTTTGAGAAACAGATCAAACATTTTTTATATATACAACACTTTGAGATGTTGGAAGAAGAACAAGATGAAACAAATCAAGTATACAAAAACTGAGTTTTAATCTTCGTTTTACTTATGCAAAAAACTTTTGAAAGTTATTCTTCTCTTCGTTACAAAACTCTGATATTTGAAACACTTGAGTACTTGGAACATCTTCTGGATTTTAAAGAACTTCACTTCATATCTTTTGAAAATCCATTGAAGAAACGAAGCTTATAACCTTCATTTTCAGCTGCACTTCATTACATACACTTTGCTAAATCTGTGGTAACTGAGGGTTCAACCAAAAGCTTCGTAAGTATCATTTTGATTCTAAGTAAAAGGAATCATATCTCAATCTTGTATTCATTAATATTAGTGACAGTTGTCACTGGAATAAAGCAAGTGTTGCTCGAGTTGTAAAGGTTGTTCTCAAGTCTGCGAAGTTGAGAAACAGTTAAGGTTGTTCTCAAGCCTGTGAAGTTGAGAAAATGGAAACGGTTTCACCCGTAAGAAGATCCGTTAGTGGAGTTTGGACAAAATCCTAACTGAGGAAGTTAGGTAGTGGACGTAGGTGCGATTGAACCACTATAAGTCCCGTGTCTTGTCCTTTATAGTTCATTCTTCATTGCTTTGTGTAATTAGCCAAACCTACTACATTCCATTGTATTATTTTTCTTTAAAGAAAGTTATAAAATTGTTAAGTGTCCAATTCACCCCCCCTCTTGGACATATCCGGGCCAACACTGACACCTGTGAAGTTGAGAAAGGTTGTAATGGTTTGATCCTCACCCGTAAGATGATTTGATAGTGGAGTTTGGACAAAATCCTAATCGGGGAGATTAGGTAGTGCTTGTAGGTAGGCGCCGAACCACTCTCAATCTGTGCGTACTTTACTAATTGATTGTTCCTTTAACTATTCTTTATCATTTCTATTTATTGACTGCTACTGTCTTGTTTCAATTATAAATATGTTTTGTTATGTTTTTAAAGCCTGCTCAATTGTCCAGATTACCCCCCTCTTTGACATTTTCGGGCCAACAATTAGTATCAGAGCGGGTTACTAATCAAAAGATCTCACAATCTTTGATTAATCATGGCAGGTCAAAATCTTAAAGACATTGCAACCCATAGTGAAGGAAACTCTACCAACAAACCACCTCTATTCAAAGGAGAAAACTATCTCCATTGGAAAACCAAGATTAGATTTTACCTTAGAGCCCAAGATCTAGAAATGTGGGATGTTGTGACGAACAATTGTCTAACACCTACAAAAATAGTTCAGGGTACGACTGTACCTAACGATTTAGAAGAATGGATAGCTAAAGAAAATAAAAAAGATTTGCTTAACAATCAAGCTGTAAACATATTATTTTGCAGTCTATCGATTGATGAATTCAATAGGTTAGCGCGTGTGAAACAACCAAGGAAATTTGGAAAAGACTCGAAGTAACCTATGAGGGAACTTTGCAAGTGAAAAGGGTTAGACTTCAAATGTTAGTTGGAACTTATGAGACCTATAGGATGGAGGAAACCGAGAACATAGCAGAAGCTATCGCATGTTTCACCAAGAACTTAAATGAAATGAAGACTTTAGGAAGAACTTATGATCAAGAAGACTTGAGTTTGTGAAAACTTGTTTGATTTTGGAAACTAAGAGAAAAACACAAATACACAAGTTTCTAAATTTTTTTGCAAAATTTGCTCACAATGAGCGAAGACACGTATTTGTAGAAAAATATCCCAGAAAAAGTAGGAAACACGTTTCCTAGGGAGGAACCACGTTTATATGTGAAAATGCCTGAAAATAACTCTAGGGTATGCAAGAGAAATGCGTTTCTGCTGAAGGAAACGCGTTTCTGTGTAAATTCCCAGAAATGCCCAAAAAGCAAGAAACCTGTTTTTCCAATGGGAAACACGTTTCTATGAAAATTCCAGAAGGCATGATTTCTTGAAAATTAGGGAAAACGTGTTTCTACCAGCCTGAGAGAAAATTCATCATTCTTGAAATACAGGAAACACATTTCTATTCAAGGAAACGTGTTTCTATATGTCCAGTTGAAAAACTTCTCTCTGGACAACAAGGAAACACGTTTCTTAAAGAAGAAACGCGTTTTTGCAAATACAAAAACTAATTTTTGAGTTTTTCGAATTTTTCCAAGTCCACAACATGTTTTCTTGAAAAACTAAGATAAAAAACACTTGAAATCATTGAATAATGATCGAATTGAGTTCATGCAAGTGTTAAACTCATTTTTGTTAAATAATAAAACTTTTGACTAAATTAAGAATCGAATGACTTTAAAAAATGATTGACTTTTTCAAAGTTGATGAGTTAGGTATTTATATGTGTTTTGAGTAAGTTTTAGATGATATTTAGGATGATTTATTCATTTATTAGGTTGGTTTATGTTAGTTTTGTTTTAGTTGTTAGTTTAGTCAACTTTAGGTATTTGATGCTCTATTTCAGTTTTTACTTTTAAAAGTTAATTAAGTTGATTATATAAGTGTTTTACTCATTAGTTTTGCTTTGTTTTCTAGGTGTTTAGATGTGTTGAAAGTTCATTTGGATGATGGAAACATAATACATGAAGACGGAATGAGGATACATGAACATACCAAGTCAAGGAGACCCAAAATTTGGCCAAGTCCACAAAGCAAAAAATGTGCAAAATCTAGAGACTGAGCGCCTAAGCGCCCAATTCTAAGAGCTGAGGCACCGGGTGTTGCGAGAAAAATACAAATTTTTGGGATTTTAAGTTGTGATTTCGGGCTTTCTAATTTGGGCTCCTTTTGGCTTGTACCTATAAATACTTCATTGATTAGGCTTTTTAGAGCATCATAGAGAGGAGGACAAGGAAAGGCGAATCGAAACGAAGTGAAGAAGAAGATCTTGAAGTTGGAGATAAGGGAGAGAGATTCACATCCAAGGCGTTTCTAGTTTGATTTCTATGTTCAAGTTCAAGTCTATAATCATGTTTTATGTGTTTATCTTGCAAGTTATGAACTAAATTATTATTCTAGAGGGTAGAAGGATTCGATACTAGATACTATGTTTTAAGATTGGATTTATGTTTTATTATTAATTGATTCTTCATAGTTTATTTATATTTCTCATTGCATAATGCTTTTAATCTCTTACAGTGATGTAGACGTAAAGCTTGATCGAATCGTTAGAGTGAAGTGATCTTGAAATCATGATGTGATCGTTTAAGTCCTTTTGATTGAAACAAACTTGATTGTTGGATGTGATCTTTGAGTTCCTTGATCGAGTCGTTCCTTGGCTTTTTTCTTTCCTTAGGTGCTATGATGAAATCTTGATACACGCACGTTTAGCACCGAAAAGTACTTTGTTTGTGATCATCGAAATATACTTTATCACAGTATATTTAGGGACGAGCTAAGTAATGAATCGCATAGGTTAACACTAATAGTCCTAAAAAAATATTCACAATATACACATAATCAAACCATTTCATATTCACATCCACAACATACGAGTCATCCCATATACACAAAAACCACTATCCATTTTTCTTTCTCACAAGACTTATATACAACTCAAGTCTCCAAAACATATATCATTATATCTATGATAACATGATTGTAATCCACATGCATCATCTATACCATTCTCATGTATCTTTATCATTTATACAACTCACAAACTATTATAAACACAGTTTGGTGCTATATATATACATAACCCAAATCAAAATTTTATAACCAACTCCCTGTACACACAACATACTCACAAAAGTTAAGAGACAGGTCCAATCAACTCTCTGGAGCCTTGCCGTTACCCTTGTAATCAATACTTGTAATAAAAGGGAGTGGGGTGAACCATAGCAAGCTCAATGAGTAATCTAGTAATGGCATTATATATGCATCAATAAGAAAACATGGCATTCAATCAATATCATAAACCCGATATGAAAATAACATGTAAATATCCATACATGTAAATATCCATACATGATTCAAGTACCTTTTTTTGTTTTGCGCCACTCTATACATATCATACAATGCATAAATAACAAAATCCTCACCCTCAGGTATGTAAGTAAATGTATATCCCCATTATGTATTTATATGGAAAACTCAACTTATCAAACCATCCTCTCGATCATTCTGAGGTCTAGTCTACAAACTTCCCTTAATGGAATTGATCACATACTTTCCTTACATCGGGTTAGTCTAAGTATGTTTGATATTCAAATCAAAGATTTCATGTATTCAAGAAATAATGCAAAATATAGCAATCAGACAGGCTAACATTTCATAAAACAGGGTTTATATACTACAATGTCATACATAAAACCAAAATAGAAATACTCACAAATACAGGATTATTTCCTAAGTCCACAATCTCTATACTTAGTAAATTTTCCAACCTTTTCACAGTTCCAGCACAAGTACCTCACTTGTGTTCATCACCAAACCCATAATTCATCAATTTTGTATTCCAATCATTGCAAATTCACATTACCAATCATCCAAGATCAATTTCCAATCATAATACCCATTAAAACACCACAATTCAACATTGAAAATGGCTTCCAAAATCTCTGACCCAGCAAGGTCTGGAACTTCATTTCAAACCATGGAAAATCCACAAATTTACCATCAAATAACTCACCAAGCAACAAGGAATAGATCCCCTATGGTTTTAGCCAGCAATTCCCACAATTCCAAGCTCAAAACCATCTTTTCTAAGCTTCCAATCTAACCATTAAAATCACATGCATATCATATATGTTAAACAACTTGAAGTGATGAACAAGAATTTGTAATTTTTAACCTCAAAAGCCGTGATTCTTACCTTTGATTTTGATCTTCAAGCTCAAACCTTTCCTTCCATTTCATTGTTCTGGACTTCTCTAACCTCAGCCAACTCAAAATGGCTGAAAATGGGCGAGACAGGTGTTGAAAATATCATGCAACTACCTCACCGATTTTTAAAAAAATGCTAGGCCCACTGAGGAGTGTGCTTCTCCCCTAGGGGAGCACGTTTCTCGATACTCAGAAAATTGGGTTTTCTCATATCCCGTGAGGAGTGCGCTTCTCCTTTGCAAGCAACGCATTTCCCGCTCAAGGAGTGCTCTTCTCCCTTAAGGTGCGTGCTTCTCCGAATTTTCCTAAATATTATGCTCTTGGGTTTTCCGTAGGAGCGCGCTTTTCCCTTTAGAGAACGCGCTTCTTGCACTCAAATATGAAATTTTAACTAAGTGTTGGGAATTTTATGATACATCCAGCCTCCTAGGGTACCAATAGTCCTACAACATTTGTATTTTCACTATTTGAAGGTCATGTGCATATGTCAACACGTACAGATACGCCTGACAATAAGTATAAGTCAATGTACAAGTTTTGCTCGTACATATGGGGCATTACAATCTCCCCAACTTACAGGATTTTGTCCTCAAAATTTAAATCAAGGAACATACCTTAAATGGCGAACAAATCAAGAAACGACTCCCGTATTTAATCCTCTTGCTCCCATGTCTGCTCTTCATTATCGTGAAACTTCCATTTGATCCTAACCAGTGGAATCTGCTTCTTCCTGAGTTTCTGAACTCGTCTGGCTATGATCTGAATTGGCTCTTTAGGATATGTAGTGTCATCCCCAACTTGTAACTGAGTTACATCCAAAATATGAGATGGTTTTGGATACTGTGTTTGGTCAGTATGATATCTCCTCAACATAGAAACATAAAATACATTATGTACACCAACCAATTGCGATGGTAGAGCAAGTCGGTAAGCTAATGGGCCTATCTTCTCAAGGATCTTGAATGGTCCCACAAATCGCGGTGCAAGCTTTCCTTTAACCCCAAATCTCATCTGACCTTTCATTGCAGAACTCTAAAGGTCTATGCCTCTTGTTAAAATAACTCTTTTGACGATCTTGGGCTGTCTTTAATCTTTGCTTGATCTTTTTTGTGTGATCCATAATAACTGCTGGCCCCAATAATTGTGATTCTCCAACATCAAACCAGCAAGTCGGAGATCTACAAGGTCAGCCATACAAGGCCTTAAAGGCTGCCATACCAATACTAGCTTGATTGCTATTATTGTATGCAAATTCACACAGACGGAGATATTTTCCCCATTTCCCACCAAACTCTAATATACAAGATCTGAGCATATCCTCCAGCATCTGTATCACCCTCTCAGTCTAGCCATCTGTCTGAGGATGGAATATTGTACTAAGACGGAGATGAGTCCCAAATCGAGTCTGCATCAAATGCAAAAATCTCGATGTAAATCTCGGATCTTTGTCCAATACAATAGATATGAGAACTCCATGTAATCTCACTATCTCTCGTATATACAATCTGCTCAGTCTATTAACAGAGTCTTTGATGTTTATCGACACTAGGGGGATCAGTAATCGACACTCGTGGGCCATCTGACAAGCTACCCCACCAGTCTCTATACATTTCCTACTCAGTGCATCAACAACTACATTGGCTTTCCCGAGATGATACTCCAATGTGAAGTCATAATCCTTCAGGAATTCCAGTCATCTCTTTTGCCTCATATTCAACTCTTTCTGATCAAACAGATATTTCAGACTCTTATGATCAAAAACCAATGTGAACTTTTCACCGTAGAGATAATGTCTCCACAGTTTCAATGCAAAGATAGTTGTAGCCAATTCCAAATCATGTACAGGGTAATTTTTCTCGTGCACCTTCAACTGTCTAGATGCATAAGCTACAACTTTGGCCTCTTGCATCAATACACAACCCAATCCGGAATGTGATGCATTTGTTTAGATTACCAACTATTTCTCGGGCTCTGGAAGTACTAACACTGGTCCAGTAGTGAACTTTCTTTTCAGCTCTATGAATGCCTCTTCATAAGCTAAAGTCCACACAAATGGTACATTCTTCCGAGTCAGGCTAGTAAGTGGTACAACCAATTTGGAAAAGCCGTCCACAAACTTTCTATAATAGCCTGCTAAACCCATAAAACTATGAATTTTTGTCACTGTGGTCGGTCTTGACCAGTTTATAATCGCCTCTACCTTGGCAGAATCAACAAATATCCCATCTGCACTCACTGTATGACCCAGAAATTTCACTTCGTTTATCTAAAAGTCACACTTATTGAGCTTGGCATACAACCTATGCTCTCTCAATGTTTGCAGTGTAATTTGGAGATGCTCATGCTCCTCTCGAGTCTTGGAATAAATAAAGATATCATTAATGAAGACAATAATAAACTAATCCAGATTTGGCTTAAATACCCTTTGCATCAAATCCATAAACATGGCAGGTGTATTGGTATATCCTCTTCCTGAATCCTCAACTGATGGTACCTAGATCGCAAATCAATCTTCAAAAAAAAATTTCCCCATTCAGTTGATCAAACAAATCATCAATACATGGTAGAAGATACTTATTCTTTATGGTCACCTTATTCAATTGACGGTAATCTATACACAGACGTTGACTACCATCTTTCTTTTTCACAAACAAGACGGGTGCTCCCCATGCCCTTTTTTCATCAACTCATCAAGCTGCACTTTGAGCTCTTGCAACTCTTTTGGCGCCATTCTATATGGAGGAATAGAAAAAGGCCTTGTGCTAGCTATTAGTTCAATAATGATGTCTATATCACGTTGAGGTGGTAATCCTGGTAGATCATTAGGAAATACGTCCGGATACTCACAAACAATGGGGGTCTCGGACAACTGAATACCCTTATCTTTTTCTCCCTCTGGCTTTGTACTTGCCAAAACTTCCAACTGTTCATTTGTAACCAATCTACCTTTAATAGGTGGTTTAGATGCAATTGTACTTCTATACACAAATTTTGGTCGTCTAGGTATCTGAAATACCACCATTTTGGAAAAACAATCTACCAGGGCATGATATGCAGCTAACCAGTCCATACCTAGGATTGCATCAAATTCCAAGAATTCTAATATTCTGACGTTAACAATCATTTCATGTCCCTCATATCTAACTATGCAGTTCTGACAGATCATATTAGGGTAGATTCTCTCCCATACTGTTGTATTCAAAATCAATGGTGTATTAGTTCAAACAGGAGTCAAATGTAGTCTATCTACCATACTACCAAAAATGAAAGACAAGATAGATCCAACATCAATTAAAACATACATCAATGTATCACAAATATTGATCATACCTTCTATTAGCGTCTTACTCACATATGGATCTGGCTCTGTCAATGCCTTCGCCTCTTCTCGTGTACCAGACGGTGTCACACTGGAAGGTTTCGCTAGAATCTTCGGAACCGGTTGAAATGGACATTGTTTAATCCTGTGACCCTGGATGCCACATCTGAAACATTTGATTGGAGGTTGAGGAGTAGAAGAAGTTTTCTAGGACTCTATACCAAGCACTAGTATCCAACTGCCATCGGATCCCTTCAACTATGGCCACGACGACTTAACTGAAGAACTCTGACTCTGAGGTCTCCCTGTCGTCTGTGTCCCTCTACCTAGGGGTAAAAGTACATATGGCAGTCTTGGAACTGGTGCCATCTATGTCATCTGAGATTCACCACTGGTTGTATAAAGAACGACTTCCTATGGACTTGTAGCTATATAAAGAACATTGTTGAGGGTTTCTAGAGGTATCATAGAGTGGAGAATGAAGGTTTACGGTTAGAGCGAACTGGAGAAGAAGATCTACATTGAAGACTATTCACAATCTCTACACCATTCTAGTTTGTTTTCCATTGTTCTTATTCATGTTCAAACCATTGCTTAATGTTTTCATGTTTTTAGTTATAAACTAAACCTCTTTTCTAGAAGGTAGATAGATCCAAACTTGATACTATGTCTTACATTTTATTGTTTAATTATTATTAATGAAGTTCTTAGTTTATTTATATTTTTCTGGGTGTAAAGTTTTTGATCCCTTGATCAAAGATTGAATGATCATAGACTTGAGGTAGATGCTCCAAAAGAGGGTACCTTGGGTTGAAACTTGGAAAATATAACCTAGGCTATCGTGAGACTCAAGGAAATCGAGAACCTTTGAAGTCATTAGGTGGAAATCACAAAGCTTAATGAGTTGTTGTCGTCTTAGGTTTTCATCGAAAGAGTAAAGCAAATGCGACAATTAACATGCTCTAATTGGTGTTCCAAAAGAGGGAATTAGAAATGTTAGGATTTTCTACTTATAAATAAGGGAACCGAATTAATAATAAATACATATAAAAAGGCATAGTTGAGAGTGAGGTGACATCAAACCTCTAGACCATTTGACCATTGATTTCGCATTAGTTTTATATTGCATTGTTAGTTTAATATTTAATTGCTTTAGTTATTGTTTATTTGAACTCTCAAATTTGGTTTTCTAAATAAGGTTAAGGTTAGAACGTGGTATTTAGTGTGAGTATCAATCCTAGAGGACGAAAACCCGATATCTAATCAGTTTAATATTATAACTTGACACCGTACTCTTGGGGTTTGCACGTAACAAGTTTTTTGACGTCGTTGCCGGGGATAATTACTAGTTTTAACTAATATCATGTTCTTTAACTTTTATTTTCATTTAGAATTTTATATTTTGTTTTTATTCTCTGATTTTCTTTCTTAGTTTTTGTTTTATAGGATATCAAGAGTTTATGCAACGAGCAAGAAGTTTTGAAGTCTTGCCACTGGATCTCGAAATCGAACGCACTTTTGGAAGAGTAGGAAGGGAGAGAAGAAATGAAGCTAAAGCAATGGCGGACAATCAAAATCAGTTGACCTTGAGAAATTACTTCAAACTAATCATCAATGAAAATTATTCAAGCATAGTTCGTGTTCCTTTCAACGCGAACAATTTTGAGTTGAAACCGGCATTGATCTCTATGGCTCAACAACATTAGTTTGGGGGGTCTCCTATTGAAAATCTTAATATCCACATCACTACCTTCTTGGAGATGTGTGATACAGTTAAGATGAATGGTGTTACTGAGGACACCATATGACTGAGATTGTTCCCTTTTTCTCTAAGGGACAAAAATTTCTTCAAAAGTTGTTTCCATCTGCCAAAACCGCCCAACTACAAGCCGAGATTGGGCAATTCAAGCAACTAGAGACGAAATATTTGTATGAGGCTTGGGAAAGATTTAAGGAGCTTTTAAGGAAGTGTCCTTAGCATGGATTCTAGGATTGGCTGCAAATTCAGCTTTTCTACGATGGTATGACATTTTTTACTAGGACGCTAGTTGATGCGGCGGCCGGTGGATTATTGTTGACAAAGATGGCTACTGAGGCATTGAACATGTTGGAAGATATGGCTACCAACACATATGAGGTTCCGGGTGCACGATCAATAGTAAAGAAGGTGGCTGGTCTACATGAAGTTGATCCATTAACATCTCTCTCTGCACAGATATAAAGCATTGCCAACCAACTTGTTGTGCTTACTACTCAAAGTGCACAACCGTCTATTGAAAAGGCAACGTCTTTATATATGAGTTCTTTGGGGAATGAAGCACATGAGGAGGAAGTTCAATATATTAGCAATCGGGGGTACAACTATAAAAGAAATCAAGGAGTTCTGAATCAGTACTACCCAAGTATCAAAAATCATGAGAACTTTTCCTATGCCAACACGAGGAATACACTGTAACCTCCACCCGATTTTTACAATCAAGCTCAAGAAGAGAAGCCATCTTTGGGGGATATGTTGGGGTTGTTTATGATGGAAACTAGGGCATCTATATAGAATTTGGAGGTTCAAGTGGGGCAACTAGCCTCAACTGTGAATGCCCAACAACAGGGGTCACTACCTAGCAATACCAAGGTGAACCCAAAAGAGTAGTGCCACGCCATCATCTTGAGAAGGGGAAAAAAGTGCAAGGATCTGATCCTAGCCTAAGCACACCACCACCACCCATTAAAGAGCATGAAGAGATAAGCACTGAGACTGAGCCGAGTAAAGAGAAGGACAAAGAGTCATCCAAGGGGGAGAAACCACATGAGAAGTCTTACCGACCTGGTTCTATCACTTTCACGGATAACCCCCCTAAACTCAAAACTCCTATTCCATTTTCTCAAAGATTCCAAAAGAAAAAGCTTGACGAGCAACTCGCCAAGTTTCTTGACATTTTCAACGAGATTCACATTAACATTCCTTTTGCAGATGCACTAGAGCAAATGCCGAACTACATGAAGTTCATGAAGGAAGTTATGTTGAAAAAGAGGAAGTTGGAAGAATTCGAGACAATAACGCTTACCGAAGAGTGTAGTGCCATCATACAGAAAAATACTTTCACAAAAGCTAAAAGATCTGGGGAGTTTCAATATACCTTGCACCATTGGTCCTTTAAATTTTAGTAATGTTTTATGTGATTAAGGTGCAAGCATTAACTTAATGCCACTCTCTGTTTTCAAGAAATTAGGGTTTGGTGAGGTGAAGTCTACTACTATCTCCTTAGAACTAGTGGATCGGTTTCTTAAATATCCTGGGGTATCATTGAAGATGTTTTAGTGAAAGTGAATAAGTTCATCTTCCCAGCTGACTTCGTTGTATTGGACATTGAGGAAGATGGTGACATTCCCTTGATACTTGGGAGACCATTCCTTGCTACTGGAAAGCATTGGTAGATGTCGAGCTTGGTTAGCTTACTTTGAGGGTTAGTGAAGAAAAGGTGATGTTTAAGATCTACAATACACCCAAAACTCCCGATAAGAAGAATACATACAACTGGATTGATGTCAAAAGGGTAATTGATGAGTGTGCTACCACGGGTTATGAGACGCCTACACCGAAAGATGCCTTGGTACACTATGTGGACAAAATTGAGAATTTAGGTGACCCTCCTCCCTTGGTGTGGAAAGACCTGTATTTGATGCCTAATGTTGGGGAAGAAAAGTTGCTAAGTACTATGATTAAACATAAGCGAAAAGATGGATCTCTTTCTCAAGCCAAGAAGAAACGGTTAAGACACTTTAAGGCCAAGATGAAACGTATGAAAATCTCGTGCTTCTTGATGATCCACCTTAAAGAGACAAAGAAGAAGTCGCGCTGAGGACTTTAAACTAAGCGTTTGTTGGGAGGCAACCCATCGGTTACTTTGATGTTTTCCAATTTTATTTTTTTATTTTATTTACTTAGTTGTTTAGTACCTACCTTTGCCATTGACATGTCTTTTACTATCTTTTTCCCAAGTTCTAGATCAAGTTTGGGGGTCCTTATGCCAACTACACGAAAATGATGGAAAGCTTATGTGGAGACTTCAACCCTTTGGGTTCAAGGGGGTTTTCTCAACCTTTTTTTTTCTTTTATTCCCATCCGTTCTCTGATTATCTTTTTATTGTGAAGCATTAAGGACAATGCTTGTTTTAAGTTAGGGGGGAGAGTTTTGATTTTTGATTTTTCATCCGTTCTATGATCTTACAAATTCTAATTTGATTTTATTTTTTTAATTTTTTTGAATGGCCAATGATAGGAGAACATGCATATGAACATGACTCTAGGAAAATGTAGAGAGTAATTTATAAGTTTGTGCGTTTGATTCAACTTTGAACTTGGTTTTGTTGGAAATTCTTTACAAGTCTAGTCTATGGATTCCTTACTTGAAATAATACAAGATGGAGGGCCTTTGAGGTTGATTTGGAGTCGAGAAAAAGAAGAAAAAAGGGCGAGGAAGAAAGCGAACGTGCGATTCAAAATAGATACTTTTTAATTTTGTTCCAAACTTTCCTAGTTCGACTTGGACACTTCTTCAACGACTTCCTATGGACTTGTAGCTATATAAAGAACATTGTTGAGGGTTTCTAGAGGTATCATAGAGTGGAAAACGAAGGTTTACGGTTTGAGCGAAGTGGAGAAGAAGATCAACATTGAAGACTATTCACAATCTCTACACCATTCTAGTTTGTTTTCCGTTGTTCTTATACATGTTCAAACCATTGTTTAATGTTTTCATGTCTTTAGTTATGAACTAAACCTCTTTTCTAGAGGGTAGATAGATCCAAAATTGATACTATGTCTTAGATTTTATTGTTTAATTATTATTAATGAAGTTCTTAGTTTATTTATATTTTTTTGGGTGCAATGCTTTTGATCCATTGATCAAGGATTGAATGATCATAGACTTTAGGTAGATGCTCCAAAAGAGTGTACCTTGGGTTGGAACTTGGAAAATATAACCTAGGCTATCATGAGACTCAAAAGGAGATCGAGAACATTTGAAGTCATTAGGTGGAAATCACAAAGCTTAATGAGTTGTTGTCGTCTTAGGTTTTCATCAAAAGAGTAAAGCCAATGTGACAATAACATGCTCTAATTGGTGTTCCAAAAGAGGGAATTAGAAACGTTAGGATTTTTTACTTAAAACGAGGGAACCGAATTAATAATAGATACATATAAAAATGCATAGTTGAGAGTGAGGTGACACCAAACCTCTAGACCATTCAACCATTGATTTCACATTAGTTTTATATTGCATTGTTCGTTTAATATTTAATTGCTTTAGTTATTGTTTATTTGAACTGTCAAATTTGGTTTACAATATAAAGTTAAGGTTAGAACATGGTATTTAGTGTGAGTATCAATCCTAGAGGATGACAACCTGATATCTCATCGGTTTTATATTATAACTTGACACCGTACGCTTGCGGCTTGCACGTAACATATACACGTAATCAAACCATTTCGTATTCACATCCACAACATATGAGTCATCCCATATACACAAAAACCACTATCCATTTTTCTTTCTCACAGGACTCATATACAACTCAAGTCTCCAAATCATACATCATTATATTCATGATAACATGATTGTAATCCCACATACATCATCTATACCATTCTCATGCATCTTTATCATTTATACAACTAAGTATTATAAACATAGTTTAGTGTTATATATGAACATAACCAAAGTCAAAAGTTTATAACCAACTCCCTGTACAAAAAACATACTCGCAAAAGCTAAGAGACAGGTCCAATCAACTCTCTGGAGCCTTTCCCTTACCCTTGTAATCAATACCGGTAATAAAAAGGGAGTTGGGTAAGCTACAACAAGCTCAGTGAGATCTAGTAATGACATTATATATGCATCAATAAGAAAACATGGCATTCAATCAATATCATATGCAATTCACATGTAAATATCCATACATGATTCAAGTACCTTTTCTTATTTTGCGCCACTCTATACATATCATACAATGCATAAATAACAAAATCCTCACCCTTAGGTATGTAAGTAAATTTATATCCCCATTATGCATTTATAGGGAAAACTCAACTTATCAAACCATCCTCTCAATCATTCCGATGTCTAGTCTACAAACTTCCCTAAATGGAATTGATCCCATACTTTTCTTACATCGGGTAAGTCTAAGTATGTTCAATATTCAAATCAAAGATTTCATGTATTCAAGAAATAATGCAAAATATAGCAATCATACATGCCAACATTTCATAAAACAAGGTTTATATACTACAATGTCATTCATAAAACCAAAAATAGAAATACTCACAAATACATGATTTTTGCCTTAGTCCACAATCTCTATACTTAGCAAATTTTCCAACCTTTACACAGTTCCAGCACAAGTACCTCACTTGTGTTTATCAACAAACCTAGAATTCATCAATTTTGTATAAAAATCTCTGCAAATTCACATTACCAATCATGCAAGATCAATTTCCAATCATAATACACATTAAAACACCACAATTCAACATTGAAAATGGCTTCCAAAACTCTGAGCCAGCAAGGTCTGGAACTTCATTTCTAATCATGAAAAATCCACAAATTCAACAATTCCCACAATTCCAGCTCAAAACCCTCTTTTCTAAGCTTCCACTCTGACCATTGAAATCACATCCATGTCATATATGTTAAACAACTTGAAGTGAGGAACAAGAATCTGTAATTTTTAACCTTAAAAACCATGATTCTTACCTTTAATTTTGATCTCCAAGCTCAAACCTTTCCTTCCATTCCGTTGCTCTGAGCTTCTCTAACCTCGGCCAGCTCAAAATGGATGAAAATGGGCGAGATAGGTGTTAAAAATAACATGCAACAACCTCATCGATTTTAAAAAAAATGCCAGGCCCACTGAAGAGTGCGCTTCTCCCCAGGGGAGTGCACTTCTCGCTGCCAGAAAACTAGGTTTTCTGAAATCCCGTGAGGAGCATGCTTCTCCTCTGCAAGAAGCGCGCTTTTTCTGAACTTTCTTGAATATTCTGCTCTTGGGTTTGCCATAGGAGCGTGCTTCTTGCACTCAAACCCTAAATTTTGACTAAGTGTTGGGCATTTTATGATACATCCAACCTCTTAGGGTACCAATAATTCTACAACACTTGTATTTTCACTATTCGAAGGTCATGTACATACGTATATGCATATAGATGCACCTGACAATACATATAAGTCAATGTACAAGTTTGACGCGTACATACGGGGCATTACAACTTGAGACCGTACACTTACTGTTGATAGTGAACAAGTTTTCGGTGCATTGCTGGGGAATTTTTCACTATATTTTTTCTAATATCGTTAGTAATTAATTTAGATTTTTATTTAAACTTTTTTTTGGAATTTTTCTAATTTTCTCTATTTGTTTCTATTTTATTGGCTATTCATTCGTTTATGCAACGAACAAGAAGTTTTGAGGTAGTACTGTTGGTCCACCCAAGAGGGGGGTGAATTGGGTGAGATGGTCAATTTTAAATTTCTCTTCCAATAGCTTAGTGATATACATAAGTGTATTGGAGTTGGATAAAGGCAAACCTATCCTTCCATGGGCTAAGGATGAACCAGATTTCCTTTTTCTAGGATGAGGAGAAACCCTTGTTCCTTTTACGGGATGAGGAAGAACCATTTTCCTTTTCTGGGATAAAGAAGAGTCGTGATCTTTTTACGGGTTAAGGAACAATCGTTTTTCTTTTACAGCTTAAGAGAAAACCTATCCTTTTACAGGTTAAGGACGCACCTATCCTTTTACGGGATTAGGATGAACCAGATTCCTACTTGCAGTGAGGATGAACCTTTTTCTCTTTTACAGGTTCAGAGATAACCTTACATGATTTCAATCCTGAAATCATTAAGTGAACTACATTCATTTATCCTGGTTGTTTCAGTCTAGAAACACACCAACATTACAACACAATAATGTTGGTTCTAACTAAGTAGAACAACTTACAATTAAGCTCGTTACATAGCATTACACAGATATGAAATGAAATAAGTAATGCTATGTTGAAATACACTAACAGTCCTTTACCTTTCAATGTTCGGTATTGCTCAAGTGCAGTTTCGAAAAGCATGAATGATGTGATATGAAAATCAGTGCTTCTTTGAAAATAAAATGATACCAAATAAACATTGATTTTAAAATTGAAGGACTAGTGTAAATCAAAGACACATACAACTTTCAAAGTAGATATAAAATATAAGTAAGAAAACTTCCAATTCAGTGATCAGTAGTTAACGCAACTACTGATATAGTTCAATACAATACTTAAGATATGAAATCAAATACAGCTGTATTTCTCATGAACTATATCTCAAATTCTATCTTCAACAAGAATAATATCAAGTATGAATCGGTGCTGAGAATTTGAGTTGATACCAGATTAAATACATTTTCAAAGATAGAATGAAAATAAGCTCAATATGAAAATCATTTGAATACGTAAAGGTATAAGTGAAAAACACTTTGAAAGTTTAGATAATAAAAAACATTTTGACACTGACTAGCTTCCAAAAAGTTTTGGCACAATACAAAATGATTGGCAAGTTGTTTGGTTCTAAGTGCTCGTATTTATAGACTTGGTAGGACATAGCCGTTAGACATTTGAAGTTCAAATAATATGAACGTTTACACACAACAACTAGAATGTTATATGAAAATGGCAACTGCAATTTTCACTAACATTCTGGTTCTTTTCAGATTTCATGATAAAGGAAATTTATAAAAAAACTTAATTCATATATCAGAGAATATCTCTGATAAGTCTGAAAAGGACTCTGTGCGAAGGTCCGTTTTGAAAAAGTAAATTGATGCAGTGTACTTGTTCGAACAGTGACAGTTGTTGAATTAGCATCTTGATTCCATAATTAGTGTCCTGACGCACAATATCCACTTTTGTCGTTTTGGTTCCTTGAGGGCGCTCATTACGCATAAGTGTCCTGCAAAACACTTAAGTGAGGGCGCTATTAACTCGTAAGCGTCCTGACTTACTTTGACACCTTAAACAACTTAACCTTGAGGGTGCTAATGCACAGTTTGAGTCCTACTATGCATTAAAACAAGTAAGTACATGAGGGCGCTACTTTCCGAGTAAGCGTCCTACAAGTTTAAAACATAAGACATAATACGAGGGTGCTACAACAATGTAAGCGTCCTACTAGTTAAGAATATTTGAAACCAAACACAAGCGCGCTGAAGGACAATCAGCGTCCTGAAAGTTATTAAGTTGATTCCCAAAAGGTGAGGGTGCTCCTATCTAAGTAGCGTTCTGATAGAATATTCAACTTATAACTATCAGCGTCCTCAAAGATACATTCTTTGAAGAACTTGTGAAATCTTTCAGTGAGCCGATGTTGAATCAGCGTCCTGACAACTTCAAAGGTTGACTAAAAAAGGAGGTCGCTACTTTAAAAGTAAACTTCCTAATAAATTAGTTTGATTCAACCTTGAATGTTATTAGCGTCCTGACTTAACAAGTTTAGGAGAACGCTGCTAAGTCATTAGCGTGCTGAAAGACTCTTTAAAAACATTTTTAACTCGCGATTAAATAATCAATAAATGTGAATAAAAACATGATAAATTTCAAATTAAATATATAAAATTAAATCATTTGAAATACCGTAAAAGGTATGATCAAAACATGCAAGTATGCAAGTGGTTTGTGCATGGTTTTGGAAAACGTTTGAGCAATAATGATTAGAGAAAGATATACCTTAAATACCTTGTGTATTTCTCATTTCTCATAATCGTTAAATCCAACTCTTCATTAAGAAATCTTCGATGTGAACTTCGAGTTGAGTTGAATATCTTGAACGTTGATCGAATCGTTCGAGTGAAGTAATCTTGAAATCCAAATATGATCGTTCAAGTATTTTTTATTGAAACGATCTTGACCGTTGGATATGTCTTTGAGTTCCTTGATCGAGTCATTTCTGGCTTTTTGCTTTCCTAAGGTGTTGGGATGAGATCTTGATAAACGCTCGATTAGCACCGAAAAGTACTTTGTTTGTGATCATCAAAATATACTTTATCACAGTATATTTAGGGACGAGCTAAGTGATGAACCGTATAAGTTAACAAGTACCGTTAGATCCTGAAATTAAACGTACTTTTGGACATTTATGAAAAGAAAGAAGTGTTGAACAAGAAGCAATGAACCATGAAAATAACCAATTACTTCTTAGGGACTACTTCAAGCCGGTTATTCAAGACAATTATTCTGGAATAGTGAGAACGCGCATCATTGCAAACAACTTCGAGTTGAAGCTGGCATTGATAACAATGGTCCAGCAACACCAGTATGGGGGTTCTCCAATAGAAAATCCAATGATCCACATACAATCATTTTTGGAGAAATGCGACATTGTCAAGATGAATGGTGTGACTGAAGAGACTATCAAGTTGAGGTTATTCCCATTCTCTTTGAGGGATAAGGCCAAGGCTAGGTTTCGAGGAATCCGGTTCTATTGCTACTTGGTTGCGAGGAATCCGGTTCTATTGCTACTTGATAAGTTGAGTTTTAGTAATTAGTTTGCATGTCAATTCGTTAGATTTTTAGGTTCATTTGATTTGTTTTTAGGTGTTTTTGCAAGATTAATATACTTAGTTGTTTTTTATGCGTTTACGCTTTATCTTAGGCTTTTATAGGTTTTTACCATGAATAAATGACAGTTTGATACTTGTTAATATCATATAAGTCATATACTTTGAGTACATTGCATTTTAATTAATACTTTGATCAATTGCATAAAATTTATACTTGTTTATACTTTGTTTTGTAGGTAAATAAAGAGGTTCAAAGTGGTGGAAATGATGCTCAAATGGTGTTGAAATGAGGTCAAGAACATGTGCAAAAAGTGGAGAAGAAATGAAGAAAACAAGTCCAAAAAGTCAAAAAATCGGCCAAGTCCACAACACTAAGCACAACACAAAAATGTTCAAAAGCCGTGACTAGGCGCCGCGACACCCAGATGCAGAAATAGTGGTGGTGATCCGAGAATGGGCGCCATGGCGCCGGTGACCCAAAATGAGGGATTTGTGTTTTTTTGGCCAGTTTTCAAGTCCTTTTTGGTTTTTTCACCCGTTGGATACATATAGCTCATTTTAGGGTTTTATTAGGGGATTATCTCTCATTCTATCACACTTTAGAAGATAGAAATTAGGTTTAGAGAAAGATGAGAGAAAAAGGAGCAAGAGAAGAGACAAGAAAAAGGAGTTGTTGGTTAGAGAGGAAGAAGAAGAAGGAGATCTCACTCTTGAAGGGGGTTTTTCTAATTTCTTTCCTAATTCAATTTGTTTCAGTGATTTATTTATGAACTAAATTGATAATCTAGAGTTTTGATTTAGCTATGTTGGATCTTGTGATTAAGTCACTGTTTGTGTTTTTGAGAAATCTTTTGGGTTTATTTATGATTCTCCATGCGTAATGCTTTGAAATTGTTGATTACTCTTTGAATGAACATAGATTTGGTTTCTTACACTCAGGAGAGGTGTTATCGAATTGGAGCAAGGGATTTGTAACCTAGGGTAGAGTATCGAGTCAAGAGAACTACAAAACCCTCTGAAATTCATTCAAATGAATCATAGAACCTATGGCATTCTTGATTTAAAGGTTTTTCACTCGAGAGAGGGAATCGATAGATCAAGAGGAGATATTCAAGCTATCACTCGAGAGACGGGTTTGAATGAAAAAGGATTCAGGATTTATAAATTCCATAAATTAATTTATTAACAAAATTATTAGAGATCATGAGAGACAACATAGTGAGATCCAAACTCTAGAACTATAAATCCATTGATTTCTCTCTAATTTCCATTTAATTTGCATTGTTTTCTTACATTTTGTTTATTTTACATCTCTGCAATTAAATCATCCCTTTTGATCACCTAGATAAGACCACTAATCATTGTAATTTTGGGCATTTTTAACTGTGAAATTAACCTTCCCTGAAAATGATAACCCAACTCACCTCGAATATATTATAACTTGATATTCGTACACTTGCGAATCTAAATTTATCGCATCACTACTTGGGAAGAGTTAATTCAAAAATTTCTTCAAAAGTTCTTCCCATTGGCCA
This sequence comes from Paratinospora sagittata, assembly GCA_035771175.1. NCBI lineage: Eukaryota > Viridiplantae > Streptophyta > Magnoliopsida > Ranunculales > Menispermaceae > Paratinospora > Paratinospora sagittata. The sequence continues at coordinate 20,650,126 of CM069610.1, forward strand.
AGATGGCCCAACTGCGTTCTCAAATTGGTCAATTCAAATAGTTGGAGACCGAGTCGCTATAAGAATCATGGGGGAACAGTTTAAAGAGTTATTGAGGAAGTGTCCACAACATGGCTTTCAAGTGTGGATGCAAATTCAAATGTTCTATAATGGAATGATTGTTCCTACACAGACTTTAGTGGATGCGATAGCTGGTGGTACTTTGTTTTGATGATTAACAACATATATGTGATAACTAATCTCTTTGACGTAGTGGTTTCAGTGCTAACTAGCTATATCAGATTCATTCAATTGCATTGTCAAAGCATGTGGAAGGAACAACACCTTATTAAGATTCAAGAGCTTCATGGTTATATTTCTTATTTAGAATCTTAGTGCTATATAGTAACATTTACATGTTCCAACCACAACATGATTTACATCATTTCAAAAATCATGCATATACATTATTATATGATTAATCATGCGTGCATGTGCATGCACATGCATTAGTTTGATAATTATGCTATCACAGAGTTAAAATTGTTTATCATGCATACATTGATCAGTGATAAGCATGCATTCATTTTTTCGACTTTGCATGGTTTTATCGTTTCACGTGTATTGTTCCTATTGCTTTGATCATTGATTTAATCGATCGAATTACACGTATTTAACTTTGTTAATTGTACTTCAAACTTTTCAAAAATATTTTTAAATGTTAGTCTATGTATTTGACAATGTCCTAAACCCATTATGATCAAAACTTGAGTTTATTTCACTTCTGAGTAAAGGAACGCACTCCTCTAGTAATGAACACGCTCCTGAAAAAAATTACTGAGTCTCGAGAAAATGCTCAGGAGTGCGTTCCTTACTAGAGGAGCGCGTTCCTTCACTCAGAAGTGAAATAAACTCAAGTTTTGATCATAATGGGTTTAGGACATTATCAAATACATAAACTAACATTTAAAAATATTTTTGACAAGTTTGACGTACAATTAACAAAGCTAAATACCTGCTCATTTTCCCTGATTAGAAAAATTCTGAGTCTCGAGAAAAGCCACAAGAGCGCATTCCTCTTACAAAAAGCGTTCCTTCACTCAATTTTTTTCTAATCAGGAAAAAGGAACGCGCTCCTTTGATAAGTTGAGTTTTGGTTAGTGTTTTGCATGTCACTTTTGATAGATTTTTAGGTGCATTTGCTTAGCTTTTAGGTATTTGTGCATGAAATGCATGCTTAGAGGTTTTAGGCTCATTTAGGTGTTAACTTAGGTTTTTAGATGCTTTTCTTCATGAATAAACCATGGTTGATACATGTTAATACATACATACTTGCATTTAGTTGTTGATGATTTGACTAGTGTAGATCACTTATTTGTGTGTTTTGTAGGAGAATAAGGAGCTTAAAAGAGGTGCAAATGAAGCTGAAAAAAAAATGGGAAAGTCCACAAAGTTGTACAAAGAAGAAGAAGTGAAAAAAGCTTCTGGGCGCCATTCTAGTTTTGTATTAGCGTTGCGGCGACCATCACGACACTAATACAAAACCCCCAGGTGCGCAGTTTTGTCCGATTTTTGGCATTTTTTTTCCTTTTTGGTCTTTTTAAACAAATGATGTATATAAGCTCACTTTAGGGTTAATTAGAGAGGATCATACATTCTACTAGATTGAGAATAGATTAGAGTAGCTTGGGTTTAGAGAAGAAAAAGAGAAGCAAGAGAAGCTTGGGGAAGAAGATTGGTTGCAGGATTTTTGGAGAAGAAAAGGAAGTAGATCAAAGGGGTTTTTTTTTACTTCTTATTTCATTTATCTTGTATTCATGTTTTCTACTCTAAATCTTTGTTTTGTATTCCTGAATATCATCATGAGCTAAAGTTTTAATCTAGAGGTTTAATGGATCTATGTTGAATCTTATGGTTTGATTATTTCTACTTATTCTTGATTGATTTTGTGGGTTTATTTGCAATTTCCAACCCTTAATGCTTATAAATTGTTGGACACATTTTGTATGATTTTAGATTTGATATCTATCACTTGGAAAAGGGGATATTGAATTGGATTAGGGAAATTGCAACCTAGGATTATTGTATCGTGTTAGGAAACCTACAATTCCCTTTGAAATCATTCAAAAATGGATCCCAAATCTTAATGCATGTTTAATTCATTGGTTTATCACTTGGAAAAGGGAATTAATGTGTTGAACATAGATAATTGAACTATCACTTGGAAGAGGGGTTTAATTGAATTAGATCCATGATTTATAAATCCATGAATTAATCATTTACATGATTTTTTGAAAACCATAAGTGAAGACATTGAGATATTAATCTTCTAGAGTTTTTAATCATCGATTTCTCTAATTTCTATCCAATTTCCATTATTTAGTTATAATTCTTGCATATTTTACTTTTTAGTATTCAAATCATCAAATATTGATCATCTAGATAAAATTGAGAGTTATTATAATTTCGGGAATTAAAAGATAGTTTTGCTAATCCTTGAGGACGGTAATCCGGTATTCACCGGTATATATTATGACTTGATATTCGTGCGCTTGCGAATTTAGATTATCACCATCATCCTTCAGGAAGGAACGCGCTCCTGTTGTCGAGGGAAAAATAGGAAAAACTTGTAAAGTCAGTGGTTCTTGTTGAAGGAACCCGTTCCTATGTCTAACAAACATATTGAGGAACGCGCTCCTTAATTGGAGGGAAATCTGAGATTTTTCAGACTTCAAACCAGAAACGCGATCCTCTGTTAAGGAACGTGTTCCTTTGCCACGGTGTGGTGTTTATCTATAAATACCCCACTTGCTCATTTGAAGAGCAACTTTTCCAAAACTTAGAGAACTTATGCATTTTTCATCTCAGTCTTCATAGAAGTCAAAAACAAGTTCTTGAGTGATTTAAATCTTCTTTTAAAGAAAAATCTCAACAACATTTGATCTATTGATTCGTACTTCTAAAAATTTCTCCAAATCTTTCAAAACTTTGAGAAACTTGGGAGTTTCTCTTGTGCAAGTGTTCAAGATGTTTCTAGTGTTATCTACATCTTCTATTGAGTCTTGATCGTTGTTGAACGTGATTTCTTTCATCCAACATCACACAAGATGAATCTTGGAGCTTCAACCTTACGTAGTTGGGTATACATTTTTGTATCTAGATTATAGTGATTTTGGTTTATGCAAATCAGTTTTGTGCTTATATTATCATCTTTAAAACTAATTTAGTTTTGAGTATTATTTGTGAACTATCTTGATCTTCATATCATAATATCTTGTTTAGTGGTTTCATAAATAGTTTGTGATATTGATTCATGTGTTAACATTATATTAAATTGAATCGAATGTTTGATTCTTGATCTTAATCACATATTCATTTAGAATCATCATAGTATATTGATTCTCGTGCTTTAAACTTATCACTGTTAGAATCAATATCTGGATACATGTGCATATTCAATACTTGATTTTACATCATATATATTTGAATCGATTGCATATTTGAGAAAAAAAAATTCAACACTTTGTATCATTTAAAATCACAGTGGTTGGAATAGTAGTGTTGACTCATTCAAGATTGTAAGCTGAAATTATTGAGCTTTATTGAACACTTCTCCTTATCTTTTGGAATCTTGATGTATTGTTGACTTGATTAAGTCAACCGAGACTTTACCATAATTTGTATCGCACGTAACCACGGCCATAAGTTGGTTACAAGTGTGGCTTTTTAGCCAAGCCCTGGTGTAGGCTAGTTTGTGGCTTTCTAATCACGCCCTGGTGTAGGTTAGTGTTAGTGGCTTTCTAACCAAGCCCTTGTGTCGGTTAGAGTGTGAACGGCTTCTAATCTTGGCCGTAAGTGATTAGCCAATAGTGTATTGGAAAATCCTAATAGTAGTGATTGGGTAATGGACGTAGGTTCAGAGGGAACCGAACCAGTCTAAATTCTTTGTGTTCATTTATCTTTCTTGCATTTGTTATTTGAATTATTACCTACTGCGCACTTCATTTGTTTAATTAAATTATCCGAAAGGTAACAGGAAAATCCGCTAAGTCCAAGGAAATTCTGTGAATCGCCCTCCACTATTAAGGGTTACAATTCCTTGTACTAGAAGACAAGGATGAGATACTTCATGAGGTCGCATGACTCCGATATTTGGGACATTGTAGGAAATGGATATTCTGCTCCCATAAAGATCAAAAATGGAGTAATTATGCTAAAGGAGAAGAATGAATGGCTACCTGGAGAAAAGAAGCTAGAGTAATTGAATGATAAAGCCATAAACATGCTTTTCTGCAGTTACTCCATCAATGAGTTTAACAGAGTTAGTGTCTGCGACACTGCCAAAGAGATTTGGGATGAACTGGAAGTAACTCATGAAGGCACAAAGCAAGTAAAGGAGACAAAGCTGAGAATATTGGAGGAATCATATGAAACCTTCATAATTAGTGAGAATGAAAACATCTGTGATGCGATAACGTGTTTCACCAAGATCATAAATGAGATGAAGAATTTGGGTGAGGTGTTCCCACAGGCAAAAATAGTTGGGAAATTCCTGAGGGGATTACCAAAACCAAAAGAGTAGGACCCTAAAGTCACGGCAATCGAGGAAGCTACAAACCTCGGTGACTACACCTTTGATGAGCTGTGTGGATCTCTGACGGTTCATCAAATGAAATTGAAGAACAGAATCAAGAATGAATTAAAGGATGACCACAAGGCAAATGAGGACTTAGCTCTGAACATGAACGATTCAAGTGACTTCTCTTCCGGTGATGAGAACACAGATGACGAGGTTGCAATGCTTACGAAACGGCTAAGTTTCTTGAGAAGAAAGAAAAAAGGAGGATCTAGTTCAAAGTACTTCAAGGGAAAGAAAAGCGGCACCAAATCAAACAAACTTACATGCTACGAATGTAACAAGCCGGGACACGTGAGAAATGACTGTCCAAACACAAAGAAGAAGTACTCTGACTCTAGGATAAAAGACAAGAAAATCTTGAAAACCACTTGGGATGATACAAGTTCGAGCAAGTGCAACTCGGATTCTTCCAATAAAAATGTTGTACTGTGCCTCATGGCTAGTACAGAAGTAAAAAATTCTACCTCTCTTGTTCTTGATGATTGTTTTGATTCTAACTATGAAAATGATCTTGAGTTTTTGAAATTTAGACATGCTAGAGAAATTAAAAAGAATTCAAAAGTCAAAAATAGCTTAAGAGAAGCCTTAGTTGAAATAGAAACACAACATAATGTTTTAGATACTCTCCAAATTGATTATGAAATACCTAGAAAGGAGAGAGATATGCTTCAAAAGAGTGTAGATGACCTAACCAGTGTGGTACACAAGTTTACAAACGGTCAAAAATTGTTTGATATGATGTTAGGAGCACAAAGGTGTGTTTTTGACAAGGTTGGGTTAGGATATACAGAAGGGTCAAAGCAAAAATCATATAACCATCTGTTGACTAAGAGACCTACTTGCAACTATTGCAATAGGCGAGGCCATACCATAGGAAGATGCACCTTTAGAACAAAAAAGAAGAGCCACTTTGCATGGGTAGAAAAACATATTTTGAATGAGGCTAACCTTGTGGGACCTAAGGCCACTTGGGTACCAAAATCAAAAGTGTTCTATGTTGTTTAGGATACTTAAAAGAATGATGTATGGTGCTTGGATAGCAGATGTTCTAGGCACATGACTGGTAACAAATCAAATTTCTTGACCATGGTCCGCAAAGATGGAGGTGTCGTAACATTCAACGACAATAGCAAAGGAAAAATCGTTGGCATTGGCATTGTCGGTAACGACTCTCTATTTATTTATGATGTTCTTTTTGTCAAAGTCCTGAAACATAATTTCTTGAGCATAAGTCGTGTGACAAGGGATTTGTCATTTCATTTGAAGCAAATCATTGCCTTATCAAGCATGATACTGGAAATGTTGCATTCATTGCATATAGATCTAAAAATGTTTATACTACAAATTTGCATGAATTGTGTGATCAAAATATTTCAAGTTTAAGTGTTGTTGAACAAAGTGATGCTTGGCTTTGGCATAGAAGACTAGCACATGTAGGGATGGAAAATATTTCAAAGTTGTCAAAACTTAACCTAGCTGGTGGACTCCCTAAAGGAATATACTTGAAATATAGAGTTTGTGAGCCATGCGAATTGGGCAAACATACAAAATTTTCTTTCAAAAGTAAGACCCAAAGCTCAATCACAAGGGCTTTTGAACTTTTCCATATGGACTTGTTTGGACCTACTCGAACACAAAGCTTAGGTGGAAAATCTTAATGTCTTGTGATTGTTGATGATTTTACTTGTTATACATGGGTTTACTTTCTTGAACATAAGAGTGATGTCTATGATATATTTGTGAAATTTTGCTTTTTTGTTGAAAATGAAAAGGGATACAAAATCACTATCATTAGGAGTAATCGGGGTTGGGAGTTTGTAAACAAAAGTCTTGAAGACTTTTGCAACAAGCAAGGATACACCCATCACCTTTCAGCCCCCAGAACTTCTCAACATAATGAAAATGTTGAAAGGAAAAATAGACCCCTTCGAGAAATGTGCAGAAATAGATCCCTTTAAGAAATGTGCAGAACAATGTTATGTGAATATGATGTAGCAAAATACTTTTGGGTTGAAGCTATAAACATTGCTTGTTATGTCATGAATAGAGTGATGGTTAGGAGGAAACTAAACAAAACTCCATATCAACTTTGGAAGGGTAGAACTCCTAAAATTGATCACTTAAAAGTCTTTGGTTGCAAATGTTATATCTTAAATGATAAAGACAATCTTGACAAATTTGACCCTAAGTCTAACATTGGTATATTTTTAGGGCATGCATCTCACAGTAGAGCATATAGGGTATTCAATTAATCTACAAAAATTGTAGAAGAATTGAGACATGTTAAATTTGATGAATTTGGTCCTATAATGGCTCTAGAAAAGAAAAATATAACAGATTAGAACAGATGATGATGATGATGATGAAATCATAACAAACAAACCTGTTGAAAATGAATCTAGTAAGCCCCAAGCTGAACCAGTTGTTGAACCACCCAAGAACACTAGGTTGCTTACTGGTCACCCTAAAGATCAAATCATAGGTGATCCAAACCTAGGTGTGGCAACTAGAGCTCCACTTAGAGATCAAGGGCATGTAACCTTTGTATCCCTGATTGAGCCTGCTAAGATAGAAGAAGCTTTAGCTAATGAAAACTGGATTCTTGCCATGCAAGAAGAGTTGGGACACTTCACTAGAAACAAAGTATGGGATCTTGTACCTAAACCAGAACATCAAAGTGTTATTGGAACCAAATGGGTGTTTAGGAACAAGAATGATAAGAAAGGAATCATAGTTAGAAACAAAGCAAGATTGGTAGCACGTGGCTACAATCAAGAAGAAGGAATTGACTATGAAGAAGCTTTTGCTCCAGTAGCAAGATTAGAAGCAATTAGACTATTACTTGCTTATGCTTGCTATAATGGATTCATGCTATATCAAATGGATGTTAAAAGTGCTTTCTTGAATGGATTTATAAATGAAGTGGATTGTTACAAACTTGATCATGTTTATAGACTTAAAAAAGTTTTATATGGTTTGAAGCGGGCTCCTAGAGTGTGGTATGATAAGCTTAACACATTTCTTTTGGATCATAACTTCAAGAAATGAACCCTAGATCGAACTTTAGTCATCAAATGCAAATATAATGATATACTTCTAGTGCAAATCTATATATGTTGACGACATTATCTTTGGTGCATCAAACAAGATCTTGTGTGATGAGTTCTCCTCTATCATGACAAGTGAGTTTGAAATGAGCATGATGGGAAAATTAAACTACTTCCTTGGTTTACTAATTAAGTAGATGAAAAATGGAACATTCTTAAACCAATCAAAGTATGCAAGGGACATGATTAAAAAATTCAAATTCGAGATTTTGAAAACAATTGATACTCCTTGCAATTCATCCATCAAAATGGATAAGGATGAAAAAGGCAAACCAGTCGACCCTAAGCTATATCGAGGAATGATAGGTAGTTTGCTATATCTAACGGCAAACAAAAAACATATTATGTTTGGCGTTTGTCTATGTGCTAGATTCCAATTTGATCCTAAAAGTCTCATCTAAAGTGTGTTAAACAAATATTTCGATACATAAGTGGCACACTAGATATGGGTATCTGGTACGCTAAAGGAACTTCTTTCGATCTCAAGAGTTTTGTTGATTTCAACTATACCGGACGTTTAACAGATTGAAAAAGTACCTCGGGATTTTGTCGCTTCATGGGCAATTCACTCATTTCTTGGTTTGGCAAGAAACAAAATTCAGTGGCATTATCTACAATAGAGGCCAAATATGTTGCAGCCGGAAGTTGTTGTGCACAAGTGCTATATCTTAAACAACAACTTTTAGATTATCAAATCAATAATACATGTGCGGATATTTATTGTGATAATTCAAGTGTTATAAATTTTTCCAAAAATCCTATAATGCACTCTTGAACGAAACACATTGAAATTAGACATCACTTTCTTCAAGATAATGTGCAACGTGGAGATGTGAAATTGATCCATATTGGAACTAAAGATCAGTTAGCTGATATCTTTACTAAGCCTCTGGCTAAAGATCAATTTTCACATATAAGGCGAGAATTGGTCATGTTTGACTTTCCAAACTTGCCAAGTGCTTAATTGATTATCTATCTCTCCACCATCTCCGGGCCGTGATTTAGTTATCCACTCCGCCTCCACCTCTGCTACCTCATCTGTTGCTACCACTGTCATACCTGATGCAGATGCTGGTACCACTGATAAGTTGAGTTTTAGTAGTTAGTTTGCATGTTAATTTGATAGAATTTTAGGTTTATTTGGTTAGTTTTTAAGTGTTTTTGCATGATTACTATACCTAGTTGTTTTAGGTTCATTTAGATTTTATTTTAGGTTTTTATAATGAATAAATGACATTTGATACATGTTAATATCGTAGAAGTCATATCTTTGAGTGCATTTCATTATAGTTTAATTGTTTGATTAATTGCATAGAATTTATACTTGTTTATACTTTGTTTTGTAGGTAAATAAGGAGTCCAAAGTGGTGGAAATAATGCTCAAATGGTGCTCAAAAGAGGTCAAGAACATGTGCAAAAAGTAGAGAAAGAATGGTCCAAGAATGAGGAAAAACTGGTTAAGTCCACAAGCCAAAACAAGGCCACCACCTCCCAAAACCCGAAACTGGGCACCACGACGCCCAAATATGTGTGTGAGTGTTGTAAAAACAACAACTTAGCGCCGCGGAGCCAGGGAATGGGTGCCGCGGGCCTGGTTTGTGCGAGTTGCGGGAATTTTATTTTTTGTGTGAATTTTTGTACCCTTTTTTGTTTTTTCCCATGGATGTGTATTACTTCGTTTTAGGGTTTTATTAGAGGAGGATCTCTAATTCTATTGCACATTAGATAGATTAGAATTAGGTTAGATTAGACGGGAGGAGAAAAAGAGGTAAGAGAATAAGCTACAAGGAGGAGTTGCAGGTTTTTGGGCTTGAAGAAGAAAAGGATTTTTCACTTTGAGAAAGGGGATTCTTCACTTCTACTTGCAATCAAAGTTTGTTTCGATGATTTCTTCTTTGAAATTCTATTTTGTATCTATGGATTTGAATATGAACTAAACTTTTGATCTAGGGTTTTGATTGAACTATGTTGGATCTTATGAATTGAGTATTTTTTGTGTTTTTGAGTTATTTCCTGGATTTATTTGCAATTATCTATGCTTAATGCCTTCAATTTGCTTATCACTCTTTGATTGATCTTAGATTCAATATCTTACACTTGGGAGAGGTGATAATGAATCGGATCGAAGAAATTACAACCTAGAGTAGTAATATTGAGTTGGGAGACCTATGAATCTCTTTGAAATCCATTAAAATGAATCATACAACTTAAAGCATTCTTGATCTATTAACTTACACTCGGGAGAGGGAGTTGTTAGCTTAAGGGTAGATATTCAAAGTACAACTTGGGAGAGGGATTTGGATAATTAAGGATTCATGATTTATAATTCCAGGATTTAATTCAACAACACAATGTTTTGAAATCTTAAGAAACAACATAGCTAGATCAAAACTCTAGAGTTATAAATTCATTGTTTTTCTCTCCAAATTGTATTTGATTTTTCTTGATTTGTTTAGTTTACATTTCAGAAATTAAACCATCCGATTTTGATCACCAAGATAAAATCAAAGTCTTAGTAGTTTTGGGCATTTTTAATTGTAGAATTAACTATCTCCGTGGACGATACCCCAACTCACCTTGGGATTATATTATCACGTGACAATTGTGCACTTGTGAAACAAATATTCACGACCAAGTTTTTGGTGCCATTGTCGGGGATAGTGCCAATTTTGTTGTTATTAATACCATTGCAAATTGATTTTGATCTTAATTTAGGTATTTTTGTTTGTTTGTTACTTTTTTGAATTTGTTTTTCTCTTTTTTTTCTTGATAGATTTTACTGGTTCATGCAAAGAGTGAGAAGTGCTGAAATTGTACCTCTTGATCCGGAGATTGAGAGAACTTTTGGGAGATTGAGATGAGATAGAAGAGCACAAGTAGAAGAGATGGCTAAAGAGAACAATCAATTGCCTTTAAGGGACTACTTCTAGCCGGTGGTGAACAACAATTACTCTTAGATTGCAAGGCTACCTATCAATGGCAACAGCTTTGAGTTGAAGCCTGCCTTGATTACTATGGCTCAACAACACTAGTTTGGAGGGGTACCTCAAGAAGATCCAACGGTGCACATCAACACATTTTTGGAGATGTGTGACACAGTAAAGAGGTTTCAGAAGAGCAAATAAGATTGAGGTTTTTCCCATTTTCATTGAGAGACAAGGCAAGATCATGGCTCCAATCCTTGATACCTGGAAGCATCACCACTTGGGAAGATATGATCCAAAAGTTCCTTCAGAAATTCTTCACACCTGCAAGGATATCATAGTTAAGACCAGAGATCAGTCAATTCAGACAATTGAAGTCTGAGTCTTTGTATGAAGCTTGGGAGAAGTTCAAAGACCTACTGAGAAGATATCCTCAACAGGGGTACCAAGAATGGCTACACATCCAGATGTTTTACAATGCCATGACCTTATCTACAAGGTCATTAGTTGATGCTGCAGCAGGAGGTACATTACTGGGCAAAACTGCAAATGAGACTCTGATGTTGATTGAAGAGATGGCCTCAAACACATATGAGCATTCAAGTGAAAGGGCCCCAATGAAGAAAGTGGTTGGTCTGTATGAGGTTGATCAAATGACCTCTCTATCTGCACAAATGGCTAGTATGTTGCATCACATGACAACTTTGTCTGATAAGGTCTCCACTCTACAAGGAAGTCCTTCATCCTCCATAGCATCCATTGCAGCAGCAAGTTCAGTTCCTCAAGGTTTTGATGGTCAAAAAGAACAAGTACAGTTTGTGAACAACAGATTGTACAACTACAAAGGGAACCAAGACAACTATAGATGAAATCAAAGTGGAGCACAAGTGCCAAATCAATATCATCTAGGGATTAGGAATCATGAAAATTTTTCATACTCCAACAATAGAAATGTGTTTCAACCACCGTGGTTTAATTCTCAAGTACCAGAGAATAAAACTCCAGTTGAAGACATTTTGGCTAAGTTCATTGGAGAGACATCCAACAAGTTTGAGAAGAATGAGTCTCGGGTTAACAACATTGAGACTAATATGGGCAATATTTCTACTTCAATCAAGAACTTGGAAGTACAAATTGGGCAGATTGTGTCTTCAATCAATGGTCAACAAAAAAGCTCCTTCCCAAGCAACACAGAAGTGAACCAAAAGGAGCAGTGCAAGGCTATCAAATTGAGAAGTAGTAAAGAAGTTGAGAGTGGTTCTTCACCATTTATTCCTTCTTCATCACCCATTCCTTCATCATCCACACAAGTTCATGAAAATGCTCCACAAGAAGTTGAAGAGGAAAGTCTGAACAAGGGCAAAAGAGTTGTAAGTGAGGAAGAGAAAGAGGCTAACAAGAGAGACTATATGAGACTATATCTGGGCCGCATTACTTTTTCAGATAACCCGCCTATTCTTAGGAATCCTATTTCATATCCTCAAAGATTTGCAATGAAAAAACTCGATGATCAGTTTGCAAATTTTTTGGATATTTTTAAGAAAATTCACATCAACATACCTTTTGCAGATGTTTTGGAGCAGATGCCCAATTATGCCAAGTTTATGAAAGATGCGATGTCCAAGAAAAGGAGGCTTAAGGAATTCGAGATAGTCAAGTTGACAGAAAAATACAGTGCCATTTTGCAGAAGAAATTACCACAGAAACTCAAAGATCCAGGGAATTTTACTATTCCTTGTGTTATTGGTACCTCTTCCTTTGATAAAATTTTATGTGATTTAGGCACTAGTATTAACTTAATGCCCTTGTTTGTTTTCAGGAAGTTCGGTTTAGGTGAAGTGAAGCCAACCAAAATATCATTGCAATTGGCGGATCAATCTATCACCTATCCAAAAGGCTTTATCGAAGATGTATTGGTGAAAGTGGACAAGTTTATCTTCCCCGTTGACTTTGTAGTACTTGGTATGGAAGAAGATGACAAGATTTCACTTATTCTTGGAAGACCTTTCTTTTGTTACCGGTCGAGCCTTAATTGATGTGCACAAGGGAGAGCTCACTTTGAAAGTTAACGATGAAGAGGTTGTCTTCAATATCTATAGATCCTTGAGATTTCTAAGAGAGAAGGATTCTTGTCACAGAGTTGACATTGTGGGGAGATGCATTCATGAAGTTATGATGGAGATGAGTCTGGTGGATCCGTTAGAAAGACGTCTTGTTCATTCTATTTCAGAAAATGTGGTGGAAAACAAAGATGACAAGCATTGTCTATTAGCTCTGAAAGCAGCTATGGAAGAATCTTCCCAAGAAAAGACTGAGAACATTGAAAAGGCGACTCCTTTCCAAGAGTTGAGTGTTCCAGCCTTTTGTTGAAGCCATTACCAAATCATTATATGCATTTTTGGGGGTCGAGTCTACTTTTTCAGTTTCCATTTCATCATCTTTATAAAAAAATGCAAGAAGATAAGGTATTAAGAATCTTGAGAGAGCACAAGGGTGCCATTGGGTGGACTGTTTCAGATATCAAGGATATTAGCCCTACCATATGCATGCACAAGATTGTGATGGAAGAGTCTTACAAGCCAACAGTGGAGCATTAGAGAAGACTGAACCCAAGAATGAAAAAAGTTGTCAAAGTAGAAATCCTCAAATGGCTCAACGCAGGGATCATTTATGCCATCTCTGACAGTTCATAGGTGAGCCCAGTTCAGGTTGTGCCCAAGAAGGGTGGCATCATAGTGGTGATGAGTTGATCTCTACAATGATAGTAACTGGATGGAGAGTCTGTATTGACTACAAAAGGCTGAACAAGGTCACAAGGAAGGGTCATTTTCCCCTTTCTTTCATTGACCAAATGTTAGATAGGCTTGCGGGGTTTCAGTATTACTATTTTCTTGATGAATACTCGAGCTACAATTAGATTGCAATAGCTCTAGAAGACCAAGAAAATACTACCTTCACTTGTCCTTATGGTACATCTTCCTTCAGAAGAATGCCATTTGGTTTCTGCAGTGCTCCAGCAACATTTTAGAGGTGTATGATGGTTATCTTTGTTGACATGGTGGAGAACATTATGGAGGTATTCATTGATGACTTCTCTATCTTTGGTTTTTCATTTGATCACTCTTTGAAAATTTTGGCTTTGGTGTTGCAAAGACGTGAAGACAAGAATTTGGTTCTTAATTGAGAGAAATGTCATTTCATGGTCCAAGAGGGAATTGTACTTGGCCATAGAATGTCTTCAAAAGGATTAGAGGTTGATAGGGCCAAGATTGTGGCCATTGAGAAACTCACTTACCCAACAAATGTCAAAGGAATTCGAAGCTTCTTGGGACATGCGGGCTTCTATAGAAGATTTATCAAGGACTTTTCCAAGATAACCAAGCCTCTTTTCCATCAACTTGAGAAGAATGCACCTTTTGTGTTCAATGAAGACTGTGTGAAAGCTTTTGAGCATCTCAAGCAAGCTCTTATTTCTACTCCTATCATGGTGGTGCCTAATTGGGTAGAGCCACTGGAGATCATGTGTGATGCAAATGATTATGCTATTGGAGAGGTTCTTTGCCAAAGAAGAGAGAAGTTGTTCCGGGCAATCTACTATGCAAGTCGTATCCTTGATGATGCCCAAGAAAACTACACAACAACGGATAAGGAATTGCTTGCAGTGGTATTTGCTAGTGACAAATTTTGATCCTACATCATTGGGTTGAATGTGATTGTCTACACCGACCATGCAGCTATCCGATACTTGTTTGCCAAGAAAGATGTCAAACCTAGACTAATTAGATGGATCTTGTTACTCCACGAGTTTGATATTGAGATCAAGGACAAGAAAGGGAGTAAAAATGTTGTGGCAGATCACTTATCGAGAATGCAAAATGAAGAACAAGAAGATGCTTGCCCCGTTAAAGAACTCTTTCCAGATGAACAACTCTATGGGGTGAAAGCTAATCTCCCATGGTTCGCGGACTACGTCAACTACTTGTCTAGGTGAGTGTTGCCTCTAGATTTGTCTCATGCAAAGAAGAAAAAGTTCTTACGTGATGTGAAATTCTATATGTGGGATGATTCATTGTTATTCAAGCGGTGCAATGACAAAGTCATAAGGAGATGCGTTTCGAAAGAAGAAATTCAAGCCATACTTCATGATTGCCATTCCTCTCTATATGGTGGTCATTTTGGTGCTACAAGAACGACTTTCAAAGTGCTACAAAGTGGTTTCTACTAGCCTACTCTCTTTTGTGATTGCTATACATATGTGAAGACTTGTGACTGGTGCCAAAGGCTTGGCAACATCTCGAGGTGACATGAGCTTCCCATGACTCCTATTATGGAGGTCGAGTTGTTTGATGTGTGGGGCATCGATTTCATGGGACCATTCCCATCTTCATTTGGCAAGACCTACATTTTGTTGGCAGTGGATTAAGTGTGAAAGTGGGTAGTAACCATTGCTACTACAACTAATGATGCTAGGGTGGTGCTCAAGTTCCTTCAGAAGAACATTTTCACTAGATTTGGCACCCCTAGAGCAATCATTAGTGATGAAGGGTCACTTTTGCAACAAGTTGTTTAACAATCTTCTTGCCAAGTATGGAGTCAAACACACACTTGCTCTTCCTTACCATCCTAAATTGAATGCCCAAGCCGAGATTTCCAACAGAGAAGTAAAGCAAATTCTTGAGAAGACAGTCAATAACAATAGGAAGGATTGAGCTTCAAAGTTGGATAATGCATTGTGGGCATATCGTACATCCTACAAAACTCCTATTGCAATGTCCCCCTATCGGTTGGTGTTTGGCAAGCCATGTCATGTTCTCATTGAGCTTGAGCATCGAGCATTTTAGGCGGTGAAGAAGTTGAATTTAGACTTGAAGGTTTCGGGTGTACAAAGACTGCTTTAATTGAATGAAATGGAGGTGTTCCGCAATGAAGCTTATGAGAATGCCAAGATCTACGAAGAGAAAACCAAGCAATGGCATGACAAGCAAATTTTAAGGTGAGAACTCCTAGTGGGCCAACAAGTCCTTCTCTACAACTCCCGGTTGAGATTGTTTCCCGGGAAGCTCAAACAAGATGGTCAGGTCCTTTTTAAATTGCCAAAGTATTTCCTTATAAAGTAGTAGAACTCCAATGCACTAATGGACGTATTTTTCGTGTTAATGGCCAACGTTTAAAGTATTACTATGGTGTTGATGATCAGAGTAGGGAGACACTCTTCCTTCAAGAACCGGTTTGTAAGAAAAGAGAAAGTCTAGCTATAGTCTATAAAAAAGTGCTTGTTGGGAAGCAACCCAACCAGTTTTTAGATTTTATGTTCTGTTTTATTTTTAGTCATTGTAGTGTAGAAGTTGAATTTTCCTTTTTACTAATGACATCTCTTTTTGTCATTCCCCAGGTATTCATTCAAGTTTGGGGGTCCTCATCAATGCCAAGAAATATAGAATCATTGTGGAAGCCTCTACCCATTGGGGACTTTCGTTATCCTTTCACTCTTTTTCTTGCTTTATGGATGTTCTGCATTGAGGACAATGCCAACTTTAAGTTTGGGGGAGAGTTTACAATTTTTTTCTTAGTTAAAAAGTTGGCTGCATTTTATTGCAATTTTAGTGAAAATTTTTGTTTCTAATGAGTATAGATCTAGGAATAAATCCATATTCCTTTATGAGCTTTGATTTAACTTGATCTTGTATGAATGATTGATGATAGGATTAACACTCATTTCTGAACATCACCTTTGAAAAATTAGAAAGTACTCTTAAGTCTGTGTGCTTGGTTATCTTTGACATGTTCATTGGACATTCTTGTTGACTTTTGAGTTATGAAATCACGATCATGAGTTCCACTTGGTTTTTAAATTGAGATTTTGCAAGTCAAGCATCATGAAATCTCACTTTTTAAACTGAACTCTAGAACTTGTTTGATCATTTCTTGAGGAGAAATCCTAGGAATCACACCATGATAGATATGATTTAGGCCATTTTTGGATAGATTGAGCCTTAAAGCCTACCTAGCATTGAATTACCCCTAGTCACCCTATTTTGAGCCTTATGTATTGTTCTTTGTCACCTAAAATGATTAGCCAAGGCCGTTATTTGAATTATCCCTGTTTTTCACCCTTGCACCCTTAACACTTTGAAATTGTTCATTGTAAAGAGGGTTGGGTTGTTTTTCATGGGAGTATATGTGAAAATGGGCTATGAAATGAAAATGTGATGTGAAGGTGATAAAAATTAAGGTTTCACTTGAAAAAGAGAAAAAAGAAAGATGAAAAATTAAAAGAATGAAAAAGAAAAAGAGAAATTATGTTTCTTCCTCAGTATATGAAATAAATAAGTTTGGGAGTGTATTTGGGGTAATGTGAATGTAAAATGTTAAAAAATCCTGTTTTGGATAGCATGTTGGGTTTGGTTCATTTTGTAAGGCATGGGATGTGTAAAAATGTTATGTACTAAAGAGGTTTTGGGTGTATTGAGCTTCATTTTATCCATTTTATCAAACCCTTAACCTTAGCGTTACATTACCAGCTTAATGAAGACCTATTGATCTCAATCTGTGTGAAACCTACATTATAGGAGGATATCTCATTCTATTGCACATTAGATATATTAGAATTAGGTTAGATTAGACGGGAGGAGAAAAAGAGGCAAGAAAAGAAGCTACAAGGAGAAGGAGTTGCAGGTTTTTGAGCTTGAAAAGAAGATGATTTCTCACTTTGAGAACGGGGTTTCGTCACTTCTACTTGCAATCAAAGTTTGTTTTCGATGATTTCTTCTTTGAAATTCTATTTTGTATCTATGGATTTGAGTATGAACTAAGCTTTTGATTTAGGGTTTTGATTGAATGTTGGATCTTATGAATTGAGTATTGGTTATGTGTTTATGAGTTATTTATCTATGCTTAATGCCTTCAATTTGCTGATCACTCTTCGATTGATCTTAAATTCAATATTTTACACTCGAAAGAGTTGATATTAAATCAAATCTAAGAAATTGCAACCTAGAGTAGTAATATTGAGTCGAGAGACCTATGAATCTCTTTGAAATCTATTAAAATAAATCATAGAACTTAAAACATTCTTGATCTATTAACTTGCACTCGGGAGAGGGAGTTGTTAGCTTAAGGGTAGATATTCAAAGTACAACTCGAGAGAGGGATTTGGATAATTAAGGATTCATGATTTATAATCCCAGGATTTAATTCAACAACACTGTTTTGAAATCATCAGAAACAACATAGCTAGATCAAAACTCTAGAGCTATAAATTCATTGTTTTTCTCTCCAAATTGTATTTGATTTTTCTTGACTTGTTTAGTTTACATTCCAGAAATTAAACCATCCCATTTTGAACACCAAGATAAAATCAAAGTCTTAGTAGTTTTGGGCATTTTTAATTGTAGAATTGACTATGTCAGTGGACGATACCCCAACTCAACTTGGGATTATATTATCACTTGACAATCGTGCACTTGCAAAAACTATATTCACGACCAACCAACCCCGTGGAGGACGATGCCCCGACCTCACCAGATATAGTCGCTGGGCTAGGATCTCTTGATCCTCGATTGTCACCTCCTTCATAGGCACACCCTCTTTTTGATGTTTCAAAAGGGAGAGATAGATTAGTATATGATTGGTCTGATTGAGCCTAGATCATTCTTTGCACATACTTAGGGGGAGAGTTTATATACTCAGAGGGAGCATTTGTGTAACACCTTCCACTTTTTCTACTCTAAAACTAATTTAACTGGTTGAAAATCCTACAGATGAAATTTCAACGAGTGAAGTTAGCCTTAAAGACCCCCTTTGGAGAAACCCGCATGGTGGGACGGTCCCAAAGAAAAGACCGTCCCCATGGCAGCCCCAAACGGGTGCCCCTCTCCCCCCCCCCCCGCCCGCCCCTTGGGACCAACCCTATAAATAAGGGCTAGCCCCCCTCATTTCCCCTTGTCGACCCCCATCGCATTTTTCTCTTTCCCTCGACCCTTTGCGCTCTCCTGCTCTGCACACTTCAATAAGTTAGAAGAAAATTCTACTCCACTACAAATGTGTTAAGGTGGGGAATGAAGGCTAGGTTTGCATTTCTTACTTGTTTGATAATAAATTGCATAGCATCAAGCATCATATCTGTTACCATGCTTTACTTCATGAATAGAGCTATCTATCATAAATGTTAAAATCATAACAATGGGTGTTATGCCGTTACTCTGGACCATGGAATATCATAAATATATTATTGGGTTCTATGTTGTTACGTTGGACCCGTAGGTGACACTGTCACTGGTTAACACTGGAACTCATGAGACTTCTTAGTTGCTGGATATTGTATAGGTGCCTCGGGTCACAGGTTGCAAGTGCATGATGCCTGGCCTGTGATGCCGTGTGACCACTTTTCATTTATATCGTTGCTTGATTGTATTGTTGTGGCATAACTTTCTAATGAGTGTTGTTTTGTACTTATTGTTATGCATGTAAGACTTGTTTACCCTGCTTGATCTCACTGAGCTGTTGAGCTCACCCCGTTGCTAATCTTTCCAGGGAAATAAGATGGGTCAGGTTGGAATTATTCCGGGGGTTATGGCCATACCCGATCCATGTAGGGACTTTTGTGTATGTACTCTCCCCTGGTCCTGTCAGATCGGTCTAGCTATGGTGGTGGTGGTTCTCGACTTCTAGACGCTTCTCTTTTGACTACTCTTCTTTTGTTATTTTGGTACTTTTGTAGGGGCTTCGCCTTTGTTATCTTTATGTTGTCTCTTTGCTATAAAGGAATGTAATAATTAAACTCTATGTTTTGAATATAATAGTGTTTCCTTTAATATTTTCCACTGTATTATTGTTGGTGTGCGCCACAATGCTTCTGTATGTGCAACTTTGATCGAGTGGTTTGAGCAGTTGACGATCTAACTGTCGCACCTCGTGTTATATCGATGAGGCGTGGTGTGACAGTTATATGATATCAGAGAATGGTCTTGGAGAGTGCCCACCCCTATTTTAAAAAATAGTACAAATTTTAATTCAAAAATAATATATATATTTTATATAATATATACATATATACCATAAAAAAATAAAAAAAATAAAAATTTACCCGGACCGGTTGCCGGCCAGGTGTTTTTTTAGCAACCCTACCCCCCCCTCCCCGCGCTCCCTTCCATATATTTTCTATAAATAGAGAGGGAGGAGGGGAGTTCAATCACTCACCCTCCTCACCGCTTTTGTCTTCCTTCTTTCTTAGATCTATACATCTTTTCTACTCTATATTTTTTTTTTATTCTCTCCAAACTGCATCTTCAAAACAACTTTATGGAGCGAAAACCAAAGAAGTTTAAGAAGAATGTTGAAGGTGAAAGTTTTCAACCTCCTTGACTCAGATCTTTCTCTTCAATTCCAGTCTAAACTGGAAGATTAGTAATTTTACCAAAAGAATACTACCCAATGCTCCATGAATAACTTGCAGCCCTAGATTGGACACCGGTCATAAATCTTGAAAGGTACGTTTTTCGATCTTTTGTTGCACCATTTTATGAAAATTTGACCATTAAAAACCATGATACTTTCACCACCAGTACAAAGGTGAATGGGATTGATGTAAGCCTCATGTCCGAAATATTGTCAAAAATTTTAGAAATCCATGCGAGAGGACCACTCTGCGATATTTATCGGTCAAGAGGCAGGATAAGGGCGGTCCCAATGTGGCGACCCCGCACCCCGGACCACCAACCCCACAAGGAATGGTGTGTGGAATGCTGGGGCGGGACGCCCGGCGTAGGCATCTCCAACCACTTCTCAACCACCGTGAGGTGGTTGAGACCCTACGAGCCTTATCCCAAACAATGACATAATATAAAATATACTAAACAAAACTACCAACTGTATTAATCATCCAAGACAAGAAATACTCCATAAAACTTTGCCATAAATAAAACCGTCATAATCCCTACAGTCCATCAAGATTGACATACACATAAAGTCCAAAACTATGGGTACAAAAAAACCGTCATATGTCCACATGGTCTATCTAACAAGTCACAACTCACCCATACTACAATGTCGTTAGTGTTATAATTACATAGTCCAAAATATAATACTTCATAATTTGAAACACAGTTCAATCAAAATGCCTCTTAACTCACACTGAGGCCTTGGATTCTCTCGCCGACAAGGCCCTCAAGATATGACTACTCATTTGCCCTTATTCTGGACAGAAGGACCTGAAAGAGGAAAATGAGGGTGAGCCAACGGTGCCCAGTGAATAGAATTCAAATATGCTATCAATACTCATCAATAAACATCATGTATGCATGTCAATGTGTAGCATGATTAAAAGCTCATAACATATAGATATCAAGCATTTATAATAAGTTCGATGCAAGTAAAAACTTATCAATTTGGATCCACATTCCACATGCATTGCGGTTACTAGTGCACGTCTATTTCACCGTACCGTTCTCATCCCCAAATATTTCCTTTTTAAAACCCTCTATGACAAGGTTAAGTCCTCCTATTAGCCAGATAGATGGGCCCAACCAAAGTCATAAGGTTTTCTCAAATCAATGCATCATTCAAAACATTAGGACACATTCATGCTTTCAACATACAATATATATAAGTGATATGATGACATAAAAGATATAATCATAAATGAAGTCTACTCACAACCAAGCCTCGCGAGAGTATCTAACCACACACGGACACCAAACCAAATCAATCCAATCAAGGTCCTGAAACATTCATCAATATCCAACCATACATCAATTTTTATGCTCAATCACATAGACATTACACATCAACCCTAAATCAGCCCACATATAGACAATAAGCCTAAATCTCATCTAATCCCACCATTCAACTCAAATCACATGACTTGGGCCTCTAATGCATAATTCTCATTCATAAACCATTCTATTAATAAAAAATATTGTTTTTCAATTCCTTAGGCATAAACATGCTAAAATTGGGTCATTTGATCACAAGTAGGCATAACCTATGATATGGTCACAACCACCAAATCAGTAGCATAATCAGCCCTAATCATGCTTAATTAAACATAAGTTGCATCAATTCAATGATTCTAGGCCAAAAGCATCAAAAGCCCTGAAATATGAAATTTTCCATACTTAGGCCATATTGCCGATTTACACTAGGTCACCATGTTCAGCCATGTATATCACTGATTTTGCATCATGGGTTCATCAACAATGGCAACTAGGTCAACATAGTTGACATGCAAGCTATTTGGAAAGGTCTAAGTTCATATTCTAAATTTAGGTCTAATACAAGCAACCCTACCAATTCTTCCTTTAATATTCTGTTCAGATGTATACATCTACCAACAGAAATATTTAATCCCAAAATCAACCGTACAGATTGAATTATGTTAAGAATCAAACCTTCTGTCCAAAAATTAGCTCAATCCAACGGTGGACCGAAACGATAAGTTTCTTTGATGAACAAGTCTCTAATCAGACAATTTCTCCTTTCCTGCTGCAAATACTCGAACACAGATGACTATATCACACAAAATACTTAATCAATAAACATCTCCACCGATCATAATGCAGAAATATCCGTTGGAAACCACATTCCCAGATATCATATCCATCCAACGGTAGATTTAGGAGATCTACTAGTTTGATCTAAACTGCGCGAGAATTCTGACTAGCTTTGTTTGAGAGGTTATATCTCTTAAACGAAAACTCCAATCAAGATCTTCACCGACCATAATGAATACCCATAAGATAAGAACTTGGTGACATATTGTGAGCTCAATCTGACCATACAGAACCAAGATCCAGCTCTTTGATGAAAACGTTGCTGAGACTTTTCTCAAAGCAACTCCCTCATTCTTTCTCTTCTTCTTTCCTTTCTCTTCTTTTTTCCTTTCCCTCCACTCATCTCACCTTCTAGGACTTCTTTGGTGAAGAGAAGTAGGGCATGAGACACTTGTCCACTCTCATGCACCAACCTTAACATGTGTTGGAGAGGAGAAATGGGGCATGGGACACTTGTCCATTTTCATGCACCAACTTGACATGTGTTGGAGAAAAGAAATGGGGCATGGGACACTTGTCCATTCTCATGCACCAACTTGATATGTGTCGATCTCATACTACCCATACCAACCACATGTACTTTAACCAATCTCATGCTTCCATGTATTTTAAATGTCTAATCCATTTAATACACCAAATTTTCATTTTCATTTAACATTTTATTCAATCAATCATAACCCATATCAATTCATGGTTTAACGGGCCCATGCATAAATAATAACATATGCATTATACTTTAATTTAACATGACCCATATACAATTTATAATGCACATATTTATATACATTATCAAACATCAAATATAAAAAAATTAAACAACCATCAAACAAACACCAAACATATCAAGGCAACACATAGAGTTTGGGCAAGATGCAATTGGGTTATGGGCTAGATGAAATAATTTTCAGGGCGTCACACCCAAACTCTCGAAATATGTTTAGGTGTCTTGCTTCCCAGCCTGACTACACTGTCACCCAGATTTTTACCAAAGAAATCAAAGAGCAATATAACCCTCTTATTCAAGTAATCATGTCAAACATTTTGCCCCAACTTGGTAAAAGGTCTACCACCACTCATCCTCAATGCTTTTTGGCATAATATTTGGTGAAGGAAATTCCTGTGAATCTTCCTTTTATCATCCTACGCCATATGGCACATTGCACTCAGGAACGAACCTATCTTCCATACGGAGCATTACTAAACAAAGTGTTTCGTCGTTTCGGAGTGTTTCCTAGCCCAACCGAGATAACTTCTCCCTTGTACGGTGACATCACCGAAACCGTATTGAGCTCGAGTAGAACCAAGGGAACTCTCACGGTTAAGAAGCTAGGAAATGTGCCAACTGAATGAGAAGATTTTCCAGAAATAGAGGTCAACACTCCTCCAGAAGACGTCGAGGACTTTAACCTTGATTTCTCTAATATACCGGAAGAGGAGAACCTACAGAAGAATATTGTTCTTCATCCAACACACAAGAAACCAATACTGACAACCAACAATCACTTGTGGATCAAATGAGAGAAATGATGCTAGCAACCGAGAAGCGAATGATGAAAAAAATGAAAGACCAGTTTTAAGAATACAATCGCAGCCTCAGAGAAAATAAATAGGCTATTGACTGACTGCTCAAGGGACGCGGGGAATGCCGCGCCGCAATACCAAGGATCACTCCTCCATTCTCAGGTGAGGTAGGATTTGGACAGTCATCCCAACAAGCACAATATTCGTCAGTGAATCTTAATCTCAACCTTGGGGCCTCTCAAGTTCCTAACCCAGCATTTGTTGGGCAAGTCATGGAGACTCCTATATACTCTCCTAGCATGGAACAGTCAGTATCTCAATTCTCCTCTGAACATTTTGATTTAGTACCTCCCCAATAGTTTTTCTCTCGATGAATCTGAAGTTTTAGATTTTGTATTTAGTTGTTGAGGTAATCTTGCAGTACTTTAAGTTAGCTTCGTAGTATGTTAAAGTATTTTGAAGAAAGTTTAAGCATCATTGTAGCGGTTTGAATAGTTTGTAAAACTTTGTTAAAAAAAAAAAACTTCAAGTCGAATTATCAGCTCATGATATGGTAAAAGTTGTGTGATATTGTGTGCTAGACTATCTATGGTAGGCCCACTCATTCGGTGGATTTCTTCACTATTAATGGGTTTGACATGGTATGAGACACATCAAACTCACACAAATACTGACCAAAAACTCAAGACGAGGTAACCTACGAACTTGTTGTGTAGCAGTTTATTGCGGAAGGTCGACTTACCATCAATATCGTCAAGTTCACATGGAATGGGACATGAGAACTCGATGGATAATAATGGTAGACGACTTTCCACAGGAATCTGCAAAAAGACCGCACACAGATCCTTTTGACTGGACCACGCCCCTTATCACCAAATTCATGCGAAATGGGACGTATAAATCTGGAAGATAATAGGAATCGTCCAGTCTTAGTGATATGTGAGCATAGTATAAGTAGTGTAAAGATTTGTGACATATAAATATTGGTGACAATACGAGGAAAAGGTCGTAGAAGTATCTGTGGCATGTGCTGATGTTCAAAAACATAGATATTTTGACAAATACACAAGAAGTTTTCAAAGTGTTTTTAAAACTCAAATACTACGCTACTAATCTTTGAAAAAAAAATTAGAAATCACACTTTTGGTTTTGTTTTAAAGCCACCTAAAAGTGCGATGCGACGGTGCTCTAAGACTCCTCATCTTCCCTATTACCTAGCCTAGAAATTTGGGAGGTTAACACCTATGAAATGTCACTCAAGAACCATGCATTTGCACTACATCACGTATCGATCCTCCCTTCTTCCTCAGGACTTATATCGCAAATCTTGTGCTAACATCAAGCAAATTTGCAGACAATGCGGGTGCAAACAAGAAGTCTGCACGACCCTAGCTCCTCTCGACAAACGTCTATGTTTATGTAGCCGCAAGAGGACACTGGATCTGAACATACTCCCCCTATCTCAGAACAAGCGACGGACAACAACACTGATGTCCTGACAGTCGAACAAACTATTGCAGCTCCTTCCAATGGAGTAGCCGTACCGTTTACCATGGAACAATTTTTTGAAGGCTTTACGGAATGCGTGAAAGCTTCGATGAGAGGTTCAGTCTAGAGTGTCGCTGTTCAACAAGCTGCGGTGCCCCACCCGCTATTGGAACCAGCTAAGCAAAAGATGGATCAGATGACCAGTCAAATCAAGAAGTACAAACGACTACAACCCTTCACTTTTGATGGAAAGTCCGACTCCGTCGAAGCCTATCAATGGCTAGAAGAAACTCGAAAAGCGCCTGAGGCATGGGAGCATCTGAAGAAAGAAAAATTTCCTTTGTTGTTTATCAGTTGGTTGGAAACAACAACTCTTGATGGAAAATAGTTAAGGAAGACCCTCAAATAAATGTCAGTACCATGACATGGCAACAATTTGAAGTTGAATTCATCAATGAATATTTCCCAAATGCTGTCAAAAGAAAGAAGAGATTGAAATTTGCAAAACTCTTTCAAGGAGGCATGACAGTTCGGAAATACGCATCCAAGTTCACGAAACTATCAGTTTTCTCTCTTTCTACCATCACCACCGAGGGGGACAAAGTCGAAAAGTTTTTCAACTGATTGAGGCCCAACATCAGGCAGGGCCTTGCCTTTCTAGAGCTTGATAATTTCAAAAAATTGATGAACATGGCTATAAATTACGAGCAGCGATAGACGCAAAATTGGGGAAAGAGAATCATTGCGCCAGTACATCACTCTGGCAGGAAGAGACCTTACCAACCAAATAAAACCGCTCGCCCCTGCATGGGTAACCCCTAAAACCCTCAGCTCCAGTTCGTTCCACCTGCTCCAACCCAACAAACTTTCCAAAATCAAGCAGGCTAAAGAAATGGAAATAATTGGCGATTTCTCCAACCTCCTCCGAATCAACAACCACAAGATCGAGATCGTATGTGCTTCAAGTGTGGCCAGGTGGGCCACATTAGAAAGAATTGTCCTCTATTAGCCCCTGGCCAACCCAGAGCCCCAACTGCACCAGTTCCGCAAGCAGCCCCATAGTTCCACCACCACCGAAACAACAACAAGGCCTAGGCAGCAAGAACACGCCTACACTGCTGTTGAACAACTGATGCCTGAAAATAATGAGGTGGAAGGTACGTTTGTTTTCTTTAACATGTTGGTATTGTTGGTCCCACCCAAGAAGGGGGGTGAATTGGGTGCGATGGTCAATTTTAAATATTCTTATAATAACTTAGGTGATTTACATAAGTTAATTAGAATATGATGCAAATTAAAACACAGACTAAACTGCAAAAGTTTGGCACACTGATTTATAGTGGTTCGGCCAAGCCTATGTCCACTACCTAATCTCTCGATTAGGATTTTCTCAATCCACTAACTGATTCTCTTACGAGTGAGAACCAAACCGTTACAACAACCCTTTTTCAGGTTAAAGGCAAACCTATCCTTTCACGGGCTAAGGATGAACCATTTTCTTTTTTTCGGGATTAGGAAAAACCCATGTTCCTTTTACTAACTAAGGAATAACCAAATTTCCCTTTTCCGGGATGAGGAGAAACTCATGTTCCTTTTATTGGCTAAGGAAGAATCGTGATCCTTTTGCGAGATAAGGAACAACCGGTTTCTCTTTTAAGACTAAGAGATAACCTATCTTTTTTAAGGTTAAGGACACACCTACCCTTTTACTGGATGAGGATGAACCGATTTCTCTTTCAAAGATTGAAAGAAAACCTATCCTTTTTAAGGTTAAGGACACACTTATCCTTTTACGGGATGAGCATGAACCGGTTTCTCTTTTACAGGCTTAGAGAAAACCTATATGATTTTAATCTTGAAATCATCAAGTGAACTACCTTCACTTGTCCTGGTTATTTCAATACAGAAGCACACCAGCATTACAACACTAAGATGCTGGGTGTTTCTAATGTTGTAGAACATTTTACATTAAGCACAGTACATAGCATTACAAAGATATGAAATGTGAAATAGGTAATGTTAAGTTGAAATACACCTTCAGTCCTTTACCTCTCAATGTTCGTTATTGCTCAAGTGCAATTTCGAAAAGCATGAATGATATGATATGAAAATCAGTGCTTTGCCGAAAGCTAAAATATACCAAACAATAATGGACGTTAAAAACAAAGGACTGGTGTAAATCAAAGACACAGACAGTTTTCAAAATAAATATAGAACATATGTATGAAAACTTTTGGTTCAACGATCATTAGTTCAACGCAACTACTGATATAGTTCAATACAATACCTAAGATATGAAATCAAGTACGACTGTATATCTTGAGCTATTGCTCAAATTCTGTCATCAGCATGAATGATACCAGATATGAATCAGTGCTGAGACTATTAGTTGATACCAGTAAAGATAGATTTCCAAAGATAAAGTATAATTGAAGCTCAACATGAAAATCTATTGTAATCACAAAGGTATAAGTGAAAAATACTTTGAAAGATTAGAAAAATGAAATTCATTTTGACACAAACTAACTTTCAAAAAGTATTGGCACAACACAAAGTAATTAGCAAGTTGTTTGGTCCTAAGTGTTGGTATTTATAGACTTAGAGGATCATAGCCGTTATACACTTGAATTTCAAATTCAAGATGAACGTTGAGACTCAACGGCTAGAGTGGTATATGAAAATGGCATCTGCAATTTTCATAGACAGTCTGGTTCTTTCTAGATAACATGAATAAGGAGAATTTCCAGATACCCTGATTCATGCATCAGAGAAGATCTCTGATTTATCTGAAAAGTTTTTGCGCAGAGATTTTTTCTAAAAAGTAAACCGATATGGTGTACGTGTCAGAACAGTGACTATAGATGAATTAGCAACCTGATTCCGTAATCAGTGTCCTGATGCATAATGTCAACTTTGTCGCTTTGTTCTTTGAGGGCGCTTATTTCGTATAAGAGTCCTGCTGAACAGTAAGTGAGGGAGTTACCGGGTTGTGAGCATCGTGACTCATTTTATTGTTCTAAGGGCGCTACTCCACAGTTAGTGTCCTGACTTTATTTAAGACTTTACTTATGAGGGCGCTACTCACTAAGTGAGCGTCCTGCCTTTAAAAAAAAAAAACTTATGGTGAGGGCACTACCTATGTAGTAAGCGTCCTTCTTTTTAAAACATAAAATCGTAAAATGAGGGCGCTACTTACTTAGTAAGCGTCCTATCTTTTAAAACATATGACATTAAAAAATAAATATGCTGAAGGACAATCAGCGTCCTGAAAGTTATTAAGTTGATTTCCAAAAGTGAGCGCGCTCCTATCCACTAAGCGTCCTGATAGTTTGATCAACTTATAACCATCAGCGTCCTCAAAGAAACATTCTTTGAAGAAGTTAAAGAGATCTTTCAGTGAGCTGATGCTGAGTCAACTTCCTGACAACTTCAAAGGTTGATTAATAGAGGGGGCGCCACTATACAAGTAAGCGTCCTGATTAATCAGTTCATTTCAACCTTGAGCGTTATCAGCGTCCTAATGACGTATCAGCGTCCTGACTTAACAAGTTCAGGAGAGCGTTGCTATTTCATTAGCGTCCTGAAAGACTCTTTGAAAACTATTTTTACTTGTGATTAAATATTCGATAAATGCGAATAAAAACTCGGTATATTTTAAATTAAATATATAGTATTAAATCATTTGAAATATAGTTAAAAACATGAAATCAAAACATGCAGATTTAGAAAACATATGATAATGATATATGCATGGTTTTGAAAAACATTTTGAGCAATAACGATCAGAGAAAGATATACCTTAATTTCCTTGTGTATTTCTCATTTCTCTTGATCAGTACTTCCAACTCTTCATTGTGACTTCTTTACTGATCTTTGAGCTAGAGATGACTTTGAACGTTGATCGGAAGATGTTGTCACGAAGCTTGATCAATTCGTTCTTTAATTTATGATGCGATCGTTGGAGTCCTTTCACGACTTATATGTCTTTGTTTTCCTTTGATCGAATCATTCACGTTAGATGATCTTGACATCAGGATATGATCGTTGAAGTCCGTTAGTTCAAACGAGCTTGATCGTTAGATGTAAGCTTTGAGTTCCTTGATCGAGTCGTTCCTTGGCTTTTTGTTTTTCCTTTGGTGCAGAGATAAGTTCTTGAAAAACGTTCGTTAGCACCAAAAAATACTTTGTTTGTGATCATCAAAATATACTTCATCAAGTATAGTTTAAGGATGTGCTAAGGATGAACCATATAGGTTAACTGGTACAAGTCTTGTTCTACTCATTCTTTTATTGCTACCTATGTAATCCAAAAATTAGGACTCAAACCAAAGGTTATTCCCGTTACAATCCTGGTATCCACGCCAATAGGACCGGGTACGGAAATAAATCAAATATGTTCCAATTGTGAACTTAGAATATTGGATCATCATCTGGGAGTGAACCTCCTAGTAATGGATTTCACTGACTTTGATATTATCTTGGGTATTGATTGGTTAACACCTTTACATGCTCAAATAGATTGTCAGAAGAGCAAGTTCCACTGACACTGCCTAATGGAGATAACCTGAAAATTCAAGGAGTCCATGGACAAGTTCATCATTCTACCGTGCCCCTTATAAGATCTCAGATGCAAGCTCTTTCGATACTTGATCAAGATGAAGAAAGTATAGTGTCTAGTCATCCTCCCAATTTGAAAGATATTTCGGTTGTTCAAGGTATCCAACGATATTCTTAGATGAACTTCCAGGACTCCCTCCTCCTTGGGACTTTGACTTTAAAATTAAGTTGATTCCTAGTACTGAACCTGTCTCCATTCCGCCTTACCACATGCTAAATGTAGAGTTAGTAGAACTGGATAAACAGTTAAAGGAGTTTGAAAAGTTGGGGTTTATAAGAAAAAACACGTCACTATGGGGTGCTCCAGTTCCTTTTGTCAAGAAAATGGGCGGTTCACTTCCACTTTGCATCGACTATAGAAAGCTGAACAAAGTTACTATTAGGAACAGATACCCGTTACCTCGAATAAAAGATCTGTTCGATCAGTTAAGAGGAGCAAGATTCTTTTAAAAAATTAACCTTCGCTCGGGGTATCACCAACTCCGGGTTAAGGAAGAAGACATCCCAAAAACAGCTTTAGGAATCAAATATGGTCATTAGGAATTCACTGTAATGCCATTTGGCCTATAAAATGCACCTGCGACATTCATGGATTTAATGAACCACATTTTCATATCATTCCTAGATCGTTTTGTCGTTGTAGTTGTTGACGACATACTGGTATCCTCTCCCACAAAGGAACTCTATGAGACTCACTTGAGAATTGTGCTTAACACCCTTCAACAGTACCAACTATACACCAAACTAAGCAAGTGTGAGTTCTAGATGAATAAGGTTAGGTTCCTCTTTCATGTCGTGACCCATGATGGCATCGAAGTAGATCCAGCCAATGTAGAAGTTGTTCTTAGCTGAAAACAACCTACCAATATCACAGAAATTAGGAGCTTCCTCGAATTAGTTGGATATTACAGACGGTTCATCAAAGATTTTTCCAAATTTGTTGAACCACTCACTTGATTAACTTGAAAGGACACACATTTTATCTGGAGTGAAGCCTGTGAATCAACCTTTCAAGAGCTCAAGAAATGGCTGACTTTAGAACCCGTTGTGACCACTCCAAACGATGGGCTTGGCTTCACATTATACACGGATGCATCGTTTCAAGGACTTGGAGTTGTACTGATGCAAGAAGATTGTGTAGTGGCCTATGTCTCCCAACAATTGAAAATTCATGAGGTCATTTATTCGACCCATGACTTAAAACTCGCGGTAGTAGTGTTTGCCTTAAAATTTTGGTGACATTACTTGTATGGAGAACAATTTGAAGTCTTCTCCGACCACAAAAGTCTTCAGTATATCTATACTCAGAAAGTATTATATCTTCCCGAAAGGCAATGGCTTGAGTTCATCAAAGACTATGACTTTAAACTTAAATACCATTCGAGTAAAGCCAATGTAGTGGTTGATGCCCTTAGCAGAAAGTCATATGTCTCCGCCTGTACGTAAACTTCGAAATGGGCAAGCTGTCATACGAGTTGGAAAAGTATAATTTTCAGTTATGGAATGGTGGAAATATAGTTAGACTTGCCAAGTTTACTACCCACTCCGAACTCATTAGAAGAATAATCGTTGCACATACCATAAATGATAAACTTATGAAGATGAAGAAGCTCATTCTGCAAAATAACGTTCCACCTCAATGGTCTCTCACTTCCGATGGTGTGGTGTTATATAAAGGGAAATTGTGTATAGCTCAGGACCTAGAGCTTAAGCGGGGCATAATGAATGAGTGCCACAAATCTAAGTTTTTCATGCACCCAGGAGGAAACAAAATGTATAAGGACATGAAGAGGCAATTCTGGTTAAATGGAACGAAAAAGGGCATAGTAGAATTCGTGGCCAAGTGCCTTACTTGTCAACAAGTAAAAGGCGATCGCAGACTCCCCTCTGGTATGTTACAACCACTTCCCATAGGGGAATGAAAATTAGATAATATTGCCATGGATTTTGTATCCGTAGTACCCAAAAACATCAAGGGATAGGACACTGTCTGGGTGATTGTTGATAAGCTAACTAAAGTTGCACATTTTATTCCAGTTAAATTTACCGATACTCCAGCCAAGCTTGCCAAAATCTATGAACGAGAGATCATCAGGTTGCATGGGATCCCTCTCACCATCGTCTATGATCGAGACCCTAGATTCACATCCAAGTTCTGGCAAAACTTTCACGCCAGACTAGGTACAAAGATTTTCATGAGTACTGCCTTTCATTCACAGACGGATGGATAGTTTGAGCATCTTATACAAATTCTTGAAGACATGCTACGTTGTTGTGTCTTAGATTTTAATGACGGGTGGACGAAGTATCAACATTTAGCAGAGTTTGCGTATAATAAGAATTAGCAGGCAAGCATTAAGATGGCTCCGTACAAAGCACTGTACGGGAGACCATGTCGATCACCCTTATGTTGGGTAGACATGTTCGATCGACTACAGCTTGGTCCTAATTTCATACAAGAAACCACCGAGAAAATAAAGCACATTAAAGAAGGACTCCGTACCGCCCAAAGCAGACACCAACGGTATGCAGATAAGTGACAGAAGCCTATAGAATTTAAAGTTGGCGACTCTTTTCTTATAAAAGTCCAATCGTTTAAAAGTGTGAATAGATTTGGAGTCAAAGGAAAGTTGTCTCCAAGATTTACCGGACCATTTTCAATTATTGATCGAGTCAGCAAATTTGCTTACCGTTTGTCTTTGCCACAATCCATGTCCAAAGTGCACAATGTTTTTCATATATCCATGCTCCGAAATTATCTTCATGATCCTTCATACATCATACCATTGCTCAAAGTTGAAATTGAAAAAGGAAATAAGTATAAAGAATATCATGTGCAAATCTTGGACAGAAAGATGCAAGACTTGAGAAACAAGAGCATTCCTTTAGTAAAAATCCTCTGGAACCATCACGGAGTGGAAGAAGCATCGTGGGAATTGGAACAAGAGATCAAGCAAAAATACCCCCATTTGTTTGCTCAGCATCTGCATGTTTACATAATAATAAAATATTTTCGGTTCTTATTCTATGCTCTTGGGTTTCTTGTTTTTTCTTTGGCACAAATGTCTGATGATTCAACAAATTACAACTCTGACCCATCTGAACATAGCTATAATTCGAATCAGGATACAAATATGGGTATTGATGAAAATGATGAAATGAGCTCAATCCTTTCAGACTAGAGTCCTTTAACTGACCAATACACTCAGTCTACATCTCCTATGAGATCACAAGTCCAGACCCCAATACACAACCCACTCGGACATTATCCATCACATTTGGGAATATCTGACCTGGAAGATGAAAATGTTACAGGTGTGCGTCACGAGGGTTTATGATTCCGCCAGACCCCATGAAAATCAGTACGTCAACCGTTGCCCTCTTTCCAGAACCCCCGCACAATGCCAACGTGGAATTCAGTTCCAATTTTTCCCAGGCTTCCACAGAAGCCAACACCAGATGAAAATGGATAATCTAATTAGCAGGCCCAAAAATCACCAGCTCACTCTGGCAGGCATGTTAGGCCACCGTCTCAACAACTGGGTTTTCTTCCATGACTACCACGACGAATACCAACACCACCTTCTCTTCCTGAGTTGTCAAATCAGGATAGAATGGAGTCTGACTCAGTCCATTCTCCTACCCTTGCTCATTCGGGAGATTTTACTGCTCAAAGTGCAGTATGTTGGCCAAACAATCTGCCTGACTAGCGAGATACAAGGTCCCCAAGCCGAGCAGAAAGTAATATCAACATTGATATCATTGACATTCCAGGTGATGAGTAGTAAGTATTATACTCACATACCAAATCATTTTCCAAAAATCCTACTTTATTTGAATTTCGAGGAAGAAATTCTTTTAAGGAGGTAGGCTGTAACACCCTCCACTTTTTCTATTGTAAAACTAATTTAACTGCCTGAAAACCCTATAGATGAAATTTTAACAAGTCCTTTGGAGAAAATATAGACCCTATAGTGGGACAGTCCCAAAGAATGGACTGTATCCATGGGGGGCCACCCCTATTTCTATAGGGGTGGCCCCCCTTATTTCCCCTTGTCGACCCCCCTCACATTTTTCTCTTTCCCCTCAACCCTTTGAGCCCTCCTGCGTCCGTGCACACTTCAAGAAGTTAGCAGAAAACGCTACGCCACTACAAGTGTGTTAAGGTGGGGAATGAAGGCTAGGTTTGCATTTTTTACCTATTTAATAATGAATTACATGGCATCATGCATCATATCTGTTACCATGCTTTACTTCATGCATGAGGCTATCTATCATAAATGTTAAATTCATAACCATGGGTGCTATGACGTAACACCAGACCATGGATTATCATAAATATATTATTGGGTGCTATGTTGTTTCGCTGGACCCGGAGGTGACACTGTCACTAGTTAGCACTGGAACTCATGAGACCTCTTAGTTGCTGGATATTGTATCGGTGCCTCGGGTCACAGGTTGCAAGTACGTGATGCCTAGCCTTTGATGCCGTGTGACCACGTTTCATTCATATCAGTGCTTGATTGTATCATTGTGGCTTAACTTTCTAATGACTATTGTTCTGTACTTATCATTATGCATGTAAGACTTGTTTATGCTGCTTGATCTCACTGAGCTATTGAGCTCACCCCGTTGTTAATCTTTCCAAGGAATTAAGATGGGTCAAGTTGGAATTATTCTAGGGGTTATGGCCATACCCAGTCCATGTAGGGACTTTTGTGTATGTACAATCCCCAGGTCCTGTCAGATCGGTCTAAATATGGTCGTGGTGAATCTAGGCTTTTAGACGCCTTTCTTTTGACTACTTTTTTGTTATTTTGATACTTTTGTAGGGGCTTCGCCCTTGTTATCTTTCTGTTGTCTTTTTGCTATAAAGGAATGTAATAATTAACAAACTCTATGTTTTAAGTATAATAGTATTTCCTTTAATAGTTTCCACTATATTATTGTTGATGTGCGCCATTATGCTTCTGTATGTGCAACTTTGATCGAGTGGTTTGAGCACTCGACGATCTAACTGTCGCACCTCATGCTGGATCAATGAAGCGGGGTGTGACAATTTGGATATACATTTTGGAGATGTTTATGTATTTTTTGGTTTACACTTTTGTACTCTTTGTGTACTTGTTATTTCTACTTTATCTTTTGATGTACACATCAATGATGATTACATGTATATGCTTGATTTGATTATATTGATATACATGTACATTCTATTCTTATTGATCATATTTTTGAGTATATTTTTTATTGGTATCTGATTAATTATTCTCCACATGGTATTAAATGTTAAATCTTTTACTAAGTGGTATATTCTTAAGAGTTGCATGATATAATTATTCACTTCACTCATTCATTCACTCGAGAAATCATGCTTCTTGCTTCAATCAGGCCAATAGTGAATTTGATTGAAATCATTAAAAAAGGGGGAGATTCTTAATGTAACTTCTCTCACTCGGCTTTGTTTTGATGATTACAAACAACATATCTGTGATAACTAATCTCTTTGACTTAGTTGTTTCAGTGCTAACTAGCTATATCGGATGGATTCAACTACACTGTCAAACCATTTGGAAGGAACAACACCTTACGAAGATTCAAGAGCTTCATTGTTGTATTTCTTATTTAGAATCTTAGTATAGTAGAGTAACATTTACATGTTCCAACCACAACATGCATATACATTATTATATGATTTATCATGCATGCACACACATTAGTTCGATAATTATGCTATCACAGAGTTAAAATTGTTTATCAGGCATACATTGATCAGTGATTAACATGCATTCATTTTATCAACTTTGCATGGTTTTATAATTTCATGTCTATTGTTCTTATTGCTTTGATTATCGGTTTAATCGATTTAATTACACGTATTTAACTTTGTTAATTGTACTTCAAACTTGTCAAAAATGCTTTTAAATGTTAGTCTATGTATTTGACAATGTCCTAAGCCTATTATGATAAAAACTCAAGTTTCTTTCACTTTTGAGTGAAGGAACGCACTCCTCTAGTAAGGAACGCGCTCTTGAGCATTTTTTCGAGACTCGGTATTTTTTTATCAAGGTTTAAGGAACGCGCTCCTTGTGAGAGGAATGAGTTCCTGTGGCTTTTCCTGAGACTCAGAATCTTTTTGATCAAGGAAAAGGAACATGCTCCTGTTGCCAAGGAAAAAATAGGAAAAACTTTCAGAGTTAGTGGTTCTTCTTGAAGGAACCCGTTCCTATGCCCAACACACATATTGAGGAACGCGCTCCTTAATTGGAGGAAAATTTGAGATTTTTTTGATTTCAAACTAGAAATGCGCTCCTGTGTTAAGGAACGCGTTCCTATGCCTCGATGTAGTGTTTATCTATAAATACTACATTTGCGCATTTGAAGAGCAACTTTTGCAAAACTTAGAGAACTTGTGCATTTTTCATCTCAGTCTTTATAGAAGCCAAAAAAAAGTTCTTGAGTGATTTAAATCTTCTTTCAAAGCAAAAGTTCAACAAAATTTGATCTATTGATTCATACTTCCGAAAATTTCTCCAAATCTTTCAAAACGTTGAGAAACTCAGGAGTTTCTCTTGTGGAAGTGTTCAAGATGTTTTGAGTGTTATCTACATCTTCTACTGAGTCTTGATCGTTGTTGATCGTGATTTGTTTCATCCAACATCACACAAGAAGAATCTTGGAACTTCAACCTTACCTAGTGGGGTATACATTTCTATATCTAGATTCTTGTGATCTTGGTTTATGCAAATCAGTTTTGTGTTTATATTATCATCTTTAAAACTGATTTTGTTTTGAGTATTGTTTGTGAAATCCTATCTTGATCTTCATATCATAATATCTTGTTTAATGGTTTCATAAATAGTTAGTGATATCGATTCATGTGTTATCATTATATAATATATTAATCGAAGTTATAGGTCAATACTTGATTTGTTTGATACTTGATCTTAATCGCATATTCATTTAGAATCATCAAGTTTTGATCATCATAATATATTGATTCTCGTGCTTTAAATTTATCATTGTTAGAATCAATATCTAGATATATGTGCCTATTCGATTCTTGACTTTACATCATATATATTTAAATCGATTGCAAATTTGAGAAAAAATATTTCAACACTTTGCATCATTTAAAATCATAGTGGTTGAAATAGTAGTGTTGACACATTCAAGATTGTAAGCTTAAATTGTTGATAGTGTTATTGAACACTTCTCTACATCTTTCGTAATCTTGATGTATTGTTGACTTAATTAAGTCAACTAGGACTTTACTGTTGGTCCACGCAAGAGGGGGGTGAATTGGGTGAAATGGCCAATTTTAAATTTCTCTTCCAATAACTTAGTGATTTACATGAGTGTATTGGAATTGAACGCATAAACAAAAACATAGACTAAAATGCAAACATGAGACACACAAGATTTATAGTTGTTTGGCCAAGCCTACATCCACTACCGAATCTCTCGATTAGAATTTTCTCAATCCACTAATTGATTCTCTTACGGGTGAAAACCAAACCGTTACAACTGCCTTTTTACAGGTTAAAGGCAAACCTATCCTTTCATGGGCTAAGGATGAACCAAATTTTCTTTTTTTGGGATGGGGAAAAACCCATGTTCCTTTTACGGGATAAGGAAGAACCGTGATCGTTTTACGGGATAAGGAACAATCGTTTCTCTTTTACAGGTTCAGAGATAACCTATCCTTTTACAGGGTAAGGATGCACCTATCCTTTTACGGGATTAGGATGAACTGGTTTCCTACTTGCAGGTGAGGATGAACTTTTTTCTCTTTTACAGGTTCAAAGATAACCTTAACATGATTTTAATCTTGAAATCATTAAGTGAACTACATTCACTTGTCCTGGTTGTTTCAATCCAAAAACTCACCAGCATTACAACAAAATAATGTCGATTCTAACTGAGTTGATCACTTTACAATTAAGCTCAGTACATAGCATTACAAAGATTTGAAATATGAATACGTAATGCTAAGATGAAATACACTTACAGTCCTTAACCTCTTAATGTTTGGTTTTGCTCAAGTGCAGTTTCGAAAAGCATGAATGATGTGATATGAAAATCAGTGCTTCTTCGAAAATAGTATGATACCAATAAACATTGATTTGAAAATGAAGGACTAGTGTAAATCAAAGATATAGACAGTTTTCAAAATAGATATAAAATATAACTATGAAAACTTTTGGCTCGGTGTTCAGTAGTTAACACAACTACTGATATAGTTCAATACAGTACTTGAGATATGAAATCAAGAATGATACCAAGTATGAATCGGTGCTGAGAATTTGAGTAGATACCAAATCAAATATAATTTCAAAGATAGAATAAAATTGAAGCTCAATATGAAAATCTTTTGAATACGTAAAGGTATCAGTGAAAAATACTTTGAAAGTGTAGATATTTGAAAAACATTTTGACATAGACTAACTTTCAAAAAGTATTGGCACAATACAAAATGATTGGCGAGTTGTTTGATCCTAAGTGTTGGTATTTATAGACTTAGTAGGACATAGCTCTTAGACATTTGAGGTTCAAATAATATGAACATCTACACACAACTGCTAGAATGTTTTCTGAAAATGGTAACTGCAATTTTTCTAACATCCTGGTTCTTTTCAGATTACATGAAAAATTTTTTTTTTAGGAAAACTTAATTCATGCATCAGAGATGATCTCCGATAAGTCTTAAAAGGACTCTGTGCAATAGTCCATTCTAAAAAAGTAGACTGATGTAGTGTACTTATTTGAAAAGTGACAGTTGTTGAATTAGCGACCTGATTACACAATGAGTGTCCTGATGCATAATATCAACTTTGTCATTTTGTTCCTTGAGGGCGCTCATTACGTATATTGTCCTGTTGAACAATGAAGTAAGGGCGCTATTGAATTGTAAGCGTCGTAACTTACTTTAACATTTAAACGACTTAACCCTGAGGGCGCTAATGCACAGTTAGCATCCTGCTATGTTTTAAAACAATTAAGTTCATGAGGGCGTTACTTTCTGAGTAAGTGTCCTACCTTTTAAAACATAAAACATAATATGAGGGCGCTACAACACTGTAAGCGTCCTACCACTTATTAAAAACATTTGAAACTAAAAACATGTACGCTGAAGGACAATCAGCGTTCTGAAAGTTATTAAGTTGATTCCTAAAGGCGAGGGCGCTCCTATTCAGGTAGTGTCCTGATAGTTTATTCAAAAAATAACTATCAGCGTCCTCAAAGATAAATTCTTTGAAGAACTTTAGAAATCTTTTAATAAGCTGAGACTGAATCAGGGTCCTGACAACTTCAGAGGTTGACTTAAGGGAGGTCGCTACTTTACAATTGAGCGTCCTGATTAATCAGTTAAATTCAACCTTGAGCGTTATCAGCGTCCTAATAAACTATTAACCGTTGGCCCAGATATGTACAAGAGGGGGGTGAATTGGATACTTAGCAGATTTTAATCTTTCTTAAAATTGTGCGGAATAATGAAAGTAGATTAAACAAAGTATAGCAAATAGATACAATAAATGTAAATGGGACAATGCAAGCAAGATTTATAATGGTTCGACCGTGCCTACATCCACTCCCTAACCTCCTCAATTAGGATTTGTTCAAATTTCACTATGAACCTTCTTACGGGTGAAGATCAAACCGGTACACTTTCTTAACTTACGGGTGTGAGAACTACCGTTTCTCAACTTACGAGTGTGAGAGTACCGTTTCTCAACTTGCGGGTATGAGAAGACCTATTCTCTACTTACAAGTGAGAGAGACCTTTTCTCAACTTACGGGCGTGAGAAAACCTTTTACAACTATGAGCAACACTTGCTCTTGATCAGTGACTAACCAGTCACTGCAGATTAAATACAAAATGAAATATGATTCCCTTTACTTAGAATCAAAGTGATACTTACAAAGCTTTGGATTAAACCTTCTGTAATCACAGATTCAGCGAAATATGTATGATGAAGTTTATGCTGAACACATGTTCAAATAGTTTTTGTCTTCTTCAATGGGTTTTCGAAATAATGAAGATAAAGATTAATGAACCCAGAAGACTTGAAGTTTTTCTTTCAAAGATCGTAAGATCAAGCACAAATGAAACACGACTAACTTTCGAAAAGCGTTTAGAACAAACGAAAACTGTTAATGCGTTTTGAATGAATCTCAGTTTCGTATTTCATTAATATTGGTCCACCCAAGAGGGGGGTGAATTGGGTGCGATGGTCAATTTAAAAATATTTTCCAATAACTTAGTGATTTACATGAGTGTATTGAAATTTGATGCAAAATAGAATACAGACTAAATTGCAAATATGAGACACACAGATTTATAGTGGTTCGGCCAAGCCTACGTCCACTACCTAATCTCCCGATTAGGATTTTCTCAATCCTCTATCTGATTCTCTTACGGGTGAGAACCAAACCGTTACAACTGCCATTTTACAGGTTAAAGGCAAACCTATCCTTTCACGGGCTAAGGATGAACCAAATATTTTTTTTCCAGGATGAGGAGAAACCCGTGTTCCTTTTACGGGATAAAGAACAACCGTTTCTCTTTTACATGTTAAGAGATAACCTATCTTTTTTCAGGTTAAGAGCGCACCTATCCTTTTACGGGATTAGGATGAACCGTTTTCCTACTTACAGGTGAGGATAAACCTTTTTCTCTTTTAGAGGTTAAGGGATAGCCTATCATTTTTCACGTTAAAGACACACCTATCCTATTACAGGATTATGATGAACTAGTTCTCTTTTATAGGTTTAGAGATAACCTTACGTGATTAAGTGAACTACCTTCCCTTCTCCTGATTGTTTTAGTCCAGAAACACACCAGCATTACAACACAATAATGTTTGTTTTAAATGAGTAGAACACTTTACAATTAAGCTCAGTACATAGCATTACAAAGATATGAAATATGAAATACATAATGCTAAGTTGAAATACACTTACAGTCCTTTACCTTTCAATGTTCGGTATTGCTCAAGTACAGTTTCGAAAAGCATGAATGATGTGATATGAAAATCAGTGCTTCTTCGAAAATAAAATACACCAAATGAACAATGATGTATAAAACGAAGGACTGGTGTAAATCAATGACAGAAATAGTTTTCAACATAGATATAAAATATAAGTTTGAAAACTTCTAGTTCAGTGATCAATAGTTAACGCAACCACTGATATAGTTCAATACAGTACTTAAGATATGAAATCAAGTACAACTATATATCTTGAACTATTTCTCAAATTTTATCTCCTGCAAGATTGATACCAAATATGAATCAGTGCTGAGAATTTGAGTAGATACCAATAAAGATAGATTTTCAAAGATAAAGTATAATTAAAGCTCAATATGAAAATCTTTTGAAGACGTAAAGTAAAAATACTTTGAAAGTTTAGATAATGAAAAACATTTTGACACATACTAACTTTCAAAAAGTATTGGCTCAATACAAAATGATTGGCAAGTTGTTTGATCCTAAGTGCTGGTATTTATAGACTTAGTGGGACATAGCGGTTAGACATTTGAAGTTCAAATAATATGAACGTTTACGGACAACGACTAGAATGTTATATGAAAATGGCAACTGCAATCTTCACTAACATTCTGGTTGTTTTCAAATTTCATGAAAAAGGAAAGTTTTTGAAAAACTTATTTCATGTATCAGAGACGATCTCTGATAGGTCTGAAAAGGACTCTGTGCAAAGGTCTGTTTTGAAAAAGTAAACTTATGCGGTGTACTTGTTCGAACAGTGACGGTTGTTGAATTAGCGTCCTGATTTCGTAATCACTGTCCTAACGCATCATATCAACTTTGTCATTTTGTTCCTCGAGGGTGCTCATTACGTATAAGCGTCTTTTTTAACAATTAAGTGAGGGTGCTACAAGCTTGTGAGCATCCTGACTTTCTTTGATATTTAAATGACTTAACCTTGAGGGCGCTAATGCACATTTAGCGTCCTGCTATGTTTTAAAACTGTTTAGTACATGAGGGAGCTACTATCTGAGTAAGCGTCCTGCCAGTTTAAAACATTAAAGAAAACATAAGGGCGCTACAACTATGTAAGCGTCTTACCAGTTAAAAACATTTTAAACAAAGACACAAGCACGTTGAAGGACAATCTGTTAGCCTAGAGATGTCGAAGAGGGGGGTGAATTGGACACTTAGCAGATTTTAACCTTTCTTAAAAATGTGCGGAATAATGAAAGCAGATTAAACAAAGTATAGCAATCAAATACAACAAATGTAAATGAGACAATGCAAGCAAGATTTATAGTGGTTTGGTCGCGCCTACATCTACTACCTAACCTCCTCAGTTAGGAATTGTTCAAACTCCACTATGGACCTTCTTACGGGTGAAGATCAAACCAATACACTGTCTAAACTTATGGGTGTGAGAACTATTGTTTCTCATTAGTTTCGTATTTCATTAGTGGTGTTTCTGCTCTAGGGCAGCACATATATATAGGAATAACAGAGATGCAATGGACTTATTAATTTTGGCGCTCTAAGTTATTTCAAATATAACGTTAAC
Source organism: Paratinospora sagittata (assembly GCA_035771175.1). Taxonomy (NCBI): domain Eukaryota; kingdom Viridiplantae; phylum Streptophyta; class Magnoliopsida; order Ranunculales; family Menispermaceae; genus Paratinospora; species Paratinospora sagittata. Next base: position 20,692,499 of record CM069610.1, read on the forward strand.
ATTTTTTCTCGAAATGGATCGATTCAGCTCAATGCATATTACGACGATGACACCTGAATCATCTGATCCTTTCATGGAAGAGGAATGTTCTGATGAAGTTTTTAGAACGTTTTAAAAGTTTTGAAAAAGTTGTTATACGATTCTAAAAATTATTCGTACATTTCTGAAAAAGTTAATAGAAATAGCAGTAATGTCAAAACAACAAAAATATCTTTTTTGTCATTTTGTTCCTTTGAAGACGCTCATAGAACATCAGCGTCCTACTAAACAATGAAGCGAGGGCGCTACTGAATAGTAAGCGTGTTGAGTTTCTTTGACAATTAAACGACTTAATTAATGAGGGCGTTACTTCGCAGTGAGCGTCCTACTTTGTTTCAAAACTTTTGACACAGGAGGGCGCTACTCAAGAATGAGCGTCCTAAACTATTAAAAATAGTTTTAAAACAATGTTTAGTGCATTGACGGACGATAAGCATCATAAAAGTTATTTAAGTTGATTTTAAAGATGAGGGCGTTCTTACACAAGTAGCATCCTGATAATTTATTAAACTTATAACTTATGAGCGTCCTTAAAGATAGAAATCACTTAAAGACAAAAAGATTTTTCTACGAGTTGAAACTAAGTTAGCGTTCTAACATTCTCAAAGGTTGATAAAGAAAATGTCGCTATTACCAAGTGAGCGTCCTTATTAATCAGATCAATTCAACCTTGAGCGTCCTAACATTTTATCTGCGTTCTGACTTATCAAGTGTAGGAGGGCACTGCTAAAACATTAGCGTCCTAAAAGTCTTTTATAAAAGCTATTTTTAATTTCTCGATTAAAGCTCGATAAAACATAATGTAATCGGATTAAATCGAATATGCAACTGGTCGATTAAAACATGCAGGCATGCATATTGGTTCAATCTCCCCCTTTTTGATGATTTCAAACACATTACTGTAGGCTTTGAAGCAAGCTAATAAAATGATGTGTGTATGCATGAGATGCAATACTAATGTTCCTTGTTTCATATGATATGAGTGTATTACCAAGGAATGTACTTAAAAATATCACTAAGACTCCCCCTTAGTGTTAAACTCCCCATGAGTTTATGATGCTTCAATGATAGTACTTTCTCCCCCTTTTGAAATATCAAAAAGAGTAAAGTAGCATGAAATATATCTCCCCCATATAGAGGCAAGCATCACACTATCATAGATTGGTCTCAGAGAACATCCCAAACTCTCTGCGAATATGAACAAATTGCTCTTTTGGTAAAGCTTTATTAAATATGTCAGCCAGTTGTTTTTTGGTTTCAATATGAGATAATATAGGATTTTTAGATATGTTAATAGCACTGGTATTATCACACAAAATTTCAGCACAATGAATAAATATTTGATAATCTTGAAGTTGTTGTTTCATGTAAAGAACCTGAGAACAGCAACTTCCAGCTGCAACATATTCTGCTTCAGCTGTGGATAATGTCACGGAATGTTGTTTTTTGCAAAACCAAGAAATCAAAGAATTTTCAAGAAAGTGGCAAAATCCGGAGGTACTTTTCCTATTAGTTAGACTACCAACATAGTCGGAGTCTACATAACTTATGAGATCAAAAGTAATACCTTTGGAATACCAAATTCCTAAGTGTGTTGTGCCATTTATGTATCTGGATATTCGTTTGACACACTTTAAATGAGATTCTTTAGGTTCAGATTGAAATCTTGCACAAAGACAGACACTGAGCATGATATCTGGTTGACTTGTTGTTAAGTACAAGAGACTTCCAATCATGCCTCTATAAAGTTTTGAATCAATTGATTTACCTTTTTCATCCTTATCTAATTTGATTGCAGAGGTATAGGGTGTGCCAATCGATTTCAAATTGTGCATTTAAAACTTTTTAACCATTTTCTTTGCGTACTTTGATTGGCGTATGAAGGCGTCTTTCTGCATTTATTAAATTTGTAAGCCAAGAAAGTATGTAAGTTCTCCCATCATACTCATTTCAAATTCCTTCTGCATTAATTTTGAAAACTCATCACACAGTTCCTTGATTGATGCACCAAAAATGATATCGTCCACACATATTTGAACAATAAACATATTATCATTGTGGTGTTGGGTAAACAAAGTTGGATCAAGTTTTCCTTTTTGAAACTTATGATCTAAAAGAAATGAACTCAGTCGATCATACCAAGCTCTTGGAGCTTGTGTTAATCCATATAAGGCTTTGTTGAGTTTGAACACATTTTCTGGGTCTTGAGCATCCTCAAACCCTGGAGGTTGTTCCACATATACCTCTTCGTTGATGTATCCATTTAGAAAAATACTCTTTACATCCATTTGGTATAAGGGAAAATCCTTGTAACAAGCATAGGCAAGTACCATTCTTATTGCCTCAAATCTTGCTACTGGGGTAGAGGCTTCTTCGAAGTCTATGCCTTCTTCTTGGTTGTACCCTTGTGCAACTAATCTAGCCTTATTGCAGACAATGATACCTTGTTCATTCTTTTAGTTTCTAAAGATCTATTTGGTTCCTATAACAGATTGATGAAAAGGTCTAGGAACTAATTCCCACACTTTGTTTCGCACAAAGTGTCCTAGTTCTTTTTGCATAGCAAGAATCTAGTTTTCATCTTTCAGTGCATCTTCCACTTTAATTGGTTCAAATTGTGATACAAGAACAACAAGCTCTTGATATTTTTGAGTTAAGGCTCTAGTGGATACACATTTTCATGGATCTCCTAAAATTCGATCTTGGGAAAGACCTTGAAGCAATCTAGAGTTTTTAGAAGATTCTAAAGATGATTCAGGTTCAAGATCTATAACTTTGGTTGTCTTGGGTTCATCGTCATCAAAATTTAATTGCTTAAATTCATCCTCAAGACTTTTCTTATTAACACTTTCATCAAAGTTTACATTAATCGATTCTTCTACGGCTTGATTTGATTTGTTGAAGACTTTGTAGGCTCTACTGTGAGAAGAATATCCTAAGAATATTCCTATGTCTAATTTAGGTTCAAACTTATCTAGATTTTCTTTATCATTAAGAATAAAACATTTACATCCGAATACTCGAACGTAACTGATGTTGGGTGTTCTACCTTTCCATAGTTCATATGGAGTATTATTCAAACTTTTTTCTAATCAGAACTCGGTTTATCACATAGCAGGCAGTGTTTATAGCTTCACCCCAAAAATGATTTGCAATGTTATACTCATTGAGCATTGTTCTACACATCTCCTGCTGAGTTCTATTCTTTCTTTCAACTACACCATTTTGTTGTGGTGTCGTAGGGGCTGATAGATGGTGAGTGTAACCTTGATTGTTATAAAATTCTTCAAGATTGTTATTGACAAATTCATGACCTCTATCACTCCTGATTTTATTGATTTTGATGCCTCTTGCTTTTAAATGATTGATGCCTAGAGGTTGATTGATGCCTCTTGCTTTTCAATGATGATCGGGTGTGCTTACCAAGTTGACATGGTTCACAAACCTTGTCATTTAAGTAAGTTCCTTTTAGAATGCTCGTGGCCAGATCATGTTTAACAATTCTAGATATGTTGTCTATACTACCGTGAGCTAATCTCCTATGCCATAGCCATGCATCGTTACCAGAGATAGCACTTAAACATGTTACATTTTTTTTCTTCATGTCAATGAAGTTTGTGCAATACACATTCTTAATTCTAAATGTCATGAATGCAACAGTTTTATCAGCATGTTTGAGAATATACCTATTTTCCTCAAAAGAAATGTCATAACCCTTGTCACATAATTGACTTATGCTCAAGAGATTATGTGTAGCACCCGTGCCTTTAGGTGACATCATTTTGACCCATAGTGTACCCTCAAAGTACCCGTATACGTATGTGTATATATATTTTGATGCTCGAAGCACGTAAGTTCGAGTGTCTTTGCATGATTTTAGGTCATAAAGAGTGCGCATGAAGTTTCGGAACCATCAGAGACCCGTTCGACGTCAAAACATGTCGAGAACGGTGTTTTGGATCCAGTGGAGTGGAGGAAGAAATTTCTGTCACAAATTACATCAATGGCATCTCCTAGATCCGTGGTTCGATTGAGATGAGATTTTTTCAACTCATTCTTATATAATTGATCTTCATTAGGAACGGTGAAGATCTTGATCGGAGTTACCTACTATGAGTTATAAGACTCCAAACACTGTTTCACGGATTTTCGAATTTTCTTATGCAGTTCTGATCAAAGAGTTAGATCTCGCCATCCCACCGTTGGATTGAGTTTAACGTTTATCAAAATGTTGTTAACAGACTCATCCAACCTTTTAACGGTTAAGATGTTAAATTTGTGGGTATTTTACAAGAAATTGACTATCTAAGTGCAAGTATTGCAACAGGAAAATTGATTTTTTGATAATTTTTGTAACTTTTAGTTGTGGACCCAAGCTTGTCTATTTAAGCAACCAAAACGTAATTTTAGGCTCATTTGCTCATTTCTCAGCCAGAAAAGAGAGAAAGGAGCTGGAGAGGAGAAAAAGAGAGGAAAATTAGTGTTTGGTGGTTTCTTGCTCAAGAACACCTAAGGTTTCCATTTTTCCTCCATTTCTTTCTTGAATCTCTCTATTAGTTGCATGATAGCTTTATTTTGAGCATGAGGGTTTCAATTTGATGCATGCATTATGATGAACCTTGGATGGGTGGAAAACCAAAGTTGGAGTTGAGTCTTGCATGTCACATATGTGTGGTTAGAGAGTGTTAGGAGTACACTAATGATGAAACCCCCAATTTCTAGCAAGAAATTGGAAGGGTTTAGTTCAAATGACCTATACTTAGTTATGACCTTAGAATTTTTCAAAATCTTTGCATGTCAACTCTGTTGACCTAGCGGCCATTGTGGATGATTCCATGTTGCAATATCAGTAAAATTCATGGCTAAACATGGTGGCCTAGTGTAAAATTCACAATATAACCTATGTATGAAAATTTCCAGATTTGGGGCTTTTGATGCTCTTGATATAAAATCTGGAAATTATGCAATGTAGGTCTAATTGGAAATGATTAGGGTTGTTTGATGATTGGGTTCTCATAATGGACACCCTAAGGTTGACTAATTTTTATCTAGGCTAAGTATTTGACATTTTTTATGTACTTTGGCAATTTTGCTAGTAATTTGGGGATTTTGCCCAAATTGGGGCTTTTCACCCAAAGCAAGTCAATTTATGAAATTGACTTGGGATTGTTTAATTGGACCCAAATTGAGTAGAATCATGGGTTTAAAATGTTAGAACCTATGTTAAATTGATATGACTTAGTTCATTTTGACCTTATGTTTTATATTGGCCAAATTGGGGATTTTGACCAAGACATAGTCAATTGATGAAATTGACTTGATGTACAGTCTAATTGACCCTAATTATAATTGAATTTCATGTATGTTAGTGGTTGGATCATTGGATCACCCTATTACATTCAATTTAGGTCAATCTTAGTTTAATTGAGTCTAAATGATTAAGTTGGGCAATATGGAAATTGGCTCAAGGGGGTAATCAATTTAGAATCTAATTGACTTTAGATTGGGTTTGAACATAGGGTTTTGACACATTTTATGAATGATTTTCAGTTGTGTGAACCATGTTATTTCCAGGTCTTGGGATTGATTTTGAACCCGTTTAGTCAATTGGAGAGTTTTGGTGATTGGATTGGCTAGACTTAGCCAATCAAGGGTGAGTGTTCTTTTAGTTTTGGATTATTTATATGTGGCATTATAGTATAAAAAGGTTTAAATTCTTATGTATGATGGTATGCATGTTTTAATATTCCATGAAATACATTTGAGCATAATTCATTGGGATGACAATTTGGGTTGAGGCTCCTAGTTGGAATTTCCTCTTTTGAAAATTCTCGTAAGTCTAGCAGCGATCCCAGTTGTGTACCTGGCAGAGGATTTTATGGCTTGTGTATGGGTAGGTTAGTTTAGGCTAATCTTACGTGCTGCACAACCCCAGAAATCCTATTAGGATACGAGTATTGTGTGTGTTCAGGTACTGTGTGTAGCGCACCAGCCTTGAACGCCCATACTCAGGAGGTGTTAGGATTGCATGAGCATGACTACAAATGTTATGCATCGTCTTATGTATGACTTGATCCATTATGTTAGCATGTATGTAATCTATTTCGTCATCATGATGTTTCAATGATTTATGATCTTTTCATGTTTTTATTAAATGCACGTATATGCCACTTGTAAATAACATTCACTAAGCGGGCTGTAGCTCACACGTCACCTTCTTCTTTTAGGATCTGATAGAAAAGGAAAAGGGAAGGCTTGACTGCGTAGCGTCCCTTGTTTTTGTTTCATGTAGGTGTTGTACATTTAATTTTGTAATTTGATATTTATGTACACGATAACACCTTGTATATGTATAATTAACACGTAGTTGCGATGTGTTGGGTTTGTAGTATTTTGTAAACTTTGAAATTTTATATTTGGTAACTTGGAGATGTAATATTTTATTTCATTTATCATCATGTTAGATGGATGTTTTTAGGATTGTACTGTATTTGATTTTGGGGATTCGTATATGAGTTGCTAGGCTGACGGGACGCCGGGCTTACCAACGGAGGGTATACCCAGAGGTTTTCGTGTCGTTCATGACATCACGTATAGTGGGTCGTGACATTATGCTTCAGCCCTTTAACATAAAGTACATCAGATATGGATTCAAAATCGTTACCAATAATTCCAAAGCCTTCAATATCACCTTTGCTATCGTCTCCAAAGGTGACCTTTCCTCCTTTCTGTTAACCTATACGGTTCATCCTTAGCACATCCCTAAAGTATACTTGATGAAGTATATTTTGATGATCACAAAAAAAGTATTTGTCGGTGCTAACGAAAGTTTATCAAGAACTTATCTCTGCACCGAAGGAAAAACAAAAAGCCAAGGGACGACTCGATCAAGGAACTCAAAGCTCATATCCAACGGTCAAGATTGTTTTAACTTACGGACTTCAACGATCATATCCTGATGACAAGATCATCTCATGTGAATGATTCGATCAAAGGAAAACAAAGACATATAAGTCGTGAAAGGACTCCAATGATCGCATCATAAATGAAAGAACGGTTTGATCAAGCTTCGTGATAACATCTTCCGATCAACGTTCAAAGTCATCTCCAGCTCAAAGATCAGCAGAGAAGTCACAATGAAGAGTTGGAAGTACCGATCAAGAGAAATGAGAAATACAAAAGGAAATTAAGGTATATCTTTCTCTGATCCATATTGCTCAAAATGTTTTTCAAAACCATGCATATATCATTAGCATATGTTTTCTAGATCTGCATGTTTTGATCTCACGTTTTTAACTATATTTCAAATGATTTAATACTATATATTTAAATTGAAATATACTGAGTTTTTATTCCCATTTATCAAATATTTTATCATGAGTAAAAATTCTTTTCCAAGAGTCTTTGAGGGCTCTAAAGAAATAGCAGCGCCATCCTGAACTTGTTAAGTCAAGACATTGATAGGTCATTAGGACTCTGATAATGCTCAAGGTTGAAATGAACTAATTAATCAGGACGTTTACTTATATAGTAGCGTTTCTTTGTATTAGTCAACCTTTGAAGTTGTCAGGAAGCTGACTCAGCATCAGCTCACTGAAACATCTTTCAAAAGTTCTTCAAAGAATATTTCTTTGAGGATGTTGATGCTTATAAATTTATTAAACTATCAGGACGCTTTCTGGATAGGAGCGCCCTCACTTTTGGAAATCAACTTAATAACTTTCAGAACGCTGATTGTTCTTCAGCGTGTTTTTTAAATGTCTTAACTTGTAGGACACTTACATAATAGTAGCGCCCTCACGTTATGTTTTTATCTAGTAGGACGCTCACGTAATGCAATGCCCTCATGTGTTTGTTTTATGTTTTAAAGGCAGGACGCTTACTCAGATAGTAGCACCCTCATGCACTTAATAGTTTTAAAACATAGCAGGACGCTAACTGTGCATTAACGCCCTCAAGGTTTAAGTCATCTAAAGTCATACGTAAGTCAGGATGCTTACGAGTTAATAGCGCCCTCACTTAAGTGATCAGCAGGACAATTATAGTAATAAGAGCCCTCAAAGACCAAAATGACAAAGTTGACATTATGCGTCAGGACACTGATTGCTGAATCAGGACAATAATTCAACTATGGTCATTGTTCTGACATGTACACCATATTGGTTTGCTTTTCATAACAAATCTCTACACAAGAACTTTTCAGATAAATCAGAGATCTTCTCTGATGCATGAATCGAGGTATCCTAAAATTCTCCTTTTTAATGCTATCGGGAAAGAACCAGAATGTGTGTGAAAATTGCATATGCCATTTTCATATACCATTCTAGCCATTGAGTCTCAACGTTCATCTTGAAGTTGAAATTCAAGTGTATAACGGCTATGATCCTCTAAGTCTTTAAAAATCATCACTCAAGATCAAACAACTTACCAGTCGCTTTGTGTTGTGCCAGTACTTTTTGAAAAGTTAGTTTGTGTCAAAATGAATTTTATGTTTCTAATCTTTCAAAGTATTTTTCGCTTATACCTATACGATTTTCATATTGAATTTCAAATATATTTCTATCTTTGAAAATTTGTTTTTGTGTTGGTATCAACTCAAATTCTCAGCACTGTTTCACATTTGGTATCATTCTTGCTGATGACAGAATTTGAAAAATAGTTCAAGATATACAGTCGTACTTGATTTCATATCTTAAGTACTGTATTGAACTATCTCAGTGGTTGCATTAAACTACTAATCGTTGAACCAGAAGTTTTCGTACAAAAATTTTATATCTATTTTGAAAGTTGTCTGTGTCTTTGATTTAAATTAGTCCTCTGTTTTTAACGTCAATATTTGTTTGGTATATTTTATCTTTCGATAAAGCACTGATTTTCTTATCATATCATTCATGCTTTTTGAAACTGCACTTGAGCAATACCGAACATTGAAAGGTAAAGGACAGAAGGTGTATTTCAACTTACGATTACCTATTTCATATTTCATATCTTTGTAATGTTATGTACTGTGCTTAATGTAAAGTGTTCTACTGTGTTAGAACCACCCAACATCTTAGTGTTGTAATGCTGGTGTGTTTCTGGATTGAAACAACTAAAACAAGTGAAAGTAGTTCACTTGATGATTTCAGGATGGAAATTATATAGGTTATCTCTCAGCCTTTAAAAGAGAACCAGTTCATCCTCATCCAGTAAAAGGGTAGGTGTGTCCTTAACCTTAAAAAGGATAGATTATCCCTCAGCCTTTAAAAGAGAACCGGTTCATCCTCATTCAGTAAAAGGGTAGGTGTGTCCTTAACCTTAAAAAGGATAGGTTATCTCTCACCTTTGAAAAGAGAACTGGTTCATCCTCATCCAGTAAAAGGGTAGGTGTGTCCCTAACCTTAAAAATGATAGGTTATCTCTCAGTCTTAAAAGAGAAACCGGTTGTTCCTTATTCTGCAAAAGGATCACGGTTGTTCCTTAGCTAACAAAAGGATCATGGGTTCCTCCTCATCCTAGAAAAAGGAAATTTGGTTCTTTCTTTGCCAGTTAACGGAACTTGGGTTTTTCCTAATCCCAAAAAAAGGAAAAATGATTCATCCTTAGCCCGTGAAAGGATAGGTTTGCCTTTAACCTGAAAAAGGGCAGTTCTAACTGTTTGGTTCTCACCCGTAAAAGAATCAATTAGTGGATTGAGTAAATCCTAATCGGGAGATTAGGTAGTGGACGTAGGCTTGGCCGAACCACTATAAATTTGTGTGTTAAATGTTTGCATTTTAGTCTGTGATCTAATTTGCATCATGTTCCAATTAACTTATGTAAATCACTTAAGTTATTGGAAGAATAATTTTAAAATTGACCATTCCACCCAATTCACCCCCCTCTTGGGTGGGACCAACAAGTGGTATCAGAGCGGGTTCTCTGAAATTGGTCTAACAACCTAAAATCTAGATCCTATGGTCAATTTAGGGTGTGTCTAAGGTTTTTCGTTTCTCGTGCATTAGAATTAGAAACCCTAGCTATCATCGGTGATTTAAACATTTTGAATTTCGCATTCCATGTGTAATCATCTCGATGACGTCAGCTCGTCTCCTGCACGCTACCCAACATTTATTGCTAGGCCGCGTTTGAGACGTTTTATAAAAATCTACACTTCGTCCTCACTTGCACCATCTGCAGTGAAACGTCTCGACGTCTCATCTCTTAAAACCCTCTAATGTCGTCTGGAAACCCTGCATCCCAAAAGCGTCCACGAGAAGAATCGTCTTCTTCAAGTGGTTTTTCTCTGTCTTCTTTTTCCGACGATACCATTGAAGTTGTTGTAGGTTGTAGGTATCCGAGAACTGTACCCATGCCTCTTTCAGGTTTCCCCACGACTGTATCGCAACCTCCCATAACGAAAAAACCATAACAAGAGCAATCCAATGCCGACCATGGAGAATCTTCAATCAAGAATCTCTTAAGCCAATCTTCTGAGTCCAACTCCGCTAATTCTCATTTGGTTGTCGAGCTTCTTTTCCAACAGGAAAAGAGGTTAAAGGAGCTTGAGAGAGTAACCAGATGTCAAAAGGACATGCTGTTTACTCTTCTCAAAAAGGTGGATAAATTTGAAGCTGTTTTTGAAGATGCAATCAATGGGAGCTTTGCCTTTACCATGAGCTAGATTAAAAGGCTCGGTCCTGTTCTTGCATATATTGAACACATGAGTGCAAGAATGGATGATCTGCTTCATCAGCCGAGATCTGACGCACCTCAATCTCGTGATGCTCACGGCTCTCCTCATCAAGCTTGAGTTCCACTACTCCTGTCTGTCGTCCAGGTGTAATATTTCTTTGTTAAGAACTTTTTTTTTGTGCTTAAAATGGTTAGTTGGACCTTGAAAAACTTTTTACAATGTTTAATGGCTACTTCCCTTCTCAATTACAAAAAGTAGTTCATCAAGCTATCGATCTCTCGCATTCATCTTTTAATGCTTCACTATATTTGAATGACTAATCTATTTGAATTTGTGTGAATGCTATATTTCAAATTCATATGCTGCACACACTAATCACTGTTCACAATTTGCTTGATTTTTCTCTGATATGCTTGCTTCTATGTTTGCAAAATTATTTTTCAATATTTCTATTGCATAAATATGTTGCTTGCTTGAGCATGATTATATGTCATCATATTAATGCTATCTTATTCATATTTTCTGATAAACTGCATCTTGATGAAATCTTACTATGTCCAAATGCAATTATCAGTTTATTGATGACATCTTTCTTAAGCAGTCACATCTATCTTGAGTATCTGATATGCTTATCCGTGACTGTCTGATAAATATCATGATTATACTTATCTTGCATCTTATATATTATCATGATTATTTATGCTCATTTTGAACTTGTGATATCTGAATATCTGATGATCAGGTAACACAATAGCTAGGCTGTGCATTAATATTTTATCTCTTCCTATGCTAGTTCATATCATGATCATGCGTGCTCTGAACTTAGAAAATCTTATCTATGCATGATTCATGTGTTTGCAAGTATATATAGGTCATGTACACAACTCTTTATCATACGCCTATATCTTGAACAGAATTTCGTCTACACTCATGACCATTATATGTTAGCATTATTCTTTCAATGATTTCCTGATTTTGATGCATCTGCTTCATACTATATCATGTTTGCATCAAACTCATGGATATCTAATTTCTAATGAGTACATACCCTTTTAGATGTTCTCTCATTAGAATCAGTGAATCAAACAATCTAGGTCATGCTTTAATTGAAATTACTTGCCTAACTTTTGGTTCAGTGAATGTATGTTATTGCTCAAATGCCTTCTATGAAACTTAGAATATATTCAGTATGTTTAGACGTTGATATTCAAAGTATATATCTTCATATGTCAAAACTATGGAACATTTATAATTTTTCATTTCACATGCCATTGATGTTGCTCTTTAACATTACATTATATATGCATCAATTGACTGTGATTGTTGATATATAATAGATGCCATGAATTTCAAACTTTATACTTTGCATCTTGTTAGAATCAAAATAGCTAGGCCTTGCTTTATCATAAATTTTTTGCCTATGCTATAAGTATGCTTGTGCTTGTTCATTTAGATATCTTAAAGCATACTATGTGTTTGGTCTGGTTTAATTATTGAATTTATATTTATGCCAAACACTAAGGAGAATAATTGCCCACGATTAAAAATTCTCTATGAATTCATTTATCGGCAATTCTTTCTCGATCCCTCTGACTTCGATTCTCGGCTAGGTTTTGTGAAATGGTTTCCAATATTAATAGCCTATGAATCAGTCAATCTATTTCTTACTGTTCTTAAAATCAAGATCCTTCTCTCACGTGATAGTAGACCTTATGCATTCTCACGTACCTAACTATGACACGATGTCATAAATCATCTTGACGGTGAATGCACAAAGTAAGGGGGAGTCTTCATGTAAGGGGAAGCTTCGCTACTCCACTAAGTCAAGGGGAGATTTTATTCTTCTTTCTTCACCTTTTTGATGATATCAAAAGGGGGAGAAGAAAAATAAAGAAAAATAAGGGAGAGAAGAAAAATAAGAAGAAATAGTTCAAGGGAAAAATCTTTTTGCTTAATATGCTTAATTTTTCGATTTGTTTGTTATCATAAAAAAAGGGGAGATTGTTAACCTATACGGTTCATCCTTAGCACATCCCTAAAGTATACTTGACGAAGTATATTTTGATCATCACAAACAAGGTATTTTTCGGTGCTAACAAACGTTTATCAAGAACTTATCTCTGCACCAAAAGAAAAGCAAAAAGCCAAGGAATGACTCGATCAAGGAACTCAAAACTCATATCCAACGGTCAAGATCATTTCAACTTACGGACTTCAACGATCATATCCTGATGACAAGATCATCTCACATGAATGATTCGATCAAAGGAAAACAAAGACATATAAGTCGTGAAAGGACTCTAATGATCGCATCATAAATCAAAGAATGGTTTGATCAAGCTTCGTGACAACATCTTCCGAACAACGTTCAAAGTCATCTCCAGCTCAAAGATCAACAAAGAAGTCACAATGAAGAGTTGGAAGTATCGTTCAAGAGAAATGAGAAATACACAAGGAAATTAAGGTATATCTTTCTATGATCGTTATTGCTCAAAATGTTTTTCAAAACCATGCATATATCTTTATCATATGTTTTCTAAATCTGCATGTTTTGATTTCACGTTTTTAACTATATTTCGAATGATTTAATACTATATATTTAATTTGAAATATACCGAGTATTTATTCGCATTTATCGAATATTTTATCACGAGTAAAAATTGTTTTCAAAAAGTCTTTAAGGACGCTAATGAAATAGCAGCGCTCTCCTGAACTTGTTAAGTCAAGACGCTAATAGGTCATTAGGACGTTGATAACGCTCAAGGTTGAAATGAACTGATTAATCAGGACCCTTACTGGTATAGTAGCAGTCCTCTATATTAGTCAACCTTTGAAGTTGTCAAGAAGCTGACCCAACATCAGCTCACTGAAAGATCTTTCAAAAGTTCTTCAAAGAATGTTTCTTTGAGGACGCTGATGGTTATAAGTTGATTAAACTATTAGGACGCTTTCTGGATAGGAGCGCCCACACTTTTGGAAGTCAACTTAATTACTTTCAAGAGTCAACGTGTTTTTTATGTCTTAACTTGCATGACACTTACATAGTAGTAGTACCCTCACGCTATGCTTTTATCTAGTATGACGCTCACGTAACGCAGCGCCCTCATGTGTTTGTTTTATGTTTTAATGGTAGGATGCTTACTCGGATAGTAGTGCCCTCAAGCACTAAATAGTTTTAAAACATAGCAAGACGCTAACTGTGCATTAGCGCCCTCAAGGTTTAAGTCATCTAAAGTCATACGTAAGTCAGGACGCTTACGAGTTAGTAGTGCCCTCACTTAAGTGTTCAGCAGGACAATTATAGTAATAAGAGCCCTCAAAGACCAAAATGACAAAGTTGACATTATGCGTCAGGACACTGATTGCTGAATCAGGACAATAATTCAACTATGGTCATTGTTCTGACATGTACACCATATTGGTTTGCTTTTCATAACAAATCTCTACACAAGAACTTTTCAGATAAATCAGAGATCTTCTCTGATGCATGAATCGAGGTATCCTAAAATTTTCCTTTTTAATGCTATCGGGAAAGAACCAGAATGTGTGTGAAAATTGCATATGCCATTTTCATATACCATTCTAGCCATTGAGTCTCAACGTTCATCTTGAAGTTGAAATTCAAGTGTATAACGGCTATGATCCTCTAAGTCTTTAAAAATCAGCACTCAAGATCAAACAACTTACCAGTCGCTTTGTGTTGTGCCAGTACTTTTTGAAAAGTTAGTTTGTGTCAAAATGAATTTTATGTTTCTAATCTTTCAAAGTATTTTTCGCTTATACCTATACGATTTTCATATTGAATTTCAAATATATTTCTATATTTGAAAATTTGTTTTTGTTTTGGTATCAACTCAAATTCTCAGCACTGTTTCACATTTGATATCATTCTTGCTGATGACAGAATTTGAAAAATAGTTCAAGATATACAGTCGTACTTGATTTCATATCTCAAGTATTGTACTGAACTATCTCAGTTGTTGCATTAAACTACTAATCGTTGAACCAGAAGTTTTCATACATATATTTTATATCTATTTTGAAAGTTGTCTGTGTCTTTGATTTAAATTAGTCCTTTGTTTTTAACGTCAATATTTGTTTGGTATATTTTATCTTTCGATAAAGCACTGATTTTCAAAACTGCACTTGAGCAATACCGAACATTGAAAGGTTTTGACAGAAGGTGTATTTCAACTTTGGATTACCTATTTCATATTTCATTTCTTTCTAATGTTATGTACTGTGCTTAATGTAAAGTGTTCTACTGCGTTAGGACCACCCAACATCTTAGTGTTGTAATACTGGTGTGTTTCTGGATTGAAACAACCAAGACAAGTGAAACTAGTTCACTTGATGATTTTAGGATTGAAATCATATAGGTTATCTCTCAACCTTTAAAAGAGAACCGGTTCATCCTCATCCAATAAAGGGTAGGTGTGTCTTTAACCTTAAAAAGGATAGGTTATCTCTCAGCCTTTAAAAGAGAACCGGTTCATCCTCATCCAGTAAAAGGGTAGGTGTGTCCCTAACCTTAAAAAAGATAGGTTATCTCTCAATCTTAAAAGAAAAACCAGTTGTTTCTTATCCCGCAAAAGGATCACGGTTCTTCCTTAGCCAGCAAAAGGAACATGGGTTTCTCCTCATCCCGGAAAAAGAAAATTTGGTTCTTCCTTAGCCAGTAAACGGAACTTGGGTTTTTCTTAATCCCGTAAGAAGGAAAATGGTTCATCCTTAGCCCATGAAAGGATAGGTTTACCTTTAACCTGAAACGGAAGTTGTAATGGTTTGGTTCTCACTCGTAAGAGAATTACTTAGTGGATTGAGTAAATCCTAATCGGGAGATTAGGTAGTGGACGTAGGCTTGGCCAAACCACTATAAATCTGTGTGTCAAATGTTTGCATTTTAGTCTGTGTTCTAATTTTCATCATGTTCCAATTAACTTATGTAAATCACATAAGTTGTTGGAAGAATAATTTTAAAATTGACCATTGCACCCAATTTACCCCCCTCTTGGGTGAGACCAACACTTTCTTCTTTTCAAGGCTCAAGAAGTTAGATCTATCTCCAGACATGTACCTTGAACAACCGCTGTCTAGATACCATATATCTTTGTTTTTGCACATCTACACAACATAAAATATTTGTGACTTTGGTACCCATGCTTGTTTGGGTCCATGCATCTTAGCATCAATAAGAACAGATTTTTCAATCCATGCATTTTTTTTTCTTTTTACACAAGACATTGCATCTAAGTATTGTATGACCTTTCCTATGACATTTGTTGCATATTGGTATTTTGGTCAGTATGGTATCATACTCCTTTTGTTTAGACCCATGAGTGTAGCCTAAGCCAGTCTTGTCGAATTAACATCCTTGTGATCCTAACATTATGTCAAATATCTTTTGACCATTTGTGAATTTAATCATTTTGCAGTTCAGATCTTCCTTTTCCTTTCTACGAGTTTCATTTTCCTTTTTCAACTTTCCAACAACTTTCTTAAGTTGTTCCTTATCTAGAGACAGTCCGTCTATTTCTTCTTGTTGGAATTCAATTTCCTCAAGAGCTTCTTCAAGACTATGCTTAAGTTTTTCATTCTTCCTAATCTCTTTACTAAGTTTTGACTTAAGCTCCTCAATATGAATGTTGAACTCATAAAGTTTGTCAGTAGGTTCAGTTTTTACCTCTGTGCTTGCCATTAAGCACAATGCAGCAGTGTGATCTAAATCCACTTCTTCTTCACTTGAGCTTGAATCATCCCATGCAGCTTTGAGAACTTTCTTGTCTTTTCTGTAAGAGCTGATGTTCTTTTTATATTTTGTGGGACATTCACTCTTTATATGACCTTGTTTGTTACAACCGTAACATATTAACTCTATAGGTTTAGACTCGGGTTTCTTTCCTTTGTGAAACCTTGAATAAGAGTTATTCTTACTCTTTCTCCTAAGTAACTTGTTGAACTTTCTAGACAACATAGCCATGTCATCTTCTGTGTCTGAATCATTTTCAGAATCAGTTTCAACATTGAGGGCAATAGATTTCTTCTCTTTTTCCTCAACTTTGATCGGGCTCATCTTATTTTTTAACTTCATTTCATGAACCTCATAGTTCATCAAAAGTATATTCAGCCAGATTCTTGGCTTCTTCAATGGCTGTGGCCTTAAGTTCCCATGCTTTGGGTAGGACTCTTAGAAATTTTCTAACAGTTTCTTCTTGGTCATAGATTTTTTCGAGGTTCTTCATCTCATTGATGTTTTTTTGTAAACCGAGCAATAGCCTTAGCTATCGAGTCATTTTCCTTCATCCTATAGGTCTCATATTTTTCAACTAACAGTTGGAGCTTTGCCTTTTTAACTTGCAAAGTTCCTTCGTGGGTGACCTCTCACTTGTTCCGGATTTCCTTAGCGGTTTCACACGCACGGACTCTATTGAACTCTTCGACTGATAAACTGCAAAACAAAATGTTTACAACTTTGTTATTCAATAGTTCTCTTTTCTTTTCCTTGGTACTCCATTCGTCTACTTCCTTTTGGGACAGTAACACCGTCAACTATTTTAGTAGGCATTGGACAGTCGTATGTCACAACATCCCACATCTCTAAATCTTGGGCTTTAAGGTAGTACCTAATCTTAGTTTTCCAGTGTGAATTTTTTTCCCTTGAATAGTGGTGGTCAGTTGGTAGAATATCCTTCACCTGATAGATAACTACTTTTTCGTTTTATCATGCCATACTCAATCAAAGATGGTTAGATACTTTGATGGTTAATCAGCTCTGATACCAATTGTTGGCCCAGATATGTCCAAGAGGGGGGTGAATTGGACGCTTGGCAGATTTTAACCTTTCATAAAAATGTGCGGAATAATGAAAGTAGATTAAACAAAGTATAGTAATCAAATACAACAAATGTAAATAAGACAATGCAAGCAAGATTTATAGTGGTTCGACCGCGCCTACATCCACTGCCTAACTTCCTCAGTTAGAATTTGTTCAAACTCCAGTATGGACCTTCTTACGGGTGAAGATTAAACCGGTACACTTTCTCAACTTATGGGTGTGAGAACTACCGTTTCTCAACTTACGGGTGTGAGAGAACCGTTTCTCTACTAACAGGTGAGAGAGAACCTATTCTCAACTTATAGGTCTGAGAAGACCGGTTACAACTTTGAGCAACACTTGCTCTAACTCAGTGACTTGCCAGTCACCACAAACTGAATACAAGATGAGATATGATTCCCTTTACTCAGAATCAAAGTGATACTTACAAAGTTTTGGATTGAAAATTCTGTAGTCACAGATTAAGCAAAATATGTGTGATGAAGTTTATGCTGAAAACAGGTTCAAAGAGCTTTTGCCTTCTCTAATGGGTTTTTGAAATAATGATGATGAAGATCAATCAACCCAGAAGACTTTAAGTTTTTCTTTCAAAAGATCGTAAGATCAAGCGCAAGTGAAAGAAGACTAACTTTCAAAAAGTGTTTAGCACAAACGAAAACTATAATACTTTTTGAATGAATATCAGTTTCGTATTTCATTTGTGGTTTTTATGCTCTAAGGCAGCACGTATATATAGGAATAACAGAGACGCAATGGACGTGGTAATTTTGACGCTCTAAGTTATTTCAAATATAACATTAACATTCTTTCTTGAAATGGATCGATTCAGCTCGATGCATATTACGACAATAACACCTGAATCATTTGATCCTTTCTTGAAAGATAAATGTTTTAACAAAGTTTTTACAATGTTTAAAAAGTTCTGGAAAAGTTTTTGTACGATACTGAAAAGGTCTGAAAAGTATTTGTACGTTTCTTAAAAGGTTAACAAAAATAACAGTAATGTCAGAACAACAAAAAATATCATTTTTGTCGTTTTGTTCCTTTGAGGGCGCTCATAGAACATCAGCGTCCTACTGAACAATGAAGTGAGGGCGCTACTAAATAGTAAACATCCTGACTTACTTTGACAATAAAATGACTTAATTAATGAGGGCGCTACTTCACAGTGAGCGTCCTGCTTTGTTTAAAAATGTTTGATACACGAGGGCGCTACTCAAGAGTAAGCATCATGAACTATTAAAAATAGTTTTAAAACAATGTTATGTACGTTGAAGGACAGTAAGCGTCCCGAAAGTTATTTAAGTTGATTCTAAAGATGAGGGCATTCCTACAAAAGTAGCGTCTTGATAATTTAATCAACTTATAACTTATCAACGTCTTTAAAGATAGAAATCACTTAAAAAGCAAAAGAACTTCCAGCGAGCTGAAACTAAGTTAGCGTCCTGACATTCTCAAAGGTTGATAAAAGAAAGGTCGCTACTAACAAGCAAGCGTCCTTATTAATTAGTTCAATTCACCCTTGAGCTTCCTAATATTTTATCAGCGTCCTGACTCATCAAGTTCAGGAGGGCACTGCTAAAACATTAGTGTCCTGAAAGACTTTTATTAAAGCAGTTTTTGATTTCTCGATTAAAATTCGATAAAACATAATGTAACCGGATTAAATCAAATATGCAACTGATCGATTAAAACATGCAGGCATGCATATTGCTGAATCACATGACATAAAAGGTCCTACAACCTATCATAATCTAATCATACAACTAAACATCTTCAAACGATCACGGTCTTCAAGAAGATCTTTTAATATGTTCGTCATGCATCATTGAATCTTTGAAACCTTCAAATAAGATTAGATATGCCACATGTGCAGTAATATCATAAACAAAATGTGGTTTGTAATCATCAAAATGTCTTTCATGTTAGGGACATATTCTCGTAAGGGACGTGAGGATAATTGGTTCAACCCAATTAGCGTTCTGAAAGTTACTATATTGATTCCTTAAGGTGAGGGCGCTCCTATCCAGATAGCGTCTTGATAGATTGTTCAACTTATAACTATCAACGTCCTCAACGATACATTCTTTGAAGAACTAATGACATCTTTCAGTAAGCTGATGGTGAGTCAGCTTCCTGACAACTCCAGAGGTTAACTAATAAAGGAGGCCGCTACTATACAAGTATGCGTCCTGATAAATCAGTTCAATTCAACCTTGAACGTTATCAGCGCCCTAATGAACTATCAGCGTCATGACTTATCAAGTTCAGGAGAGCGCTGCTATTTCATTAGCGTCCTAAAAGACTCTTTAAAAATAATTTTGACTCGCGATTAAATATTCGATAAATGCGAATTAAAACTCGGTATATTTCAAATTAAATATATAAAATGAAATCATTTGAAATACCGTAAAACGTATGATCAAAACATGCTGATTTGAAAAACATATGCAGATGATTTATGCATGGTTTTGAAGAACATTTTGAGCAATAACGATTATAGAAAGATATACCTTAAATACTTTGTGTATTTCTCATTTCTCATAACTGTTAAATCTAACTCTTTATTATGGGATCTTCAAAAAGAGCTTTGCGTGGAGTTGAATAACTTAAACGTTCATCGAGAGATGTAGACTTAAAGCTTGATCGAATCGTTTGAGTAAAGTAATCTTGAAATCATGATGTGAACATTGAAGTTCTTTGGTTGAGACGAACTTGACCGTTAGATGTGATCTTTGAGTTCCTTGATCGAGTCGTTCCTTAGCTTTTTGCTTTCCTTAGGTGCTTTGATGAAATCTTGATACACGCACGTTTAGCACCGAAAAGTACTTTGTTTGTGATCATCAAAATATACTTTATCACAGTATATTTAGGGACGAGCTAAGTGATAAAACCGTATAGGTTAACAATCTCCCCCTTTTTGATGATGACAAACAAATCAAAAAATTAAACGCTTAAGCAAAAAGATTTATGTTAATTTCTTTTCCCCCATCTATTCCTCTTATTCTTAGTTTTCTTTTCCCCCTTTGATATCATCAAAAAGTGAAGAAGAGAGACTAAGATCTCCCCTTATGACTTAGTAAAGTAGCGAAGCTTCCCCTTACATGGAGACTCCCCCTTACTTTGTGCATTCACCCTCAAGATGATTTATAATAATGTGTCATAGTTAGGTACGTGAGAATGCGTAAGGTCTACTATACTGGTAGTCACGTGGGAAACAAATCTTATTTTTAAGCACATAGAGAAATATTTTTACTAATTCATAGGCTAATATATTTGAAATAATAGTGAAGCCGAGAATCGTAGTCACAGGGAATGAGAAAAAATTGTCGAAAGATGAATTCATAGAGAATTTTTAATCATGGGCAATTATTCTCCTTAGTGTTTGGTATAAATATAAATTTGATAATTAAACCAGACCAAACACGGAGTATGCTTTAAGATATGTAAATAAACAAGCACAAGCATACTTATAGCATAGGCAAAGAGATTTATGATTAAGCAAGGCCTAGCTATTATGATTCTAATAAGATGCAAAGTGTATAGTTGAAGTTCATAGCACTTATTAGACATAAAAAATCACAGTCAATTGATGTATACAAAATATAATATTAAAGAGCAACATCAATGACATGTGAAATGGAAAATTATAAACTTTCCATAGTTTAGACATGCGAAGATATACAATAAGTATCAAAGTCTAAACATACAAAATATATGCTAAGTTTCATAGATATCAATCAAACAACAACATACATTCATTCTCCTATTCTAGGCACAAAATTTCAACTGAAGCATGCCCTAGAATGATTGATACACTGATTCTAATGAGAAAGCATTTGGAAGGGTATGTGCTCATTAGAAATCAGATATCCATGAGTTTGATGCAAACATGTTATGGTATGAAGCAGATGCATCAAAGTTAGGAAATCAAAGAAAAGATAATGCCAAAAGATAGCAATCAAATGTGTAGGCAAAAATCTTTTCAAGATATAGGTGTATGATATGAAATTGTATACATGGCCTATATTCATTTGCAGAAACATGAATCATGCAGATAAGATTTTCTAGGTTTAGAGCAAACATGATCATGATATGAACAAGCATATGCAAAAATAAATTGTTAAAGCACAACCTAGCTATTGTGTGCCTGATCATCAGATAATCAGATAACACATAAGTTCAAGATAAATTACTCATGATGTTATATACGATGCAAGATAAGTATAATCATGATATTTATCAAACAGTCACAGAAGCATAAAGATTTCAACTAGAAATATGTATCAAAGTCAGCTAAAGATAATATTGAGATCATAAGCAAGCATACAAAAGCATAAATCAAGTAGCAGCTAGGAAGCGAGATGTGCAAAACTCATTGAAAATATAATAGGAGATTTAAATAGAGTAAACACACACACGATAAATTGTAAGATGAATTATGCTTAAACATTGAAGGTAAGTATTGTAAGAGATTTTTAACCAAAAATACAAAAGATAAATTAAACAGAATTTGTCAAATTTGGCTTAACACGACTAGGGCTCGCAGATAGGTTTCTAGATTTTCCCAGAAGAGTCTGGAGCAGAGTCTTTTGACCAAGGACATTCATGAAGGCTATTGGTCTTGCGAGCCATGGGAGTGGCAGTGCTCACACGGACAGCCTTTTCAATTAAAGCTCGGGATTCCTCATTTTCCTCAAACAGTGCCATCATCAGATCTCTCTGACGTTTAGCCTTGGCTTCAAGCTCTTTCAGCCAGTTCTCGTGCTCATTTAGCATGTCCAAAATGGCATGAATGCTGGGGGATAAGGAATCACTAAGTTTGGAAAATTTTTCCTTAAGAGACGTTGCAGCAGAAAGCGGTGGCAGAGGTTCTTCAGCACGAAGTAGAGACGCATGGTTTTCCCTGGGAGCAATTTCCCAAGAGGGTTCTTCATCAAATCCATCGGATGAAGAAGACGATAAAGAAAAGTCGCTAGAGGTTAAAATATGAGTCCATTCTAGCTCTTTTCTTAGACTCAGGAGCTTTGGACGCCATTAGAGATATGAAGATGGAGATGAAAAGAAGAAGATGAATGCGGAATGATTTCGCTCTGGGAAGAGAAGTGAGAGGGAAACATATGAAGCAAGCTAATGGGCCTGGAAAACATAGTCTGCAAATAATGTAGAAATGACATAGAGTCATGCGCCGAAGAGTATGATTAAACAGGAAATATCTCGATAAGAGATCGAAGGAATAATCATACCTCGGTGGTTACGGCTAGGTGGCAGACTGAGTTCTAAGATTTCTATCATAAGACACAAAATACGAAGACAAAAAAAATGACCATAGGATCTCGACTTTGGGTTGTTAAACCATATTTTTAGAGAACCCGCTCTGATACCAATTGTTGTTCCACCCAAGAGGGGGGTGAATTGGGTGCGATTGTCAATTTAAAAATATCTTCCAATAACTTAGTGATTTACATGAGTGTATTGGAATTTGATGCAAAATAGAACACAAACTAAATTGCAAACGTGAGACACACAGATTTATAGTGGTTCGGCCAAGCCTACGTCCACTACGTAATCTCCCGATTAGGATTTCTCAATCTACTAACTGATTCTCTTACGGGTGAGAACCAAACTGTTACAACTACCTTTTTACAGGTTAAAGGAAAACCTATCCTTTCACGGGCTAAGGATTAACCAAATTTCCTTTTTTCGAGATGAGGAGAAACTCATGTTCCTTTTACGGGATAAGGAAGAACGGTGATCCTTTTACGGGATAAGGAACAACCATGATCCTTTTACGGATAAGGAACAAACATTTTCTTTTACAGGTTAAGAGATAACCTATCCTCTTTCAGGATAAGGACGCACCAATCCTTTTATGGGATTAGGATGAACCGTTTTCCTACTTGCAGGTGAGGATAAACCTTTTTTTCTTTTACAGGTTAAGAGATAACCTATCCCTTTTCTGGAAAGGACACACCTATCCTTGTTCGAGGCATCGAAGATGATGCCATCGACATAGATTTGCATTAAGAGCATATCTTCGTATTTGGTTTTAATGAATAGAATGGAGTCTAACTTTCTTTTCTTGAAGTCGTGATCTAATAGGAAAGTACTAAGCTTATCGTACCATGCTCTAGGAGCTTGCTTCAGTCCATATAAGGCTTTGTGAAGACGACAGACATAATTTGGCTTTTGAGAATCCTCGAAACCAGGTAGTTGCTCCACATATACTTCTTTATTTATAAAGCCATTCAAGAATGCGCTTCTAGCGTCCATCTGGTGTAGTGAAAAATCCTTGTAGCAGGCACAGGCTAGTAACATCTTTATTACCTCTAGTCTTGTTGCAGGTGCAAAACCTCTTTATAGTCTATTCCTTCTTCTTGGTTGAATCGTTCTGCAACCAATTTTGCCTTATTCCTCACAATATCTCCTTGTTCATTTTTCTTATTCCTAGAAACCCATTTTGTTCCTATAACTGATTGATGAGTAGGTCTAGGTACAAGTCCCCACACTTTGTTTCTCAAAAAGTGTCATAATTCCTCTTGCATAGCCAAGATCCAAAATTCATCACCTAAGGCTTCCTTAACCTTAGTTGGCTCTATTTGGGAGCAAATACTACATGCCCTTGATCTCGATTCAGGGATGTTCTAGTAGTTACTCCTCTGGATAGTGTTAACATATACGATTCATCACTTAGCTCGTCCCTAAATATACTGTGATAAAGTATATTTTAATTATGACAAAGAAAGTATTTTTTGGCTAAACACGTGTGTATCAAGATTTCATCAAAGCACCTAAGGAAAGCAAAAAGTCAAGGAACGACTCGATTGAGGAACTCAAAGGTCACATCCAACGGTCAAGTTCGTCTCAACCAAAGTACTTCAACGATCACATCATGATTTCAAGATGACTTCACTCGAATGATTCGATCAAGCTTCAACACTACATCTCTCGATCAACATTCAAGTCATTCAACTACGCAAAGCTCTTATTGAAGATCTCATAATGAAGAGTTGGATTGAACGGTTATGATAAAAGAGAAATACACAAAGTATTTAAGGTATATCTTTCTCTAATCATTATTGCTCAAAATGTTTTTCAAAACCATGCATAAATCATCTACTTATGTTTTTCTAATCTGCATGTTTTGATTTCATACTTTTGGGGTATTTCAAATGATCTAATACCATATATTTAATTTGAAATATACCAAGTTTTTATTTGCATTTATCGTATATTTTATCGCGAGTCAAAACTATTTTAAAAGAGTCTTTCAGGACGCTAATGAAATAGTAGTGCTCCTCTAAACTTTATAAGTCAGGACGCTGATAGTTCATTAGGACGCTAATAACGTTCAAGGTTAAATTGAACTAATTTATCATGACGCTTACTTGTATAGTAGTGTCCTCCTTTATTAGTCAACCTCTGAAGTTGTCAGGAAGCTGACTCAGCATTAGCTCTTTCAAGTTCTTCAAAGAATGTTTCTTTGAGGACGCTGATAGTTATAAGTTGAATAATTTATCGGGGCGCTATCTGAATAGAAGCACCCTCACCTTTAGGGATCAACTTAGTAACATTCAAGACGTTGATTGTCCTTCAACGTGCTTGTGTCTTTGTTTAAAATATTTTTTACCTGGTACGACGCTTACGTAATGTAGCGCCCTCATGTTTTGTTTTATGTTTTAAAGACAGGACGCTTACTCAAATAGTAGCACCCTCATGCACTTAGTTGTTTTTAAACATAGCAGAACGCTAACTGTGCATTAGCGCCCTCAAGGTTAAGTCGTCTAACTGACAAAGTAAGTCAGGAAGCTTACGAGTTAGTAGCGCCCTCACTTAAGTGTTCAGCAAGACGCTTATACGTGATAAGCACCCTCAAGGAACAAAACGACTTTGTTGATCTTATGCGTTACGACACTGATTACGAAATCAGGAAGCTAATTCAACAACCGTCAATGTTCAAATAAGTACACTACATCAGTTTACTTTTCAGAACAGACCTTTGCACAGAGTCCTTTTCAGACCTATCAGAGATCGTCTCTGATACATGAAATAAGTTTTTCTAAAACTTTCTATTTTCATAAAATCTTAAAAGAACCAGAATGTTGGTGAAAATTGCAGTTGCCATTTTCATATAACATTCTAGCAGTTGTGTGTAAACGTTCATATTATTTGAACTTCAAATGTCTAACGGTTATGTCCCACTAAGTCTATACATACCAGCACTTAGGATCAAACAACTTGCCAATCTGTTTGTATTGTGCCAATACTTTTTGAAAGTTAGTCTATGTCAAAATGTTTTTCATTATCTAAACTTTCAGAGTATTTCTCACTAATACCGTATGTACTCAAATGATTTTCATACTGAGCTTATTTTCATTCTATCTTTTAAAATCTATTTGATCTGGTATCAACTCAAATTCTCAGCACTGATTCATATTCAGTATCATTCTTGCTGGAGATAAAATTTGAGAAATTGTTCAAGATATACAATTGTACTTGATTTCATATCTTAAGTACTATATTGAACTATATCAGTAGTTGGTTAACTACTTATCAGTGAATCAGAAGTTTTCATACCTATATTTTATATCTATTTTGAAAACTATCTGTGTCTATGTATACACTAGTCCTTCGATTTTCAACTTCAATGTTTTATGGTATTATATTGTTTTCGAAGTAGCATTGATCTTCATAACGCATCATTCATGCATTTCGAAACTGCACTTGAGCAATATCGAACATTGGAAGGAAAATGACTGTAAGTGTATCTTCTCTTAGCATTACCTATTTCATATTTCATATCTTTGTAATGCCATGTAATGTGCTTAATTGTAAAGTGTTCTACTACATTAGAACCAACCAACATCTTAGTGTTGTAATGCTGGTGTGTTTCTGGGTTGAAATAACCAGGACAAGTGAATGTAGTTCACTTAATGATTTCAAGATTGAAATCATGTTAAGGTTATCTCTGAACCTGTAAAAGAGAAAAAGGTTCATCCTCACCTACAAGTAGGAAACCGGTTCATCCTCATTCCGTAAAAGGATAGGTGTGTCCTTAACCTTAAAAAGGATAGGTTGTCTCTCAACCCTTAAAAGAGAATCGGTTCATCCTCATCCGGTAAAAGGATAGGTGTATCCTTAACCTTAAAAAGGATAGGTTATCTCTCAGCCTTTAAAAGAGAACTGGTTCATCTGGATCCAGTAAAAGCATAGGCTATCTCTTGTCTATAAATGAGAAACGGTTCATCCTTAGCCGTTAAAAGGATAGGTTTCCCTTTAACTTGTAAAAAGGCAGTTGTAACGGTTTGGTTCTCACCCGTAAGAGAATCCCTTAGTGATAAGGTTAAAATCCTAATTGAGGAGGTTCGGTAGTGAACGTAAGTGCGGCCGAACCACTATAAATCATGTGTCTCACTTTTGTAATTTAGTCTGTGTTCTATTTTGCATCCAATTCCAATACACTCATGTAAATCACTAAGTTATTGGAAGATAATTTTAAAATTGACCATCGCACCCAATTCACCCCCCTTTTGGGTGGACCAACAGATAGATCACCTATGATCTGATCTATGGTTAACCTAGAGTTCTTAGAAGGTTCTATGATAGGTTCAATGCTATTTTCCTCACAATTCTTTTGATCCTCAGGTTTACTTGATGGAATGACATCCTCATCATCATCAAGATTTAACTTCTCTACTTCCTTATCTAAGGACACCCTAGGATTTGCTTCATCCAACTTTATATGGATTGATTCTTCAATTTTCTTTGATGATTTGTTGAACACCCTATATGCCTTACTATGAGGGGAATATCCTAGAAATATACCTATATCAAACTTGGTATCAAACTTATCTAAGTTCTTTTTGTCATTTAAAATATAACACTTACGTCCAAACACTCTAAAGTGACTGATGTTAGGCTTTCTACCCTTCCACAATTCATACGGTGTTTTATTTAACTTCTTCCAAATCATGGTCTTATTCATCACATGACACACAACGTTTATAGCTTCAGCCCAAAAGTATTTTGCCATGTTGTACTCACACAACATGGTTCTGCACATCTCTTGAAGAGTTTGATTCTTCCTTTCAACAACTCCGTTCTGTTGTGGAGTTTTAGGAGTTGAAAGGTGGTGGGTGTATCCTTGTCAGTTACAGAAGTCCTCAAGTCTTTTGTTAACAAACTCTCCACCCCGGTCACTTCTAATGATAGTGATTTTACAGCCCTTCTCGTTTTCAACGTGAGAACAAAATTGTACAAACACATCAAATACCTCATGCTTATGAACATGGAAATACACCCACGTAAATCTAGTGAAGTCATCTACAATCACAAAGCAATATTATTTTCCACCTAGACTATGGGTACGTGTGGGTTCAAACAGGTCCATATGAATAAGTTCCAAGGCTCTAGATATAAAGTTCTTATTTTTGCTCTAAAAGGAAGATTTTGTGTGCCCAATTGACAAGGCTCGCACACTCTATCCTTCAAATATGCCCTTTTGGAGATGCCCCAAGCAAGGTCAAATTTTGCAAGCCTAGAAATGTTGTCCATGCCTATATGAGCTAATCTCCTATGCCACAACCATGCATCATTATGATGAATTGCACTCAAACAAGAAACATCTGATCACTAATATCATGAAAATTTATGACATACACATTTTTATCTCTAAAAGCAACAAGCATAACACTATCATCATCATGCTTTACAATACATCTTGTTACTTCAAACAAAATGGCAAACCCCTTGTCACACAATTGGCTTATGCTCAAGAGGTTATGCTTCAAGCCATTAACGAATAAAACATCAGATATAGTTAAGAATTCATTACCCACTTTGCCTATGCCAATAATATTTCCTTTGTTGTTGTCTCCAAATGTGACAACTCCTCCATTATTATGGGTGAGGCTCAGAAATTTTGATCTGTCACCGGTCATGTGCCTCGAGCACCCGCTATCTAGATACCACGAGTCATGCTTGGAGCCATCCTACACCACATAAAATATCTTTGATTTTGGTACCCAAACTCCTTTGGGTCCTTGAGGGTTAGCATCATTTAAAACAAATTTCTCAATCCATGCTAATTTTCCATTTTTCTTGTTTTTGATAGGAAATCTTACTATGGTATGGTCTTGCCTATTGCAGTGAAGGAAAATAGGTCTCTTGGTCAATACATGATCATAGGTCTTTTGTTTATACCCTACACTATGTTCTAGGCCAGCTCTGTTGAATGCACATCGTTGCGTACCCAACATCATGTCAAACATCTTATGTCCATTAGTGAACTTAATCACTATGGAGGTCAGGTCTTCGACACTTTTTCTAAGTGTCTCTTTCCTCACTATTGATAAGTTCAGTTTTAGTTGTTAGTTTGCATGATAATTTCATAAGTTTTTAGGTGCATTTAGGTAGTTTTTAAGTATTTTTGCATTAATTGTTCACATTTAGTGTTTTTAGGTTTATTTAGATATTTTTATGAGTTTTATAAGTTGGTTTTAGTGGTTTTTATGAATAAAATGCATTACGCTAGCTTAGGAAAATAATCATGATTTTTAGGTATTTTTCCTAAAGTCATTTGCATCATTTACATATTAATATTATCATATTTTACAAGTTCATACATAGTTTCATATTGAATTTTATTTCTTGATCAATATAGATAATTTACTTGTGTTTTTGTACTGTGCTTTGTAGGTAAATAAAGAGCCTAAAAGTGGGTTGAAATGTGGTTCAAATGGTGACAAAAACATGTCAAACAAATACGCAAAAGATGGACCAAAGAACCAAGAGAGAAGCACAAAGAAAAATGGCCAGACGCAGTAAAAACAACAATTGGGCGCCGCGGTGCCCACAAGCAGGAGTTCAGGTTTTGGGCGACCATAACCTTTCTAGGTCCACTTGTAGAGCACTACTGCTCTCAAGATGTGATTTTATCTCTTCTAGGGTTGTGATCAATGCCTTTTCCAACTTCTTGTTTTTCTTGATTTCTTTATCTAGTTGACATTTAACAAGATCAAAATCATTAACATCAAAGCATCAACTAAGTCATCAAAGTCATCAAAATTTTCAGGGTCAGAAAGTTTTACCTTCGTGTTTGCCATCAAACACAGTACAACATTTTCATCATCGGATTCTAACTCGTTCTCACTGGAGGATGTATCATCCCATGTTGCCTTGAGAACCTTCTTTTCTTTTTTCTTACTATTGAAGGTACTCTTCTTCTTGTTTGGAAACTCACTCTTCACATGTCCCGGGTTGTTACATCCGAAACATATCAGTTCATTTGGTTTTGGACCAAAGTTTTTTATTCTTCTGAAATTTTGAGCTTTGTTCGCTCTTTCCTTTTTTTCTCATGATTTGGTCAAGTTTCTTAGATAGCATACCCACTTCATCATCAGTATCATTTTCAGAGCATGATTCTTTTGGAGGCTCTTGTGTAGCATTGAGAGTTAGATCTTTCTTTGTTTTGCTCTCTTCTTTTGGCACTGTCTTCCCTCTTTCTTTTAGTTTCATCTGATGCATCAGTAGTGATCCACACAGCTCGTCAAAGGTGTACTCTTCAAGATTCTTCACCGCCTTTATGGCTGTCACCTTTGGATCCCATTTTTTTGGTAGTCCTCGTAGGAATTTCCCTATTGTCTTACCATGAGGATAACTTTCACCAAGGTTTTTTTATTTCATTGATGATCTTTGTAAATCTGGCGATTGCTTCAGAGATCTCTTCACCTTCATTTACATTGAAGGTTTCGTATGCCTCCTCAAGCATACAAAATTTTGATTCTTTCACTTGCTTGGTACCCTCATGAGTAAATTCTAGCTTGTCCAAAATTTCTTTGCCTGTAGTGCTTGTTGGTGCACCCAAGAGCGGGTGAATTTGGTGAGATGGTCAATTTAAAACTAATGTAATGACTTAGTGATATACATTGGTACATTGGAATTAAATGCACATACTAACCGTAAAATAAAATGCATGACTTAAAGCACACTAGAATTTATAGTGGTTCGACCAAGCCTACATCCACTACCTAATCTCCCGATTAGGATTTTCTCAATCCACTAACTAATTCTCTTACGGGTGAAAACCAAACCGTTATACATGCCCTTTTACAGGTTCAAGGTAAACCTATCCTTTTGCCGGCTAAGGATGAACCGCATTTCTTTTTTCCGGGATGAGGAAAAACCCATGTTCCTTTTACTGGATGAGGAAGAACCATTTTCCTTTTACGGGATAAAGGAAGAACCATTTCACTTTTACAGGTACAAAAATAACCTATCCTTTTACAGGTTAAGGACGAACCTATCCTTCTACGTGGTGAGGATGAACATTAACATGATTTCGCCTTAACATGATTTCGCCTTGAAATCATCAAGTGAACTACATTCACTTGTCCTAGTTGCTTCAATCCAGAAACACCCCAGCATTACAACACAAAATAATATTGGTTCTAACTGAGTAGAACACTTTATAATTAAGCTGATATACATAGCATTACAAAGATGTATAAATTTGAATACATAATGCTAAGAGACGTATTACAGTCCTTTACCTTTCAATGTTCGGTATTGCTCAAGTGCAGTTTCGAAAAGCGTGAATGATATGTAAATCAATTAAGTGCTTCTTCGAAAACATTATGATACCATTGAAACATTGAAGTTGAAAATGCAGGACTAGTGTAAAACATAGACTCAGATAGTTTTCAAAATAGATAAAATGTATAAGCATGAAAACTTTTGGTTCAATATTCAGTAGTTAACACAACTACTAATATAGTTTAATACAACACTTAAGATATGAAATCAAGTACAACTGTATCTCTCATGAACTATTTCTCAAATTCCTTCATCAGCATGATTGATGTTAAGTATAAATCCAAGCTGAGAATTTGAGTAGAAACCAGTTCAAAATTGATTTTCAAAGATAGAACATAATTGAAGCTCAATACGAAAATCTTTTGACTAAGTAAAGTATCAGTGAAGAATACTTTGAAAACTTAGAACATTTAAAAACTTTTAAAAGATTGAAAAACGACTAACATTCAAAACGTTTTTGGCACAATAAAAATTATCGACAAGTGGTTTGATTCAAAGTGTTGGTATTTATAGACCTAGTAGATAGTGGCCGTTAGACATTTGAAATTCAAATACAATGTGAACATTTACACACCACGGCTAGAATGTTATATGAAAATGGCAACTGCAATTTTCACTAACATTCTGATTCTTTCAGATTACATGAATAAGAAAAGTTTTAGAAAAACTTGATTCATGTATCAGATAAGATCTCTGATTAATCTGAAAAAGATTGTACAAAGATCTGTTTTGAAAAAATAGATTGATATAGTGTACTTGTTAGAACAATGACAGTTGTTGAATTAGCGTCCTGATTCCGTAATCAGCGTCCTGACGCATAATATCAACTTTGTCGTTTTGCTCCTTGAGGGCGCTCATTATGTACAAACGTATTCCTGGAATGCGTTTCAGCGTGTCCAAGGAAAAATGAGTGTGTTTTGACTGTTGGAGTGTGTTCCTACAGGGAGGAATGCATTCCACTGGTTCTTGGGAAACGTGCGCATGTCAAGAATACAATTTTTGAACATGTCTAAGTTTCATAATCGATAAAACATTGAAATCGCACTTGGAACAAGATTTTGAAACTCAATAAAATCAGAAACATGACTTTTCGAAAGAAGATGTCACGAAGTGAGTTTTTCCACAAAGAAAATTTGTTTTGTTCTAAATATGATAATAAAAGCATTCCAATCTTGATTTTGTAAAAGTATGCATCGAAACAATAATATCTCGAAGGAGTAAAAAATGATACGATATGATGCAATACGGTAAAAACATGAACGAGAAATCAAGTGGTTGATTAATCAAGAAAAGACCTACAACCCAAGAGATCTAAACAATTACACCTGATCAATATCCTTGAGCTCTTACGCCTTGATCTCTGTTTGACTTATGATGACTTCTAGCTTGACATCAGTCGACTTGATTTCTTGACTCGTGTTCCACATGTACTGGCTGAGTTCTCTTGATTTGTATTTTATGTTCTTTATCCCAAACTTTAGTCTTGATCTACACTTGGTGATTATTGTCTCTGTCTCTATTCTTAAGATCAATCGTACAGTATTATACTGGAACATACTCAAAAAATATGTTAGATCACATGAGATATCGTTTGGAATCAGCAAAATTGAAGAGGGCGAGGGTCATCAAACCAACAGCTTTTGGTTCGGAACCCTATCTTTTCTTTTCACTATTGCTAAAATGAGCAAGTGAATTGGATTTTGAGGTTAATTATACGCACACTGCCTTACCATCCAATTTTTAAAAAACTAGATTTTAACGTGAGGAGCATGCTTCTCCCAGCCAGGAGCGCACTTCTTGCATTTCCTGAAACTTTCATCTCTCCGTTTTACGCAGAGAGCGCACTTCTTCCTTGCCCAGAAACTCAAATTGCTTCCAGTCATAAAGGAGCAAGCTCTTAGGCTTAATTTACTTTTTTTCTACCCATTTCTTCCCCCAATTTGTCTCCCAATCAATTTTACACTAAACATATACAATTTACACCACCAAATCATACAACACACTCATAAATCACATTTTTCTAAAATAAATTTTTGGGGTCTCACTTTATGAAATTGAGGGTCATTACACAAATAGTGTGTTGGTTGTGTCTATCAAAGAGCGCAACATTGGTTTTATATGAAAAAAAAGTGTGAGCATAAATTAGAGTTTCAATCTCCAAGAAAATCACTGATTCAAATTTGAAATTCAAGCACAACGTGCAAATTGAATGCTTGGGCGACGTGAGAGCTTGCTGCTTGGGCTTGAGAGAGAGAGCGAAATGAGAGAAAATGAGCGTGGGCCCCTTAGATAGGTGTCGTCCATACACAGACGACAGCGCTCTACTCTTCTAGGGAGCGCGCTGCTCTTCTAAGAAGTGCGTTGTCCTGGGTAACTGGGAAAGGGGGTTTCCCAGTCAAAAGAGGGTAGTGGGATGCTCTCTATGGGAACGAGTTGCTCTGGAGAACTCGAGACAAGGGTTTTCCAGATTGAGGCCGCCAGCATGCTGCTCCTTTAGGGAACGCCCTACTTGGCCTAACCCAGGATTTTCTAGGTTGCTGCCATCTCCAGGAGTGCGCTGTTGACCTAGCCAGCACACTGGTGAACTGTCAGGAAATCAAATTTGATTTTATACAATTCAAACCAACTCCAATCTTCAAAGATCATCAAATAACACATAACAATCAAGGATTTGACTAATTTGACTCATTAAACATGCCTAATTCTCTCTTAATGTGAACAATTGATCTCTTGCCAATGCCTTAGCAAAAATATCTACTAATTTATCCTTTGTTCTAATGTGTGTGAGCTTAACATCTCCTTTTTGCACATGATCTCTAAGGAAATGATGTTTAATCTCAATATTCTTAGTCCTAGAGTGCAAAATAGAATTCTTGGAAATATTGATGGCAGTTGTTTATCACAAAATCTTTTAGCACAATTAATATAGATTTGGTAATCTTCTAGTTGTTGTTTCATATATAGAATTTATGCACAACAACTACCAGCTGCAACATATTTAACTTCATCTGTGGATAATGACACTGAGTTTTGTTTCTTTCTGAACCAAGAAATCAAAGAATTGCCCAAAAAGTGACAAAATCCAAAGATATTCTTCTTATCAAGGAGACTACTAGTATAGTCTGAGTCTACAAAACTCCTTAGCTCAAAGGAAGTACCTTTTGGATACCAAATCCCCAAATCATTTTTCTTACTAACATATCTAAAAATTTTCTTAACACATTTAAGGTGGGATTCCCTAGGACTTGAGTGAAATGGGCACATAAACATACACTAAACATAATGTCCAGTTTAATTGTTGTTAAATACAACAAGCTACCTATCGTGCCTCTATAAAGCTTAGTTTTACAAGTTTGTGTTAGCATGTTGACCCTCACCCTTGTGTTTTTTGATTATTGCAAACAACATCTATTGTATACTGATGACTTTGATCAAGTTGTTTCAGTGCTTAAATGATCATATTTGTAAAGTTAACCGAAAAGTCAAAGTCAAAGCTCGAAGTGGATCAAAGCAATTGGAAAATCTAGATCACATCTATGTAATGTAGTTGCTTAGATTCTATAGGGTTGTAGGATACTTTCTATTTGTGTCAGCCAAAGTCACATGCATCATATTTTAAAATAACTCTTGTTTTTGTAAGTCAATTGTTTGGACCAAAAGTCAACTTTTCATTTGTTTGATCAAATTTTTCTTGATTTTACGTTTTGATCGAAAAATCACTTCAATTGTATTGTTTTGAAGTTGAGTTGAATGTATTTAACTTTTGATTTGAAAAATTCAATTGTATTTGAAAGTCAAATTGATTTCATATTCAATCAAAAGTTTGATTTTTCATCCAAAATGAGTTTAACACTTGTTCATTCTTCAATTTGATCAAATCCAGTGTTGTCAAGTGTTTTTAGACCTGTGTTGATCGAGAAAACTTGTTTAATTGCAAAATTATCAAAGTAAAACAAGTTTATGTTTCTGTTAAATGTAGAAACGCGTTTCCTATATGAGAAACACGTTTCATGTAGATAAACGTGTTTCTTGTTTGGACTTGGTGAAATTTTTTACTAAGCCAATTAGAAATGCGTTTCATAGAAGGAAACACGTTTCCCTCCAGAAACCCAGGAAATCATGTTTCTGGAATGAATACAGAAATGTGTTTCCTATTAGAGAAACGTGATTCCTGTTTTTTGGTAGTTTCTAGAAATTTAAACAGAAACGTGTTTCCCTAGAAAGAAACGCGTTTCCTAAAGAAAACATTGAGTTGTTTTCTTGGCTATTTTAAATAGAAACGTGGTCCCTAGACATATTTTTCTATAAATATGACCCTTAGCTCATTGAGAGCAAACTTTTGAAAAATCTTTTAAACATTGTGCATCATATTTGTTCTCCATCTTTTTGAGAAGAAATCAAGTTTTCAAATAGTGTTTTTTTATCAAAGTTCAAAAGTTTTCAAGTGTTCATTTGAGAAGAAAAGCTTCAAAGTTCTTCAAGTTTATCACTCCTCTTCAACAAGCTATTGAAAGTTAGAGATTTGTGTTTCCAAATCACTTTGAAGAAATCTTCGGTGTTTCACACTTTGTCTTTTTGAAGATTATCATTTTCAAGAGATTTCAAGTGATTGAGAAAAGATTTTGATTGTGCACTTCATCTTCAATTAAAATCCGAGGTACTCCTTCCTCATTTCAGCTTGAGCATCTATCTTAATCATGTTGGTTCTACACTCTTGGAAGGTATTCATTCAAACTTGTATGCTTCAACTTTCTACTTTTGTAAGTTTGAGTGTATTTTGTCTAGGACGCCAAATTTGGAAAAACTCCACATAGGAGTTCTATAACTTGTAATGGTTGGATTCACACCCAAAAGTTGAATAAACGTTAGGTAGGATTGGCACCTGCAAAATGGATCAAGTTAGGTAGGATCCATACTCGTAAGTTGGATCAAGTTGTAACGGTTTGATTCACACTCGTAAGTTAAATCATGTCAGGGGATTTTGAAAAATCCTAATCGGGGAGATTAAGTAGTGGAGGTAGGCTTTTGGGAAGCCGAACCACTATATATCGGTGTGTCCATATTTATTTTCCTTGCACTTTATTGTTTATCTTTGCGATTTAAGTTTCGATTAAGGTTTCGCAAAAAACTTTGCAAAGTAGAATTCACCCCCCTTTTGGACTATAATTTGGGCCAACAATTGGTATTAGAATGGGTTTTCATCTCAAAGTTATCTAACAATTTCTTTAAGTGATGGCAGCTTATGATAGTACTAAAGGTTTATTCAAGGAAAGAACATCCACATGATGACCACCACTATTTGAAGGAGATCGTTATATTCTTTGGAAAACAAGAATGAAGTTTTTCTCACGAGCTCAAGATGTAGAACTTTGGAACGTAGTTGAGAATGGGCATGAACTTCCCACAAGAATTGAAAATGGAGTTAAAGTGGTTAAGGAAAGGAATGAATGGGCTTCAAATGAAAGAAGACAAGAAAAACTAAATGATCAAGCCATCAACATTCTATTTTGTAGTTTATGTACAAGTGAGTTCAACCAAGTGAGATCATGTGAAATAGCTAAAGATAATTGGAACAAGTTTGAAGTGACTGATAAAAAATCTAATCAAAGTGCAGTCACCGAAAGTGAAGAAACTAAGAAAGATACAAATATTGAAGAATGTGATTCATGTGATCAATTCATGGAAATGAAGATTGAATCAAATAATCAAGAAGAGATCACACCAATGGAAGTTGATGAAAACAAGTGTTTGGAGTTGTATGCAAATGAGGAAATCGAATCCTCATCGGAAAGTAACTCAACCGATGAAGATGAAGATACATCTACTCAAGGACCAAACTACTTGGATGAAAAGGGAGAAGAATTGAGCCAAAAAGTTAAGTTTCCCAAAGGGAAGTAATTTTGAGCAAAACTAAATGAGTTGATTTGCTTCAAATGCAACACGCCCAGTCACGTTGATGTGTGCAAACCGCAACTGTACGGTGCCAAGTTATAATATATTCCGATGAGAATCGGGTATCGTCCTCGGGGATTGAATTACTACACTAATTATATTGCTCCTAGCCCCACTTTTATCTAGAAAACCAAATTTTAATGATCAATTAACTAAAATAATATTTAAACTAAAGCAATAATTAAAATAGCAAAATTTCATAAATTTTTGGAAAAAAATCAATGTTAAAAATATCTAGATATTAGATTTCACCTAATTATCAATTATGCAATATTAGACATTCTCATTATCAAATAATTATTCAAGTTTATAAGTCAAAATCCTATAATCTCTAACACCCTATGTCAAGTGTCGCGTTAGAATTTATCACAAAAATAGAGTTTCGATCTATCAATAAAAACCCATATTTTAATAATGCATCTTTGTGATTTTCCTACAACTTCATGTAACATCGCATATATGTCGATGCTACAACCATCACATGTCATATTTCTCATGCTCTAACCTAGAGAAACCTCTATCGAGTGCCACAGCCCAAGTCTATGATCAATCGATCCGTGACCAAGAGATCAATAACATTACACGTAGAAAAATATAAATAAACTATGAATAAATCATTGATAATAAACAAAAGCTACTATTATTGCATAAAATCTAATATAGGATCCATCTCCTCTCTAGACTAACAAATTAGTTCATACATTGGAATAATGAAACCCAAAACATGTAGAGAAACAAGAAATAAAACATTAAAACCAAACTAGTTGCTATTGAACTTGTTGAATCCGCCTTGTTTCCAAGTAGATTTCTTCGCGTTCCTTCGCTCCTAGCCATCGTTCTCTCTTCTCCAATGTGTTTGATGCCTTGAAAACCCTAAAAAAATGATATATTTATGTGCCCAAGCCAATAGTAAGTCGTCCAAGAGAAGTCCAAGTCGAATTAGGAAAGTTTGCAACAAAACTAGAAAGTTTCTATTTTGGATCGCACATATGCTTTCTTCCTCGCCATTTTTATTCTTTTTCTACACTCAAAAGCGACCTAAAATCCCTTCCATCTTGTATTATTTCAAGTAAGAAATCCATAAAAACAAACTACGTCCAATTCAGAGTTGAATTGAGAAAGTTATGGCCAAAACAAAAAAGTTGTGCAGTTGGTTTTTGTGCAGCGCCGCGGCACTTTCTTGTAGACTTAGCCAATTTTCAGCCCCTTTTTGACACGTATTCTTCATGCTTCTCCTTTACAACTTCTTGTACATGTTTTCATCATCCAAAACCATGGCTAACACATCTAAGCACCTACAAAACAAAGTAAATCAAATCAATAACACACTTAAATATGAAATGAATCAAATCATAAACAAATAAACTAGAATAATGCATGAAAAACCAAATTATCCTAGACTAACATAAACACAACAAACTAATGCATAAAATGTCCTAAAACATGCTCTAAAACCTATCTAAATATGCAACTATCACACGTGAAGAGTGGATGTCCATACAAGAGGAAAAGATACTTCAACTCCAAAATGAAAGCCAAGAAGATGTTGAAGAAGCATGGGACGATTCTAGCTCAAGTGAAAGTGAAACGAATAATCTTGAAGCAAATACGGTGATTTGCCTGGTGGCAAATTCGGAGGTAAAACATTCATCTCTAAATACTTTTAATGATTGTGGTGATCTTTGTGATGAATCTAATTTTGAGTTAGTGAAATGTGAACTAGATAAAGAAATCAAGAAAAATAGTAAGCTCAAAAAGTGCCTCTTGACTCTCTTCAAATGGAATTTGATATACTTAAGAAAGAGAAAGATACACTTAGAATAGGTGTAGGTGACCTAACTGAAGTGGTGAAAAAGTTCACAAATGGTCAAAAGCTATTTGACATGATGTTAGGAGCACAATGGTGTGCTTTTCACAAAGCCGGTTAAGGTTATACTCAAGGAGCCAAACAAAAGAATTATGATCATCTTTTGACCAAAATACCTACGCGTCACTTTTGCAATAGGCAAGGGCGTACCATTGCTAGATGTTCACTTAAATTCAAAAAGAAAGAAAAACTAGCATGAGTTGAGTAAAATGTTTTAAATGAGGCTAACCTTGTAGAACCAAAGGCCACTTGGGTACCAAAGTCGAAAGTGTTTTATATAATGAAGATTGACACTTGATTGTTAAAATGGCTTCTCGTTGGCAGTAGCTCAAAGGACTCAACTCAAATTGTCTTTATGAGCTTGGACCGCAAAGGTTGTCTCCCTCGGAGTCAACTATTGAGGCAAAGGAGTAGCTCGGCGACGACATATGGGTAAAATTTTCTAACTTACTCTCTTTATTGTTTTATATTAGGAAAGGCTTGAAACATGTATTTTTGAGCAAAATAATCAAGCATGATATTAGGGTGCTTCACTTTGCATGATCAAATATCTATGATTGCAAACTTTTGATGATCATAATTCCTAAATATTTTTACGATGCATTTCTTGGTATCAAATGGCTATGAGCTTGATGTATCATAAATTTATTGAACCATGCATGAAGATGAAAAATCTTTATGCTTAACCATGTCTGATCTTATTTGAATAATTCTCTTACATGTGTTCAAATGATTTTGTGTGAATCAACAACATGCTTATTCATATAAATTTATTTGATTTCACACATAATCATAATGGTGACAAATCATCCTCTGTTTATATTGATATTCATGATAATGTGACGATGTTGTCTTCATGAGAAGCATGAAAATTATGTCTAATATGGACATGATTTCATGTGTGCTTAAATTGTTATCATTTTTAGTGATTATTGATCATATCATGCATTCAATGATGATTAAGAGAAAATTAGACCTGATCTTCATATATCTCAATTGGTATCTCTTAATCCTCAAATTTTGATCAAATTAATAGTCTTTGGAGAAAATTATAATATCACTTGACAAAGACTAGATTGAATAAGATTGTGCCTAAATTACACTTAAAAATTCTCTAGGACAATCTTATTGAATTTGAGAACGTAAAGATTCATTCAGAAATTTGATTCATAGAGAAATGGAAATTATTGATAGATTTTGGTGAATCAAATCTCAAGAAAGTGGATAAAATTTAAAATCATAATCATACTATTATCCTCATGATACATAATTTTTGGTATCAATGAAATTTGAAACCATGATTATTGTGTGAGAATTTTTCTTTGAATAATATCAATTGATGACTCATGTGAATTTTTTTAATTGATGTTAATTGTTTCAAAATAATGTGCAAATAAAATGAAATTTCATACTTGGAGTGAATTCGCACATGTATGACACGAGTTTGGCATGAAGTGTCAAATTCATGATCATTGATGATGAAAATAATGTTTACATCAATTAATCATCATTGGTAAAATTATTTGTGAGATTTGGAGGGGAATGTTAAAATCTTTTAGAAAGATTGGATTTTTCCTGGAAAAATACCAGGAAACGTGTTGTCATGTGTGTTAGGGTGTTTCTACTGAAAAATAGTAGAAATGTGAGTTTCTTCTCTTTTGGGTTTTTGCTGGAAGAACAGCAGAAACTAAGGAAACACATTTCCCTGTCTCTGGTTTCCGTTAAAAACCAAAACTCCGAGAACATTTTCTACCACCTCAACGACGTTTCTTCTTTGTTCCCTCACACCCCTCTTCATTTTAATCAATTCCCGAACAATCTCCTTGCTCCAAAATGATTCCAAAGTGTTTTCCCATCGATTCCTAGCTTGTTTGCACCAAATCTAATCCAAAAACACTTCAAATCCAATCCTTTTTTAATCAAAATTTGAAATTTTCTTCAAAAATTCTAATCCTCATATCTTTCTCAATTCTCAACCATTTTTTCACATTCAAATAGTCCATTTCTTCATCTCCACACGTACTTTCATCTCTTACCTTTTGTTTGCTTCGAGTCTCGAACAATTTCACGACCGTTTCATCACAAAACCTTTAGTTGAAAATTCTTAAACTCTAAGTGTTCGAAAAAATGCCTATAACAAAACAAGTTTCTAAACCTTGCAAGAGGAGGCTCGAGATCAGGGAGTCCTCCAACCTCTCTCTTCCCAGACCCACGAGGCAGCCGAGGACCACTATTCTGACACTTTCCTCACCACCATCATCCTTTGCCACACCCTCACTTCCCGAGTCACCTTCTGCAGATCCTGCTTTGGCGGCGCCAGCCGCATCCCCTTCCTCTAGGCCTCCAGCTTTAAAGCCTATTGATAGAGCCTTCTCTACCTGACACATTTCCCCGAGCGTCCGAGTAGACTTCGATGATTTTCAGGGCATCGTCATGCCCCTGCATCCCTTATTCCGGGAGCTTGGGTTGGATACCTTCTTATCATTTAGTGATAGGATCTATCCAGAGCTTGTCCGAGTGTTTTACTTCGGACCTGCTCGTGACCTAGAGGACCCTCTCCTATATCAGACCACCATATTTGGGATTGATATAGATGTTTCTCTTTCGATTCTCGTGGAGATTTCCCAGCTCTCCCCAGATCATCCTACTCCTGGCTTCCAAGATGCTCAGTCTTCATTTGAGGGTTACAGCCGACTGGCGGCTAAAGCTAGCATTTATGGGTAGGCACAGTAGCCCAACACCAGAGATGTTTCAAATAACATCTTCAATCTTGACTATAAGCTATATCAGGAGAGTTATTCTTTCGAGGTATAATACTCTTTCGCTTGTCAAGCCGAATGATACCTTCATTCTCTAGTGCATTCAGAATTGCACTAAGATTCGTTTCTATCATATCATTTTCCACCACATGGTCAGGACTAGGCACACGTCCATCGCCATTCCCTGTAGAGCCATTGGCACCAGACTCACCCTTAGAGCAAGGATCAATTTTTTAATATTTACCTCTGTATTCATTCCGACTCATAGGAATTCTATTGCAGAGTCAACTATTCGCTCCCTATGATATAGCTAGTGCGACGCATTCAGAGATAGGTTCACACCTCCTATCTCACTCCTCTCAAGGGATTGCACTATGTCAGGCCACTACCTTAGGACTAGCCCGATGAGGATATTCACCGAGTAAGACACCACCGAGGCCATGATAGAGACATCCAGCACCAACACCATCTCTTGCTCCAGATAGTGTTGACCCTCACCCCGACCTTGAGCCAGCACCAGCACCAGCAGAACAATCTTCAACATCTGTACCTACGCCAACAATAGCAACACCTTTAGCTCCAGCATTAGTGGAGTCTATCATTTATTTCCTTCGGGAAATGACAAAGTCCATGAAGAGGAGGATGGGAGATCTAGAACAGACTCTACTGGAAACCAGAACTCTTGTCCAGACTTTGACTGATCGTTGTGATCATGAGTACACGTTCACGCCAGAGGACTTCTTCCAACATGATGATCAGGCCAGTCCATCTTCCTTGATGGTTTGATCATCTGCATCATCTCCTGTCCGCCGAGACACGACTCCTGCCATCGATCCTTCTTCATTTTCATTAGTCGTAGCTCCTATAAGGCCCTCTAGCATTATTAGAGCTCCTTCTCCACCTTTTGATGATGACGATACCATTCCTTCCAGAGATACGACCCCCTTGGTTCACTTAGGGAGGTCTATCCCAGCAGTACAATCACCGACATCTTCTACGGTCGTCCATCCGATCTTAAGTCACCCACATAGTTTTCCTCCACTCATGTTATACACACACCTTGATTCCCCTTTTTTTATGATTCAAAAGGAGGAGAATATTTAGAGACAAGGGGATTAGAGACAAGGGAAGAGATAGAGCATGTAGAACATACACTCAGGGGGTGATATATTTTTTGTACACTTTGTATATTTTTGTCTAGGTCATACATACATGTTTAGCTTTTGTGCTTCATTTTGACATACATGTACCTCTTTTTGTACTCTTTGATGATGATGATATATATATATATATATATATATGATATCTTATTGATAAGTTGAGTTTTTAGTAGTCAGTTTGAATGTTAATTTGTTAGATTTTTAGGTTCATTTTGTTAGGTTTAAGGTATTTTTGCATGATTAGTATACTTAGTTGAATTAGATGTATTTAGGTTCTAGTTTGGTTTTTTATATGTTTTTATTATGAATAAATGCCTTTTTAATACATGTTAATATCATAGAAGTCATATGTTTTGAGTACATTTTATTATAGTTAATATTTTTTTTAATTGCATAGAATTTACACTTGTTTATACTTTATTTTGTAGGTAAATAAAGAGCTTAAAAGCGGGTTGAAACAAGGTTACAGTAGTGTTCAAAAGAAGTCAAGAACATGTGCAAAACATGTGCAAGAAGTGTGCAAAAAAGTGGAAAAATCGGCTAAGTCCACAAGCCAACACCAAGAAAACCCGAG
Source organism: Paratinospora sagittata (assembly GCA_035771175.1). NCBI lineage: Eukaryota > Viridiplantae > Streptophyta > Magnoliopsida > Ranunculales > Menispermaceae > Paratinospora > Paratinospora sagittata. Next base: position 20,735,932 of record CM069610.1, read on the forward strand.
ACTGGGTGCCATGACACCCAAATGCAGAAGAAGAGTGGTGGTGGACAGTGCATGGGTACCACGGTGCCGGTGTTCGCAAAGTTGCGGGATTGCATTTTTTGTGCAAGTTTTCATGCCCATTTTGGTCGTTTGACCCACTTAAGTGTAGAACTCGTGTTTAGGGTTTAATTTATTATTATTAGAGATTGGAATTAGGATTAGGGTGTGGAAAATGAGGCAAGAAATCAAGAGGAAAAAGAATTTTGGATTGGAGGCTTGAAGGAACCACAGAGAAGAAAAAGATTAACCCACCGTCGAAAGGGGATTCTAACTGTCACACCTGGGTTGCACACAGTGCCCCCTACCCAGGGTGATGAGTACCCCGGCAGGGCATACTCCAGCCATAGCACCACATAATATTGTCCCATCCCAGTACACAGCCCACTCAACAGTATCTAGTACCCCCGGGATCATTTGTCCACACTATTCATCATGAATAGTGTAGGGCCTCCCCTGGATTCAAACCTCACACCTCATAGAGGTTGATTTCGCAATCTGAGTGTTAGGGGCTGATTCATGTATTTAGCTTGAGATTTTAATGGTGAAATCATATGGTTTAGTGTAAATGGTCATTGTTTGGTTCATGGCCTTAGGCTTTTCCAAAAGTCATGCATGTAAACTATGTTGTTCTAAATGGCATTGTGAATGAAACCATGTTGTTAGATCAGTAAATTTTGTGGCTATGTATGGCGGCCTAGTGTAAAATTGACAATATGGCCTATGTATGAAAATTTTCAGATTTGGGGCTTTTGATGCTCTTGATATAAAATCTGGAAAATTATGCAATGTAGGTCTAATTGGACATGATTAGGGTTGTTTGATGATTGAATTCAGTGGGGTTCTCATAATGGACACCCTAAGGTTGACTAATTTTGATCTAGGCTACGTATCTGGCATTTTTCATGTACTTTGGCAATTTTTCATGTAATTTGGTGATTTTGCCCAAATTGAAACTTTTCACCCAAAGCAAGTCAATTTATGAAATTGACTTGGGGATTGTTTAATTGGACCCAAATTGAGTAGAATCATGGGTTTAAAATGTTAGAACCTATGTTAAATTGATAGGACTTAGTTCATTTTGACCTTATTTTTTATATTGGCCTAATTGGGGATTTTGACCAAGACTTAGTCAATTGATGAAATTGACTTGATGTATAGTCTAATTACCCTAATTATAATTGAATTTCATGTATATTAGTGGTTGGATCATGGGATCACCCTATTACATTCAATTTAGGTCAATCTTAGTTTAATTGAGTCTAAATGATCAAGTTTGGCAATATGGAAATTGGCTCAAGGGGGTAATCAATTTAGAATCAAATTGACTTTAGATTAGGTTTGAACTTGGGGTTTTGACACACTTTATGACTGATTTTCAGTTGTGTGAACAATGTTATTTCCAGGTCTTGTGATTGATCTTGAACCCGTTTAGTTAATTGGAGAGTTTTGACGATTGGATTGGCTAGGCTTAGCCAATCAAAAGTGAGTGTTCTTTTACTTTGGGATTATTTATATGTGGCATTGTAGTATAGAAATTTTTTAAATGCTTATGTATGATGGTATGCATGTTTTAATATTCCATGAAATACATTTGAGCATAATTCATTGGGATGACAATTTGGGTTGAGGCTCCTAGTTGGAATTTCTACTTTTTGGGAATTCTCGTAAGTCTAGCGGCGATCCCAGTTGTGTACCTGGCAGAGGGTTTTATGGCTTGTGTATGGGTAGGTTAGTTTAGGCTAATCTTATGTGCTGCACAACCCCATAAATCCTATTAGGATACGAGTATTGTGTGTGTGTTCAAGTACTGTGTGTAGCGCATCAGCCTTGAACCCCCGTACTCAGGAGGTGTTAAGGTTGCATTAGCATGGCTACAAATGTTATGCATCGTCTTATGTAAGACTTGATCCATTATGTTAGCATGTATGTAATGTATTTCATCATCATGATATTTCAACTGTTTTATGATCTTACAATGTTTTATAAATGCACGTATATGCCACTTGTAAATAACATTCACTGAGCTAGCTGTAGCTCACACCTCACCATATTCTTTCAGGATCTGATAGAAAAGGAAAAGGGAAGGCTTGACTGCGGAGCGTCCCTTGTTTTTGTTTCATGTAGGTGTTGTACATTTAATTTTGTATTTTGATAATTATGTACATGATAACACCTAGTAATTGTATATTTAACACATAGTTGGGATGTGTTGGATTTTGTATCATTTTGAAGACTCTGGAATTTTATATTTGTAAAAATTTGGAGAAGTAATATTTTATTTCATTATGATCATGTTAGTTGGTTGTTAAGGATGTACTTTTATTTCTTTTTGGGGATTCGTATATGTATTTGAGAGCTGACGGGACGTCGGGTGTACCGACGGAGGGTACACTCGAAGGTTCCCGTGCCGGTCATGACGTCACGTAGAGTGGGTCGTGACACTAACCTTTGATTTCAATTTCTTGTATCTTGAAATGTTTTCCTCCATTGTTTTATTTCTTTTTCATCTTGTATCCATGAACATGAATATGACCTAAATTATTAATCTAGAAGTTTGAATGATCTATGTTTGATTTCATGGGTTAATATTTATTTATGTGTTATTGAATTGATTTTTGAGTTTATTTGCAATTTCATATGCTTAATGCCTTCAATTTGCTGGTCATTAGTTGAATGGAGTTAGATTTGATTTCTTACACTCAACAGAGATGTTATCAAATCAGATCTTGGAATTTGTGACCTAGGTTAGTAGTATTGAGTTCGGAGACCTACGAAAACCTTTGAAATCATATAACATGAATCACAAATCTTAAGGCCTGCTTGATTTGTTAGTTTACACTCGAGAGAGGGAATTAATAGATTAAGTATAGATTTTCAAATTACACTCGAGAGAGGGGTTTGATTGGGTTAGGATTCATGATTTATAAATTCAACATTTAATTCAATAACAAAATCTTTTGAAACCCATGAAGTAAAATATAGTGATTTCAATCCTCTAAAATTTTCATTCATTGATTTTCCCCATTTTAATTTAATTTTCATTGATTTACTTTAATTTTGTTCATTTTAATTTCAACAATTAAGTCATCCTCTTTTGATCACCTAGATTAAATTAAAATCATAGTAGTTTTGGGCATTATATTAGTAAAATTACTTTTCCCTGAGGACAATAACCCAACTCACCTCGGTATATTATAACTTGAAAATTCGTACACTTGCAAATTCAGATGTTTAAGGTCATCAGTTGATGCTACAACAGGAGGTACATTATTGGGGAAGATAGCAAATGATCCTTGATGTTGATTGAAAAGATGGCTTCCAATAAATATGAGCATGCAAGTGAGAGAGCACCAATCAAGAAAGTGGTTGGTTTACATGAGGTTGATCAAATGACCTCATTGTCTACAGAGATGGCTAGTATGTTGCATCATAGGCAGCTTTATCTGACAAGGTCTCCACTCTACAAGGAAGTCCTTCATCCTCCATAGCATCCATTGCAGTAGCAAGTTCAGTTCCTCAAGGTTTTGGTGAATAGGAAGAACAAGTACAGTATGTGAACAACAGATTGTACAATTACAAAGGGAACCACGGTGGCACACAAGTGCCAAATCAGTATTACCCGGGGGTTAGGAATCATGAAAAATTTTCCTACTCCAACAATAGAAATGTGTTGCAACCACCGGGTTTCAACTCACAAGTACCAGAGAAGAAGTCTCCAATTGAAGACATTTTGGCCAAGTTCATTGGAGAGACATCCAACAAGTTTAAGAAGACTGAGTCTAGGGTTAACAACATTGAGACTCGTATGGGCAACATGTCTACTTCAATCAAGAACTTGGAAGTACAAATTGGGCAAATTGTGTTATTTCAATGAACCCCATGACATGAATGTTTTGATGATTCCAAATATCTCTAATCTGTGTATCTAATGATCTTGTCAAGTGTTTCAGATTTATCAAGAATCAAGATCAAGGAACTGAGCATACAAGTCTATTGATCATCTCAAGTAAAGTTCTGAGTCTGTCAATACTTAGAATGTAATGTCTATCGATCAATTTACTCTCAGTAAGATTTAATCATTTTCATATTTTGATCGTCGCATTTTAAAGGTATTTCTATGATTTCTAAAGTATTTGATTTAATCCAGAAATATCATGTTGCTTTATCGAGCTTTAATCAAGAAATCAAAAATCATTTTTATAGAGTCTTTCAGGACGCTAATGTTTTAGCAGCTTCCTCCTGGACTTGACGAGTCAGGACGCTGACAAAATATTAGGACGCTCAAGGTTGAATTGGACTGATTCATAAGGACGCTTACTTGTAAATAGTGACCTTCCTTTTGTCAACCTTTGAGAATGTCAGGACGCTGACTCAATTTCAGCTCGCTAAAAGTTCTCTTTCTACTTAAGTGATTTCTATCTTTAAGGACGCTAATAGTTATAAGTTGAATAAACTATCAGGACGCTACTTGTGTAGGAGCGCCCTCACCTTTAGAATCAACTTAATAACTTTCAGGACGCTTACTGTCCATCAGTGAACTTAACATCTTTTAAGTTTGTTTTAAAACTGATTTTAAATATCAGGACGCTAACTCTTGAGTAACGCCCTCGTGCGTTTAAGTGATTTTAAAACAAAGCAGGGCGCTTACTATCGAGTAGAGCCCTCATGATTTAAGTCGTTTAATTGTCAAAGTAAGTAAGCACGCTTACGATTTAGTAGCGCCTTCACTTCATTGTTCAGTAGGAGATTGATGCTCTATAAGCCCCCTCAATGAAACAAAACAACAGAAATGATATTTTTGTTGTTCTGACACGTACATCCTTTTTAGCCACCTTTTCAGAATAAATTTTCGTACAAAATCAACCTTCTGCATTCGTAAGAGATATTCCTTGATTCACAAACCACGTCTTCTAAAACTTTCCTTATTCATGTATCTGGAGAAAATCAGAATATTCATGAAATGTGCAGTTGCTACTTTTGTGATATATTCTAGCTGTTGTGAGTAAACATTCATATTTGAAATTCAAATTCAAATGAACAAAAACTTCATCTCTTCTAGTCTATATATACAGGCACTTAACAAATTGTTAAGACACCGAAAATTCTCTGAGCCAAAATACTTTTCGAAAGTTAGTCGTCGAATTTTCATCTGATCAAAAAGCTTAAGTTATTCTTGTTTCAAAGTGTTTTATTTGAATCTTTACTCATTCAAATGATTTTCATACTGAGCTAAAATTCTATCTTTATCTGAAAATCTATTTGAAAGTTTGAACTGTTTTCACTCAAATTGTTCAACATTGTTTTAACTTATATCATTTTTGCTGAAAGAGAAATTTGAGAGATAGTTCATAGGATACAATTGTTCTCAATTTCATATCTTGTATATTGTATCAAGGTTGTAACAGTAGTTAGATAAACTACTGAGTTGATATTCTTATATTCAACAAGGTTAGGTCTTCTCGCACCCGTAAGTTGAGAAGCGGTGTTCTCACACCCGTAAGTTGAGAAAGGTTAGGTTGGTCTCAAGCCTGCAAGTTGAGCAGTGTAATGGTTGTTCTCACACCCGCAAGCTGAGAAAAGGTGTAACTGTTTGATTCTTACTCGTAAGAGAATCCCTTAGTGGTAAGGTTTAAAATCCTAACTGAGGAGGTTAGGTAGTGGGAGTAGGCAAGTAGCCGAATTACTATAAATCGACTGTGCACATTTGCTTAATTTTTGCTCTTTAATTTTGCCATTGTAATAAATTTTTAAATTTTCTAAGTGTCCAATTCACCCCCCTCTTGGACATGTCTGGGCCAACAGATTGCATCTTCAATCAATGGCCAACAAAGAAGCTCCTTTCCAAGCAATACAGAGGTGAACCCAAAAGAGCAATGCAAGGCTATCAAATTGATGAGTGGAAAAGAAGTAGAAAGTGATCCTTTACCAAGCAATGTAATGCCTACCACTTCTTCATCATCTAGTCCATCATCATCCTCACATGCCCAAGAAGATGTTCAAGAAGAAGTTGGAGAGGAAAGTCTACAGAAAGGCAAAAGAGTTGCCAATGAGAACGGAAAAGAGGCGAAGAAAGATGACTATGTACCGAGTCGTATCACATTTTCGAAAAATTTGCCTATTCTTAAGAACCACATTCTGTATCCTCACTGTTTAGCAAAGAAAAAGCATGATGAACAGTTTGCAAAATTTTTGGATATTTTTAAGAAAATCCACATCAAAATTCCTTTTGTAGATGCCCAACTATGCCAAGTTCATGAAGAATGTAATGTCTAAGAAGAGGAAGCTAGAGGAGTTTGAAACTGTCAAGTTCACTAAAGAGTGTAGTGCCATTCTACAGAAGAAGTTGCCCCAGAAGCTCAAAGATCCAGGGAGTTTTAGTATCCCTTGTGTTATCGGTACTTCTTCATTTGATAAAGTATTATGTGATTTGGGTGCTAGCATTAATTTAATGCCCTTGTCTATTTTCAGGAAGCTAGGACTTGGAGAAGTAAAGCCAACTACTATATCCTTTCAACTGGCAGATAGATCAATCACATATCCAAGAGGGATCATAGAAGATGTGCTAATAAAGGTGGATAAGTTCATTTTTCCTATGGACTGTGGTGTTAGACATGGAAGAGGATGATGAGATACCTCTTATCTTGGGAAGACCATTTCTTGCCACGGGTCGTGCCTTGATCGATGTCCACAAAAGAGAGCTCACACTGAGGGTCAATGATGAGGAAGTCACGTTTAACATCCACAAGACCCTGAAGTTCCCAAAAGAGAAGAATTCTTGTCACAGAGTTGACAATGTCGGAAGTTGCATCCATGAGATAGAAATGGAGTTGTGTCCAGTAGATCCCTTAGAAAGGTGCCTTGTCTATTCAATTTCTGAGAATGTGGTGACAAATGATGAGAAAAAGCACTATATGAATTCTCTTGAGGCATCTATTGAAGAATCTTCCCAAGTGAAGATTGAAAACATTGAAGAAGTAGCTTCTTCAAAAGAGTTGAGTGTTCCAGCACCAGAATTGAAGCCACTACCAGATCACCTGAGATATGCATTTTTGGGGGTCGAGTCTACACTTCCAGTGATCATTTCATCATCCCTATCCAACATGAAAGAAGAAAAGTTGTTGAGAATCTTGAGAGTGCACAAGTCTGCCATTGGATGGTCCATTGCAGATATTAAGGGTATCAGTCCTACCATCTGCATGCACAAGATTTTGATTGAAGAGTTGTACTGGTCTACAGTGGATCACCAAAGAAGACTGAACCCAACCATGAAGGAAGTTGTGAAGGCAGAAATCCTCAAATGGCTCAAGGCAGGAATCATCTATGCCATCTCTGACAACTCATGGGTGAGCCCAGTTCAAGTTGTACCAAAAAAGGGTGGCATCATAGTGGTCAAGAATGAGAATGATGAGCTAATTTTTACAAGGACTGTAACTGGATGGAGAGTTTGTATTGACTACAGGAAATTGAACAAGGCCACAAGAAAGGGTCATTTTCCCCTTCCCTTCATTAATAAGATGTTAGACAGAGTTACAGGGTTCCAGTACTACTATTTTCTTGATGAGTATTCAGGCTACAATCAAATTGTCATAGCTCCAACGGATCAAGAAAAGACAACCTTCACTTGTTCCTATGGTACATTTGCGTTCAGACGTATGCCATTTGGTTTGTGTAATGCTCCAACAACTTTTCAGAGGTGTATGATGGCAATTTCTGTTGACATGTTGGAAGATATTATGAAGGTGTTTATGGATGACTTTTCAGTCTTTGGATTTTCATTTGATCATTGTTTGAAGAATCTAGCCTTAGTGTTGAAAAGATGGGAAGATAAAAATTTGGTACTTAACTGGGAAAAATGTCATTTTATGATCCAAAAGGAGATTTTACTTGGCCACAAAGTGTCTTCACAAGGGTTAGAAGTTGATAGACCCAAGATTGTGGCCATTGAGAGGCTCACTCACCCAATCAATGTATAAGAGATTCAAAGCTTTTTGGGTCATGCGGGTTTCTACAGAAGGTTTATCAAGGACTTTTCCAAGATAACCAAGCCCTTATGCAACCTACTTGAAAAGGATGCACCCTTTGTATTCAGTGAAGAATGTGTGAAGGCGTTTGATCATCTCAAGCAAGCCCTTATTTCGGCTTGTATCATAATGGTATCTAATTGGGAAGAGCCTTTTGAGATCATGTGCGATGCGAGACTATGCCGTTGGGGCGGTGCTAGGCCATAGAAGAGATAAGTTATTTCGGGCAATCTATTATGCAAGTCGTACTCTTGATGATGCCCAACAAAACTACACAACAACGGAGAAGGAACAACTTGCAGTTGTGTTTGCTTGTGACAAGTTCCAGTCCTACATAACTAGGTCGAAGTTGATTGTTTATACTGACTATGCGGCTATACGATACTTGTTTTCCAAGAAAGATACCAAGCCCAGACTGATCAGATGGATATTATTACTCCAAGAGTTTGATCTTGAGATCAAAGACAAGAAAGAGGAGTGAAAATGTCGTTGCAGATCACTTATCAAAGCTGCAACATGAAGAAAAAGAAGATGAATGTCCAATTCATGAACTCTTCCTGAACGAACAACTCTATGGAGTGAAGGCAAATCTTGCATGGATTGCAGATTTTATCAATTACAAAGTTAGTGGAGTGTTGTTACCTCCAGATTTGTCTTGTGCTAAGAAAAAAAAGTTATTGCCTAACGTGAAGTTCTACATGTGGGATGATCCCTTATTGCTCAAGCAATGTAGTGGTCAAGTTGTAAGGAGATGCATTCCAGAGATAGAGATTCAAGCTATAATTCATGAGTGCCATTCATCTCCATACGGTGGTCATTTCGAGGCTACACAAACAGAATTCAAGGTGCTACAAAGTCGATTCTACTGGCCTACTATCTTTCGGGATTGCTACACTTTCGTGAAGACTTGTGATAGGTGCCAAATGTTAACCTAAGCAGTTCATCACTTAGCACGTTCCTAAATATACCATGATGAAGTATATTTTGATGATCACAAACAAAATCTATTTCGGTGCTAACGAGCGTTTATCAAGATTCCATCCCAGCACCTTAGGAAAAGCAAAAAGCCAAGGAACGATTCGATCGAGGAACTCAATGTCATATCAGTCGTTCAAGATCATTTCAATCAGAAGGACCTCAACGATCACGTCATGATTTCAAGATCACACCACTCGAACGATTAGATCAAGCTTCAAGTCTACATCTTTCGATTAACGTTCAAAATATTCAACTCAAGCATGAAGACCACATTGAAGATCTCATAATAAAGAATTGGATTTAAAGATTATGAGAAAATGAAAAATACACAGTATTTAAGGTATATCTTTCTCTAATCGACATTGCTCAAACATTTTTCAAAACCATGCACAAACCACTTGCATACTTGCATGTTTTGATCATACGTTTTACAGTATTTCAAATGATTTAATTCTCAATATTTAATACGAAATTTACTGAGTTTTTATTCGCTCTTATCGTATTTTTAATCGCGAGTCAAAACTTTTTTTCAAGAGTCTTTCAAGACGATAATGAGTTAGCAGCGCTCTCCTGAACTTGTTAAGTCGGGACGCTGATGATTCATTAGAACACTGATAACATTCAAGGTTGAATTGAACTGATTAATCAAGACGCTTACTTGTAAGTAGTTGCCTCTTTTAGTCAACCTCTGAAGTTGTCAGGACACTAACTCAGCATCAGCTTACTTAAAGATTTCAAAGTTCTTCAAAGAGTCTATCTTTGAGGACGCTGATAGTTATATGTTGAACAATCTATCAGGACGCTACCTGGATAGGAGCGCCCTCACCTTTGGGAATCAACTTAATAACTTTCAGGAGGTTGATTGTCCTTCAGCGCGCTTTCTTTTCATGTTCAAATGTTTTGAAATATGTGGTAGGACGCTTACAGTGTTGTAGCTCCCTCGTATTGTGTTTTATGTTTTAATTGGTAGGACGCTCACGTTTCAGTAGCGCCCTCACTTCATTTTTCAGCAGGACGCTTATATGTAATGAGCGCCCTCAAGGAACAAAACGACAAAGTTGATATTATACGTCAGGACACTGATTGTGGAATCAGGACGCTAATTCAACAATCGTCACTGTTCTAATAAGTACATTATATAAGTATACTTTTTCAAAACGGATCTTTGCACAGAGTCCTTTTCAGATTTATCAGAGATCTTCTCTGATGCATGAATTAAGTTTTTCTAAAACTTTCATTTTTCATGTAATCTGAAAAGAACCAAGATGTTAGTGAAAATTGCAGTTGCCATTTCATATAACATTCTAGTCGTTGTGTGTAAACGTTCATATTATTTGAAGTTCAAATGTCTAGCAGTTATGTCCTACTAAGTCTATAAATGCTAACACTTAGGACCAAACAACTTGCCGATAATTTTTATTGTGCCAACACTTTTTGAAAGTTAGTCTGTGTCAAAATGTTTTTCAATCTAAACTTTCAAAGTATTTTTCACTGCTACCTTTACGTATTCAAAAGATTTTCATATTGAGCTTCAATTATATTTCATCTTTGAAATTCTATTTGATCTGGTATCTACTCAAATTCTCAACACTGATGCATACTTGATATCAATCTTGTTGAAGAAAGAATTTGAGAAGTAGTTCATGTGATATACAGTTGTACTTGATTTCATATCTTAAGTACTGTATTGAACTACATCAGCAGTTAAGTCAACTACTAAATGCTGATCCAGAAGTTTTCATACTTATATTTTATATCTATTTTGAAAATTGTATGTGTCTTTGATTTATACTCGTCCTTCATATTTTACGTCAATGTTTTATTGGTATCATATTATTTTCGAATAAGCGTTGATTTTCATATCACATCTTTCATGCTTTGCGAAACTGTACTTGAGCAATAACGAACATTGAAAGGCAAAGGACTGTAAGTGTATTTCCTCTTAGCATTACGTATTCATATTTCACATTTTTGTAATGTTATGTACTAAGCTTAATTGTAAAGTGTTCTACTCAGGTAGAACCAACATTATTGTGTTGTAATGCTAGTGTGTTTCTGGATTGAAACAACCAGGACCAGTGAATGTAGTTCACTTAATGATTTCAGGATTGAAATCATGTTAAGGTTATCTTTGAACTTGTAAAAGAGAAAAAGGTTCATCCTCACCTGTAAGTAGGAAACCGGTTCTTTCTTATCCCATAAAAGGAACATGGGTTTTTCCTAATCTCGAAAAAAGGAAAACAGTTCTTCCTTATCCCATAAAAGGAACATGAGTTTTTCCTAATCCCAAAAAAAGGAAAACGGTTCATCCTTAGCTTATGAAAGGATAGGTTTTCCTTTAACCTGTAAAAGGGCAGTTGTAACAGTTTGGTTCTCAACCGTAAGAGAATCAATAGTGGATTGAGAAAATCCTAATCTAGAGATTAGGTAGTGGACTCGCCTTGGCCGAACCACTAACAATCTTGTGTGTCTCACATTTGCAATTTAGTCTAAGTTTTTGTCTATGCGTTCAATTCCAATACACTCATGTATATCACTAAGTTATTAGAAGAGAAATTTAAAATTGACCATCTCACCCAATTCACCCCCCTCTTGGGTGGAGCAACAATTGGTATTAGAGAGGGTTCTCTTAAAATATGGTCTCGATGGCGTCAGCCCATACAAGCATGCCATCCTGCATTTAATGCTTGACCACCCTCGAGACACTTATAGAACATCTTTAGTGATGAACATATGTCGTTTCATCTTCCAAATCTTCTCTAATGGCATCTAAAAGACCAGCGTCTCAAAAATGACCAAGGGAATAACCATCTTCTTCCCCGAGTTTCTTTTTATCTTCCTCATCCGACGAATCTGTTGAATTAATCGGGGAAATTATCTATCCAAAAACCTTCTTCATGCCTCCTCCACATTTCCATAGGTCTGTGTCGCAACCTCTAGTAAATCCTGAGCCACCCCGCACCGTTCATGGTGAATCTTTAGTCGAGAATCTCCTAGGCCAGTCTTCCGAGTCCAACTTCAAGTGCTTTCAGTTGGTTGTAGAGCTTCTCTGCGAGCAGAAGCAGAGGTTAAAAGAACTTGAGAAGGTCAACAGACTTCAAAAGGACATACTAATGATTCTTCTCAAAAAGTTGCACAAGTCTCAAACTGATCTTAAAGATGAAATTAGAGGGAGTTCTGCCTTTACAATGAGCCAGATAAGAAGGCTCGGTCCTATTTTTGCCTACATCGAACGAATGGGTGCAAGCACATCCGAACCGCTTCGTCTGCCGAGATCTGTCGAAACTCGATCTTGTGATGCTCAGGGCACTCCTCGCCAAGCTTGATGAAAATCGCTCTCTGCCTCTGTCTGTCACTGAGTGTATTTTTTTTGTGTTTTAAAACTTCTTGTTAAAATGTTCCTCTGGACCTTGCAAAACTCAATACAAAATGTTTAAGGGTTGCTCCTTTTTAGGATTGCAAATAGGTAGTTTTCTAAGCTTACTTTCCATCTCTCATTCATACTTTGATTTCCACACTGCACCTCTTGCTTTTTGCTCAATCATGCTTCATCATGTTTGAATGACTGATCTGCTTGAATTTGTGACTTTTCTATTTCATCTTCATATGTAGCACACACTGCACACACTAGTCACCATTTACAATCTGTTGATTTATGCTACTATATTCTGCATGAGCATGTGATTGCAAAATTATCTTTGTCTATCTCTAATGCATAACTATTTTGCTTTCATGAACATGATTATATGTCATCATACTAATGATATCTTGCTCATTTTGATTCGAATACTTCCTGCTGCATTGTATCATGTTGAAATCTTAATGACTAGTGTTCTGATCAGTTTGTGGTATCTTTCTTATGACTAGTCACATCTATCTTTTGTATCTGATATGTATATCTGTAACTGTCTGATAAATATCATGATAATATAATTATCTTGCATCTTATATAATATCATGATTATCTGCTCATCTTGAACTTGTGTGATATTTGTTCATCTGATGATCAGGTACACAATAGCTAGGTTGTGCTTTAACAACTTATTTCTGCCTATGTTAATTTGTCAATGACACTTCAATTACACGAACTGATTAATTGTTATGGCATCATCTTTTGTAATCTCTCCAGCATCTATCCCCTTCAGATACAAAATTTCAAACATTACCACCCTCTTAAGTCTTATCACAGAAGCCTCCATGACCAGAAATCAATTAACTTCACATGACCATACACCCTTGTAAATTGAAGACAATAATTTGAATAGTTAGAAAATTTGTATATGGTTGGTATTTATGTAAAATTGTAAATATAAAAGCTTGAGAGCTCATTTTCGTTGATCCTTTTTAATATTTGTTCACTTTAAGACAGAATTGTTAATAGCCTCTGAACCTTTTCCTAATGTTTCGCCTCTACTTCCATATACAATCATTAATTCTTCTCCTTCACCTAAAAGGAAAAATATCCCACTAAATGGCTTACCTCTACTTTCATAGAATTGAAAGCATTTTTTTTTGTCTGCTCCACCAATTTCTCTTTAAGAGACAACCATCCAATGCTCTAAATTTTCCTTCAGTAAAGAATTTCTTGATGTAGAGGTTGACAACCCTTTTTTTTTAGCGGAAACAAAGGATAGCTTATATATTAATTTCAAATAAATTGATTTACAAAAGGGAAGATGAGCACCAGAGGTTGACAACCCATTTTCTCCAACCAGCCTTCAAATTCTGCATCTTACTCTTGTATTCCATCTAGATTTCATAAATTTGATAAAAAATGAAGTTGTGCTCTACCTTTAGTTGAAACATAAACAAAAGAGAAATATTAAAAAGAGAGTTATTTGAACCAATCCACCTCAAACTTAGCTGCCTGAAGAGATCAACCCGACTAGACTTCATTTTGAGTCTCTCTTAACCATTTGAGCCTACAGAGAAACTCAATGACGATAAGCCCAAGCCCCTAGTAGAGACCTTACTCCTAGGATGTTGAAGAAGTTAAATTTTTGAATAATTCCCAACGGCCTAACGGCCATATGTGGTTAATGCCCATCTTTCCAAGACATGTTGGTGTGTATTTGGCAATGAAGAGCAATGTTGTCAAGGCATCGCCATCAAGGCGATGCCAAGGCAATTAACCTCATCTAGGCTAGGTGGTGCCTAGAGAGGCCTAGAATTGCAAATAATAGTTATTCATTACTTAGTTTTATGCATACGAACCCCATACGTATAATTACAGACATATTCCATAATATAGAAGTCAAACCTAGTGTGAAAAAATACTAATTATATGTTACATTCTTCAATCTTGTGTCCGAAAATTAAAAACCAAGAAGAAAAACATATTGAAAAGTAAGACAAGTTGGCATATGATGAAAGCATAATGATTTAAATAGCCAATTGACGCAACACTTGAGACAAAAAATGGAAACATTTACAACAATATAACAAAAAATAATAAACAATGAAAAAAAGGAAATAGGAAAAAGATAAATATAACTTACATGATGAAAAATATAACACCAAAATTAAAAGAATATTCAAATATTTAAGCTATGACAATCACATATGTAACAATAAAAAAAAAAGAGCGTTACACCTTATATTTTACATTGACCCCCTTAAACTTTTAAAATTTTTTTAAGAGCCCCACTACCTACATTAAGTATGGGCTAGGCGATTTAGTTGCAAATGGCCTACCAATGAATTAGCTATTGCCTAGGTGTGCCCTTAAGTCACCCCTCTTTAATACCTTCTAAAGTTATGGGGTCGTTGTAACACCGATGAAAAGGTCACCATTTACCCTAGGTAGGCACGTTCATGCGTCTTGTAAAGAAATGAAGGCTAATTTAGTTTGTTCAAACATTCATTGTGTGGCAGAATCATGTCATGCAACCTACTAACCTAGCACTTCACCACTTTAGAATGGGCAAAATGGACAACTTACATCAGTCAATTCTTCAAATTCTCAGGATCAATACATGATATGACATCATTGAGATTTTAGTTTAGATGTTTACCAAAAGGAAAAATATAATAAAGTCGAGCAAAGTACTTCTACAAAATTATCATCGTCATATAAGCTTATACATATACATATGTATACACACACACACACACATCATAGTTATGCCACTAATTACGAGAAAACAAGAGAAAAAAAGTTCGAACATAAGGTCAATAACAAGGTCAGCACACTAGGTTATTCAATATTCCATCAGTTAGAGCTTTAAGGAGTGAAGCTAGGTTTGACGAGCTACCATAAGAGTTCTGAGTTCTTTCTTTCACTTGTCTTCTTCCTCCATGGCCAACACTAACCTAACCAAGCAACTACGAACTAGATGTACTGGGACTGTCAATGCCTAAGTGCACTGTCTTCTAAAAGACAAAAGAACAAATGTAAATGAGTTTTTTATCACTCTTGACAGGTTAGAAAGCCTAGAACGCAGGAAAATTAGAAAAAGATAAAACTACGTTCTTATTCTTCAGTCAGATTATTTTCCTCATAAAACATAAAAAGTGTAATTAATATTGTCACGAGGTATACATATTTAAAAGAAGGCCCTCTCAGGTTATCATTAAGAAACTATATGTCAAATAGTTGTTTGATAAGCGAATGATCAGAATATTGAAAATGAAAAATGTGAACTGCCATTCTTTGTGGGTTTGAATCAACAGGAGATCCATCAAGAGCCAAATGACTTGCCAAGATATAAATCATATAATCTACATAATCCTAGTGATAAAGAACACTGTTGTCATTTATGAATACCAATATATACTCATTTAGTTTAGTAATTAAGCAACCAGATACCAAGTAGTCATAGCATTAACATAAGAATAAATAAGTGAACAGATTGCAAGAGAAGTTCTTTGAGAATTTTGGAAAATTTCAGTAATCATTGTTAAAACCACTTAAACCTACTAACCTTACGGTTCATCAAAGCTTGAGGCACATCTCCTTGCACAATTCTCTGGGCAAGTCTGTTTAAAAAACAAAAAAGACATAAAATAGATAATATAAAAAATACATACACAAATGCACATGGACATAAACAAGACAGGCTAGCTGAGGTCACCACAAGATCTAAGGACAAACCTTAAACTAAAAACAAAGCCTAGACCTCAAGGTACTTCAAAGTAAAAATGCCTAAGCTGAACCAAACATTCTGAGACTTACAACTAGCAAAACCAAAATTCAAGCTTGAATCTGAGCTAGCCAAATTAGCCCTAGTTTAGAATCCATGTCCTAATGCACTCACCCTTCTGAAATCGCAATCTTTCCAACACCTGGTTCACCGATTAGTATAATACCCCAAAACGATCTATTAATGGCCAATGATTTGTCTCATGTGTGAAAATTTATATTTTTCTCTCCTTTCCTTTTCAACAATATCATCTAATCTTTTTATTGGAAATAACCAAAAACTACTCCTTAATCTACTCTAAATTTTCATTCATGCAAGATGAATATTGGAAACAAAATTACTACCCAAAACTCTAATATCTTTTATTGGAAATAACCAAAAATTACTCCTTAATCTACTCTAAATTTTCCTTCATGCAAGATGCATATTGGAAACCAAATCACTACCCAAAACCCTAATCCTATTACATTAATAGGAGGAACTTTTTCCAGCCGTCACACTCACCGCCATCTTCTTCATTCTACTCTCAACTCTATAGCGTGAGCACACAGTGTGACTTCGGTCAGTGCAGCGTCGAAACACCACCCACGGCGAACTCCTCCTATCACCGTAAGTTTGTTTACATTTGATTACTCTGTTTTGGCGTTGGAAATGGAAGCCATGAATGAAAACCTTAACTTATATAATGTCTAATTCTCTACAGCGGCCTCCCACACTCTCCATCCTATTCTCAACCTAGAGAAATAGTATAAATCATTGGAAGCCCTATGGCAAAACAATTCAATTTAGTTTTTTTCAAAAGAAGAATTATAATATTCTTGGGTTTTAATTCTTCGATTGTCTCTTCCTCCGTATTCCTTAAAATCAACGAATTACAGATCTCGATTCTCTTCCTCTGGTATTTCTTAGAATCAACGGATTAGAGATTTGCGAAATCATTTTCCAGAACTAAATCAATACCCCTTTTTCAGTCAGTCGAAGTGTTCTAAAAACACAAAAGAAAAATATGAGCCAGCCCAAGCGCATACACATTTGTTTCATTCCTCCGTGTTCCAAGTTTGCAAAGGTGAGGTGCCTTTATAAAATAAATATAAATGTGTTTTGATGGAATCTTCTACCTACCATTGATCATTAATATATGGTGCAAATCATTAATTTGATCCTACTCACTATTTTTTTTAACCAAAAGGGCTTAGGTTGAGACTCACATCATATCATAAATAATGAGAACTAAAACATTAATGTCTTAAATAACCTTGAGGCACAAGTCTCGTGGCATATATCTCATATTGGCAAAGCATTAGTCTCATAGGATACCATGGACTTAAGATACTAGCGTCTTTGATTTTTCAAATTATGATGAAGATCAAACTTGTAACTATGACTATAAAACAGTGATTTCAAGGTGTCGCCTAAACGACGTCTAGGCAATTCGAAGAGAAATCACCTAGGTGACATCCTAGGCCGGTGGTGGGGGTATTTCTAATTTTTAAAATTTCGAGGGGGTTCTTTTAAAAAAAAAACCACACCCTTTAAAAGCAACTCGCCCCCTATTTCTAATTAAGAGGAAGTATTTTTTATTATTTTATAAAAATTTAACATTCATTATAGAATACAGTTATATATATATATAATTTTGTATTTGAACTATTTAGGGACCTATAAATAATTAATTATTTATTTATAAACTTATAAATAAATATTTTTTATCTCCTAGGCCAAATAGATTAGACATTGCTTTTGCGCCTTAAAAACACTGCTATAAAAGGAGACGTCTAAGTGTCGTGTGATCATTTGATAGATCTCATCATTAAAGTGGTAAAATTGTCACTTCCAATATTTTTCCAAGTCTGTCTATCATGATTTTTTATCACTTCCAATATCTTTTAAAGTCTTGATCTTTCATAACTTTTCTTTGAATCAAAGAATTGATTAGGTTAAGTGTTATGATCAATCAATGAAGATGGGGGTGTATGATAATCATAATATTTAGAGGTTGTTAATGAGATATCATCCATTGACCTTGAAAGAGAAATTTATACAAACATAAGATTTCTAAGAGATTTTGTGTGATCAGTGATTGATAATTAAATCTCAGTAAAATTGATTTTGGTTTTCGATTATATAAATATTATCTTGGTTCAGTGAAAAATGATCCTTTTGAACTTCTATCGAGGTTCTCTACAAGAAGAAAGTCCTTCAAGTTATCCATCACAAAGCCTCACTTCATATTGTCAAACTATCAAGATCTCAAGCTATTAGTCAAAGTGTTCAACATATTCAAGAGATCTCAGAGCAGAAGATTCAACTAGCTATGGAACTGAAGCTTTTCAATTACAAAACCAGATATTTAACTTGGTATGTTAAAATCCTAGTTTACGTCGAGGATTTTGCATTGTAATTGATTTGAGTTCATTTGTATGGTGTTCACTAGTAAGAGGTGATTTATGTAACTTCTTAATACATAATCAAATTTTATTGAGAAGATCTTTACTACATAAAAAATCTATTGCATTTATCTAAATGAGTTTTCAGTTTAGAATAATTTGAATCTTAAACAATTTGACATAATTCTAACTCAATAATAAGGATAATCTGAATTGTGGAACAACAAATGTAGAATATAGAGACATGGGAGCCCCCAGTGATTTGTTGGATATCAGCTTGACCAGCACAAGTTGCTTCATATTTCTATGGACATTTTCTAAAACCACCACAGCCAAACCATAATACCATTCCATATTTTTCTCAAATTTTTGAAAGGGTTAGACAGAACCAAACAAAAACATCCAGTTAAATCGATTTCTGTTGAGTATTGTACTTACAGAGACTGAATTATGATGAACAAGAGGCAGTATTAATCTAACATGGGCCGTGGAAATACCAACTATGTAATCCCCTGAAAATTCTGAAAAATATTTACTTTCCAATTTCAAAATTATTCTCGCGTCCCTTTAAGGAATCAATTACAAATCACACCAAAGAAATCTTGGCAAATTTTTCAATACAAAATTATGGCAAGTTTCCAATACTATTAACTTTCCTATTATGGAACATACTCATCATTAAACCCTAGAATTAACAATACTATGTATAATACCTATGCACTCAGCAGGTCTCGTCCATCTCTTTCACGCTCCTCTTCTCTCGAACCAGTAATCAAGAAACGTGGAAACGGCAACCACGGTGAGACTTCTTTCTTTCTCTTTTTTTTGCTTTGATGCTCTGTTTCTCTAAGTTGAAAAATCACCATGAACAAGACGGTGACAATAACTGTACACCGGTAACTATTGTCCAAAATCGCCGTTGCTTTCTTCAAAATCGCCAAACTCCAAAATTGCCAAACGAAACCCCTCTTCAAAGTTCACCAAAATAGCAAACCCGGTTCTCGCACCTCACCAAATCTCTCCCCTAAATCGCACCTCGCCAACATTCTCCAAAATCGCTGCCCGATTCATAAACTCCGGTGAACTGCCCTCGTTCCCTCTTTCTCTCTTCTCTCTTCTCTTCTCCGCTCTATTGCTCTGCTCTTCATTTCTCTGCACCGATATTCACCAAACACTCAATTTGAGGAGATTGACGAAATTGGGGAATCTCTTTTCTTCAAACGCGTGATTGCGTGGCGTCCAATCTAAGCACGAGGCGGAACTAGGGCAGAGAGAAAGTTGTTGGACGCACTTGCCGTTGTTGCTCCTCAATCGCTCGCTCTCGCCTCGACTGCCTCTGCTCTCCACCAAGCTTCTCTAACAGACCTCATGCTCTCTCTTTCCTCACTGTCGCTCACTCTCACTTTCTCTCGATCTCTAGATCTCTCTCTCTCTCTCTCAATTTCTCTGCAACTCAAGTCTTTGTTTTTTTCTTTTAAGCAGAGCATCTGGGTAAATAAATTACCACCACCTAAATAATAAATACCATCTCATCACCCCACCTCATTTGGGATAAGTAGCTTAGTATCACACACGTCATGCATATAATGAACCACATGCCCTATCCCATATTATATAATATATTTATATATATCATACATACAATACCGCATATAATATATTAGATTATGGTATATCATATTTTACGTTATTACTATCTAGATCATCATATTATATCATGTGGAAGTTTATTAGCTAAGTTATATTATATGTATAATGTGACCACCACCATACAACATAGACATGTATGCACATTATAATAATATAATATAATACAAAACAATTGATTAACATATGATTTATGCGTGGATAGGTTGATAACGCCCAACGTCGAGGAATCTCAACACTTTTGGGACTAACCGATTTAGGCGGGGAAGATTTTATGCCTTTACAATGTTTTATTTTGATATATAGATAGGAATGTTAAATTAATTAGGTCTATAGTATTATTAGATTGCTCTTGCATGTCTATTTTACATGATTTTATATATACCATGTTGTGATTGTTAACTATGAGTTTATGTGTGTCAGCATGAATTTTTGTTCTGATCAAATGATAATTGGATGCATGCAATTCATGTGGTAATTGAATTCATTTGTATATTATAATGCCTGATGATGAAATACATGACTTGAGAATATTGGCATAGTGAAGTTCATGCAATAATACTACTATATTTAGCATTGTGACATGATATCATGTGTAGTGGAGTTTGAATATGTCTTGTGAATGCAATTAATATCATACTTATGTTGTATGTATGGTGTGACATCACTAAATAACACAATTAAGATAAGAATCACACATATGGGGCAGTTATTCCAAGGAATATCGCCAATGATTATTATGGGGCAGTTATTCTAAGGAATGTCACCAATGTTTATTATGAGGCAATTATTCATAATGAATATCTCCAACGAATTTCTGATTTTGGGTAGTGCCCCCCGGGGTTTGATTCCTTAAAGGTACGTGATTTAGAACGTGATAAAATTCTCGACACAAACAATCTAATGTTGCTACGATTAATGTGTGAAACTTGTTTGTAATGTTCTTGTGTAATATCATGATAAAATGTTGTGAAGTGATTAGATGACCCACTGGGCTTTCAAGCTTACCCCTATTTTTCACATGCAGGTACTTAGAAAATAAAGTAGCAAGTTGTGACGTGGTTCAGTGATAGGGGTGGGATGGTAATCTGGATAAGATTTTAATTAGTGAATGAGCTAATTACTTATTTGACTTTGTGAACTTTTTATTTGGAAAGGGTTGTATTGAAACTAGAAATTTTTATAAAACCTTATTATGATTATTGAAGGGATCATGATTTACTTTAAATGTATGTGTTTTGGACTTGAACGTGTTAATTCTACTTGATGAATATATTTAAAATGTTGTGTCCATAATGAATGGACAAGGGCGAGTACCCTCACAATTCAATATGAAAATTTGTATAGTGGAATTATGTGGTCCTTAGCATGAAGATGAAAGGGTATTAGTTTATCTTAACCAGTAAGTTGGTTAGAAGAATATAAATTCATAGTGTTGCAAATTTTATCACCTATATAATGGTTATGGGTTAAGATAGACGGATACGATTAACATCTCAATTTTCAGTGATCTTTCTCGATAAAATTAAAATATTCAGTTACCACTAGACTCAAGGACAGAAGCTCGAAGCATATCCTCCAAAATCGATATGAACCTCTCAGACTGGCCATCCGTTTGAGGGTGAAAAGCAAAACTGAGATCTAGTCTAGTGTCGAGCTCCCTCTGCAACCCCTGCCAGAATACCGATGTAAACCTCGAATCCCTATCTGACACAATCGAAACTGGCATTCCATGTAATCTGACTATCTCCCGCATATAGAGTCTGCTCAGCTTGTCCATAGAATCCCTAGTGTTCACTAGTAAAAAGGGAGCGGACTTAGTCAAGCGATCAATAATAACCCAAACAACATTATGTCTCCTCGGGGTGTTGGGTAATCCCACAACAAAGTCCATAGTGACATGCTCCCACTTCTACTCAGGAATGGCGAGCGGTTACATCTGCCCTCCAAGCCTCTGATGCTCAGCTTTGACTCTCTGACAGATCTCACACCTCTGAATGAACTGACTATCTCTCTCTTCATGTCGGGCCACCAATACATTCTTTTCATATCATGATACATCTTGGTTTTGCCAGGATGAATAGCATAATGAGATCTGTAAGCTTCTTGGAGAACACTCTGTCTGAGTCGTGGATCTGCGGGAACCCATAAACATCCCCTAAATCTCAAGGTACAATCAGATGACAAGTGCCAATCAGTAAAATCACCGCTCTCAGCCCAAGACTTGTACATCACATAATCAACGTCAAGTCTCTGTTGGTCAATCACCTCCTGGACTTGTGTAGGCTGAGCTCCCATCTGAGCACATATCACAATCTGATCTGAAGGGGTAGCACATATACTCATAGCCGTAGCCGCCTCAAGTAATCTCCACTCATGAGACATCTGGCGTGCTACCATAACTGTCTCTACCCGCTTCCTGCTCAACGCATCAGCCACTACATTGGCTTTACCTGGGTGGTATTCCAATGTAAAAACATAATCTTTGAGGAGATCTAACCACCTTCTCTGTGTGGCGACCCCGCACCCCGAACCACCAACCCCGCAGGGAATGGCGTGCGGAATGCCGGGGCGGGACGCCCGGCGTAGGCATCTCCAACTACTCCTCAACCCTCGTGAGGTGGTTGAGACCCTACGAGCCTTATCCCAAACAACGACATAATATAAACAAGTACTAAACAAAACTACCAACCGTATTAATCAATCCAATCAAGGTCCTGAAACATTCATCAATATCCAACCATACATCAATTTCTATGCTCAATCACATAGACATTACACATCAACCCTAAATCAGCCCACATATAGACAATAGGCCTAAATCCCATCTAATCCCACCATTCAACTCAAATCACATGACTTAGGCCTCTAATGCATAGTTCTCATTCATAAACCATTATATTAATCAAAAATACTGATTTTTCAATTCCTTAGGCATAAACATGCTCAAATTGGGTCATTTGATCACAAGTAGGCATAACCCATAATATGGTCACAACCACCAAATCAGTAGCATAATCAACCCTAATCATGCTTAATTAAACATAAGTTGCATCAATTCAATGATTCTAGGCCAAAAGCATCAAAAGCCCTAAAATATGAAATTTTCCATACTTAGGCCATATTGTCGATTTACACTAGGTCACCATGTTCAGCCATGTATATCACTGATTTTGCATCATGGGTTCATCAACAATGGCAGAAATGCAGAAAGATCAGTTTTATACCACATACCCAAATATCATATCCATCCAACGGTAGATTTAGGAGATCTATTAGTTTGATCGAAACCGCGCGAGAAATCCAGACTTTCCGACCAACTTTGTTTGAGAGGTTATATCTCTTAGACGAAAACTCTAATCAAGATCTCCACCGACCAGAATGAATAACCATAAGCGACGAAATTTTTGACAAATATTGAGCTCAATCGGACGATATATCCTCAAGATCCAGCTCTTTGATGAAAACATTGCAGAGATTTTCCTCAAAGCAACTCCCTCTTTCTTTCTCTTCTTCTTTCCTTTCTCTTCTTTTTTCCTTGCTCTCTACTCATCTCACCCTCTAAGACTTCCTTGGGGAAGAGAAGTAGGGTGTGGGACACTTGTCCACTCTCATGCACCAACCTTGACATGTGTTGGAGAGGAGAAATGGGGCATGGGACACTTGTCCATTTTCATGCACCAACTTGACATGTATTGGAGAAGAGAAATGGGGCGTGGAACACTCGTCCATTCTCATGCACCAACTTGACATGTGTTGGTCTCATGCACCAACTTGACATGTGTTGGTCTCATACTACCCATACCAACCGCATGTACTTTAACCAATCTCATGCTCCCATGTATTTTAAATGTCCAATCCATTTAATACAACAAATTTTCATTTTCATTTATCCTTTTATTCAATCAATCCTAACACATATCATTTCATGGTTTAATGGGCCCATGCATAAATAATAACATATGCATTATACTTTAATTTAACATGACCCATATACAATTTATGATGCACATATTTATATACATTATCAAGCATCAAATATACAAACATTAAACAACCATCAAACAAACACCAAACATATCAAGGCAACATATAGAGTTTGGGCAAAATGCAATTGGGTTATGGGCTAGATGAAATAATTTTCGGGGCGTCACATCGCACCCACCTTAGAATGAACTTCGTCCTCGAAGTTTTAAGGTTAAGAAATACCTAAGCCCATGAACTCGGCAAAGTGCTCCATCATGTAGTCCTCACGCTCCCAAGTAACCTGCTCCTCGCCATGGAACTGCTATCTCAGCTTAACCATCGGAATCTCGCGGTTACGAAACCTCTGGACCTTCCGGTCAAGTATCTGAACAGGTTCCTCATCATAAGTCCCATCCTGCCTTAGCACAATGTTCCTCCAGTCCAAGACGTGATCAAAATCACTCTTGTACACTCTCAGCATTGACACATGAAAGACATTGTCGACTGCTGCTAACTGAGGTGGCAAGGCTAATCGGTAAGCGACGGGGCATATTCGTTCTAAAACCTCGAACGGCCCAATAAATCTCAGAGCGAGCTTGCCTTTAATCCCAAATCTCGTATGGCCGTTCTGTGGTGAGACCTTCAATAAAACTTGGTTACCCACCTTGAACTCTACGGTCTTCTGCTTGGCATCAGCGTAACTCTTCTGCCAGTCTTGGGCTACCTTCATATTATGCTTGATCATCTTAATCTTCTCTGTGTGTTCTTGTACAAACTCTGGTCCCATCACTGCAATATCCCCTACCTCCGTCCAATAGATCAGAGATCTACATGGTCGACCATACAATGCCTCAAAAGGATCCATGCCAATACTGGACTGATAGCTGTTGTTGTACGCGAACTCACACAGATGTATGTACTCCTCCCAGTTACCACTGGACTCAAGGACACAAACTCGAAGCATATCCTCCAAAATCGATATCAACCTCTCAGACTGGCCATCCGTCTGAGGGTGAAAAGCGGTACTAAGATCTAGTCTAGTGCCGAGCTGCCCCTGCAACCCCTGCCAGAATACCGATGTAAACCTCGGATCCCTGTCTGACACAATCGAAACTGGCACTCCATGTAATCTGACTATCTCTCGCATATAGAGTCTGCTCAGCTTGTCCATAGAATCCCTAGTGTTCACCGGTAGAAAGTGAGCGGACTTAGTCAAGCGATCAATAATAACCCAAACAACATTATGTCTCCTCGGGGTGTTGGGTAATCCCACAACAAAGTCCATAGTGACGTGCTCCCACTTCCACTCAGGAATGGCAAGCGGTTGCATCTGCCCTCCAGGCCTCTGATGCTCAGCTTTGACCCTCTGACAGATCTCACACCTTTGAATGAACTGAGCTATCTCTCTCTTCATGTCTGGCCACCAATACGTTATTTTCATATCATGATACATCTTGGTTCCGCCAGAATGAATAGCATAATGAGATAGGTGAGCTTCTTAGAGCACACTCTGTCTGAGTCGTGGATCTGCAGGAACCCATAAACGTCCCTAAATCTCAAGGCACCATCAGATGACAAGTGCCAATCAGTAAAATCACTGCTCTCAGCCCAAGACTTGTACATCACAAAATCAACGTCAAGTCTCTGTTGGTCAATCACCTCCTGGACCTGTGTAGGCTGTGCTCTCATCTGAGCACATATCACAATCTGATCTGAAGGGGTAGCACATATACTCATAACCGTAACCGGCTCAAGTAGTCTCCACTCATGTGACATCTGGCGTGCTACCATAACTGTCTCTACCCGCTTCCTGCTCAACGCATCAGCCACTACATTGGCTTTACCAGGGTGGTATTCCAATGTAAAATCATAGTTTTCGAGGAGCTCTAACCACCTTCTCTGCCTCATGTTCAATTCCTTCTGACAGAACAAATACTTGAGGCTCTTATGGTCAGAAAACAAAGTGAATCTCTCACCATAGAGATAATGCCTCCAAATCTTCAAAGAAAAAACCACTGCGGCCAGTTCTAAGTCATGAACAGGATAGTTCTTTTCATGCACCTTCAACTGCCTCGTTGCATAAGCAACGACCCTATCCTTCTGCATCAACACGCAACCCAAGCCGATACGAGAGGCATCAGTATAGATAACCAACTCCTGATCAGGCTTTGGCAAAATCAACACTCGCATAGATGTCAATCTTTTCTTCAGCTCTAAAAAGGCATTCTCACACTCCTCGGTCCATACAAAGGACACATCTTTCTGGGTGAGCCTAGTCATAGGCGTAGCTATCTTGGAGAATCCCTGAACGAATCTCCTATAGTAACCAGCTAACCCAAGAAAACTTCTGATCTCGGTCACTGTGCTAGGCCTAGGCCAACATATAATGGCTTCAACCTTAGACGGATCAACTGAAATCCCCTTAGAACTCACCACATGACCTAAGAACTTCACTTCGGTGATCCAAAACTCGCACTTGCTTAGCTTTGCATATAGCCTATGCTCTCTCAGAGTCTGTAAGGTCACTCTGAGGTGTTCCTCATGCTCAGCCCGAGTCTTGGAATACACCATTATGTCATCAATGCAGACGATGATAAACTTATCCAGATACTGCCTAAAGACCCTCTTCATCAGGTCCATGAACATCGCCGGTGCATTAGTTACACCAAATGGCATCACAAGGAACATAATGTCCATAGCGGGTTCTGAATGCTGTCATAGGCACATCCTCCTCCCTGATCCTCAGCTGATGATACCCGTAGCGCAAATCAATCTTCGAAAAATACCTCGCTCCCCTCAACTGATCAAACAAGTCATCAATCCTTGGGAGAGGATATTTGTTCTTGATGGTCACCCTGTTCAATTGGTGATAGTCGATGCACAACCGCAAGCTCCCATCTTTCTTTTTCACAAAAAGAACTGGAGCTCCCCAGGGTGACACGCTCGGGCAAATAAAGCCCTTAGCCAATAACTCCTCGAGCTGTTTCTGCAACTCTCTCAACTCGGCTGGCGCCATTCGATATGGTGCCATGGAGGTAGGCTTCGTGCCAGGGACTAGTTCAATAATGAAATCGATCTCTCACTTCGGTGGTAATCCTGGAAGATCCGCAGGGAACACATATGGAAAGTCCCTAACAATGGTAATATCCTCAAGTATCACCTCACTAGTCTCTTCCTCATGAGGCACTAACCCAACCAAAATCTCCCTATCTCCATGAGTCACAAATCTACCCCTTGTGACTGTCTGGTCTGAAGCTCTACCCTGTAGTGTAAACACTAGGTGTCCGGGGATCTGAAAAATGACTCTCTTCGTAAAATAGTCGACAACTGCATGATAAGTCGCGAGCAAATCCATCCCTAGAATTGCATCAAACTCTAAAAACTTTAGGACTCGAAAGTCAACAGGCATCTCAACATCACCAATCTGAACCACACACTGGCTACAGATCATGTTCGGGTAGATCCTCTCCCCGACTACAGTACTCACCACTAACCATGTACTAGCCCTAATGGGAGTCAAATGCAAACTATCTACCATACGTCCAGATATGAATGATAATGTAGACCCAGCATCAAATAATACATGCATGGAAGCACCACAAATAATAAGAGTACCTTCCACCAAAGTCCTGGATGTTGTCGGATCTAGCTCAGTAGCTGCCTTCATTTTCTCTCTGGCACTGGATTGCTGCACAAATCTCGGAGCCCTCTGAAAACTCAAACACTCTGACTTCCTATGCCCAGCCTGCCCACATTGATAACATAGGAACGGAGCGTTGGGCACAGATGATCCAGTATGAGATGTTGCCATATAGCCTCCTCGGCCTTTGCCTCTGCCTCGGCCAGCAGTCTGTGGGAATGGGGGTCTCGATGCCTAAAGGGGAATCAGGACAGGAGATGAAACCACTGGTGAGGCCAACACACCAGTCTGAATTTGGAATGCCCCACTCTGAGCACCCTCGGGCTGTGTTCCTCTATAAAACTTTCTCTTCTTTCCCCATTTTCCCTTCTTTCATGGAGTCTGAAACTATCCCCCAGACTCTGCTTGTGAAGTCTGTTCACCTGGAGCTGCCCGTGTAGACATACCATCAACCCGCTCAGCCAACTCATACTGTTTGGCCCTCTGAACCACTGTGGCAAAATCAGTCATCTTCGTCACAGACAAGGCCTGTCGGATCGCAGGCCTTAGGATCAAAGAGAACCTCATAATCTTATCACTCAATGTCTGAACTAACCCAGGGGCATAAACTGCGAGCTGCCTAAATCTGAGCTCGTACTCCCTGACTGACATGGTGCCTTGTGCGAGATTCAAAAACTCGAGTTGCTTAGCCTGCCTCTCAGTCTCTGGAACGTAAGCTTGTAAGAACAACCGTTTGAAGGTGTCCCAACTCTTCACTGCCCTCTGTGTATCCAACACTGAAAGCCACCAGTCCTCTGCATCACTCTCCAGTGTGTGAGCAGCACAAAGGACCTGAGACTCCTCATCAAGCTCTAAGGAGTGACTGATCTTCTCAACATTTTTCAGCCAATCTTCGGCCTTTTTCAAGTCAACCCCACCAGTGAATTCCTTAGGCTTCAGCTTCATGAACTTCTCTAGCAGTCTGATCCGCCGATCAGTGGGGTTCTCCAAAATAGTAGGAGTAGATGTAGGCATAGGCTGAGGTACAGCCATCTGAGGTCTTGCTGCCCCTGCAGCTCCACTAGCCTCGGCCCCACTAGTGCCCACCTCCTAAGGTATTGTTTGAGGTGACTGTCGAGCAACAGCCTCAACCTGCTGCACCAAGGCCTGTATCTATGCAGTCTGGGCTGCCATCAAGCGGCCCTGTGCCTTAATGATCTCCTCTATCCTCCCCATCCGGTCATCATCGGATGGCCCTGTGTGTGGTTGTCCCAATCTCTCGCTCCTCCTCATGACACTAAGAAGTAGAAATACGAGCAACCATCACACATTAAAGAATTTAAAACATTAACAAAGCCTCATAACTACCCATACCATATAATACACACAAAAAATATGATAGTAAGGCTTTTAAGTTAGTTCCTTTAAGCTTTTTAATCACCTAAATCTCTCACCCAATTCCTAGGTCAAATTCATCTAAGTCCAATACATAGACCAAACCGAGTAAAATCGGGCTCTGATACCAACTGTGGCGACCCCGCACCCCGGACCACCAACCCCGCAGGGAATGGCGTGCGGAATGCCGGGGCGGGACGCCCGGCGTAGGCATCTCCAACCAGTCCTCAACCCTCGTGAGGTGGTTGAGTCCCTACGAGCCTTATCCCCAAACAATGACATAATATAAACAGGTACTAAACAAAACTACCAACCGTATTAATCATCCAAGACAAGAGATACTCCATAAAAATAAATATAATCGTCATAATCCCTACAGTCCATCAAGATTGACATACACATAAAGTCCAAAACTATGGGTACAAAAAAATCCTCATATGCCCACATGGTCTATCTAACAAGTCTCAACTCACCCATACTACAATGTGGTAAGTGTTATAATTACATAGTCCAAAATATAATACATCATAATTTCAAACACAATTCAATCAAAATATAATACATCATAATTATTTATGAACTAAAGCCTCTTTGTAGAGGTGTGGATTGATCCAAGCTTGATACTATGTCTAGTTTTATGGTTTGATTATTGTTAATAAAGTTTCTATAGTTTATTTATATTTCTCTGAGTGTAATGTTTTTGATCCCTTGATCACGGATTAGATGATCATAGACTTGAGGTAGATGTTTTACAAGAAGGTACCTTGGGTTGGAATTTGGGAAATATAACCTAGGCTATCGTGAGACTCACAAGGAGATCGAGAACCTTTGAAGTCGTTAGGTTGAAATCATAGAACCTAATTAGTTGTTGTCATCTTTGGTTTTCATCGAAAGAGTTAAGCCAAGGTGACTTTAACATGCTATAGTTTTGCTTCAGAAGAGAGAATTAGAAACGTTAGGATTTCTGACTTATAAGCTAAGGAACTGAAATAATAATAATAATAATAATAATAATAATAATAATATATATATATATATATATATATATATATATATATATTTATCTAGACATAGTTGACAGTGAGGTGACATCGAACCTCTAGTATATTTTCCGATTGTTTTCATATATGATTTATATTGCTTTGTTAGTTAATAGTTAATTAGTTTAATTGTTGTTTTAATTACTCAATCACTCGATTTTGATCCCTAGGGACGATACCCGATTTCTCATCGGGATATATTATAACTTGACACCGTACACTTGCGATTTTGTACTCAATAAGTTTTTGGCGCCGTTGCCGGGGGATAATTACTAGTTTTCACTAATATCGTGTTTTAATTTAGATTTTTCTTTCGATTTTTTTTTCTTTTTAGATTCTTTTGTAGAGCAATGGCATACAATTTCGACCACTCAACTTTAAAAGATAGTTTCAAGCTAGTTGATCCTATTACAGCGTTGTCGGCATCAATGTCCAACCTTCAACTTCAAATATCAAAACTTCAAGATGCAAGATCTCAACCTACTATAGAGAGAATGGGAGTTGCAAGCATGGAATATTCAGGAATTGATTCAAATATGGAGCAAGCTCAATATGGTAACCATTGGGCTTATGATTGTATGGGTGACCCTTTACCCTATCAATACCATTCTTGTATTTATAACCATGAGAATTACTCCTATGATAATGCATGGAATGTCTTGCAACCTCAATCGAATTTCTACTATCAAGTAGAGGATGAGTCTTCTTTGGAGGATATGTTGAGCTCATGCATGATGGAGACACGGGCATCAATCAAGAATTTGGAAGTTCAAGTAGGGCAACTAGCTTCAAACATGAATGCCCAACAATGTGGTTCATTGCCTAGTACTACCGAGATGAATCCTAAAGAGCAATACAATGCCATCACATTGAGCAATGAAGAAGATATCAAGGGGGCTGAATCATTATGTCAAGACATGACACCACCACCACCACCATTGAGTATTCTAGAAGAGATGCACCGCTATGAATCTTGGAGAGGAGAAGAAACGATTTCATCTCAACGGGTGGATGTGCTTGAGTGTGATGATCAAGACGTTCCTATAGATGTGCAATCGGGGTGATCTTACTACGCCATACGTTGATTTAGTGCCAACCAATGTGGAGGGGTGTTTGGATCTCACGGAGTGTGTTTTTACGTTTGCGGATTAGTTTTCTCAAATGCTACAAGCTAAAGTTGGGGAGGTTGATGATGATGTCCAACATTATTTAGAGGTGCATGGAAGCCAATGCATAAATGGTTGGAAAGTGCGAGTGGAGTATTTCGATGACATTCCTCCATTAGATTGGAGTGATGCTTCAGCAGACTTTATATCTCTACCGGAGGATCATTCTTATGTGTTTTTGTGGGAGGAGTTCAAAAGTCCGATGATCCCATCGTTAATTTTAAATAATGAGGAAGATGGGAGAATGCTGAAAATAATAAGGAAACATACTCTATTTAAGCGAGAAGAAAAAGTCAGGCTGAGGACTTTAAACTAAGCGTTTGTTGGGAGGCTCATCCGCTACTTTTAGTTTTCTAATTTTGATTTCATTTTATTTTATTCAGCTATTTTGTTTATTTAGTTGTTTAGTATCTACCTTTACCAATAACTTGTCTTTCCTCATGGCATGCTCACTAGGACTTCGCCTCAAGTGATAATCAAATTTGTTCTAAGATTTCTAGAGATCTAATATATATAACTTTACATGCACACATCCAATCCAAACAAGTCATGATTCAACAAAATCAACCACACTAGACATGTAAAGAATTTCCAACAAAGCTGAGTTCAAAGTTGAATCAAGCACACAAACTTATAAATTACTCTCTACATTATCCTAGAGTCATGTTCATATACATGTTCTCTTATCATTGGCCATTCAGAAAAATAAAAATAACATTCTCAGATTCTAGATCAAGTTCGGGGGTTCTCATGCGAGCTACATGGAAAGGATGGAGAGTTGATGAAACTTTGACCCTTTTGGGTTATAGGGGGTTTTCTTACCCTTATCTTATTTTATTTCCATCCATTCTTTGTTTATGTTTTTATTGTGAAGCATTGGGGACAATGCTTGTTTTAAGTTTGGGGGGAGAATTTTGATTTTTTTGACTTGTTTAGGATGTCCTATGATTTTACAAATTATATATATATTTATTTGAGATCACTTACACTTTATGCTTGCTTGCACTTATCTATGAATTTCATGAATGGTTGTATGGGACTAATTATGTGATGTTGTGTTTGAGAATGGAAGATGACGTTTGGTTAGAAGTTGGATTGAAAATCTAGACATCTCAAACACTCATAAAATTATTCGATGAGTTATTATCTTTCAACGTGATCTTAGACGCCATAATGATGATCTTGAATGATATTTTGAATCAAATTCTTAATTTGTTTGAGAATAGGATGGTAGATTATTTATTGATATGTTAGTTGAGTTGTTATTTTGTTTTCCCTTTGCTCGGGACGATCAAAGTCCTAAGTTTGGGGGTATTTGATAGTTGCATATTTAGATAGGTTTTAGAGCATGTTTTAGGATATTTTATGCATTAGTTTAGTGTGTTTATGTTAGTTTTGATGCATTTGTTAGTTTAGGAATAAATTTGTTTTTATGCATTATTTCGGTTTGTTAGTTTATATGTTGGATCAATTTATGTTTTGGGTGTGTTAATTACTTGTTTTGCATTGTTTTGTAGGTATTTAGATGTGTGGAAGTGAGCATGAATGATGGACACAACATATGAGAAGCCTAGATGATGATTCATAAAGAACCTAGCGGAAAAGAGTGGAAAATTGGCTAAGTCCCAGAATTGCACGCAGGATTGAAGGTTCTGGGTGCCACGGTGCTATGATGTAACAGACTGAGCGCCGCGGCGCTGGAAGAAACTTAACGGAGCACCGCAGCGCTAGGTGTTTTTAAGTTGCGGTTTCGGTAACTATTGGAGGATTTGGGGTTTTTGAGGACTTTCTAATTAATTTCAAAACAGAAAGGGGGCATATTATATATCAAATTGTAGGGTTTTTCAAGGATAACACATTGGACTAGGGAGGAGAATAAAGGTTTGACAGCTGGAGCAAAGTGGACAAGAAGATTCGCATTGAAGATTATTGAAAATCTCTACACCAATTCTAGTTTGTTTTCCTTTGTTCCGGTTCATGTTTGAACCATTGTTTACTGTTTTTATGTCTTTAGTTATGAACTAAAGCCTCTTTGTAGAGGTGTAGATTGATCCAAGCTTATTACTATGTCTAGTTTTATGGTTTGATTATTGTTAATAAAGTTTCTAAAGTTTATTTATATTTCTCTGAGTGTAATGTTTTTGATCCCTTGATCATGGATTAGATGATCATAGACTTGAGGTAGATGCTTCACAACAAGGTACCTTGGGTTGGAATTTGGGAAATATAACCTAGGCTATCATGAGACTCACAAGGAGATCGAGAACCTTTGAAGTCGTTAGGTTGAAATCATAGAACTTAATGAGTTGTTGTCATCTTTGGTTTTCATCGAAAGAGTTAAGCCAAGGTGACATTAACATGCTCTAGTTTTGCATCAGAATAAAGAATTAGAAACGTTAGGATTTCCGACTTATAAGCTAAGGAACTGATTTAATAATATATATATATATATATATATATATATATATATATATCTAGACATAGTTGCCAGTGGGTGACATCGAACCTCTAGTATATTCTCTGATTCATTTCCTATATGATTTATATTGCTTTGTTAGTTAATAGTTAATTAGTTTAATTGTTGTTTTAATTACTCAATCACTCGATTTCGATTGATTAGATAAAATTAGGGTTAAAACGTGATAGCTAGTGTAGTAAATATCCCTGAGGACGATAACTGATTTCTCATCGAGATATATTATAACTTGACATCGTACACTTGCAGTTTTGCACTCAACACTGATAGATGGTGAGTGTAACCTTGATTATTACAAAATTCTTTGAAATTTTTATTGACAAATTCACCTCCTCTATCACTCCTAATTATGTTGATTTTATAACCTTTTTCATTTTCGACTCTTTTACAAAATTTTATAAACATTTCACATGCATCAGATTTATGAGCTAATAGAAATACCCAGGTAAATCTAGTAAAGTCATCAACAATTACAAATACATAAGACTTACCACCTAAGCTTTAGGTTTTGGTTGGTCCAAAAAGATCCATGTAAATCAGTTTGAGAGCTCTAGAGGTTGATTGATGCCTCTTGCTCTTAAATGATGATCGGGTATGCTTACCAATTTGACATGGTTCACACACCTTGTCATTTGAGTAAGTTCCTTTCGCAAGATCATGTTTAACAATTCTAGATATGTTATCCATATTAACATGAGCTAATCTCCTATGCCATAGGCATGCATCATTACAAGAGATAGCACTTAAACATGTTACATTTTGTTTCTTCATATCATTAAAGTTTGTGCAATACACATTCTTAAGTCTAGATGCCATGAATGCAACAGTTTTATCTACATGCTTGATAATGCATCTATTTGCTTCAAATGAAATGTCATAACCCTTGTCACATAATTGGCTTATGCTCAAGAGATTATGCTTCAGCCCTTTAACATAAAGTACATTAGATATGGATAGAAAATCGTTACCAATAGTTTCGATGCCTTCAATATCACCTTTGTTGTTGTCTCTGAAAGTGACCTTTCCTCATTTCTTCTTTTCAAGGCTAAGAAATTTAGATTTATCTCCAGTCATATGCCTTGAGCAGCTGCTGTCTAGATACCATATATCTTCATTTTTGCATATCTACACAACATAAAATATTTTTGACATTTTGGCACCCATGCTACTTTGGATCCATGCATGTTAGCATCAGCAAGAACAATTTTTTCAATCCCTGCATATGTCTTTTTAAGATAGTGCATCTAAGCATGGTATGACCTTCCTTATGACACTTGTGGCATGTTAGTCTTTTGGTCAGTAAGGTGTTATATTCCTTTTGCTTTGACCCATGTGCATAACCAAAGCCAGCTTTGTCGAATGCACATCTTTGTTATCCTAACATCGTGTCAAATAACTTTTGACCATTTGTAAATTTAATCACAGTGCAGTTCAGGTTTTCTTTTTCCTTTCTAAGTGTTTCGTTTTTATTTTTCAATTTCTCAACAGCTTTCTTAAGTTGTTCGTTATCTAGAGACAGTCCATCTAGTTTTTCTTGTTGAAATTATATTTCTTTAAGAGTTTCTTCGAGACTAAGCTTGAGTTTTTCATTTTTCTTGATTTATTTACTAAGTTTTGTCTTAAGATCCTGAATATGAATATCGAAAGAATTAAGTTCATCAATAGGTTCAGATTTTACCTTTGTGTTTTCCATTAAGCACAGCACAGCAGTGTGATCTTAATCTGGTTCATGTTTGCTTGAGCTTGAATCATCCCATGCAACTTTGAGAACTTTCCTGTCCTTTCCTTTTGAACTGGTGCTCTTCTTATATTTAGTGGGACATTCACTCTTTACATGACCAGGTTTATTACAACCGTAACAGATTAACTCTAAAGGTTTTGACTCGGGTTTCTTTAATTTGTGAAACCTTGAGTAAGAGTTTCTCTTACTCTTTCTCCTAAGTAACTTGTTGAATTTCTAGATAACATAGCCATCTCATCTTCTGAGTCTGAATCATTTTCAGAATCAATTTCAACATTGAGGGCAATAGATTTCTTTTCTTTTTCCTCAACCTTGACCGGGCACATCGTATCCTTTATCTTCAATTCATAAACCATTAATGAACCGCATAGTTCATCAAAAGTGTATTCAGCCAGATTTTTGGCTTCTTCAATGGTCGTGGCCTTGGGTTCGTATGCTCTGGGTAGGCCTCTTAGAAACTTTCTAACAGTTTCTTCTTAGTCATAGATTTTTCCTAGGTGCTTCATCTCATTAATGTTTGTTGTAAACCGAGCAATAGCCTTAGCTATCGAATTAGTTTCTTTCATCCTATAGGTCTCATATTTTTCAACTAACAATTGGAGCCTTGCATTTTTAACTTTCAAAGTTCCTTCGTGGGTGACTTCTAACTTGTTCCAGATTTCCTTAGCTGTTTCACATGCACTAACTCTATTGAACTCTTCGACGAATAAACTGCAAAAACAGAATGCTTACAGCTTGGTTATTTAATAACTCTCTTTTCTTTCCTTGGTACTCCATTCGTCTAACTCCTTCGAGGCAGTGGCACCGTCTACTATTTTAGGTATTGAACAGCCGTCTGTCACAACATCCCACATTTTAGTTTTTCAGTGGAAATAATTTTCTCCCTTGGACAATGGCGGTCGGTTGGTGGAGTTTCCTTCACCGGAGAGACAAGCACTTCTTTCATTTTTTTCCTGCCATACTTAACCAAACATGGTTAGATATTTTTACGGTTAACCTGCTCTGATGCCAATTGTCGGCCCAGATATGTCCCAGAGGGGGGTGAATTGGACACTTAAAGCATATTTTAACGTTTCTCTTAAATATGCAGAATATTGAAAGCATATTGAACACAATATAGCAAATAAATACAATAATAACAAAAGGGACAATGCAATCAAGATTTATAGTGGTTTGGCCTCTCTTACATCCACTACCTAACCTCCTCAGTTAGGATTTGTTCAAACTCCAATAAGGATCTTCTTACGGGTGAAGATAAAACTGGTACACTTTCTCAACTTATGGGTGTGAGAACCACCGTTAAACTTTCTCAACTTCTGGGTGTGAGAACTATATTTTCTCAACTTTCGGGTGTGAGAAGAACCTTTTCTCAACTTACGGGTGTAAGAAGAATCGTTTCTCAACTTACGGGTGCGAGAAGGATCGTTACAACTTTGAGCAACACTTGTTCTAGCCCAGTGACTAACCAGTCACTAAAATCTTAAATACAAGATGAGACATAACGCCATTTACTCAGAATCAAAGCGATACGTACAAAGCTTTGGATTGAACCTTCTGCTACCACAGATTAAGCAAAATATGTATGATGAAGATCAACTGAAAACTGGTTCAAAAATCTTTTGTCTTCTTCAATGAATTTTTGAAAATGATGATGATGAAGATCAATCAATCCAAAAGACTTGGCGTATTTCAAATATGATCGTAAGTTCAAACACAAAGAGTAGAAGATTGACTTCCAAAAGCTTTTGGCACAAGTGAAAACTGTTAATACATTTTTGAATGAATATCAGTTTTCATATATAATTCATTGTTGTTATCTGCTCTAAGGCAGCATATATATAGAAATAGCAGAGGCACAATGATCTTGATGAATTTTGGCGCACAAATTCATTTCAAACACAACGACTACATTCTTTCCCGCAACAAATCAATTCAGCTCTGTGCATATTACGGCGATAGCATCTAAATCTTCTAATCCTTCACGAAAAAAGAATGTTCAGATAAAGTATTAGAATGTTATGAATAGATTCAAAAAGTTCTGAAAAGTTTTGTATGATTCTGAAAATAATCAGAAATAGTGTAAGTGTCAGAATAGTGACAGTGTTGAATTAGCGTCCTAACACATAATATCAACTTTGTCGTTTTGTTCCTTGAGGGCGCTCATGAAGCATAAGCGTCCTTCTGAACAGTGAAATGAGGGCGCTGCTTAATCGTAAGCGTCATGACTTACTTTGACTATTAAAACGACTAAAATCATGATGGCGCTAATTGACAATTAGCGTCCTGCTTTATTTTAAACATTCAAAAACACAAGGTCGCTACTTACAAGGAAATGTCCTAAAATTTTAAAACATTTGAAAACAATACTAATAGCGCTGAAGAACAATCAGCGTCCTGAAAGTTATTAAGTTGGTTCTCAAGATGAGGGCACTCCTATCCAGGCAGTGTCCTAATAGTTTTTCCAACTTATAACTATCAACGTCCTCAAATATAGAATCTTTCAAGAACTTAGACTCTTAAAGTCCTTTCAGCGAGCTGATATTTAATCAACGCCCTGACAGCTTCAAAGGTTGACTTTAGGTGAGGCCGCTACTTACAAGTAAGCGTCCTAATGTGTCAGCTCAATTCAACCTTGAGTGAATGTCAGCGTCTTAGTATTTCATCAACGTCCTTACTTATCAAGTCCAGGAGAGCGCTGCTAAAATATTAGTGTCCTGAAAGACTCTTGAAAACAGTTTTGATCTTTCGTTTAAAGCTTGATAAAACACGATTAAAACAATGGTAACTTCTGATTAAATCAAGTATGCAAATGATCGAAAAAACAATTCGACTAAATCATGCATTCATGCATATTGCCGAATCATGTGGCAATGAAAATTCTACAACCTAACACAATCTAATTATACTATCATATATCTTCAAATGATCATTCGCTTCAAGTAGATCTTTAGTACATTCGCCATGCATCACTGATTCTTCAAAACCTTCATATAAGATTAAATATGTCATGTGTGCAGAATTATCATAAACAGAATGTGGTTTGTAATCATCAAAATATCTTCCATATTAGGAACATTATCTTGTAAGGGACATGAGGATAATTGGTTCAACAATCACATCTTTCATAAACTTTGCATAGTTGGGAATTTGCTCCAAATCATCTGCAAAAGGCATATTAATGTGAATTTTCTTAAAAATATCCAGAAACTTAGCCAATTGATCATCAAGCTTTTTCTTTGCAAAACGCTAAGGATAAGGGATAGGAGTTTTAAGGATAGGCGGATTGTCCGAAAATGTGATGCGGCCCGGAACATAATCTTTCTTCATAGCCTCTTTCCTTTTCTCATGTGCAACTCCCTTGCCTTTAATTAAAACTTCGTCTTCTTGAACTTCTTCTTGAGCTTGTGATGATGATGAAGGATTAGATGATGAAGAACTAGTAGACTTGACAATGCTTGGTGAAGGATCATTCGCTACTTCTTTGCCACTCCTCAATGTAATGGTTTTCCATTGCTCCTTTGGATTTGTCTTTGTATTGCTTGTGAATGAACTTCTTTTGTCACAACCCATGATTAGTGACGTCATGACCGGCACGGAACCCCTAGGTATACCCTCCATCGATACACCCGGTGTCCCGTCAGCCTAACATAAACACAATTCCCAATAACAAAATCCTAAGTAAACATCCATCTAAGCATGATCAACAACAACAAATATATTACATCACCAAAAATACCAAGTATAAAATTTCATAAGTCCACAATTATACAAAATCGTACACATCCCATCTATGTGTTAAGTATATACCATAGGTGTTATTTAGTACATATTTAACAAAATATAAAGAATTGTACTAACACCTACATCAACAAAAGTATGGGAAATGCTTTGCAGTCAAGCTTTTCCCTTCCCCTTTCTATCAGAACCTGAAATGATAAGGATGAGGTATGAACTACAACAAGCTGAATGTCTTCTACAAGTGGCAATATACGTGCATTTATATAAAACATGACAAGATCATAAAAGCATTTGAAATAACTTGGTGATAAAACAAGATTACATACATGCCAATATAATGCATCATGTCGTTACCCAAGACAATGCATATCAATTTTTCTAAACATGTCAATGCAATTCTAATACCTCCTGAGCAAGGGCGATCAAAAGCCTGGATTCGCGACACTCAGAGCCCGATCCGACCAAACAATAATCATATCTAATAGGATTCTTGGGGTTGTGTAGCTAATAGGATCGGCTCACCAAGACACATACCATGTCTAAGCGATCTTATCAACACAAGCCATAAAATCTTCTGCAAGGTACACAACTGGGGATCACCGCTAGACTTATGAGATTTCCCAAAGGAAACCCCAACTAAGAGACCTCACAACCCAATTGACAACCCAACCAGACTATGCTCAAATAAATTTCATGAATCATTTAAATCAAACGTACTACAATAGATAAGCATTTAAAACACATTTATACTACAATGCCACATATAGAAACCAACAAGTAAAAAAACACTCATAAATGATTGGCTAGGCTTAGCCAATCCAATTCCAACCACAAGAAAGTACTAGGATCCTACAAGTTACCCCAATGTACCTCAATCACCAATTGGCCTATTTGGGTTATTTAGATCAATTCCAATCCCTGCATATAACATGGTTCACACATTACTAAAAATTAGTCCAATAGTGTGCCCAACAACCATGTTTAAACCCAATTCAATAACCAATTAAGATTCTAGAATGGTTATACACATGAGCTAATTCCATATTGCTCAGTTCAACTATTTAATATCAAATTAAAGCATACTTAACCCAATTGAATGCAATAGGTTGATCCCTATGATCCAACCACTATAATACAAGGCATTCAATCATAATTAGGGTCAATTAGACTATTTCCCAAGTCAATTTCATCAATTGACCAAGTCTAGGTCGAAATTCTCAAATTCATGTCAATTTCTCAAATTTCATGGTCTAGGCCAAAATTACACTACACTTAGGTTTTCCACTAATTAAAATTAGTAAATTGGACTACTAAACATCCACATTTACCCATGTATTCAACATATATCACATGCAAGATGAATGAAAAATACTAAGTCCAAAACCTAGGTTTAGGTCAAATACACATAACCCTACCAATTTCTTGTTAGAAATTGGGAGTTTCACCATTAATGGACTCTCAACACCCTCTAGATACACATATCTCACATGCAAGACTGATGCAATAAATTTAAATTCGCAAGTGTACGAATATCAAGTTATAATACCCATGGTGAGTGGGTTATCGTATCCACAGGGAATTATTACTTTCTCTCAATTACCAATTCACAGATTTAGAACTTTATTTAGACGATCAATAGAAGATATCACAAGAATAAAAGTGTTGAAAATTAAAGTTTGAATGTAAGCAAGAAAATTTAATATATAAGAAATGTCTAGAGAATTAATTTCACCTAACCTTCAAATATGTAATTTAAACATTTTATTATCAAATCAATTTCCTAATCTATAAGTCAAAACCCTTGCGTCTCTAATTCCTTCTTTCTACTGTCGAATTAGAACGTATTGTTAAAAACAAGGTTCAATTTCTCGATAAAACCTAAATTCTAAACAACCCATTAAACTCCGTGATTTTCCTACAACTTCATGAAACTTTGTAATCCTCTCGATTCTACAATAATTTCATGTCATAATCCCCTTTTCCAACCTAGAAAACCCTCTCTCGAGTGCCGCCTTCCAAGTCTAACTTCATTCGATATGTGATCAAGAAACCGAAAGCATTAAGCATATGAAATCGTGAATAAACTAGAGAAATTTCATTGATAATAAACTAAATCTAAAATTAAACCATAATATTAAAGTTAGGATCCATCTCTTCTCTAGAAAATAGAATTAGTTCATGGACATGAATACAAGAGAGAAATTAAAAGAAGAAATCATCAAGATAAATTGTAAATGGAAGAAAAGTAAGAAAACCCCGAAATTAAAAGAAGAAATCATCAAGATAAATTGTAAATGGAAGAAAAGTAAGAAAACCCCCTTTTCCTTCAAGAATTTCTCTGCAACTCTCCTCCTTCTTCAACCTCTTCTCTTGCTCTCCTCCTTATTCTCTACCCTTTTGCAAACCCTAGCCATCCTTTCTCCTCCCCTTTTTTGTGACTCCAAACCCTCTTATATGATAGTCCTTTAAGTCTAGAAGAAGTAGAAAAAATCGCATCCAATTTTGAGATGTATAACCCAAGATATCGCAAAAATACAAGACTCGCGCAAAAGCAGATTTTGTATTAGCGACACACTGCGGTGCCCAAAACGTGAAATGCACTGTTTTGTGCATTTTCTTCATGTTTTTGCAATTTT
This sequence comes from Paratinospora sagittata, assembly GCA_035771175.1. Taxonomy (NCBI): domain Eukaryota; kingdom Viridiplantae; phylum Streptophyta; class Magnoliopsida; order Ranunculales; family Menispermaceae; genus Paratinospora; species Paratinospora sagittata. Next base: position 20,777,923 of record CM069610.1, read on the forward strand.
TCTCCATGGGAATTGTTGTGCAATGCCTTGGGACTTTTTCTCCATTTTTTTGCCTCATTTAATCCCTTTAAAGCTCTTTATTCTCCTACAAGACAAAACACAAAAACAAGTCCATCATACTCATCAATTACTAAAACTCAAAATGCATTATGAAACATGATAACATGAAAATGACACTAATAATTTTTGAAAAAATTCCTAAAAATCATATTTATTTTTCTAAACTAACCTAATGCATTTTATTCATGAAATCAACTAAAACAAACTAATAAATCTCATAAAAACACTAAAATGAACTTAATACACAAAATATGCCAAAAACACCTAGAAATTGGGAAAATGTTTCTAAAAACCTAATAAAAATCCTACAAATTACTATGTATAAAACTCAACTTATCAAATACCCTCAAACTTAGGACTTTGATCGTCCCGAGCAAAGAGAAAAATGAAAGTTGATCAAACAAACTCCTCACATATTCTAAGATGAACAAGGGTTTGATTTTCAAAAATGGATTCAATTGATCTCAAAGACAACACAAATTTTATAGGTATAACACAAAGAAAGCTTCAAAAGTTTAAACTTATTGTCTAGAATTTCAACCTACAAGACCATGTCTTCTTTTCAATCCTCATTGACATCCAAACAGAAAAATCATTCACATGACCACTCATAAATCATATAGATCAATGCAAGCAAGATAGAAATATGATCTCATAAAATAAAACATAAACTTCATGTGCTTGTTTTTCACACTTCTCTCCACTAATGTTGGTTTCACACCAATCAAGATCAATAGGTCTTTAAATAGCTTGTAATGTACGGTTATGGTTAAGGGTATGTCAAAATGGATAAAATTTAAGTTCAATACACCCAAAACATCTTTAATACATATATTTTGCACACATCCTAAACCTTACACATGAACCAAAATCACATATTATCCAAAACAAGATTTTTCACATTTTTCATTCATATTACCCACATATACACCCCCAAACTTATGTCACTTTCATACATAAATAAAGAAACATGATTTTTCTTTTCTTTTTATTCTTTTCATTCATCATCTTTTTCTTTTTTTCTTTTTCACATAAAACACGCATTTTGAACCTTTTCTCATCAGCTTCTCATACATTTTCATTCATAGCCCATATTCACATACTTTCCCATTCAAAAATACTCAAACCCAACACAACTCACATTTTTCAAAGGGTTAAGAGTGCTTAGGTAAAAACAAGGAAAATTCAATCAAAGGCCTTGGCTAATCAATTTTGGTGACAATAAAAAGGGTAAATGGCTCAAAATAGGGTGATTAGGGGTAATATAATAGCTAGGTAGGCTTTATGGCTCAATCTATCCAAAAATGCCCTAAATCATATCTCTCATAGTGTGATTCCTAGGATCTCGCCTCAAGAAGTGATCAAACAAGTTCTAGAGTTTAGTAATTTAGAAATGAGATCTAAAGGTACTTAACTTCCATAATCTCAATTTAAGCAAACAAGTGGAACTCATGATCCTAATTTCATGCTCAAATGTCAACGAGAATGTCCAATAAACATGACAAAGTAGATCAAGCACACAGACTAAAGAGTACAATCTAGTTTTTCGAGGGTTATACTAAAAAATGAGTTCAAATCCTATCCTAGATCATCCATACAAGATCAAATTAAATCAAAGCTCATAATGGAATATGGAATTATTCATTGATCAAAATGAATGAAAAACAAAAAAAATCAAGATTTACACTAAAGACACCAAGAATTCAAACTCCCCTCCAAACTTAAAGTATGCATTGTCCTCAATGCAAAAACATCCACATATAGAAAGCAAGACAAAAAGAGAAAAGTAATGAAACTCCCCTAGCCCATATGGGTAGAAGGCTCCACAATGGCTCTTGCTGTTGGCAATTATGAGGACCCCCAAACTTGAATCAAAACCTGAGGAAGGATAAAAATGAATATCATTAGTGAAAAACAAAAACTAAACATCTAACTACAATTATTGAAAGGAAACAAAACATAAAAACAAAACCGATTGGGTTGCCTCCCAACAAGCGTTTCTTTATAGTCATTAGCTAGACTTTCTCTTCTCGCTTAAATCGAGTATGCTTCCTTATTATTTCTGACATCCTCTCGTAGTCCTCGTGATTTAGCATTGATTGCATCACTAGACTTGTACACTTCTCCCATAAAAATGTTAAAGAATGCTCCTCAAGTAGAAACACAAAATCCGATGCAGCAGCACTCCCTTGTAACAGATAAATGTCATTTATGTACTCCATTGGTGCTTTCCACGCATTTGCTTGAATTTCATATTATTGCCGCAACATTTCCTTACATTACTTATTTTTCCTTTTACCTAGAACTGGTGTTGATGACTCGACTTCAAACGGAAGTACAAGCTATATCAATAGTATTGCCGGTGTTAACAATTTCAATGCAGCTTTGGCTGACCCAAAATTTATAGTCTGCTTCACAACCTGCGTATATATTTATAACCCAGCAATTATCAAACCTGTAGTACAAGATCCCAGAACTCATTCTAGATCCTTATCACTCTCAGAGTATCCATAATGACCATTCCAAAAATAAACTATACCAATCTATTTAATTCATGATTGTATTTATGGTTAGGCATGTCACTACATTTTAACAAGATAAAATTTCTCATGCCTTAAATCAATTTCAGCATGATGATAGAAGCCCTCATAAAATAGCTTCTTTAATTAATCTCATGCCTCAATCATCTCAGGAGTCCTTAACCCAATTTTCTATCATCTCTTATCATCAATTAGCTTAAACTTAGCTAACTTGCTTTATCATTTTCAGAGGCTTAATCATTCTCTAAGATGGTCTCTACTTGAAGTAGCCAAATCTCTGCTATTGCTAATATTAGACTACCAGTTAAGATAGGAGAACCTCTTCTCCTGAAAGTCTCCATAAATTTCACGTATCTTTTCTTTTCATCTGAGTTATCATGGAGACCTTCTAATTTTACTTTAGTCTCTACCATATATATATTTTCACAGAAGCACTAACACTGTTAGCACCCACATCTGGAGCTATCAATGGTTCAAGCCTCTATCATTCTCATATTACAACTTTGCCACAAGCTCATAAGCTGTGCATTTCGTTGTTGTTGGGTAGTAACTAGCCATATAAGCTATGTAATATATTATCACTGGATTACATCCAGTTCTTTTTCTTTCCTCCCTTTGATCCTTTCCTAATCAGCAATTTCCATTGTTAATTGTAATATACCCTAGGTTTGCACAAAAAAAAAATTTGTTTGGGGACATGCGTGAACGTTCGGGTGCCTTTTTCCTATTTAAGAACCCCTCCCCCCTCCTCATTTCTCACACCAAAATCACTCCTCCTTGTGATTTTCCTTCTCTCTTTCACTCATTTTGAGTTTTTGTCTTCTCTTTTGAGACTCTCTTTCCGAGACTTCCGGTAGTAGGGAACCAATTCCCACCAGACTCAAGGAAGTGTTCAAAAGGGACATTATGACTATGAGGAGTATCGACAATAGAGATTTCCGCCTCCGTCTAATCCTTCACGAAAAACTCGCGACACTGGGTTGGTTAAACATAACAAAAGTTGAGGGTTACGTCTCTTACAACTTGATGAAATCTTTCTACGAAGCCATGAATTGCGTTGGACTTCAAGAAGATGGGATCAACCCTGTTTTGGCGACAACGGTCATGGGAACGAAGATTTCTATCAACGTCGAAGTTATTGCACGACTTATGGAGATTCTGATTAAAGATAGAATCATTGATCCACACGAACCCCAGACAGTTGCAGAGATTGCGGAGTCCAACAAACAGTTGTTCAATTCCCTCGCCAAAAACCCATACACCCAATCGACGTATGCCCACCTCCCAAACAATCTCCTTAAACCATCTCTTGCCGGCCTTGGAAAGATCGTATTCGGCAACATCTTGCCGGAAAAGGTGACTAGAGGTGCTATGTCAAGGGCTCAACTTCTTGTGCTATACTGCATAGAGAAGAAAATTAAGGTCTCACTACCTCAAATCATCATTCAACAAATTTTGCAGGTGATTCAAAATCGTTTAATAAAGGAACTCCTCGGCTACGAAGTCTTGATCATGAGGATGTTATACGAGGCAAACGTCAACACTTTTGATGAGTCTTGAAAGCAGATCACTGAGGCGGTTCAGCAGCCTCTATCTTCAAGACATTTGTTACAACTGGAGGGGTAACTGAGGAGGAAGTATTCGGCGCGACTTTAGGGGGAACTGGCGAAAGAATTAAAGACGAAAATGGACGTTACCGAACACGTCAATGCAAGATTCCTATTGGGGAGGTACCAAATATCGAGCCAAACCCAGCCTCGAATAATGATTCAACCGAGCACCTAATCTCTGAGGAAGATTTATTTGCCAACCTAAATCAACCTCAACCAAATCAGGATAGACAAGAAGTTTCAGCAAATCCACCTTCCTGGAACATGCCAACTCAAGGCAATACTACGTACCAAAGGTTTCCAACTCCTGAAGTACCGTATCGGCCAGTTCCACAAGTTCCTGTGAACCAACAACAACAAAATTTTGCTGCGCCAAATCTTGGAAGACAGGACATCCAATGAGCCCATGGTTGCAAAACTTTTCAACCCAAGCATATCCAAATGTCCAAGGGGTTCCAGTTAGGGAATCCTTGTACAGTCAAAACAACTACCCCACACCTATGAGTCAACCGTACGACCAATTCTTTCCACCAATGCCTACGGCCTACCCTCCACCTATGGGACAGTCAAACCACCAACCATCGATGGGGCAATCGACTAACCCATTCGAGCACTTAAATGTGATAGTAGCTAGTATTGCTCGGATACAGGAGACTCAAACTTCTTTGTTAACACGTATGCAAAACGTCGAAGAACAACGAGCAAATTCTCAACCTTCTTCTAGTAGTCTTTTTGTACCTAGCAGGAGGTCTAGAAGGAGCAGTAGTAGGCAGGAAAATCAGGAATGATAACTGGCATTGTAAAAATTTATTTTATATATGAATGAAAATGTTTTGTTTAAGACTATCTTTGGTGGGTTGACTTACAACCATTCTTTCTTTTGTATCACTAAACTTTGGAGTGGTATGGGACACAACAAAATTGGAGGATACTAAATAAAAGGAGTAAGAAAACCCATGACCTTGTATGAAAAGAAACATTTGGAGAAAGTTGCATTACTAAAATTATCACTAAGTTTACGCGGTATGGGACGAGTAAACTTGGACGATACTATTAGTGAACTACTATTCAGCAGATGTTTTATAGAGACCGTGTTCATACAACTTAACTTGGTTGACACCCTTATTACCAAATTCATGTGGAATGAGACACACGAATTTGGATAATAGTCGAAAAGACTAAACGAAAGAGTTTGAATACATAAGATTGCGATAGAACGTTAGATCAGGATAATTACCGAGGCAAATCTTAGAATTTTTATGACTCGTATGGATTTTCAATGAAATATATACATGTATGTTCACAAAAACCAGAACCAAAACATTTGAAATACTTGCAAAGTTTATACTTACTAGATAAACATTCTAACCTTGCTTTACACCATGGCCAAACATACGAGGCACATAAGATTCTTTGATTCCTTAACAAAAACCTTACACTATACTTAGAAAAATAGGTGGTTTTTTTTATTGCAGTACTCTCGAAATTGTTGCTAAGAATACCATAACATTATACTTGGCTACAGTTCCTAAATCATGGTTTTATTTTCTCCTTGCCAGTGAGAAAATACAAACCGGCAAGAGAGGAATGCCACGTACTGTCCGTCCAGCCGAGGAGGCACCTCCTGAGTTACAGAACCAGGAACTGCCACCTCCGACGACAGCACAGGCCACACCCGACACTGCGACAACGTCTGGGTAGGCAGTGCCACCCCAACCCACACCCTATGCCATGCCTTCGAGTATCGAAGTATTTTTTGCCAGATTTATAGAGGCGATGAAAGTAACTGTTCAGACGGTCGTTCATGAGACCGCGGCCAATCAAGTTGTCACTGTTCAGGCACCTGCGAGATCTGGGTCGGAGACTCAAACCAACCAGATTACGAAATACAAGAGGCTACAACCTCTTACTTTTGCTGGCACCATTGATGCTGAAGAGGTGAAGAAATGGCTGGATGAGTCAAAGAAGGCTCTCGATGCAATGGGAGTCGATGAGGCTCGAAAGATTCCACTACGGACATGACCTGACAACAGTTCGAGTCACTGTTTATTGAGTACTTCCCTGGCGCTCTGAAGAGGCAGAAGCGTCAGGAGTTCGCCAAACTATACCAAGGCGGCATGACAGTCAGGGAGTACGCTGGCAAGTTTAAAGAATTATTGGTCTACTCTCTTTCCACCATCTCAACGGAGCAAGATAAGACCGAGAAATTCTAAAATGGCCTTCGTCCTGGCATTCGACAAGCCTTGTCGATCTTGAATTTCAAGATTTCCATGGAGGTCGTTGACAAGGCCATGAGCTTTGAGCAGGAGAAGATTGTGTAGGAGTAGAGACTGAATAGGGGAAAATGGCCTGCAACGTTTTCCCAGCAGGGCTCGCAACAGGAAAACAAGAAGAAGCCCTACTATAATCAAAACCCACCCCTCTCAGTCCCTGTTAAGAAGAATGAGGCCACGACACCTACGGCTAAACCATCTAACCCGGACCATCAAGGTTTTCGCAATCATGGTCGCGGAGGCTGTAATGTCAGGAGTGGCCGTCGAAAAGGCAATGGCATAGGTGGTGGTCAGCACCACAATCAGCATGGCCAACAGAATCATCAGTAGTAGAGGCTGACGTGTTACAACTGCGCCAGGCAGGGCCATGTAAGAAATGCATGTCCGCACCTTCAGCAACCAGTTCTCGTTGTTTCAGTCCAACAAGCACAACCTGGTGCTAATGCCCAACCTAGGAAGAACCAGCAGAACCAAGGGCAACGGAACTAGGGCAGAGCATTTGCTATCGCTCAACAACCCCTCCCAGACAACAATGTAGTTGAAGGTATATTCTTAAATTAATGAAATCAGACTTGTACTTAATCGTGTTTCCGCGCACTCAGCTATCGTTATAATGCATTCGTGCCCTATCCGTGAGTGTCATGCCGGTTTAGGCGCGTCTGAGCGGGGTGTGACATTAATCATGACAGATCTTTCCCGATTCTGGAATTCACCAACACAGGTGATTCTCAGTCAAGATAACATATTGGATTAGGCTCAACATAATAGAATTACCCATACACTCAATCATAATATCACAAAGCTTTTATCTTTTTAAGGATTTTAAACCTAACGCTCTTATACCAGTATTGTCACGACGTCCCTGACGTAGGCTGACGTCATGACCAGCACAGTGTACTATACACTGTACATACCCATATACAGTATACAATACACTGTCAGCCTCAACGGACATTCACAATAATTTCCAAAATTTTTATAAGTTTTGACAGCATCTCCCCATAAAATGGACATTTCACACTTTTCCTTGATATACCACAAATCAAATCATATATATATATACTCATCCACAATATCCATTCATGCCATTCATTCCACAATAATTAATCCTCCCAATATCACAGGCATTTCATAACCCAAATTATCAAACCAAGATCCATGTTCCCATACAACCCATCTATGTGATAATATATATATATATATATATGAAAATAAAGAAAATATAATTTATTTCCTTCGCATACACGTACATCAACAAAGTAGGAATCTAAATCACGTATCTACTCTCGTGCTTTTCCTTTTAACTCTATACCTGAAATATTGAAGGAAATGGAGTGAGCAACAACAACTCAGTGAATGTATATCTTGATATGGCAATCATATGCATTTAGATAAACATGACATTTAAAATCATTTAAAACAATTATTAAACACATGCATCATTCAACGAATATATCATCCATGTCGACAACATAAATTTCATGATTTTTCAAGAAAACAATGCATCAGTTTTCACTAAGACCACAATCTCCCTCCTTCTCATAATGGAGCGGGTACGAACTCCTTATTATGCACCGATAAGGAGCCTACGCTCGGACCTCACATTACTCAATTCACAGTCATTTCAAGGATCTAAAATCCTTGTTAGGACAGTCTTACAGTCAATGAGGTTGCGCAAAACCTCATCCGGGGCTAATTCCTAACGAAATGGCAGCATATTTCATGCTCCAAATGCTAAAAACATTTATAAATTCAAGTCAAAACACAAGGCAATAGTATATACATAACATGCTTAAATTCAAACATTTCATATATATAGAATGTCATACAAGAACCAGAATCAAGAAATATACTCACAGTACAAGACTTTCCAACTTAAATACAATCACCGTCGCTTTCGAGTCCAATTCCAATTTAAATCCAACTAACTCAACCTGTCACAATCACTTCATAATTCAATTTCATTTATTCATATCTATTTACATATTTAATTTCTCAACTCACTTCAAATAACCAATAATAAATATCAACTTGACAAATATTATACACATTCTGTGAATTTAGATTTCAACTCAATTTAGGACTCATAAGCAGTTGAAGAAACTACTATTTCGTTTTTGTGGCCAATCTAGATATTTCCACAAGAAATAACAGTGAAAATAGATTTTCAATTCATATTTCCACTAGTTCTCAGTTTTATTTTTCTACTAGAACATATATCAATTTTATTAAAAATATAGTACATTCCTAAAATTATTCGGTCCACTGTAAAATCAGTCATACTACCATTCTATTACCTTCAACAGGTATTTTACTAAGGTTTTACACGTTCGCGAAGGTCATGAAAGTAAATTTTACTCACCAAAACCATATATTTAGTTATTAAAAATATCAAATCATATCCAACAATCACAATTTTGGTATCGAAACTTCCGAAATTCAGTTCTCTACGATTCTATGGTCTCAAACAAGAGTTTTATTGGATTCCAATTCCATTTTATTCACTGGAAATAATCACAGTACTGTTTACGATACGGTTCATTGGAAACATGTATAATTTTACTAAAATTGTCAAACGGTCTCCAAAAATCATGAAATTAGCATCGATGGACTCACAACAGTCCATTCTACCATTTTATAGCCTTAAACTAGAGTTCCATTGGGTTTTAATATGATTCAAAAGGTCTCCAATATCAACTCTAACTTCTAACAGCCATAAAAATTTCAAATGAACAAATAAATGAAATCTAACCACATATTCGGGGCTTCCAAAGTTTAGGGAGTGTTTTTCAACCCTTCGAACAAATTTTTATTCAAGTCGGGTCAAAATACCAATTTCAAAAACGTCGTAAAACACCTCCTATAGCAAAAATTAATCTGCTAGAATCGTCATACACTAGTTAAAGATCAATCACGACGAAAAATAGCGAAAATAGCTTGCCGACAAGACGGATTTGGCCGCGAATCTAGCGTTTCCCTTTTCCTCTCTTTCCTTCTCTTCGTTCTTCTTTCTCTCTCTTCTGTCTTTTTTTTTCATTCAAAACGTTGGAGAGTGATTAAAAAGAGAGATTTCTTTTTGTATGTTAGTTTGCTTCTTTGAGAAGCAACTTAAAAGATGAGCATGTATTATTTTATGATTCCATGCTCTTAGAGCCATTTAGCTACCCAACTTCCCTCTAAGCAACTATTCATTCAATAATTTGATTTATTTGCTCATACCCCTTAGCTATAACATGTATTTTCATATACGCGTATATTTGGCTTCTGCGTATAAAATATGTACATTATATATCTCGATATACGCGTAAGTCAACTTATGTATTTAATTAAATCTACGGGGTGTTACATGATCATTACACTCAAGCACATCTTGTTGAATATTCATTTCTTCTTTCTTCAAGGCTTCATAGCATTGTATCTCTTCTAGAATAATCAACTGTCTTGGTGGTGGTGGTGGTGGTGGTGTCATGTCTTGATATACTGAATCAACCCCCTTGACATCCTCTTCATCACTCAGGAAGGAATCTCTTTTATGTTGAGCGTTAAGAGATGAAATGATTTGCCCCATATAACCCTTTATATTTTTCATTGAAGCTTCCATTTTGTCCATGTGACACTCATCCCTCTTAATGTTCCACAAAATCATAAATTAAATCTTCCAAGGACGGCTTCTTTTCCACTTGATTGTAGATATCCGCTTGAGGTTGCAGCTCATTCCATTGATTGTTTAACCTAGGCTCATTCTTATCCGACCTCACTTCCGATAGATAATTAGTAAGTATATCTTCTAAGGATGGCTTTGTTCAACTTGATTATGGATGCCCGGAAAAAGTTGCAAGATATTCCATTGATTTTCATAAGAGTAGTTCTCATGGTTAGAAATACCCGAATGGTATTGATTGGGTAAAGGATCACCCATCCAATTATATGCCCAATTGTTACCATAATGAACCTGCTCCATACATGAACTCATTCATGAATATCCTCTGCTTGCAATTCTCATTTTCTCTACAGTAGATTGAGATCTTGCCTCAATAAACTCAAAAACTTACTGCTAGAGGTTAGATATTGTGGCGACCCCGCACCCCGGACCACCAACCCCGCAGGGAATGGCATGCGGAATGCCGGGGCGGGACGCCCGGCGTAGGCATCTCCGACCACTCCTCAACTCCCGTGAGGTGGTTGAGACCCTACGAGCCTTATCTCAAACAACGACATAATATCAAAAGGTACTAAACAAAACTACACACCGTATTAATCATCCAAGACAAGAGATAATCCATAAAAATGAACCATAAATAAAATCATAATCCCTACAGTCCATTAAAATTGACATACACATAAAGTCCAAAATTGTGGGTACAAATAAAAACCGTCATATGCCCACATGGTCTATCTAACAAGTCCCAACTCACCCATACTACAATGTGGTAAGTATTATAATTACATAATCCAAAATATAATACTTCATAATTTAAAACACAGTTCAATCAAAATGCCTCTCAACTCACATCGAGACTTTGGATTCTCTCGCAGGCAAGGCCCTCAAGATATGACTACTCTTTTGCCCTTATTCGGGACAGAAGGACCTGAAAGGGGAAAATGAGGGTGAGCCAACGGTGCCCAGTGAATAGAATTCAAATATGCTATCAATACTCATCAATAAATATCATGTATGCATGTCAATGTGTAGCATGATTAAAAGCTCATAACACATAGATATCAAGCATTTATAATAAGTTCAATGCAAGTAAAAGCTTATCAATTTGGATCCACATTCCACATGCATTGGGTTACTAGTGCACGTCTATTTCACCGTACCGTTGATCCCAATCATGATTTATTTGGAGTTACTAGTGCATGTCTATTTCACCGTACCGTTGACCCCAATCATTTCTTTTCCTAAAACCTTCCTATGACAAGGTTAAGTCCCCCTATTAGCCAAATAGATGGGCCCAACCAAAGTCATAAGGTTTTCTCAAATCAATGCATCATTCAAAACATTAGAACACATTCATGCTTTCAACATACAATATATATAAGTGATATGATGACATAAAAGATATAATCATAAATGAAGTCTACTCATAACCAAGCCTCGCGAGAGTATTTAACCACACATGACCACCAAACCGAATCAACCCAATCAAGATCCTGAAACATTCATCAATATCCTACCATACATCAATTTTTATGCTCAATCACATAGACATTACACATCAACCCTAAATCAGCCCACATATAGACAATAGGCCTAAATCCCATCTAATCCCATCATTCAACTCAAATCACATGACTTAGGCCTCTAATGCATAGTTCTCATACATAAACCATTCTATTAATCAAAAATACTAATTTTCAATTCTTTAAGCATAAACATGCCCAAATTAGGTCACTTGATCACAAGTAGGCCTAACCCATGATATGGTCACAACCACCAAATCAGTAGCATAATCAACCCTAATCATGCTTAATTAAACATAAGTTGCATCAATTCAATGATTCTAGGCCAAAAGCATCAAAAGCCCTAAAATATAAAATTTTCTATACTTAGGCCATATTGTCGATTTACACTAGGTCACCATGTTCAGCCATGTATATCACTAATTTTGCATCATGGGTTCATCAACAATGGCAACTAGGTCAACATAGCTGACATGCAAGCTATTTGGAAAGGTCTAAGTTCATATTCTAAATTTGGGTCTAATACAAGCAACCCTACCAATTCTTCATTTAATATTCTGTTCAGAAGTATCAATCTACCAACAAAAATATGTAATCACAAAATCAACCGTACAGATTGAATTATGTGAAGAAACAAACCTTTTGTCCAAATATCAGCCCAATCAAACGGTGCACCGTAAGGATCAGTATCTTTGATGAACAAGTCTCTAATCAGATAATTTCTCATTTCCTGCTGCAAATACTCAAACTCAGATGACTATATCACACAACATACCAAACTCATAAACATCTCCACCGTTCAGAATGCAGAAATATCAGTATTAAACTACATACCCAAATTTGATATTCATCCAACGGTAGATTGAGGAGATCTATAAGTTTGAGCAAAACGGCGCGAGAAATCCAGACTTTCCGACCAGCTTTGTTTGAGAGGTTAGATCTCTTAGACGAAACCTCTCATCAAGATCTCCACCGTTCAGAACGCAGAACCATAATCTACGAACTTGCTGACAGAATTGTAGCTTCTGACCATATATCCCGAAGATCCAGCTCTTTGATGAAAACATCGCAGAGATTTTCCTCCTGCAACTCCCTCTTTCTTTCTCTTCTTCTTTCCTTTCACTTCTTTTCTTTTATTTTTTTCCTTTCTCTCCACTCATCTCACTTTCTAGCACATTCTTGGATTCCCTCCACTCACCTCACTTTCTAGCACATTCTTGGATTCCCTCCACTCACCTCACTTTCTAACACATTCTTGGAGAAGAGAAGTGGGCATGGGACACTTGTCCACTTTCATGCACCAACCTTCACATGTGTTGGTCTCATACTACCCATACCAACCACATGTACTTTAACCAATCTCATACTTCGATGTATTTTAAATGTCCAATCCATTTATTACACCAAATTTTTATTCTCATTTATCCTTTTATTCAATCAATCCTAACCCATATCAATTCACGGTTTAATGGGCCCATGCATAAAAATAACATATGCATTATACTTTAATTTAACATGACCCATATACAATTTATAATACACATATTTATATACATTATCAAGCATCAACTATACAAACATTAAACAACCATCAAACAAATACCAACCATATCAAGGCAACACATAGAGTTTGGGCAAAGTGCAATTGAGTTATGGGCTAGATGAAATAATTTTCGGGGCGTCACAGATATTGGCGCCGATAACCCTTGAATAGGATAAACTGGCCCAAAACTATATTGAAAAGTTGAGTGATTGAAATTGTAGGTCATTGCTCTACAAAAGAAATAAAAAAAGAGAAAAATAAAAAAAAATTAGAAAAAAAAGTCTAAATTAAAATTCAAACCCATTACTACCAATATTGATAGAAAGTAAACAAATTCCCCGGCAACGATGCCAAAACTTGATGCAATAAATTTAAATTTGCAAGTGTACGAATATCAAGTTATAATACCCATGGTGAGTGGGTTATCGTATCCACAGGGAATTATTACTTTCTCTCAATTATCAATTCACAGATTTAGAACTTTATTTAGACGATCAATAGAAGATATCACTAGAATAAAAGTGTTGAAAATTAAAGTTTGAATGTAAGCAAGAAAATAAAAAGAAAATTTAAAATATGAGAAATGTCTAGAGAATTAATTTCACCTAACCTTCAATTATGTAATTTAAACATGCTTATTATCAAATCAATTTCTTAATCTATAAGTCAAAACCCTTGCGTCTCTAATTCCCTCTCTCAGGTGCCGAATTAGAACGTATTGTTAAAAACAAGGTTCGATCTCTCAATAAAACCTAAATGCTAAACAACCCATTAAACTCCGTAATTTTCCTACAACTTCATGAAACTTTGTAAACCTCTCGATTCTACAATAATTTCATGTCATAATCCCCCTTTTCCAACCTAGAAAACCCTCTCTCGAGTTCCTTCCAAGTCTAACTTCATTCGATATGTGATCAAGAAACCGAAAGCATTAAGCATATGAAATCATGAATAAACTAGAGAACTTTCATTGATAATAAACTAAATCTAAAATTAAACCATAATATTAAAGTTAGGATCCATCTCTTCTCTAGAAAATAGAATTAGTTCATGGACATGATTACAAGAGAGAAATTGAAAGAAGAAATCATCAAGATAAATTGTAAATGGAAGAAAAGTAAGAAAACCCCATTTTCCTTCAAGAATTTCTTTGCAACTCTCCTCCTTCTTCAACCTCTTCTCTTGCTCTCCTCCTTATACTCTACCCTTTTGCAAACCCTAGCCGTCCTCTCTCCTCCCCTTTTTGTGACTCCAAACCCTCTTATATGATAGTCCTTTAAGTCTAGAAGAAGTAGAAAAGATCGCATCCAATTTTGAGTTGTATAACCCAAGATATTGCAAAAATACAAAACTCACACAAAAGCAGATTTTGTATTAGCGCCGCACTGCGGTACCCAAAACGTGAAATGCACTGTTTTGTGCATTTTCTTCATGTTTTTGCACTTTTTCTCCATGGGACTTGTTGTGCAATGCCTTGGGACTTTTTTTCCATCTTTTATGCCTCAATTAATCCCTTTAAATCTCTTTATTCTCCTACGAAACAAAACACAAAAACACAAGTAAGTCCATCATACTCATCAATTGCTAAAACTCAAAATGTAACTATATACTAAAAATGCAACATGAAACATGATAACATGAAAATGACACCAATAATTTTTGAAAAAGTTCCTAAAAATCATATTTATTTTCCTAAACTAACCTAATGCATTTTATTCATGAAAACAACTAAAATTAACCTATAAAACTCATAAAAACACTAAAATGAACCTAAGACACAAAATATGCAAAATATGCCAAAAACACCTAGAAATTACGAAAATGTTTCTAAAAACCTAATAAAAATCCTACAAATTACTATGTATAAAACTCAACTTATCAAAAGACCTAATTCCAAAATGTGTTTTCCACCACCCTCCTGAAATTCCGGGATTCATGTGTGGAAAACACTTGTTAGGTGTTGTTCTAGGTTAGGGAAGGCCATTAACATCATCAACAAGCTTAAAATAGTCTAAACGTGCAAACCCTAGGTCAAGAACCCTACAAATCCGGGATTCATAGCAAACCCTAGGTCAAAAGAAAGCTTGCATACATGAATGAAAGAGATAAAAGGAAGTAAATGAGGAAGAATATTATACCTTAGAGGGTTTTTGGCCAAAAATGCACCAAACCCTAGCCTTTTCCTCCACTTTTCTCTTCTCCCCTTTTTTTCCTCTTCTCCAAGCTCTCTTCCCTCTTTTGAAAGTGAAAAAAATGAGTAAAAAAATGTCCCAATGGATTTTATAGAAGGTAAGTTGCATTTTGGGCCCACATGAAAAAAATCCACTTAAATAAAAGAAACAGTTTTCCTACTACAATTACTTGCACTTAGATAATCAATTTCTTGCAAACAACTCACCAATTAAACATCTTAACCATTCAAAATTTTTATGAGTCAATTAGTTACCAACCTTCTGGTAAAATTTCAGCTCAATCCAAAGGTGGAATTGCGAGATCCAACCGTTTGATCAAAACTGCGCAAGAAAATCCGCAAATCCGAGGAACAATGTTTGGAGTTTTATACCTCATAGTAGACAACCGCAATCAAGATCTTCACCATTCATAATGAAGATCTATCAGAGAAGAATAAGCAGGAAAACTTTCAGCTCAATCGGACCACAGATCTATGAGATCAAGCCATTCATGTGATCGGTAACAGAAATTTCTTCATCCATGGAGCGAGCTTCACTGATCCAAAACACTATTTTTGACATGTTTCGACACCGAACGGGTTTTCGATCATTCTGAAACTTTACACACACATTAAACAACTTAAAAGCATGCAAAGACACTTGAACCAACTTGCGTCGAGCATCAAATATGTATACACATACGTATACGGGTACTCTACGGGTCAAAATGACGTCATTCAAAGGTACGGGCGTTACATCTTTGTTGGGCATTAATTGACTCATTCTTCTTTAACTTATTGGAAGTCTCTCCAATGAACTTAGCCAAAATGTCCTCAATTGGTGCCTTCATTTCTTGTGGTTGTGAATTGAATCCCGGTGGTTGCAACACATTTCTAGTGTTGGAGTAAGAAAAACTTTCATGATTTCTCACACCCGGATGGTACTGATTTGGAACTTTACTAGTACTTCCTTGATTTCCTTTATAGTCACCTTGGTTCCCTCTATAGTTGTACAATCGGTTGTTCACAAATTGTACTTACTCTTCTTGACCACCAAACCCTTGAGGAATTGCACTCGCTGCTGCAACAGATGTTGTGGAAGATGAAGGACTTCCTTGTAGAGTGGAGACTTTGTCAGATAAAGCCGCCATATGATGCAACATACTAGCCATTTGTGCAAGCAAAGAGGTCATATGGTCAACCTCATGCAACCTAGCCACTTTCTTCATTGGAGCCCTCTCACTTGAACGCTCATAGGTGTTTGAGGCCATCTCTTCAATCAACATGTGGGCTTCATTTGCAGTCTTCCTCAATAGTGTACCTCCTGTGTCACACCCCGCCCGGATGCGCCTAAACCGGCGGTACACTCGTGGACGGGGCGTGCATTTGGACCAATAACAATGGTAACAACAGAGTGCGCAGCGAAAATACAATACACACACTGTACAAATCTGATTTCATTTAATTCAGAATACTTTTGTACATAAAATGGTAAAGGGAACATACTCCCAAAAATTCCCAATGAATTATACAAGGGTATAAAATGTGGGCCTCAGAACCTGCACCCAGTCCACCCTAATTTCCTGTGAAAGATTGGATAATAATGGAGTGAGCTTAACGCGCTCAGTGGGTAAATAGTGCATGAGTATAACAATTAATAAAGCATACTTCAATATCAAATATCATAAATACACATGTGAGCATCATAATCAATCAATATGCATGTATGCATGACACCGTCTCGTAATGGTTTGATGAACGTACATCGCCTGAGTTCACGTACAGGAACGATGCTCTAGATTCACGTACAAATGTCCCTCCCCGGGCGTAGCCGGGTTCTCATGTACGTCCCTCTCCAAAGAAATGTAATGAATAACGAGCAATGCTCCTAACTATTCTATAAGTCATAAACCATATACGTCCCTAGGTGGTGATATGTATGATGCCAATGCATGAACTGGTCTAGTCTACTGATCTAGACTTTTCTTGACATTTAGACTGACTTTGGCAACGTCTGGTGATCCTTATCAGGGTCGGTAACACGACGTGCAAGATTAGGACATTCAGTATTACTGTATAAGCTGATAGCTTTCAATAAGACCAACTAGATCAGTCCCCAGTTGAGAGGTGAGACACAAGGTCTGCTTAAATACCAATCGCCTAGAGCAGCCCGCCGCCTCCCGTTCACTATTTAAAGTTACTGAGGACAAGACTGAGTCTAGTTGAGTCAGATTGACCACAAATCCGGTATTATAACAGTGTGATACATGAATTCCAAATATACAGGCATAAGTGCAGCAGTATAAATAGTATCTGACATAATGCAGTGTAAATGAACAGTAGACATAATAATAATTGAATGTAAACTTTAATAAAAGTTATGAAACATGCAAACCTATGTTTCGTTCCCCACCTTCAGATAAAAACTTCTTCTTTCAGATCTGACGCTTTCCTCCGGACAGAACTTCGTTGCACCGCACCGAGAGTTTCGAACATAGAGTCTCAAAACTAAAAACTCAGAATGAGTAGAAAGGAGAAGAAATTCACAAGAGAATGCGATTTGGTGTGAGGAATGAGAAATGAGGAGGGTTCCTTATATAGAGATTTTTGCGCCTGAACGTTCTGGCATGCGCCTGAACGTTCTGTCATGCGCCTGAACATTCTGGTATGCGCCTGAACGTTCGGGCATGCATTGCGCCTGAACATTCGGGCATGCGCCTGAACGTTCTGGTATGGGCCTGAACATTCCGGCAAGCGCCTGAACATTCTGGCAAGTGCCTGAACGTTCTGTCATGCGCCTGAACCTTCTGCCATGCACCAGAACGTTCGGGCATGCATTGCGCCTGAACGTTCTAGCGTGCGCCTGAACGTTCTGGCGTGCGCCTGAACGTTCGGGCATGCGCCTGAACATTTTGGCATGC
This sequence comes from Paratinospora sagittata, assembly GCA_035771175.1. Taxonomy (NCBI): domain Eukaryota; kingdom Viridiplantae; phylum Streptophyta; class Magnoliopsida; order Ranunculales; family Menispermaceae; genus Paratinospora; species Paratinospora sagittata. The sequence goes on from CM069610.1 coordinate 20,796,224, forward strand.
GCCCGAACGTTCTGGAGTTTCCCAAATAGTAATTTTTTTTTTGTGAAATACAGGGTATTACACTCTACCCCCCTTAAAGGGATTTCGCCCTCAAAATCAAGTGAAGTAGTTATGATGGTTATTTGTTTGAGATTCACTGCCGGCGTCATCTCTTGCGAGTTCAGGGTAGTGGTTGGATGATCCCTGAATAGAAGTGTGGCCGGTGGAATCCTCATCATCATAAAATCATGGAGAGCAAATAGAATCGGATTCGTCCTTTGAAGATTCCAACCTTTGCATAACAGATGGTGGCATGGGATTGTTACGAAAAAGCGATGCACGCTCTGGCGATATGGATCGCTGTCTGTGTGGTGATGGTGTGCATCACTATATCCATTGATATTAAATTCAGACGTCGGCGTAATTATTTAAGAGAAACAATGTATTGAGATAAGTGTAAACAATGTTTCATCATTTTATTGATGAGTGGAAATAGTACATTATATCACATCATCAGTTGGTACTAGAAAACAATTCAGGGTATTTCTGTTTAATTGTTGCTTCTAGTTCCCATGTTGTTTTTGCGATGCCGTAGTGATCCCAGAGCACCTTCACAAGTGGTATGCTACATCGCCTTAGTTCTTGAGTTTTTCTATCCAAAATCTGTATCGCTCTCTCCTGATACTTATTTCCTTCCTCAACCCGAACCTCGACTAAAGGGATGATATGCGAAGGATCAGGACGATACTAGCGAAGCATAGATACGTGAAAAATGTCATGAACTTTATGCGTGGACGATGGAAGGAACAGACGATAAGCAAGTTTGCCAATACGGTCAATGATCTGAAATGGATCGATATACTGCGGGGAGAGCTTTCCTTTGACCCCAAAGCGTTTGACACCTCTTGTGGGCTAGACTTTTAGAAAAATAAAGTCCCCCTTATCAAATTCTAGAGGTTGTCTCCATTTGTCAACATAGCTCTTCTGTCGACTTTGTGCAACACGAAGTCGTTCCTTTACTAGTGTGATCTTCTCAGAAGTCTCTTGAACTAGTTCAGGGCCTAACTGCGGTCGATCTGCCATATATAACCAGCATACCGAAGATCTGCAAGGGGGACCATAGAGAGCCTCGTACGGTGCCATGCCGATACTAGTTTGGTAGTTGTTGTTGTATGCAAACTCAGCTAAATGTAAATACTTTACCCAACCGTCATTAAAGTCCAAAATGCAGCATCGTAACATGTCTTCTAAGATTTGGATAAGCCGCTCTGACTGCCCATCAGTCTGAGGGTGGAAAGTTGTGCTCATAGTGATCTTAGAACCCATTCTACTCTGGAAGCTTTTCCAAAAGTTTGATGTGAATCGAGGGTCTCGATCAGAGACGTTTGTGAGTGGTATGCCATGAAGGCGTACGATCTCTCTTTCATATAATTCTGCAAGTTTGGCGGGATTATCCGTGAACTTTATTGGCAAGAAGTGTGCAGACTTTGTAAGTCTGTCAATGATAACCAAGATGGCATCTTGCCCTTTATTGTTTCGAGGTAAGGACGTGACAAAATCCATTGCGATGTTCTCCCATTTCCATTCTCCAATAGGTAACGGCTGGAGAAGTCCAGAGGGAAGTCTTCGTTCTGCCTTAACTTTCTAGCAAACGAGACATCGAGCGACGAAGTCTGTAATGGCCTTCTTCATTCCAGAAAACCAGAATTGTCGCTTGACATCCTTGTACATCTTGTCACCCCCAGGATGCATAGCGTACGTTGAACAGTGCATCTCAGTGAGCACTTCTTTTAGAACCTCAGGATCGTTCGGTAGACAGAGATATTTTTTATAGAAAACGGCTTCGTCTCCAAAGACCGACCAATGAGGAAGGTCCTGGCCGCTGAGTAGAATTTCTCGTTTCTCCATTAACATAGGGTCATTGGCTTGAGCGGCTGAAATCTTTCGAACGAGCTCAGAGTTGGCTGATAATTGAGAGAGTCGTGGTCTTGGTCCCTCTACGTTCAGCTGTAGGTTAAAGTTCTCCAACTCTGTAGCCAACTTCCCCATTTCGTAGTTAAGAGTGCAAGCAACATAAGATTTTCTACTCAGGGCATCGGCCACAACATTAGCCTTTCCGGGATGGTACTGGAGTTGAAAGTCATAATCTTTCAAGAATTCCAACCATCGTCTTTGGCGGAGGTTTAGGTCTCTCTGAGTGTATATGTACTTAAGACTCTTGTGATCCGAGAAGACCTCAAACCGTTCACCGTATAGGTAATGACTCCATAACTTCAGTGCAAATATGACAGCTGCAAGTTCCAAGTCATGTGTTGGGTAATTACCCTCATGAATCTTCAGTTGTCTGGATGCATATGCAACCACTTGGCCTTCTTGCATTAGCACGACACCTAAGCCTTGGAGAGAGGCGTCGGCGTATAATGAAAATCCAATTGCATTTCTTGGAGTGATAAGTACAGGTGCTATCGTGAGGCGTTTCTTCAATTCCTGAAATGATGCTTCACAGGCGGGAATCCAGATAAATCGCACGTCTTTTAGAGTGAGCTTGGTCATAGGTTCAGCAATCTTTGAGAAGTCCTTGATGAAGCGTCTGTAATAGCCAGCCAAACCAAGAAAACTCCTAATCTGAGTAACAGTGGTAGGCTGCTTCCAATTTAAAACTACTTCAACCTCAGAAGGATCTACCTCAATGCCATTGCCTGAAACCACATGGCCTAGAAATTAAACTCTCTTTGCCCAAAATTCGCACTTACTCAACTTTGCATACAGTTGGTGGCTTCTCAAGGTCTGGAGGACTATCTTCAACTGTATTTTATGGTCTTCCTTGGTTGAGGAATATATCAAGATGTCGTCCACAAAAACCACCACAAATCGGTCTAAGTATAACCTGAATATGCGATTCATCAAATCCATGAATGCAGCAGGTGCATTTGTTAGACCGAACGGCATAACTAAGAACTCGTAATGACCGTACCGAGTTCTGAACGCCGTCTTGGTGATGTCCGACTCTCGGATCCGGAGCTGGTGATAACCGGACCGTAAATCAATCTTAGAGAAGTATTTGGCTTCTTTAAGTTGGTCGAACAAGTCATCGATCCTGGGTAATGGATATCTGTTCTTGATGGTGACATTATTCAACTTGCGATAATCGATGCAAAGTCGTAACGAACCATCCTTTTTGCGAACAAACAGAACTAGAGCGCCCCAGGGTGATGAACTCTTTCGGATTAAGCCATTACTCTCTAATTCCTTTTTTGTCTAATTCGACTAGCGCGATATTAGACATTCTGTATGGTGGAATTGAGATAGGCCCTGTCCCAGGTATGAGGTTGATTTCAAAATCGAATTCCCTAACTGGAGGTAGACCAGGAAGTTCATTAAGAAAAACTGTTGGGAATTCAGATATGACTGGAACATCGTGTACTTCGGGAGGGTCTAGTGTTGGTGATTCATTTCCGTCACCAAGGGACAACGCTCAAAGTTGTAACTTGAGAAGGGCAACTATTGATTTGTGTATCCATTTCCTTGTTCCCTGAATCTTGACAAACTCTCCTGTAGGCAAGGTTAACTGAACTTGCTTGTTCATACAGTCGATCTTTGCATTTAGTGGTGCTAGCCAGTCCATGCCGAGGATGATGTCGAAGTCTTCAATATCCATCACAAAATGATCTGCATATATTATCTGTTCTGACATTCGAAGCTCACATCGAGAGCACAACAAATTCACGTCAGTACCAGATCCGAACGGTGATATGACATGGAGTGTGATGTTTGTGGGTTCAGGATGCAGGCCTAAATGTCTTATCAATGACGACGATATAAAAGAATGCATAGCACCTGAATCAAACAAAACATGCACTAATGTGTTTAACAAAGGAAAGGTACCTTCGACTACATTGTTGTCTGGAAGGGGTTGTTGAGCGATGGCATATGCTCTGCCCTGATTCTGTTGACCCTGGTTCTGTTGGTTCTGCCTGGGTTGGGCATTAGCAGCAGGTGGTGCTTGTTGGATTGGAACTACGGGAATAGGTTGCTGAAGGTGCGGACATGCATATCTTACATGGCCCTGCTGGCCGCAATTGAAACAAGTAGGCCTATACTGCTGAGTGCGGTGCTGGCCATGCTGATTGTTCTGCTGGCCTTGCTGATAGTGGTGTCGACCACCACCACTGCCATTGTTGTTTCTACGGCCACCCCTTCCATAACGACCTCCACGGCCATGATTTCGGAAACCCTGATGGTTAGGGTTAGAAGATTCAGCCGCAGGTGTTGTGCTCTCATTCTTCGAAACAGCTGCTGGGAGGGCTGGGTTTTGACTGTAGTATGGCTTCTTCTTGTTGCCCTGTTGCGAGCCTTGTTGGGAAAATGTTGCCGGCCATTTGCCCTTATTCATTCGTTGTTCTTGTAAGAGCTTCTCTTGTTCAAAGCTCATGGCCTTGTCAACAACCTCTTTGTAAATCTTGAGATCCAAGATCGATAAGGCTTGTCGAATGTCATAGCGAAGGCCATTATAAAATTTCTCAGTCTTATCTCGCTCCGTTGAGATGGTGGAGAGATAGTAGACTGATAATTCTTTGAATTTTCCAGCATATTCTCTGACGGTCATGGTGCCCTGGTATAACTTAGCGAATTCCTGTCGCTTCTGCTTCGTCACTGCGCTGGGAAAATACTCATCAATAAACATTGACTCGAACTGTTGCCAAGTCATATCGACTACGTTGTCCTGTGGGTCTTCTTTCACTGTGATCCACCATTTGTTTGCTCCACCAACAAGTTGGTAGGTTGCTAGTGGAATTTTGCGAGTCTCATCGACTCTCATTGCATCAAGAGCCTTCTTTGACTCATCCAGCCACTTTTGCACCTCATCAGCCTCAATGGTGCCAGCGAAAGTAAGAGGTTGTATCCACTTGTATTTAGTAATCTGATCGGTTTGAGCTTCCGACCAAATTTTACAGGTGCTTGAACCGTGGCAACCTGACTGGTCGCGGTCTCACGAAAGGCCGTGTGAACAGTGTCTTTGATTGCATCAATAAATCCAGCGAAAAAGGTTTTCATGCTCGAAGGCATGGTAAAGGGTGCGAGTGGGGGTGGTATTGCCTGCCCAGATGTAGTGGCAGTGTTGGGTGTGGCCTGTGCTGTTGTCGGAGGCGTCGGTTCCTGAATCTCAGGAGGTGCCTCCACTGCTGGGCGAACAGTACGTGGCCTTCCTCTCTTCCTGGTTTGCATTTTCTCACTAGCAAGGAAAATAAAACCAAGATTAAGAAACTGTAGCCAAGTATAATGTTATAGTATGCTCAGCAACAAATTCGAGAGTACTGCAATAGTAAAATCACCTATTTTTCTAAGTATAGTGTACAGTTTTTGTTGAGGAATCAAATAATCTTATATAACTCGTATGTTTGGCAGGGTGAAAAAAAAACAAGGTGAGAATGTTTATATAATAAGTACAAAACTTTGCAAGTATTTCAAATGATTTGGTTTTGGTCTTTGTGAACATACTTAAAAATCCATACGAGTCATAAGAATTCTAAGATTTGCCTCGGTAAATATCCTGATCTAACGTTCTATCGCAATCTTATGTATTCAGACGCTTACTCTTACTCTTTTCGATTATTATCCAAGTTCATGTGTCCCATACCACAAGAATTTAGTAATAAGGGTGTTAACCAAGTTAAGTTGTATGAACACGGTCTCTAAAATCATTGGATGAATAGAAGTTCACCAATAGTATCGTCCAAGTTCACTCGTCCCATATCGTGTAAACTTAGTGATAATATTAGTAATGCAACTTTCTCCAAATGTTTCTTTTCACACAAGGTCATGGGTTTTCTTACTTCCACATTTTATTTAGTATCCTCCAATTTTGTTGTGTTTCATACCACTCCAAAGTTAGTGATACAAAAGAAAGAATGGTTGTAAGTCGGCCCACCAAAGATAGTCTTTAAACAAAACAATTTCATTCATATATATATCAAAGAAAAGTTTACAATGCCAGTAATTAATTTTGACTTTCTTGCCTACTACCGCTCCTTCGAGATCTACTGCTACGTAGAGAATGACTACTAACAGAAGGTTGAGAGTTTGCACGCTCTGCGTCGGAGTTTTGCAAATGGGTTAATATATTATTGTGGCTCTCTCTCAGTTCAACAATAGTGGATGCCATTTCGTCTAACCGTTCAAGTAAGTTAGTCGGTTGTCCCATTGGTGGTTGATGGGTCGTTTGTCCCATAGGTGAAGGGTAGGCCATAGACATTGGGGGAAAGTATTGGTTGTATGAGTGATTCATAGGTGGAAGGTAGTTGTTTTGATTGTGCGGAGATCCCCTAACTGGAACCCCTTGGATGTTTGGATTTGTTTGAGGTGAAAAAGTTTGAAACAATGGGCTTATTGGGATATTTTGCCCTCCATGATTTGGTGACGCCCAATATTGTTGTTGTTGGTTCACAGTAACGTGTGGAACTGGCTGATACTTTACCGTAGGAGTTGGAAGTCGTTGGTACGAAGTAGTGCCTTGAGTGGGCAGGTTCCAAGTTGGTGGATTTGCTTGCGGACCTTGACTATCATGACTTTGTGTAGGTTGATTTAGTGTGGCATATAACTCTTCGTCAGTTAATGGTCGATCGGTTGGATCATTATTCAGGACTGAGTCTGATGTAGGATTTGAATTTGAATCATTATTTGGGCCTTCGTTAACGGGCATCTTGCGTCGACTTTTGCGAAGGCAACGCCCATGCTGGTCTCTCCTTCTTTCGGCATTTCTTATCGTCGTGCCTAATACATCTTCGTCAGTTACCCCTCCACTTGTACCATATGTCTTGAAGATAGAGGATGTTGTAACTGGTTCAGAGATCAGCTTCGACGTTCCATCAAAAGTGGCGACGTTGGCCTCGTATACTATCCTCATAATCAAGACTCCGTAGCCGAGGAATTCTTTTCTCAAAAGGTTTTGTATCACCCTCAACATTTGTTGGATAATAATGTGAGGTAGGGAGACCGTAATTTTTTTCTCTATGCAGTATAACATAAGAAGTTGAGCCCTTGACATAGTGCCTCTAGTCCTCCTTTCTGGCAAGATGTTGTCATATACAATCCTTCCTAGGCCGGCAAGAGATGGCTTAAGATGATTGTTTGGGAGGTTGGTGTACGTTGATTGAGTGTATGGCTCTTTGGCAAGGGAATTGAACAATTGTTTATTAGATTCTGCGATCTCTGCAACTATCTGGGGTTCATGTGGATCAATAATCCTCTCCTCAAGCGGAATCTCCAAAAGTCGAGCAATAATCTCGATGTTGATAGGATTTTTCGTTCCCATGACTGTTGTCTCCAAAATAGGGCTGATCTCATCTCCGTGAAGTCCCACGCAATTCATGGCTTCATAGAAGGATCTCACCAAGTTGTAAGAGACTTGACCCTCGACTTTGGTTATATTTAACCAATCCAGTGTTCGTTGAGCAGACAGAGAAAGTCAAGTTGATTCAGCAGAGGCTGAAGTTGGCTCAGGACAGGCAGGAGAGTTATTATGATAACCGGCATAGGCCGTTGGAGTTTGCAGTGGGAGACCTAGTTTTGCTTAAGGTCTTGTCACTCAAGGGCCAGATGAGGTTCGGCGTCAAAGGGAAGCTTGCCCCTAGGTTCATTGGGTCATTCCAGATTGTTGAAAGGATTGGACTGGTAGCGTCCAGGTTGGCTCTACCTTCCCAGCTCGATGGTGTTCATGATGTATTCCATGTATCGATGTTGAGGAAGTACATTGATGATCCATAAAGGAAGTCTTATCCTGATCCAGCTCATGTGCTTGATGTGAGTCATCTGAAAGTTGGGGAGGATACGACTTATGCAGAGTTGGCTATTCAAATTGTGGCTCGTCGGGTTCAGAAATTGAGGAATAAGGAAATCCTAGTTCTGTGAGTCCAATGACAATTCCATGATAATGAAGAGCAAACCTGGGAGCGTGAGGAGCAGATGAGGGAGCATTTCCCCGATCTTTTTACCGACTGAGGTTAATTCTCTTGCTTTTATTTTGAGGACAAAATTCCTTAAGTTGGGGAGAATTGTAACGCCCGTACCTTAGGATGCCTTCATTTTTACCCACAGAGTACCTGTATACGTATGTGTATACATATTTGATGCTCGAAGCGTGTTGGTTCGAGTGTCTTTGCATGGTTTTAAGTTGCTTAATGTGTGCATAAAGTCTCGAAATGATCGAAGACCCGTTTGACGTCGAAACATGTGGAGCTCGCTCCATTGATGAAGAAATTTTTGTCACCGATTACATCAATGGCTTGATTTCCTAAATCCGTGATCCGATTGAGCTGAAATTTTTCAGCTTATTCTTCTCTGATAGATCTTCATTATATATGGTGAAGATCTTTATCGGAGTTGTCTACTGTGAGATATAAGACTCCAAACACTCTTTCTCGGATTTGTAAATTTTCTTATGCAATTCTGATCAAACAGTTGGATCTCAAAATCCCACCGTTGGATTAAAGTGAGATTTTACCAGACAGTTGGTAACGGACTCATAAATATTTTGAACGGTTAAGATGTTAAATTCATGAGTCGTTTGCAAGAAATTAATTATCTAAGTGAAAGTAATTACAACAAGAAAACTGTTTCTTTTATTTAAGTGGTTTTTCTTGTGGGCCCAAAATCTTCTATAAAAGCAACCAGCACCTAATTTTCGGCTCATTTGCTCATTTTTCACTTAGAAAATAGGGAAAAGAGCTGGAGAAGAGAAAAGGAGAGGGAAGCTAGGGTTTTGGTGATGTTTGCTCAAAAATTCCTAAGGTTTGCATATTTTCCTGGTTTTCTTCCTTTAATCTCTTTAGTTTAAGCATGTGAGTTGTATTTTGACCTAAGCAATGCCATGGGTTTTTAGTTGAGGGTGTTCCAGACCTAGGATTCCTTTGCATGTATGTTTTTATGAACCCTAGTGTTGAATGGAGGCCATTGATACCATTTTCCCCAATTTCTCACTTGGATTTGGTGGAACCCTTTGTAAATGGACCTACACTTGGTTCATGGCCTTAGACTTTTCCAAATGGCTTGCATGTCATCTATGTTAGGCTTATGGACACTAGAAACTGATTCATGCATTTTGTTAGAGATTTCCATGGTGAAATCATTGGGTTTAGTACAAATGGCCCTTGTTTGGTTCATTGACCTAGGGTTGAGAACAAGCCTTGCATGTCAACCAGTGGGCATTGTTGATGAACCCATGATGCTAGATCAGTATTTTGCATGGCTGAACATGGTGACTTAGTGTAATTTTGGCCTAGGCCATGTGATTTGGGAAATTTCAATGAATTTGGGGATTTTGACCTAGACTTGGTCAATTGATGAAATTAACTTGGCAAATAGTCTAATTAACCCTATTTATGATTGAATGCCTTGTATTATAGTGGTTGGATCAACCTATTGCATTCAATTGGGTTAAATGTGGGTTAATTTGGTATCAAATGGTTGAATTGAGCAATATGGGATTAGCTCATGGGTATGACCATTTTAGAATCTTAATTGGCTATGTAGTTCGGTTTAAACATGGTTGTTTGGCACACGATAGACTGATTTTCAGTATTTTGTAAACCATATCATTTGCAGGGATTTGTGAACGATCTAAGTAACCCAAATAGGCCAATTGGTGGTTGAGGTGCTTAGGAGTGGTTTAGTGCATTCTAGTACTTCTTGTGGTTGGATTGGCTTGGCTAAGTCTAGCCAATGAATTTGTGAGTGTTTCTTTACTTGTGATTTCTATATGTGGAATTGTAGTATAAATGAGTCTTTAAATGCTTATCTAATGTAGTATGCATGATTTAATGGTTAATGAAATGTATTTGAGCATAGTCAGTTGGGAAAGCAATGTGGGTTGGATCTCCTAGCATGGGATTCTCTTTTAGGGAATTTCATTGAGGCTGGATGGTGATCCCAAATTGTAGACCTTGCATAGGGTTTTATGGCTTGTGTAGATAAGATCACCTAGGCATAGTATAAGTCTCGGTCTTATTAGCTACACGACCCCAGAAATCATATTAAATTACGGGTAAGAGGTCAATCGGGCAAGGGGTGTCGCGCACTCCGGCCTTTGGATTGACACTTACTCATGAGGTGTCTAGGATTGCATGTGCATGTTTATAAAATGATATGCATTGTCTTGGTTATGACATGATGCATTATATTTGGCATGTATGTAATCTTGTGTATCACCATGCTAGTTAAACTGTTTTTAATGATCTTGCAATGGTTTATTTAAATGCATATATATGTTGCCACTTGTAGAGGACATTCACTGAGCTTGTTGTAGCTCACTTCTCATCCTTATCTTTTCAGGATCGGATGGGAAGGGGAAAGGGAAAGCTTAGCTGCGGAGAGTTTCCTATACTTTTGTGATGTAAGTGTTAGTACGCTTACTTGTATTTTGATAAATTGTACTAAATAACACCTAATGTTTATAATTAACATTTAGATGGGTTTGTATTTGTGGTTAGGTATAATTTTGTACTTTTGAACATTATGGACTTTGAGGAATTTTCTAGTTGTCATTTTGGGTATGTATTATATTGATGATCTTATTTATGTCCATGTGTTTGATGTTGTTTTTGGGATTGTGGTATGTGGTTAGAAGGCTTATCGAGACGCCGTGTATATCTATGGAGGATATACCTGGGGTTCCGTGCCTGTCATGACGTCACAGATAGTGGGTCGTGACATATCACCTCGTCATGAAGTTCCCGACAGGAGAAGGAATAGGGGGTTGTGCAAGGCGATCAGAAAAATTTGAGGGAGTGTACCGCATTAGCACTTCGGAAGGCAGGATGACGCAACATCCAAAACGTGGTGTCGTATGAAGCTCAAGAAGACACAAACTAGATAGAATCCTTAGAACTCGGAGGGTAACCATTTTCTTGTTTCTAACCCTATGTATTCAAGGCCAAAAAATTGAACAACGCTTGACAACTTGACATATGAATAAACATTTTGAGTTGATCTAGAATCCTGAGCAAAGGCCACAGGCCCTACGTGAGCTATACACAAATCAGATAGCAAAGGCTACGAGCCCAACGTGAGCTATACACGTATCCAATAGCAAAGGCTACGAGCCCAACGTGAGCTATACACGAATCAAATAGCAAAGGCCACATGCACAACATGAGCTATACACGTATCAAATAGCAAAGGCTATGAGCCCAACGTGAGCTATACACGAATCAAATACCAAAGGCCATAAACCCAACGTGAGCTACACACATATTAAATAGGAAAGTCCACAGGCCCAACGTGAGCTATACACATAGCAAATAGCAAAGGCTACAAGCCCAACGTGAGCTATACAAGAATCAAACAACAAAGTGTTAATCTAATTTCCCTCATGACCCGGATGAGAAAATATATTTTGATGGTTACAAACCACATTCCTATTCTGATAATATATGCATTGCACATCTAATTTCACATGAAGATTCACCCGAAGACTCGATGATGCATGGTGAAAAAGCTATCAAGATCAAACTGTAGACCATGATCGTTTGAAGACATATCTTTGTGTTATTAGACTGTGTTTAGGTTGTAGAATCTCTATTATCATATGATTCAGCAAATGTGCATGATTGCATGGTTTAGTCGATTCGATCGCAAAGTATTTTTCATTGATTTTATCGATCACTCAATGAACTTTAAACGTTTGATTTGATTCAAAATACCAAGTGTTTAATCTTTTTTTTATCGAGCTTTAAAATGTTGGAAAATATTAAAACTATTTTAAGTGTCCATTAGGACGCTGATGCATCAATCAGGACGTTAATGTCTCAGCAGCACCCTCCTATACTTAGTAAGTCAGGATGCTGATAATGTTCTAGGTTGAAAATGCACTTACCTATCATAACACTTACATCTTGAGTAGTGCCCTCATTGATTCAACCAAATGAACTTATCGGGACACTAATTGAATATCAGCACACTGATTGAACTTAAGTATTTCAAGCATCAGGATGCTTACGGTTTAGTAGCGCCCTTATGTTATTTTGTTTTAAAACGAGTTAGCAAGCTGATTGTTAAACACTTAAGGATGCTGATAGTGCATTGGTAAGTAAGATTTTAGTATATGTTTTAGAGCATGTTTTATGGTATTTAGTTCATATATTAGGTTAGTTTACCATAAATTTGGATATTTCATATGTTAGTTACATTTTCGTCTTTTTGCATTATTTCGGTTTGGATTTTTATAGGTTAGTTCATGAGATTATTAAAGCATAATACTCATTTTATTTTGGTTGTTTTGAAGGTGCTTTGATGGACCTAAAGTGGACTTGGAAGTTAGAAACAAGTTTCATGAAGATTGCATGAAGATACATGTGCAACATGTGCACATCAAGGCCAAAAGCTTCAAAATTTGGCTAAGTCCACAAGGAGGAAAAAGGCACAAACCAGTAAATGGGCGCCACAGCACCCAAGTGCTGGTTCTAGTGGTGGAGCGAGACAGCAGGTGGGCGTTGCGGGGCCCAGATGCGATACAATATTGGGAAAGTTTCTATTTTCGTGTTTTGGCTATAACTTCCTCAATTCAACTCCAAATTGGACACGGTTTGTTTCTATGGACTCATGATTGTAAATAAAACATTATGAAGAAGAAAAGAGGATGAAAATCAGAGGAAAAAAATAAGTGAAAAGCAAAGAAGACGGCTAGGTTTGAAGTGGAGAAGAATATAAAGCTTGTAGATTGTTGAATATTCTTCGACAACTTCCCTTCCTTCTACTTGGTTTTTCTAGTTTTAGATTCATGTTCATCATTTTATTTCATGCTTTCAAGTCTTTATTCATGAACTAAATCCTCTATCTAGACGTGTAGATCAATCCAAACTCGATACTATGCTTTAGGTTTTATTGTTTTGATTATTGTCAATAAAGTTTTCAGTTTATTTATGTTTTTCTGGGTGTAATGCTTTTAATCCCTTGATCACAGATTAGATGATTCTAGACTTGAAATAGGTGTCCGAGAAGGGGTATTTTGGGTTGGAACAAGGAAGATATAACGTGGGTGATCATGACACCGAGAGGAGATCGAAATATACCTTGAAGTCATTGAAGAGAACAATAAATCTTAATGAGTTATTAGGGTTTTGGGTTTTCATCAAAAGAGTTAAACTTAAAATTTTATAGCATGTTCTAACTGGTGCTCGAGAGAGGGAGTTAGTAACATTAGGGTTTTCGACTTATAAACAAGGAAATTGAGTTGATGATAATCTCGTATTCATGCATAGTTGAGAGGGCGGTGAGATAGAACCTCTAGACGTTTCTACCATTGATTTCTCTTATTCTACATTGCATTGTTTTGGTTTATTTTATAGTTATTTAATTGTGTTATTCACTTAATCACTCGAATTCGATTGTCTAGATAAAATTAGTGTTAAAACTTGATAGATAGTGTAGTAATAATCTCAAAGGACGATACTCAATATCTTACCGGACTATATTATAACTTGACACCATACGCTTGTGGTTTGTATGTAACATGCATATGTTGGAGTCACTTATCTATCAGGACACTTGCATTCTAGTAACGCCTTCACAAGAGCCAACTATGTAACTCATTAGGATGCTAATTGATTAGTAGCGTACTCATCATTTTTATGGTCTTAAAAGTCTTAAGTAAGTCAGGATGCTTACGTTTCAGTAGCGCCTTCACTTCACAGTTCAGTAGGACACTCACGTTGTTTGAACGCCCTTAAGGAACAAAATGACAAAAGTTGGCTTTACACGTCAGGACGCTGATTGTTTAATCAGGACACTAATCCAACACTGTCCTAAAGCTGTCAACTGTACACTTATTCATATCACTTTCTCATAACTTTTTGAACCTTTTAAGAACATTTTAAAACTTTATCAGAACATTTTATTCTCATGAATGATCAAAAGTTTCAGGTGTCGTTGTCATAATTGCACTGACTGAATCAATACTTTTCTAGAAAGAATGTATCCATTGATTTTAAAATAACTTTGTGGATCAAAACATTCTTGAAAAATGTTCAAGTCAAAAGCACCATTGTTATCTCTATATATATGTTGCCTTAGAGCATTTGAAAAAAAAAACCATAACAAAAATGAGAAAATTGATAACTTATTATTCAAATCTTTAAATAGTTTTCACTTATGCAAATATTCTTGAAAGTTATACTTCTATTCGCTGCATAAACTCTTGATACTTTGAAATCCTTGAAATCTTCTAGATTTTTTGACTTTTATTCAATATCTTTTCAAAATCCATTGAAGAAGAAGAAAGCTTTATGAACCTTTCATTTCAGTTGCACTTCATTATATACTATGTTGAATCTGTGGTAAAAGAAAGTTCAATCCAAAAGCTTTGTAAGTATTATTTTGATTCTGAGTAAAGGGAATCATATCTCAATCTTGTATCTCAGTTATTGGTGACCGGTTAGTCACTGGAAATAGAGCAAATGTTGCTCGGTCTGTCAAGGTTGTTCTCAAGCTTGTGAAGTTGAGAAACAGTTAAGGTTGTTCTCAAGCCTGTGAAGTTGAGAAAGTGTAAACGGTTTAATCTTCACCCGTAAGAAGATCCGTTAGTGAAGTTTGGAAAAATCTTAACTAAGGAGGTTAGGTAGTGGATGTAAGCACGGCCGAACCACTATAAATCTTGTGTGCATTGTTACCTAGTTGCTTTCATTATTATCATTGAGTTATCTTTGTCATATCTTGCTTAACCTACTTTCATATTATTATTGTTTTAAAAGAAAGGTTTTAATCTGCTAAGTGTTCAATTCACCCCCCCTCCCCCTCTCACTCTTGGACACATTTGGGCCAACACAAAGGCCACAAGTCCAACATGGGCTACACATGTGTCAAATAGCAAAGGGTACGAGCCCAACGTGAGCTATACATGAATCAAACATAGCAAAGGCCACAGGCCCAACGTGAGCTGAACACGTGTCAAATAGTGATGGCTATGGACCTGACAAGATCCAAGCACCTCACAAAATAACAAAAGCAACAATCCAAAGAGCAGACAACGCAACAGTCAAACAATAAGAACCATAAAGGCCAGGCGGTAAGAGCGACAAACGATTTGAATAAACGAGGTCCCTAAGGTCCACAAATCACCAACGAACGAGCTAATTTTTAAACAAACACTCAAACAGTACGAAGACAAAATACATAGGCACGCCACCAAACAAACACAGGAAATATTTAAAACAACCAATAGATTAGGAACAAAAGTTTAAAAGTCCCAACAAAAAGAAATTCATCAAAAGTTGTTTGCAAAGTTAAGGCCATGAACACTCGACCCGATAATTAAACATCAACAGATAATCTGAGAAAAGACAACGACTGAAGCTAGAAAATTAAAGAGGGATCCTAAACACCACTTGGCGCCCCAGGGCGACCATTATCCAAGAATATGTGGAGGCATATGAAGTATCATAGAGTTCTTCTAATCTAATCCAAACATCTTTAGATGTAGTTGATCGTGATTATTTCAGATTCGCAAGTGCACGAATTATCAAGTTACAATACTAAGGTGAGTTGGGTTATTGTCCTCAGGGAAAAGTAATTTTACTAATATAAATGTGCAAAACTACTATGATATTAATTTTATCTAAGTGATCAAAATGGGTGGTTTAATGTGCTGGAATATAAATTGAACAATTTATAACGAATTAGTGCAAACTTAATTGAAAATGGGTATAAATCACTGAATGAAAGTTCTAGAGGATTGAATTCAATATATTTTACTTTATGGGTTTCAAAAGATTGTGTTATTGATTTAAATAATGAATTTATAAATCATGAATCCTATCACAATCAAACCCCTCTCTCGAGTGTAATTTGAAAATCTATACTTAACCTATTAATTCCCTCTCACGAGTGTAAATCAACACATCAAGTATGCCTTAAGATTTGTGATTCATGTTATCCGATTTCAAAGGTTTTCGTAGGTCTCTCGACTCAATACTACTAACCTAGGTCATAAATTTTTAGATCTGATTTGATAACACCTCTCTCGAGTGTAAGAAATCAACTCTAACTACATTCAACTAGTGGCCAGTAAATTGAAAGCATTAAGCATATGAATTTGCAAATAAATTCAGAAACTAATTCAATAGCACAGAAATAAGCATTAACCCATAAAATCAAGCCTAAATCATTCAAACCTCTAGATTAATAATTTAGCTCATATTCATGTTCATGGATACAAGATGAAAAAGAAATAAAACAATAGAGGGATAACATTTCAAGACACAAGAAATTGAAATTAAAGGTTAGAATCCCCCTTCGACCGGTGGATTAATCTTCTTTTTCTCCTTGGTTCTTTCAAGCCTCCAATCCAAAGCCCTTTTCTCTTCTTGCTTCCTTTCTCACACCCTAAACCTAATTCTAATCCTTGATAATGATAATCCACAACCCTAAAACGTGTTTTTAGACTTAAGTGGGTTCAAAGACCAAAAATGGCAAAAATCCCAAATACGCGCATTTTTGCGCAATTGAGCGTCACGACGCTGCTTGACTATTCACTGCCCTTTGCGTTCTGAGCGCCGCAGCGCTCTTTGACTGTTCATGGTGCAAATTCCTTCTTCTCTGAGCGTCGCAGTGATCAAGCAGACTCTGCTTTTCCTGGTGGTTGTGTGTGGACTTATCCGATTTTTCCACTTTTTTGCACACTTCTTACACATGTTTTGCACATGTTCTTGGCTTCTTTTGAACACCATTTGAACCTTGTTTCAACCCACTTTTGAGCTCTTTATTTACCTACAAAACAAAGTATAAACAAGTGTAAATTCTATGCAATTAATCAAAATATTAACTATAAAGAAATGTAATCAAAACATGTGACTTCTATGATATTAACATGTATCAAAAAGTCGTTTATTCATGATAAAAACCTATAAAAATCTAAAATAAAGCCTAAATGCATCTAAAACAACTAAGTATACTAATAATGTAAAAACACCTAAAAACTAACTAAATGAACCTAAAAATCTATCAAATTAACATGCAAACTAACTACTAAAACTCAACTTATCAGTAGTGCATAAAAAGATTCTATTAATGTCATTTTGGGAAAGGCTACTAAGTAATATGTCTTTAGCTAGACCATCGATCAAGCCTAACTAAACATTTTTTCTTCCTCTCTCATTTCCTCTTAAGTTTGGAGAGTTCAACCTCATTTATGGTCCTTGTGGGTTTATACGGTCCATTACAAACAATATCTCACGTATCACATGATCGAGCCTTAATGAAAACTCTCATCCTAATTCTCCAAAACATAAAATTATTGTCATCAAGCATAACTGGAGAAAAATGGGTTGTAACCTAGGTCAAAACCTGTTGTGTTGGTCATTTGATCTTTAGCTCTAGATGATTAGACCTTAAATCCAGAGCACCCACTTTGATACTACTTGTTGGACACCCATGAGGGGGGGTGAATTGGGTGTTATGGTTGGTTTGAGCAAATTCTAAGTTCCTTAGTGGAATTCTTTAAATAATATGTTTTAGTGCTCTAACAATCAATGTGCATAAATTAAAAGTGTGAAAATAAATAAAAGTAGGCACAAAGGTTTTTACGTAGTTCGAAAAACCTTTTCTTACATCCACGCCTAGAGAAACCTTCTCTAGAATTCCACTATAACCGGTTTACTTCAAAGGTGTGAACTAAACCATTACAATGTCTTTTTGAAGGTTCAAGACAAACCTATCTTTTCACTGGCTAATGACAAACCACTTGTTCTTTTTTTATGACAAAGGAAAAGTCGGATTCCTTTTCAAGGGATAAGGAATAACAACTTGACCCTTATCAAGATAACCTTGAAATCACAAGTGACATTGAATCATTTTACTTGGTTTTATTTCAACTAGAAATAAACCAAAAAGAGAAAGTACAATGATTAAAATGTTTGTTCTAAGTAAATAGAACAATTACAAATGAAGCTCAAAATACATAAACACCAATTACAAGATATGAAAATGTAAGCTAATGAGAAGAGAAACCTTACAACAATATTATATCTTCCTTGCAACCATATTTGCTCAAGAGCATGATTTTGAAGAAGCTTTAAAGCATGCTCAAAAGATTGCCTAAAATTAATGTGTTTGATCAACTCTTTTCCATTCTAGGGTTTTGAAAATGTGAGAAGGGGTTTGATTTTGGAAATCACTAAATGGACTCACATTTGTGTCTCTCTTGTGTTTAAAATGGCCTAAGTGCATATATGTATAGTTTGGAAGTGATCACTAGCCGTTAGACACAAGAATATAGTAGTTGAGACTCAAAAATCAAGTTTTTGACCATTGGAATCACATCTTGACAATCACCAACGTGCTGCTCAAAGGCAGGAGTGTGCTACCAGCAAACAGAGAACGTTGGGCCCTCAAAATCCGAGCAAGAGTGCGCTACTCACTTGGAGGAGCGAGCTGCTCACCTGGAGAAGTGAGCTACTCACTAGAGAAGTGAGTTACTCACCTAGAGGAGCAAGTTGTTCCTTTGGAGGAGTGAGTTGCTCATTGAAACAACTCACAAAACTTGGCCAAAAACATGTAAAACTTTGATATTTTAATATTAAACTTTATGAACACTTTTGGACAATGAAATATGATTGAAATACACAAAGTTTGATGATCCAAAACCTTAGAAAACATTTCAAATAAAGAATTGAAGTATAGGTTCAAAAACAAGTTAAAATGGAAAACTTAAACCAATAAGTTTTTGGAAAACTTGTAAATGTGATTTTGGTCAAAATAGGTGCATATATGATTTAAACAAGTTTAAAATAGTTTAAGAACATAAATAAAACATGTTTGAAAATTTGAAAAATGATTTTAGAGAAAATCTAATGCATGCATAATATTTAAAGAATGATTGAGCAAACTAGAACCAAGGAAAGCTACAACCTAAGTCTAAACACATAAACCTCTCAACCTCTGGTTTCTTGTTTTCTTCAAATTGTCCAAGCTCTAAGTGTGGTCAATCCTTTGCTTGAGGAACTTGAAGTACTTTAATTTTGATATTATATTGGGTTTTTTTCACTTTAGGTGCTGAAATATACTAAATATAATTATTAGCACCAAAATTTATACTATTTGTTAGCATCAGAACACTTAAGAGAAATCTAAGTGGAAAACTATTTAGGTCAACATTTTCTTCCCAAAAAGATCAATTAAAGAGGGCATTTGTTTGTGGCTCAAATCCATTATTATGGTATAAGTTTCAAGGAAGATATATGCTGTTCCGAGAAAGAAGATTTGTAAGATTTTCTGTAAAGTAAGTTGTATTAGACATTTTATTTATTTATTTATTTACAAAAAATAGATTGATTAGAATGTTTAATTAATGACAGTTGACGAGTTAGCTCAATCAACGACTGTGATCGCGTTGGTACATCGAACATGGTAAATCTTGACTACAGTTAATTGTGTAAGACATGGATTGGGCCTTTGAGTATGTGTGGGCTTGAGTTCGTTAGGCCCACTATAGGCAGGCTTACTTAACCTTGTATATATATACAGGGTCCTTGCTCTTACTTTATATAGAAAAAATTTCACATGGTATTTTTTTTTAAAAAAAAAGGAGAATTTATTAAAAGAACCAAAATGAACAACACAGACCACAACACGGGAACCAATAAAAACCACTCCCAAAAACATAGAAGGAAAAACAACCCCAAAAAACCAGGGAACCCACCCAACACACTCAACTAGTACCTTTGCCTTGTATATCTAGTACCAATGGCATCAAGATGCATAAGGTTTTTCAAGTCGGGTGATTCGTGCCCACAATACATAAGTAAGTCATCACCAGACAACACTAAGGAGGCACATTTATCAACAACTGTGTTGGCCTCTCTCCAAACATGGCTAATGGACCAAGCTCTCCAAAGAGCCAAACACTCCATAATAATACCCAACAATAGGCCGCACATTCCAAGGGGGAAGAACCAATTTTTGAATGATCCGGGCAAGGCACAATGAATCAGTCTTGATTCATAAAAGAAGATGAGCATAATCCCCCGCCAGCAACAGCCCTTTATGAAGCGCAAGAGCTTCAACATGCAAGACACTAAACGCCTCCACCCTACTCGCGTAAGCGAAGCGTAAATTTGCAACATCATCTCTAAGCACAACACCAATTCCAAACCTTGTCTCGCTAAAAGACCCATCAATATTCAGTTTCATCACATCATTCAAGGGGGGAATTCAAAATACATGTCTTATAAGAGGGGGGACCACATTATGTTGAATCTGCCAAGCATCTAAAATAAAAGAAACATTTGGCGAAGATTCCATGACACTCACCTCCCATTTAATGCAACACCTAACCTCAAATTTGATCTCATGCAAAATGGATTCAATAGTTCTAGCTTTCAGCTGGAACTTCCTCAAAGTCCTTTCCCACCAAACATGATAAAGAGACGCAGCAAAGACAACTTTAAAATGAGAATAGCCTCAAAATTCTTCTTACAAGAATGAAGAATTTTAACCCCAATCAACTACCAACTGGACACATTCCCCACCACTTGAAAACAAAGGCTCGCAATCCCCTTCCAAATTAGATTTGCGAAGGTGCAATAAAAAAATAGATGTTCTTGGGATTCCTTTCTAACCCAGCACAAGGAACAATTCTCATCAATGTCCATCCCAAAACCTCTTAGTCGAGTTGTAGTGGGGAGCTTTTCCCAACAAACCTTCCAAAGGTGAAAGTTGTGCCTAGGAATATGGTTTTTAATCCACACTAAATCATGCCACACAACAACAAGGGCTCTTCTCCTAATTAAGTTCCATGTCGACTTGAAAGAAAACTGACCTGAGGTAGTTGCTTTTCAGGTGACCCTATCCACAACATTGGGATTAAGAGTCTCCACTTGCGGCAATAGATAAGCAACGTCGTGAGGCGAAAGATGCCAATTGCTCCCTTGTTTAGTTTCAGCAATGCACGCCCACCTACTAAGGCTTGATCTCCTTCTAATGCCCTCTCCAAAGGAATTAACCAAAGTGCCATTTCCAATCCACGATTCAAACCACAACATGGTTCCCTCGTTGTTACCAATCTAGTGAAATATTTGATTTTCAATAAGATGCCTATATTTGAGCACCTTTCTCCACACCCAAGAGCAATCTTGAATGGGGGGAACGTCTAGAAGCAATGAGAGGAAGTCTTAGGTACTTCAATGGGAAGAAATAACTTGTCATTCCTAGATGATTAGAAAGATTTATAGCTTCAATCTCATCTATGTTAACCTATACGGTTGATCACTTAGCTCATCCCTAAATATACTGTGATAAAGTATATTTTGATGATCACAAACAAAGTACTTTCGGTGCTAACAAGCGATTATCAAAATCTCATCCCAGCACCTAAGGAAAGCAAAAAGCCAAGGAACAACTCGATCAAGGAACTCAAAGACTTATCCAACGGTCAAGATCGTTTCAATCAAAAGGACTTCAACGACCATATCTGGATTTCAAGATCACGTCACTCGAACGATTCGATCAAGCTTCAAGTCTTCATCTTTCGATCAACGTTCAAGACATTCAACTCAACTCGAAGTTCACATCGAAGATCTCATAATGAAGAATTGGATTTAACGACTATGAGAAATAAGAAATACACTGTATTTAAAGTATATTTTTATCTAATCGTTATTGCTCAAACGTTTTCCAAAACCATGCACAAACCACTTGCATACTTGCATGTTTTGATCATACATTTTACAGTATTTCAAATGATTTAATTTTATATATTTAATTTGAGATTTACCGAGATTTTATTCGCATTTATCAATTATTTAATCGCAAGTCAAAATTGTTTTTAAAGAGTCTTCCAGGACGCTAATGACTTAGCAGCGCTCTCCTGAACTTGTTAAGTCAAGACGCTAATGACTCATTAGGACACTGATAACATTCAAGGTTGAATCAAACTGATTTATTAGGACGCTTACTTGTATAGTAGCGGCCTCCTTTTTAGTCAACCTTTGAAGTTGTCAGAACGTTGATTCAACATCAACTCACTGAAAAATTTCTTAAGTTCTTCAAAGAATGTATCTTTGAGGACGTTGATAGTTATAAGTTGAATAATCTATCAAGACGCTACCTGGATAGGAGCGCCCTCACCTTTGAGAATCAACTTAGTAACTTTCAGGAAGCTAATAGTCTTTCAGTGTGCTTGTGTTTGGTTTCAAATATTTTTAACTAATAGGAAGCTTACATTGTTGTAGTGCCCTCGTATTATGTCTTATGTTTTAAACCTGTAGGACGCTTACTCGAAAAGTAGGGCCCTAATGCCCTTACTTGTTTTGAAACATAGTAGGATGCGAACTGTGCATTAGCGCCCTCAAGGTTAAGTCGTTTAAGTGTCAAAGTAAGTCAGGACACTTACGAGTTAATAGCACCCTCACTTAAGTGTTCTGCAGAACGCTTATACGTAATAAGCGCCCTCAAGGAACCAAAACGACAAAGTTGATATTGTGCATCAGGACACTGATTACGGAATCAGGACGCTAATTCAACAACCGTCACTGTTCGAACAAGTACTTTATATCAGTTTACTTTTTTAGAACGAACCTTTGCAAAGAGTCCTTTTTAGACTTATCAGAGATCCTCTCTGATACATGAATTAAGTTTTCTAAAACTTTCTTTTTTCATGAAATCTAAAAAGAACCAGAATGTTAGTGAAAATTATAGTTGTCATTTTCATATAACATTCTAGCCGTTGTGTGTAAATGTTCATATTATTTGAACTTCAAATGTCTACCGACTATGTCCTACTAAGTTTATAAATACCAACACTCAGGACCAAACAACTTGCCAATCATTTTGTATTGTGTCAATACTTTTTGAAAGTTAGTCTGTGTCAAAATATTTTTCATTATCTAAACTTTCAAAGTATTTTTCACTGATACCTTTACGTATTCAAATAATTTTCATACTAAGCTTATTTTCATTCTATCTTTGAAAATCTATTTAATATGGTATCAACTCAAATTCTCAGCACCGATTTATACTTTGTATTATTCTTGCTGAAGATAGAATTTGAGATATAGTTCATGAGAAATAGAATTGTACTTGATTTCGTATCTTAAGTACTGTATTGAACTATATCAGTAGCTGCGTTAACTACTGATCACTGAACCAGAAGTTTTATACTTATATTTTATATCTACTTTGAAAATTGTCTGTGTCTTTGATTTACACTAGTCCTTCAATTTTCAAATCAATGTTTATTTAGTATCATATTATTTTTGAAGAAGTACCAATTTTTTTATCACATCATTCATGCTTTTCGAAACTGTACTTGAGCAATACCGAACATTGAAAGGTAAAAGACTGTTAGTGTATTTCAACTTAGCATTACTTATTTCATTTCATATTTGTGTAATGCTATGTAACGAGCTTAATTGTAAAGTGTTCTACTCAGTTAGAATAGTATAACCAACATTATTATGTTGTAATGCTGGTGTGTTTCTAGACTGAAACAACCAGGACAAGTGAATGTAGTTCACTTAATGATTGCAGGATTGAAATCATGTAAGGTTATCTCTGAACCTGTAAAAGAGAAAAAGGTTCATCCTCACCTGCAAGTAAGAAATCAGTTCATCCTAATCCCGTAAAAGGATAGGTGTGTCCTTAACCTATAAAAGAGAAAAGGTTAATCCTTATCCCGTAAAAGGATCACGATTTTCCTTATCCCATAAAAGGAAAACGACTCTTCCTTATCCCGTGAAAGGAAAACGGTTCTTTCTCGTCTCGTAAAAGGAACATGGGTTTCTCCTCATCCTAGAAAAAGGAAATTTGGTTCATTCTTAGCCCGTGAAATGATAGGTTTGCCTTTAACTTGTAAAAGGGCAGTTGTAACTGTTTGGTTCTCACCCATAAGAAAATCAATTAATGGATTGAGAAAATCTTAATCGGGAGATTAGGTAGTGGATGTAGGCTTGGCCGAACCACTATAAATCTTAAGTGTCTCACGTTTGCAATTTAGCCTGAATTCTATTTTTGCATCCTATTCCAATACACTTATGTATATCACTAATTTATTGGAAGAGAAATTTAAAATTAACCATCTCACCCAATTCACCACCCTTTTGGGTGGACCAAGAATCTACACCTCTAAAAATCACTTTGGATTTTTCACGGTTAAGTTTAAGCCCTGTATAATGAGTAAAAGAGTCCATGGTGGACATAATATTGTCAAGGCTACGAAAATTAGCATAGTAGAAAATAAGCAAGTCATCAGCAAAAATGAGGTGAGTAAAAAGATTTGACTTGTTCCTATGGGGGAAACAAAACCACCATTCTCATAGTTGTTTGCCAACACAGAAGAAATTAATTGCATAATCAGGGTAAAAAGAAGGGGCGAAAACGGGTTTCCTTGCCTCAACCCTTTTTTACCATTGAAGAAACCAACAGGGGAACCGTTCAGAAGAACAAAGAAACCGGTGCTAGAGATGCATTCCATCACCCAATTTATAAATGAATCCAGGAAATTCATATTTAGCAACAATGAAGAGATTGCATGCCATTCAACAGGGTCGTATGCTTTCCTCAAATCTAATTTGAGAATAACAGAGGGAGGGGCATTGGCTCGATTTAAACCCCTAACAAGCTCGTGAGCGGTGCAAATGTTGTCTTGTATTGATCTTCCCTTTATAAAAGTTGACTGGTTTAAGTCTACCAACTTCCTCACCACTCTACCCAATCTATTCGCAATAATTTTAGAAATAATCTTATACACCACATTGCACAAAGATATCAGACGAAAGTCCCCAAGAGAGCAAGCACCACTACATTTAGGAATGAGGGCGATAAAGGAGTGGTTAATCTCTTTTAAAATAAACCCAGACGAAAGAAAGTATTGAATACCTCTACAAACGTCACCTCCCAACTGTTCTTAAAGAACTTGGCATTAAAACCATCTGGCCCCAGGGCCTTATCACCATTCATACTCCACAAGGTCACTTTAGTCTCCTTCACCAAAACAGAAGATATAAGATTGGTTTTTTCCTCCTCACTAATTTTGGGGAAATAGATATCGGATGGCCAATTTGGCACATGATCCAAAGACCCCAAAATATTATGGAAGAAATCCACAGCCTCCCTCTTAATATCATCTTTTGGCTCCAGTCTGCATCCCTCGTTAGAGATAAGAAAAGAAATCTGGTTCATATTCCTCCTCCTCCTTAGAGCATTATGAAAGAACTTTAAATTTTTGTCCCCCAAGGAAAGCCACGTCATTCTAGATCTTTGACGAATTATGTTCTCTTTTCAACTAGAAAGCTCCTCAAGCTTCCTCTTAAGAACTTTCTCCTCTTCCGTCGCCGCCATATTTGTAGGATCTTGAAAGCACACATTCTGGAGGTCCTCCAATTCCACTTTTACACTTTGAAGATCATGAGCTAGATTTCTAAAACAATCCCTATTCCACTCTTTCAATGCCGCCTTAAGGGTTTTCAATTTCTAAACCAACATAAATAAGGGACTCCCATATTTCTGTGTATGCCAGTTCCTCTCAACAATACCCAGAAAATCATGGTGGGAAGACCACGCATTTAAGAATCTGAAAGGCTTGGGACCACAATTTAGATCATTCCAAAGAGAAACAAACATGGGGGCATGATAAGATAAACCCATGGTAAGGACCGAAGCCTCAGAACCATCAAAATCCTCCAACCATTTGAGGTTAGACATAACCCTATCAAGTTTACAAGAGATTTTGTTGTTCCGACTTTGTCTATTGCACCATCCGAGGTCCACCAATCCAACAACATCAACACAAGCATTCACGTCATCCATAGCCTCCATGTTGGGAGGAAGACCCCCATTTTTTCATAGCTAAACCTCACTGTATTAAGATCACCCAATAGGAGCCACAGGTCATTTACATAGACCCAAGTCCTAATATTACTCCACAAAACTTTTCTGTCAACAAGAACATTTGACCCATACACTGCAGACAAAAAGAAAGTCTTTTGCTCACTAACACACAACACTTCATCATGAATCAATTGATCAAAGCATAATAAGGCCTTAAAATTTACCCTTTCATCATCCCATCCCACCCAAATACGACTCTTAAATTGGGAAGAAGAGTTATCCATCCAACTCTAATGAGGTAACATCTTCTTAATTACATCATCCTTATTGAACATAGAGACCTTGGTTTCAAAAAGAACCACAACACTATGCTTGAATTTGCAAACCATAGAACGAACTTCACTTTGTTTGGAGAGGGCATTTAAACCCCTAACATTCCAACAAATGAGCTTCATTTGGAATATGATTTCTTCTGGGAAGACCCCTTGCGGGGTTTCTCTTTATGGCCCTCAGATTTAGACTGAGACTTAGCTTACCATTATTCTTCTTTTTCTTCTCACCATGCTTCCCTTGAGACATAAACTTGTCCAAGGCTTCTCTTCCGCCAAAACCACCAAAACAGCCTCATTCCTTAAATTTTCTTCAATTGGAGGATCCTCCCCCACATTGTCCACCCCATCACCTTGTATAAGAATAGAGAACTTGCTCATGTAAAGTTTTTTGTTTATTAGGATGGTTTCCTTGACAGGTTGTGACGAAGGACTTTTCCCAAAAACATGTCGCCCCTCATCACTAGCCTTCTCCTCAACATTAACCATTCCTATCCTGCAGCCCACATTTTCATGCAAATGTTTCAACTCATCAATGTGCACGACCTCACCCCTCTGTTTTTGTTCTTCAATAAGCACAACCACCTCAACATTTTCTAGAGGATCAATCATTTCCGCCCCATGAGTAGAGACCTCAATGTGATTCTCTAGATTCTTTTTACCAACATCTTTCTTCAAAGGACATTGGGCATCACTGTGTCAGAAAACTCAACATTTCGTGCAATGTGGAGGCTTAAAGTCAAAGCTAAGTGGTTGGTGCAATACTTCACCCTCAACAGAAATCATCACTCAAGGTTGGTTCATAGCCTCAACATCGACCTCCACACAAATCCTTGCATAAGCCAATCTGGACTTGATTCGTGTAGGGTCATCCATATGAATCGGCTTCCCAATCACACTACCAATTCTCCCGAGACATTCATGGTTCCAGAAATGAAATGGGAGATTTGGATGCCTCACCCAAACCAGGACCCTCTGTAGCTCGCAACTCCCTAAATCCATATTTTTCTCTCATTGTTGGAAAAACAGGGACTTTAGAGATAAACCAAGGCCCCCATCTAACACCATTCTCTTGTCCTCGTCAAAAACAAACTGGAAAATAAGGAACGCATTCTCCACCACCCTAACAAAGAATGACCCCTTTGTTTTCCACATCCCCTTAGTACGCTTTTCAACCAATTTCAGGGGGAGATGACTCCCCAAGAAATGACCCACCAAGCAATTTGCCCACTCACGAGCACCATCATCCACCAAGGAGGTGGAAATCCACACAAACATTTTCCCATTCTCCACATCAGGTTCAAAATACTCCAACATAGCACCCTCCCTTGCATCCATCGAACCAAAAAGAGAGGACCATGGAACCTTACCCATGGTCTTTGACTCTGCCGAAGCCTCGCCGTCCGTCGATCCCTTCCCCCTACTGGCCGCACCATCCCGTCGTTCCTCCCCCACTGCACCAGGTTTGAACTCCACCATCCCTTTTTTTTACAGCAGTGACTTGCAATTGCAAGAAAGGGCGTCCTTGTTGTGCGTTGTCGTTTGCAGTAGAAGAACCTGGATGCGTGGTGCAGATTACACATACAGTATTTTATTTGGTCTTCCATTAGAAAATTTGGTTTTGCCACATACAATTTCACAACAAGATACGACTCCACTAGCATAAACTGAGCAAATGTTGTCAGATAGTGATGAGCTTCCACCAGTAATTGATGAAGCTCAACCAGTTCATGACATAGCATTGAGGAGATTACAAAGATCTCATAGACCGAATATTTCAAATGACTATATAATCTATATGTAGGAACATGAGTCTAATATAGGGATTAAAAATGATCCTATGACTTGTGCCCAAGCAATTCAGAATGTTAAATCTTCCCATTGGATGGATGTCATGATTGATGAACTCAAATCCATGTGTGATAATGATGTTTGGGACTTAGTTTAGCTTCCTATTGGTTGTAAAAAAAATTGGCTACAAATAGGTTTTCAAGACAAAACGAGATGTTACTGGCAACAATGAGAAGTATAAAGCAAGACTTGCGGCAAAAGGCTTTAACCAAAAAGAAGATATTGATTACAAAGAAACCTTCTCCCCAATTTTCTTTAAAGTTTCCTTTAGAATTGTTATGGCTTTAGTGCAACATTTTGAATTTAGAGTTACATTAGATGGATGTAAAAATTGATTTTCTAAATTGAGATTTGGCTAAAGATGTGTAGATGTTGCAATCAGAAGGTTTTCATCAATCTAGGAATGAGCATATGGTATGCAAACTCAAAAGTCTATTTCTAGACTTAAGCAGGCTTCAAGACAATGGTAATTGAAATTTAATGAGGTAATAACCTCTTTTAGCTTCTAAGATAATATATTTAATCATTGCATATACCTGAAAATCAGTGGAAGAATGTTCATTTTTCTAGTACTTTGTGTTGATGATATACTCCTTACTAGCAATGATACTACTTTATTACATGAAACTAACAATTTTTATTTGATCATTTTAAGATGAAAGATCTTAGTAATGTTTTATTTGTTCTGGGGATTGAAATTCATCATGATAGGTCTCGTGGTTTATTTGGGTTATCTCAAAAATCTTACACTGGTAAGGTGTTTGAGAGGTTTAATATAAACAGTTGTTCTCCTGGTGGTGAAGCTCTAATATATAAAGGTGATGAACTTTTAAAGTTTCAATGCTCTCAAAATGAATTGGAGCTATTTGAATTGAAGATGGTCTTATATGCATCTGAGTTTGATAAGTGTGTACACACCCATATATATATATAACTTTTATTATTAAGGTATTTGGCAGATATCGAAGTGATTATGGTAAGGAGCACTAGAAAGCAACTAAGAAGGTCTTGCGGTAATTGCAAAGAACAAAACATTTTATGCTCACATACAGACGTTCTGACCTTCTAGTAATTGGTTATTCTAATGTAGAGTATGTTGGTTGTCCTAATGATCAAAAGTTTACTTCACGCTTTATGGAAGAGTGTCAAATAGACACTTACAACATCATCTACTATATGCAGGTTAAGTGTATATAGCTTTTTATGAAGCAACTACACAAGCTATTTGGTTGCGGTATTTATTTGGTGTCTACATGTTATTAATTCTATATCTAGACCAGTGAATTTATTTTGTGATAACTCAATAATAGTTGCCTTCTCCCAAAACAAGCCATCATCTGGATCTAAGTATATGAATATTAAGTACTAATTAGTTGTTAGAGAAAAGATTAAAGAAAAAGAAATTCATTCTGTTCAAATAGCCACAGAAGAGATGATTGTTGATCTATTAACTAAAGGTTTGCCACCTAAATAATTTATGGGCCATGTTACCAACACAAGGTTGGTTGATAATTTTAACATATTTGATTAGTGGGAGTCGTTAATTCAATAAGAACAATCTTATTCTTGAGAATATTACTCGTGCACTGCTTTATGGATGTTATTTTATGTCATATACTTGTGCGCACATATATGTTATTATTTATGGCAAGAAGTCTTAAAGCATTTGTGGCTTTAAGCAAAGTGGTAACTCATATGTAGGGTAAGCAAAAAATCGGGTATAGGTACGGATAATGCCTCGTACTAACGCACATATGGCATATCTATACCCGGCTTGATTTGAAAAATAGACAGCAAGTGTTCGTCCGTACCCGTATGTTTTAAAAACCGAATAGCTCAATTTTGTCCGTACCCACATGTTTTTTTAAAAAATATATAATGGTAAAATATGTTTTTTCAATAAACAAATTGAAATTTCATGCCAGTAGTAACGAAGAACAAAGAAGAGAAAGAATATAATAAGAAAAAAAAAATCAATAAGAAATGAGTAAAAAAGATTTAAATGAGCTAGAGCATAGACAAATTAAAGTAGGAATATGCAAAACATCTCTTTTATTAAGAAGGAACTGGGTATCCAGTTTTTTTAATCTATTTCCGAACCTGACTCAATTTTTAAAATGAACATATTTTTTTTTCGAACCCAATTTGATTTTTAAAAAATCTTGTCCAAACATATTTTAAAATGAGCCAGACGAAAGCGGACAAATAGATCCAGATTCATTTTGCTACCCTAACTCATATGGGTACAAAGATTTTCATGTATGAGGTTGTTTTAGAGTTGAGACATATAGGAGTCGCCAGTCTTAAGCTGTTACTCGTGAAGTTTGATGAGTTTTTCATTATGACTCATCTTTCAAACCTAATAGTTATAAGCATGATCGATGATAACAGTTGCACGTAATTTTCGTAGCACTCGTTACCATTTCGTAAAGCCTGAGTCAGTAAAATCATAACTCTTTTGACTATCTATAGTCTTATGTCAGATATGATGTAATGACTTACTAGATTTGATACTTGTGATTTTTTTTTAGTAAGGCACAGATTATAAGGTGTACCCTCTAAGCATTTGGTATTTTGTGGCCACATGTTTTGTTATCAATTGGAATGTCGTTTTTTTAAACAAACTCTTTTGAAATGAGTCAATAATGTACTATGGAGCTCAAGTGGAAGAATGTACGCATAAAAAGAGTTGTCTAAGAAATTATATTTATTTATTTACAAAAAAAACAAATTGATTAGAATGTTTAATTGATGATTAGTATTTAACTTATCTATAAGTTAATCTAGAAAAAGTGAAAAAAAAGTGAAAAAGTGTAAAATGTTGAAGTACAATTTTTATATTAGTATAGATAAGTTAAACTTTATGATTAGTATATTTTAGTTTATATTATTTTTTTAGTAGCCTTTAGCACATTGATGACTTTGATCATGAGTACTATATGTGACGCTCAAAATCTATTTTAAAAAAATGGTAAAACGCGTGTAGTTAATTATATTTTTTGTTTAAACTTTTTATTATATTTTTTTAATTGATTATCAATCTTAATTGTGTAATGAAATAATGATAATATTTTATTTTCTAGTATGGGATGATAAGACAATGACAAATTATAATTTCTTTTTTTTTCATTAAGAGCTTTATGCAATAATAAATATTTATAGTTAAGAGGGCTGCTACTTAACCTCATTTATGAATTATCATCACCCCAATTACTAGCACTACCCCACCCAAGACATTAACATTATTTCCATCCTAGCCAAAAAATCAAAAACCCTAAACTACCCTTCCCATTTCAACACCATCTTCTTCTTTCTCCTATTATTTTCTTCTCCTTAAAACCCTAGCCCCAACTCCAAAGCCCTAGTTTTCCACCATTTTCTTTTCCCTCTCTTCATTTCCCGTCATTTTCTTCTTCAAACCCCAATTTTTTCATCATTCAAATGGTTCGTTGGCTTTTTTTTTTTTTGCAAAAAATTGCACTTATGGCTGAACCTTATTTTTCCTTTTTTTTCACCTTCTAACATGTATTTTTAGGCATTTCTTGATATTTTTTATTTGCCTACTAACATTCGGATCTAAAAAAAATGTCAAGAAATGCTTAGAAATATATGCTAGAAGGTAAAAAAAAATAAATAAATAAATAAGAGTTGTATAAGGTTTCCACGCATGGCTGAACCAAGGTGCGATTTTTTGCAAAAAAAAAAAAAACACCAACGAACCATTCGAATACACCAAATACTTCTCAAAATGGTTTAAATCTTTTAAAAGAAACCAAAAAGACTTTGAATTTGTACTTACAAGCAACAAAAAATATAAATTAGAGAAGTGATTTGTAGAAGTAGTTAAAGAAAGAAGAAGAAGATAAGGTCATTTTGGTCATTTGAAAGGAGGGTAGTTTAGAAATTCAAGGTTTTTGGTTTAGTGGGGTGATGATAGTCCATAAATAGGGTCTAAATAACACCTTTCTACAGTTAATTGTAATACTTTGTATAGTCATTGATAAATTGTTATCTATTAATAATTCAAAGAATTTTCTTCAGTTTTCATTATAATATCTTTTATTTTGTATGTAATGCCCTAGGTTTGCACAAAAAAAAAATTGTCTCGGGTACCTGCCCGCGTGCCCGAACGTTCAGGCGCACAGGCGCAAATTTTCCTATTTAAGAAACTCCTCCCCCTCCTCATTTCTCACACCAAAATCACTCCCCCTTATGATTTTCCTTCTCTCTTTCACTCATTTTGAGTTTTTGTCTTCTCTTTCGAGACTCTCTGTGCGGTGCAACGCGGTTCTACCCTGGGAAAGGTGCCAGATTTTAAAGGAGTTTTTATCTGAAGGTGGAAAACGAAACGTAGGTTTGCGTGTCTTATAACTTTTATTAAAGTTTACATTCATTTATCATTATGTCTACTATTCATTTACACTGCATTATTGCGTATAATGTTTATACTTGTCATACTTATGCCTGTATATTTAGAGTTCATGTATTATACTATTGTTATGCCGGATTAGTGGTCAATCTGGCTCAACCAGACTCAGTCTTGTCCTCAGTAACTTTAAATAGTGAACGGCAGGCAGCGTGCTGCTCTAGACGATTGGTATTTAAGTAGATCCCGTGTCTCACATCTCAACTGGAGACTAATCTGGTTGGTCTTATTTGATAGCTATCAGCTTATACAAGTAATACTAAATGTCCTAACCTTGTACGTCGTGATACCGACCCTGATAAGGATCACCAGACGTTGCCAAATCTTGTCTAAATGTTAAGTAAAGACCAGACCAGTTCATGCATTGGCGTCATACATAGCACCACCTAGGGACGTATGTGGTTTATGATTCATAGAATAGTTATAAGCAATGCTCGTTATTCATTATATTTCTCTGGAGAGGGACGTACAATGAGAACCTGACTACTCTTGGGGAGGGACATCTGTACGTGAATCCAGAACGTCGGTCCTGAGGAGGGACGTACAATGAGAACCCGGCTACTCCTGGGGAGGGACATTTGTACGTGAACTCAGGCGATGTACAATCATCAAACCAATACGAGACGGTGTCATGCATACATACATATTGGATTGATTATGATGTTCTGATGTGTATTTCAGATATTTGATTATGGAGTTTGCTTTATTAATTGTTATATTCACGAACTATTTTACCCACTGATCGTGTAGCTCACCCGTTGTTATCCAATTTTTCACAGGAGATTAGGGTGAACTGGGTGCAGCTTTTTTGGGTCAACATTTTGTACCCTTTGTATTATTCATTGGGGATTTTGGGAGAATGTACCCTTACTTATTCACGTGCAAATATATTCTGACATTAATGAAATCAGACTTGTACTTAATCGTGTTTTCGCGTACTCAGTTATCGTTATAATGCATTCGCTCCCCGTCCGGTGTCCGGCCGGTTTAGGAGCGTCCGAGCGGGGTATGACATTTAATGGTATCAGAGCGTAAAGTTCACGGCCCGCCCAAGTCCACCAATTAGGGGAAGAAATTATTTATTAGATATATATATCTCTAGAACTATATATATATATATATATATATATATATATATATATATATATATATATATGAATTATATATAGTTGAGATTTATATTAAATATATATTTAGAAAACTATATAGCTTTTATATAGTTTAGATATATATATATATATATATATTATGAAAACTATATATATAGTTCATGATTAAATATATATATATATATATATATGTATGTATATCTATATATCTATGTATATATATGAGATATATATATTATATTGCTAATGGAGAATGTGGATTAAATGATGGCATAAACATCAAGAGAAAAATAGAAAATATTGTCCAACGGACAAAGCATAAATCTTAAAAATGTTAGGAATATATTTTGTGTCTTTCACAAGTTTATTTTCCTTTCAACAAAATAATGGCCTCAAGTGAAGGAACAACTTCCTGTAGTAGGGAACCAATTCCCACCAGACTCAAGGAATTGTCCAAAAGGAAGATTATGACTATGAGGAGTATCGACAATAGAAATCTTCGCCTCCGTCCGATCCTTCACGAAAAACTCGCAACACTGAGGTGGTTGAACATAACAAAAGTTGAGGGTTACGTCTCTTACAACTTGATGAAATCCTTCTACGAAGCCATGAATTGCGTAGGACTTCAAGAAGATGGGATCAGCCCTGTTTTGGAGACAACGGTCAGGGAAACAAAGATTTCTATCAACGTCGAAATTATTGCACGACTTATGGAATTTCCGATTGAAGATAGAACCACACGAACCCCAGACAGTTGCAGAGATCGCGGAGTCCAAAGAACAGTTGTTCAATTCTCTCGCCAAAAAGTCGAACACCCAATCACCGTACGCCCACCTCCCAAACAATCTCCTTAACCCACCTCTTGTCGGCCTTGGAAAAATCGTATTCGGCAACATCTTGCCGAAAAAGGTGACTAGAGGTGCTATGTCAATGACACAACTTCTTGTGCTATACTGCATAGAGAAGAAAATTAAGGTCTCCTTACCTCACATCATCATCCAACAAATGTTGCGGGTGATTCAAAACCCTTTGAGAAAGGAACTCCTCGGCTACGGAGTCTTGATCATGAGGATGCTATACGAGGCAAACGTCAACACTTTTGATGAGTCTTCGAAGCAGATCACTAAGGCGGTTACGCATCCTCTATCTTCAAGATATTTGTCAAAAGTTGAGGGGTGACTAACGAGGAAGTATTCGGTGCGACTTTAGGAGGAAACAACGAAAGAATTAGAGACAAAAATGGGCGTTGTCTCTGAAAAAGTCGACGCAAGATTCCTGTTAGGGAGGTACCAAATAACGAGCCAAACCAGAACCCTACGTCAAACCCAGCCCCGAATAATGGTCAAACCAATCACTTATTCTCTGAGGAAGAATTCTTTGTCAACCTAAATCAACCTCAACCAAATCAGGATAGACAAAGAGTTCCAACCAATCCACCTTCCTGGAACATGCCAACTTAAGGCAGCACTACGTACCAAATGTTTCCAACTCCTGAGGTACCGTATCGGCCAATTCCACAAGTTTCGGTGAACCAACAACAACAAGATTGTGCGGCACCAAATTTTGGAAGACATGACATCCCAATGAGCCCATTGTTTCAAGACTTTTCAACCCAAGCATATCCAGATGTCCAAAGGGTTCCAGTTAGGAAATCTCGTACAATCAAAACAACTACCCCACACCTATGAGTCAACCGTACAACCAATACTTTTTACCAATGCCTACGGCCTACCGTCCACCTATTGGACAGTCGACCCATCAACCATCGATAGGGCAATCGACTAACCCATTCAAGCAATTAAATGTGATCGTATCTAGTATTGCTCGGATGGAAGAGACTCAAAATGTTTTGTTAACTCGTATGCAAAACGTCAAAGAACAACGAGCAAATTCTCAACCTTCTTCTAGTAGTCTTTTTGTACCTAGAATGAGGTCTAAAAGGGGCAGTAATAGGCAGGAAAATCAGAAATGATCACTGGCATTGTAAAATTTATTTTATATATGAATGAAAATGTTTTGTTTAAGACTATCTTTGGTGGGCCGACTTACAACCATTCTTTCTTTTGTATCACTAACTTTGGAGTGGTATGGGACACAACAAAATTGGAGGATACTAAATAAAATGTGGAAGTAAGAAAACCCACGACCTTGTGTGAAAAGAAACATTTGGAGAAAGTTGCATTACTAACATTATCACTAAGTTTACACGGTATGGGACGAGTAAACTTGGACGATACTATTAGTGAACTACTATTTAGCCCCCGATGTTTTATAGAGACCGTGTTCATACAACTTAACTCGGTTGACACCCTTATTACCAAATTCATGTGGTATGGGACACACGAATTTGGATAACAGTTGAAAAGACTAAGCGAAAGAGTTTGAATACATAAGATTGCGATAGAACGTTAGATCAAGATATTTACCGAGGCAAATCTTAGAATTTTTATGACTCGTATGAATTTTCAATGAAATATATATGTATGTTCACAAAAACCAGAACCAAAACATTTGAAATACTTGCAAAGTTTTATACTTATTATATAAACATTCTAACCTTGTTTTTCACCATGGCCAAACATACGAGGCACATAAGATTCTTTGATTCCTCAACAAAAACCTTACACTATACTTAAAAAAATAGGTGGTTTTTATATTGCAGTACTCTAGAAATTGTTGCTGAGAATACCATAACATTATATTTGGCTACAGTTTCCTAAATCATGGTTTTATTTTCTCCTTGCCAGTGAGAAAATACAAACCAGGAAGAGAGGAAGGCCACGTATTGTCCGTCCAACAGAGGAGGCACCTCCTGAGATTCAAAACCAGGAACCGCCACCTCCGACGACACGCAGGCCACACCCGACACTGCCACTACGTCTGGGCAGGCAGTGCCACTCCAACCCACATCCTTTGCCATGCCTTCAAGTATGCAAGTCTTTTTCGCCAGATTTACCGAGGCGATAAAAGTAACTGTTCAGACGGTCGTTCGTGAGACCGCGGCCAACCAGGTTGTCACTGTTCAGGCACCTGTGAGATCTGGGTCAGAGACTCAAATCGACCAGATTACGAAGTACAAGAGGCTACAACCTCTTACTTTTGTTGGCACCAGTGATGCTGAAGAGGTGCAGAAATGGCTGGATGAGTCAAAGAAGGCTCTCGATGCAATGGGAGTCGATGATGCTCGAAAGGTTCCACTTGCGCCCTACCAACTTATTGGTGAAGCAAATACATGGTGGATAACAGTAAAGGAGGACCCTTGCAACACCACGGACATGACTTGGCAACAGTTTGAGTCAATGTTTATTGATGAGTACTTCCCAGGCGATGTGAAGAAACAGAAGTGCCAGGAGTTTGCCAAGCTATACCAAGGCGGCATGACAGTCAGGGAGTATGCTGGCAAGTTTAAAGAATTATCGGTCTACTCTCTCTCCACCATCTCAACGGAGCAAGATAAGACCGAGAAATTCTATAATGGCCTTCGTCCTGACATTCGACAAGCCTTGTCGATCTTGGATCTCAAGATTTACAGGGAGGTCGTTGACAAGGCTATGAGCTTTGAGCAGGAGAAGATTATGCAGGAGCAGAGACTGAATAGGGGAAAACGGCCTGCAACGCTTTTCCAACAGGGCTCGCAGCAGGGCAAAAAGAAGAATGAGGCCAATGCACCTGCGGCTAAACCATCTAACCCTGGCCATCATGGTTTTCGCAATCATGGCCGAGGAGGCCGTAATGGCAGGGGTGGCCGTCGAAACGACAATGGCAGAGGTGGTGGTCAGCACCACAATCAGCATGGCCAACAGAACCATCAGTAGCAAAGGCTAACGTGTTACAACTGCAGTCAGCAGGACCATGTAAGAAATGCCTGTTCGCACCTTCAGTAACTTGTTCTCGTTGTTCCAGTCCAACAAGCATCACCTGCTACTAATGCCCAACCTAGGCAGAACCAGCAGAACCAGGGGCAACGAAACCAGGGCAGAGCATTTGCTATCGCTCAACAACCCCTCCCAGACAATAATGTAGTCGAAGGTACATTTCCCTTGTTCAATACAATGGTGCATGTCTTGTTCGATTCGGGTGCTACGCATTCTTTTATATCGTCTGCATTGGTAAGACATTTAGGGTTGCATCCTGAACCCATAGAAATCACAATCCATGTCACATCACCTTTAGGATTTGGTACTGAAGTGAAATTGCAGTGTTCTCGATGTGAGCTTCGAATGCCAGAACAGATAATATATGCAGATCTTTTTGTGATGGACATTGAAGACTTCGACATCATCCTCAGCATGGACTGGCTCGCACCACTGAATGCAAAGATCGATTGTATGAAGAAGCAAGTTCAGTTAACCTTGCCCACGGGGGAGTTTGTCAAGATTCAGGGAATAAGGAAATGGATACACAACTCGACTGTTGCACTTCTCAAGGCACAGCTTCGAGCTCTATCCCTTGGTGATGAAAATGAATCACCAGCACTATACCCTCTCGAAGTACACGATGTCCCGATAATATCTGAATTCCTAATAGTTTCTCTAAATGACCTTCCTGGTCTACCTCCGGTTAGGGAATTCAATTTTGAAATCAATCTCATACCTGAGACCGGGCCTATCTCAATTCCACCATACAGAATGTCAAATGTCAAGCTGGTCGAATTGGACAAACAACTGAAGGAATTAGAGAGTAATGGCTTCATCAGAAAAAGTTCATCACCCTGGGGCGCTCCAGTTTTGTTTTTTCGCAAAAAAGATGGTTCGTTACGACTTTGCGTCAACTATCGCAAGCTGAATAACGTCACCATTAAGAACAGATATTCGTTGCCCAGGATCGATGACTTGTTCGACCAACTTAGAGATGCAAAATACTTCTCTAAGATTGATTTACAATTCGGTTATTACCAACTCCAGATCCGAGAGTTGGACATTACCAAAACGACATTCAGAACTCGGTCCGGTCACTACAAGTTCATGGTCATACCGTTCGGTCTAACAAATGCACCTGTTGCATTCATGGATTTGATGAACCGCATCTTTAGATTGTACTTAGACCAATTTGCGGTGGTTTTTGTGGACGATATCTTGATATATTCCTCAACCGAGGAAGACCATAAGATACACCTGAGGATAGTCCTCCAGACCTTGAGAAGCCACCAGTTGTATGCAAAGTTGAATAAGTGTGAATTTTGGGCGAAGTGAGTTCAATTCCTAGGCCACGTGGTTTCAGGCAATGGCATTGAGGTGGATCCTTCTAAGGTTGAAGCGGTTTTAAACTGGAAACAGCCTACCACTGTTATTCAGATTATAAGTTTTCTTGGTTTGGTTGGCTATTACAGACGTTTCATCAAGGACTTCTCAAAGATTGTTGAACCTATGACAAAGCTCACTCGGAAAGCCGTGCGATTCATCTGGAATCCCGCCTGTGAAATATCATTTCAGGAATTGAAGAAGTGTCTCACGACGACACCAGTACTAATCACTCCAAGAAATGCACTTGGATTATCACTATACAGCGATGCATCTCTCCAAGGCTTAGGTGTCGTACTAATGCAAGAAGGCCAAGTTGTTGTATATGCCTCAAGGCAACTGAAGATTCATGCGGGTAATTACCCAACACATGACTTGGAACTTACAGCTGTCGTATTTGCACTGAAGTTGTGTGGTCATTACCTATACGGTGAACGGTTTGAAGTCTTCTCGGATCACAAGAGTCTTAAGTACATCTACACCCAGAGAGACCTAAACCTCCGCCAAAGACGATGGTTGGAGTTCTTGAAAGATTATGACTTTCAACTCCAGTACCATCCCGGTAAGGCCAATGTTGTGGCTGATGCCCTGAGTAGAAAATCTTATGTTGCTTGCACTCTTAACTTCGAAATGGGGAAGTTGGCTACAGAGATGAAGAATTTTAACCTACAACTAATCAAGGAGGGAGCAAGATAACGACTTTCTCAATTATCAGCCAACTCTGAGCTGATTCGAAAGATTTCAGCAGCTCAAGCCAACGACCTTATATTAATGGAGAAACGAGAACTTCTACTCAGCGGATGAGACCTTCCTTACTAGTCGGTCTCTGAAGTCGGGGCCGTTTTCTATAAAAAAAAACGTCTCTGTCTACCGAACAATCTTGAGGTTCGGAAAGAAGTGCTCACTGAGATGCACTGTTAGAGGTTCGCTATGCATCCTGGGGGTGAAAAAATGTAGAAGGATGTCAAGCGACAATTCTGGTTTTCTGGAATGAAGAAGGCGATTGCACACTTTGTTGCTCGATGTCTCGTTTGCCAGCAAGTTAAGGCAGAACGAAGACTTCCCTCTAGACTTCTTCAGCCATTACCTATTGGAGAATGAAAGTGGGAGAACATCGCAATGGATTTTGTTACAGCCTTGCCTCGAAATAATAAAGGGCAAGATGTTATCTGGGTTATCATTGACAGACTTACAAAGTCTACACACTTCTTACCAATAATGTTCACGGATAACCCTGCCAAGCTTGCCGAACTATATGAAAGAGAGATCGTACGGCTCCATGGCATACCACTCACGATCGTCTCTGATCGAGACCCTCGATTCACATCAAAGTTTTGGCAAAGCTTCCAGAGAAGAATGGACTCTAAGATCACCATGAGCGCAGCCTTTCACCCTCAGACTGATGGGCAGTCAAAGCGTCTTATCCAAATCTTGGAAGACATGTTACGGGGTTGCATTTTGGATTTTAATGACGGATAGGCAAAGTACTTACATTTAGCTGAGTTTGCATACAACAACAGCTACCAAACTAATATCGGCGTGGCACCATACGAGGCTCTCTATGGTCGCCCTTACAGATCTCCGGTATGCTGGTTAGAAATGGCAGATCGACCGCAGTTGGGCCCTGAACTAGTTTAAGAGACTTCTGAGAAGATCACACTAGTAAAATAGCAACTTCGTGTTGCACAAAGTCGACGGAAGAACTATGTTGACAAGCGGAGGCAGCCTCTAGAATTTGATAAGGGGGACATGGTTTTTCTAAAAGTTCAGCCCGCAAGAGGTGTGAAACGTTTTGGGATCAAAGGAAAACTCTCCCCACGGTATATCGGTCCATTTCAGATCATTGAACGTATTGGCAAACTTGCTTATCGTCTGTCCCTTCCATTGTCCATGTCTAAGGTTCATGACGTTTTTCACGTATTCATGCTTCGAAAGTATTGTTCTGATCCTTCGCATATCATCCATTTGGTCGAGGTTCGGGTTGAGGAAGGAAATAGGTATCAGGAGAGAGCAATACAGATTATGGATAGAAAAACTCAAGAACTAAGGCGACGTAGCATACCACTTGTAAAGGTGCTCTGGGATCACCACGGAGTAGAAGAAACAACATGGGAACTAGAAGCAACAATTAAACAGAAATACCCTGAATTGTCTTCTAGTAATAACTGATGATGTGATACATTGTACTATTTCATTTATCAATAAAATGATGAAACTTTGGTTACAAATATCTTAATACATCGTTTCACTTGAATAACTATGCAGATGTCTGAAAATAATATTGATAGATATAGTGATGCACACACGCAATGGCCTCCTTGGCAACCTGTGGCGACTCCTCCAGGATCTAAGTCAAGTCACAACTACTTTGCATCACCAACTCTATCGCCGCACA
The DNA here is from genome assembly GCA_035771175.1 of Paratinospora sagittata. NCBI lineage: Eukaryota > Viridiplantae > Streptophyta > Magnoliopsida > Ranunculales > Menispermaceae > Paratinospora > Paratinospora sagittata. The sequence continues at coordinate 20,837,362 of CM069610.1, forward strand.
AACAACAATCCTTATCGCCAGAGTGTGCATGGATTTTTCGTAACAATTTTGCCCAAAACAATCTCGTGATCTCATCTTGGCAGGATCTTCTACCAAGTTACCAGGCGGCCGGATTCGAGCAACAGTACGAAAAAGCATCCCACCGCTCAACCTCCCTTCCCTTAAACGATACAACCAGCAAAGCCTTACACCACCATCTGTTAAGTAAAGGTTGGAATCTTCTGAGGACGAATCCGACTCCATTTGCTCTCCATGGTTTCATGATGTTGACGATTCCACCGGCCACAGTGCCATTAAGGGACCTTACAGGCACTACGCTGAGCTAGCAAACGATGACGACGGCAGTGAATCTCACGTAGATAGCCATCATGACTACTTGGACTGATTTCGAGGGCGAAGTCCTTTTAAGGGGGGCAGAGTGTAATACCCTAGGTTTACAACAACAAAAAAAAAATTCTCTCGGGTACCTGCCCGAACGTTCGGGCGCGTGCCTAAACGTTCAGGAGCAAATTTTCCTATTTAAGGAACCCCTCCCCCTCCTCATTTCTCACACCAAAATCACTCCTCCTTGTGATTTTACTTCTCTCTTTCACTCATTTTGAGTTTTTGTTTTCTCTTTTGAGACTTTCTTCCCCGAGACTCTCTGTGCGGTGCAACGTGGTTCTACCCGGGGGAAGGCACCAGTTTTCAAAAGAGTTTTTATCTGAAGGTGGGAAATGAAACATAAGTGTGGCGACCCCGCACCCCAGGCCACCAACCCCGCAAGGAATGGTGTGCGGAATGCCGGGGCAGGACGCCCGGCGTAAGCATCTCCAACCACTTCTCAACCTTCGTGAGGTGGTTGAGACCCTACGAGCCTTATCCCAAACAACGACATAATATAAAAAGGTTCTAAACAAAAGTACCAACCGTATTAATCATCCAAGACAAGAGATACTCCATAAAAATGAACCATAAATAAAACCGTCATAATCCCTACAGTTCATCAATACTGAGATACACATAAAGTCCAAAATTGTGGATACAAATAAAAACCGTCATATGCCCACAAGGTCTATCTAACAAGTCCCAACTCACCCATACTACAATGTGGTAAGTGTTATAATTACATAGTCCAAAATATAATACATCATAATTTAAAACACAGTTCAATCAAAATGCCTCTCAACTCACATCGAGGCCTTGGATTCTCTCGCAGGCAAGGCCCTCAAGATATGACTACTCCTTTGCCCTTATTCGAGACAGAAGGACCTGAAAGAGGAAAATGAGGGTGAGCCAACGGTGCCCAGTGAATAGAATTCAAATATGCTATCAATACTCATCAATAAATATCATGTATGCATGTCAATGTGTAGCATAATTAAAAGCTCATAATCATATAGATATCAAGCATTTCTAATAAGTTCGATGCAAGTAAAAGCTTATCAATTTGGATCTACATTCCACATGCATTGGGGTTACTAGTGCACGTCTATTTCACCGTACCGTTGACCCCAATCATGTTTATTTGGGGTTACTAGTGCACGTCTACTTCACCGTACCGTTCTCATCCCCAAATATTTTTTTTCTTAAAACCCTCCTATGACAAGGTTAAGTCCCCCTATTAGCCAGATAGATGGGCCCAACCAAAGTCATAAGGTTTTCTCAAATCAATGCATCATTCAAAACATTAGAACACATTCATGCTTTCAACATACAATATATATAAGTGATATGATGACATAAGAGATATAATCATAAATGAAGTCTACTCACAACCAAGCCTCGCGAGAGTATTTAACCACACACGACCACCAAACCGAATCAACCCAATCAAGATCCTGAAACATTCATCAATATCCTATCATACATCAATTTCTATGCTCAATCACATAGACATTACACATCAACCCTAAATCAGCCCACATATAGACAATAGGCCTAAATCCCATCTAATCCCATCATTCAACTCAAATCACATGACTTAGGCCTCTAATGCATAGTTTTCATACATAAACCATTCTATTAATCAAAAATACTGATTTTTAATTCCTTAGGCATAAACATGCTCAAATTGGGTCACTTGATCACAAGTAGGCCTAGCCCATGATATGGTCACAACCACCAAATCAGTAGCATAATCAACCCTAATCATGCTTAATTAAACATAAGTTGCATCAATTCAATGATTCTAGGCCAAAAGCATCAAAAGCCCTAAAATATGAAATTTTTCATACTTAGGCCATATTGCCGATTTACACTAGGTCACCATGTTCAACCATGTACATCACTGATTTTGCATCATGGGTTCATCAACAATGGAAACTAGGTCAACATAGTTGACATGCAAGCTATTTGGAAATGTCTAAGTTCATATTCTAAATTTAGGTCTAATACAAGCAACCCTACCAATTCTTCATTTAATATTCTGTTCAAATGTATCAATCTACCAACAAAAATATGTAATCACAAAATCAACTGAACAGATTGAAGTATGTGAAGAAACAAACCTTCTATCCAAATATCAGCTCAATCCAACGGTGGACAGAAAAGATAAGTATCTTTGATGAACAAGTCTCTAATCAGACAATTTCTCCTTTCCTACGGCAAATACTCGAACTCAGATGACTATATCACACAACATAATTAATCCATAAACATCTTCACCGTTCAGAATGCCGAGATATCAGTTGTAAACTAGATACCCAAATCTAATATCCATTGAACGGTAGATTGAGGAGATTTATAAGTTTGAGCGAAACAGCACAAAAAATCCAGACATTCCGACCAGCTTTGTTTGAGAGGTTAGATCTCTCCGACGAAACCTCTAATAAAGATCTCCACCGACCAGAATGCAGAAATATCAGTCTTAAACTACATACCCAAATCTAATATCCATCCAACGGTAGATTCAAGAGATCTATAAGTTTGAGCGAAACGGCGCAAGAAATCCAGACTTTCCGACCAGCTTTGTTTGAGAGGTTAGATCTCTTAGACGAAACCTCTAATCAAGATCACCACCGACCAAAATGAATAACCATAAGCTACGAACTTGCTGAAAAAGTTTGAGCTCAATTTGACCGTATATCCCGAAGATCCAGCTCTTTGATGAAAACGTTGCAGAGATTTTCCTCAAGCAACCCTCTTTCTTTCTCTTCTTCTTTCCTTTCTCTTCTTTTTTTCTTTTATTTTTTTCCTTTCCCTCCACTCACCTCACTTTCTAGCACTTCCTTGGAGAAGAGAAGTGGGCATGGGACACTTGTCCACTTTCATGCACCAACCTTCACATGTGTTGGTCTCATACTACCCATACCAACCACATGTACTTTAACCAATCTCATGCTTCCATGTATTTTAAATGTCCAATCCATTTAATACACCAAATTTTCATTCTCATTTATCCTTTTATTCAATCAATCCTAACCCATATCAATTCATGGTTTAATGGGCCCATGCATAAATAATAACATATGCATTATACTTTAATTTAACATGACCCATATACAATTTATAATGCACATATTTATATACATTATTAAGCATCAACTATACAAACATTAAACAACCATCAAACAAACACAAAACATATCAAGGCAACACATAGAGTTTGGGCAAAATGCAATTGGGTTATGGGCTAGATGAAATAATTTTCGGGGCGTCACATTAAGTTTGCGTGTCTTATAACTTTTATTAAAGTTTACATTCATTTATCATTATGTGTACTATTCATTTATCATTATGTGTACTATTCATTTACACTGCATTATTGCGTATAATGTTTATACTTGTCATACTTATGCTTGTATATTTGGAGTTCATGTATTACACTGTTGTTATGCCGGATTAGTGGTCAATCTGGCTCAACCAGACTCAGTCTTATCCTCAGTAACTTTAAATAGTGAATGGGAGGCAACGTGCTACTCTAGACGATTGGTATTTAAGTAAACCTCGTGTTTCACCTCTCAACTGGAGACTGATCTGGTTGGTCTTATTTGATAGCTATCAGCTTATAAAAGTAATACTGAATGTCCAAACCTTGCACGTCGTGATACCAACCCAGATAAGGATCACCAGACGTTGCCAAATCCTGTCTAAATGTTAAGTAAAGACTGAACCAGTTCATGCATTGGCATCATACATAGCACCACTTAGGGACGTATGTGGTTTATGATTCATAGAATAGTTAGAAGCAATGCTCACTATTCATTATATTTCTTTGGAGAATGACGTACAATGAGAACCTGACTACTCCTGGGGAGGGACATATGTACCTGAATCCAGAGCGTCGTTCCTGAGGAAGAACGTACAATGAGAACCCGACTACTCCTGTAAAGGAACATCTATACGTGAACTCAGGTGATGTACAATCATCAAACCAATACGAGACGGTGTCATGCATACATACATGTTGGATTGATTATGATGCTCTGATATGTATTTAAGATATTTGATTATGAAGTTTGCTTTATTAATTGTTATATTCACAAACTATTTTACCCACTGAGCGTGTAGCTCACCCCATTGTTATCCAATTTTTCACAGGAGATTAGAGCGGACTGGGTGCAGGTTTTTTGGGCCCACATTTTGTACCATTTGTATTATTCATTAGAGATTTTGGGAGAATGTTCCATTAACTATTCATGTACAAATATATTCTGAAATTAATGAAATCAGATTTGTGCTTAATCGTGTTTCCGCGCACTCAATTATCGTTATAATGCATTCGCGCCCCCGTCCTTGTGTGTCCCGTCGGTTTAGGCACGTCCGGACGGGGTGTGACATTGTAATTTAAAACTTAATCCAATGAATTAACTTGTTCATCATTTTGCTAAACTTGAGTTGTGTAAAAGAAAATGGTCGTACAATTAATATAAAGATCAAAAAAGAAAAATAATACAAATTAAGATGTTTTTTGGGGCAACAGCTGCCACGGGGGCAGGCACTAGCTGTCAGCAAGATTTGAGGGCAGGTAGACAGAATCCGCAGGTGGACGTGGCGCAGCGTAAGGAGTCATTTCGGGCTGATCTTTCTACCCAGGAAAAGGTTGATCATGCAAAAGGTTGTGGATCTCGCAAATGCGCCAGAGCTGGTAAAAAATGCAAATGGGCTGGATTCGACGCTCTCACACCAGTGTCAGTTGATACGACCTGCAGGCGCGATCTTGACTGAAACTCCAATGAGTGTTCTTTGAGCCTAGTTCCAGAGATCGCGATGGAGATGCAGGGCATGCCGTAGGGGAGGTAGTCTTTAAAGGTCGGCGAGGTTCATCTTCTTCAAGAAGTTTCGAAGGTTTAACTAATCGCGAGATTAGACTACAGCTGGCGAGTAAATCTGTTCTCTCTAACGAAAGGGAAGATACATTGCCAATGGGGGAAAGAAAACTCCGGAAGATGTCTAAGAAGAAGATGAGGAAATTGAGGAGTCGGGCATGGAATAAATAATTGATGGAGAAACACAAACGACAAGACTTCATTGATGATTTCGATGAAGTCGATAGTCTTTGGGGTAGTGTTCAGACGGAAATGGAGGACTTGGGCGTCAACAGCGGTATAGAGGACAACTCTGAGGATTGGAATGATCTCTCTTCAGTGGCAGATCAAGAAGATGTTTTTGTTCCGAGACTTGAGGACTCCTTCATGGCCGACCTCAATGAGGTACAGGTATGACCTACACCTCTTGGTTTGGTTTCTGGTCATGCATAGGCTATTACACATGGAATTTCCCCTGTACACATTACTTCTTGTTCACCTGTTTCTAACGCAGTCATTCAGTTCTCTCCCATGCACCCAACTAACCTAACTAGAACCTCATGTGATGCCCTGTCCAAAAAAGTTAAACTTTCTAAATCCTTCCATTATCATAACAGATCGAAAGTGGTTGATTTTAACAGATCTGATCATGGGTTGGCAAATGCGGAGGGCCTAATATTTGGATAGAGTGAGAGCTTTCTATCCTTAGGCTTGCAGGAAGTTTTTGCAGATTATGTGAGGAGAATGAACTTGCAGGAGAGTAGGAAGCAAAGGCTTCAAGTGCTTGAAGGTATTCGCAATTTTAAATGACCGACAAATAGAGTCTTCTTGCACAAGAAATGTGCGGGGAAATAGGCGGCAAAATTTTTAAATGAAGATACTTTCATGGAATGTGAAGGGTTGTGGGGACAACAAGGAAAGGAGTTTGATCAAAAGAACCATTCGGCGGGCAAATCCAAACATCATAATTCTACAGGAGGATAAAAAGGAAAGAATTGGCAGGAAACTAATTGGTCAATTATGGGGGTCAAGATTTAAAGGATGGTCATCACTCTTTTCTGTCGGTGCAGCGGGTGGAATTTTGGTTGCATGGGATTCAAGAGTGGTGGATGTGTCTTCTTGTTTGGTTGGCATGTTTTTGGTCTCATTACAGATTGAGTCGTCTACTTCTGATAGGTGGTGGCTCTCAGGCGTGTATGGCTCGAATTCACCGACATAGAGGCAAGATTTCTGGGATGAGTTGGTTGGATTGTTTGTACTATGTGGTGACAACTGGTGTGTGGTAGGAGATTTCAACACTATGAGGAATCTAGAAGAAGAATTGATCAATTCAAGGCTGACTAGGAGTATGCAAGACTTTGATCGGTTAATTGGTGAGCTCAACCTTATGGATCCACCACTTAGAAATGCTAGTTTCACATGGTCGAATATGAGGGATGACCCAATTTGCTGCTGGCTCGACAGATTTTTGTTATCTGTTGGGTAGGGAATGTTATTCCCAAACTATCGCCAAGAAGCTTTGGCCAGGATTACAGATCGATTATACTTGACACCAATACCATTATTTTGGGGCCTTCTCAGTTCATATTTGAAAATGTATGGACATCACATAAAGACTTTGTCATGAACGTACAATATTGGTGGCAATCTTCACAAGTCGCAGGGAAATGAGGCCACCAATTTTTTGAGGTTAAAACTGATGAAAGAGCATTTTAGCAATCGAATAAGGAGGTGTTCAGTGTGGTTTCTTTGGGGAAGAAAGAGCTTGAGGAAACAATTGGGTCTCTTGATAAGTTGGAGGAAGGCGAGGAATGAAACTTAGAAATGGGTGTTTTCCGAAGTTTGTTCAAGGTAGATTTGGTTGAGTTATGCTTCAAGGAAGATTGCATGGCTTTTCAAAGATCAAAAATCAAATGGTTGAACGATAGTGATGCAAATACTAAGTACTTCCATTCCATTTTGAAAAGTCGAAGGTGTCAAAACTTTATTTCAAAAATAAAGAGGGAAGATGACTACATTGTTGATTCCACAGAAGGGGTGGTGGACAAGATTGTATCATTCTACAAGTGTTTTTTTGCATCTTCGTGTGCTTGTCACAGGGAGGTAGATGGGTTGGTGTGGGAGAGAATTTCAAAGGCGAACATAAGGTTTTTGGAAAGCCCGTTTTCTGAGGAAGAGGCGCGCAGGGCTGTTTTTAAGGCCCCAGGTCCAAATGGTTTCTCTATGGCCTTTTACCAAAAGTCGTGGGGGGTGTTAAAGGAAGATATCATGATGGTGCTGGTTGATTTTTACCACAATGGGGTGGTTAATGTGATCACAAACGAGACTTATGTGTTCCTTATACCTAAGTCCAATAACTCTTGCAAAATTAAGGATTACAGACTTATCAACCTGGTCACGAGCGTGTAAAAAATCATCTCGAAGATTCTTTCTATGAGACTCAAATTGATACTTCCAAAGCTTATTGATGCTTCCCAAGCCGCCTTTATAGAAAGAAGGCAAATTCTAGATGCACTACTAGTGGCAAATAAAGTGGTTGAGGATTACAGATCCATGAAGCAATCTGGGGTGGTGTTAAAAGTGCATTTTGCGAAGGCCTATTAATGAAGTCACAATTTTGCATATTTTTACCCCTATTTTTAGTGCTTTTAGGCTAAAAAATAAAATAAAATAATAAAAAATAGAAAAAATAATAAAAATCTCTTTACATCACATTTTAGTTTTTTAGGTCATTTTTAGGCTACATTAATAATGCATTTTTTAGTTTTAATTTTAATTTTCATTTAATAAGGTCATTGAGCTTTTATTTATTTTTGGGTATGTTGGTGCCTCATTTAGTCTTTAAGTATTTTTTAGATATTTTCAGGATCAAGGGATGAGATTGCATATTTCAGGAAGATCCACACCACATATCTGCATGGACCAGATGTGGAGAAGCTGAGGCGTTAGATCCAACAAGGCTTAAATGATCAATCCGAGTCCGTTTAATTGAATTCTAATCAACTTAAAGATTTTGAAAGAAGGGGCCCACATGGTTGCAATCTTTGATGAAGATCTAATTGAGCTCATATCAACCCATTTATGGTAGAAAAAGATGTCACACATGTCAAAAAAAAGAAAAAATAAATTTTTTCCACATATGGGCACAATCTTCTTCTTATTTTCTTGATTGAAAATGAAAATCTTTATGTAATTTAGAAAATGACCATTTTTAGAGGATATTTTTAGAGAATAATAGGTAGTGGATATATTTTTGTTTTTGGAAATCAAGAGGTGGGCACATCTATAAATAGGGTTAAATTTCAAGAGAATGGATCTCATCCTCTTTGAATTCTATTTCTCTTTTATTTTTGCGTTATTATGTTGGAGCTTGAAGTAATTTGGAAGTTCGGTGTATGATTCAAGGTTAAGGTAGATGACAATACCTTAGGCCTTGAATCTTTGTAAGTTTTTCTTTCTTTTCATTTAATAAAAGATTATTCATTTTCCTTTTATTATTGATTGTTCTTATTCTCTTTCTTTTCTATTTTTTGTCACTTGCATGCTTCATTTATTTCTTTTTTTTTTAATTACGTTTTGGATTTTTATTTATTTATTCATTTTTTTCAAAGTTCCTTTCACTTCTTGAGTCATTGGTAACATTTTTAAGTTCAAAAAGAAAAAAAGAAAAAAAAGAACTTATTGTTTTTAGTTTTTTTTTAAGAGTCTTTATTCTTATTTTATTTTATTTTATAACATTTAGGCTAGTAATTTAAGTTTTAACTTCAATGTTTTTTTAGGCTTAAACGTGTTTTTAGTGTTTAGGTTTTTGTTTTATTTTATTTCATTTTTTTTTAGGTTTCAAATTTTATTTTATTTGTTTTTGTTTGTTCATTTCTTTATTCATGAGTTAGATTTAAATTTTTGCAATTTAGTTTATTTGATTAGTTTCTTTATAATGAACTTAGGTTGTTAGAAATCACATTTTATATGCTTTGACTTATATGGTAAATGAATAATTAAATTTATTTAAAAATATATATATTTTTTCTCCAATCCTTGTGGATCGACCTTGTCTAGTGCTACAACTTACATTATGTACTTGCAAGTATATAATGTGATATATTCTATTCAAAAAAAAAAATCACATCACCTATGACACAATGGAATGGGATTTCCTCAAGCTTGTGATGTAATGTGAGTTTGGAAATAGGTGGATAATGTGGGTCATTGGGTATGTTTCTTCGGTTTCCTACTCGATTGTGATCAATGGGCGGCTAAGTGGAAAAATCATGGAAAAATAGGGATTGAGACAGGGGGACCCGCTATCACCTTTCCTTTTTACATTAGTGGCAGACTAATTGGCTAAACTGATTAATCAGGCAAGGCTGGCAGGTGTGGTAAAGGGCTTCTTGGTGGGGCACAAGAAAGTGGAGGTTACACTATTATAATATGTTGATGATACATTGTTTTTACTTCAAGGAAATGAGACCAATGTTATCAACGTCATCAATACACTTCACTGCTTCAGCGAGATTTCAGGCTTGAAGGTCACATGAATAAGAGTCAGATATGTGGAATTAACATGGAGATTGAGGTAATTCTCCGTCTTGCAGAATGAGTGGGTTGCTCAATGGGATCTTGGCCTATGAAGTATTTGGGTTTGCTTCTAGGGGGTGATCCTCTTGCCTCCGTCTTCTAGGAGCTGGTATTAATCAAAATTGCCAAAAGGTTGGAGGGGTGGAAAAGGGCCTTCCTGTCAAAAGGGGGGCGGTTAGCCCTAATTCAATCAGTGCTCTCGGCCCTTCCATCATATTTCTTGGCCATTTTCAAGGTCCCTAGTGGGGTGGCTATAAAGATTGAAAAGATGTTTAGATTTTTTTGTTAAAAGGTCTTGGGGAAGGTTTCAAGTCCAGCCTAGTAAGGTGGGAGGTGGTTCAGAGACCAGTAGAGAAAGAAGGCCTTGGAATAGGTATCATTTCTCATTTGAACATGGCATTGTGTGCGAAGTAGTTGTGGAGATATGCTAAGGATCGCTATTCTTTATGGGCCCAAGTGATCGAGAACAGGCATGGAGGAGGTCAAAGTGGGGTGGGGGATGGTGTTGATGCTAAATCTTCCTTTCGGTGTCCTTGGAGGTTCATTGCGTCTTTGACAACAATCTTTTATCAGCATGGCAAATATAGGGTGGGAGATGGATGCACTTTTAGATTCTGGGAAGATAGATGGTTGGATTAAAAACCTCTAGCAACCTTATACCCAACACTCTTTCATATTTCGTCTCTTCACAACAGACCTATTGCCTCATTCTTGTCTAACCCACCTCTTAATGGGTCTAGCTCTTTATCTTGGAACCTACACTTCTCTAGGGGTCTCACAAGACTTGCTCATAGCGAGTTGGCCCAACTTCTTCCTAGATTAGACCAAATCTGCCTCTATTGTTTCGTTACCTTGCACATCTGGTTCTTTTTCTTGTAAGTCTATGTTTGACCTCCTCATTGATTGCCCCTTACTTCCAACTTTCCCCCTAGCTTCATGTGTATGGAATGTGCATGTGCCTTCCAAAGTAAAAGTGTTTGGGTGGCTTGTTTCCCATGACAAGGTCAACACTTACGAGGTCTTACAAATACGGTGGCCTACTTCTTGTATTTCTCCCCATTATTGTAGTATATGCTTGCAGGAGAGCGAGACTAAGGATCTGTTGGCCCAATATTATAGTCCAAAAGGGGGGGTGAATTGGACTTGGCAGATTTTCGCGTTACCTTTTGAATAATATAATTAAACAAATAAAGTGCGCAGTAGGTAACAATCAAATATAAACAAATGCAAGAAAGATAATTGGATACAGAGATTTAGAGTGGTTCGATTCTCTTAGAACCTACGTCCACTACCCAATCACCGCGATCAGGATTTCCTAATACACTATTGGCTAGTCAACTTACGAGCGTGACTAGAAGTCGTTTACACTAACTAACATAAGGGCTTGGTTAGAAAGCCACACTCTAGCCAACATAAGGGCTTGGCTAGTAAGCCACAATGTAACTACTTACGGGTGCGGTCACAAGCCGTACAAGATATGGTATTAATCCCAACTTGACAAACACGTCAACGATACATCAAGATTACAAAAGATATAGAGAAGTGCTTTACGACACTCTCAACAATATTAAGCTTATAATATTGAATGTGTAAACACAGTGAGTCCAACCACAATGACTCATATGATGCGATGTGTTGAAATAGTTTTTCTCAAATGCAATTGATTCAAATATATATGATATAAAATTGAGAATCGATTATGCACATGTAACAAGATATTGATTCTAACAATGATAAGTTTAAAGCATAAGAATCAATACATATATATGATGATCAAAACTTGATGATTCTAAAAGTATAAATGATTAAGATCAAGAATCAAGCAAACCAATATCTATGAAGTCGATTCAATATAATATAACTTTAACACGTCAATTGATACCACAAGATGATTATGAAACCACTAAACAAGATATAATGATATGAAGATCAAAATAGGGCTTCACACACGATAATCAAACAAAATCAGTTTTCAAGATGTTAGCATAAGCACAAAACTGATTTGCTCAAACAAAATCACAAGAATCAAGTTAGAAAAATTTTACCCCACTTTGGGTAAGGTTGAAGCTCAATGATTCTTCAAGTGTGATGTTGGATGAGAGAAACCACGTTCAAGAATGATCAAGACACAAGAAGATGTGTAGATAGCACTCAAAAACGTCTTGAACACTTGCTCAATGGAAACGTACAAGTTTCACAAAGTTTTGAAAGATTTTGAGAACTTTTCCGAATTATGAATCAATAGATTAAATGTAGGTGAACTTTTGCTTTGAAAGAGGTTTATGTTGTCTCAATGAACCCCATGATATGAATGTTTTGATGATTCCAAATATCTCCAGTTTGTCTATCTAATGATCTTGTCAAGTGTTTCAGATTTATCAAAAATCAAGATCAAGGAACTGAGCTTACAAGTCTATTGATCATCTCAAGTAAAGTTCAGAGTCTGTCTGAACTTAGAATGTAAAGTCTATCGATCAACTTACTCTCAGTAAGATTTTATCGTTTGCATATTTTGATCGTAACATTTTAATCGTACCTTATGATTTCTAAAGTATTTGATTCGATTAAGAGAAACAATGATGTTTTATCGAGCTTTAATTGAGAAATCAAAAATCGTTTTTATAAAGTCTTTCAGGACGATAATGTTTTAGCTGCGCCCTCCTGGACTTGATGAGTCTGGACGCTGATAAAATATTATGAAGCTCAAGGTTGAATTGAACTGATTAATAAGGACGCTTACTTCTTTGTAGCGACCTTTCTTTTATCAACCTTTGAGAATGTTAGGACACTGACTTAGTTTCAGCTCGCTGAAAGTTCTTTTTGTCTTTAAATGATTTCTATCTTTCAGGATGCTGACAAGCTATAAGTTGAATAAATTATCAAGACGCTACTGTGTAGGAGCGCCCTCATCTTTAGAATCAACTTAAAAAACTTTCAGGACGCTTACCGTCCGTCAGCACACTTAACATTGTTTTAAAACTGTTTTTAATAGTTCATGACACTTACTCTTGAATAGCGCCCTCGTGTGTCAAAAGTTTTAAAACAAAGCAGGACGCTCACTACCAAGTAGCGCCCTCATGATTTAAGTCGTTTAATTGTCAAAGCAAGTCAGGACGCTTACTATTTAGTAGCGCCCTCACTTCATTGTTCAGTAGGACGCTGATGTTCTATGAGCGCCCTCAAAGGAAGAAAACGACAAAAATGATATTTTTACTGTTCTAACATGTACGTCCTTTGAGCCAACTTTTCAAAACCACTTATCGTACAAAATCAATTTTCTGTATTTGTAAGAGATATTCTCTGTTTCACGAACCACGTCTTCTAAAACTTTCCTTATTCGTGTATCTGGAGAAAATCAGAATATTCATGAAATGTGCAGTTGCTATTTTCGTGATATATTCTAGTTGTTGTGAGTAAACGCTCATATTTAAAATTCAAATTCAAATGAACAACAACTTCATCTCTACAAGTCTATAAATACAGAAACTTAACAATTTGTTAAGACCACCGAAAATTCTCTAAGCTAAAACATTTTTTGAAAGTTAGTAGAATTTTCATATGATTCAAAAAGCTTAAGTTATTCTAATTTCAAAGCGTTTATTTGAATCATTACTTATTCAAATGATTTTCACACTGAGTTAAGATTTTATCTTTATTTGAAAATCGATTTGAAAGTTCGAACTGTTTACGCTCAAATTATTCAGCATTGTTTTTACTTATATCATTCTTGCTGAAAGAGAAATTTGAGAGATAATTCATAAGATACAGTTGTACTCAATTTCATATCTTGTATACTTTATCAAGGTTGTAACAGTAGTTAGATAAACTACTGTGTTGATATTCTATATTCAACAAGGTCAAGTCTTCTTACACCCGTAAGTTGAGAAACGGTAGTTCTCACACCCATAAGTTGAGAAAGCTTAGGTCCGTCTCACACCCATAAGTTGGGATAGGTTGGTCTCACGCTCGTAAGCTGAGCAGTGTAACGGTTGTTCTCACACCCGCAAGTTGAGAAAAGGTGTAACGGTTTGATTCTCACCCGTAAGAGAATCCCTTAGTGATAAGGTTCAAAATCCTAACTGAGGAGGTTAGATAGTGAACATAGGCAAGTAGCCGAACCACTATAAATTGACAATGCATATTTGTTTACTTTCTGCACTTTAATTTTTGTCATTGTAATTGTTTTTAAATTGTATAAGTGTTCAATTCACACCCCCCTCTTGGACATATCTAGGCCAACAGTTTAAAATCAGCCAATAACTTGTTTTGGAGTTGTAGAAATACTAAGATGAAAATCGCACAAGTTCTCTAAGTTTTACAAAAGTTACTCTTCAAATGAGCAAGTGTGGTATTTGTAGAAAAACACCAAACCGAAGCACAAGACGGCGTTCCTAAAGGAAGAAATGCGTTTCTGCTTTGAAATTTGAAAAATCTTAGATTTTTCTCTAATTAAGGAGCGCGTTCTTTAAGTAAGGAACGCATTCCTCAATATGTCCGTTGAGCATAGGAACGGATTCTTTCATCAAGAACCACTGACTCTATAAACTTTCATATTTTGCCCTTGGTAACAAGAGCGCATTCCTTCTTGAAGGAGCGCGTTCTTTTTTTCCCTGATAAGAAAATTATGAGTCTTAGGAAAAGCCATAGGAGCGTGTTCCTCTTATAAGGAGTGCGTCCCTTAAACTCTGATAAAAAAATACCGAGTCTCGGAAAAATGTTCATGAGCACGTTCCTTAATAAAGAAACGCGTTCCATCACTGTGAAGTGAAAGAAACCCCATTTTTTTATCGAAATGAATTTAGGACATTGTCAAATACATAGACTAACTTTAAAAATAATTTTTGACAAGTTAAATACGTGTAAATCAATCAACTAAGCATATAATTGAGAAATTCAAAATAATACACTTAAAACGATGAAACTATGCAAAGTTGGTAAATTTAATGCATGTTAAACACTGATAAAAATATGTATGATAAACAATTTTAACTAAGTGTGATTGCATAATTATCATACTAATGTGTGTACATACATGATTAATAATATAATAGTGTATATGCATGATTATGATGAACTATATGTATAATTTTCAATACACGAGTTTTTACATTGTCCTGGCTTAAAAATAAAAAAATAAAAAAAAATCCTAAAAATAAAAATAAAAAGGGCATCTTTATTATTTTATTTTATTTTATTTTAAAAAATAATTAGTTATATAACCAACTCTACCAAATTATACTCTAAAACTCGTTGCTGACCCATTAATCTCCCTCACCCCTAAAATAAGACAGTAACAAGAGTTAAAACTTAAAACTTTAAGATTCTAAAACCACCTCTTTACTAATTAAACTAACTCTATATTGACACATTTAGACGGTGGCATCTGGCTTTGTTAAGCCGCTGGCTTTAAACTAGTCTCAAAACCGTCAAGAGAAAAACTATGAAAAGTGAAAAATATGCACCAACATGCTGTTACGCCAAACGCGACCCACCTAGTTAGAAAAAAATTTAATTATTGAGTTGAATATGCTATAAATATGCACCTAAGGCGTGTACAGCGTACCAAATGTGTCCGACAGCTAGGTAGCGCCTTGACTAGGATAACATCATGTGAGCTCCGATATTGGTAAAATGATACATGAATGACTACTCGCATCTTTAGTAAATATAGGAGCAAAGAGAAACCGAATAGCCCACCTGAAGGCATTTCCTCAACACCAGCCGAGTATGATTCTGCCCTTGGATAATATCCAATCAGCAAGCATTTCCTCTTGGGCCACTTTCATGTGTAATTAATTAATATTCACACCAATGCTGTGTTCCAAGACAGCCAGAGACTAAAACAAGCACAACCATATAACAACAATATTATTAATAATTGTACAAGACAAGTTCGGATTTATTATAGTTAAAGTTCTTTACACACAACTCGACAGTAAAATATCCAGAGACTTCAAAGAGAAATGAGTAATATGTCTTCACATGTGCTTAAATTTACATATAGAGAGTGTCTCGCTTCAAGAAACGAACTTACCTGCAACAATACTGCAACACAGTTGCTTCACTGATTCGAACCCTTGTTCATCAAGGGACACGCCTGCTAGCCGCTTACTCAGAGACTCCTCAGTTGCTCCATCAACTGCCTCCCTCGTATTGAACACGAAGTGACCTCCACATTCCCAAGCTGCAAGCTTGCAAGCTCTCCCCAACACATGGACCTGCATCTTATTCAGTCAATGGCAGACACTACTACACCACAAAAAGATGCCAATGATAGAAGTTACAATTTATTTGTAACAAGTTTGCAATACCAGAGCCATGCGCAGGCTTTTTATTTTAATTATTTAAAAATTAATTTCCTATTATCTAATCAAATAATAATTGAGCTTAACTAAAGTAACTAATATTTAAGTTTTATTTTATAAGACATAAAAGAGGATTATGGGGGAGAGAGGAACGTTAGGATAAAGTTAGGGTTTAAATAGAAAGAGATGAAGCAAAAGATGGCGTGTCAATAAATTAAAAGATTTGAGTCATTATATCATGTGTATTATTAGATTCCTATTTATGCTTTGATTTACTTTTGACCTTTTAATGAGAACTGGACTTGGCTACTACTATCAATTCATGGAAACTCCCAACAATCAAGTACATTAAAATTTAAAACTAATAAACAAATCATTACTGCAAAAGAGCACTAAATTGCTAGAAGGAGTTATTTAAAGAAGCCTAAGCCACTTAATGCTAAAATCAGATAGTACCACACAGCTTCTTCATTGTCAAAATGATCAACAATTTGCAGAGACAGGTCAAGATACCAAAGCTCCTTTTACTGAAAATTAGACAGGAGGTGAAGGCACAGATACTTGATTCTTAATAACATCTGCTTTATTTAACAAGGCACAAAAATTGCCAATTGAAAAGGGAAAAGAACCAACACTGAGAAGCTGAAAATAACTAAACTTGTTTTATTACCACCTACAAGCTTGATGTTGCAGTTCAAGTTTGAAAAAATGATTTCACCAAAACAAGAACAGGGGAAAAAGATCTCTCGCTGAATTTTTAAAGACAGATTTTGTTACCTGTGGAAACAAGAACATCTTTGTTCCGGAATCAGATAGCAGCAAAGTATATGGCATATTCTGCTTCTGTAAATGGGAACATATTTCTGCAATCACCTCCACCAATAATTTCAGGTTGTCACTGGCCTTGAATAAGAGAGCTTTAATAGGGTAATCTGTAACCTCATTGATACATATCCCTCTTTTTCTCCATGTACTGAATATAGTGACAACTGGCATGAGCTCCACAGGTAAAGGGTTTGCAAAGTAACAAGCCTGTACCAAGTTAGAGAAAAAAGAAACATATTCAGTAAAGATGTCAAAGAAAGCTAATTTAGCACTTGCAAAACAATATACTATATACATTTCGTGCTAAGTTAGAGGTTTGGAAAGAGTTAGAATCTAAAAATTGCAAACCAAGAGATACTAAGGAGTGAAAATGTTAGGTATTTTGATCAGTTATTCATGAAGAGGGAGATATGTGTGAGGATGTAAACTATAGAGTAAAAGTTGGGTAGATTAAATGAAGTCGTCTTTCCAGAGTATTCCATTAAAGTTGAAAGGAAGATTTGTATAACACTGTAATTAGGCCAAACATGCTCTATGAAAAAGAATGTTGGGCAATAAAGAAACATGTAAACAAACTAAGGGTGTAATAGAAATGTGACTGTTAAGATGAGATAGATAATAAAACATTGCAAAATAATATCAGAAATGTAAAATAGTAGGGCTGCCCCAAATGAAAATAAAATGAGAGAAAATCGATTTTAAGATGGTTTGGACGTATACAAGTAAGACTATTGGATGCATCAGTTTCTTTATTAACAATACAAGATGATGATAGAGGCAAAAGAAGACCTAAAATAACATGGACAAAAATAATTAAGAAATATATAACTACTTGTAATATTAATGTTGACTTAGTCCTTTATAGAGTGGAGCGGAGAAAGCGGATTCACGTAGCTGCTGACCCGATGAAGTTAGAGAAAGACTTTGTTGAGTTGAGTTAAAGGGCAACATACAGTCTAGAAACTAACACCACCTAATATAGTCAGTGAGCATCTTTATCATAAACTGACCGATGAAGTTAGAGAAAGACTTTGTTGAGTTGAGTTAAAGGGCAACATACAGTCTAGAAACTAACAACACCTAATATAGTCAGTGAGCATCTTTATCATAAACTGACACAATACTACCCCTACTTCACTATTGCAATACCCTTGTTGGTTCACTACCAAACAAAAACCAGGCAATTAAAGATACGACATTCAGTTTGAATGAGTACTCTTATTAATGCACGAATTGTGCTAGGAGGACACGGGAGACACATGCGATAGAAATACAGGGGTTTCCCATCCATTGGATCAAACATATCCATGCAGTATGCGCACAGATGCTCTGTCCAATGTACACGGGAGCCCCCACATTTCTATTGCACCGAGCCTCCACAATGGGTCCTTAAAATGTATGAAACATCAATTTCTAAAGCAGAGATAAAAGAACCAATAGAAACATACTCATTACTCATAATAATAAGATGGTAGGAAAATCCAATTCCACCAACAAAAACTATATTCAACATTAATAACTACTAGTTGCAATCTCTGAAATTCAAGAAATTCACAAGTTAACCAACCTTCAAAATTACTAGACTCTAACACTCATCAAACCATAATGTTTTCAGCTATTTCGTTAAAAATACACATTAAAAAGTGAAAATAGAAACCTCGTTAGTCCCACAAAGAGAAGTGTTAGACAATATACGTGAATTGTAATGCCGTATTGTCCAATACTAAGAGACACATGTGAAAAATGTCCAATTTATGAGACCAAAAATCGTAATTTACATTAATGGAAAAAAATTCTAGATTTGAGATAGCACATTCAGCACCTCAAAAACCATATGATTAGAACTTGATGCTGAACAGTCACAAATAATGCGAAATGAGCAATTGTATACTTCAACAGCAAATCGTGTGACCATTTCTAACAGTCTTGCATCCAGAAGCTGTAAATGATTATAAGAGCCACCTGGTACCAGGAAGACATGGCCATACTCAACAGGATTTACCTAAGGTAAAAAAAAAACAAAACAAAACATAATCAAACAAGCCCTCAAGAAGTTCTGCAAGTAATCTTGTAGAGAAGCATAAATCTATGCAATTAACAAATATAACAAATGTAATACTTTAAATGACTTCCTTGTAACATGGTTGTGAACATTTTAATCAGGCTGCTCTTTTGATCTCACATACAATTCCAAGCATAATTGATAATTTTTTATAGTGTGTAATACTTTAAGTGGCTTCCTGGTAGTATGATTGTTAACATTTAATCAGGTTGGTCTTGATCTCACAAACAATTCAATGTATAAATGATAATTTTTTATAGTATATATATTTACTCATCAGAATCATCTAGCTATCTTACATTCATAACTATAGCCAGGTTGGCCTCACAAGGCAGTGAGGCTGACTGAATAAGTTCAGGTAATGCCTTCTCTCCAGTTTTAGCATAGAAAAGAAACTCCTTCCATTGGGCATTAATGTTGTCAAATGTAGAAGGGTCTAATCGGTTGTCATCCTCAAGTTCTGAAAAAGGGCTTGAAGTCCATTCTTCATTCAGTTGAGTAACAAACTTTCTCCTCCCCTCAGTAACCTGCACAAGCATTTTGCTTTAAGCCAATGTGTAAAAATTAAAAGCTGCATCTTGGTGCTCATAGCAGTCACAGAAATAGAAGATCGTAATTAATGGCAAAAGAAAGAAATACCTTTAGTTCACAGGCAGTCACATCATATCCAAGAAAACCTGTCCAGGCACGATCCTCCCACTACAAATTAATAACAATAAGTCTCAAGCACAAAATTCAGGCCATTCTAGATAAGTACAAGAGCTTCACACAGTTTATATACCTGAGCAAGTAGAAGGGAATCCAATACACTTTGATTACCCTCAGAGGCAAACATAGGCCCTCCACAGGAACGACCATCCAACAGAGATTGGCTACCAAACTGATAAATAGGAACTTTGGTACCTGAAAAAGATCCAAAATATTTAGGCAGTTAAGGAAAAGAGAAGTATGACGCTTCCAATGCTTTAACCTACACCCTAGATTTGCATCACAGTGGTTCTTTGAATGTGGTTGTGTATCTGGGTTTTCAAAATGAATGCCAACCTGATGAAAACTAAGAATAAAAATAAATAAATAAACCCAAAACACAGAATGGAATGGAAAGTATCAAATTCCAAAGGACCTTAACAATGCTCCATATGTGCATTATTAAATTCCTGCTAACGTTATATATAGCTAACATGTTCACAATTTCTCATAAGAGTTCAAATCAACTCAAATTAAGGTTTAAAAAGCATGAGGCGTAATTGAGGCGGTTTGCCTTTATGAGGCGAGGCATAAGCCTCGAGGCGTTATGAGGCGTAAGCCTCATATTTTTAAAGAAAATGCATAAAACAATTAATAAAAACTTTTAAAAAAAATCTAAAAACTTACAAGTGTCAATAATAGAAAAAGTAACAACTAAAATAACAAAAAATGTAAATTATTTTTATTTATGTGTAGAATACTTGAGTGATTTCTCTCAATATGTTATTTATCTTAATTGCCATTAACACATTTAAGAACTAAATGAGAACAAATCATATGCTAAGCTTTCCAAATTTTAAGCTTCAAGCTATTAAAAGCACGAACAAATAAAAAGTTAACAAATACATTGTAAAATATTTGGTCTTTGTCATTTCTCCTAATTCATTAGTTTACACAAATTGTAATTAGAATACTTTGTCAAAAGTTTTAAATTGTTAGGTTAGTATTTGTACTATTGTTAACGAACTTAAAGATATATCATTAGAAGCGGGCCAATTCAAAGATGGACTTGACCCATTTAAGAGTACAAGCTTTAGTTTATCTCAAGTGAAAGAAAATTGATTCCTAACAGTTACTAAAATGATTGGTTATAATAATATAAAAGCCATAAATATAATTTTTTTTCAAAAAAATTGAATTTTAACATAGAAAATTTGAGGCTTAAGCCTCATTGAGCCGCAAGGCATATACGCCTCACTGTACAACATTGAGGCTTAAGCCTTGAGGCCTTTTTTGAGCGCCTCGCCTTGAGGTGTGCTAAGCCTCAAACGATTTTTAAAACTATGACTCAAATAACTATAGAGAATTATCAAATCGTACAAGGATTGGTTTGTTCTTGGTTTGCCTCTTTCTCAATGAGGCAATAACTCTGTTTTTGTGGTGGTTGATCATTTTTGGAAGATGGCTCATCTAATTCCTAGTTAGAAGATACCAGATGCAATGAGTATTGCTAATCTATCTTTTCGCAAAATTGTTCACTTGCATGAAGCACCCAATACCATTACGTTTGGAATTTGGATCATGATACTAAGTTTTTATGTCAGCTTTGGAAACCATTACAGAAAAAGATGAATAATTCACTCAAATTTAATTGCACAGCTCACCCAAAAACTGAAGTTGTCAAAAGAACTTATGGATAATCTTATTTTATATCTTTCAGGAGAAAAGCCTAGATAATGGGATATTGCTCTTGTAGAAGCTGAATTTGCCTATAACCGTTTTAAGAACCATTTTAAAGGTAGTGCAACATTCAAGATTTGTCTATATCAAACTCTCTAATCACACTTTGGATCTTGTTTCATTGCCCACCCTCCTTAACTCTTATATTGTTGCTAATGAGATGGTAGATACACTTGCAAAACTCCATAAGCAAGTTAAAGAGCACCTTGAAAATGCTAATGCTAAATACAAGGATGACATTGAACAACATCATTGCTCCAACTCTTACAAAGAATGTAACCTGGTAATGTCTACCTCAACCTCAACAAAGAAACATTTCATCATAGTACTCACAACAAAACCAAGCCAAAGAAGATTACTACTCTTCGCATCTTCAAGTAGACAAGTGACAACGTTTATATGGTTGATCATTTAAACAAGATGAACATCTCTCCTACTTTCAATGTAAAGGAGATTTTTCCTTATTATGGAGATGACAAAGTTTCTCTACCTCAACCGAACTCGAAGTAAAATTCTTTTCAAAGAAGGGATTGATGAAGAACATATTACACTTGATTTCATGGATTATGATGAAAAGAAAACCAAGAAGTAGAATTATCTGACTGAGTCAACTAATTTGACCAAGTCAACTCAATAAAAATCTCTCCAACCCAATCTAGTCATCTTTTGGGTGCTTCCCATCTCTATCCAATTTTCCTAAATTGTTTTTCAGTCTTTTCCATTCAAATCTTATTAATAGTCATTTTCAAGAAGTTTTTGTTTTGGTAGTCCTATGTTCTGATTAAAAAAAAAAAAGTTGTTGTGTTATAAACAGCTTAAGAAAGTTATTTAAAATGTTTTATAAGTGTTCTAAATTGTATGATGGAGCTATCTACATGAATAACTCCTACTAGATTTTAAGCACAATCATCACATAATTTACTACTCTTAATCAATTTTTTAAGTTTCTCCTTCCCTATTGAGTCCTTTAATTTTTGCGGTTCCACTACGTTACGTGTATCACATGCAAATAATTAATCTAAGTGAAAAGGTTTTAAATGTAGCAAACAAATATGTTTTTTTACTGATTTATGGTATGAGTTTTACTTTCGTGGTCATTTATCTTGTGTTGGATGGGTGTGTTCCGAGATTGGATAGACCACCATGCTTTGTGTGTGAATGTTTCCGACTACTTGTAATTTATTGAATGGTTGTACGGGGCATTTAACGCTTGAAACATGTGCATATCTCCGTGCGTGTTATCCTACATTTTGTGTTACCCAAACTCTTTACTTTAGCCCAACATTTCCTTGTTGACACTTCATGATACTAACAAGAGTATGGGATATGCGTTGACAATCTAGATTTTAGGATACGCTATGTAGATTCTTCAAAGAATGAATAAAAAGCAGAAAAGAAGAGAATGTCTAATAGGGTGACAATTTACTTGGTGAGGGGAAACAAAGGATAATAATAAACAGTTGATAATAAACATAACCCTTTCCAAGTACCCAAATCCAAATTTTTGGACACTTTTTAGCCAAGTTCCTTTATCTGATAATTTGAAAATAAACAAGTCAAACCTCTAGATAAGTACGCGCATCCAACACCTATTCCCAAGTCCAGTAACAGTCAACATTAATTTATCCATTCAACATTTACTTGATTCATCCCTAATAAATATGTTTATAAATCTCATAACCCATCGGGTTGTTGATCATCCCCATTATCTTACTTTAGGTGTGGACTCGTGCACTTTGCACGAGGATTGAAGTTGTTGAAAAGAAGTCCTAAGGAGTTATTTTAATATTGACTCCAAGTAAGATATATACAGTAAGTTCTAAATAGGTCATTATGTGACAAAAATATTTTTAAAAAACTCACACCCAAACTTGTGGGTTTGACCTCAAGGATGACTTAGTCTGGGTGGTAGCAATGTTTTCAAGACGTCAAGAAGATACGTAGCCAATTATCCCCGTCTAGGCAAAACGGTGCCTAGGTGCCACCTAAACGAAGCCTAGACGTTAAAAATAATATTTATTTAAAGCTCCGTAAAAAAAATAATAAATTAGTTTTATGCATACAAATCTTCTAGATATAATTACGTAAATATTTCATAATATAGAAGTCACATCTTGTGTTAAAAAAGATTAACTATATTTTATACTCCTCAATTTTGTATCCAGAAATTAAAACCAGAAAAACATATTAACAGAGAAGAAAAGTTGGCATACAATAAAAGTATAATAATTTAAAGAGCCATGTATGATGCAATACTTATAAGTATAACAAAATGGAAAATATTTGTAGCAATATAATAAAATTAAAACATAAATTTGGAAGAAGACGCTAAGAAGAAAATAACTTTCATAAAGGAAATATAAGTATACCACTTGATTTAAAAGTAATGCTAATATTTAAGATATACAATTATATTGTAACAATTTAAAGAAAAACGAACCTCAAGGTTCATATATTTTCACCAGCCCCCTTATACTTTTAGAAAATTTCAAAGAGCCCCACTATCTACTTAGGTATAGCCTGGGCAATTTAGTTCCAAATTGCCTAGGTGGACTAGTCATGGCCTTGAAAATACTAGGTTGTAGTGACCTCTAGGATTGGGGTTATGCAAATTGACCCTTCTATGTAAAGGACTACCAAATGTTTTGTTAAGTCTTTTAGGTCAAGCTCATCCATCAAGGTACAACGGTTTCACTCAATATCACGCAACATATTGACATGTAAAGCAAAAACATAACTTTCCCTTAAGCAAAGAAATCTGGGCATCACAAGAATAGGAGTACCATTTTTTTGTAATGGATTATTTCCCCACTATAGTTTGCTTTAAACGAAGAATGCAGTGGATGAAAATGTAGGAAATGGCTTGAATAATGATTAAAACATGTGTGTGCAATGGAAAGTCCCACAACATTTTCTTTCACATTTGTTTTTAGCTTTTTTTCTTTGTTCCTCTCACTTTCTCATAGTCCATATTATTGGTTTTGTGCTTATAACATGAAGTATAGGTTCGAATATTCAATAGCCCAAGTAGCAAGAACTCACCATATTTTATAATATATCAAGTTGGACATGCCATGCCCATGGATATTGCCACAATTTTTTTTTACATCAAGATTAACGCATCAAGTTCAATGTAAACAACGCGCTAGCAACCTAGCAAATTGACAAACATAGCTGTCAACACAAAATAAAATATATATCTATCTCTATATTCTTAGCAAAGTAGTTACTAGTTACCATTGCAAAGCACATTGAACGCACTCAAGACCCCTTGTGTCTTGCAATGTGAGGCATTGATAATACAGTGCTAATTGATGAAACAAAATCATAAGCAAATGAAAAATTAGAGGTTTGGAGAATGACTCTAAATTCAAAGGTTCAAGATCAATAGAACTAAGACCAAATACATGAAAAGTGCAATTTCTAATAGAAAGAGAAATACATCTGGAGGGACAAAAAGATTAAAAGCCAAGAGAAACCGAGTAAAACTATAGTTGTTTGGGCTCAATTATTCATTTGGAGGAAAAATAGAGATGGTGTGAATCATAGAACTAAAGCAGGGTAGGTTAAGCAAAGGATTGGTTCCTGAATATTATATGATGCCTACATCCCATTAAATTGAAAGTAATAAAATTTTGTAAAATCTCTATTAGCATGTTGTATGAAAAAAAGTTGGACAATAAAGGAACAAGTTATCAAATTGAATGAAATGGATATATGAATGTTAAGATGAATATGTAATAAAATATTGAAAGAAAAAATTATAAACAAATATATTTCAAAAATAGAGTAAGAGAGAATCTCGTAAAATGATTCAAACATACACAATGAAGACTATTTGATACACTAGCCAGAAAGAGTGGCCAATCGACAATTAAAAGCAATAATTGTGGTTGAGGAAAACTTAACATAGATAAAGATATTTAAAAAAAACATTGTTAATTACAACACATATACGTAGACATTTAGACTGCGTTAGAGTGGAGTAAAACTTATTATTTCCCAAACATAATACAAGTAGCCGACCACATGTAGTTGGAAAAAGCTTTGTTAAGTTAAATTGAGTATATTATCATGTCCCAAACATATATATATGTTAGATTTAATCCTTTTTCCTTTGTGTTTGGATCCAAGGTACATTGGTTTTTGGTTTCATAAAAATTATTGCCCTTGTTGATTTTACTACGATTTGAATAAGCCATATTCTTTAAAAGATATAAGGTGATGTTCAAGTGCCTAGATCATTAAAGATTGACATGCTAGAAACATCTCAATCTCATCCATCAAAATAATAGAACTTAAATGACAGCATTGGTACACAAAAAATGTGAGCATTGTATTTGAACATTATAATAATAATAATAAATGTACTAACCTTGAAGACACATGTAGTGATTCTTGGACCGCTCAGAGGCAACACTTGACTTAAATAAACAGTAGTCATCATCAAACTGCTTGACTGTAACCATGGTTATGTAAAAAAGCTCCGGTAAATCTTAAATTTGATAGAATTAAATAGGGTGCCTTTAGTTGGAATAAATTGGGCTTTCAGTAGCCACCACCAGCAAGGAAGGTCAGATCGGCTGGATGCCCGCCGGCAGAAGGTAGGGCACCCCGACCTCCGTGAAATGAAGGGGACGCAATCAAGAACTTAGGGCACGCTTGCATACATTCTTTTCCCCTTCTAACTTGGACGTCGCTTTTCCTCCTTAGAGCCGTGATGAAACTACACAAGCCAGCCCTCCTCGGACCAGCAATTTTCCTGTCCTTCAAAAAACCGGTTCAAGAATTTCCAGAAACGGATTTGATCAATAGGTCAGCTCAACCGCTATTCTTTTCAAGTTGCCTCAATATACGAAAATCTTATCAAATATCTTTTTCAATATCTCCAGAGATCTATGAATAAAGAACGTATTCATCAATCAACCAATTGCCAAAACAAATCAACAAACACAAAAGATGTTAATAATAATGATGATAATAAATGAATAAACGGCAACCGAAAGAATAAATTTAATGGAATTAAAAACGTCTAATTAAGCTGTGAAATTGAAGGCAAATCGCTTCAGTACAACAGTCTTTAGAGTTACGCTTGAGTATTGTACAGAATCGTTCAAATTAGTAAATATATGCAGCTCAAGAACCCTAAATTTCGAAGTTATCAATAGAAACCCAAATTCTTAGTGAATATATACGTAAAAGAAGGGAATCTCAGAATAAGAGTGGGATGGACGGAAACATACCTCCAGATCCCAAAAGTTGTGCACTTTTCAGCTTTTGCACAGTCGTCCACTTCGTTTGCAGCAATATCTTATAGAACTTGTTCAACGTTTTACGTGTCTCTGTCCTAACGATTCAACTGATCCACATGGGTTCGTTTCGCTGCTTCTGAGTCAACCCGTTAAAAAATGGAAAAGTCAACTCACAAGGTATGAAAAAAAAAAAAATACAGATTTTGCTTTCAAAATGGATTCGTAAACAAATAGTTGACAGGGAGGTGAACGTTTTGCATTTGGATTTTTTAGGACATTCGGAAACAAGACGATTCAAAAAGAAAAAAATTAAAAAATTATTTTTATTATTTTTTGAAAACATGTTTTCTTAGCAAAAAGTGAAAAAATATTTTTAGAATCTTTTGAACTAAATAATTTTTTGATACAAAAAATTATATTCGAATCACAAAACAAACAGGGCCTTAGAATTCCAGACCCCACATTTCTTGAATTAGAGTTGACCTAATCTTCTTTTTCTTTTTTTTTTCTTTTTCTTTTTTTTTGTGTGTTCATGAAGATGCCCTCATCTTTGCTTTATGATGTGATTGTCCAAGTTGGGTAACATATTGTCACAAATATCTAAATTTTTAAAGTTTTATTATATATACCCAACTTTAAATAGTAAACTGGTAATGTTACCAATTGAATTGTTTTATTTATTTTTTTATTTTTATTTTTTCTAGTTCCGCATAAAGATATCTCTTGAAAAAACGCCTTTGATAGAAATATATATATATATATATTGAAGGCAGATTCCAAAAAATGCCTTTGATACAAAAAAAAAATTATATTGAAGGCTTGTTCAATACCAAAAATATTTGTTTTAGAAATGCACCTTCAATAGTGTTGATGTAGCTATTCTCACTCAATTTTATTTTGATGATTACAAACAACATACATATGTTATCTAATCTCTTTGACGTAATTGTTTCAGTGCTAACTAGATATATTTAATGAATTCAACTGCATTATCAAAGCATGTGGAAGAACAACACCTCACAAAGATTCAAAAGCTTCTTAGTTGTATTACTTTATTAAAATCTTAGTGCTATAGAATAACTTTTATTTGTTCCAACCACACGTGATTTGCATCTTTTTAAAATCATTCATATAGTTTATTATTCTCATGCATGCACATATTTCAGTTTGATAATTATATTATCACTTAGTCAAAATTATTTATCATACATATATTGATCAATGTTTAACATGCATTCATCTTGTCAACTTTGCATGGTTTTACCGTTTCACATGTATTGTACTTATTATTTTAATCATTTGTTTAATCGATCGAATCACTCATGTTTAACTGTGTTAATTATACCTTAATCGTGTCAAAAATGTTTTAAAATATTTTAAAAATGTTAGTCTATGTTTTTAACGATGTCCTAAACCTATAATGATAAAAAATCAAGTTTTTTTGACTTGTCAGTGAAGGAACGCGCTCCTATAGTGAGGAACGTGCTCCTAAGCTTTTTCCTGAAACTCAGTGATTTTTTATCAGGGTTTAAAGAACGTGTTCCTGTGGCTTTTCTCAAGACTCGAAATTTTTTTTGATAAGGAAAAAGGAACGCGCTCATATTGCCAAGGGTAAAATAGGAAAAACTGTAAGAATCAGTGGTTCTTGTTGAAGGAACCCGTTCCTATGCCCAATGAACATATTGAGGTACACGCTCCTCAATGGAGGGAAATCTGAAATTTTTCATATTTCAAACTAGAAACGCGCTCCTGTGTTAAGGAACGTGTTCTTATGCCTCGGTGTGGTGTTTATCTATAAATACCACACTTGCTCATTTGAAGAGCAACTTTTGCAAAACTTTGAGAACTTGTATATTTTTCATCTCGGTTTTTATACAAGCTATAAACAAGTTATTTAAGTGATTTAAACCTTCTTTGAAAGCAAAAGTTCAACAACATCTGATCATTTGATCCAATCTTCTGAATAGTTCTCCACATCTTTCAAAACCTTGAGAAACTTGGAGGTCCAAGTTTTTCTTGTGCAAGTGTTCGAGACGATTCAAGTGTTTCTACATCTTCTATTGAGTCTTGATTGTGATTTCTCGCATCCAACTTCACACAAGAAGAATCTTGAAACTTCAACCTTACCGAGTGGGGTATACATTTCTATAACTTGATTCTTATGATTTTTGGTTTATGCAAATCAGATTTGTGTTTAGATTATCATCTTTAAAACTGATTTTGTATTGATTATGTTCGTGAAACCCTATCTTGATCTTCATAACAAATAACTTTGCTTAGTGGTTTCATAAATAGTTTGAGATATCAATTCATGTGCTTAGATCGTATTATATTGAATCGAAGTTCTTGATCATACTTTTGTTTGATTCTTGGTCATAATCACATATTCATTTAAAATCATCAAATTTTTTATCATCATGATATATTGGTTCTCGACCTTTAAACTTATTGTTATTTAGAATCAATATCTTGATAGTTGAGCATACTCGATTCACTGTTTTACATCTCATATATTTTAATCGATTGACATTAGACAAAAACCTATTTCAACACTTTGCATCATTTAGAATCACAGTGGTTAGAATAGTAATTGTTAACTCATTAAAGATTGTAAGTCTATATTGTTGAGAGTGTTGTTGTGCACTTTTCTATATTTTTGTAATCTTGATGTATTGTTGACTTGGTTAGGTCAACCGGAATATTACTATTATTTGTACAGCACGTAACCATGCCCGTAAGTGGGTTACAAGTTGTGGCTTTTTAGCCAATCTCAGGTGTAGGCTAGTCTGTGGCTTTCTAACCAAACCCTGATGTAGGTTAGTAGTTGTGGCTTGTCTAAGCTAGCCCTTGTGTCGGTTAGAGTATAAACGGCTTCTAATCACGCCAGTAAGTGATTAGCAAATAGTATATTGGGAAATCCTGATCGTGGTAATTGGGTAGTGGACTTAGGTTCAAGGGGACTCAAACTACTTTAAATCTTTTGTGTTCATTTATCTTTTCTGCATTTATTATTGGGATTGTTACCTACTACGCACATTACTTGTTTAATTAAAATATCCGAAAGATAACGCGAAAATTCGTCAAGTCCAATTCACTCCCCTTCTTGGACTATAATATTGGGCCAACAAATAATATAATATTTTTTTATGAAAAATTGCACAACGATACCACAACCAATTCACAGGTTTTTTTCCATCCCAACCATGCCCTTGGACCACACACACACACACACACACACACACATAGGAGTTTTTACATGATTACCCCTAAAAAATAAAACAATTCCACAAATGCCACTCCCACAACAATAATGACTCCTTTGCCCTAGTTTACTGTTCATAGCACAGTCAGCGTGCCAAACAAGCGCCACCTGGGTGTCCAGGTGGCATTGAAAGGAAGGCGTCTTTTGAAAAGACGCCTTCCTTTCATATATTTTTTTTTAACTGAAGAGAAGGCGTCTTTTCAAAAGACGCCTTCTCTTCAACAATCTTTTTCTAGCGTGAAGGGAAGGCGTCTTTTGAAAAGACGCCTTCCCTTCACATCCTTTTTTTACCTGAAGAGAAGGCGTCTTTTCAAAAGACGCCTTCTCTTCAACACTTTTTTCTTAACGTGAAGGGAAGGCGTCTTTTGAAAAGACGCCTTCCCTTGCAAGTTCTTTTTTATTTTAAGGGAAGACGTCTTTTCAAGTTCTTTTTTATTTTAAGGGAAGGCGTCTTTTGAAAAGACGCCTTCCCTTAAACCCTACATATACACAAACTCACTCACTCACTCGTCGCCCTCTCTGAAAAACTCGTCGCCGTCGTCTCCGTCCTTCGCCGTCGTCTCGCTCCGTCATCTCGCTCGTCTCCGTGTTGCCATTCTCGATCACTAAACAAAGGTGACACTTGTGTTCGCCATTTTCTCTTTTACATTTTATTTTTCTTGTTATAGGGTTCGCCATTCTCGATCTCGGTTCACAACTTGTGTGCCCCTTCACTCATTTTTACCATTCTATGATAATTTTTGCTGTTTCCAAATGATCTTGTTTTTGTTTTGGGTTTTTTCTGTTATTTTACTGTTGATCTTCTTCTCTTGCTTTGATTCTATAATGGTTGTAATTTTTTTGTTTCGTTAATGCGGTTATATTCTGAATTTATTATTAGGAGCTTATTGGGAGAAATCTGTGATTGCAATGCGAAACATGGGAGTAATGCTGGTTGAATTGTGTGATTCATTTTATAATGGGGGGTTTCAATGTTTTTTTCTGTCATAAATCGTTTGCTGAACTTATTTCAAAAAGCTAGATATGATTGACGAGTAAATTTCCCCTTTTGTTTGTTATTAACCTTTTTAACTAAAATGAACTGTTTCTTGTAACTAGAAAATGTATTTTGAACATTGATTCATTTTGGTGGTTGGCTAGAAATGCAGAGCTAAGAATGGGGAAGTCTTTGTTGTACTATTTCTTACTATATGGTTTCTAGAGTGTATTTATAAATTTTTTTGTTATGATTGAATGTTTACTCCTTAGAGCAGATTGGAGGAAGCAATTCATATAGCCATCATTTTGTGTGTACTTGGTAGGGATGTTAGTAAAAACATGGATTGAATAAGTTGTTTTGGCGTTTAAGAGAATTGTTCTTGGTTTATATGTGAATTTCAGAAGGTTATGGTGCTATATGCAAAGGTTATGTGTGACAATGTTCTTTTCACACAATAAAAGAGTTTTGTCTCCTTCTAGTTTGATTCATATTGATGTAAGGGTCTTCCCAAAATTTCTAAGATTTTGGGATCACTAAGATGTGTAATCCTCACCAATTATTATATTAGACCTACTTTTGTTAATCTTCTCAAATCCTCAAAATCAAAGCTGAGGTCAACTTGGTTTTTTCCACCTTTCATGAAAAGATTTGTAACCAATTTCAACTAGGGGTGGAATGGGTTGGGTTGAGGCCAAAATGCAATCCAACCCAAATAGTTCGGGTTGGAAAAGTTAGAACCCAACCCGAAGGTCCCGAACCAAATGAATCAAAGTTGGAGTTGAGTTGGAAATGAATCAAAGTTGGAAGATATCTACAAACGATTATTAACTCCACATAAGGCCTAGTTTATACATCACAAATCACAATCCATAACTAAGTAAGGTAATAGTATGCAAATTAATTCTTTGTTACGATTATTATTGCTCACAGCATTTTCCACATTTGAGCTTCTCTGGTTTATTAAGCCTTGTCTTGAATTCGAGATGGGTAATTCAGCAGTAGGAAAATCCTTGTGCAGAAAAAAAAAAAAAAAAAGGAAGGTTAGTTGTAGGCATATAAAATTGTTGTTTAAGTACTTAACATATATTTAGAAACTGATCATCCATGATAGAATATTATGATCAAAACATTTAGAATTTCTGATGTTTTTTTGGGTTGGAAATTCGTCGTTTCCTCTGCAATATGGTTGTTCTCTGTTTTGATGTGGGTTTTGGCAGATTGGCCTAATTTCCATTTTCTCTGCCTAAATCATGAGTAAAAGCAGTAGTACCATACTAGTTTTAGGGAAAACTCTGTGAAACTCGTTCTGGGTGTTCTTGAATTGGGTTTTTTTGAGACAATTCTAGAGCCTAATTTCTGAAACTTTGGGTTGAAAAACTGGGCTCTTGTTGAAACTTCCTCATTTCCTCTGTAATATGTTCGTTTATTTTTTTTGCCTTACGGTTTGGAAAGAAACTTTGTTTGATATGAAATTCACAGCAACAATATGCTCATGTCCATCCATTAGAGGTGTTTTTTGTTAGTCTTAGTTGCATAATGCTTTTTTATTGTTAGCTAAGTCTTTTTAAAAAATTGCAATGTAATTCAAACAACGTAAAAATCTTTGCCTTTACTTTTGATCTTTGATTTCATTTTTTAATTTAATTACTCCGTTGATTAAAGTGATGTTCTGATTATGTATTTTAAATGTAAAAATCAGATTGTTACTTTGAGTACTTAAACAACAATTGTTACTTTGTTAGCCTTATTACATTTCCTTTTAATTGTTACTTTGTTGAAGTCATAGGCTTTAATTTCATATTTTCTTTGAAATAATGATGATTGTATTTTGCTTATTCCCACACAGATGACAAATAGACTTGTTTCTATTATATGCTACAGCGGTGGTTCTGTAGTACATGATTCACGAGGTGCATCATACGATAGACCGCCAGTAGGGCTTGTAAGAGTTCGATCAGGCATTGATTTTGAAGAATTTGAAGGGGTTATTCGAGGTAAACTACGGATTTCAACGTGTGCAACGATCAATATCACCTATAGATATCCTTTGCTTTTTGGCGAGAAGGATTTCAATTATACGGTTCTTCCTATTAGCAATGAGGAAGAGCTAAGGGATATTTTTTCCATGTTGCAAGAGGTCCCACCTCCTACTAATATGGAGATGTATGTAGAAGTTGTTGGTGGAAATCCAACCGAAGGTCGTCAAACGGGTCATCGGCGAAGCCACATAAATTTTGGCTGTCATAGTGCACGAAGATCAATGGAGCACATCGGTCCGAGTACAGCTTCACCTATTGATGCTACAATCGGTCACATGACCAATGATTCTGAAGATGGCAGCCCTTCAAATGTACATTTGTCTGATGATGAATTCAATTTTGAAGACGACGACAGTGATGAAAACAGTGATGAGGATGACGGACATGAGATGGATAATTTTGTTGATTTGCGTGGTCCTTTGTTGAGAGTAATTGAAAATGATGGGTCTATGTATGCATCGCCACTACGAGAAGATGGCAATGGCGTAAGCATTGAAGAAACAGAGTTACAAGACACTGAGTTGCATAGTATGGGTGATACACCACAACCTACCACAACAAGTTTTGAGCCTCCATCACCGAATTTCATGGAGCTTAATCATGAAGCTATGACCCCGTTATCAGACAATCATGATAACATATCGATGGGGTGGAACGAGTCACAAGATCTTTGCGAAGGACTCATATTTCCCTCAAAGGAAGACTTGCAACATAGAGTAAAACGATGTTGTATAGCGAAGCAACAAGAATATGTTGTGGTCGATTCAGAACCCAAATTTTGGTCAATTAGGTGTAAGAAATCGAAAGATGGTTGTCAGTGGAGGCTACGGGCTTCGAAACGCAAGAAATCGGGATTGTTTGAGATCACAAAATGCCCATTTCCACACACATGTATTTATGCCCAAATGTCGCAAGATCATAGACAATTGGATTTAAAGCTAATATATCACGAAATTTTTGATATTGTCAA
Organism: Paratinospora sagittata; assembly: GCA_035771175.1. NCBI lineage: Eukaryota > Viridiplantae > Streptophyta > Magnoliopsida > Ranunculales > Menispermaceae > Paratinospora > Paratinospora sagittata. The sequence continues at coordinate 20,871,289 of CM069610.1, forward strand.
GCGAGATCCTTCAACTTCTGTGTCAGCGCTACATCAAGTCATTAAAAATAATTACAAATACGATGTGCATTACAGAAAAGTGTGGCGTGCAAAAAAAAAGGTGATGGAAAAGATATTTGGTGATTGGGAGGGATCGTATAACCTACTCCCAAAATGGATGGATGCATTGAATGCTAGTAATCCAGGTTCGCACGCATTTGTAAATCACTACGAACCTGACAACAATGGGATAGTCATATTTCATCGTTCTTTTTGGGCTTTTGGTCCCTCAATTGAGGGTTTTAAGCATTGTAGGCCTATCATACAAATAGATGGTACACACTTATATGGAAAGTACCGCGGTAAGTTGCTCATTGCCACGGCAATCGATGCAGCCAGTCATATATTCCCTCTCGCATTTGCTATTGTTCATCAAGAAAATACTGACAATTGGGCATGGTTTCTAAGGAAACTACGTTATAGCGTGACTAACAGAGAAGGCATTTGCCTTGTCAGTGATCGTCACCCTGGCATATTGAATGCAGTTAAAAGAGTAGAGAATGGTTGGACCGAGCCGGAGGCATATCATAGGTTCTGTTTGAGGCATGTGGGTAGTAATTTCAATGATAAGTACCGTAACGAGAAGTTGAGAGATTTGGTCAAGGCAGCAGGGTCACAACACCAACCACGTAAGTTTGAGGCACTAATGAAAGAACTAGAGCACCAGAAAGAGGGTTGCACAAGATGGTTTAATCCCATCAGCCTTCCTAGAGAGCGGTGGACAATGGCTTACGATGGCGGGGTGCGGTATGGTTGGATGACTACGAATGTCGCTGGTTAGTCTATGCATTTACTTATTTGATTTCTCTGAATTGTTTTTTTATTGTCAATTACCGTCTGATTCGTTTCCTGATTTCTTCCTTTAGAGTGTTTCAATGGAGTATTGAAGGGGGCTCGATTTTATCCGGTCACAGCATTGGTTCAGTTGACGTTTTATCGATGTGTTCAGTGGTTTATCGTTAGACGGCAAGAAATTGATGAAGCAATTGCTAATGGAGAAGTTTTCACAAAGTATGCGGTTGACAAAATGAAAAAATGGGGCCTTAAGGCAGGGAACCACACTGTTACAATGATTAATCGACAGCTTGAGACATTTGAGGTTGTTACCGGTATACAAGATGTCCGTATGAACAAGGGGGGAAACAAGCAGGTGGTTCGACTAAAAGATCGTTTCTGCAGCTGCGGTAAATGGCAATGTTATGGGATTCCTTGTTCACACGTCCAAGCAGCGTGTCGTTATGCTTCGATCAATTGTGACCAATACATTGATCATTGGTACCTCCTCCAGCATTACTCTAAGTGTTACGAATCGAAGTTCCATCCCATTCCGCACGAATCTTATTGGCCAGAATGTACTATTCCTTATACGGTGATACCTGATTCTGGTCATGTTCGCAAATCTGGTCGACCGAGGTCGTCGCGCTTAAGAAATGAGATGGATATAAGGGAACCCTCGTCTAAGATTAGATGTAGACAATGTGGACAAGAAGGCCACAACAGGCGGAGGTGTCCAACTCTCCGTGATGGGACTGCATAAGCTACTTTTAAAGTCTTATATTTCATGTTTGCCCACTTATATTTCATGTTTTCTACTTTTAAAGTCTTCTGTAACTTTTGCAATGTAATATGCCACTGTGCGGGATAGACTTTGTCATGTACGATCTATTGTCTGATAATTATTCTCACATTTTTATCTTGTTCTAATATTTCTTTATCTACGTTTGATCCTAACATGTGGTAATTAACTATAATGTTACTTCATTTACGGTAGATGGAGCCAGGACCTTTAGATCCATCTGTACTTTCGTTGCAGGCCCGTCATCGATCTGGTCCCATATGGGATGGAGAGGTAATTACGTATTATTTTGATATTTAATCCCTTTTCAATTAAATCTTTGACTGACAATATAATAATTTCTTTTTGCAGCCAGTTCCAGAGTTGCATTGTCGGCGCAGGGAAGCCGTTGTCCACCGCACACTTCCGCTTGACCCGCGGATTATTCCATACTTGCAGCGCGCAGGTTTTTATGGGGTTGCACGTGTGGGCTACATTCAGTTAGACTGGCACTTAATAACTGCCTTCATAGAGCGTTGGCGTCAAGAGACTCATACCTTCCACCTGACTTGCGGAGAAGCGACTATTACACTGCAAGATGTGGAGGTCCAATTGGGCTTGCGTGTCGATGGTCTACCTGTGACGGGATCGACCAACCTTCTTTACGAAGAATTATGTGCTGAGTTGCTCGGGTTCATACCAGTTGGAAAAGAAAGACGCGGGGGAAGATTGAGTCTCGTCACCCTTGGAGAAAGAGTGCCAAATTTACCCGAAGAACCAACCGAAATTCAAATACAACAGTATGCACGGGCATATATTTTGCAGCTAATTGGAGGTGGGTTGTTGTCAGACCAATCAAACAACCTGGTACACCTATGTGTTTTGCCTCTTCTTGCGGACTTCGATGTTGCCGGGACATACGCGTGGGGCAGTGCAGTGCTAGCATGGTTATATCGTCAATTGTGTCGTGCAGTTGATTATGAAAAACGAGGTGTGTCAGGAGCACTTGTACTACTACAACTCTGGGCATGGGATAGATTTCCTTTTTTGGCTCCACGAAGACTGAACATTCCACGCGAGAATCATGCGGGCCCAAATGCACATCTGTTGCCACCACCACCATTGGCATATAGGTAAATGAGTAATTTCTTACTTAAGTCCACAACGATCTTCCTTTTCAACATTTACTGTTAACGTTTATTAATTTCGCCTTACTATTTGCAGGTGGAGACATGCGTTAATAAAGAAAGAAGTCTCAACGCATGTACTGAATAAATATAGAGAGACGTTGGACACGAAAGGTTTCGAAGAGGTACAATATTCCACACGTTTTACATTAATGTATTCCTTATTTTTTTCCAATGTTTTACAATTTTGATGTAAGGGGTCCATGTACAGGTCATATGGACTCCATACACCGAGGATTTGCTTGATGCGTTGCCAGAGTATTGCAAGCATGGGCGACACATATGGCATACCATTTCTCCACTCATTTGTTTCGCCATAGTTGAATTACATCGACCAGATCGAGTGTTACGTCAATTTGGCATGAGACAGACGATTCCGGAGCAATGCGACACGAGTATTGACCTTCACAAGTGTGATATGAGAAGCCAGTGTGACAGTAATTGGATTGAAAAGCACAGATATTACATTGATGAATGGCAACGCCGTGTCGATAACTTAGCAGTTGGTGAAAATAATTATTCGGTGCCTATGGAGTACAATGATCCATACATGATTTGGTATCGATCAATAACTAGGAGGTATATGACTGAAAGCGGTGCAACAATCGATTTCTTGGTAAGAAAGTACATTATGCAATTCACATTTTCACTTATTGGTAACCTAAGTTGTAGTTATTTTCGCTAACGTATGACACTTTTAATTTATTTAGGTTTGCAACGTGGCTCAAATGCATTTGCGCAGTGAGGTGAATGATATGACTGTAGCGAGGGACATTAACAGGATATCAATGACTACGCTACAAAGTGTGCATGCTGATTACATGATTAGGAGGGACACAGCAGAGGGACAATCATCAGCATATCATCAGAGTCCCATCACTCCTTTCGGTCGTGCTGATTCATTCACAGAGTTACCCACGTCACCATTGCGTCACGATCCATCCTCGTTTGCCGATGAAATACCCGATGTTCATATCGACCCGACAGCTACTTCATTCGAGGACAATCCAACCTTGGGTGAAGGACATTGGATAGGTAGACGCCAAAGAATGCCAAGGCGAGGACGTGCATTTATAGCACATACGGCTATTGAGGCGCATGATGATCCTGGGGATGACCACATATCAGCTATGCCCGTTGCAGATGATCCAGCACCATCTGTGGAGCAAGTTGTTCAGGTGCCTTTGCAGCAGTATACGAGAGATCACTTACGACGCAATAAACGACGTAAGTGGCCAATATGTGGCACAGATTGACAACTTGTATCTTTTTGTAACTTGTATATGTTTTGATAATGTTGTACTAAACATGTATGTATACTTGATACTTCAATTCAATTAATTTTTTTAAAGAAAATTACATTGTATAAACAATAATGGCCTTGAATTTTCAATTTAACTTGAATTCATTGAATTCTGCATGGGGGTCCAAAAATTCAACCGGGCATGGGAATGGGATTCCGTCGAGTCCGGGGGATCGGGGGAGGATAGTGGGACGTGTCGGAAGTGAACGGGTTGAAAAAAACCACGTGGTTTGGCCTCGGTGAGGCCGAACAGTTTAGTAATAGCGTTGAATTATCAATTTAACTAGAATTCTGCATGGGGGTCCAAAAATTCAACCGGGCATGGGAATGGGATTCCGTCGAGTCCGGGGGATCGGGGGAGGATAGTGGGACGTGTCGGAAGTGGTCGGGTTGAAAAAAACCACGTGGTTTGGCTTCGGTGAGGCCGAACAGTTTAGTAATAGCGTTGAATTATCAATTTAACTAGAATTCTGCATGGGGGTCCAAAAATTCAACCGGGCATGGGAATGGGATTCCGTCGAGTCCGGGGGATCGGGGGAGGATAGTAGGACGTGTCGGAAGTGGTCGGGTTGAAAAAAACCACGTGGTTTGGCTTCGGTGGCACAAGTACAAAATAAAAAAAAAAAAAAATGGGGAAGGGAAGGCGTCTTTTGAAAAGACGCCTTCCCTTGAAATAAAAAAAAAATGCTGAACGGAAGGCGTCTTTTGAAAAGACGCCTTCCGTTCAAGTTAAAAAAAAAATATATAGCGAAGGGAAGGCGTCTTTTGAAAAGACGCCTTCCCGTCAACTTAAAAAAAATAGCATTTGAAGGGAAGGCGTCTTTTGAAAAGACGCCTTCCCTTCAACGGTCAAAAAATCCACCTCTGCGTCGACGTGGCTGCTGAGTGGAAGGCTGACTGTGCGCTGACTGTGTAAGGAACAGTAAAGTAAGGCAAAAGTGACAATATTTTTGTATGGATGGCATTTGTGAAATTATTGTATTTTTTAGGGGTAATCATGTCAAAAGCCCCACACACATATATAGGGACTGTTCAAAGTGATCAAACCCCACTCTGAAGCCTTATTGAATTTTTCATCGCATGATGAGTTTATAAAAATATGTATTTTTACTCCTAAAAATAGTATTTTAGGTTAGAAAAATTAGGAAAATGTTAAAAATAGTTAATAAAAATAAGAAATATGAGAAAATAGAGGTTTTTTTTTTGTAATTTTTAGACCTCTTTAGGTATTTTTAGTGAATTAGGATAAGAACTTATAGGGAAATTATATATATAAAATAAATTGTTCAAATATGTTAGTAAAATTCAAAGTTAGGTTTTAAAAATAAGTTTAAATAAATAGAGTAGAATAGGTTAGCTAAGTTCAAACAAAAGTAGTTAAAAAAAAAAAAAAAAGTTCAAACAAAAGCCTATTATAATGATAGTTTAGGTAGGGAGTTGTTTTATCTAAATTGCATCCTAGTGTATTTTAGGTTGAATTTCATGTTAGATAGGTTTTATATATGTTTCTAGGATCTTTAAATTTATTTTAATAAGTGATACACTTCCATTTAGGTCAACTTAGTGAAATTAAGGTTTTTAGAGCCAGTTTTTCTTCGGTTAGAATTTTAGGTTAGTCGGGCCCACATGAAATGGTGAAACTCGATAACTAAGGTCTCAAACTTATTTTGATAATTGTTTTCTAGTGTTTTGAACCTTATTTTTAGGTTCTCATAGGTTGAAGATATTTCGAGTTGCTTGATTGAACTAAGACTATACAGATTTGCTCAAGCCAAAATGCACTGGACCATAGTTGCTACAAAAGGGTTCTTCTCAAAGTTTTCACTAGTCATGCCATGTATCAATAGAAAGAGATTGAAGGGACATTTTCAACAAGCATACGATCACCTCATTCCAAGTTTGTTTGCCCCAGTTCTAGACTGTTTTAGTATTTGACCCATCATCAAATGAATGAGGAGGGATGTTAAGGAGAAGACTTTCCAACACATTTAAGGCCTTCTTTGAAGCCCAATGAAACTTGATAGATTCCAAAATTATTGTCTAATAAAGATACAGAAGCCCAAAAAAAAAAGATAAAGCCTCTGAATCAACACATCATCAAAAGGCACAAAATTGAGTTTTCTAATTGATTTGAAGTGTAATTCTAGATTAGATAAGGATGCAAATTGATTTGTTAAGCATCCAAGGGTCTTAGGATGAATTGTTACACATCCTATGGTTGTAAAGAGTTGTAGATAAGCTAGAAGTAGGGGTCTTATGCCTATATATAGAGGGTATGAGAGAGCACGAAATTCATCTCTTCTCCTTCTAATTTTCATTCTAGTTGTGTGCTTATGCTTGTGGGAGACCAAAAGTCTTGGGTGTTGTTAATTTGATCAAGGTCAAAGCATAGTGACAGTGATTTGGGTCTTGATTATTGTAAGTTTTCTTTTTATTTAATAAAGTTTTATTTTTTTTTGTAATACCCCGGTTAAGACAAAAATAAATAAAAATAAAGTTTGGGCACTGCCGGAAGGTTCTGGCGTTCCGTTTCTTATATAAGGAACCCTCCCCCCTCATTTCTCACACCAATCCTCTCTTCTCTCTCTCTCTTGTTCTCTTTGTGATTTCTCTTTTCTCTTTTTGAGACTCTCTTCGCGGTGCAACGCGATTCTGCTAAGGAGAAAGCGCCAGTTCCTGAAGGAGATTTTATCTGAAGGTGGGGAACCAAACATAGGTTTGTGTGTCTTATGACTTTTCTTAAAGTTTACATTCATTTACACTGCATTATTGCGTATAATGTTCATACATGTCATACTTATGCCTGTATATTTGGAGTTCATGTATTACACTGTTACTATGCTGAATTAGTGGTCAATTTGACTCAACCAGACTTAGTCTTGTCCTCGGTAACTTTAAATAGTGAACGGGAGGCAACGTGCTGCTCTAGACAATTAGTATTTAAGTGGACCTCGTATCCCACCTCTCAACTAGAGACTGATCTGGTTGGTCTTATTTGAAAGGTATCAGTTTGTGCAAGTAATACTGGATATCCTAACCTTGCACGTGGTGATACTGACCTGATAAGAATCACCTGACGTTGCCAAATCCTGTTTAATGTTAGTAAAGACCGGACCTGCTCATGCATTGACATCATACATAAGCACCACCTAGGGACGTTGATAGTTGCATATTTAGATAAGTTTTAGAGCATGTTTTAGGTGTGTTTTAGGACATTTCATACATTAGTTTCACGTGTTTACGTTAGTTTTAATGCATTTGATAGTTTAGGAATAAATTAGTTTTCATGCATGATTTTAGTTCAATAAGTTATAATTTGATTCATTATATGTTTGAGTGTGTTTTTGATTTGATTTGTTTTGTTTTGTAGGTATTTAGATGTGTTAGTCATGGTTTTGGATAATGAAAACATGTTCTAGAAGTTGCCAAAGAGAAGCATGAAGAACCCAAGTCAGAAAGGAGGCAAAAGTTGGCTAAGTCCATAAAATAGCACAACTTTACACGTTTTGGGTGCTGAGGAGCCAGGAAACGGCGTCGTGGTGGTGAACAAAGAGAAGGAGTTTAGCGTTCTGGGCGCCGTGGTGCCGTCACTGTTCACAGAATTGAGTTTTTAGCAATTTTTACACATTTTCTAATTCCGATTTTGGGCGACTTGGGGGCTTATAATATATCAAAATTTAGGGTTTTTCAAATGGAAAACATTGGTGAAGAGAAGGGAGACGACTGGAGCTAAGTGAAGAATAGATCGACGTTGAAGACCATTAAAAATCTCTACAACACTCTAGTTTGCTTTCTTTTGTCTTGATTCATATTTAAACCATTATTGATTGTTTTCATCTCTTTAGTTATGAACTAAACCTCGTTTCTAGAGGTTTAGATTGATTCAAACTTGAGATTATGTCTTAGATTTTATTGCTATTTATTCTTAATAAAAGTTCTTAGTTTATTTATACTTTTCTGAGCGTAAGGCTTTTGATCCCCTGATCAAGGATTGACCGATCCTAGACCCGAGGTAGATGCTTCACAAGAGGGTACCTTGGGTTGGAATATGAAGAGTATAGCCTAGGTTATCGTGAGACTTACAAAGAGATCGAGAACATTTGAAGTCGTTAGGAGGAAATCATAGAACTTAGTGAGTTGTTGTTATCTTTGGTTTTCATCGAAAAAGTTAAACCAAAGCAACAAAAATATGCTCTAATCAATGCTCCAAAAGAGATGATTAGAAAGGTTAGGATTTCTGACTTATAGGCAAAGGAACTGATTTAATAATAATATATTTATTTAGACATAGTTGAGAGTGAGATGATATCGAACCTCTAGATTGTTCTACCATTGTTTTCCTCTCCAATTTACATTGCTTGTTAGTTAGTATTTAATTGTTTTAATTGCTATTTTAATCACTCCATTATTCAAGTTTGATTGTCTAGATAAAATTAAGGTTAAAACACGGTAGATAGTGTGGTAAATATCCCTAAGGTCGATACTCGATTTCTCATCGGAATATATTATAACTTGGCAACCGTGTACTTGCAGTTTTGCATGCAACAGACGTAAGTGGTTCATGATCCACAAAATAGTTAGAAGCAATGCTCACTATTCTTGATATGTTCCTGAAGAGAGACATACGATGAGAACCCGGGATTACCTGGGGATGGACTTCTGTACGTGAATCTAGGACGACAACCTCAGGGAGGGACGTACAATGAGAACCCAGGTTTACTTGGGGATGGACATCTGTACGTGAACTCATGGCGACTTACAATCATGGAACCATTACAAGACGGTGTCATGCATACATACATGTTGTACTGATTATGATGCTATGTTGTGTATATATGATATTTGATTATGAAGTTTCCTTTATTAATTGTCATATTCACGAACTATTTTACCCATTAGGCAATAACTCACCCCGTTGTTATCCAATTTTTCACAGGAGTTTAGGGTGGACTGGGTGGAGGTTTTTAGGCCCACATTTTGTAACCCTTGTTAATTATAGAGAGATTTTGGGAGGATGTTCCCTCAATCATATTTTTACAAAAATACATTCTGAAATTAATGAAATCAGATTTGTACTTAATTGTGTACCTGTGTACTCGGTTATTGTTATAATGCATTCGCGCCTCGCTTGTCAGTGTTTCGCCGATTTAGGAGCGTCTGGGCGGGGTGTGACATTTAATGGTATTAGAGAGAAAGGTCCACGGCCGCCCATGTCCACCACTTAGGAGGAAAAAATTCATATTAGATATATATCTATATAACTATATAGTTTTTATATAGTTAAGATTTATTAAAAACTATATATATATATAGCCGGTTAAAAAAAATTGAATTCAATGATGGCATAAACATCAAGAGGAAAATATAAAATATTGTCCAATGGACAAGGTATAAATCTTTAAAATGCTAGGAATATTTAGGAATATATTTTGCGTATTTCACAAGTTTTATTTTTCTTTCAACAGGATAATGGCCTCAAATGAAGGAACGACTTCCAGTAGTCGGGAATCGATTCCTACAAGACTTACGGAACTTTCTAAACCGGAGGTTATGACAATGAGGAGTATCGACATGAAAGATCTCCACCTCCGTCCCATCCTTCACGATAAACTTTCAGAACTGGGGTGGTTAAATATAACAAAAGTTGAGGGTTACATTTCCTTCAACTTGGTGAAGTCATTTTACGAATCCATGAATAGCGTGAGACTTCAAGAAGATGGGATCAGCCCTGTCTTGGAGACGATGATCAAGTGAGCAAAGATTTCCATCAGCGTCAAAACTATTTCACGACTTATGGAAATCCCAATAGGAGACAAGATTATTGACCCACACGAACCTCAAACAGTTGCAGAGATCACAGAATCAAAAAAACAGTTGTTCAATTTCCTCACTGAAAAGGCGTACACCCAAATGATGTACGCCCACCTCCCAAATAATCTCCTTAAACCACCCTTTACCGGCCTTGGGAAGATTGTAGTCGGTAACATCTTTGCATAAATGGTGACTAGAGGATCTATGATAATAGCTCAACTTCTTGTGCTATACTGCTTAGAAAAGGGAATTTTTGTCTCCCTACCTCACATTATCATCCAACAAATGTTGCAGGTGATTCAAAACCCTACAAAGAAGGAGCTCATCGGCTACTGAGTCTTGATAATGAGGATGTTATGGGAGGCAAACATCAATACCTTTGATGAATCTTCGACACAGATTACTAAAGTTGTTGAAGTATCCTCCATCTCCAAGACTTTCGTCTAAAGGGATGAGTGACTGACGAAGAAATATTTGGCACGACTTAAAGGAAAAATAACGGAAGGACTAGCGATAACAATGAAGGTTATCGACAAAAAGGTCGGCACAATATTCCTATTAGGGAAACACCAATTAATGAACCAAATCAGAACACTACAACAAACCCAGCCCCGAATAATGGTCAACCCAATCATCTATTCTCCGAGGAAGATCTCTTTGACAACCTTGGTCAACCAAAAACAAATCAGGATGGACGGGGAGTTCTGGCAAATCCACCTTCCTAGAACCTCCCATCCCTTGGAAATACGATGTCTCAGGGGTTTCCAACTCCTGAGGTACCTTACCAGCCGAATACACAATTTCTTGTGAACCAACAACAACTGAATTAGACAACACCAAACTTTGGAAGACGGGATATCTCGATGAGTCCACTGTTTCAAAACTTTTTAACTCAAGCATATCCAAACGTCCAAGAGGTCCCAGTTAGGGAGTCCTCATATAATCAAACCAGCTACCCTCCACCTATGAGTCAACTATACGGCCAATACTTTCCACCAATGCCTACAGCCTACCCTCTATCTATGGGAGAGTCAACCTACCATCCATCGATGGGACAACCGACCAACCAACCATCTATGGGACAATAGGCTAACCTATTTGACCAGTTAACAATGATAGTATCTAGTCTTGCTCGGATGCAGGAGACCCACAATGCTTTGATAACACGTGTGCAAAACATAGAAGAACATGGAGCAACTTCTCAACATTCTTCTGGTAGTCATTCTATAACTACCAGAAGGTCTAAGATAAGGAGTAGTAGGCTGGATAACTAAGAAAATTACTAGCATTGTAACTATTTTCTTTTTATGAATGAAATGTTTTGTTTGAGACTATGTTTGGTGGGCCGACTTACAACCATTTTTTCTTTTGTATCACTAACTTTGGAGTGGTATGAGACACAACAAAATTGAAAGATACTAAATAAAACGTGGAAGTAAAAAAACCCACGACCTTGTGTGAAAAGAAACATCTGGGAAAAGTTGAATTACTAACATTATCACTAAGTTTACACGGTATGAGACGAGTAAACTTGGATGATACTATTAGTGAACTCCTCTCCAGCCAATGTTTTGTAGAGACCGTGTTCATACATCTTAACTTGGTTGAACCCTTTATTACTAAATTCACGTGGTATGGGACACATGAACTTGGATAATAGTCGAAAAGACTAAGCGAAAGAGTTTGAACGCATAAGAATGCGATAAAACGTTAGATTAGGATATTTATCGAGGTTAATCGTAGAATCTCTATGGCTCATATGGAATTTCAAAAAAACATATGTATGTTCACAGAACCGAAACCAAAACATTTGAAATACTTTCAAAATTTTACTTATTATATGAACACTTTAACCTTGTTTTACACCATGGCCAAACATACGAGACACATAAGATTCTGTGGTTGCTAAAAAAAAACCTTACACCATACTTAGAAAAATAGGTGGTTTTATATTGTAGAACTCCCGAACTTTTTGCTGAGAATATCATAACACTATATTTGGCTACGGTTCCTAAAACATGGTTTTATTTTCTCCTTGCCAGTGAGAAAATGTAAACCAGGAAGAGAAGAAGGCCACGCACAGTCCATCCAACAGAGGAGGCACCTCCTGTGATAGAACCGCCACCTCCTAGGACAGAGTAGGCCATACACGATATTGCCGCTACGTCTGGGCAGGCAGTGCCACCTCATCCCACACCCTTTGTCATGCCTTCGGGCATGGAACACTTTTTTGCCAGATTTATTGAGGCGATGAAAGTGATTGTTCAGACAGCCGTCCGTGAGACCGCGACCAATCAGGTGGTCACCGTACAGGCACCTGTTCGATCTGGGTCGGAGACGCAAATCGACCAGATCACGAAGTATAAGATGCTACAACCCCTTACCTTTGCTAGCACCATTGATGCGAATAAAACCCAAAAATGGCTTGATGAGTCGAAAAAGGCTCTCGTGGCTATGGGAATCGACGAGGCTCGAAAGATTCCATTAGCTTCTTACCAACTTGTTGGTGGAGCTAACACCTGGTGGATAACAGTAAAGGAAGACCAAAGGGTCAATGTAACAGACATGACTTCGCTAGAGTTCGAGTCATTGTTCATTGACGAGTGCTTTCCTGGCGCAGTGAAGAAGTAGAGGTGTCAGGAGTTTGTTAGACTCTACTAGGGTAGCATGACAGTCCGCGAGTATGCTGTTAGGTTCAAAGAATTATTGATTTCTCTCTCTCCACTATCTCAACGGAGCAAGATAAGGCTGAGAAATTCTATAATGGCCTGCGTCCAGACATCCAACAAGCCCTTTCGATCTTGGATCTCTAGAATTATAGGGAGTTTGTCGACAAGGCCATGAACTTTGAGTAGGAGAAAACTGAGCAGGAGCAGAGAAAGAACAGGGGAAAACGACCTGCAAACGTTTTCCCAACAGAGTACTCAACAGGGCAATAAGAAGAAATCCTCATTTAATCAAAACTCAGCCCTCCCAGCCCCTGTACAAAAACATGAGGCTGCGGCATCTGTGGTTGAGACTTCTAACCCTGGTCATCATGGCCGAGGAGGCCGAAATGGCAGGGGTGGTGGTCAGCAGCACCACAATTAGCATGGCCAGCAGAACAACCAACAGGCGCCTCAGTAGCAGAGGCAGACTTGTTTTAACCTTAGCAACTTGGCCAACATAACAACCATGTAAGAAATGCCTGTCCCCACCCTTAACAACCGCGACAGCTTGTTCCCGCTGTTTTAGTCCAACAAGCCCCACCTGCTGCTAACGCCCAGCTCAGGCAGAACTAGCATAATCAGGGGCAAAGGCAACAGGGCATAGCGTATGTCGTCACGCAACAAACCCTCCCAGATAACAATATAGTCGAAGGTACATTTTCCTTGTTCAATACAATGGTGCATGTCTTGTTTGATTCGGGTGCTACGCACTCTTTTATATCTTCTACATTGGTAAGGCATTTAGGGTTGCATCTTGAACCCACAAACATCACAATCTATGTCTCAACACCATTAGGATCTGGTACTGATGTGAAATTCAAGTGTTCTCGATGTGAACTTCCAATGTCAGAATAAATAATTTATGGAGATCTTTTAGTGATGGACATTGAAGACTTTGACATCATCTTTGGCATGGATTGGCTCGCACCACTGAATGTAAGGATTGATTGTTTGAAAAAATAGGTTCAGTTACCCTTGCCTACTGGGCAGTTTGTCAAAACTCAGGGAATAAGGAAATGGATACACAACTCGACTGTTGCACTCCTCAAGGCACAACTCCGAGCCTTATCCCTTGGTGATGACAATGAATCATCATCACTGCACCCTTTCGAGGTACATGATATCCCAGTTATGCATGAATTTCCAACGATTTTTCTAAATGACCTTTCTGGTCTATCTCTAGTTCGGGAATTCGATTTTGAGATCAAACTCATACCAGGGACGGGACCCATCTCAATTCCACCATATAGAATGTCCAATGTGGAGTTGGTCGAGTTGGACTAACAACTGAAGGAATTGGAGAGTAATAGCTTCATTAGAAAAAGTCATCACCCTGGGGCGCTCCAGTTCTGTTTTTCTGCAAGAAGGATGGTTCATTACGACTTTGCATCGACTATCACAAGTTGAATAACGCCACCATCCAGAAAAGATACCCATTACCCAGGATCGATGACTTGTTCGACCAACTTAGAGATGTCAAATACTTCTCTAAGATTGATTTACGATATGGTTATCATCAACTCCGGATCAGAGAGTCGAACATTAATAAATCGACTTTCAGAACTTGGTACGATCATTACGAGTTCTTGGTTATGCCGTTCGGTCTAACAAATGCATCTGCAGTGTTCGTGGATTTGATGAACCGCATCTTCAGGTTATACTTAGGCTGATTTGTGGTGGTCTTTGTAGATGATATCTTGATATATTCCTTAACCGAGGAAGACCATAAGATACATTTTAGGATTGTCCTCCAGACCTTGAGAAGCCACCAGTTGTATGCAAAGTTGAATAAGTGAGAATTTTGGGCGTAAAAAGTTTAATTCCTAGGACATGTGGTTTTAGGCAACGACATTGAGGTGGATCCTTCAAAGGTTGAAGCAGTTTTAAATTGGAAGCAGCCTACCACAGTTACTCAAATCCAAAGTTTTCTTGGTTTGGCTGGCTACTACAGATGCTTCATCAAGGACTTCTCAAAGATTGCTGAACCTATGACCAAGCTTACTCGAAAAGACATACGATTCATCTGAAATCTTGCCTATGAATCATCATTTCAGGAGTTGAAGAAGCGTCTCACGATAGCACCAATACTAATCACTCCAAGAAATGGAGTTGGGTTTTCACTATACACCAACGCCTCCCTCCAAGGCTTAGGTGCAGTACTAATGCAAGAAGGCCAGGTTGTTACATATGCTTCTAGGCAACTAAAGATTCATGAGGTTAATAACCCAACGCATGACCTTAAACTTGTAGCTGTCGTATTCGCACTGAAGTTATGGCGTCACTACCTATACGGTGAACGGTTTGAGGTCTTCTCGGATCACAAAAGTCTCAAGTACATCTATACTCAGAGAGACCTAAACCTCCGCCAAAGACGATGGTCGGAATTCTTGAAAGATTATGACTCTCAACTCCAATACCATCCGGGTAAGGCCGATGTCGTGGCTGATGCCCTAAGTAGAAAATCTGATGTTGTTGCTTGCACTCTTAACTTCGAGATGGGGAAGTTGGCTACAGAGATGGAAAATTTTAACCTACAGCTAATCGAGGAGGGAAGAGGATCACGACTCTCTCAATTATCAACCAACTCTGATTATTTGAAAGATTTCAGCAACTCAAGCCAACGACCCTATGATAATGGAGAAACGAGAACTTTTACTCAGCGGACAGGACCTTCCTTACTGGTTAGTCTCCAATGACAGGGCCGTTTTCTACAAAAAAACGTCTTTGTCTACCGAATGATCCTTAAGTTCGGAAAGAAATGCTCATTGAAATGCATTGTTCAAGGTTCGCTATGCATCTTGGGGGAGACAAGATGTACAGGGATGTCAAGTGACAATTCTGGTTTTCAGGAATGAAGAAGGCGATTGCAGACTTCGTTGCTCGATGTCTTGTCTACCTGCAAGTAAAGGCAGAACGCAGACTTCTTTCTGGACTTCTCCAGCCCTTACATATTAGAGAATGGAAGTGAAAGAACATCGCAATGGATTTTGTTACGGCCTTACCTCAAAATAATAAAGGGCAAGATGCAATCTGGGTTATCATTGACAGACTTACAAAGTCTGCAAACTTTTTACCAATAAAGTTCACGGATAACCCCGCCAAGCTAGCAGAATTGTATGAAAGAGAGATCGTATGCTTCCATGACATACCACTCACGATCGTCTTTGATCGAGACCCTCGATTTACATCAAAATTTTGGCAAAGCTTCCAGAGTAGAATTGGCTCCAAGATCACCATGAGCACGACTTTTCACCCACAAACTGACGGGCAGTCAGAACGGTTGATCCAGATATTAGAGGATATGTTACGATGCTGCATTTTAGACTTTCATGACAGATGGGCAAAACACTTACATTTGGTTGAGTTTGCATACAACAACAGCTACCAAACCAGTATCGGCATGGCACCATATGAGGCTCTCTATGGTCGCCTTCATAGATCTTCGATATGTTGGTTAGATATGGTAGATCGACCCCAGTTTGGGCCTGAACTAGTTCAAGAGACTTCTGAGAAGATCACACTAGTAAATGAGTGACTTCGTGTAGCACAAAGTCGACAGAAGAGCTATGCCGACAAGTGGAGACAACCTCTAGAATTTGACAAGAGGGACTTGGATTTTCTAAAAGTTCAGCCTACAAGAGGTGTCAAACATTTTGGGATCAAAGGAAAGCTCTCCCCACGGTATATCAGTCCCTTTTAGATCATTGAAAATATTGGCAAACTAGCCTATCGTCTCTCCCTTCCATCGTCCATGTCTAAGGTTCATGACATTTTTCACGTATCCATGCTTCGAAAGTATTGTCCTGATCCTTCGCATATCATCTCTCTGGTCGAGGTTCGGGTTGAAGAAAGAAACAAATGTCAGGAAAGAGCGATACAAATTCTTGATAGGAAAACTCAAGAACTGAGGCGACATAGCATTCTATTTGTAAAGGTCCCCTGGGATCACCACGGAGTAGAGGAAACAACTTGGGAACTATAAGAAACAATTAAACTGAAATACCCCGAATTGTTTTCTGGTAATAGTTGATGATGTGATGCATTGTACATTTTCACTAATCAATAAAATTGTGGAACTTTTTTTACAATATCTTAATATATTGTTTCATTTAATTAACCATGCAGATATCTGAAAACAATTTAAACAGGAGTAACGAGTCATACACTATATGGCCTTCTTGGCAACTAGTGGAGACTCTTTCAGACTCTGAAGCAAACCACAACTTCTTTGCATCACCAACCCCTTTGCCTCAGTGGCAGCGATCCCTATCGCCAGAGTGTGCATGGGTTTTTTTGTAGCAATATTGCCTAAAACAAACCAGTGCTCTCATCCTGGCAAGATCTCCTACCAAATTTGCCAAGCGACTGAATTCGGGCAACTGCACGAAAAAGGCTTTCGTGGCTCAACCTACCTTCCTTGAAATGCTGCAACTTGTGGTACCCTACGCCACCATTTGTGAAGCAAATGTCAGAACCTTCTGAAGACGAATCTGATTCCATTTGCTCTCCATTGTTTGATGATGTTGAGGATTCCACCAGCCATAGTACTATTCAAGGCCCTTACCAGCATTACCCTGATCTTGTCAATGATGTCGAAAGCGGTGAATCTCACGAAGATAACAATCATCACTACATGAACTGAATTTTGGGGGCAGAATTTCTTTAAGGGGGATAGAGTGCAATACCTCTGGTTTAGACAAAAAAATAATTAAGTTTGGGCACTGCCCGAACGTTCGAGTAGCCTGCCAGAAGGTTCGGGCATTCCTTTTCCTATATAAGGAACCTTCTCTCATTTCTCACACCAATCCTCTCTTATCTCTCTCTCTCTCTTGCTCTCTCTGTGATTTCTCTCTTTTCTTTTTGAGACTCTCTTCGCGGTGCAACGTAGTTCTAGTCAGGAAAAAGCGCCAGTTCTAGAAGGAGATTTTATCTGAAGGTGGGGAACGAAACATATGTAATACCTTAGGATTGCACAAAAAAAAAATTAGAACTTCGGGCAGCTCGTCCGAAGGTTCGGGCACTTTTTTTTTATAAAAGGAAACCTCCCCCCTCACTTGTGATTTTTTTTTTCTCTCTCTCTCACTCTCATTGAGTTTTTCTCGTCTCTTTGAGACTCTTTTTTCAAGACTCTTCGCGGTGCAATGCGGTTCTACTAGGGGAAGGCGCCAGTTCAAGAAGGAGTTATTATCTGAAGGTGGGGAACGAAACATAAGTTTGTGTGTCTTATAACTTTTATTAAAGTTTACATTCATTTATCATTATGTCTACTATTCAGTTACACTGTATTATTGAGTATAATGTTCATACTTGTCATACTTATGCCTGTATATTTGGAGTTCATGTATTACATTGTTACTATGTCGAATTAGTGGTCAATCCGACTCAACCAGATATTGTCTTATCCTCAATAACTTTAAATAGTGAACGGGATGCAACGTGTGCTCTAGACGATTGGTACTTAAGTAGACCTCGTGTCTCGCCTCTCAAACCGGAGACTGATCTGGTTGGTCTTATTTGAAAGCTATCAGTTTGTACAAGTGATACGGAACATCCTAACTTTACACGTGGTGATACTGACCTGATAAGAATCACCAAACGTTGCCAAATCCTATCTAATGTTAGTAAAGACCGGACCCGCTCATGCATTGGCATCATATATAAACACCACCTAGGTACGTAAATGGTTTATGATCCACAAAATAGCTAGAAGCAATGCTCACTATTATTGATATTTTTTTGGAAATGGACGTATAATGAGAACCCTGGTTTACCTGGGGATGGACATCTGTATGTGAATCTAGGGGTGTCGTTCCTGAGGAGGGACGTACAATGAGAACCCAGCTACACCTGGGAACGGACATCTGTACGTGAACTCATGACGACGTACAATCATAGAACCATTACGAGACGGTGTTATGCATACATACATGTTGTATTGATTATGGTGCGGTGATGTGTTTATGTGATATTTGATTATGAAGTTTTCTTTATTAATTGTTATATTCACGAACTATTTTACCCACTGGGCGAGTAGCTCACCCCGTTGTTATAAAATTTTTCTCAAGAGATTAGGGTGGACTGGGTGGAGGTTTGTCGGCCCATATTTTATAACCCTTTCTTAATTCATTGGGGATTTTGAGAGGATGTTCCCTTTACTATTTCATGTACAAAAATATATTCTAAAATTAATGAAATCAGACTTGTACATAATTGTGTTCCTGAGCACTCGGTTCGCATCCGTGAGTGTTCCCCTGTTTAGGCGTGTCCGAGCGGAGTGTGACATTTAATGGTATCAGATCAAAAGGTCCACAGCCCACCCATGTCCACCAATTAGGAGAAGAAAAATTGATATTAGATATATATATATATATCTTTAGAACTATATATATGAATTATATATAGTTAAGATTTATATTAAATATATATATCTAAATAACTATATAGTTTTGTTATATAGTTAGAATTATTATATATATATATATAAATAAGATTTATAATATATATATATATAATTTGTTGCTAAAATAAAAATTTGGATTTATGATGGCATAAACATCAAGATGAAAAATAGAAAATATTGTCTAACGGACAAGGCATAAATCTTCAAGATGTTAGGAATATATTTTGTGTATTTCACAAGTTTTATCTTCATTTCAGCAAGATAATGGCCTCAAGTGAAGGAAAGACTTCCGATAGTCGAGAACTAATTTTCATATGACTTATGGAACTTTCCAAACGAGAGGTTATGACTATGAGGAGTATCGGCAATAGAGATCTCCGCCTCCGTCCTATCCTTCACGACAAACTCTCAAAGTTGGGGTGGTTAAATATAATAAAAGTTGAGGGTTACGTCTCCTACAACTTGGTGAAGTCTTTTTATGAATTTATGAATTGCGTGGGACTTCAAGAAGATGAGATCACTCCTGTCTTGGAAACAATGATCAAAGGAGTAAAGATTTCCATCAACGTCAAAATTATTTCACGACTTATGGAAATCCCAATAGGAGAAAATATCATTGATCCACACGAACCCCAGACGGTTGCAGAGATCATGGAATCCAGGGAACAGTTGTTCAGATCCCTTGCCGACAAGTCGTACACCCAAATGACGTACGCCCACCTCCTAAATAATCTCCTTAAACCACCTCTTGTCGGCCTTGGGAAGATTGTATTCGACAACATCTTGTTGGAATTGGTGACTAGAGGATCTATGACAAGAGCTCAACTTCTTGTGCTATACTGCTTAGAAAAATGAATCTTTGTCTCCCTACCTCATATTATCATCCAGCAAATGTTGCGGGTGATTCAAAAATCTTACAAAGAATGAACTCCTCGGCTACGGAGTCTTGATCATGAGGATGCTTTGGGAGGCAAACATCAATACTTTTAATGAATCTTCGAAACAAGTCACTAATGCTGCTGCAATATCCTCCATCTTAAAGACTTTCGTCTCAAGGGGAGGGGACTGACGAAGAAATTTTTGGAGCGACTTCCGGGAGAAATAGCGGAAGAGCTAGAGATAACAATGGACGATACTGTAACAACATTAAGGAAGCACCAGTCAATGAACCAAATCAAAACACAACAACAGACCCAACCCCGAATAATGATCAAACTGATCATCTATTCTTCGTAGATGATCTCTTTGGCAACCTGGGTCAACCACAACCAAATCAAAATGGACAGGGAGTTCCGGCGAATCCACCTTCCTAGAACCTCCCAACCCAAGGCAATACGACGTACCAAAGGTTTTCAACTCCTGAGGTACCATGTCATCCAGTTCCACAAGTTCCTATTAACCAACCGCAACAAAATTTGATAGCACCAAACTTTGGATGACAGGATATTCCGATGAGTCCACTATTTCAAAATGTTCCGACTCAAGAATATCCAATCGTCCAAGAAGTCCCAGTTAGGGATTCCTCATATAATCAATCTAATTACCCTCCACCTATGAGTCAACCATACAACCAACATTTTCCACTATTGCCTATAGTTTATCCTCAACCTATGGGACAACCAACAAATCCATTTGACCAGTTAAATGTGATTGTATCTAGTTTTGCTAGGATGCAGGAAACCCAGATTGCTTTGATAACATGTGTGGAAGGCATGGTAGAAGAGCGAACATCTTCTCAACGTTCTTCTGTTAGTTGTTCTGTAACTAACAGAAGTTCTAGGAGAAGCAGTAGTAGGCATGAAAATTAGAAATGATTACTAGCATTGTAATTTTTTTTTTATATATAAATGAAATTTTTGTTTGAGACTATGTTTGGTGGGCCGACTTACAACCATTCTTTTTTTTTGTATCACTAACTTTGGAGTGGTATGGGACACAACAAAATTGGAAGATATTAAATAAAACGTGGAAGTAAGAAAACTCACGACCTTGTGTGAAAAGAAACATCTAGGAAAAACTAAATTACTAACATTATCACCAGGTTTAAACGGTATGGGACGAGTAAATTTGGACGATACTATTAGTAAACTCTTCTCCCGTCAATGTTTCATAGAGACCGTATTCTTACAACTTAACTTGGTTGAAACCCTTATTACCAAATTCATGTGGTATGGGACACACGAATTTGGATAATAGTAAAAAATACTAAGCGAAAGAGTTTGAATACATAAGATTGTGATAAAACTTTGATTATGATATTTACCGAGGAAAATCTTAGAACCTTTATGACTCGTATGGATTTTCAAAGAAATACATATGTTCACAAAAACAAGAACCAAAACATTTAAAATATTTGCTATACTTATTATATGAACATTTTAACCTTGTTTTACACCATGGCCAAACATACGAGGCACATAAGATTTTTTGATTCCTTAACAAAAACCTTACACCATATTTAGAAAATAGGTGGTTTTATATTGTAGAACTCTCAAACTTTTTGCTGAGAATATCATAATACTATACTTGGCTACGATTCCTAAAACGTGGTTTTATTTTCTCCTTTCCAGTGAGAAAATGCAAACCAGGAAGAGATGAAGGCCACGCATAGTCCGTCCAGCAGTGGAGGCACCTCCTGTGATTCAAAATCAAGAGCCGGACAAAGCAGGCCACACGACACTACCACTACGTCTGGGCAGGCAATGCCACCTCAGCCAACATCCTTTGTCATGCCTTCGAGCATGAAAGTCTTTTTCGCCAGATTTATCGAGGCGATGAAGGTAACTGTTCAAATGGTCGTTCGTAAGACTACGACCAACCAAGTAGTTACTGTACAAGCACCTGTACTATCTGGGTGGGAAAGCCAAACCGACCAAATCACGAAGTACAAGTGGCTACAACATCTTACTTTTGCTAGCACAATTGATGCGAAGGAGGCGCAAAAATGGCTTGATGAGTCAAAGAATGCTCTCGAGGCAATGGGAGTCGAAGAGGGTCGAAAGATTCCACTTGCATCCTACCAACTTGTTGGTGGAGTAAATACATGGTGGATAACGGTGAAGGAAGACCCAAGGGTTGAATACCGCAGACATATCTTGGCAGCAGTTCTAGTCATTGTTCATCGATGAGTACTTCTGGCGTTGTGAAGAGGCAAGAGCGGCAGGAGTTCGCCAGGCTATACCATGGTAGCATGACAGTCAGAGAGTATGTTGTTAGGTTCAAAGAATTATCGGTCTACTCTCTTTCTACCATCTCAATAGAGCAAGATAAGACTGAGAAATTCTACAACGACCTTCGTCCTGACATCAGGCAAGCCTTGTCGATCTTGGATCTTAAGATTTATAGGGAGGTCGTTGACAAGGCCATGAGTTTTGAGCAGGAAAAGATTGAGCAGGAGCTGAGAATGAATAAGGAGAAACGGCCTGCAACATTTTCCTAACAGGGCTCGCAGCAGGGCAACAAGAAGAAGCCCTACTATAATTAAAACCCAGCCCTCCCAGCCTCTGTTTAGAAGAATGAGGCCACGACACCTCCGGCTGAACCATCTAACCCTGGCCATCAGGGTTTTCGCAATAAGGGCTGAGGAGGTCGTAATGGCAGTGGTGGGGTCAGCACCACAATCAGCATGGCCATCAGAACCAGCAACAGGTGCCTCAGCAGCAGAGGCCGACTTGTTATAACTGAGGCCAACAGGGCCATGTAAGAAATGCCTACCCCCACCCTCAGTAACCGCGACAACCTATTCCTGTTGTTCCAGTCGAACAAGCCCCACGTGTTGCTAATGCCCAACCTAAGCAGAACTAGCAGAACCAAGGGTAACTGAACCAGGGCAGAGCGTTTTCCATCGCTCAACAACCCCTCCCAGGCAACAATGTAGTCTAAGGTACATTTTCCTACTTCAATACAATGGTGCATGTCTTGTTCTATTCGGGTGCTACGCATTTCTTTATATCTTCTGTATTAGTAAAGCATTTAGGGTTGCATCCTGAACCCACAGACATCACAATCCATGTCACATCATCATTAGGATCTGGTACTTACATGAATTTGCAATTGTGGCAACCCCGCACCCCGGACCACCAACCCCATAGGGAATGGCGTGCGGAATGTCGGGGCGGGACGCCCGGCATAGGCATCTCCAACCACTCCTCAACCCCCGTAAGGTGGTTGAGACCCTACGAGCCTTATCCCAAACAACTACATAATATAAAAAGGTACTAAACAAAACTATTAACCCTATTAATCATCCGAGACAAGAGATACTCCATAAAAATGAACCATAATTAAAACCATAATCCCTACAGTCCACCAAGATGGACATACACATAAAGTCCAAAACTATGGGTACAAAAAAACCGTCATATGCCCACATGGTCTATCTAACAAGTCCCAACTCACCCATACTACAATGTGGTAAGTGTTAAAATTACATAGTCCAAAATATAATACATCATAATTTAAAACACAGTTCAATCAAAATGCCTCTCAACTCACATTGAGGCCTTGGATTCTCTCGTCGGCAAGGCCCTCAAGATATGACTACTCATTTGCCCTTATTTGGGACAGAAGGACCTGAAAGAGGAAAATGAGGGTGAGCCAACGGTGCCCAGTGAATATAATTCAAATATGTTATCAATACTCATCAATAAATATCATGTATGCATGTCAATGTGTAGCATGATTAAAAGCTCATAACATATAAATATCAAGCATTTATAATAAGTTCGATGCAAATAAAAGCCTATCAATCTGGATCCACATTCCACATGCATTGGGGTTACTAGTGCACGTCTATTTCACCGTACCGTTCTCATCCCCAATCATGTTGATTTGGGGTTACTAGTGCACGTCTATTTCACTGTACCGTTCTCATCCCCAAATATTTTCTTTCTAAAACCTTCCTATGACAAGGTTAAGTCTCCCTATTAGCCAGATAGATGGGCCCAACCATAGTCATAAGGTTTTCTCAAATCAATACATCATTCAAAACATTAGAACACATTCATGCTTTCAACATACAATATATATAAGTGATATGATGGCATAAAAGATATAATCATAGATGAAGTCTACTCACAACCAAGCCTCGCGAGAGTATCTAACCACACACGGCCACCAAACTGAATCAGCTCAATCAAGATCCTGAAACATTCATCAATATCCTACCATACATCAATTTCTATGCTCAATCACATAGACATTACACATCAACCCTAAATCAGCCCACATATAGACAATAGGCCTAAATCCCATCTTTCAACTCAAATCACATGACTTAGGCCTCTAATGCATATTTCTCATTCATAAACCATTCAATTAATCAAAAATATTGATTTTCAATTCCTTAGGCATAAACATGCCCAAATTGGGTCATTTACTCACAAGTAGGTCTAACTCATGATATGGTCACAACCACCAAATAAGTAGGATAATCAACCCTAATCATGCTTAATTAGTCCAATCCATTTAATACACCAGATTTTCATTCTCATTTATCCTTTTATTCAATTAATCATAACCTATATCAATTCATGGTTTAATGGGCCAATGCATAAATAATAAAACATGCATTATACTTTAATTTAACATGACCCATATACAATTTATAATGCACATATTTATATACATTATCAAGCATCAAATATACAAACATTAAACAACCATCAAACAAACACCTAACATATCACGACAAACACATAGAGTTTGGGCAAAATATAATTGGGTAATGGGCTAGATGAAATAATTTTTGGGACGTCACATCACACCCACCTTAGAATGAACTTCGTCCTCGAAGTTTTAAGGTTAAGAAATTACCTGAGCCCATGAACTTGGCAAAGTGCTCCATCATGTAGTCCTCACGCTCCCAATTAACCTGCTCCTCGCCATGGAACTGCCATCTCACCTTAACCATCGAAATCTCGCGGTTACGTAACCTCTGGACCTTCCGATCAAGTATCTGAATTGGTTCCTCATCATAAGTCCCATCTTGCCTCAGCTCAATGTTCCTCCAATCCAAGACGTGATCAAAATCACTCTTGTACACCCTCAACATTGACACATGAAAGACATTGTGGACTGTTGCTAACTGAGGTGGTAAGGCTAATCGGTAAGCGACGGGGCCAATTCGTTCTAAAACCTCAAATGGCCCAATAAATCTCGGAGCGAGCTTGCCTTTTATCTCAAATCTAGTCTGGCCCTTCTGAGGTGAGACCTTCAATAAACCGATATCAACCTCTCAGACTGGCCATCCGTCGGAGAGTGAAAAGCGGTACTGAGATCTAGTCTAGTGCCAAGCTACCTCTGCAACCCCTACCAGAATATCGATGTAAACCTCGGATCCCTATCTGACATAATCGAAACTGGCACTCCATGTAATCTAACTATCTCCCACATATAGAAATTGCTCAGCTTGTCCATAGAATCCCTAGTGTTCACCGGTAGAAAGTGAGCGGACTTAGTCAAGCGATCAATAATAACCCAAACAACATTATGTCTCCTCGGGGTGTTGGGTAATCCCACAACAAAGTCCATAGTGAAACGCTCCCACTTCCACTCAGGAATGGCAAGTGGTTGCATCTGCCCTCCAGGCCTCTGATGCTCAGCTTTGACTCTCTGACAGATCTCACACCTCTGAATGAACTGAGCTATTTCTCTTTTCATGTCATGATACATCTTGGTCCTGCCAGGATGAATAACATAATGAGATCTGTGAGCTTCTTGGAGCACACTCTGTCTGAGTCGTGGATCTGCGGGAACCCATAAACGTTCCCTAAATCTCAAGGCACCATCAAATGACACGTGCCAATCAGAAAAGTCACTGCTCTCAGTCCAAGACTTGTACATCACATAATCAACGTCAAGTATCTGTTGGTCAATCACCTCCTAGACCTGTGTACGCTGAGCACTCATCGGAGCACATATCACAATCTGATCTGAAGGGGTAGCACATATACTTATAACCATAGTCCCCTCAAGTAGTCTCCACTCATGAGACATCTGGCGTGCTACCATAACTGTCTCTACCCGCTTCCTGCTCAACGCATCAGGTACTACATTGGCTTTACCTGGGTAGTATTCCAATGTAATCATAGTCTTTGAGGAGCTCTAACCACCTTCTCTGCCTCCTGTTCAATTCCTTCTGAGAGAACAAGTACTTGAGGCTCTTATGGTCAGAATACAAAGTGAATCTCTCACCATAGAGATAATGCCTCCAAATCTTCAAAGCAAAAACCACTGCGGCCAGTTCTAAGTCATGAACAAGATAGTTCTTTTCATGCACCTTCAACTGCCTCGATGCATAGGCAATGACCCTATGCTTCTGCATCAACACGCAACCCAAGCCGATACGAGAGGCATCAGTGTAGATGACCAACTCCTGATCAGGCTCTGGCAAAATCAACACTGGCGTAGATGTCAATCTTTTCTTCAGCTCTAAAAAGGCATTCTCACACTTCTCAGTCCATACAAAGGACACATCTTTCTGGGTGAGCCTAGTCATAGGCGTAGCTATCTTGGAGAATCCCTGAACGAATCTCCTATAGTAACCAGCTAACCCAAGAAAACTTCTGATCTCGGTCACTGTGGTAGGCTTAGGCCAACTGATAATGGCTTCAACCTTAGACGGATCAACTGAAATCCCCTCCGAACTCACCACATGACCTAAGAACTTCACTTCGGTGATCCAAAACTCGCACTTGCTCAGCTTTGCATATAGCCTATGCTCTCTCAGAGTTTGCAAGGTCACTCTGAGGTGTTTCTCATGCTCAGCCCGAGTTTTGGAATGCACCAATATGTCATCAATGAAGACGATGACAAACTTATCCAGATACTGCCTAAAGACTCTCTGCATCAGGTCCATGAATATCGCCGGTGCATTAGTCACACCAAATGGCGTCACAAGGAACTCATAATGTCTATAGCGGGTTCTGAATGTTGTCTTAGGCACATCCTCCTCCCTGATCCTCAGCTGATGATACCCGGAGCGCAAATCAATCTTCGAAAAATTCCTCGCTTCCCTCAACTGATCAAACAAGTCATCAATCCTTGGGAGAGGATACTTGTTCTTGATGGTCACCATGTTCAATTGGCGATAGTTGATGCACAACCGCAAGCTCCCATCTTTTTTTTCACAAAAAGAACTGGAACTCCCTAGGGTGACACGCTCGGGCAAATAAAGCCCTTAGCCAATAACTCCTCGAGCTATTTCTGCAACTCTCTCAACTCGGCTGGCGCCATTCTATATGGTGCCATGGACAAAGGCTTCATGCTAGAGACTAGTTCAATGATGAAATCGATCTCTCGCTTCGGTGGTAATCCTGGAAGATTCGTAGAGAACACATCTGGAAAGTCCCTAACAATGGAAATATCCTCAAGTATCACCTCGCTAGTCTCTTTCTCATCAGGCATTAACCCAGCAAAAATCTCCCTATCTCCATCAGTTACAAATCTACCCCTTGTGACTGTCTGGTCTGAAGTTCTACCCTGTAGTGTAAACACTGGGTGTCCGGGGATCTGGAAAATGACTCTCTTCGAGAAACAGTCGACAACTGCATGATAAGCTGCGAGCCAATCCATCCCTAGAATTGCATCAAACTCTAAAAACTTTAGGACTCGAAAGTCAACAGGCATCTCAACATCACCAATCTGAACCACACACTTGCTACATATCATGTTCAGGGAAATCCTCTCCCCGGCTACATTACTCACCACTAACCATGTACTAGCCCTAATGGGAGTCAAATGCAAACTATCTACCATACGTCCAGATATGAATGATAATGTAGACCCAGCATCAAATAATTCATGCATAAAAGCACCACAAATAATAAGACTACCTTCCACCAAAGTCCTGGATACTGTCGGGTCTGGCTCAGTATCTGCCTTCACTGTCTCTCTGGCACTGGACTGCTGCACAAATCCCTGAGCACTCTGAAAACTCGGACACTCTGACTTCCAATGCCCAGCCTGCCCACATTGATAACATAAGAACGGAGTCCTGGGCACAGATGATCCAGTCTGAGATGTCGCCACATAGCCTCATCGGTCTCTACCTCTGCCTCGGCCAGCAGTCTGTGGGAATGGGGGTCTCGGTGCACTCGGTGCTTGAATGGGAATCGGGCCAGGAGAGGAAACCACTGGTGAGGACATCACACTAGTCTGAATCTGGGATGCCCCACTCTGAGCA
Organism: Paratinospora sagittata; assembly: GCA_035771175.1. Lineage (NCBI taxonomy): Eukaryota > Viridiplantae > Streptophyta > Magnoliopsida > Ranunculales > Menispermaceae > Paratinospora > Paratinospora sagittata. The sequence continues at coordinate 20,899,476 of CM069610.1, forward strand.
CCCTCTGACTGTGCTCCTCCATGAAACTTTCTCTTCTTTCCCCATTTTCCCTTCTTCCATGAAGTCTGGAACTGTCCCCCAGACTCTGCTTGTGTAGTCTGTTCACCTGGAGCTGCCTGTGTAGACATACCATCAACCCGCTCAGCCAACTCATAATGTTTGGCCCTCTGGACCACTGTGGCAAAATCAGTCATTTTCGTCACAGACAAGGCCTGCCGGATCGCAGGCCTTAGGTTTAAAGAGAACCTCATAATCTTGTCACCTGGAGTCTGAACTAACCCATGGGCATAAACTGCGAGCTGCCTGAATCTGAGCTCGTACTCCCTGACTGACGTGGTGCCCTGAACGAGATTCAGAAACTCAAGTTGCTTAGCCTGCCTCTCAGTCTCTGGAACGTAAGCCTGTAAGAAAAATTGTTTGAAGGTGTCACATCTCTTCACTGTCCCCTGTGTATCCAACACTGAAAGCCACCAGTCCTCTGCATCACTCTCCAGTGTGTGACCAGCACAAAGGACCTGGGACTCCTCATCAAGCTCTAAGGAGCGACTGATCTTCTTGACATTCTTCAGCCAATCTTCGGCCTTCTTCAAGTCAACCCCACCAGTGAATTCCTTAGGCTTTAGCTTCATGAACTTCTCTAGCAGTCTGATCTGCCGATCAGTGGGGTTCTCCACAACAATAGAAGCAGGTGTAGGCATAGGCTGAGGTACAACCATCTGAGGTCCTGCCACCCTTGTAGCTCCACTAGCCCCGACCGCCTCGGCCCCACTTGTGCCCGCCTCCTGATGTATTGTCTGAGGAGACTATCGAGCAACAGCCTCGACTAGCTGCACCAACGCCTGTATCTGTGCAGTCTGGGCTGCCATCAAGCGGCCCTGTGCCTGAATGATCTCTTCCATCCTCCCCATCCGGTCATCATCGGATGGCCCTGTGTGTGGCTGTCTCAATCTCTCGTTCCTCCTCATGACATTGAGAAGTAGAAATACGAGCAACCATCACACATTAAAGAATTTAAAACATTAACAAAACCTCATAACTACTCATATCATATAATACACACAGAAAATATGACAGTAAGGCTTTTAAGTTAGATCTTTTAAGCTTTTTAACTACCTAAAGCTCTCACTCAATTCCTAGGTCAAAGTCATCTAAGTCCAATACATAGACCAAACCTAGTAAAATCGGCCTCTGATACCAACTGTGGCGACCCCGCACCCCGAACCACCAACCCTGCAGGGAATGGCGTGCGGAATGCGGGGGCAGGACGCCCGGTGTAGGCATCTCCAACCACTCCTCAACCCTCGTAAGGTGGTTGAGACCCTACGAGCCTTATCCCAAACAACTATATAATATAAAAAGGTACTAAACAAAACTACCAACCCTATTAATCATCCAAGACAAGAGATACTCCATAAAAATGAACCATAATTAAAACCATAATCCCTACAGTCCACCAAGATGGACATACACATAAAGTCCAAAACTATGGGTACAAAAAAACTGTCATATGCCCACATAGTCTATCTAACAAGTCCCAACTCACCCATACTACAATGTGGTAAGTGTTAAAATGCCTCTCAACTCACATTGAGGCCTTGGATTCTCTCGTCGGCAAGGCCCTCAAGATATGACTACTCATTTGCCCTTATTTGGGACAGAAGGACCTGAAAGAGGAAAATGAGGGTGAGCCAACGGTGCCCAGTGAATAGAATTCAAATATGTTATCAATACTTATCAATAAATATCATGTATGCATGTCAATGTGTAGCATGATTAAAAGCTCATAACATATAAATACCAAACATTTATAATAAGTTCGATGCAAATAAAAGCCTATCAATCTGGATCCACATTCCACATGCATTGGGGTTATTAGTGCACGTCTATTTCACTGTACCGTTCTCATCCCCAAATATTTTCTTTCTAAAACCTTCCTATGACAAGGTTAAGTCTCCCTATTAGCCAGATAGATGGGCCCAACCATAGTCATAAGGTTTTCTCAAATCAATGCATCATTTAAAACATTTGAACACATTCATGCTTTCAACATACAATATATATAAGTGATATGATGGCATAAAAGATATAATCATAGATGCAGTCTACTCACAACCAAGCCTCGCGAGAGTATCTAACCACACACGACCACCAAACCGAATCAACCCAATCAAGATCCTAAAACATTCATCAATATCCTACCATACATCAATTTTTGTGCTCAATCACATAGACATTACACATCAACCCTAAATCAGCCTACATATAGACAATAGGGAACTCGATTTTGAGATCAAACTCATATCTGGGACCGGGCCTATCTCAATTTCACCATACTGAATGTCCAACATCGAGCTGGTTGAGTTGGACAAGCAACTGAAGGAATTGGAGAGTAATGGCTTCATCAGAAAAAGTCATCACCCTGGAGAGCTCCAGTTTTGTTTGTTCGCAAAAAGGATGGTTCGTTACGACTTTACATCAACTATCGCAAGTTGAATAACGTCACCATCAAGAACATATATCCACTACCCAGGATCGATGACTTGTTCGACAAACTTAGAGATGCCAAATACTTCTCTAAGATTGATTTATGATCTGGTTACCATCAACTCCGGAACAGAGAGTCGAACATTAATAAAACGGTCTTCAGAACTCGATACGGTCATTACGAGTTCTTGGTTATGCCGTTCGGTCTAACAAATGCACCTGTCGTGTTCATGGATTTGATGAACCGCATCTTCAGGTTATACTTAGACCGATTTGTGGTGGTCTTTGTAGATGATATCTTGTTATATTCCTCAACTGAGGAAGACCATAAGATACATCTGAGGATTGTCCTCCAGACCTTGGGAAGCCACCAGTTGTATGCAAAGTTGAGTAAGTGCGAATTTTGGGCGAAGCGAGTTCAATTCCTAGGTCATGTGGTTTCAGGCAATGGCATTGAGGTGGATCCTTCAAAGGTTGAAGCGGTTTTACACTGGAAGCAGCCCACCATAGTTACTCAAATACGGAGTTTTCTTGGTTTGGCTGGCTATTATAGACGCTTCATCAAGGATTTCTCAAAGATTGTTGAACCTATGACCAAGCTCACTTGGAATGACGTACGATTCATCTAGAATCCTGCCTGTGAATCATCATTTCAGGAATTGAAGAAACGCCTCACGACAGCACCGATACTAATCACTCCACAAAATGGAGTTGGATTTTTACTATACACCGACGCCTTTCTTCAAGGCTTAGGTGCAGTACTAATGCAAGAAGGCCAAGTTGTTGCATATGCTTCGAGGCAACTGAAGATTCATGAGGGTAATTACCCAACGCATAACTTGGAACTTGCAGTTGTCGTATTCACACTAAAGTTATGGTGTCATTACTTATACGGTGAACAGTTTGAGGTCTTCTCGGATCACAAGAGTTTTAAGTACATCTACACTCAGGGAAAACCTAAACCTCCACCAAAGATGGTGGTTGGAATTCTTTAAAGATTGTGACTTTCAACTTCAGTACCATCCCGGTAACGCCAATGTTGTCGCAGATACCCTGAGTAGAAAATCATATGTTGCTTGCACTCTTAACTTTGAGACGGGGAAGTTGGCTACAGAGATGGAGAATTTTAAACTACAACTGATTGAGGAGGGAAGAAGATCGCGACTCTTTCAAATATCAGCCAACTCTAAGCTGGTTCGAAAGATTTTAGCAGCTCAGGCCAACGACCCTATGTTAATGGAGAAACAAGAACTTCTACTCAGCGGACAGGACCTTCCTCACTGGTTGGTCTTTGAAGACGGGGTCATTTTCTACAAAAAACGTCTTTGTCTACCAAACGATCCTGAGGTTCAAAAATAAGTCTTAACTAAAATGCACTGTTCGAGGTCAACTATGCATCCTTAGGGAGACAAGATGTACAAGGATGTCAAGCGACAATTATGTTTTTCTGCAATGAAGAAGGCTATTACAGACTTTGTTGCTAGAAGTCTCGTTTGCCAGCAAGTAAAGGCAGAACACAAATTTCCCTTTGGACTACTCCAGCCTTTACCTATTGAAGAATGGAAGTGGGAGAACATTACAATGAATTTTGTTACAGCATTGCCTTGAAATAATAAAGGGCAAGATGCTATCTGGGTTATCATTGATAGACTTACAACGTCTGCACATTTTTTGCCAATAAAGTTCACGGATAACCCTGTCAAGCTTGTCGAGTTGTATGAAAGAGAGATCGTACGCCTCCATGGAATACCACTCACGATCGTCTCTGATCGAGACCCACGATTCACATCAAAGTTTTGGCAGAGCTTCCCGAGTATAATGGGCTCCAGGATCACCATGAGCACAACCTTTCACCCTCAGACTGATGGGCAATTGGTGCGTCTTATCCAGATCTTGGATGACATGTTACATTGTTGAAATCCCCTCCGAACTCACCACATGACCTAAGAACTTCACTTCGGTGATCCAAAACTCGCACTTGCTCAGCTTTGCATATAGCCTATGCTCTCTCAGAGTTTGCAAGGTCACTCTGAGGTGTTTCTCATGCTCAGCCCGAGTTTTGGAATGCACCAATATGTCATCAATGAAGACGATGACAAACTTATCCAGATACTGCCTAAAGACTCTCTGCATCAGGTCCATGAATATCGCCGGTGCATTAGTCACACCAAATGGCGTCACAAGGAACTCATAATGTCTATAGCGGGTTCTGAATGTTGTCTTAGGCACATCCTCCTCCCTGATCCTCAGCTGATGATACCCGGAGCGCAAATCAATCTTCGAAAAATTCCTCGCTTCCCTCAACTGATCAAACAAGTCATCAATCCTTGGGAGAGGATACTTGTTCTTGATGGTCACCATGTTCAATTGGCGATAGTTGATGCACAACCGCAAGCTCCCATCTTTTTTTTCACAAAAAGAACTGGAACTCCCTAGGGTGACACGCTCGGGCAAATAAAGCCCTTAGCCAATAACTCCTCGAGCTATTTCTGCAACTCTCTCAACTCGGCTGGCGCCATTCTATATGGTGCCATGGACAAAGGCTTCATGCTAGAGACTAGTTCAATGATGAAATCGATCTCTCGCTTCGGTGGTAATCCTGGAAGATTCGTAGAGAACACATCTGGAAAGTCCCTAACAATGGAAATATCCTCAAGTATCACCTCGCTAGTCTCTTTCTCATCAGGCATTAACCCAGCAAAAATCTCCCTATCTCCATCAGTTACAAATCTACCCCTTGTGACTGTCTGGTCTGAAGTTCTACCCTGTAGTGTAAACACTGGGTGTCCGGGGATCTGGAAAATGACTCTCTTCGAGAAACAGTCGACAACTGCATGATAAGCTGCGAGCCAATCCATCCCTAGAATTGCATCAAACTCTAAAAACTTTAGGACTCGAAAGTCAACAGGCATCTCAACATCACCAATCTGAACCACACACTTGCTACATATCATGTTCAGGGAAATCCTCTCCCCGGCTACAGTACTCACCACTAACCATGTACTAGCCCTAATGGGAGTCAAATGCAAACTATCTACCATACGTCCAGATATGAATGATAATGTAGACCCAGCATCAAATAATTCATGCATAAAAGCACCACAAATAATAAGACTACCTTCCACCAAAGTCCTGGATACTGTCGGGTCTGGCTCAGTATCTGCCTTCACTGTCTCTCTGGCACTGGACTGCTGCACAAATCCCTGAGCACTCTGAAAACTCGGACACTCTGACTTCCAATGCCCAGCCTGCCCACATTGATAACATAAGAACGGAGTCCTGGGCACAGATGATCCAGTCTGAGATGTCGCCACATAGCCTCATCGGTCTCTACCTCTGCCTCGGCCAGCAGTCTGTGGGAATGGGGGTCTCGGTGCACTCGGTGCTTGAATGGGAATCGGGCCAGGAGAGGAAACCACTGGTGAGGACATCACACTAGTCTGAATCTGGGATGCCCCACTCTGAGCACCCTCTGACTGTGCTCCTCCATGAAACTTTCTCTTCTTTCCCCATTTTCCCTTCTTCCATGAAGTCTGGAACTGTCCCCCAGACTCTGCTTGTGTAGTCTGTTCACCTGGAGCTGCCTGTGTAGACATACCATCAACCCGCTCAGCCAACTCATAATGTTTGGCCCTCTGGACCACTGTGGCAAAATCAGTCATTTTCGTCACAGACAAGGCCTGCCGGATCGCAGGCCTTAGGTTTAAAGAGAACCTCATAATCTTGTCACCTGGAGTCTGAACTAACCCATGGGCATAAACTGCGAGCTGCCTGAATCTGAGCTCGTACTCCCTGACTGACGTGGTGCCCTGAACGAGATTCAGAAACTCAAGTTGCTTAGCCTGCCTCTCAGTCTCTGGAACGTAAGCCTGTAAGAAAAATTGTTTGAAGGTGTCACATCTCTTCACTGTCCCCTGTGTATCCAACACTGAAAGCCACCAGTCCTCTGCATCACTCTCCAGTGTGTGACCAGCACAAAGGACCTGGGACTCCTCATCAAGCTCTAAGGAGCGACTGATCTTCTTGACATTCTTCAGCCAATCTTCGGCCTTCTTCAAGTCAACCCCACCAGTGAATTCCTTAGGCTTTAGCTTCATGAACTTCTCTAGCAGTCTGATCTGCCGATCAGTGGGGTTCTCCACAACAATAGAAGCAGGTGTAGGCATAGGCTGAGGTACAACCATCTGAGGTCCTGCCACCCTTGTAGCTCCACTAGCCCCGACCGCCTCGGCCCCACTTGTGCCCGCCTCCTGATGTATTGTCTGAGGAGACTATCGAGCAACAGCCTCGACTAGCTGCACCAACGCCTGTATCTGTGCAGTCTGGGCTGCCATCAAGCGGCCCTGTGCCTGAATGATCTCTTCCATCCTCCCCATCCGGTCATCATCGGATGGCCCTGTGTGTGGCTGTCTCAATCTCTCGTTCCTCCTCATGACATTGAGAAGTAGAAATACGAGCAACCATCACACATTAAAGAATTTAAAACATTAACAAAACCTCATAACTACTCATATCATATAATACACACAGAAAATATGACAGTAAGGCTTTTAAGTTAGATCTTTTAAGCTTTTTAACTACCTAAAGCTCTCACTCAATTCCTAGGTCAAAGTCATCTAAGTCCAATACATAGACCAAACCTAGTAAAATCGGCCTCTGATACCAACTGTGGCGACCCCGCACCCCGAACCACCAACCCTGCAGGGAATGGCGTGCGGAATGCGGGGGCAGGACGCCCGGTGTAGGCATCTCCAACCACTCCTCAACCCTCGTAAGGTGGTTGAGACCCTACGAGCCTTATCCCAAACAACTATATAATATAAAAAGGTACTAAACAAAACTACCAACCCTATTAATCATCCAAGACAAGAGATACTCCATAAAAATGAACCATAATTAAAACCATAATCCCTACAGTCCACCAAGATGGACATACACATAAAGTCCAAAACTATGGGTACAAAAAAACTGTCATATGCCCACATAGTCTATCTAACAAGTCCCAACTCACCCATACTACAATGTGGTAAGTGTTAAAATGCCTCTCAACTCACATTGAGGCCTTGGATTCTCTCGTCGGCAAGGCCCTCAAGATATGACTACTCATTTGCCCTTATTTGGGACAGAAGGACCTGAAAGAGGAAAATGAGGGTGAGCCAACGGTGCCCAGTGAATAGAATTCAAATATGTTATCAATACTTATCAATAAATATCATGTATGCATGTCAATGTGTAGCATGATTAAAAGCTCATAACATATAAATACCAAACATTTATAATAAGTTCGATGCAAATAAAAGCCTATCAATCTGGATCCACATTCCACATGCATTGGGGTTATTAGTGCACGTCTATTTCACTGTACCGTTCTCATCCCCAAATATTTTCTTTCTAAAACCTTCCTATGACAAGGTTAAGTCTCCCTATTAGCCAGATAGATGGGCCCAACCATAGTCATAAGGTTTTCTCAAATCAATGCATCATTTAAAACATTTGAACACATTCATGCTTTCAACATACAATATATATAAGTGATATGATGGCATAAAAGATATAATCATAGATGCAGTCTACTCACAACCAAGCCTCGCGAGAGTATCTAACCACACACGACCACCAAACCGAATCAACCCAATCAAGATCCTAAAACATTCATCAATATCCTACCATACATCAATTTTTGTGCTCAATCACATAGACATTACACATCAACCCTAAATCAGCCTACATATAGACAATAGGGAACTCGATTTTGAGATCAAACTCATATCTGGGACCGGGCCTATCTCAATTTCACCATACTGAATGTCCAACATCGAGCTGGTTGAGTTGGACAAGCAACTGAAGGAATTGGAGAGTAATGGCTTCATCAGAAAAAGTCATCACCCTGGAGAGCTCCAGTTTTGTTTGTTCGCAAAAAGGATGGTTCGTTACGACTTTACATCAACTATCGCAAGTTGAATAACGTCACCATCAAGAACATATATCCACTACCCAGGATCGATGACTTGTTCGACAAACTTAGAGATGCCAAATACTTCTCTAAGATTGATTTATGATCTGGTTACCATCAACTCCGGAACAGAGAGTCGAACATTAATAAAACGGTCTTCAGAACTCGATACGGTCATTACGAGTTCTTGGTTATGCCGTTCGGTCTAACAAATGCACCTGTCGTGTTCATGGATTTGATGAACCGCATCTTCAGGTTATACTTAGACCGATTTGTGGTGGTCTTTGTAGATGATATCTTGTTATATTCCTCAACTGAGGAAGACCATAAGATACATCTGAGGATTGTCCTCCAGACCTTGGGAAGCCACCAGTTGTATGCAAAGTTGAGTAAGTGCGAATTTTGGGCGAAGCGAGTTCAATTCCTAGGTCATGTGGTTTCAGGCAATGGCATTGAGGTGGATCCTTCAAAGGTTGAAGCGGTTTTACACTGGAAGCAGCCCACCATAGTTACTCAAATACGGAGTTTTCTTGGTTTGGCTGGCTATTATAGACGCTTCATCAAGGATTTCTCAAAGATTGTTGAACCTATGACCAAGCTCACTTGGAATGACGTACGATTCATCTAGAATCCTGCCTGTGAATCATCATTTCAGGAATTGAAGAAACGCCTCACGACAGCACCGATACTAATCACTCCACAAAATGGAGTTGGATTTTTACTATACACCGACGCCTTTCTTCAAGGCTTAGGTGCAGTACTAATGCAAGAAGGCCAAGTTGTTGCATATGCTTCGAGGCAACTGAAGATTCATGAGGGTAATTACCCAACGCATAACTTGGAACTTGCAGTTGTCGTATTCACACTAAAGTTATGGTGTCATTACTTATACGGTGAACAGTTTGAGGTCTTCTCGGATCACAAGAGTTTTAAGTACATCTACACTCAGGGAAAACCTAAACCTCCACCAAAGATGGTGGTTGGAATTCTTTAAAGATTGTGACTTTCAACTTCAGTACCATCCCGGTAACGCCAATGTTGTCGCAGATACCCTGAGTAGAAAATCATATGTTGCTTGCACTCTTAACTTTGAGACGGGGAAGTTGGCTACAGAGATGGAGAATTTTAAACTACAACTGATTGAGGAGGGAAGAAGATCGCGACTCTTTCAAATATCAGCCAACTCTAAGCTGGTTCGAAAGATTTTAGCAGCTCAGGCCAACGACCCTATGTTAATGGAGAAACAAGAACTTCTACTCAGCGGACAGGACCTTCCTCACTGGTTGGTCTTTGAAGACGGGGTCATTTTCTACAAAAAACGTCTTTGTCTACCAAACGATCCTGAGGTTCAAAAATAAGTCTTAACTAAAATGCACTGTTCGAGGTCAACTATGCATCCTTAGGGAGACAAGATGTACAAGGATGTCAAGCGACAATTATGTTTTTCTGCAATGAAGAAGGCTATTACAGACTTTGTTGCTAGAAGTCTCGTTTGCCAGCAAGTAAAGGCAGAACACAAATTTCCCTTTGGACTACTCCAGCCTTTACCTATTGAAGAATGGAAGTGGGAGAACATTACAATGAATTTTGTTACAGCATTGCCTTGAAATAATAAAGGGCAAGATGCTATCTGGGTTATCATTGATAGACTTACAACGTCTGCACATTTTTTGCCAATAAAGTTCACGGATAACCCTGTCAAGCTTGTCGAGTTGTATGAAAGAGAGATCGTACGCCTCCATGGAATACCACTCACGATCGTCTCTGATCGAGACCCACGATTCACATCAAAGTTTTGGCAGAGCTTCCCGAGTGTAATGGGCTCCAGGATCACCATGAGCACAACCTTTCACCCTCAGACTGATGGGCAATTGGTGTGTCTTATCCAGATCTTGGATGACATGTTACATTGTTGCATTTTGGACTTCCATAAAAGATGGGCAAAACACTTACGTTTGGCTGAGTTTGCATATAACAACAGCTACCAAACCAGTATCGGCATGTCACTGTACGAGGCTCTCTACGGTTGCCCTTCCAGATCTCTGGTATGCTAGTTAGATATGGAAAATAGACCGAAGTTGGGGCTTAAATTAGTTTAAGAGACTCCTGAAAAGATCACACTAGTAAAGGAGCTACTTCGTGTAGCACAAAGTCGACAGAAGAGCTATACAGACAAGCGGAGACAGCCTCTTAAATTTGATAAGGGGGACTTGGTTTTTTTAAAAAGTTCAGCCTACAAGAGGTGTAAAACGCTTTGGGATCAAAGGAAAGCTCTCCCTATAGTATATCGATCCATTTCAGATCATTGAACTTATTGGCAAACTAGCCTATCGTCTATCCCTTCCATTGTCCATGTCTAAGGTTCATGACGTTTTTCACGTATCTATGTTTCGAAAGCATCGTCCTGATCCTTCGCATATCATCCCTCTGGTCAAGGTTCGGGTTGAGGAAGGAAACAAGTATCAGGAAAGTGCGATACAAATTCTGGATAGAAAAACTCAAGAACTAAGACGACGTAGCATACCACTTGAAAAAGTGCTCTGGGATCACCACAGAGTAGAGAAAACAATTAAACAGAAATACCCTGAATTATTTTCTAGTAATAATTGATGATGTGATACATTGTACTTTTCACTTATCAATAAAATGATAGAACTTTGTTTACACTATATTAATATATTCTTTCATTTAAATAACTATGCTGATGTCTAAAAATAATGTCGATGGAGGTAATCATGCACACATGCAATGGCCTCTTTGGGAACCTGTGGTGACTCCTTCGGGATCTGAGTCAAGCCACAACTACTTTGCATCATCAACTCCATAGCCCCATAGACAGCGATCCTTATCGCTAGAGCATGCGTGGCTTTTGGTAACAATTTTGTCCGAAACAATCATGTGCTCTCATTCTGGCAAGATCTCCTACCAAAATTTCCAAGGGCCCGAATTCGGGCAACAACACGAAAATCATTCCGCCACTCAACCTACCTCTCCTGAAACGCTACAACTTACGGAGCCCTACGCCACCATCCGTGAGGCAAACGTCGGAAGCTTCTGAGGACAAATCCGACTCCATTTGCTCTCCAGTGTTTGATGATATAGAGGACTCCACCAGCCACAGTACTATTCAGGGGCCTTACAGGCACTACCCTGATTTTTTGAGTAATGTCGACAGCGGTGAATCCCATGCAGACAACAATCATCACTACACAAACTAAATTTCGGGGGCGAAATTCCTTTAAGGGGGTAGAGTATAATACCCTAGGATTGCACACACACAAAAAAAATAATTAGAACTTCGGGCACTTCTTTTTTTATAAAAAGAAACCTCCTCGCCCCCTCATTTTTCACACCAATCACTTGTGACTTTTCTCTCTCTCTCTCACTCTCCTTGAGTTTTTCTCTTCTCTCTTTGAGACTCTCTTTTCGAGACCCTCTTTGTGGTGCAACGCGGTTCTGCTCAGGGGAAGGCGCCAATTCAAGAAGGAGTTATTATCTGAAGGTGGGGAACGAAACATAGGTTTGCGTGTCTTATAAGTTTTATTAAAGTTTACATTCATTTATCATTATTTTTACTATTCATTTACACTGCATTATTGCGTATAATGTTCATACCTGCCATACTTATGTCTGTATATTTGGAATTCATGTATTACACTGTTACTTTGTCAGATTAGTGGTCAATCTGACTCAACCAGACTTAGTCTTGTCCTCAGTAACTTTAAATAGTGAACAAGAGGCAGGGTTTTGCTCTAGACAATTGGTATTTAAGTGGACCTCTTGTCCCACCTCTCAACTGGAGACTGATATGGTTGGTCTTATTAAAAAACTATCAACTTGTACAAGTAATACTGAATATCCTAACCTTGCACGTGGTGATACTGACCTGATAAGAATCACCAGATGCTGCCAAATCGTGTCTAATGTTAGTAAAGACCAGACCTGCTCATGCATTAGCATCATACATAGGCACCACCTAGGAACGTAAATGGTTCATGATCCACAAAATAATTATAAGCAATGCTCGCTATTCTTGATATTTTCCTAGAGAGGGACGTACAATGAGAACCCGGGATTACCTGGGGATGGACATTTGTACATGAATCCAGGGCAACGACCTTGGGGAGGGACGTACAATGACAACCCGAGTTTACTTGGGGATGGACATTTGTACGTGAACTCATGGCGACGTACAATCATGGAATCATTATGAGACGGTGTCATGCATACATACATGTTGTACCGATTATGATGCTATGTTGTGTATATGTGATATTTGCTTATGAAGTTTCCTTTATTAATTGTCATATTCACGAACTATTTTACCAACTGGGCAATAACTCACCCCGTTGTTATTTAATTTTTCACATGAGTTTAGGGTGGACTGGGTGGAGGTTTTTGGGCCAACATTTTGTAACTCTTGTCAATTACAAGGAGATTTTGGGAGGATGTTCCCTCAATCTTGTTTTGTACAAAAATACATTCTAAAATTAATGAAATCAGATTCATACTCAATTGTGTACCTGCGTACTCGATTATTGTTATAATGCATTCGCGCCCCGCCTGTGAGTGGTCCACTGATTTAGGCGCGTCCGGGCGAGGTGTGACATAATTTTCATTTGTTTGTTTTTTTCTTTTTCTTCTTCTCCTTTTCTTTTTTTTTCCCTTTCCTAGTTCTATATTAATTTTTTTAAGTCTCAAACAAGTTAGGTAATTCAATGAAGTTTCATTATCATGTAAGCTTGATTTTCGAACGAAGGGGTGAAAAATTCAACAGGGCTTCAGAGCGTGGTTTGATCACTTGAACAGTCCTTGAGGATATATTTGGACGTGTTCCAAGTGACTGAGATGGAAAACACCCTGTGGATTGGTCGTGGTTTAATGGCGCAATTTTTTTATAAAAAAATATTATTCTATTAAGTGCATCTTTCTAAAAGATGCCTTCAGTACATATATTTTGTATCAAGGTGTCTTTCACTTTTAGTACAATTTTTTTTGTGCTAAAAGTGTCTTGTAGAAATACGTCTTCAATAGAATTTTTTTGGTACAAAAGGTGTCTTTCGAAAAAATGCCTTCAGTACAAAAAAAAAAAAAAAATTCTATGAAAGGCGTTTTTTCCCGAAAGATACCTTAGGCATGGACCCAAAAAAATAAAAAATAAAAAACAACTCAATTAGAGCTCGATCACTATTCAAACTTGGGTATATGTGACAAAAGTTTGAAAACTTGAGCATTTTGTGCCAATATTATACTCAACTTGGGCAATCACCTCAAAAACCCATATAAAAAGTATACAAGTAGTTTTTTTTTTTTTATTGCTTTAGTAAGAAATGATGGATATCAAAACTACATATGGTTGTTCTACGTCTTTCAATATTAAAAAATATTCTGGGAAGGAACCATTGTAATAATCATAAAGATCTATTAAATATTTGCTTATTTTGGTAGTTTAAAATCGAGCACAAGAAACTTGTATTAAACTAATAACTCTTTTACCATATGGGTAATATTCTAATTGAGACATATCTAAATTGTCATATCCCGTTCAAGCGCGCCTAAATTGGTAGAACACTAACAGGCGGGGCGCGAATGCATTATAACAATAACCGAATACGCAGGTACACAATTAAGTACAAATCTAATTTCATTAATTTCAGAATGTATTTTTGTACAAAATATGATTGAGGGAACATCCTCCCAAAATCTCCTTATAATTGACAAGGGTTACAAAATATGGGCCCAAAAACCTCCACCCAAATCACCCTAAACTCTTGTGAAAAATTGAATAACAACGGGGTGAGTTATTGCCTGGTGGGTAAAATAGTTCGTAAATATGACAATTAATAAAAAAAAATTCATAACCAAATATCACATATACACAACATAACATCATAATCGGTACAACATGTATGCATGCATAACACCGTCTCATAATGGTTCCATGATTGTACGTCGCCTTAAGTTTACGTACAGATGTCCATTCCCAGGTAAACCCGGGTTCTCATTGTACGTCCCTTCCTAAGGTCGTTGCCCTGGATTCACGTACAGATGTCCATCCACAGGTAATCCAAGATTCTCATTGTACGTCCCTCTCCAGGGAAATATCAAGAATAGTGAGCGTTGCTTCTAACTATTTTGTGGATCATGAACCACTTACGTCCCTAGATAGTGCTTATGTATGATGTCAATGCATGAGCAGGTTCGGTCTTTACTAACATTAGACAGAATTTGACAGCGTCTGGTGATTCTTATCTGGTCAGTATCACCACGTGTAAAGTTAGGATGTTCAGTATCACTTATACAAGCTGATAGCTTTCAAATAAGACCAACCAGATTAGTCACCAGTTGAGAAATGGGACACGAGGTCCACTTAAATACTAATCGTCTAGAGCACCACGCTGCCTCCAGTTCACTATTTAAAGTTATTGAGGACAAGACTAAGTCTGATTGAGTCAGATTGACTACTAATCTGGCATAGTAATAGTGTAATACATGAACTCCAAATATACAGACATAAGTATGAAAGGTATGAACATTATACGCAATAATGCAGTATAAATGAATAGTAGACATAATGATTAATGAATGTAAATTTTAATAAAAATCATAAGACACGCAAACATATGTTTCGTTCCCCACCTTCAGATAAAAGTTTTCTTCTAAAACTGGCACTTTCTCCCGAGCAGAACCGCGTTGCACCGCGAAGAAAGTCTCTCAGAGAGAGTCTCAAAAAGAGAAAAGAGATATCACAAAGAGAGAGAGAAAGAAGAAAGAGAAGAGAGAATTGGTGTGAGAAATGACGGGGTTCCTTATATAGGAAAAGGAACAGCCGAGGGTATTACATAAATAAAGTATTAAGTCCTTATATCTAAGTACATAATGATCAATCCAATATTGATTGAGTGTACTTCATATTTTTTCGTATGATATAATGATTATCAGAGATAGTTATTAATTTAATTGAAATTTTGAAGATTAGCTTTTTGTTAACTATTTTTTTTATTAGTTTTCTGTTTTTTTTTTTCATTATTTGTATATTTATATAGCACCTTTCCTAGTTTATATATATAGTTTCCAAAAGGTTATAGTTTTCCTTTATATTTATTTAGTGTTAATAGAAATTTTATTTCAAGAATGTAAATCCTTCTCTAGAAATAGTAGAAAATGTTAATTATCTCTTCCATATTTTAAGTTGGGGGCTGCTAAACGAACCACACCAACTTATTATTTTTACTAAAATATCCTTTCACAAAATTACTCCATAAATATAATCTTTTAAAAAGTTACAAAAGCCTTCCATTCTCACTTATCAACTACCCATAAATTCACTTTTATTTAATTTCTTTAACATAATTAAAATAAATATATTAAAATTAAAAATTAAAGATTAAGAATTCACAATTTTCAATCCTATATTTTTTAAATTTTAACTTTAATAAAAAAAAATTTTAAAATTAAAAAAATAAAAAAATTGGAATTTGACAAATTTTTAACCCAATATTTTATCTTGTTTCTCTATATATGAATTTTATTGAAATTGAGTAGCATAAAATATTTTTAAATAAAAATAATAAAATATTTTAATCAAGAAATTCTTTTATGTATTATTTTAATTTTATTTACTTTTTAAATTAATTTTATTTTTGAATTAAAATAATAAAAATCCAAATAAACAAAATCTTTGTTTATTATTTAATACTTTACTTTTATTTCGATTTTGTAAAATAAAAGTGAATAAATATTTTAAAATTAAAATATTTAAAATTAAATTTGACATATATATTAGCCAAAAAGAAGTTTTGAAAGGAAATAGGTATTTAATTTAAAGAATACTAGGTGTGATTAGAAGATTCTAAATAAAAATAAGAAACAAAGAAGTGTGAAGAGTAAATACTTAAATAAATGTTGGTATTAAAAGAGAAGTGGTGCAGTGAGAAAAAAACGATGGTGCCATTAGCCGCACCCCAAAAAAGCCCTCTTTCTATCACAAAAGTTCACAAATTCAAATCTTCATTACTACCCTCTTGCAATTGAACCAAAAGACCCTAATCTTAATTTTTTTTCCATTTTCATCTTAATGACTTGCTAAACCTACCTCAGCCTCATCTTCTTTTATTCTTCTTTCATTTGCAAACCTTTTTACGTTTTTTTTTTTTTATTCCAAATAGCATTTTAAAGGTATGAGATTCATCTTTGAAAGTTTACAATCATTTTTATTGTATTTACAAGCATATTTTTGTGTTTTTTAGAGTGGTGCATATCAATTTAAAAACCCTAAGTCAATCTCTTAGGATATTCAAAAACTTCATTGATCTACACACTTTCAAAGCATTATGGAGAAAGATTCAATTTTAAAAGACGAAGCACATCTTTCCAAGGTATTTTGTTCTTTTTTTACGCATTTTGAAAGTTTTTTAAAATTTTTTTTTTTCGTCGTGTGGTTCGGTCCTACATGACCAAATGAAATGTTCTAGGTTTGGTCGCACAAGACCGAACCAATAATAGAATCGAGAAGTTTGGTTCTGTTGCATGGTACCGAACCACCTATTTTTTATTTATTTTTGTATGTTTTACTTACATTAATCTCTATTTTATGTCTTTGGGGTTGTTTTTATATTATTTCTAATGTGATTAGGTTATTTCTTGTCTAATTGTAATTTCTTTGTTAATTTCAGGATCAAGAACTTCAACGTGCTAGCATAGTGGCCAACGTGCTAGGGAGACCAATTGGTAAGTTGGTGTTCTCGGTCATTGTGGCCAGCGCACTAGCTCAGTGTGGCCAGCGCGCTAACGAGCAAGAGTCTCTGAAACTCTACTCTTGGGTACACTGGTTAGCACACTAGCACAGACAGCCAGACACGATCTGACAGCTTTTGTGGATAGCGACTTTTCTTGATTTAAGTGCGTTAATTATTTTGATTAACTGGGCCAACATTGTAGATTAACTCTCACCTCTTCTTCTAGGCATTTCTACATGCAAACATGATAAATAGTTAATTCAATGAATTAAATGTCAAAAAATAATTTTTTTGACCTATTCCGCCAAAGAGGACAAAACCTAAAACATTAGGTTCGGTTGTCCTCAACCGAACCTATCGCGATCGGTTCGGTATTGCAGGTCCTAAGTGATCGCAAATCCTTCTCACCTACGCTAGTTTCCTCCCTCTTCCGACAATGTTTTCCGCAAACAAAAACACCAAACACATTCAATTTCACATAGTATACTAAATATGATTAAAAAAAAAACAAATCTCTTCAAATTTAGTGATTTTCACCCTCGAAACTTCGAATCTCAAATGATGCAATGTTGCCACGCATGAAGCAAAACCATCAATTTTTTTTGCTAAAGAGGAGATTATAACAATAAAGTAAAGGATTTTTATAGTGTTTTAGGGTTTTGAGTGTTGAGAATTTGAAAAAAAAAATGGAGAGGAAGTTGACAGGGTGTTTTGAAAAGGGTTGAAATCTAAGAGAAAATGAGAAGGGTGTTTTGGAAAGTTTAATAGGGTAAAAATAACATTTTTTTATACTTTGTGGTAGAAATAGAGTTATTTTATAGTTTAAATAGCTGCCCCGTTTAAGCTTTGGCATAGTATTAGGCAACTATAGTGTTTTTTAGCTTTGTCATCAAGTTATTGTTTGATACATTATTTAATGGTGGATCGAGCAATTACAAAATTCAAAGAATGCCAAAAATATTTTTTTGGTTTATCCCTTAGATAGTCTAAGGGTTGTTCTAGTGCCTTCTTTATTGAATGGAGACAATTACACCATATGGAGTAAGGCTATAATGAAAACCCTTAACACCAAAAACAAATCAAGTTTTGTTAATGGAAAGTGATAGATCCCAATTATGGAGAATGGAAGCAATGTGACAGCATAACCGCTTCTTGGATTATGAATGCTAGAACTTGATGACGATGTCATATATGCAAAGACTTTTATAGATCTTTGGATCGATCTTGTGAAAAGATTTTCTCAAGTCAATGGACTGCAAAGAGAAAACCAACTTCTTACCATAAGGTCAAGATTTCGTCATAGTTTATTATTCAAAGTTGAAGAGCTTGTTGAGGGCTGTAAACTTGACCTGCAAACCTGACCGGACTGACCCACCAAAAAAAAGTCGTGTTGGGTTGGGTTCCAATTTAAGGCAAGATTGTTTGAGTGGGTATTTAAAGAAACTCGATCAAATCAGGTCGGTTGTCAATTTAAGCATATACTAGACCCGTAGTACCACCCGACCTGCGAAACATGAACAAACCCTTAAAAAACAACCTTTATTGCCCTAAACACTATTCATCCATTCAATGTTTTCTCTCCCATTTCAAAACGCTCAACACCCAACCAACAACCACCATTAGCAAGAAGCGAAGCTATTAGGCTCTCCATAAAGCATTGCTTCTATCTATTTTGTGGATCATGAACCACTTACGTCCCTAGGTGGTGCTTATGTATGATGCCAATGCATGAGCAGGTCCGGTCTTTACTAACATTGGATAGGATTTGGCAGCGTCTAATGATTCTTATCAAGTCAGTATCACCACGTGTAAGGTTAGGATGTTCAGTATCACTTATATAAGCTGATAGCTTTCAAATAAAACCAACCAAATCAGTCTCCAGTTGAGATGTGGGACACGAGGTCCACTTAAATATCAATCGTCTAGAGCAGTACACTGCCTCCCGTTCACTATTTAAAGTTACTGAGGACAAGACTAAGTCTGGTTGAGTCAGATTGACCACTAATCTGGCATAGTGACAGTGTAATATATGAACTCCAAATATACATGCATAAGTATGACAGATATGAACATTATACGCAATAATGCAATGTAAATGAATAATAGACATAATGATAAATGAATATAAACTTTAATAAAAGTTATAAGATACGAAAATCTATGTTTCGTTCCCCACCTTTAGATAGAACCTCATTTCCTGAACTGGCGCCTCCTCCTGGGTTGATCTGCATTGCACCGCGAAGAGAGTCTCAAAAAGAGAAGAAAAAAAACTCAAGGAGAGTGATGAGCCAACAAGGAGCAAGAGAGAAGAGAGTGATTTGGTGTGAACAATAAAAAAGGAAAGGGGAAGGGGTTTTTTATAGCCAAAAGGGTGCCCGAAGTTCTTTTTTTTTTTTGCAAACATGGGGTATTACTCTCTACCCCCCTTAAAAGGATTTCGCTCTCGAAATTCAGTCCATGTAGTGATGATTGCTATCTGCGTGGGATTCACCGCCGTCGTCACCATTGATAAGATCAGGGTAGTGCCTGTAAGGCCCCTGAGTAGCACTGTGGCCGATGGAATCCTCAATATCATCAAACAATGAAGAGCAAATGGAGTCGAATTCGTCCTCAGAAGGTTTCGTCATTTGCCTAACAGATGGTGGTGTAGGGCTCTGCAAGTTGCAGCGTTTCAGGGAAGGTAAGTTTAGCAACGAAATGCTTTTTTGTGTAGTTGCCAGAATTCGGCCTCCTGACAATTTTGGTAAGAGATCTTGCCAGGATGAGGGCACTGGATTATTTCGGGCAATATTGTTACGATAAAGCAGTACGCGCTCTGGCAATAAGGATCGCTGCCGCTGAGGCGAGGGAGTTGGTGATGAAAAGAAGTTGTGGTTTGCTTCAGAGTATGAAGGAGTCTCCACTAGTTGCCAAGCAAGCAATGGAGTGTATGACTCATTACTCGTATCTGTGTTGTTTTCAGACATCTGCATGGTTAATTAAATGAAACAATTTATTAAGATATGGTAAATGAAGCTCCACAATTTCATTGATTACTGAAAAAGTACAATGCATCACATCATCAACTATTACTGGAAAACAATTCGGGGTATCTCAATTTAATTGTTTCTACTAGTTCACAAGTTGCTTCCTCTACTCCGTGGTGATCCCATAGTACTTTAACAAGTGGAATGCTACGTCGCCTCAGTTTCTGAGTTTTCTTATCAAGAATATGTATCGCTCTTTCCTAATATTTGTTTCCTTCTTCAACCCGGACTTCAACCAGAGGGATGATATGTGAAGGATCAGGACGATACTTTCGAAGCATAGATACATGGAAAACATCATGAACCTTGGACATGAATGAGGGAAGGGATAGTCGATAGGCTAGTTTGCCAATACGTTCGACAATCTGAAATGGGCCAATATATAAAGAGAGCTTTCCCTTGATCCCGAAGCGTTTGACACCTCTTGTAGGCTGAACTTTTAGAAAAACAAAGTCCCTCTTATCAAATTCTAGATGTTGTCTACGCTTGTCAGCATAGCTCTTCAGTCGACTTTTTGCTACACGAAGTCACTCCTTAACTAGTGTGATCTTCTTAGAAGTCTCTTTAACTAGTTCTGGTCCTAATTGCGGTCGATCTGCCATATCTAACCAGCATACCAGAGATCTGCAAGGGCGACCATAGAGAGCCTCGTATAGTGCCATGTCGATACTGGTTTGGTAGCTGTTGTTGTATGCAAACTCAGCCAAATGTAAGTGCTTTACCCATCCGTCATGAAAATCCAAAATGCAACAACGTAACATATTTCCAAGATCTGGATAAGATACTCTGACTGCCCATCAGTCTGAGGGTGAAAGGTCGTGCTCATGGTGATCCTGGAGCCCATTATATTTTGGAAGCATTGCCAAAATTTGTATGTGAATCAAGGGTCTCGATCAGAGACAATCGTGAGTGGTATGCCATGGAGGCGTACGATATCTCTTTCATACAATTTGGCTATCTTGGCGAGGTTATTTGTGAACTTTATTGGTAAAAAGTGTGCAGACTTTGTAAGTCTGTTAATGATAACCCAGATTGCATCATGCCCTTTATTATTTCGAGGCAATGCTGTAACAAAATTCATTTCTATGTTCTCCCACTTCCATTCTCCAATAGGTAAAGGATGGAGAAGTCCAAAAGGAAGTCTGCATTCTGCCTTAACTTGTTGGCAAACGAGGCATCGAGCAACGAAGTTTGCAATAGCCTTCTTCATTCCAGAAAATCAGAATTGTCGCTTAACATCTTTGTACATATTGTCTCCCCCATGATGCATAGCAAACCTTGAGCAATGCATTTCAGCGAGCACTACCTTCCGAGCCCAGAATCGTTCGGTAGGCAGAGCCATTTTTTGTAAAAAACGGCCCCGTCATCGAAGACCAACAAGTAAGGAAGGCCCTGTCCGCTGAGTAAAAGTTCTATTTTCTCCATTCAATTTCCATCACAAAAAGATTTGCATAAATTATCTGTTCGGACATTTGAAGTTCACATCGAGAACACTTCAATTTCACGTCAGCACCAGATCCTAATGGTGATGAGACATAGATTGTGATGTCTGTGAGCAGAAGATATAAAGGAGTGCGTAGCACCCGAATCGAACAAGACATGCACCATTGTATTGAACAAGAGAAATGTACCTTCGACTACATTGTTATCTGGGAGGGGTTGCTGAGCGATAGCAACACTCTGCCCTGTTGTAGTTGCCCTTGGTTCTACTGCTTCTGCCTGGGTTGGGCGTTAGTAGCAGGTAAGGCTTTTTGGACTGAAACTGAGGGAACAGGCTGTCGCGGTTATTGAGGGTGGGGACAGGCATTTCTTCCATGGCCCTGTTGGCCACAGTTGAAACACGTCAACTTCTGCTGCTGAGGCGCCTGCTGATGGTTCTGTTGGCCATGTTGATTGTGGTGCTGCAGACCATCACCCCTGCCATTGCTATTACGGCAGCCACCCCTGCCGTTGCGACCACCTCTATTACAATTCTGAAAACCCTGCTGGCCAGAGTTAGAAGTTTCTACCACTACCTCATGTTTTTGTACCGGGGCTGGGAGGGCTGGGTTTTGATTAAAGTAGGGCTTCTTCTTGTTGCCCTGTTGGGAAAATATTGCTGGCCATTTTTCCTGTTCATTCTCTGTTCCTGGTCAGTTTTCTCCTGCTCAAAGCTCATGGCCTTGTTGACAAGCTCCTTGTAATTCTTGAGATTTAAGATCAACAGGGCTTGTCGGATGTCTGGACGAAGGCCATTATTGAATTTCTTGGCCTTATCTTGCTCCGTTGATATGGTGGAGAGAGAGTAGACCGATAATTTCTTGAACCTGACAGCATACTCGTGAACTTTCATGTTGCCCTGGTAAAGCTTGGTGAACTCTTGGCGCCTCTACCTCTTCACTATGCCAGGGAGGTACTCATCAATGAACAATGACTCAAACTCTTGCCAATTCATGTTTGTGGTATTGACCCTTGGGTCTTTCTTCACCGTTATCCACCATGTATTAGCTCCACCAACAAGTTGGTAGGAAGCTAGTGGAATTTTTCGAGCCTTGTCGACTCCCATAACCATGAGAGCCTTCTTCGACTCATCAAGCCATTTATGCGCTTAATCCGCATCAATGGTGCCAGCAAAGGTAAGGGGTTGTAGCCTCTTATACTTCGTAATCTGGCCGGTTTGAGTCTCCGACCCAGATTGAACAGGTGCCTGCACAGTGACCACCTGGTTGGTCGTGGTCTCACTGACGGTCGTTTGAACAGTCATCTTCATCGCCTCAATGAATCCGGTGAAGAAGTGTTCCATGCCCAGGGGCATGACAAAAGGTGTGGCACTGCTTGCTCAGAAGTAGTGATAGTGTCGGGTATGGCCTGCTCTGTCCTTGGAGGCGGCGGTTCTCGATTTTGTATCTCAGGAGGTACCTCCTCTGCTGGACGGACTGTGCATGGCCTTAATTGGGGTTGATCTTATAAAATATTTGGGGAGAATGAAATCATTAATTATATGTAAAAAATATAGTTGTTTTGGAAACATATCAACTATATAAAGGGGGCACCCAAACAATCTCATGTCATCTCTCAATTTCACTTTTATTTTTTTTAGTTACACATTTAAGCCTCAGGTAAGGTGGCATTGCCCAAAGATTTGGAATTTTGTAAGTTTTCTTCTTTTTATTTTACATTAATGAAGTTCTCATTTTCAGTAATTTCTAATTTTTCGTCTTTCTTTCATTTACTTCTTGTTATTTATTGCTTTATTTTTATTCATTTAAATGCTTTATTTTCTTTGGAAGTTTATTTTAATTCAGTTTTAGATTTTCCTTTTTATTTTATTTTATCAGTTGTTTTCATATTTCGGATGTTAGAAACCAAACTATTATTTTTCTTTAACTTTATAGTATATAATGTTTTAATTTATTTTCTAAAAAAACTAAAGTGACTTGCCTAATCCTTATGGATCGACCTTGTCTAGCGCTACAACTCACCTTATGCGCTTGCAAGTATTTTTTTTATTGATATATTCAAAAGATCACATCAGGAGGTGTCATCGAAAATACTCTGATGCTTAAGTTAGTCTCCAAGAGAGAGAAATAATAAGTGTAGTTTTTTAGCCAAAAATTTGATTTTGGACAGGCGGGTGACATAGTCGACTGACTGACATAGATGAAAATCTACAGCTACTCCAAGCCTTTTGAACAGTCTCCTCACTTCCGACCTGCAAAAGGTGGTGGCACCGAGGGGGTGTCATCGAAAACACTTTGATGCTTAAGTTAGTCTCTGAAGATAACTGTAAAGAGTTTAGAGTTTAGAGCATACCTTTATTCGGTGAACTGAAGTCCCTTTTTATAGTAGAGGGTAGATCTTTTGCATTTATTACCGGGAGGCATTTAAGTTTTTTTCCTTATCAGGACTTAATCGATAATATCCTTTATCGAGATCCATTTTTGGCATGATCCAGATCGGGGAGGCCGTGATCCGAACTTAAAGCAGAGAGTACTATTGCCTTTCTTTCTTTTTTCTTTTGCTTTTTTTTCCTTTAAAGGTAAAGTAAGGAGGCTATAATGAGTTTTGCTTGGAAACGAAAAGGCATGAAAGGAGTATGCGTTCACATTGAAAAGCTATGCATGGTATAGATAATAAATGGTAAAGTTGGTACTTAAGTGGCTAATTAAAGGAAGTGTAATCACTTTTTACTTAAATTGACCCTACTTTGTTAAAGATCCTATGGTTGAGAATAACATTACTTTTTTAGTTATTGTTGATAAATAATGTCATAATCTTCTGAATATTATATATTTCTATTTTCATTTTTAAGGGTATGTGTGTCATGCCTGCATCATAAAAGTTGTTAAGACAATGACAAAAGGAGAGAAAACAGAGTTGTTGGTGAAGCTTTTTTGTAATCTAATTTTGTAGATAAGATCACAATTGCAGTATTTTCTTCTAAAACAAACTATGACTGTACCACATGCATCGTAATATATGTTTAGATGAAATAGCTAACTTCTCTAGTTATAGGTATGACATATCTTTTCTCTGTTTTTCTAGCCCTAAAGCTATGGATCAAAACCATCTTCTTAGTGAATCTATATAAGATTAGCCTCTATACTTTTAAAATTTTAATCTCATACCTTCAGAAGATTAATTTGACTTGGGCGTCACTAGATTTTGAACACAAGTGAAATATAGTTGCAAAGTACTTGAAGATGGAACAATTTGTGAGAGGAAAGGACGTGAAAAACAAGAAGGGAAGAAATCAAAAGAACAAACCCTAAAACAAGAAAACGAGTAACGAATAAGGAAGCAAAAAACAAACCAAAATGAGTAAAATTAGATAAAAAAGAGAAAGAGCAAGAACAAGGGGACCTTTGTTGCTACGATTTGAAGTTCTCTCGTTCATTGCACGCCAAGTGAAGATTACCACACCTAGGGGTGCCAAAAAATCGGGTATGGGTATAGACAACACCTTATACTAACGAACATATAATATGTCCATACCCGATCCAATTTTTGAAACGGACAACAACTATTTGTCCGTACCCGTATGTTTTTAAAAGCCGGGTAGCCCAGTTTTGCCCATTTTTGCACACTTCTTTAATCTTTTTACCATGATTGTTAAATTTGATTTACTATTGTTGTTGAATATGAGTGAATGATGATTGTAAAAGTGAATCAAAGAGGAAAATATAAAGGATTTCAAGCTTTAACCAAGTATAACATAGCTATTTTAAAATTAAAATACATGTAAAATATTGACTTTACTCCTTGTATTAAGTAGGAACCGGGTACTAGCTATCTTGAGCTTCTGTCCGGACTCAACCCGATTTTTAAAATGGACATAAGATTTATGGCTGTACCCAGTCTGAATTTTAAAAGATTTTGTACGAACCCGTTTTAAACTGGGCCAAATGAAAGCGGACAAACGTGACACGGGAGTGTTTAATTTTATTGAATATGTTAACCATGGGTCAAATGAATATTAGATATTAACTCTAGTTCAGTAAACCATAATTGAGTTAAGAAATCTGATTTGAATTTGGCAGTATTGATTGGTCTTCATGACAATCAACACGAGAGAATTCAATCTTAATTCTCTAGCACATTTTACAACCTGAATTTTCTAGTAATTACAGATTCTTGTAATTAATGACACAATCAAGCATGCATAGCAACTTAGGAGCTTTTGTGTTGGGACTTTGGAGCATCTTATTGGAAATAGGCTAGCATTTATTTCCATTCCTTGGAACTTAGGTTTTGTTCTAGAAAATATAAATTTGATTATTGTAAGTTAATTATCTCATTTTTCCTATGCGTGGACGGTTGTTCCATGTTAGTCTGTAAATAGGAGACTCTAGCAATGTTGTAATCATCCTTTGTGGAATTGAATGAAATCATAATCTCTTTGAGATTTTATCCTTTATCTTTGTATCTCTTTGGTAGATTCCATAGAGTGGTGAGTGTTCTTTAAGTTCTGTATCCTTAGTTAACCTATCAGAGTTTTGGTTTGTCATGGTTGGTCGTCGTAGAAACATAACAATTCCAGCAACTTCTACAAACAATACACAATCAGCACATCAAGTAGATCAAAGAGATTTGTTGATTGATGAAATAAGTCGACAAATTAAATAACTTCAACAATGGTTACGTGCAGTGGAGAATCGTGAGCAAGATGTTCAAGATTATGTTCCGAAAAATGAAGTAGTTGTTGATGATGAGGTTGATGCTAATCATTTTCACCGAGCTCCAAGTTATGCTTCTGATGACAGTACCCCCCCCCACATCCCCGCCAATTGAGGCAGTATGGCTTGATGGATCGAGAAGTTCAGCGTGCCTTTAATGGAAAGATGCAGCCCGATGAGTTCATCGATTAGTTGAACACGGTTGATCGAGCATTTGAATATCATGATGCTCCAAAACATCGTAAGGTGAAACTTGTTGCTTTCAAGTTGAGAAAGAATGCATCTTTATGGTGGGAAAATCTCAAGAAGCAAAGGGAGAGAGAAAGAAGAAGCAAAATTGTCACATGGGAAAAGATGAAAATAGAGCTTAGGAGAAAATATCTACCTGATAACTATAGGCAAGATATTTTTCTTAAGGTCCATAACTTCAAACAAAGGGAGTTGACCGTTAAAGAATACACATCAAAGTTTGATAACCTTATGTTGAAATGTGATCTAGTTGAATGGTAAGAGCAAACTATTGTTTGATGTCTTAGAGGTCTGAAACCTGAAATTTCCAATGTGGTTTAGCAACAACCTTATTGGACTTTCAATGATGGTTGTAATCTTGCTCTTAAAATTGAAAAATAACAAAAAGAAGCTCGTGGTGCTGAATCTAGATTTGGCTCTCGTGAAGGATTATATAATCGGGGAAGCACTTTTAATTCAAAGATCAATCTAGCAACAAAATGTAATCCAAAGGCGTCTTCAAAGAGTGATGGAGTTGTCACTAACAAACAACAACCTAGTTCCTCAAATGCAAGTTCTCGCAGGTGTTTTAAGTGCCAAGGAATTGGGCATATTGCTTCAGAATGTCCAAATAGAAAAATTGTCTCTCTAGTTAAAGAAGAAGCTGATGAAGGAGATGAGCAAGATTTGCATGTTAATTGCACAGATCAAGATCAAGACAATGAAGTAACTAATGCTAATTATGGGATGACACTTATCAATCAAAGAAATTTGAGTGTTGCTCATGAAGAAGAAGAAGAAGATTAGCTATGGAAGAACGTTTTTCATATAAGATGTACTTCTCATGGAAAGGCGTGTGATGTGATTATCGACAGTGGCAGTTTTGAGAATGCGGTGTCTACTTTGATGGTGGAAAAATTGGGTCTCAAAACAGTTCAGCATTCTAATCCCTATAAGCTTTCATAGATTCATAAGGATAATGAAATCAAGGTAAATACACATTGCCTTGTTTCATTTTCCATTGGGAAGAAATATAAAGATGAAGTCTAGTGTGATGTTGCTCCAATGGATGCATGTCATCTACTTCTCGACCGTCCATGGCATTATGATAAAAGAATTCTTTATGATGGATACAAAAACACTTATTATTTTTCTGAAGGATGGATCTAAGATTGTTCTTGGCCCCAATAAACCACCAAATGTTCCCAAACCTTCTAAAGGAGAGGGAAAGAGTTTACTAACGTTTTCTGATTGCAGAAAAGAGATTAGTTTGGGTAGTAAAATGTATGCTCTTGTAGTGATTGAGGAGAATGAAGCTGATAATGAACCACCTCCAGTTATGAAGCCTATTTTTGATGAGTTTGTTGATGTTGTACCTGAAGAGATTCAACCAGGCCTTCCTCTCATGAGGGATATTCAACATTGTATTAACTTTGTTCCAGGTGTTGTTTTACCTAACAAGTCAGCTTACATAATGAGCCCTTAAGAACATGAAGAATTGCGAAGGCAAGTTGATGAACTTTTGGCAAAAGGAATGGTCAAGGAAAGCATGAGTCCATGCATTGTTCCAGCTCTTTTGGTGCCTAAAAAGGACGGTTCATGGTGCATGTGTGTTGGTAGTAGAGCGGTGAACAAGATCACAGTTGATTACCGATTTTTTATTCTGCGACTTGATGGCCTTCTTGATTAACTTCATGGTGCTAAAATATTTTCAAAGATTGATTTTCATAACGGGTGTCATCAAATAAGAATGAGATCTGAAGATGAATGGAAAACAACTTTTAAAACAAGAGATGGTCTCTTCGAATGAATGGTTATGTCGTTTGGTCTTTCGAATGCTCTTAGTACTTTTATGCGTTTCATGAATCATATTTTGAAACTGTGCATTGGAAGATTTGTTGTTGTTTATTTTGATGATATTCTTGTCTATAGCAAAGATGAAGAACAACATTTGATTCATTTTCGTCAGATTTTCAGCATATTAAGAGATCAAAAGCTCTATGAAAATTTGAAGAAATGCAAGTTGTTCACTGATAGCCTTATCTTTTTGGGCTATGTTGTTTCTAAAGATGGAATCAAGATGGATCCTGAGAAGGCGAAGGCAACCTTAAGCTGGTCTGAACCGAAGTCACTTCATGATATTCGTAGCTTTCATGGATTTGTTTCTTTTTATTGTCGCTTCATAAAAGGAAGCTGTTGCAATCTCTATGCTACTAGTCTCTACCTCAACCCTACTAGGTCCAGCTTCTTGAGGAACTGCGAGAGTTGGTTGCCGCATTCCAGCCTCCATCCTTGCCATCCACTCCTGCATCTGTGTATTATGGGCCGCCAATAATCGACCTTGAGCCTCAATTAGCTCTTCCAACCTCTTCAATTTATCCTGATCTGTAGGCTCCATATGTGTAATCTTCCTCGGTCTGCCTCTCTTTCTCATAAAACTGAGAAAACAAATGAGACAACTATAACATATAGAGAAGCAACAGATCATCTAATATCATATTTACCATACTATATTACTATACACAGAAAATAATATAGTAAGGCTTATGCATTATCTTGAAGCTTTTAAATTCCTAAGTCTTTTACAAAACTTAGTCTCTGATACCAACATTGTCAGGACCCCTTTTACAATCCCCCAAGGCATCCTGACTGGCATAGAAATCTAACCATCTTATCACCCATAGAACCATTAGAGTCTTGTTAAGCCTCAACTGAGACTCGGTCAGAGTCTCCCCTGTAAACTAGACATCTCACAATCTTAACGACCTGATAAACATCTCATATAAATCGTCATCAACACATATATACATCACATCAAACCAAATATACACGTATCATCATCCCCATCAAAAATATTTCATCCCATACCTAAGGATCATCATATCCACTATTAAATTCTATACTCTGTTAAGATCTAACAACCACTACCTATTACAACCAACATGTCCATCTACTTAATTATACATGTGGGATTATATACATATATTTACAAAAACAAAATACATGTATACCACTTCAATAACCTACATCAAAATAGTTTTTTCTGGCAAGGCACAGTTCTAACTCTTATAAGTTATTCTTTTGCCCTTATATGCCACTGAAGGACCTGAAAAATTTTAGGAATAGAATGAGCCAACGGTGGCCAGTGAAATAGAATATTCAATCATACCATCATCTACACATCTACATAATCATGCATGCTCGTGTATGTTATGTAAAATACCATGCAAACACCCATATTTATATGTACATTCAATACAACATGTAAATCACATTCATTCCTATTCACATTTCAACTAGCATTCCCAAGACTTATGTAATGCATAGTCAATAGGTACTCACTACAACCTTTCAGCCAGATGGTAAAGTGGTCTAGTTCTATATGCTATCCAGGAGCACTAAAAACTATTCTAAAGAACGAATGTAACCGTACTTTAGTTCCGAGAAAACATTCTCCTTTTTTAACCTAATTAGCTTTCCTCGCAAATAATACTAGAACAATGACTTACGAACAGATTCTCATATAGACCTTTAAATCTAACTAGGACCATTAGACCCGATTATTCTCATAGGGAGCAGCTCAACCTACTTCGAATGTCCAAAAGTCTAGCTCCAATAGATTTATCAGTCAATACAGGCAATTTCTGCCTTTTCTCATGCAACAACCATCATACACATGTATAAACATTCAATTACACGTAATATGATGGCATAAATGATGAATAAAATTGAAATTCTACTCAACCAATTTTGCCAGAATATTCCCCACAATTCCAATTCACTGCACAACTCTGTCAAATCCTGCACATATTATCACATTCACATCAACCTCTTTCTCTATTATTTATTCTTTAACAAAATCTCTAACTCATTAATTCATTCAACTAAGTTATGGCGACATGAAATGAACTTATTCTAATTTTATATCAAGTTCTAACTGTCCAATTCAGTCCCATAATTATATTTAAGTCTCCCAGACACGTGATGATCAGTCTAAATAATTTCTACCACCCTCTAAAATATTTTCACAGTGAAAGACAGTAGAAATAAGTTTTTTAACCTTATTTTTACAAGTCTCCAAGTCCAACGTATTTACTGAAACCATTCAATCGCATACTAAAAATACCAATTGATATCCAAAAATCATGATCTTGGTATTGAAACGTCCGAAATTCAGTCATCTACGATTCGATGGTTTCAAACATGAATTTCACCGGAGTTTGACATGGTTCGAAAGGTGTCAAATTTGGCTTTCGGCAGCTGTACCGACACCAATAGTACACATGAACGCAAACAAACTACATATTTGCGATTTACGCGACTATAGAAGTGATAATATATAATTTTTACGTGTTTCGATTCAAAGTGGGTCAAAACCCCATTTTTGAAAACACTACAAAACACCTCTTATAGGAAAAATTAGACCGCTAGAATCGTCATACACTAGTTAAAGATCAATTTCACGATGAGAAATAGCGAAAATAGCTTACCGGCAAATCGGATTTGGCCGCGAAACGCCCCGAAACCCTTGCCCCTTTTTCTTTTCTTCTCGGTTTTTCTCTCTCGATGTTATTCTTCATTCTCTTTTCTTTTTTTGACATAAAACGTGAGATAATGAGAGAGAATTGAGAGTTTAAGTGTAAAGATTATAATGTATTCTACTCCCATACATTTCATGCTAAATATAAACCAACTCCCATATACTTTAATTTAATATCATGCAATTTCCATCTAATGCATATAATACTTTACATTGAATTAACCACCTCATCTATTTATTTCATCCACTCGTATTCTCTAATATATGGATACAACTACACATAAGATTATTATTATTTGATAATAAGGTATGTATAATATTCTAAGCCATCTCCATAACATACATTATCTAATATATAATGGTATGTATGATGGTATGGTATGTATAATATATTCATAACATACATACACTCACAAACAATTTACATCACAAGAACATACCACACAACATCTAAATATTCTCGGGGTTCCATGTTATGAAAATGAGGGTCGTTACAATACAACATTCCAGTGATGGGGGTTACTCCTCGGTACCCCAACACTGGCAATGTGGGCCAGTCATCGCAACAAGCGCAAGATCCCCCAGTGGGCACTGACCTCGACGATCAGCCACTGGGGGATGCGGGTATTTATAATAGTATCATAATAGTATCGTGAGCACACCAATTTTCTCTCCAAGCCCGGAATTGTTTGTATCTCTTTACTCTTCTGATCTTCACAATCTTTTCTAGTATGTACTCTTGTAGTAGAATCCAAAAAAAAAACTTCATGCCGATCCCCGACTCAAAAATCTCAGGGAATAGCCTATGTTTGCTTTGCTTGTGTGAGACTATCTTTGGTAGGTGAACTCGTTATGAGCGATTTTCCCATTATTAATGAGTTAGTAGTGTTATGGGACATGTCAAACTCACCAAATACTAAATAAACCTTGTGAACTGAGGTAGCCTACGGACCTTGTGTGTAGCAAAACACCAGACCTACAACCAGTATCGTTATGTCTCCATGGTATGGGACATGGAAACCTAGTAAATACGAGTCGTAGATTGACTTGCTCACTAGGATCTGAAAAAAGATCGCACACTAATCCCTTTCAATTGGCCACATCTCTTATCGCCAAGTTCCCACGTAATGGGACATGCGAACTTGGAGGATAATCATAATCGCTGAGTCCTGGCGAAAGGTGAGCAAAGTGATTAAAAATTTTGCTGCGACATGTAGATATAAGAGCCAACACGACAAAAAGTCTTGGGAATACTATGGTTGCTCGTACTTGTTTCAAAGGAATGATATATTTTTGAGAAATTACCCAATGGACTCTTCATAAACTTTTACGAAATTATGTCATACGAGTAGTTTTTCAAACGATAGAAACTAAACTTTCAGTTTTCGTTTTAAACCCCAACTAGAAGTGCGATGTCGTGGTATGACTAGACTCCTCCCTTCCATTTTTTTGAAACCTAAAAATCTAAGTGGTTAAAACCTATGAACTGACACCATGAACCTTGCACTATATTTGCATCACAATATCTTTCACCTCTCGTCATGCACATGAATTGCGTGAATACGTACTAACCTCAATCGGATCTGCAGACAATGCATGTCTAAACCAGGAGTCCGAAGAGACCCTGCTCCTCATGACAAGCGAATGAGAATGTACAGCCTCAAGAAACCACTGGACCTGAATCTATTCCCCTCGTTTCTAACCAAGCGACGAACGACACAATTGAAGCTTTTATCGTCGAGCAAGCTGCTGAAGTTCCTACCGTCGAGCAAGTTGTTCCAGTTCTTGCCGAAGGAGTAGAAATGTCGTCAAGCATGGAGCTATTTTTCCAAGGTTTTATGGACTACATGAAGACATCTATCGCCACCACAGTTCACGACGTAGTCGATCAACACGTTATGACCCATCAACTTTTGGTCGATCCAGTCAAGTTTCTGATGGATTAGATGACCAACCAAATCACCAAGTACAAGCGACTGCAACCCATCACCTTTGATGGAAGACCAGACTATGATGAAGCCAAAAGTTGCTTGATGAAACCCTCAAAGCTTTAGAATCTATGAGTGTGCCTGACGAAAGAAAGATTCCACTCGCGGCTTACCAATTGGTCGATACCGCGAATAGTTCATGGAAAACTGTCAAAGGCGACCCCCATGTCGACATCGCCACCATGTCGTGGTTAGATTTTGAGTCTCAATTCATTAATGAGTATTTCCCCAACTTCGTCAAAAAAAAAGAAGTGACAGGAGTTTGCATGTAACGCTCATACCTTAGGATGACGTCATTTTGACCCGTGGAGTACCCGTATGCGTATGCGTATACGTATTTTATGCTTGAAACGCGTTGTTTTGAGTGTCTTTGCATGATTTTAAGTTGTTTAATGTGTGCATAAAGTTTCGGAATGATGTCGAAAACTTGTTTTGGAACAGTGGAGCTCGCTTCATGGAAGAAGAAATTTTTGTCACCGATTACATCAATGTCTATATCTCCTAGATCTGTGATCCAATTGAGCTGAAATTTTTGTCGGCTTAATCTTCTCTGATAGATCTTCATTATGAACGGTGAAGATCTTGATCGAAGTTATCTATTGTGAGTTATAAAACTCCAAACACTGTTTCACGGATTTACGGATTTTCTTGCGTAGTTTTGATCAAAGGATTTGATCTTACAATTCCACCGTTAGATTGAGCTGAAATTTTACTAGAATGTTGGTAACTGACATATAAAACGTTTGTGTGGTTAAGATGTCAAATTGGTGAGTGGTGTGCAAGTAATTAATTATCTAAGTGCAAGTAATCGTAGCAGAAAAAAAATTGTTCCTCTTTATTTAAGTGTATTTTTTCATGTGGGCCCAAAATTTTTCTAAAAAAGCAACCAACTCGTTTTTTTAGCACACTTGCTCATTTTTTCACATTGAAGAGAGGGAAAGGAGCTTGGAGGAGAGGAAAAGAAGGAGAGAAGAGAAATGAGAGAGAAAAAGCTAGGGTTTAGGTGATTCTTGCCCAAAATCCTTCCAAAGTATCAATTTCTTTCTCATTTTCTTCCTTCTATCTCTTTCATGTGTGTTTGCAAGCTAAATTTTGACCTAAGGTTTGTATGAATCCTGGAATTTAAGGGAGTGGTGGAAAACCAATGTTGGACTTAGGCTTTGATTTTGTAATATGTGTATCTAGATGGTATGGGGGTCCATAAATGGTAAAACCCCCAATTTCTAACAAGAAATTGGTGGGGTTTCATGGATTTAACATAAACTAAAATTTTAGACCTAGGGTTTACTATTCAAATTGAATGTGATTTATGATGAATGCATGGGTAATTGTGGATGTATAGCACTCCAAATTACTGATTTTGATTAGTGGATACCCCTGTTGTAGTGTAATTTTGGTCTAGGCCATGTAATTTGAGAAATTGTCATGTAATTTCGGGATTTGCTCAAATTGGGGCTTTTGACCTAAACCAAGTCAATTGATTAAATTGACTTGGAAATTGTCTAATTGGACCCAAATTGAATGAAATTATGGGTTTAGAATGATTGGACATGTGTTAGAATTGCATGACCTAGTTCAATTTGGCTTTATGCCTATTGTAGAGATTTTTCCCCAAATTGGGGATTTGCATGTGATTTGGATATTTTGCCCAAATTGGGGATTTTGACTTAGACTTGGTCAATTAATGAAATTGACTTGATAAATAGTCTAATTAACCTTATTTATGAATGAATGTCATGTATATTGGTGGTTGGATCATGGGATCAACCTATTACATTCAATTGGGTTAATTATGGGTCAAATTGATATTAATTGGTTGAATTGAGCAATATGGGATTTGGCTCATGTGTATAACCAATTTAGGTGGTTGAGACCCTACGAGCCTTATCCCAAACAACGACACAATATAAACAGGTACTAAACAAAACTACCAACCGTATTAATCATCCAAGACAAGAGATACTTCATAAAAATGAACCATAAATAAAACCGCAATCCCTACAGTCCATCAAGATTGACATACACATAAAGTCCAAAACTATGGGTACAAAAAAAATCGTCATATGCCCACTTGGTCTATCTAACAAGTCTCAGCTCACCCATACTACAATGTGGTAAGTGTTATAATTAAATAGTCCAAAATATAATACATCATAATTTAAAACACAGTTCAATCAAAATGTCTCTCAACTCACATAGAGGCCTTGGATTCTCTCGCCGGCAAGGCCCTCAAGATATGACTACTCCTTTGCCCTTGTTCAGCACAGAAGGACCTCAAAGAAGAAAATGAGGGTGAGCCAACGGTGCCGAGTGAATAGAATTCAAATATGCTATCAATACTCATCAATAAATATCATGTATGCATGTCAATGTGTAGCATGATTAAAAGCTCATAACATATAGATATCAAGCATTTATAATAAGTTCGATGCAAATAAAAGCTTATCAATTTGGATCCACATTCCACATGCATTGGGGTTACTAGTGCACGTCTATTTCACCGTACCATTCTCATCCTCAATCATGTTGATTTGGGGTTACTAGTGCACGTCTATTTCACCGAACCGTTCTCATCCCCAAATATTTTCTTTTTAAAACCCTCCTATGACAAGGTTAAGTCCCCCTATTAGCCAGATAGATGGGCCCAACCGAAGTCATAAGGTTTTCTCAAATCAATGCATCATTCAAAACATCATGACACATTCATGCTTTCAACATACAATATATATAAGTGATATGATGACATAAAAGATATAATCATAAATGAAGTCTACTTACAACCAAGCCTCGCGAGAGTATCTAACCACACACGGACACCAAATCGAATCAACCCAATCAAGATCCTGAAACATTCATCAATATCCAACCATACATCAATTTCTATGCTCAATCACATAAACATTACCCATCAACCTTAAATCAGCCCATATATAGACAATAGGCCTAAATCCCATCTAATCCCATCATTAAACTCAAATAACATGACTTAGGCCTCTAATGCATAGTTCTCATTCATAAACCATTCAATTAATCAAAAATACTGATTTTCAATTTGTGACGCCCCGAAAATTATTTCATCTAGCCCATAACCCAATTGCACTTTGCCCAAACTCTATGTGTTGCCTTGATGTGGTTGGTGTTTGTTTGATTGTTGTTTAATGTTTGTATAGTTGATGCTTGATAATGTATATAAATATGTGTATTATAAATTGTATATGGGTCATGTTAAATTAAAGTATAATGCATATGTTATTATTTATGCATGGGTCCATTAAACCATGAATTGATATGGGTTAGGATTGATTGAATAAAAGGATAAATGAGAATGAAAATTTGGTGTATTAAATGGATTGGACATTTAAAATACATGGAAGCATGAGATTGGTTAAAGTACATGTGGTTGGTATGGGTAGTATGAGACCAACACATGTGAAGGTTGATGCATGAAAGTGGACAAGTGTCCCATGCCCACTTCTCTTCTCCAAGAATGTGCTAGAAAGTGAGGTGAGTGGAGGGAATCCAAGAATGTGTTAGAAAGTGAGGTGAGTAGAGGGAATCAAGGAAGTGCTAGAAAGTGAGGTGAGTGGAGAGAAAGAAAAAAAATAAACAAAAAGTAGAGAAAGGAAAGAAGAAGAGAAAGAAAGAGGGAGTTGCAGGAGGAAAATCTCTGTGACGTTTTCATCAAAGAGCTGGATCTTCGGGATATATGGTCAGATTAAGCTCAAATTTTGTCAGCAAGTTCATAGCTTATGGTTCTGCATTCTGAAAGGTGGAGATCTTGATTTGAGGTTTCTTCTAAGAGATCTAACCTCTCAAACCAAGCTGGTCGGAAAGTCTGGATTTTTCGCGCTGTTTCGCTCAAACTTATAGATCTCCTCAATATACCGTTGGATGGATATCAAATTTGGGTATGTAGTTTAAAACCGATATTTCTGCATTCTGAACAGTGGAGATCTTTAATAGAGGTTTCGTCTAAGAGATCTAACCTCTCAAACAAACCTGGTCAGAAGTCTGGATTTCTCGCGCCATTTCGCTCCAACTTATAGATCTCCTCAATCTACCGTTGGATGGATATCAAATTTGGGTATGTAGTTTAAAACTGATATTTCTGCATTCTGAACGATTGAGATGTTTATCTGTTAAGTATAATGTGTGATATAGTCATCTGAGTTTGAGTATTTGTAGCAGGAAAGGAGAAATTGTCTGATTAGAGACTTGTTCATCAAATATACTTATCTTTTCGGTCAACCATTGGATTGGGCTGATATTTGGACATAAGGTTTGTTTCTTCACATACTTCAATCTGTACGGTTGATTTTTTGATTCCATATTTCTGTTGGTAGATTGATACATCTGAACAGAATATTAAATGAAGAATTGGTAGGGTTGCTTGTATTAGACCCAAATTTAGAATATGAACTTAGACCTTTCCAAATAGCTTGCATGTCAACTATGTTGACCTAGTTGCCATTGTTGATGAACCCATGATGCAAAATCAGTGATATACATGGCTGAACATGGTGACCTAGTGTAAATCGACAATATGGCCAAAGTATGAAAAATTTCATATTTTAGGGCTTTTGATACTTTTGGCCTAGAATCATTGAATTGATGCAACTTATGTTTAATTAAGCATGATTAGGGTTGATTATGCTACTGATTTGGTGGTTGTGACAATATTATGGGTTAGGCCTACTTGTGATCAAGTGACCCAATTTGGGCATGTTTATGCCTAAGGAATTGAAAATCAGTATTTTTGATTAATAGAATGGTTTATGCATGAGAATTATGCATTAGAGGCCTAAGTCATGTGATTTGAGTTGAATGATGGGATTAGATGGGATTTAGGCCTATTGTCTATATGTGGGCTGATTTAGGGTTGATGCATAATGTTTATGTGATTGAGCATAGAAATTGATGTATGGTAGGATATTGATGAATGTTTCAGGATCTTGATTGGGTTGATTCGGTTTGGTGGTCGTCCGTGGTTAAATACTCTCGCGAGGCTTGGTTGTGAGTAGACTTCATTTATGATTATATCTTTTATGTCATCATATCACTTATATATATTATATGTTGAAAGCATGAATGTGTTCTAATGTTTTGAATGATGCATTGATTTGAGAAAAACCTTATGACTTTGGTTGGGCCAATCTATCTGGCTAATAGGGGGACTTAACCTTGTCATAGGAGGGTTTTAGGAAAGGAAATGATTGGGGTCAACGGTACGGTGAAATAGACGTGCACTAGTAACCCAATGCATGTGGAATGTGGATCCAAATTGATAAGCTTTTACTTGCATCGAACTTATTATAAATGTTTGATATCTATATGTTATGAGCTTTTAATCATGCTACACATTGACATGCATACATGATATTTATTGATGAGTATTGATAGCATATTTGAATTCTATTCACTCGGCACCGTTGGCTCACCCTCATTTTCCTCTTTCAGGTCCTTCTGTCCCAAATAAGGGCAAAGGAGTAGTCATATCTTGAGGGCCTTGCCTGCGAGAGAATCCAAGGCCTCGATGTAAGTTGAGAGGCATTTTGATTGAACTGTGTTTTAAATTATGAAGTATTATATTTTGGATTATGTAATTATAACACTTACCACATTGTAGTATGGGTGAGTTGGGACTTGTTAGATAGACCATGTGGGCATATGACGGTTTTTATTTGTACCCACAATTTTGGACTTTATGTGTATGTCAATTTTAATGGACTGTAGGGATTATGATTTTATTTATGGTTCATTTTTATGGATTATCTCTTGTCTTTGATGATTAATACGGTGGGTAGTTTTGTTTAGTACCTTTTGATATTATGTCGTTGTTTGAGATAAGGCTCGTAGGGTCTTAACCACCTCACGGGAGTTGAGGAGTGGTCGGAGATGCCTACGCCAAGGTCCCGCCCCGGCATTCCGCACGCCATTCCCTGCGGGGTTGGTGGTCCGGGGTGCGGGGTCGCCACACAATTCCTTAGGCATAAACATGCCCAAATTGGGTCATTTAATCACAAGTAGGCCTAACTCATGATATGGTCACAACCACCAAATAAGTAGGATAATCAACCCTAATCATGCTTAATTAGACATAAATTGCATCAATTCAATGATTCTAGGCCAAAAGCGTCAAAAGCCCTAAAATATGAAATTTTCCATACTTAGGTCATATTGCCTATTTACACTAGGTCGCCATGTTCAGCCATGTATATCACTGATTTTGCATCATGGGTTCATCAACAATGGCAACTAGGTCAACATAGTTGACATGCAAGCTATTTGGAAATGTCTAAGTTCATATTCTAAATTTAGGTCTAATACAAACAACCCTAAAAATTTTCCATTTAATATTTTGTTCAGATGTATCAAGATGCCAACAGAAATATTTAATCACAACATCAACCGTACAGATTGAAGTATGTTAAGATCCAAACCTTCTGTCCAAACATCAGCTCAATCCAACGGTGGACCGAAAAGATAAGTCTCTTTGATGAACAAGTCTCTAATCAGACAATTTCTCCTTTCCTACTGCAAATACTTGAACTCAGATGACTATATCACACAAAATACTTGACACCAACATCTCAACCGATCATAATGCAGAAAGATCAGTTTTGAACCACCTTCTCAAATATCATATCCATCCAACGGTAGATTTAGGAGATCTCTTAGTTTGATCTAAACTGCGCGAGAAATATAGACTTTCCGACCAACTTTGTTTGGGAGGTTATATCTTTCAAACGAAAACTCCAATCAAGATCTCCACCAATCAGAATGAATACCCTTAAGATACAAACTTGTTGACAAACTTTGAGCTCAATCTGACCATATAGCACCAAGATCCAGCTCTTTGATGAAAACGTTGCTGAGACTTCCCTCAAAGCAACTTCCTCTTTCTTTCTCTTCTTCTTTCCTTTCTCTTCTTTTTTCCTTTCCCTCCACTCATCTCACTCTCTAGGACTTCCTTGGAGAAGAGAAGTAGGGCATGGGACACTTGTCCACTCTCATGCACTAACTTGACATGTGTTGGAGAGGAGAAATGGGGCATGGGACACTTGTCCATTTTCATGCACCAACTTGACATGTGTTGGAGAAGAGAAATGGGGCATGGGACACTTGTCCATTCTCATGCACCAACTTGACATGTGTTGGTCTCATACTACTCATACCAACCACATGTACTTCAACCAATCCCATGCTTCCATGTATTTTAAATGTCCAATCCATTTAATACACCAAATTTTCATTCTCATTTATCCTTTTATTCAATCAATTCTAACCCATATCAATTCATGGTTTAATGCGCCCATTCATACATAATAAAACATGCATTATACTCTAATTTAACATGACCCATATACAATTTATAATGCACATATTTATATACATTATCAAACATCAAATATACAAACATTAAACAACCATCAAACAAATACCAAACATATCAAGGCAAACACATAGAGTTTGGAAAAAGTATAATTGGGTAATGGGCTAGATGAAATGATTTTTGGGACGTCAAAGTTTAGGTTGCATATGCATGTTTATAAATGGTATGCATTGTCTTGTTTATGACATGATACATTAAATTGGCATGTATGTAATTTGCTTACTCTCATAATTATTTAAATGGTTTTAATGGTCTTTCAATGTTTTAATTAAATGCATATATATGTTGCCACTTGTATAGAACATTCACTTGTAAAGTTCTGAAAAGTATTCGTACGGTTCTGAAAAAAGTAACAGAAATGGTGCTCTTGTCCGAACAGTAACAT
Organism: Paratinospora sagittata; assembly: GCA_035771175.1. Lineage (NCBI taxonomy): Eukaryota > Viridiplantae > Streptophyta > Magnoliopsida > Ranunculales > Menispermaceae > Paratinospora > Paratinospora sagittata. Next base: position 20,940,366 of record CM069610.1, read on the forward strand.
TTGTTGAATTAGCGTTTTTGCGCATAATATCAACTTTTTTCGTTTTTTTCCTTGAGGGCGCTCATGGAGCATAAGCGTCTTGCTGAACATTTAAGTGAGGGCGCTACTAATTCGTAAGCATCATGATTTACTTTGATGATTTAAACGACTCAAAACATGAGGGCGTTACTTCACAGTTAGCGTCCTGCTTTGTTTTAAAACACTAAACACACGAGGGCGCTACTCAAGAGTTAGCAACCTGAAATTTTAAATCAGTTTTAAAACAATGTTGAGTACGCTGAAGGACAGTAAGCGTCCTAAGGGTTATTAAGTTGATTCTAAAGATGAGGGCGCTCCTTCAAAAGTAGCGTCCTGATAATTTATTCAACTTATAATTATTAGCTTCCTTGAAGATAGAAATCACTTGAAAACAAAAAAAACTTTCAGCGAGCTGAAACTAAGTTAGCGTCTTGACATTTTCAAAGGTTGATAAAAGAAAGGTCGTCACTTACAAGTAAGCGTCCTTATTAATCAGTTCAATTCAACCTTGAGCGTCCTAATATTTTATCAGTGTCCTGACTCATCAAGTCAAAGAGGGCGCTTCTTAAAATATTAGTATCCTGAAAGACTTTATAAAAGCAATTTTTTATTTCTCGATTAAAGCTCGATAAAACATAATGTAACCAGATTAAATCGGATATGCAAATGATCGATTGAAACATGCAGGCATACATATCATTGAATCATATGACATAGAAGGTCCTACAACCTATCATAATCTAATCATACAATCGAATATCTTCAAATGATCATGGTCTTCAAGAAGATCTTTAATAGTTCGCCATGCATCATTGATTCTTTGAAACCTTCAAGTAAGATTAGATATGTCATATGTGCAGTAATATCATAGACAGAATGTGGTTTGTAATCATCAAAATATCTTTCATATTAGGGACATATTCTTTGTAAGGGACGTGAGGATAATTGGTTCAACACGTTTTATAGTAATTTTTGCCAATGACATCTTGGTATACTCACCTACAAGGGAACTCCATGAAACACACTTGCAGACTGTGTTTAGCACACTCCAACAACACCATCTCTATGCCAAGCTAAGCAAGTGTGAGTTCTGGATGACCAACGTCAAATTTCTCAGTTACGTTGTTTCCCACAACGATATTGAGGTTGATCTTGCAAAGGTAGAAGTTGTCCTTGACTGGAAGCAACCTACTACCGTCACCAAAATCAGAAGCTTCCTCGGGTTAGGAAGGTACTACCGGCATTTTATTAAAAATTTCTCCAAGCTGGCCGAACCACTCACTCGATTAACCCGAAAGGATGCCCGTTTCCATTGGAACGATGCATGTGAAGCATCTTTTCAAGAGCTCGTGAAAAGGCTGATCTCAGCCCTGGTTCTTACCACACCTAAAAATGGGACAGGTTACACACTATACACGGACACATGACTACAAGGGTTTGGGGTAGTATTGATGCAAGAAGGTCGTGTTATCGCCAACGCGGCTAGGCAGTTGAAACTTCATGAGGTTAACTACCCCACTTATGACCTTGAGCTTGCAGTTGTGGTGTTCGCCTTAAAAATATGGGAACACTATCTGTATGGTAAACGTTTTGAGGTTTTCTCTGACCATAAAAGCTTTTAGTATATTTATACCCAGGAGGACTTGAACCTTTGACAAAGACACTGGCTCAAATTCATCAAAGACTACGACTTCGATCTGCAATACCATCCAAGTAACGCCAACTTTGTGGCTGACACCTTAAGTCAAAAGTCGTATGTCTCAGCCTGCACCTTAAATTTTGAAATAGGAAACTGATGTCCGAGATTAAATGTCTCAATCTCCAGCTGGTCGAAGATACAAACAACATCACGCTTGCCCAATTAACTGCCCACTCCGAATTGATTCAAAAAATCTCCTCAGCACAAGCCAACAATGTTGAACTCATGGATAAGAGAGAACTCATCTTTAGAGGCCAGGGCCCCACTCATTGGTCATTCACATCGGATGGTACGGTGCTCTACAAGAAACAGGTGTGCATACCCCAAGATCTCGAACTTCAGCACGAGATTCTGGTTAAGTGTCATGGATCTAAGTTTGCCATGCACCCAGGTGGCCACAAGATGTACTAGGACATGAAAAGATAATTCTGGTTCTATGGAATGAAGAAAGAAGTCGCAAAATTTGTGGCAAAAAGCCTTGTCTGTCAACAAGTCAAGGCTGAATGCAGACTTTCATTTGGCTTGCTGCAACCCCTTCCTATCGGAGAATGAAAGTGGGATAACATCGCTATGGATTTTGTCTCCGCCTTGCCAAGGAATTCCAAAGGGCAGGATTCCATCTGGGTGATCATCAACAAACTAACTAAATCTGCGCACTTTATTCCGATCAAGTCCACCGATCACCCCAGCCAAACTCGGCAAGATCTATGAATAGGAGATCGTCAAACTACATGGAATCTCGCTCACCATCATCTGCGATCGAGACCCCAGGTTCACCTCAAAGTTCCGGTAGAGTTTTCAATCTAGAATGGGTTTAAGGGTCACAATGAGCACTACTTACCACCCTCAAACCGACGGCCAGTCTAAATGCCTAATTCAAGTGGTTGAAGAAATGCTACGTTGTTGTGTCCTTGACTTCAATAATGGGTGGGCGAAATATCTGCATTTGGTAGAGTTGTCCTACAATAACAGCTACCAAGCAAGCATCAAGATGGCCCCATATAAAGCCTTTTATGGTAGGCCTTGCAGATCCCCCGTATGTTGGTTGGATATGGTTGACTGACCACAGCTTGGTCCGAACATTATCAAGGAAACCATTGACAAGATTACTTTTGTCAAAGAACGGCTCCGCATTACCCAGAGCAGACACAAAAGCTATGCAGAGAAGTAAAAAAAACCTCTAGAATTTGAAGTTGGAGAATCCATTCTCCTGAAGGTCCAACCAATCAAGGACGTGAGGAGATTTGGCGTCAAGGGAAAACTGTCCCCTAGATTTATCGACCCTTTTGAAATTATCAAAAGGGTTGGTGAATTCGCCTATCAGTTATCCCTACCTTCGTTCATGTCTAGGGTTCATGATGTGTTCCACGTCTCTATGCTCTGAAAGTATCACCATGATCTTAATCATATCATCCTCCTACTTGAAGTTGAGTTTGAGGAGGGTAACAAATACACAGAATAACCGATGCAAATCCTTAACAGGAGAACACAAGACTTACTAAATAAGAGCATCCCTCTCGTCAAAGTCCTCTGGGACCACCATGGGGTGGAAGAAGCAACATGAGAATTGGAACAAGAAATCAAACAAAAATATCCTTATATGTTTGTTTAAAGATAATGTTCCAACATTTTGCATAATGATTATCTCTTTTTAAAATCTTTATATTGTCTCTAACTTGTGCTTTGTCCCTATGCTTGCAAATTTTTTGCAGATGTCTGATAGCGACGAGTCTATAAGATTCAACTCAGATCCGTCTGAGCACAACCTAAACTCTCATTCCTCGAGTCAATCAACAGACTCAACGCCAAGAGAAAATAGTGAGGATGAGCAGAGTCATATTCCCCCTACTCGGAGCCCTACTCCCTCTTATTATTCACAGTCATCCTCATCTTCGAGGTCACTCTCTGCAAGCCTCCAGCTGGTTCAGACCCCTGTCTATAGCCCACTCCAGAGCCCCATAGACCACCAGACTGTATCAAATCCAAATGAGGTAGGACGCTCCAACTGGCAATCTCCTTATTTGCTCGAGGGAGGTTGGCGCACGAGGTAGACCGCAAGAAAAACCGTGCACTACCCATTCCCCACGTTTAGAAATCAACGTTCCAATCCATAACCCCTTCAAGTATAATTCACGCCCAGGCATGCATCAGCCCTAGGTCCTGACCAGGTTGGGACCTCAAACCGACAAACACAACAAACACCTGTTAGATTAGGATGGTGTACCCGACAACTGTCCCCGTTGAGGACTTCTTTTTCCTCGACCATGTGCCCACGCCTCTTTTTCTCCTGAATCTATCAGACCAGGATGGAGATCCCTTTGACTCTGTCCACTCACCCACACCTACTCACTCTGAGGATTCCACCGCCCAGAGCACCATCTGAGGACTGCTTAATCCACCTAACTAGCGCATCACAAGGTCACCTTCTAGGGTCGATGACAACGCTGATATGGTCGACTTCATCATCATTTCTGACGACGATTGATGAGTACAATAACTAAAATACTAAGTTTTAATTCAAAAACCCTACCTTAACTGAATTTCGAGGACGAAATTCCTTTAATGGAGGTAGATTGTAACAACCCCTAAAAATGTGAATTTGTTTTCTTTTTCTTTCACTACAACTGTTGCTGCTCAATGGAATAACGTGAAAAGTTTTCGCGATACTATGCAACACCAGCGGAAGTGTCCCCATGAGGGGGACATCTCCTTGGTAGGGGACGGTGGGGACATCTCCACTTTTGGGGACGTCCCCATCGAGGCGGACGCCCCCCTCTTGGGGCTCTTTTCTATAAATAGAGAGGGGGCCCTCAGTTCGATTATCCCACTCTCTCTCTTTCCTTCTTGCTTTTCTCAAAATTTTGCAATTTCAGAGACGTTGTTACTACGTTTACGCACTTCCAAAGGTGGGGATGAAAGCCTAGGTTTGCGTATCTTATCTTTACAATGATTATCACATTGCATTATCCATCTATGATGTTACCATGCTCTACTAATTCATGTACACATCATGTTATATGAACTGTTATACAAAAGGGAACATTGGAGACCAATGGGATTGTCCAGGTGTTGTGTGCTTTGGCCGATAGGGTCTTGTTGTTTTCGCTTAAAGCACTAGAACACATGAGATTTCTTAGTTTCTGCTTATTATTATTTGTGACACTCAACTTATGGTTGTCCGGTTGTTATGTGCTTTGGACCATAAGGTCGGGTTGTCACCACTGGATGCTTGATTGTACTTGTTGTGGTGTAACTTGCTTGATGATTATTGTTCTGTATTTATTATTGTTTAAATAAGCTATGTTAACATGTTTGATCCACTGAGCTTTGTGCTCGCCCTATTGCTAATCTTTCCATGGATCTAAGATGGGTTAGGATGGACTTGTTCAAGGGGCGACTGCCAACCCTCTCTCACCTAGGGACTTATATTTTTGTTCTACCAGCAGGTCCCTACTAGAGGTGATGGAGTCCGCCTTATCCTTTTTTTGGTCTTTTTGTTTTCTTTCTTTTTAGTGCGTTGTTTTCTTGCCCTTCTATTTTGTATTTCGCTGAAAATATAATATTTAACACCTTTTAGAAGGACCTCTTTTATATATAAATATATATCTTTTGCTTCAAAAATGGCTCTTGGATATTTGTGTTTCAGTATACATGACATATTGCCACACCTCATCTTGTGGGCGTTGAATTCTCGGTATGTATGGCCCGCCAAGCATACCAACGGGGTGTGACATTCTCAACTTCACAGATGTGAGACAACCTTCACAACACTCAACCTACTGATAAGTATTTATTTAGTATATGTTTTGGAGCATGTTTTAGGTATATTTTATGGTGTTTAGTTCATATATTATGTTAGTTTATCATAAATTTGGTTATTTGATAGTTTAAGTCAAGTTTTGGTATATTTGCATTAGTTCGGTTTGGATTTTTATAGGTTAGTTCATGTGATCATATAAACATGTTACTCATTAAGTTTACTTTGTTTTGTAGGTGTTTAGATGTGTTAAACATGGATTTGGATGATGGAAACAAGTTACAACAAGTTGGAATGCAAGAAAATGAAGAATGCAAGTCATAGAAGATGATAAAATGGCTAAGTCCACAAGAAAAGTGGTGAAAAAGTGTGCAAAAAACCGTAACTGGACGTTGCGGTGCCGGGACTTTCTATTTTGCATGACTTTGGGGTTTTGACCATAATTTTCTCAATTTAATTCCGAATTGGATGCAGTTTGTTTCTAGTTCTTCCTTACTTGAAATAATACAAGATGAGAGGTTTTTGAGGGGGATATGCATTGGAGAACAAAAGAAAAAATGGAGAGGAAGAAAACAAATGTGAGACAGAATCAGAAACCTTTAAATTTTGTTGCAAACTTTCCTAGTTCGACTTGGAGTCTCTTATTGTGACATACTATGGAATTGTGGCTCTATAAAGACCATTGTTTAGGGTTTTCAAAGCATCATAGAGAGGAGAACGAAGGAAAGATGGCTAGGGTTTGGAAGCGAGGAGAAGAGCAAGATTGAAGACATTGAAGATTTCTCCTACACTTTCCCTTCCTTCTACTTTGTTTTTCTAGTTTTAGATTTATGTCCATCATGTTATTTCGTGCTTTTATCTTTCTAGTTATGAACTAAATCTTCTATCTAGAGGTGTGGATTGATCCGAACTCGAAACTATGTCATGATTTCATTATTTTGATTATTGTTAATGAAGTTTTTCAGTTTATTTATATTTTTTCGAGTTTAATGCTTTTAATCCCTTGACCACGGATTAGATGATTATAGCCTTGAGGTAGATGCTCTAAAAGAGGGTACCTTGGGTTGGAACAAGGAAAATATAACCTAGGCTATCGTGAGACTCAAAAGGAGATCGAGAACCTTTGAAGTCGTTAAAAGGAAACCACAGAACTTAATGAATTATTATCATCTTAGGTTTTCATCAAAAGAGTAAAACCAATGTGACAATAATATGCTCTAATTGTTGCTCCAAAATAGGGAATTAGAAACGCTAGGATTTTCGACTTATAAATGAAAGAACTAATTTAATAATAAATATATAAATAAGTATAGTTGAGAGTGAGGTGATATCGAACCTTTAGACTATTTTATCTTTGGTTTTCTATCTATTTTCATTGAATTGCTAGTTTAATTTTAGTTTATTTAATTATTGTTTTTAATTTTACTTGAACACTCGAATTTGATTTTCTAAATAAAGTTAGGGTTAGTGAAACGGTATTTAGTGTGAGTGTCAATCCTAGAAGACGACAACCCAATATCTCATTAGTTTTATATTATACCTTGACACCGTACGCTTGCGGTTTGCACGTAACACTTACACTGGTATGAGTCTACCTATCCTACTCAACTTCATGGGTGTGAGTCTACCACTAACCTACTCAACTTAATGGGTGTGAGTCTGCCACTAACGCTTATCCTTTCTCTAAGGATAACACAACAACTTACATAGTTGCAGCAAAGTACAAAATATCAAATAATCTTTAGAGGTATACAATAGAAAACCTATGAACCTTTACTTAATCACGATTTCAGTAAAAGATAAATGTTAAGAACAACAAAAATATGAGTAAAGATGAAAACCTCATTCTTTCTTTGGATTTTCAAAAAGGTATAAAATATGCACAGGTAATCCAAAGTTGAAAATCTTTTTGCTAAAAGTCTCGGAGTATTTGCAGCTCAAACACATTAAAAATATTAAACTAACTTTCAAAGCCAAAAGGAATTTTTAAAAGTCTCTAACTTCATCTTCAAGATTGATATTTATAAGCAACTGTGTGCCAAATTCAAATTTTGAATATTTGAAACGGTTGTGAGAGTAATTTGAATTTTGAATCAAACGACTTGATTCTTTCATGAAAATGACATGAAAATGAACGTTGAAGTTTTCTGATAAAAGAGTTTACATGAAATTGGAAATGATGAAAATTATAGCTTTTTTAGAAATTCAGAAAAGGCAGTGTTAGGTTCTGACACAATGAACAATAGCGTCCTAAAAAAGTTCAGCGTCCTGAAAAATATTGAGACCCAGAAGGCTCAATTTGATATGAGCGTTCTATTGCAACAATAGCGTCCTGAAGGATAATCAAGCCGAGAAATGTGTTGGGCTCAGGGAATTTCAAGAGGGCGTTATTGAGCTTGAGCATCCTACTGGACTGTGCTCTAACATTTCTCAGAAATCTTGAGCGTCCTGTAGCGATAGGAGTGTCCTGCAGTGTAGGCCTGATTTTAAATGATGGGCCACTACGTGAGTGTCCTGAACGCTATGAGCGTCTTACTAGACACTGATAAAAATTCAACTAATTTTTTTGAAAATCTTTTGTTTTGAAATCAAATTGGATTGAAATGTTTCGGATCAAAATCATCATTGAAAGGAAACTTTCAAGAACATTTTGAATTGAATTGAGTATCTCAAAACATGATTGAATCATTTGGGAATCCGACGAATGAAAAATTGATTTTGAAAGTTAAAGTTAAATTCAAAAACATTGAGTCAAGAATAAGCTTAAGTGTGATGAATAAAGATTATACAATTCTAAACTAACTAATTAACCACAATACTTCCGTGACTTGAGTCTTGATTGATCATATCTTCATTTGAGCTTAGCTTGATCTCTTCTCAATTGAATGAATCAGCTCAAGACATTTAATCTTCAATTCTTAATTGAAATATTTAACATATTCCTTAGTTCACAAGATGAAGTAGTTTGCAATCATCAAAATAATCTTTATGGGATTTCTTAAGATAACGTTTATTATAAGATATTTATATTATATTATCTATAATATAATTTAACTAAATTAATATTGATTATATATAAGTATAAAAAGGGCAAAATTATCATTTTTAAGTTAAAAAAGTACTTATGGTATATTTTAAGTGTATTTGGTACAACCTTTTGTAAAAGTGCTTTTTCAACTTATAAAAATACTTCTTGAAAAATGTTTTTTTGCAAAAGCGGTATCAAATAGAGCCATTATTGAAAGTTTATAAAATATGAGGGTAAATAAATATTTTTAATGAATATATTTAGAATGACTCTTGCAAAAATTATGCATTTACTTCAATTAGTAGTTGAAAAATAAAAATATTTATCAAAATAATATTTATTTTAAATTATCCACTACTTTTTTTTTACTTAGCTTTCCGATAACACCAAAACACAAGCGAAATATTAACGTATCGTACGCTCCTATAAATAAATACCAATTGCCAAATCAAGTTAAGTGAAGTTGTCTTGCGCGCATCTTCACTCTCCTCTTGTATATCAACAAAACTGAAAACTCTGCCCTCTCTCTCTCTTCTTTGCCCTGTTTCCCTCCAAATTTCACGAACCCCTGCGAAAATTTCGACCCATAAAGATACAGTTCAAGAGAAAAGAAAGAAAGAAAAAACGCGAGACAACGAAACAGAGAGAAGGTAAGTAACAATGGCGAAGGACGAGGAAGGATTTAGAGGAGAGATCGAGGAGCGACTGGTTAACGAGGAATACAAGATTTGGAAGAAGAACACGCCCTTCTTGTACGATCTTGTGATCACCCACGCTCTCGAATGGCCTTCTCTCACCGTTCAATGGCTTCCTGATCGCGAGGAGCCTCCTGGAAAAGATTACTCGGTGCAAAAGATGATTTTGGGTACTCACACTTCCGAGAACGAGCCCAACTACTTGATGCTCGCGCAGGTTCAGTTGCCTTTGGAAGACGCTGAGAATGACGCTCGCCAGTATGATGATGAGCGTGGTGAAATTGGAGGCTTCGGCTCCGCCAATGGCAAGGTAAGCTGCGAAAACCCTCTCTTTTTTTTTTTTTTGAAACGAAGAAATGGGCGAAATGCGAAATGGGTGTTCCTGAAACTGTTTATTTGTGGCTGAAGAAATATGAGCGCTGCCCTAATTCCTCAAAGAAATTGGTGAAGTTTGTTTAATTTATGTTTTTCTTTTTGGGTAATGGGTAGGAAAAGGAAATTGATTGTGTCACTAAGGGCGTGTTTGGTAGCTGAGAAAATTTTCTCTTGTTTGATCGAACATGAGAAAATATTTTTACATATTTTCCATTGTTTGGTTGCACATGGGAAAATGAATGAGAAATTTTGTTTTTTTTGTATAAAACAAAATATATAATAAATAAAAATAATAGATGATCTTTATTATTAACATGATATTTTTTGTATCAAATTATCACATGATATTTGTTATACATTCAAACTCCATGTAACCATATCTATGATTAACAAAATAAAAAGAAAACATTAATATTGATTCAATAATATTTTATTCAAACACATAAATATTTCATCAGTCTAAATATTAAAACAAGGTCTATATATTCATAACCAATTTAAAATAAAATCTAATCCTAAATTTATGCAGATCATTTATTTTCTATTGTTCTTGGCTAAACGCCTGTAAAACCAATTAAAAAAAAAACAGAAGCAAAAACAAAAGATGACGTTTTAATATTCAGCAAGTGAGATCAAGTGGATTAGTTTGTTTTTTAAATAAATTGATAAAAAAGATAAGAATGCCAAATTAAAAGAACGGTTTTAATTGAAATGGGGACTAATCCAATTGGGATAAACACACCACTAGATTCCTCTTTATCATGATCTTTTTAACCAATAAGCCATTCATATGGGCGATTTTATTTTTTTAATTATTTTTTTTTACCAAAGATAAAATGGTGGAGATTAATATATATTAATTGATAATGTTCATCACCTATAAAAAAGGATATATATATCCATGGGAACGATATATATCTAGTCGGTTGCGTGATATTAGGGGATAAGATTTTTATTTTTATTTTTTTAATCACATTAGGCGATAAGATTTGGGTTTACGATTTTAACTAAAAAAAAGATAAAAAACAAACCTGATTAATTATTATAATTTCATGCGAAATGTTTTATAGCATGTGCAAAATAACAAATTTTAATGTAGAGAGATTTTCTCATGAGAATTTTTTTTTTCTCACCCCTTTACCCAAGAAAATTATGGTCAGAAAAAAGAGGGGGGGGGTGAGAAAATTTTTAAAATTTCTTTTCTCATCACTTTTGCTAACCAAACACTAGAAAATGGAATTTTCTTAAGAAAATCACTATTTTTTCGATAAAATTTCTATTTTCTCAACTATCAAACACACCCTAAGGGAAAAGTAGTAATCTTTTATAGCTTGTAAGACTACTACTTTGATTAACATAATTGACATTAGAGTATAAAATATGAAATGGAATATTTTGTTCAAGAACGGTGAGTTTGGGTTTTGTTGAAGGATTAGTTGCCCTTGAAGGAATCTAGTGGTTTAGATATGATCGGGAGAGATTTTCTAGCTTTTTTTTTTGTTGAAATAATTGGTTTATATTATATTAATTCCTTTTTGAAATTTGAATTAGAATGAGTGGATGATCTTCATCGTTGTGATTGATGGCGTGTGCAAAACTATGCAACTAAAGGACATAATGAGAAAACTGGAGAAAAATAGGAGACAAAAAGATTTTACGTGGTAAAACCCTCAATTTGAGGGAAACATCTACGGACAAACAGAAGAGTCACTATGCAAGAAAATATCTTACAATCCTCTTTTTATACTCAAGGAGAGACACAATACGACTCTCTCTATCTCTTGAATTAGAAAAGCACCAGAAAGAAGAAGAATAGAAAACTGAGGACTGAAATGATTTGAATTGAAATCAAATTCTTTATTTATAGAGAAAGAAAAAACGCGTTGAAAGGAATAAAATAATATAATTATTATTTTATTCAGCACCTAACGTGTATGCACCGAACGCGTTATAAATAAAATAATATAATCATTATTTTATTCCGCGAATGCACCTTATGCGTAATGCACCAAACGCGTTATGAATAAAATAATATATTCATTATATTATTCAACTGAAAGAAAATGCGTTTCGGCGACTTTCAGTGCTCCTCCTTTTCTCCCTTTTCTTTTCTTCAAACATGTGGCGCCAAACATCCCACTATGTTTTTAACTCTTTCATTCTCCCACTTAAAAACATTGCGATGATTTTGATTCTTTCTGATCTTCCCAACTTTATGCCGCTTACGTATTTGCTAGGCGATTTGAGGATCTACACCACTCGAACTTGTCAGTGTTGATTGGTTTGGTTAAAACATCTGCTAGGTTCTCCTTGGTGTGTATTTTCTGCATATCCACACTTCCTTCTTCTACCACTTCTCTAACAAAGTGATATTGTACCCCTATGTGCTTCGTTCTGGAATGAAACATTGGATTCCTTGCAATGTGCAAGGCACTCTGACTGTCACAATACAAGGAAATTATTTCTTGATTGTGCCTGAGCTCCCCCAATAGTCTCCTTATCCAGATTGCCTCTTTGCAAGCTTGTGTAGCTGCCATGTATTATGCTTCTGTTGTAGATAAAGCCACAACTGTTTGCAGTTTTGAAACCCAACTTACAACTCCTACTGCAAGTGTGAACACATAGCCTGTGGTGGATTTTCTTTTATCAGGATCACCTACAAAATCTGAATCAACATATCCCCTGACAATAAACTCCGATCCTCCATAACATAATGCAACATCCAAGGTCCCCTTGATGTATCTCAGGACTCTTTTAACTGTATTCCAATGCTCTTTACCAGGGTTTTCCATGAACCGACTGACTGCTCCCATCGCTTGTGCAATGTCCGGTTTTGTTCATATTATCGCAAACATTAGGCTTCCCACTGCTGATGCATACGGTACTCGAGACATTTCGATCCTCTTTGCTTCACTGCTAGGAAACATACTTGAGGATAATTTATAATTAATAGGAATTGGGGTCGAGATTGGCTTACAATCTTGCATGTTGAAGCGCTGCTAGACTTTTCTTAGATAATTCTTTTGAGAAAGCCATATCTTTTTGCCTTTTGTGTCTCGGTGAATTTGCCACCCTAAAATCTTATTTGTTGGTCCTAAATCCTTCATATCGAACTCCCTAGCCATCTGTGCCTTCAATTCTGTGACTCGATCTTTGTTGGTGCCTGCTACCAACATGTCGTCAACATACAACAGTAATATGATGTAATCATTACCTTCAAACCTCTTGTAGTACGTACAATGGTCTGAACTGAGTCTGTTGTATCCAAGGCTTATCAGGAATCAAATCTCTTGTATCAACATCTTGGCGCCTGCTTCAGACCGTATAGAGATTTGGTCAACCTGCAAACCAAGTTTTCTTTTCCCTTTTTTGCAAAACCCTTTCGGTGGAGCATGTAAATTTCTTCTTCTAATTCTCCATGAAGAAACACAATTTTCACATCTAATTATTCTAGATGCAGATCAAATGCAGCACACATAGCCAAAACTATTCTGACTGTAGTCAGTCGAATAACTGGAGAAAATATCTCAGTAAAGTCAATAGCTTCTTTCTGAGCATATCTTTTGACTACCGGTCTTGCACGAAACCGCTCCACTTGATCATTGCCATCACGCTTAATCTTGTAAACCCATTTGTTTCCGATGGCTTTTCTTCCATGTGGTAGTGGTACAAGTTCCCATGTTTTGTTTTTATGTAGAGCTTCAATTTCTTCCTACATTGCTATCATCCAGAGAGCTGCATCTTGACTATTTGTAGCCTCATGGAAAGTTGATGGCTCTCCATCCTCTGTTAGAAGACAGTATGCAATATTGCTCGACATATCATACTCCGAGTGCCACGACGGTGCCTCTCTTACTCGTGTTGAACGACGAAGCATCGGTGCCTCAGATTCCTCTGGTACTTGTCCCTCGTGCTCTGGTACTGCTTTAGAAGAATCTCCTGGTTCAGGTCGAGTTTCTACCTGAATTGTAGTACTCCCTGCATTCTCCTTTGAAGTGTTAGCATTTTCTTTTTGCATCTCTTCTTCCGCAAAGATTACGTCCCAGCTAACAATGACCTTGTGGGCAGTGGGGTCCCACAGGCGATACCCCTTGACTCCGTTAGCATACCCCAAGAATATGCATTTCCTGAATTTTGGATCCAGCTTTGTTCTTTCTTGGGCATTAAACATAACATATGCAGGACATCCAAAAATGTGCAAAGTAGAATAATCAGTTGGTTTACCAGTTCACATTTTCATTGGTGTCTTCAACCCAATTGCTGTTGATGGAGACCGATTAATCACTTAACAGGCGGTTTTGACTGCTTTTGCCCAGAATGATTTCTCCAGACTTGCAATTCTCAACATTTCTTTAGTCCTGTTGAGTAGAGGTTCATCCGCTCTGCCACTCCATTCTGTTGAGGAGTGTACGCCACCGTGAATTGCCTTTTGATGCCCTCTTGATGACAAAATGCATCAAATTCATTGCTGATATATTCTCCTCCATTGTCTGTCCTCAAACACTTGATTCGCTTCTTGGATTCAAGTTCCACTTGCCCTTTAAAAGCTTTAAAAGTCTCAAACACATCTGCCTTACCTTTTATTGGGTACACTCAACATCTTCTTGAGAAGTCATCAATAAAGGAGACAAAGTATTTTGCTCCTCCTTTGGACAGTACCGGTGCTTCCCAAACATCAGAATGAATTACGGCTAGAATGGACTTACTTCTGGCCTTTGACTTGCCAAAGTTCAACCTATGCTGCTCACTGGTAACACAATGCTCGCAAAACAGTAAATTTACCGATTTGAGCCTAGGAAGTAGTTTTCTGTCAAAGAGAACCTTCAACCCTTGTTCAGACATGTGGCCTAATTTGCGATGCCACATTATTGACAAATCTTCTTCTTGACATGTTGATGCACCAGATGCATCTCCTTTCTGCAGAGGTTTCCCAAAGAGCTTATATAGGTTCGAAGCAACCTTTTCAACTTTCATTACTACCAACGCGCCTTTGACAATTTTCATGATCCCGCCCTCCACATGAATCTTACAGCCAAGATCATCTAATTGTCCCACTGACAATAGATTCTTCATCAATTCTTTCACATGTCGTACCCCTTGTATAGTGCGAACAACACCATCATGCATCTTTAGCTTGATAGTGCCAATGCCAGTGATCTCCAAGGCATGATCATTCCCTATATATACAAATCCTCCTGAGATAGGTTCATATGTATGGAACCATTCTCTCTGCGAGGTCATGTGCCAGGTTGCCGCTGAATCCAATAGCCAGACTTTAGACAACTGCTTTCTGCCTTTAGACACTACGGTCGCCTCGCTGTACAAAATTTCGCCATCATCTGAGGTACTTGCTATACATCCTTGAGAACTTGATGACCGAGGAGCTTTTCCCTTGTCATCACCACTCTTCTTATTTAGCCAACACTCCCTTTTGACGTGCCATTTCTTGCCACAATTGTAGCACTTGATATTCTTACTTCTAGACTTTGACTTGGTTTGACTCCCACTGATGCCCCGTTCCATTGATCTGCCTCTCGTCATAGATAGAGCCTCACCTTGCTTAGATGTCACCAATTTCTCTACCTTACTTTTGCGCCTATTTTCTTCTTCAAGATTTGCGGCAACAACTTTATTGAAAGATAAATTGGTGGAATTGTTGGTGAGATTTATGATGAGATGATCATACGAGTCAGGTAGACTTTGAAGTAGAATTTCCGCACGTTCAGTTTCATTAACTTTGTAATCCATCTTTATAAGTTTGGAAAACAAAGTCTCTATGGTGTTGATGTGGTCCGTCATTGAAGTGGACTCATCCATACGAAGATTATTATTGATGCTCTGATGCCAAGGAGGGGCACCGAAAGTCGCTGAAACGCGTTTTCTTTCGGTTGAATAAAATAATGAATATATTATTTATTCATAACGCGTTTGGTGCGTTACGCATAAGGTGCATTTGCGGAATAAAATAATGATTATCTTATTTTATTTATAATGCGTTCGGTGCATACGTGTTAGGTTCAGAATAAAATAATGATTATATTATTTTATTCCTTTCAACACGCTTTTTCTTTCTTTATAAATAGAAGATTTGATTTCAGTTCAAATCATCTCAGTCCTCAGTTTTTTATTCTTCTTCTTTCTAGTGCTCTTCTAATTCAAGAGAGAGAGAGAGAAAGAGTCTTATTGTGTCTCCTTGAGTATAGAAAGAGGGTTGTAAGATATTTTCTTACATAGTAATTCTTCTGTTTGCCCGTGGATGTTTTCCTCAAATTGAGAGTTTTACCACGTAAAATCTTTGTCTTTCATATTTTTCTCCAGTTTTCTCATTTTGTCCTTTAGTTGCATAGTTTTGCACACGCCGTCGGTCCCAACAAGTGGTATCAGAGAGAGGTTGCGGATACAATACTATTCACGTGTAAGGAGATCTTGGTGTGTACCGACTTGGATTTGTATATGCTATTAAGCTTATCCCATATTTCTTTGGCTGTATTCAACCCGTCAATGCTCGAGAATATAGCATCTTCCAGTGGCGGATGTAGACTGGCGATAGCATTGCCGTCCATCTTCTTCCATTCTTTATCATTAATGATTTCTGTTGGTCTGTCTCCAATTGCTTCCAAGCAATTCTCCTTCCTCAAAAGCGTTGTGATTTTGAGTTTCCACAATGAGAAATTAGTCCCATTGAACTTCTCTACCTTGTACTTTGCTGCCATGCTATTTACCGCAATTTGCATTCATTTCGTTTCTAGGTCATATCTTCAGTTTTGATAGGTTCAGAAAAGAAATTGTGGAAAGTCCATGGACATATTTCATATTCCATATGACACAATTGGGAGTTTGAAGATTGCTATTTCGTGGGATTAATGCATTGTAATATAAGTGTGTGATTTCTTGTTAAACTGTTATTTGATCGGTGGACTTTCAAGGATAGGATGTAGGAGAGACGTCTCACAGTTGAGGGAATGAAAAATTCAAGAAAGTGTGAAAACATCTTCAGATCTTCTAAACAAGGTAGGTGTCATCCCTTTATATGGTTAAAGTATGGTATACTCAGATTTGATAGCAAGGGTGCACCGCTTTCTAGTACCTCTTTTTTGAAGTTGCATGATTGCATTATCGAACAAGTCAAGGGGCCACTAGTGGTTAGGATTAGGTGTATAATTATCCTCTATTCCTTTCACTGGTTAACTTCTTGAAAACTTGATGAATTTGTTCAAATCACTCATGAACTTGACTTGAGTTAGGTTTTATTAGGTACTTTTTTTTCTCACTCTCCCAATGGTAAGATAATATTCTCCTTCACTTTTCAATAAAGAGAAATAAACGCTTTAATGAATATTTCATTAGAGTTCTCAAAATGAATAAATATTTGAACTCCCATTCTTTAGGCTTTGCGATGTTGTTTGCTCCAAGAGCATTTATACAAGCCTGCTATGGAAGCGTAAGTTGCATCATTTTATATCACTAAAGAAGTTCAATGACTTGGCAATTAACTAACGCAGTGACACATTTGTTGTCTCCAAATAGATGACTACAAACATGCAAATGACGTGGTATTTATGCATAACGACAAAACAATATAGCAAGAAGCATTGCATCATTCTATATTTATGGAGAAATTTGACTTTATTGGTTAAATTATCCGATCCCATGTAGTTGGAAAAAGGCTTAGTTGAGTTGAGTTGGTTAAATTATAGTTCCTGACAATATTTTATTTTCACTTTCACAACCTTAGTTAATTATCTTTACTACACCTATTTCTATCTTCTTTGTTGGTTAACTTTTTTCTTCTTTTTTCCTTTCTTTTTGTTTTTTAGTTAATGCATTTTTCTTATCCTTTTGATTTGCTTTTGTTAGTGATTTATTTATTTATTTTTCTTAAGTATTGGTTGAAATAATTTGTCCCCTTCTTTTTAATTTTTGATGGGATCAGTTTGTTCCCTTCACTCTAGTTGATTGATAACATGATTCCTTGTTCCAACAGATCATACAAATGAATTTTGAATCATATGACCAAAATAGTTGAACTATTCTTTCTTTTTTGTTTTCCTTGACTTTACAATTAATTATTAGACTAACGTTCTAACCTATACTAAAATCCTTCTACCGACCAAACGGAGAAAAAAGAAACAAATTTCTTTTTGAACAAAGGTGCTCGTTGAACTTTTATCTTCTATTCATAATTTCAACGAGACTAAGGTCGTATATGGTAGATCTACTTGCAACCATGGTTCAAAAATTCCCCGAAATTCGGTGAACTTCCACGAATTTTTTCTCTTTTTTTTACCACCGAAGTGGATGTAAAATAAAAAAATGCAAAAAATTGCCAAAATAATTCGACAAAAGTCAAAAAATTCGACAAAATTCGATAAAATTTCTATTTTTTAATTCAAAAATGCAAAAATTCGACAAAAGTCCGATGAAATTGGACAGAGAAGTAAAAAATGTTATTTCATCAATAGAAAACAAAGAAATACCAATAATTATGTATTATTTTTCAACTTCATCAACCAACATAACAATATAAATTTTAAAAAATAATTTAACAAGCTAATAAATTATATAGTTTATGGGATATACTTTATCAAAAAGAGAAGAAAAGAAGCAAAAATAAAAATAAAAAAAAGTTGAAATAAGATAAAAACTTAAAAATAAATTAAAAGAGTTTCCAAAACTATCTTCTTTTAGTTAACTTTTATAAAACAAGATTAACAAACAATATATTTAAATAATAAACTAATAAATTAAGCATGGTGGAATTCAAACTATAGCAATGTATATGGTCGAGAAGCAAACTACCACAAAATTAAATATCAAAACAAAGAAAATGAATTAAGACCAAAAGTCACCATTTCAAATTCATCAATCCACTTAACAAGATTGATTTTGTTAGGTCACTTATTGGTATTTTTATGTATTAAAAATGTCTATTTATATTAGTATTTAGCTTATACTACAATAAATCTAGATATTTAAGCATATATGCAAAAATTCTCTAAACTTTTCTAATTTAGCGAATTTTTACAAAAAATCTCCATGTCGAATTAAACTTCTTTGAATTAATTCTAATTTTCAAGTGATCGAAGTCAAGTCGAAATCGAATTTTCAATCCTTGCTTGCAACCTTTTTTGAAAAAATAGGGATTAGTAAAATCTTCACTTTTTGATGAGTGTATTGTCCACTCTACCTCTAATTAGAAGTAGAGTTATAAACTCTAAAAATAAAGACGATACTAGTGTATGAGGCTCCCATCATTGTGGTAGTTGGGAAAGAGAATATACACAACCTTACCTCCACATTAGAGAAGATGTATAATCTAAGATTGAGAACTTATTGTATTCAAGCTTAATCTCTATCATGAATAGAGGTTCATTATAGAGTAGAATTGTTCCAATCAACAAATAATGCTTTCCTTATGGCTTTTTTATAACTTATTCCTGTTGTAAGAAGAAGAAGAGGAGATGGTGAAATAAAATCCGTTATGATCAAATGGATTTGTTGATGTTTTATTTTGTATTCAAAGTTTCAAGACTAATGTTTTGTTAAAAACATAATTCCATGTAAAAACAGGTCTGAAGTTTTGAATTTTGATATAACCAATGTGATTGATCCGAGGACCCTTTCTTTCATTATCCTTGAATTAGTGGTTTATCAACTCATGAGTTCAATCCCACCAATAAAATATAAAAATTATTGGAATAGCCTTTTGAGCTTTCAATAACCATAGTAAAACTAATAGTAAGAAAAACTAGTAAGTTCCCCATTGCAATAGGTTTACACCAAGGATTTGCCTTAGATTCTTATCTTTTTGCACTAGTTGTGGATGAATTGACTATGAAAAGGGTATGTGACATTTGTTGGTGTGCTCAAAAAAGCTTATTAGTGCATGAAGACCTTGGATGTTCTCTCTCTCTCATACACACCTTCTTATACAGTGCATTCATTGATGGGTTCCTTACCAAACAGCACCCTGACTCATCCTCATTAATTCAGGGAAAATGATGCCTTTCCTCAAGTAAAACTATTATCCCATGTCACAGAGCAAGCTTAGTTATGGGTAAATTTTATTTGTAAATGGAAAACAAAAATGGGTTGTTGCGAGTCTTGCGACTATACTGCAAAACAGTAAAAGCTGACAGAGATAAGAGATGATGCATCTATGATGTATTTTTACTCTTTTTGCACCTTATTTTTTGAAGATGACAGATGGGCTTTCAAGGTCATTTTGATAAAGGACTAGAAACTTCTTGTAGCTTACAGGCTTTTCTCCTATGTGTCCGAGTAGTGGTTGGTAATTGGAGCTGTTACCTGATTTTCTTCATCATAAAACCACTTGTGATATTACAGCCAGGAAACCTGAATCCTGATTTGTCATTCTACTCTTTCTCACTTTTGTCTTTAGTCAAGATTTGTGCTCTTAATATCATTTAATATAAGGTACAATAGTTGTATTGTATTAAATATGGGAAATCAGGTTGAAGCCTGAGGGCATTTGGTTTGTGAAGAATTGAAAATGCCAAAAAATTGGACCTTGCCTAGTTTATACCTTACAAGGACCTTGCATTGGCGTGTTCAACACTAATTAATCATCTTTTTGTGATCATTGAAATTATGCAAATTTCTTGTGTCAAAAATTTAATCCATGAACTAAATTAGTTTGGAGTTCTTTTTTTTTTTGGATTTATTGTGGAGCTTGAAGCAGTAAGATTCTAATTATTATAAGATCTATTACTCTAAATCAAATCCTGACTTGTTGGAGTATCTATTGCCAATAGTTGATGTTTTTTTTTGTTGATGTTTGATGTCATATTGCATATGCTCACAAAGCTTTGGCCTGTAGTAAAATTTGAAAGAATTTTATAGATTAGGGTGAGTTTGAACGTGTATGTAGTTATGTAGACCGGGTGACTCTTCACAATTAACATGCTCTCTCTGTCTCCATAAGTATGAATAGTATTGTCAAACTCACCCTTTCTATTCAGCTCTGTAAATAGATAATTAATTGTGAAATATGTATGTAATTATACAGACAACTTGAGTTCAAATGTGTAAAACTAATTAATCATTTACTTAGAGAGCTATAAATGAATATGATTTGCAAGATGGGCCAAATCGCATAAGCATAGCCTTGACACCACTGTTTTTAATCTATTGTTGCTTTTGTCACTTTGAACTTGTAAGTTCAAATACTCTCCAGTGGTCATAAAGCTAGTATCCATTCATTTTCTAGTGCAGACCTTTCTGTTCTTTATGATTCTGGTTAATGGTTTCCTTTTCATGCATCACTTATTTACTTCCATTCTAGAAATCAATTACTTGAGGGTCACAACTTTTAATTTATCCTACAGTCCTGTTCAGTAATTATGATAAAAAAAATGCAGAAAAGGACATGGAAATATTACAAGATGTTTTTAGCTTTCCTACCTTTAATGGACATCATACCTGCAGAGCTTGTACAGATAGTTTCTAAAAATAATTGGGAAAGACTTTTAGCATGTGTGTCCAAACCTTGAAGTCACAAAAGCATATTAAAGTACTATATTTGCATTTGTGAAGCCCGCTTACTCCTCCATTTTGCTGGAGTGTTCATCAGCTGCTTAAATTAGTTTGTATTTTCTGTCCTCTGTCATTCAAGGTGAAGTGTCAGAGTTCTCTTTGAAGAACAAATGCTGATGTTAATATCATTATCTGAATTCCTGCAGGTACAAATAATTCAGCAAATAAATCATGATGGAGAGGTTAACCGGGCTCGTTATATGCCACAAAACCCATTTATTATAGCAACGAAAACAGTCAGCGCAGAGGTCTATGTTTTTGATTATAGTAAACACCCATCTAAACCTTCTCTAGATGGTACATGTAATCCAGACTTGCGGTTGAGAGGCCACAACAGTGAAGGCTATGGGTTATCTTGGAGCTTGTTTAAACAAGGTCATCTATTGAGTGGCTCTGATGATGCTCAGATATGCTTGTGGGATGTTAATGCAAATCCTAAGAACAAGGCTCTTGAAGCTCAACAGATTTTTAAGGTAGTGATGAAGTCACAATATTGCATATTTTTACCCCTATTTTGTTAGTTCTTTTAGGCTAGGAAATAAAAGAAAAGAATAAAAAAATAAAAAAAATCATAAAAATCTCTTTAGATCACATTTTAGAGTTTTTAGGTCATTTTTAGGCATTTTAGGTTATTTTAGAAGTGCATTTTTAGGAAAATATATTTTTTGTCATTTAGGATTCATTAGGAATTAGTTTGTTTTTGTATTTTGTATTTTTATTTTTTTACTGGCATGTCTTATTTTACGAAACAAACATCTAGATGTGTGAGGTCTGTGGATACCTTTTCTTTTTTTTTTTTGTTGTTTTTTTGTTTTTTTTTTTGGTCATGAACTTCCATTCATAAGAATAAGGTATTCCACCAGGTTGGGTTCTATATTTTGATATTGTACAGGCTCTTACAGGAAGTAAACACATTATATTTCTTGTTATTCCGGTGAAGTTTAAATAATTTCTAGTGGTTACCAAGCTATGTGATTATGAGTGTTTGTCATTTTGTGACATTTTGTCAGTGTAGTTCCATGAAGGTGTCGTGGAAGATGTTGCTTGGCATTTGAGGCATGAATACCTCTTTGGTTCAGTTGGAGATGATCAACACCTGCTTATCTGGGACCTACGTACTCCATCTGCCAACAAGCCAATACAAACTGTTGTAGCTCATCAAGGTGAGGTAAGTGTTCAAAATCATGGCTTTTCCTTCATTTTAAACAAATAAAGTACTGGTAAGGTGGATTATAGTTACATGTTTCTTTTTGTTTTTGTCTTTAAGATGCTCCAGTTGATATGCTTCATGGTCTATGTGTTGCTTGTATTTGTGAATTCAAGTTTTTGATAATGTTGGATGATGATTTAAGGCGATCATGCTGGATTTATTTCATTGGGTTTTTATATTGATCACTTATTCTTGTAATTGATCTGCTATTCTTAATCTTTTGAAGGTCTATGATATGATACCTTGTAATACTAATTACACAATATGGGAATGACGTTCCACTAGAATGACATGTGATCATTCTCATACTAATAAATGTTTGTGCTATTGGCAAAGCTCTAGAGCCGTTATCTTTTTTTTTTTTTTTTTGATCTTTTGATCTTTTTTTTGTTCATCCTTGATAATTTCTTTTACACTATCCTGTTAAATTATGCATTTCTTACATGGTTCTTAGATTCTTATTTCGTTTGGATGGTGGACTATGTTCATTTTGACTTTTGATTTAATGATGTCAATGATATGAAAAATGGTGAGAAGCCTTTCATTTAGAGAATCTGACAATTAAAGCACATTTATAGCATTAACTAGCTGAGAATTGATGATAATTCTGTTTGTAATAAAAAAATGCAGCATCTTAATTAATTCTGAGATATAGGAACCGAGCCATTGGTGGTATATGATGAGAATATTGAATGTGGCACATAGTCAGAACTTTTTTGCTTTATCACAAAGCGTTTCAATAACAAACATATAACTTATGAATTTATTAGGGCAGCATCTCTTAACCTATTTGAGGAATTCTTGTTTTAGTGAAAGAAAGAAAAGTTTTACTTTCCAAAATTGCCAAGCCAAGTTGGAGCGAGCCTTAGAGGTTCTCTTGCTTCATTGGACAGACACTGTTTCACATAGAGTGACATAAGCCCTAACCAACATTAAAAAAAAAGGATGTTTCCTTCATGTAGTTGTTATTGTTTGTTTTAAACACTGGCAAGGTAAAAATACATGAATGAAAATTTAGTCTTGAATTTTAATGAATATTTTACTGTGTATTTTTGAGGATAGAATATTCAATCCTATATTGAGAATCATAGTCATAGCAAGAAAAAGAGATGTTGCATTGACATCTATGAAAAGTAAAACCCATTATAGCTTGACCTGGGAGGTTCTCTTGCTTCAGTAATAGAAACTGTCTCATTGGTATATAATGTCTGCGCTTGGGTCTCATATTTGCATCATAACCAGATAATACACACCATTTATTTGTTGAGAGTCTTGAGATAATTTTTTGCACCCTATGGGCATGGGTGTAGCTATTGCTAACGCAGCCTTCTCTATCTTGTTTTATAACAGGTAAACTGCTTGGCATTCAATCCCTTTAACGAATGGGTTGTGGCAACGGGTTCTACCGACAAAACTGTTAAGCTATTTGACCTTCGGAAAATCAACACTGCTCTCCACACTTTTGATTGTCACAAGTAAGGTCCCTTCAAAGTGTAATATTTTTATCAGTTCTTTTGCATTTTCCTTAAGATATTTTATGGTATTTCTTGCATCTGTGAATTTCAGTGTCCTCTTCAAAAAAAAAATAAAATAAATTTCAGTCTGTCATTTTTACTAAATCAATCATGATTTATTGGGCAAAGAAAGGTAACATAACCCTAACATTGTTTGCTTTTATTAATTTTTTGTAATAACAATAGGGAGGAGGTGTTCCAAATTGGATGGAATCCGAAGAATGAGACTATATTGGCTTCTTGTTGTCTTGGTCGGAGACTTATGGTGTGGGACCTGAGCAGGTACTCCTACTTTGATCCTATTGTTGTTCTCTTGAAATGTGTGAATTGGTAATTCTTGCATGTACCAAAGTGTTATTATTCAGTTCTTTGGTAGAATAATTGGATCTATCGTATGGATAGTTATTAAAACTTTGAATCAAAATTGAACCGTTTGAGAGTTTGGTAAATCAAGTCGGGGTTGAATCAACGAATTGTAAGATCATTTGCATTATATGAATTGTGTATGAAAACACACATACAAGTCAATATCTATAAAAGCATGAGATTTAGTTTATATTTTGTTGACTAGTAGTCCTAATTCTCAAGCCTCAATTCAACTCAACTCAACAAAGCCTTTTTCCAACTAAATGGCTGGCTACATGAATTTGCTTCCTCTACTTTGCTCTTTCAAGGGCTAAGTCAACATTTATATTATAAGTAGTTAGATCTTTTTTAATTATCTTTGTCCATGTTATTTTAGGTCATCCTCTACCTCTATCATGACCTTGGATTGTAAATATGTCACTCATCTTAACTGACTCATTCAAAGGTCTTCGTTGGATTGGCTTTCTTTCATTTTATTAGTAAATGGGGCTACTCCTACCATTTCTTGAACGGATTACAATCTTACCTTTCAATATTTTACGACATATCCATCTTAACATTCACCATTTCCTTTACACTTAGTTTGTTAACGTGTTATATTTTATTGCCCAACATTTTGTTCATAGAGCATGAGCTGACCTAATGGTGGTCTTATGAAATTTTCCTTTCAACTTCAATGGGATGATTGAGTGCTTTTTCTCTAATCATTGGAGCTCTTTTATTTGCTACAATTTTAATAAACAATTTAGTTAACCACAAGACTCCAACTTCCATTATAAGTAGTTTTTACTTCAGACATGCTAGTTCGACTAAAGAATAACTTCCATTATAAGTAATTTTTACTTTAAACATGCTAGTTCAACTAAAGAATTTATTTACATTACTTACCCCTAATTATTTATTTATTTATTTTCGATAGGAAACTGAAATAGTTACCCCTAATTTATCATGTCCTTCTACTCTTAAATTTTCCAAATGATTTTCATTTAATTATTTTTCATAATAATTTTTCCATCTTTCTTTGATCTCTTATTCTATTACTAAGATTCTTTCATTCTTTTTTTCAATACATTTAATGTTATTAAAATCTTTTATTTTTCTTTCTTTAGTGATGACAAGTGATTATTTATTAGTATTTAAGACTTTTAATTATTAGGAAATTAGAAATTTATTTTATATTAAAAATTGTTTCATATTAGGAAAGTTTGCTTGTTAGAAAATTAGTAATTTATTTTATATTAGAATGTAATTGTATTACAATTAGGATTAGGAGATTGGCTTACAATTAAGATTAGGAGTATGGGTTAGTGTTTGATTACGATGTGTAGTTGCATTACAAATACGATTTGTAGTTGGATTACGACTAGGGGGGTCTATTTAATATTATAAATAGGGGATAGGCGTAGAGAAATAGGCATTCCTTGATTATTGATATTATTTTCAGTTTATTGAATAGAAATAATAGAAGTTATTTCTAGTTTTATTATGAGATTTCGTGTGCTATTCTTTCGTTGAGAGTACTCTGCATCACTTAGTTTTGCTAGTTTATCTATAGTCTTTTCACCTTCTTACCACTTTTTAGCTTTTATTTATTTATTTTTATTTTTATCTTTTCGTTTTATATAGTTTTGAGGACTCCCCTTATTCCTAACCTGTTGCCAAGTTTAATAGTTTGTCATTTTAAGTCTCATGGTAGTTTGAACTTCTCATTGCACCAATTTTCTTTTTCCCTAATGGTCCTAATCACTTCAATTCTCCTAGAACCTCTTTTGCTACGTTTTTATGCATTTAGTTATTTTATTCCTCATTAGATTGGGGTCATCATTTATACTCGAAATCATTTTTCTAACCGATTTCTCTTTTAAATATTTTTTTGGTTTCTTCTCAAAAATGTTTTTTGGTTTTTCTCCTTTCAAATCTCATCATTTAGTTCTTCGGTTGACTTTTACGTTTTGACATATATTCCATTTATATAGACACACACACACACACACACACACTATCATTATCCTATGTTGTGAAAGTTAAGCTTTCTATTGAATAACTTCATAATCCTTACATGATACTTTCTCAACCATTCTAGTTAAGAAAAAAGTCCATTTAGCTCTTATTAGATCCATTATTAAATGTTATTAAGTGTTCATCTCTTTTCCTAAAATATGTATGTGCTATTATGAAGTCATATATAAGGGTGTACCTGGTCCATGGGTTCTGGGAAAGGGACGATGTACATAGCCTTATCCTCACATTGAAGATGTTTTTGTATTTGAATCCATGACCTCCAATTCACAATGGAGCAACCTTGACAGTTGCGCCAAGCTCCACCTTTCTATTATGAAGTCATGCTACTGCAAAATCTATTATGCTCACTTCAACTTCATTCCTACTCTAAATCCATATTTCTATACCTCATTTCATATCCGACCCCTCTTTTTTGCTTACACGTCCTTTAAAATCTCCTCCCATATATATCTTTTCTCCTTAAGGTGTTTCTTGAATTGCTTCATCCATGTCTTCCTAAAATTATGTTTTATTAGTTGTCTAATCCTATTTGGGTGCATACACTAACTATGTTAATTATAGTATCTTTTATCATAAGTTTTACTAATATAATTCAATCTTGTTTTCTAGTTGCCTTAAT
Organism: Paratinospora sagittata; assembly: GCA_035771175.1. Lineage (NCBI taxonomy): Eukaryota > Viridiplantae > Streptophyta > Magnoliopsida > Ranunculales > Menispermaceae > Paratinospora > Paratinospora sagittata. The sequence goes on from CM069610.1 coordinate 20,967,225, forward strand.
GATATATTCTTTGAAGTTTTTATTTACAATTATTTCTACTCCATTTCTATTTGTATGTTACTATGTTTCCCAGTATAGTATAGTTTATACCTTGTGTTCTTTATTTCTCTAGATTTTTTTTTTCATCTCTTATAAGCATATTATATTTACTTTCCTTATCATAGTGTCTACTATCTCCATTTCTTTTTGTATTTTCCCACTATAAGTTATATGGTTTTAAACTAGTGTTTTCAAGGCGCCAAGGCGACGTCTTGGCGAGGCGTAGCCTAGGAGAAGCCTAGATGTGGCTTAGGTGATAAGAAAAATATTTATTTATAGGTCCTTAGATAATTAATTAATTATTTATAGGTCCCTGGACAGTTCATATACAAAATTATATATATCTAACTATATTCTATAATAAATGTTATATTTTCATGTCATGATAAAAAACACTTCATATTAATTAAAATCATGTCCACAAAACATTAATTCATGTCATAATACACATTATATAAACGGTTCAAAAGTACAAAACTCAAATATCTATCGCCGGAGGGTCGTCTACGGTGGCCGAAGGGTCGTCGACGATTGCCAGAGATTTCAACGGCGTTTCTTGGTCGATGCAAATGGAAAGGATGGGCTTGGGGAGATAAAGGTTCGAGAGTTTACTATAGATGTGTGCTCTTGGCACCATCCTCTCCCTTCTATGTTTGTCTAATTTTGAAGCATGATTGTCTGTCCAAATAATTGTAGTTGGCTTAAAATTATTCACAATCTTTAATTAGTTAATGTTTTATAACTATGAATAATGTTTTAATTACTATAATAACGAAATTGCTATTTTAAAGCTTAATATTATTAGAAACCTTAGTTACTTAAAATTGAGTGTTGCAAAAATCAAATAAAAATAAATAATTAAATTATCTTAAAAAAATTATGGTCTTAAATTTTGAATCAATAATTATTCACAATCTTTAATTAGTGAGGTTTTTTTAGGTGCATATAAAACCCAAATGCAAACATATTAGCCTACAAATTAAGAAGCAATCTAAAAGCTATAAACCTCAATATTTAAAAATCATGATAGTTGCTTATTCTCTAATAAAGATAGTGAATTGGATCCCCTATCATTTTAATTTATTTGCATATCATGACTATTGTAAATCATTTACAATGGACAACAAAAAAAAAGATACATTTATCAACTTATAAATCACTTTTATATATTAGAAATGCTTTCAACTTTTAATACATAAATATAATACTAAGGAAGAATTTATTATACATACAATATGCGTTAAGTATTGTTGATGTTGTGCAACATATTCCAAGCCATCATAGTAATAGTTTCATATGTTAGGAGTGTATGGTTGTGATTGTTGGTTTTCTCTTCGCATATTTATGCCTAATTTTAAAGTCTAAGCAAGAATTTTCTAAAGTTCTTCACGTTGGCCATTTTTTACAAAAACTCTCAACGTCGAATGGACTTTCTTGAATTAATTTTGAATTTTAAGTGAGCCAAGTTTAGGACAAAGTTGGAACTTTAATCCTTGAAACCCATACTTTTTAATTTAGGATTGAAAATTCTAATATGATTTCATAACACTAAGTAAAAAAACCACTCCACATCTTTTTTTTACACTAGTTATGGATGAATTGATTAAACATATCTAGGTTGTTGTGTTATGGTTTATGCTATTTGTTAATAATAAAAATATGGTGTCAATTATTGACAATAAGTTAGGAATTAATGCTAAATTAGAATTTAAGAAGTTTTTAAATCTAGAGATTTAAGGATTAGTAGGATTATCACTAGACACATGGAATGTCATTTTGGTGGATGTAGTAGATAAGTGGAATAACAATGAAGGGTTGAAATTAAAATATTGTAAATTAGTAATGAGTGAAAGCATTAAATGTTTAGGCTCAATTTTTCATCGAGAGAGATAAATAATCTATGATGTCAATAATAGAGTTAAAATAGGTTTGGTTAAATGAAAGATTATCTTCAAAATATATATGATGGTGATGTCACAGTGAAGTTAAATGAAAATTTTTATAAGACAACTATAAGGACACACCCATGCTTTATGGAGCAAAATGTTGTGTTATAAAGAAGCAATACAATATTAAAGTAATTGTAAATGTGAATGTCAAGATGAATTTGCAGTAAATTATTAAAAGATAAAATTTGAAATAAATAGATACAAAAGACATTAGGAGTTGCTTAAATTGTAGATATATTAAGAGATAACTAATTTAGGTGGTTTGGACATCTACAAGCAAGGTAGTTGGTTAGAGGCGCAAGGTGCACCTAAGGTGATGAGTGGCCCAGGTGCATGCATGAGTAAAGGGAGACGCAAAATTCTTAAGAAACGTAATTATTCATTAATTTTATGTAAAAGAAATTATGAAAAGATAAAAATCAATAAAAGTTATAAATTATTTTCATCATACATCATAATGTTCATAATAGCATTACTTTTTCTATTTCATGGATGTTATTAGTATTAGATTTATTTCTTTTGATATTTAAATTGAATTAAAGCAAGAAACGCAAAAGCAAAGAACAAGTAGCAACTGTGACACGGAGATGAGGGGTCCTAGTGCTTAAGGAGCAAGGAGAGGTGAACGCTTGAGTAATGGGAGACGCAAAATTCTTAAAAAACTTAATTATACATTAATTTTAGTTAAAAGAATCATAAGGGTGTGTTTGGTAGCTAAAAAAATTCTCCTTGAGAAAATAATATTTTCTTGAGAAAATGTACTTGAGAAAAATTTCTCACAGTTGTTTGGTTGGACGTGAGAAAATTTTCTTATGGTTGGTTATTACTTAGTTATTCAATTAGATAGCTGTAACTTCTTTAAATTTAGTATAAAGAAATTCTCCCTTGAGAAAGGTTTTCTCTTTTCTCACCCCCTACCTAAGAAAATTATGGTGAGAAAAAGGGACAGGGGGAGGGGGTTGAGAATTTTTTTTAAATTTTTTTTCCTCACCTCTTTTACTATCCAAACATTGAAAAATAGAATTTTCTCAAGAAAAAACATTATTTTCCTGAGAAAATTTCTATCTTCTCACCTACCAAACACACCTTAAAAGTTTTAAGTTTTTCTCATCATACATCATAATGTTCATAGTAGTGTTTTCAAGGCGTCGCATAGGCGTTTTAGGGAGAAAACGCCTAGGTGCATTGCTAGGCAGGCGGTGGGGGGGTCGTGCAAATATTTTAAAAGTTTAGGAGGGTCTCTCTAATTAAAAAAAAGCTTTAAAAACAGAAACCCCCCTTTTAATAATCGAACCTTTTTCTCCCTAAGCTCATTCTTTCCATTTGCTCTGACCAAGAAACACCGTTGAAATCTTCGATGTCCGTCAGAGACTCTTTGGCGGCCCTCCGACGATAGATATTTGCTGTCCAACAAATTGTTTTTTTTTTGTTTGACGCATGGGAAAGCTTCCAATTTCATCAAATCTCTTGGATATTGTGTATTGTGGCATGAATTAATGTTTTGTGGACATGATTTTAATTAATATGAAGTGTTTTTGATCATTTTATGAAAATTTAATATTTATTATAGAATACAGTTAGATATATATAATTTTGTATATGAACTGTCTAGGAACCTATAAATAAATAATTAATTATCTAGGGACTTATAAATAAGTATTTTTTTTATCGCCTAGGCCACACCTTAGCTTCGCCTAGATAGGGCAAATCGCCTAGATATCACCTTGGCGCCTTGAAAACACTGGTTCATAGTAGCACTAATGTTTCTATTTTATAGATGTTATTAATGTTAGATCTATTTCTTTTGATATTTAAAATTGAATTGAAGTAAGAAATACAAAAGCAAAGAAGACAAATAGCAACTGTGACGCCTTTGTAACTACTTCTTATTGTTGTTATAATAGCGGAACACAAGTTTCCTTGAATTCTTTATGTTTTATATTGTGTATAATGTATATTAGTTCAAAGAAAAGAAAAGAAAATATATAATACAATATTTATTTCATAATTAAATATATGTTTTTAAAAAGAGGGAAAGCAGGAAAGTGAGGTGCACCGAGGCACACACTAGAGGTGCAATAAGGCACGCGCCTGAGTAAAAGCACCTTGCCCGTTAAGTACTGAGGCGTGACGTGTGTGCCTCGCTTCAAGGTGCGCTTGTGGCGCATGCCTTGATAACACTATGTACAACAAAGCATGGAATGAAAATTTGGCATAATTATCTGAATTTTCATCAAATTCTAATCAATTTTTCAATCATCAGATTACATACTAAATGTAATTGCATTATTACAAAAATTCCATTGAAGTCAGGTAAAAATTTTGAAATAATTTAAAAAACTCAAAAAACCCTGTTGTATGTTTTACTTTTCAATATTATGTTAAAAAAAGCCAATACTAATTTCAAATTTTGTTAGAAGATATTCCTAAAAAATAGAAGTATGTGAAATTAAACTACAATTTCCATATGTAAAGTGTAGAAACTAAAAAAATATATAGAAGAAGCAAACTAAGATTTATAGAACTTTATTTAAAAGAAAAATGAACATGTACTTTATAAATATGGAATCAACCCATATATCTCTTCTAGATGTTATGCATAACAATTGTAATTTAGATTGTTACTCGTGCAATATGCGTCAAGTAATATAAATGTTATAAAGCTTACTTTAAACCATTATATTTCATAGTATTATATTTTCTTTATGGCCTAGGCATCGTCTAGGCCTCGCCGGCCTAGACGGGGGAAATCATTTAGACATCACCTTGGCACCTTGAAACCATTGTTTTACGTATACAATTATTTTTATTTTAGCATAGCTAAAAAAGCATAAATCTTTACAACGTTTAAATAAAATTATTTACACTTCTCTTCAATGTCAAATTGGACTTCCTTCAGTTAATTTCAAATCTTAAGGAATTGAAGTTTAGGGTGAATTTGAAATTTCGATCATTGCAACAAAGGCCATTAGCAGTACTAGTTAGGAAGAGTGACATATTAATATATATAGTAATTAGTTTTATCAAGGCTTTTTTGGAGGGAGGGTGCAACTTGGGTGTTGTGATAGGCACTAAGGCACCTATGTGGGGTACCCAACATAGGGTTGCACCCAAGCCAAGTGCGAAGTGCGCCTAGGCTTATGTCTAAGTTATGTATTCCCTTTTTTTTGTGCCCAATTGTGCTTTAATGCTCTTCAGAATTTACAAATGCCCCTAAATACAAATTACTTAAATTTGAATTATTGTATAAATTATTGTAGTTTATAAATTAAATTCTTGACTATTTTTAAATCTTTAAAATATAATTACGCCTTCTATTTTTGATATAATGGCTACCATTGTAAGGCTTATGGTAACTTAATTTATATATACTACATTTTAGTTTTGTAGTTGAGGAAAGGCTTTATTGAGTTGAATCGATCGAGTTGAGTATATACGATATTTTAATTCTGTGTTGAATTACAAATGGCCATATACTTATGTGTACATTTTTTCTCCCATTGAGATGTGTGCAAACTTGCCTATCCTCATACTTCAAAATTTCAACAAGTGCCGCCCACTTTGGGGCCGGGGGGGGGGGGGGGGGGGGGGGACTTAAACTCATAACTTGTGCTTCTTGAGGCAAGTTCTTAGCCGTCATGCCAAAGCATGTTTATTGTTTGATTCAGTTTTGGGATAAAATGTACACTTAGTTAAAATGTACACTTGGTTGAGCTTTTATTTAACAGTAAGCTTCTTATTTTGCTTTGTTAATTTGATACTTCTTTAATATAGTTAATCACATGTATCTTGTATATTATTCCAATCTTCATTTTCACTCGTATCATTACCTTGGTTAAAAGTTAATTGGGGTTATATTTGGCCATAATATATCGACTACATTAGAACTAAAATCACGTAATTCATATTCATCTTCATCTTCATCATCTCTAGAATTATCTTAATTATACTTCTTAAATATAATTGACTATCCTATGCAAGAATTAGAATGCCAACCTTGCCTAAACTTCAATCATTTAAAATTCAGAATTAATTGGAGAAGTTCAATTTGATGTGAAATGTTTTAATAGAAATTCGATATCTTAGAAGAGTATAGAGAGTTTTCATTTAAATGTTGGGTAGTTATATGTTTCTTTAAAAATGCTAAAACACATATGATTATATACTTAAATATATGACATTATAAAATATAATGGTTCAACATATGATTTATAATCTTAATAATTATTGACACATTGCATGAGCAATAAACTCTTTTATGACTTCTATTCTCAACATATATAGGACATTTAATGGTTGCTTACATTGTTTATAAATTGCATGTTTTATTTTTTTTTCCTTTTCAAGTCAATATAAGAGTTGCTAAATCTTTTTTTTTTTTTTTTTCCACCATTAGAGATTCTTTAGCGTGTATTCTTACATATCATATATCTATGATCGTGACTTTGTCGTGAATCGCAAGTATACGATTGTCAAGTTATAATAATCCCAAGGTGAGTTAGGTATTGTCCACAGAGATAGTCAATTTAACTGTTAAAAATGCTCAAAACTACTATAATCTTGATTTTATCTAGGCAATCAAAGTTTGATGATTAATGTGCTGGAAATTAAAATAACTGAAATTAAAACTAAACTAAGCAATTAAACTGAGATTTAGAGAAAAACAATGGATAAAGATGATTAGAGAGTTGATTTCACTATGTTGCTTTATATGGGTATCAAAAGATAATGCCATTGATTCAATTCTTAAATTTATAAATCATGAATCCTAATTTGTTCAAACCCTTCTCTCGAATGCAAATTCAAACATCTATACTTCAATTACTAATTCCCTTACTCGAATGTAGATTAACAATTAAAGCATGCATTAAGATCTAAGATTCAATTTAAATGATTTCAAAGGGGTTATAGGTCTCTCTATTCGATACAAACTCCCTAGGTTGCAATTCACTTGTTCAAATTCGAAAACACCTCTCTCGAGTGTAAGAATTTGAATCCAAAATCATCCAACAAGTGGCCAACAAGTTGCAAGCATTAAGTATGGAAAATTACAAATAAACCAATCAAATTGCTCAACAACACATAAACAATGAAAATCAACCCATACAACTCAACATAGATCAATCAACGTCTCTAATAGAAATTTAGCTCATATCTAAATCCATGGTTACAAGATAGAGAATGAAAGAAGACATCATGAGAGCAAGTTTAAGTAGACAAACGATGAAGGAAAACCCCTTTTTACAAGTAGAAACTCCTTCTTCTTCCTCCAAAAAATCCTGCAACTCCTCCTTCTTCAACCTCTTTTTTGCCTCCTTTTCTCAACCCTAACCCTAATTAGTTGCTATCTAATGTTCTAGAATGAGATATATTTCCCTAATAAAACCCTAATACGAGCTATATACATCCAATGGGTGAAAAGACCAAAAGGGGCGTGAAAATATGCTAGAAAAATTGCAAATCCGCTTTTCTGGGTCACCGGCGCCGCGGTGCTTAGTCTCGGATCATCACCACCATATTTCTGCATCTGGGCACCGTGGCGCCTAGTCACGGCTTTTGCACAGTTGTGTGTTGTGCTTAGTGTTTTGGACTTTGCCGATTTTCTGACTTTTTGAACTTGTTTTCTTCATTTCTTCTCCACTTTTTGCACATGTTCTTGACCACTTTTGAGCACCATTTGAATCATGTCTCAACCCACTTCAAAACTCTTTATTTTCCTACAAAACCAAGTATAAACAAGTGTAAGTAATCTATATTAATCAATTAATAGAAAACTATATGCAAGTATGTATTAACATGTAAAATGCAAGATTATCAACATGAAAATGATGCTAATGACTTTAGGAAAAATACCTAAAAATCATGATTATTTTCCTAAGCTAGCCTAATGCTTTTTATTCATGAAAATATTTAGACCTAACTCCTAAAATTCATAAAAATATCTAAATGAACCTAAAACACTAAATATGAACAATTAATGCAAATATATCTAAAAACTGAGCGAATGCACCTAGAAATCTAACAAAATGACAGGCAAAACACTATCTAAAACTCAATTTATCAATCTGCACTTACGTAAAATTTTTAACAAAATTGAAGGTAGCATTTTCTTTCTTACAAATAGTCATTAATTGTTCAAGATCCTTGTTCCCAAGAATTTCTAAGGAATGGTGGCAATCCTTGGAAGCTCATGGATGGGAGGGTCATAAATTCTTGGTAAAGCTAAAACTTATAAGGAGTTGAACTGTACGTGGGACAAAGAGGTTTTCGGTGTGCCTATTCAGAAAAAGAAAGAGTTGGGAGGACATAATTATTGGACTGGAGAAACTTGAGGAGGAGGTTGGTTGGTCGGCTGAGGCAGATGCATTCAGGAAGATATACAAGGCTGAGTTGGCTAAGTTATGGTTAAAGGAAGATAGATTGGCTATCTAGAAGGCAAAGGTCAGGTGGCTAAAGGAAGGTGACAATAATTCCAAATTCTTTAACATTCTAAACCATAGGCGAAACAAGAACTCAATCACCGAAATTGAGGAGGATGGGTCTACTGTAGTGGTAGAGGATGAGATTGTAGAGGCTTTATTGGAGCATTTCTCGAACGTATTCTCTTCACAGGAGGAGTGTGGATGGGGGGTTGAGGGCCTAGAGTGGGACACCGTTAGTGCTGAGGATAGATCTATGCTTGAACGTCCTTTTGAGGAAAGTTCTTGATGAATTTTATAGGTCTGGTGTTGTTAACATTCAGACCAATGAGACCTACATTTGCTTGATCCCCAAGAAAGAGGCTTCTTTGAGGGCGAAGGACTTCCGCTCCATTAGCTTAGTCTCAAGCTTATATAAAATCATAGCCAAGACCTTAGCTCTAAGACTTAGAAGGGTTCTTCACACAACAATTGAGCACAATCAGTCAGCCTTTGTACAGGGGAGGCAAATTCTTGATGCTGTGTTCATCGCTAATGAAGCTGTGGAGGAGTACAGATTGAACCGAAGGCAACGGATAGTGTTTAAGGTTGATTTCGCCAAAGCATACGATTCAGTTGAGTGGTGTTTCCTTGAATTCGTCATGTTCAAGAAAGGATTTGGGGACAGATGGATTCGATGGATGCTTGAGTGTGTTAGTTCAGTTACATACTTAGTGGTGATAAACGACAGACCAAGGGGAAAAATTACAGCTGGAAGAGGACTGAGGCAAGGAGACTCTCTTTCACCCTTCCTCTTCACACTAGTGGCAGGCTATCTGGGGAGATTGATTACCAGAGCGAGGCAGAGGTCATTGATTAATGGTTTCATAATTCGAAAAGAGAAGGTGGAAATCTCTCATCTTCAATTTGCTGATGATACACTACTTTTCTTGAGCGGGGAGGAAAGTAACATATTGAATGCCTTACAGTTGCTTCAGTGTTTCAGCAAGATGTCTGGGCTTTGGGTTAATGTTGCAAAATGCCAGATGGCGGGGATCAACATGGAGACAGACCTACTGCTGAGAATGGCAAATACGGTTGGGTGCTCTGTTGGTGTATGGCCAATGGCATAGTTGGGCCTTCCCCTGGGGGGTAATCCCAATACAGTGCAATTTTGGGATTTGGTTCTATCAAAGGTAGCTAAGAGATTGGATGGACGGAAGAGAGCTTTCTTGTCAAAAGGGGGAAGGGTGACCCTTATACGGGCTGTATTGGCGACACTCCCTTCATATTATCTTTCTATGTTTAGAATCCCGGTGGAGGTAGTAGAGGTGATCGAGAGGAGATTCAGGTGTTTCTTATGGAGGGGAAAAGCAGGTTCCAGGAATGTCTCTTTGATCAAATGGGCAGATGTGCAGAAACCGGTTGAAAAGGGTGGCCTTGGGATTGGAACATATGCTTGAGGAATAGGGCACGGTGTGACAAGTGGTTATGGAGATATACTTTAATGCCAGAGTCACTTTGGGCTAAGGTGATTTGTAGCAAATATAGTGGTCGTTCATTGTTGGTAGACGGGATTTCGGAAGGGCATAGAGGCAGAATGACATACCGAAGCCCGTGGAAATTCATATCCTCGCTGGCTCTTCAGTTCCTAGAGTGCACAAGGCCTAAGGTTGGTAATGGACATACTTTCTGATTTTGGGAAGACTCATGGCTGGATGTTCCTCCACTGGCAGTATCCTACCCACACCTTTACAGTTTATCGTCCATTTGAAACAAACCAATCAACTATTTTCTTGCCCATAACCCATCCCCCACATCTCCACCATCTTGGAACTTTCACTTTTCCAGGGCATTAACATCTAGAGAATTTGATGAGATTGCGGATATCCTGCTTATCTTAGAGGCCGTTAGGTTGTCTGAAGTCTCAGATAGTTTGATTTGGACTCGCAATTCTAATGGGTCTTTCTCCACTAAATCCTTCTTTGAAACCCTTTGCGACTCGTCGTCTTATCATACCTTCCCATTGTCCCAATGTATATGGCAAACCAAAGTTCCAACTGAGGTGAGGTTTTTCGGGTGGTTACTCGCTCATAGAAGCATCAACACCTGTGATACACTACAAAGACGCGCACCTACTTGGTGCATTTCCCCACATTGTTGCCTATTTTGTATGTAGGATGGTGAGAGTGCCGAGCACTTATTCTTCTCATGCCCATCTGCACGGGGTATTTGGAGTAATTGTCATTCTCGGGTGGCCGTTATAGGGCCCCTAATAACATCAACGAGGGGCTGTCGCTTAACCATTTGCCTAATCTTTCTAAAGGCGAGAAGGAAACGAGTCTTATAGCCTTCTACGCCACTCTATGGTCGATATGGTTAGAGAGAAATGATAGAATGTTCAATAATAGTCATAAGAACAGTGAACAACTATGGGAAAGCATTAAGCTACTAGCTAGCACTTGGGTTCATGTTTCTCCTTGGGGCAATGGGGTGTCAATTGCTGGGTGGTTGTTAAACTGGAGTGAATGCCTATTGTAAGTGCCATGGATTATGGATTATGGCTATAGTCGTATCTCACTGAAGTACATTATGTGCTTCTGGAATGTATTGTAAAACATATTCTGTATTAATATAATATAAGTTTGTTTCTTCTTAAAAAAAATCAAAATTGTTCAAGATCCTTAAAAATCTATCAAACCCTATATCAAAAACCTTAGAAACAAATCCTGATTCAGAACTTTTATGGACAAATCCATCTTTAGAAACAAGATCAATAGATTAGGCTTTTAGACCTTGTTCTAATACCAATTGAACATTTGGAGAAATTCCAATTTGTGTTAAAACCTCAAAATAAGGAATCCAAGGAATTTTTTCTGCTGGCTCTGGGTAATCAATCCTTTATTGGTACAAGTTTAGTGCGCAAGGTACACTGTAAATTGGAAGAACAGTGGAAACCTTTGATCTCAACATTTGTGATCTTTTAGAGCTTGTGCTAGAGTGAGGTTTAGATTGTTAGATTTTTCATGTTGAAGCATTTTCTTGGTCACAAAGGAATCGTTGTTGAAAAATATGCAGCTCTAAATCACCATAGTATTGGTATCCACTATCCACTATCCACTGACCAATCAAAGAGAAAATGATTTTAGTTGACATGGAAAATGACTTCTCTAGAAACAATAAATATGTAATTGATTTTAACATTTACCACTTTCAGTGAAATCGATTTCAACAGATGTTGATTTCACTTAATATATTATTAACAACTTCTCTTCTATAATCTCCCTTACAATAACTTAAAATACGAAAACTATTACATTGTATCCATGGACTTGACAATAACATGGAACCAACTTGGTGCAAGTATATGGTGAAACTAATGTAGATTCGGGTATAGTTTGAGAAAGTGGGTCATTTTGAGATATTTTCCTCATCAGAGATGGTAAAAAACTGCAAGAAGTGGGCTAAATTAGGATCCAAATGACGGATGATGCATGCCCATGGGTTTCTACATGTATGACTTGAAGTTTATTTTACATGGCAGTACCATTAGGTTCAATAAAAAAATTAGAAAGTCTCTGAGTTCCGAAACGCATAGGACACAACCAAATTCTTTCCAATTCAGGTCCACTTGAATGTGATGCACACTGAAGTGTGCTTAGGATCAAAAGCTGATGGTGTTGAATCACTGAACTGCTGCAAATGACTGAAATCTATTGATCAGTAAGTTTTTTGAACTCAATACAAATCAAGAAGTTTTTTGAACTCAATACAAATCAAGTTAAACTCTTCCAGAAACTAGGCTAATAAATATGATCAAAGGTATGTTTCACGAAGTCAAAACTTAAAATAGCAACTCCATAAATCCATTCGGTTGTCACTGTAGACACTGTTCTGCTGTCTGAGTTGACACAGATGTTAGAAATTCTGGATTTCTTTCAAATCTTATCTAATTGCCAGAATTCTTATATTTGTAGAAATACATAATGGGTTCTGGATTTAATCTACAGTATATTCATAATAAAGGGGTGTACTGCAATTATATATTAAAAACATATAGAGTAAAATTAATAATTTGTAGAAAATGTGTGTCATATGTATCTCATTCATATATTCTTGATTTTAAGTCAAGTAACAAGGTATATCCATTTGATCCGGCACATCTTCCTTTAGGGATGCAGGGGTAAAAGAAAATTATGCTATATTATTGTTAAACTTTCCCGTGATAAAATTGAGACAAGTATTTTAAACCACTAGCAATCCAGAGCTTCCCTCCATTTGATGCGGCACATCTTCCTTTAGGGCTGCAGTGGTAAAATAAAATTATGCTTAATTATCATTAAGCTTTCCTGTAATAAAATTCAGACAAGTATTTGATACCACTAGCAATCCAGAGTTTCCCTTCATAATTGCTAGGATGTTATTTTTTGCCTAAGATTTGAATGGATTTTCAGCAAGTAAGAAGATTGCAGAAAAGGTGAACAAAATTTTATAGTTTGCGTTCTTGGCTTACAATGAATATTTCCTTGTAGTGTTTTTCTTCTATGGTTATGAAAACAATTTCTTTTATTCTTATTTTAAGAAAGTTGCAAGTGATGAAGACCCATAGTATGCAATGATTCCCATAAAAAAGAAAAAGAAAAAAGATGGAACTAAGGGTATATAAGGTAAAAATTCTTGGTTATCATAAATAATGACATTGACATGTGTTCGTGAATTTATCGCAAGCGCACGACAGTCAAGTTATAATATACCGACAATGAGTCGGGTTATCGTATCCACAGGGACTGTTTACTTTACCAATTACCGTTTTCACTAATTTCTAACTTTATCTAGCTAATTAAATGGTAGAGTTTCAATAATTAAAAGGCAATTAAAATTCAAATCAAACGAATAGAATATGGGAGATATCAAATATATATGAGAATATCTAGTGACTTGACTTCACCTAACCTTCAATCATTTAACTTAGACACGCTTATTATCAAATCAATTTCCTAGTCTATAGGTCAAAATCCGCACATCTCTAATTCCCTCTCTCGAGTGCCGAATTAGAACGTATCATCAAGAACATGATTCGATCTCTTGATAAAACCCTAATTCTCAAGAACCCATTAAGTTTCATGATTATTCTACAGCCTCATGAAACCTTGTAAACCTCTCGAGTCTACAACTATTTCATGTCATAATTCCCCTTATCCAATCTAGAAAACCCTCTCTCGAGTGCCGCCTTCCAAGTCTAGGTTCATTCGATTTGTGGCCAATAAACCACAAGCAATAAGTGAATGGAATCATAAATAAACTATGGAGATTTCATTAATAATAAGCTAAATCTAAAATTAAACCATGATGTGATCCATCTCCTCTCTAGAACAATAGATTAGTTCATACTTTGAATGATCAAAACACAAAACATGGAGAAAAACTCTAAAGTAAACATGAATAGTAAACTAGAAATATTGGAACTTGAATCTTCTCTTATTTCCAAGTTGAATCCTCGCCTTCCTCTCGTTCCAGTCGTCTTGTTCTATTTTCTCCTGTGTTCCACCCGGAAAGCCCTAAAATTTGATATATTATATGACCCCCGTTGTCCATCCGAAATCGAAATTAGAAAGTCTAGAAAATTCCCAAATCGCAACGTAGGGATATCCAGCGCCGCGGCTCCCCGACAAGTGTTTCCAGTAGCGTCACGTCGCGGTGCTGTGTTAACATTTTTCGGCTTCGCGAGTAGCGCCGCGGCGCCCAAAACCTCAACTGTTGCGCCTGATTTGTGGATTTAGCCAATTTTTGCCTCTTTTCTGCTTGGGCTTTTCATTCTTCTCCTGTGCCACTTCTTGTACATGTTCTTCTCATCCAAATCCATGACTAATGCATCCAAACACCTACAAGACAAAGCATATTAAATTAATAACTCACTCAAATATAAATTAAATCAAATTTATTAACTAATCATCTAAAATAATGCATTAAAACCAAATTAATCCTAAACTAACAAATATATTAAAACTAACATAAACCTATCAAACTAATGCATGAACTGTCCTAAAATACACCTAAAACATGCTTTAAAACCTATCTAAATATGCAACTATCAAATACCCCCAAACTTAAGATTTTGATCGTCCCGAGCAAAGGGAAAATAAAACTAAAACTCATGATTATCACAACAATTCTAAAGTCACAAACTCGCACAAATAAAGACTTAACTCAACGTTATAAACACATACATGGCCTCCAAGATCACACCAAAAGAATATTCGTTTCTAGGAAGAATTTCAAGAGTACATAGTTGTCTAGAATCTCAACCCAACTCTAATCGAGTTTCACCTTTGATTCTTACACACATAGTGTAGGATCTCAAACTATATAATTTAGATTGGAACTCCATAGGCAAATCTTTCACACCACTCTCCACTAATGTAGATTACACACCATTCAAAGTCAATAGGTCTTTCATAGGTTTTAATGTAAGGCTTAGGTTCAAAGGTAGGAAGAATAGAAACATTATAGGTCAAAACACCTTAAACACTTTGATCAATTACTAACATCCACTACATTGCATTTGAAACCAAAACCTCTTTTCAACACATATATCTCTCAAATATTCTCATTCTTTTGTTTGCTTTTTATCATCATTTACTTTTCTTTTATGGAATGCTACACCCCCAAACTTGCTTCTTTTCACACATAGATGTAACACCCTTTGCTTCTTTTTTTCATCTTCTTTTCTTTTTCTTTTCCTTTCTTTCAATACAATTCATAAGCAAACTTACTAAAAATTTCTTCTTTATCACCCTTTTTTCATCTTTTTCATTCCCCATCGTTCTTCCTTCCAAATAATAACACTCCAACATGATCAAAGTGTATAAGGTACATAGGTTGCAAAACAGGGAATTTAAACATGACAAGCTCAAAATTCCTGATGCATAGGTAACAAAGAAAGAGATATTCTGCTCAAAATGGGAACTATGGATATAATAGAGAATAGGGAGGTTATTTGGCTCAAGCTTTTGTAAACATGGCCTAAATCATTTTCCTCATAGTGTGTTTTCTAGGATTTCGCCTCGAGTGGTGATCAAACTTGTTTTAGAATCCCTAGAGATCAAAGATATGACTTAGCAAGCAAAGGTCCATTTCGAACAATCTTAATCTAATGATCAAAACCATGTACAAATGGTTAAGTCTCTCCAATAATTCCCAGCAAAAAGTTGGATCAAGCACACAGACATGTAGGTACTCTTTACATTCCCCTATAGTTTCATATCTCTAAAGTGTTCTCATGTCATTGGCCCTCCATAAGTAAGTCTAAAGTTATAAAAGAATGTGACTATCTAGCCTAAATCAATGCATAATCAACTACCATACCATGACCAAAAATTCAAAACTCTCCCCCTAAACTTAAAGTAAGCATTGTCCTTGATGCAAAAATTATCAAAGAAGTAGTAGGAAAAAAAGAGGCATAGAGGGGAGAAAAGAGTTTAGAAAACCCCCTGGACCAAAATGGGTGAAGATGGCACATGATGCATGCCATTCGTCTCTCCAAAATGCTTCAAAACGACCCCCAAACTTGCTTTAGAACCTGAAAAGGGTAAGGAAAAAAAATCTGGCAAGGTACGAATTCAAAGTCTATACTACAATGACTAAAAATAAATAAATGAATAAATAAATAAATCAAGCATAAACCGATGGGTTACCTCCCATCCAGCGCCTGGTTTAGAGTCGTCAGCCCGACTTTGCTTCACAATGCCGCTTCATGGTTCCCCAAGTGTGATGTGTTCCTCATACCACTCTGCTTGGCTAAAATAATGCTTCAGCCGTTGACCATTTACGCGAAAACATGCACCATCTCCACTTTGTAGCTCCACCGCACCGTAAGAAAATACTTTAGCAATAGTAAACAGTCCACTCCATCTAGATTTAAGCTTGCTCGGAAACAACTTTAGCCTGGAGTTGAATAAGAGAACTTGTTGCCCCGGTTCGAAGTCTTTCTTCACAATGTACTTGTCATGCCATTTCTTGATTCGCTCCTTGTAGATCTTGGCATTTTCATAAGCATCGTTTCGAAACTCTTCCATTTCCATGAGCTGGAGCAATCTTTGATTTCCGGAAGCCTTCAAGTCATTGTTCAATTTCTTAATCGCCTAATAAGCTTTATGCTCCAACTCTACCGGTAGGTGACATGACTTCCCAAACACAAGCCGGTACGGAGACATCCCAATAGGTGTCTTCAATGTAGTTCGATACGCCCACAAAGCATCATCCAATTTCATTGCCCAATCCTTCCTATTAACATTTACCATCTCCTCCAAGATTTGCTTGACTTCTCGATTGCTTATTTCGACTTGGCCATTCGTTTGTGGGTGATATGCAAGTGTGACCTTATGTTGCACCTCGTACTTGGCAAGGATAGCATTAAATGACTTGTTACAAAAATGAGTGCCCTTATCACTAATGATAGCTTGAGGAGTGCCGAATCTTGTAAAGATATGCTTGTGTAAGAACTTCAACACTACCTTGGCATCATTCGTTTCTGTAGCTATGGCTTCAACCCACTTGGACACATAGTCCACCGCCAAAAGTATGTATATCTTGCCGAAAGGGGAGGAAAAAGGTCCCATAAAATCGATACCCCATACATCAAAGAGCTCAACCTCCAATATGTTAGTCAAAGGTAATTCAAGACGCCTCGAAATATTGCTAAGTCATTGGCACCTATCACATGTCTTCACAAAGGTGTAGCTATCTCGGAATAAGGTGGGCCAGTAAAATCCACTTTGCAAGACCTTTGCCGCCGTTCTTGTGGGTCCAAAATGATCGCCATAAAGGGAGGAATGGCACTCATGAAGAATGGCGTGGATGTCTTCCCCCGGTACACAACGCCGAATCAATTGATCATTGCATGTCTTGAAGAGTAGTGGCTCATCCCACATGTAAGACTTGACATCGTGTAGAAACTTCTTTTTCTTTGCATAAGAGAGATCCTGAGGCAATATTCCACATGCTAAGAAATTTACAAAATCAGCATACCATGACACTTTCACGCCTACACCATATAGTTTTTCATCAGGAAAAGTTTCCAGAATTGGTAAGCAAGCATCCTCAACCACATATTGCAACCGGGACAGATGGTCGGCGACAACATTCTCACTTCTTTTCTTATTTTTGATCTCCAAATCAAATTCTTGCAACAAAAGAATTCACCGAATCAACCTAGGCTTGGTGTCCTTCTCAAACAAGTAACGAATAGCCGCATGATCGGTATACACAATGACCTTGGAGCCAATGATATAAGATCGAAACTTGTCGCATGAAAATACAACCGCTAATAATTCTTTCTCGGTCGTAGTGTAATTCTGTTGGGCTCCATCTTAAGTACGACTAGCATAGTAGATAGCCCGAAACATCTTTTCTTTCCGTTGGCCTAACACTGCCCTAATAGCAAAGTCGCTAGCATCGCACATAATTTCAAATGGTTCTTTCCAATCCGGTACAATCATGATGGGGGCCGAGATCAATGTCTTCTTTATCAACTCAAAGGCCTCCACACAAGGATCATCAAAAGCAAACGATGCATCTTTCTCAAGCAAGTTGCAAAGGGGCTTAGCAATTTTCGAGAAGTCTTTAATAAACCGCCGATAAAAACCGGCATGCCCCAAGAAACTACGGATGCCTTTCACATTCTTAGGATGAGGAAGCTTCTCAATAGCCACTATCTTTGCTCGATCCACCTCAAGACTCTTGGAAGAAACCCTATGGCCTAGCACTATGCCTTCTTGTACCATGAAATGACACTTTTCCCAATCTCGCACTAAGTTGGTTTCTTCACATCTTTGAAGCACAAGAGATAGATTATGAAGGCAATGGTCAAATGAAGACTGAAAAATCATCAATAAATACCTCCATTCTCTCCTCAATCATATCAGCAAAAAAGGCCATCATACACCGTTGAAAAGTCGCCGGTGCATTGCATAAACCAAATGGCATTCTTCGAAAAGCAAATGTGACATACGGGCAAGTGAAAGTCGTCTTCTCTTGGTCCTCCGGTGCAATGGCTACTTGATTATAGTCCGAATAACCGTCTGAGAAGCATTAGTATTCAAAACCCGCCAATTTATGCAACATTTGATCAATGAAAGGAAGGGGAAAATGATCCTTCCTTGTGGCCTTATTCAACTTCCTATAATCTATGCAAACATGCCATCCCGTGACTGTTCTTGTTGAAATCAACTCATTATTTTCATTCTTGACCACCGTCATCCCACCTTTCTTGGGCACAACTTGTACCGGACTCACCCAAGGACTATCGAAAATGGCATATATGAAACCGGCTTTTAACCACTTCAATACTTCACCTCATTGCTGGATTAAGCCTTCGTTGATGTTCAATGGACGGCTTATAGGAGTTCTCCATTAAGATCTTATGCATGCAAAATGAGGGGCTTATACCCTTGATATCTGAAATAGACCATCCCAACGTTGATTTGTGTTCTCTTAGAATTCTCAATTACTTCTCTTCCTCAACACAAGACAAGGCTGAAGATATGATGACCGGGTAGGTAGATTTTTCACCCAAAAAGGCATATTGAAGGTGATCGGGAAGAGGTTTCAACTCCAGTGTTGGTTCATCCACTTTACTTGGTGTAGTTTCTTCTAACTCATCCACGTTTGCTTGTGAATAATCAACCGGTGGTGTTTCAAGAGCAAAAACATATTGCTTAAGTTCTTCATTCTCGCCCACATCTATACTAACTGGGTTGACAAGACAACTTTCTAATGCATCCTCTAATATAGTCGTCTCATGAATTCCTGTCACACATTCTTCAACTATTTCTACTACATCTATCCGATGGCATGTACTCTCCTCTGCTGGAAATTTGAGTCTTGTAGATGTTAAACAAGACTTCTTCATCATTAACTCTCAAGGTGAGTTCCCCCGTTGCACATCTATCAATGCACGTCCGGTAGCTAGGAACGGTCTCCCAAGGATCAACAGTAAGTCACCATCTTCTTCCATATCCAAAATCACAAAGTCCATCGAAAAAATGAACTTATCCACCTTTACTAAAACATCTTCAATAACTCCGCGAGGATATGTCCTTGACCGGTTCGCTAATTGAAGTGAAATGGTGGTCGGCTTCACTTCTCCAAGTCCCAATCTCCTGAAAATAGAAAGAGGCATAAGATTAATACTTGCACCCAAATCACATAAAACTTTATTAAAATTTAAAGGACTAATAGTGCAAGGGATGGTAAAACTCCCTGGATCTTTGAGCTTTTGGGGAAGCTTCTTTTGTAATATCGCTCTACACTCCTTGGTAAGCTTCACCGTCTCGTAGGCCTCCAACTTTATCTTCTTTGTCACACATCCTTCATAAATTTGACGTAATTGGGCATTTGTTCCAAAGCATCGGCAAATGGGATGTTGATGTGAATCTTCTTAAATATCTCTAGGAACTTGGCAAATTGCTCATCCAATCTCTTCGTTTGGAATCTCTGAGGATAAGGTAAGGAAGGCTTTACTATAGGGGGGTTATCTGAAAAAGTAATGGAGCCCAGTCGGTATGTCCTTTCCTTCTGTTCATCTTGCTTTTGCTCCTCATGATGTACTTCACTCTCTATATTGCTTGACTGTGATGATGTGACATTCTCATCCTCATTATTCTTTTCAGCCTGTTCAACTTCCTTTCCGCTCCGGAGGGTGATCGTTTTACATTGTTCCTTGGGGTTGACTTGAGTGTTGCTAGGAAATGATCCTTTTTGTTGTGCATTTATAGCTGAAGCAAGTTGCCCAATTTGTACTTCCATATTCTTCATTGAAGTCTCCAAGCTATCTATCCTTGACTCGGCCCTATCTTGCTTTGCCTCAGACTTTGCTATGTATCCACTTAAAAGCTCCTCCAAAGAAGGTTTCTTCTCTTGTGCTGGCATAGACATACTCGGTGGTGGAGGATTCAGAACATTCCTAGTGTTGGAGTATGAGAAATTTTCATGATTCCTTATCTTCAGGTGGTTTTGGTTTGGGACTTGAGCATTACTCCTATAATTATACCCCTGGTTATTCACATAATTTACTTGCTCTTCAGTAGTTCCTCCACCCAAGTATCCCATGCTTGCTACCGCTACACTCTCAACGGATGGTTGTTGTGCACTTTGCATTGATGCTATTTGGTTAGACAATGTGGCTAACTGTGCCGAAATTGCAGTCATCGGATCAAGCTCAAGCACTCCAGCAACTGGCTTTTCCAAGGATCTCTCATTAGGCATTTCATATGTGTTGGAAGCCATTTCTTCCAATAAGTTGAGAGCTCCCTCAACCGTCTTGCTCATTATAGTGCCACCAGCTGCGACATCTACCAAAATGCGTGTGGCCACTGGCATCTCATTATAAAAAATTTGAAGTTGCATCCATACTTCAAAACCATGTTGTGGGCACTTCCTTAACAACTCCTTGAACCGTTCCCATGCCTCATAGAGTGACTCAGTGTCCAACTGCTTGGACTGACCAATCTCTACAAGTAATTGAGCTGTCTTTGCCGGTGGGAAATACTTTTGAAGGAATTTTTGCATCAACTCATCCCATGTAGCAACGCTCCCAGGTTGCAAACCTTGTAACCGTGACTTGGCCTTATCCCTCAAAGAGAATGGGAACAATCTCAGTCGAATCACATGTTCAGCCACTCCATTGAACTTTACTGTATCACACTTCTCCAAGAATGACTGTATATGAGTCATCAGATCTTCTATTGGAGAGCCCCCGTACCGATGTTGCTGAACCATTGTGATTAACACTGGCTTCAACTTGAAATTGTTGGCTGCAATGGGTGCTCTCACTATCTCGGAGTAGTTGTCATGAATGACGGGCTTGAAATAGTCCCGAAGAAAATGTTGATTATTTTCAAGCTCCATTGCCTCTTGCTCCACTCTTCTTTCTCTTCGCCTCTGTCCCAAAGTACGCTCAATCTCAGGATCTAACGGTACTAGTTCAACACTTCTAGATCGCCGCATACACTTCAATCAATCCTTCAAAACAAAAACAAAGAAACAAATTCAGAAAAATTCAGAAAAAATACTAGAGTAAAATCAAAATCAATTACTAACGATATTGATGAAACTAAAGTGAAACAGTCCCCGACAACGACGCCAAAAACTTGTTCGTGAATTTATCGCAAGCGCACGACAATCAAGTTATAATATACCAACAGTAAGTCGGGTTATCGTATCCACAGGGACCAATTACTTTACCAATTACCGTTTTCACTAATTTTTAACTTTATCTAGCTAATGAAATGGTAGAGTTTCAATAATTAAAAGGCAATTAAAGTTCAAATCAAACGAATAGAATACGGGAGATATCAAACATATATGAGAATATCTAGAGACTTGACTTCACCTAACCTTCAATCATATAACTTAGACACGCTTATTATCAAATCAATTTCTTAGTCTATAGGTCAAAACCCGCACATCTCTAATTCCCTCTCTCGAGTGCCGAATTAGAACGTATCATCAAGAACATGATTCGATCTCTCGATAAAACCCTAATTCTCAATAACCCATTAAGTTTCGTGATTTTCCTACAACCTCATGAAACCTTGTAAACCTCTCGATTCTACAACTATTTCATGTCATAATTCCCCTTATCCAACCTAGAAAACCCTCGCTCGAGTGCCGCCTTCCAAGTCTAGGTTCATTCGACTTGTGGCCAATAAACCAAAAGCATTAAGTGCATGGAATCATAAATAAACTATGGAGATTTCATTAATAATAAGCTAAATCTAAAATTAAACCATGATGTGATCCATCTCCTCTCTAGAACAATAGATTAGTTCATACTTTGAATGATCAAAACACAAAACATGGAGAAAAACTCTAAAGTAAACATGAATAGTAAACTAAAAATACTGGAACTTGAATCTTCTCTTATTTCCAAGTTGAATCCTGGCCTTCCTCTCGTTCCAACCGTCTTGTTCTATTCTCTCCTGTGTGTTCCATCCGAAAAGCCCTAAAATTTGATATATTATAGCACCCCTGTTGTCCATCCGAAATCGAAATTAGAAAGTCTAGAAAATTTCCAAATCGCAACCTAGGGATATCCAGTGCCGCGAGCAGCGCCGCGGCGCCCCGACAAGTGTTTCCAGCACCGCGAGTAGCGTTGTGGCGCTGCGCCAACTTTTTTTGGTGCCGCAAGCAGCGCCTCGGTGCCCAGAGCCTCACTTTTCACTGGTTCCAGCGCCTCGACGCCCATAACCTCAACTATTGTGCTTGATTCGTGGACTTAGCCAATTTTTGCCTCTTTCCTGCTTGGGCTTTTCATTCCTCCTTTGCCACTTCTTGTACATGTTCTTCTCATCCAAATCCATGACTAATGCATCCAAACACCTACAAGACAAAGCAGATTAAATTAATAACTCACTCATTAAATCAAATTTATTAACTAATCAACTAAAATAATGCATTAAAACCAAATTAATCTTGAACTAACAAATATATTAAAACTAACATAAACCTATCAAACTAATGCATGAACTGTCCTAAAATACACTTAAAACATGCTTTAAAACTTATCTAAATATGCAACTATCAACATGGCGAACAAGAATGAAAAAAGAAGAAAAATAGAAAGGACTCCTTTAGGAAAAGTTGTTACAATGCAAGGGAGCTTAAAGGCTAAAGAATATGGTAAAGTATTTGTAGCCCTTCCATCAGTTTTGCGAACACCAATATAAATTCGTGAAAATTCTCAAATATTTTCCTTGGTTTAACATCATGACTACTTATATCCTAGTGTTTTCTCTATAATTGAAGTTCATTCCAACAATTGGTAATTAATATTTAGCAAAGATTTTATAGAGTGATTGATGGAACACATTTGAGGCAACTATGCTCGAATCTAAATGAAACTACCCGTAGAGTTGAGTTCTATTGATGGAACACATATGGAATGCCCCAACCAAATATCTGATCATTTATTGAGGCAAGCAGATAAACTCTTGAATTATTCTTTTATGTGCATATCTTTTGACATGGGGTCTGCAAAATTCATGTTTGTTTGGTTAAGGAGGAACACAAAATTTTGGAGTTATTATATTTATAACTATCTCAGACATCTTATTGCATACATATTGTAAGCTTATACCGTGTTAAGATGTTAACTTACAAACTTGTGCGTGGTATTGATAGTTTTTCTTTTGTTTTGGCAGAATTGACGAAGAACAGACACCTGAGGATGCAGAGGACGGTCCACCAGAGCTGCTTTTTATACATGGGGGACACACTAGCAAGATATCTGATTTCTCATGGAATCCTTGTGAGGATTGGGTCATTGCAAGTGTAGCTGAAGATAACATACTCCAGATATGGCAGATGGCTGAGAACATCTACCATGATGAAGATGACTTACCAGGCGACGAATCAACTAAAACATTATAAGTCTCACTCTTCAAATTCATTGAGATTGCTAAAAAGGAGATGAAAAAGAGAAGGAAGGGATAATGAAGTGTGCCAGACTTCTGTTTTTTTTTTGTGCTCCTCTCTCCCCCTTTTTGTTTTGCACAAGTTAGCCCTACCATGGATCTGATTTTCCTTAGTTTTGCAGCCGATTTAATTACTAACTGTTTATGTAGTATACCGTCTAATGACTAGTGTAGTCCAGTCTAGAAATACATAACAACATGAAGCCATCCATGTTTGTAATATTTGAAGTCTTTGGTGCAAAAGCGTGATTTATAGCTTGTTGAAGTGGTCATATCTTGCTTTGGTTTGTACTGCAGTATGCAATTGGGCTTGTGTTGATGTGAATTAGAAAGAGTAATACTAGAGCAATTCTATTTTTTAACAAAATTTTTAACTCATGCTGATGTTACATTATTTGCATAAAACATGGGAAAAAGCTTTTTTAAAGTGGTTTGTGGTTATAGTACACGCTACCACATAGTACAGTGTTGAAAAATGTGGTCAGATTTGAGTCTTCCCAGCATTTTTCAATTAAAAAAATGTGGTAAACTTAATCTAAAAATCATATTCGGGCAGCATGTCTATTTATTTATTTTTGTTCTATTGTAACTATGTTGTGATCTAAGTTGAAGGTACTTTTGAGAGTAGGATCTTTGCCGTAGATATGCTACTTTCCAAAAGGTTACCAGGGCCACCTACTTCGGTTATTGTCAAAGAATTGTGGCCTGTCAACTAGCTGGGCCCACCTCACCTTGGGTGCTTGTAATCTGTCAATGTACGTGTGTTTTGCATGCATTCAATATGTAATTTAAGTTATATTTTAAATGTTATAATAGTGTCCTTAATTTAAGTTACAATTATTCAGCTAATTATACGAAACTAGTTTAAAATGAAGAAACAAAAGAGTTTTAGGATTTTTAGCTCTAAAACAATTAGCTCTACTTTTTTTTAGCTTTTTACTTTTATAAGATCTTATTTTGAAAATGTTGATTGGTAATTAAAATACTCCAACTTCTTATTTTAATTTTATTTTAGAGATAAAATATTTGTTATTTGAAATCTGAACTTCTTCCTATTAAAATAGTTGATTTATTATGTAATAGTTATATTGGATATTGATTAGGATTTATAATAATAAATCTTAATTAATAAAAACTATTTATTTATTTATGGCATAATTTTTATTTAAATATATTTAAATTTTAACTCATTTATTTATTTATATCATAATTTTTATTTATTTATTTGCTAATTATTTATTATATCAGTGTCAATACCTACAATTTTACCTTTACCGTTGTTTCTGAAAGTCACATTCCCTCCAAGCTTGCGGGCTAGGCTCAAGAACTTTGATTTATTTCCTGTGCCTTGAGTAACCACTATCGAGATACCACAAACTCTTTTGCGAACCATCCTACACCACGTAGAAGACTTTTGACTTTGGTACCCAAGTGGCTTTGGTCCATCAAAGTTAGCATAATTTAAAAAAAAGTCTTCTCTACCCAAGCAAGTCTACCCTTCTTAACATGCTTAAGTGGGCATCTAAGGATAGTGTAGCCCTGCCTATTACAATAATGACAAGTGGGTCTCTTGGTCAACAAGTTATTATAACTTTTCTATTTTGATCTTTTAGTATAACCAAGTCTGGCTTTGTTGAAGGCACACCTTTGGGACCCTAGCATTATATCAAAGAACTTTTGTCCATTTGTGAATTTCTTCACAATGTTAGACAAGTCATCAACATTCTTTTTAAGTGTCTCAAGCTCTTTTGTCATTTTTTTTTCCTTTTCTAAGGTTATGGTATCAATGACCTCTTAAGATTCAATCTCTTTAAGGGCTGTCATTAAACTCTTCTTAAGTATTTTTTTTTGACTTCTCTATCAAAACATGATTTAACATAATCAAAGTCATTAGCATAAAAAAGGCCATATTCATCAAAAGTTTCAGATTTTACCTCAATGTTTGCCATGAGACAAAACACTACTTTGTCTTCTCCTGAGTCAGAATCACTCTCACTTGAGCTCGAGTCATTCCATGTAGCTTTCAACACCTTTTTGTCTTTCCTCTTTGGGTTGAAGCTCATCTTCTACTTGTTAGGACATTCACTCTTAATATGTCTTGGTTTGTTACAACCAAAACATATCAACTCACTAGGCTTGGCTCCAAATTTCTTTCCTTTGTGGAATTTAGGAGTTGAGCTAGCCTTTTCTTTCCTCTTTATGAGGCTGTTGAGTTTCCTAGACAACATTGCAACCCCATCATCGATTCCTTCACTTTCTGATGACACCTCAAAATCGTTTCCCACGTTTAGTGCAAGATTCTTCTTTCCGTTATCTTCTACCTTAGGTGGGGATGGGTTATCCTTGAGTTTTAACTCATAGACCATTAATGAACCACACAACTCATCAAATGTGTATTCTGCCAAATTTTTGGCTTCCTCAATGGCTGTGGCTTTAGGTTCCCAAATCTTTAGAAGACCTCTCTAGAACTTCCTAATTGTCTCCTTTTAGTCATACACTTTGCCAAGTGTTTTCATTTCATTTAAGTTCTTTGCAAACCTAGTGATGGCTTCAACTGTTGTTTTGGTTTCTAACATCCTATAGGTTTCATACTTCTCCACTAACATTTCGAGCTTGGCTTTCTTGACTTGGAGAGTTCCTTCATAGGTTACTTCAAGTTGTTGCCATATTTCTTGGGCCCTCTCACATGCACTCACTTTATTGAACTCATCACTAGAGAGACTACAAAAGAGAATGTTAACAACTTGATTATTTAAAAGCTCTCTCTTTTTTCCTTTGGGACACCACTCATCTATGGTCTTAGATACCTCTATGCCTTCTACGGTCTTGGTGGGAGCTTGATATCCATTAATTACAATGTCCCACATCTCAATATCTTGGGCTCTTAGATAAAACCTCATTCTAGTATTCCAATGTAGGTAGTTTTCTCCCTTAAAGAAAGGAAGTTTATGGGTAGATTGGCCTTCGCCGAATGTGCAATCTTTTGAAATTGTTCCTGCCATAAATATCAAAGATTGTTAGATCTTTAATAGGTTACCTGCTCTGAATTGGACTTAATGAAGGATTTTTACCTTTCAAAAAATGAAATAAAAAAGCACGTAATAAAGCAAAAGACAGAAAATGATGCACACACGATTTAGCGTGGTTCGGCTCTCAAAGTCTACGTCCATGACTTGATCTCCCCGATTGAGATTTTCTCAAACCTCCCATTATGGATCCTACTTCGAGGGTGAGGATGAAACTGGTTACAAGCTCACTTCACATGTGTGAGCTACCTTTACAAAGAGTCCTAAAAATTCATTTTTCTCACTAGTGACACAAGTCACTTTAGAAAGATAAAATTGAAACATAGAGGAAGGTGTTCTCTTACCAAGAACCCTTCAAAATCTTACACAAATGCCTTTTGGTCTCCTATAGATTTCTCAGCAAGATAATGAAGTATGAAGCCCAACTGAAAGAGAAGAACACTTGAAAAGCTTTTGTAGAACTTTGAATCAAATCAGATAAGCTCTTTCTCAAGATGTAAAATCATTTAAGAGTAACTTAGAAAACCTTAGAACACTTAGAGAGCAAGAGAAATCTCAAATTGTTTGTTGGTTGTGTCTCTCAAAGAGCACAATTTTCTTTTTATACTAAAGGTAGAGAATGTTCAAGTTGAAGGTTTCAATCTCTAACAAAACCCTAATTTTCAAATTTGAAAATATTGTACATTGCATCAGGTTTTTCACCAAAGAGTAGGGTAGAGTTCCGTTGAAAGACATGGAAGAATGGCGTAGCACGAATGGGGAAATAAGTTGGTACACATTGTTTTTGAGAAACCTAGAAATGTCAGTTTGCTTTAGCGGATAGCTCTAGCGCGCTGACCATACTGTCCTAGCACTCTAGCCAAAGTGATTAGGAGCCCAACTTAAAATTAGGGCTCACTAGCGCGTTGAACTCTGTTCTAGCGTGTTGGTCACTTTTCCAAAGACTTAGAATTTTTTAGACCTGCTTGTTAGTGCGCTATAGCCTTGGCTAGTGCAATGGAGGCCTTGAATACTTGAAAAATTAAATTTTTACAAATAAAAGGCAACTTCAATGGATTGAAAATGCTTTAACACATGTTTAAAAGCATTTGGATCATTTAAAACACTAAGTATAAGATGAAAGACATTTTAGAAAACCATTTTGATGGATTTGAGCAAGAATCAAACCATTATAAAAAATAGATGAAGAATGGTGGAAAAATTTCTGAGAAACCTAAAGAAAAACTTTACATCCTAAGATCAGATCTAACAAATACAACAAATAGATACATTGGTCTTCATGCTTAGATCTTGGATGCGTTTACAACCTGTCTTAGTGTGATCTTGATATGCTTTGCTATAATACTTAAAACATTACATTTAAATGTTAGGCTTGTTTGTAATCATCAAAATTCTACCTTAGAGGGTCATTGGTCCTACAACAAACATCGTTCTCCGAACTGAAAATTTCCCTGATTGAATAACTAGCCAATCAATAATACAACAATTCAAATTACAATGAAATGGAGAGTGTTGTTACCAAACAACTCTCAAGAATGCTTACAATTGAAAATCGAATACCTTCCTAGACAAAGTTCAGCCACAAGTTATGAAGATGAAGTGCAAGCTGAAAAATGGAAGGGTCCTTTGATTTTTGATTTGAAGATGATGGAAATGAAACTTGAAATCAAAGATGAACTTCTTGAAATCTCAAAATGAATTTTCTCTCAAGAGTGAAAGGTTGAAAGCACAGGAGATTTCTCAAGAAATGAGTGAACTTGTACAACACTCAAAAGCTCTCTCTCAAAATTGATTCAAAGATGAATTCAAGAAAAAACTTGATTCTTGTAAGAATTTGGAGAATTTAAAGATTGCTCAAGTTTCAATAGTTTTCAAAAGAGTAGCTCAAAATGAGCTTAGTGATGTATTTATACATTTAGGGTTGTAAGAGCATTAAAATGAGCATTTTCAAAATCACAACATTGCCATCAAAAAGTAGGAAACACATTTGAACAAAATGAAAATGTGTTCCACATGAAAATGTCAAAAATTAGCATTCTGGACAAAAAGTAGGAAACAAGTTTCCATGATCTGAAACACATTTCTGTGCAAAATCCTCCATCCTGCCAAAAAATAGGAAACTCGTTTATGCCTGCCAAATTGAAAAATCACTTTCGAGGAGTAGGAACACGTTTCTCCCTATGGGAGCGCATTTCTGATTGCACAGTGTTGGTCACCCAAGAGGGGGGGGGGTGTGAATTGGGTGACTTGGCAAATTTGGCCAATTTTAATTTTTCTTATGTTAATCTTGTGTGATCCTTAAATTGATTGAGGCATTTAATCAAATAGATCATCTATAATAATAAAGTGCAGAAATTAAATGCTAAGACACAAGATTTTTACGTGGTTTGAAAATCTAATTTCCTACGTCCACGCCTCGAGAAAACTTCTCTAGGATTTCACTATCTTAGATTCACTTATCGGGTGTGAATCAAAACTTTACACTTGCCTTTTTACAGGTTCAAGACAAACTTATCCTTTTACGGGCTAAGGATGAACCACTTGTTCCTTTTTACGGGCAAAGGAAAAGCCGGTTTCCTTTTCACGGGCTAAGAAACTAAACCTAGATTCCAACATAGGAAAGAAACGCGCTTCCTTATAAAAAAATATGTTTCCTCTTAGAAAACAAAGAGCTATTTTCTAGTTCATTTTTAACAGAAACGTGGTTCATTCACAGGAAACACGTTTCCTACTTTTTGAACAAAATGTTTCTATAAATATGCCGCTCATTCATTCTAACTTTTGCAAAAATCTTTAGAAACTTGTGCATTTGTGGTTTTCTCCTGATTTTCAAAATCAAACAAGTTTTCACAAACTTAAGTGTTTTTGTTTTTGATTTGAGAGAAAAAGGTTTTGATCTTCAAGTGTTCATCATCCTTAAGTTTTCTCTCTACTTCGAAGAAATCTCCTATGCTTTAATCTTTAATCTTTGAGAAGATCATTTTGAGAGATTTCAAGCACTTGGTGTTTTTGAAACTTGTGTAAATATTTTTGTTCTTCTTATTTTCAAAAAGAAAATCCAAGTTTCTACAAAATCCAAGTTTCTACAAAATCTTTTTCAACTTGGTTTTGAGAAAAACCATTCAACTATCCAAATTATTTTCAACAAGTGTTCAAATGTTTTTACAAACATTTCAATATCTCTCTTTTAGGTTTTCTCTTCAAGCTTCAATTTGAAATCTTCTTTTGAGAAAAATCTATCTTGATTCTTAGGGAAATTGTGTGTTCGATTTTAAATCCAAAAGTTCCCCTAGCGTTTAAGTGTTTTGTGAGAAAATAAGAGAATGGGCCTTTATCTATATCTTTTATCTCTTCTCATTTTCAAAACACCTAGAAAGAGAGTTTGAATGAAATTCATCTTGGTGATTTTGGAGCTTCATTTTTGCATCAATCATGCATGTTTCCAACAACCTTCAAATGAGCAATATGGATACATAAAAGGTATATGGTTGTAAGTGTTTCTCATTCCACGAGCTTTAATTTTATGTCTTGTATTGAATGAAATTATAATATCCTGCGCTTTATTGTAATTGTTCCAAGGATTTGGAACAAACATTTATGATTTAGTTCACTTAGAAATTGACAAAAAAGAGAAGCGCGTTTCTGTTTGAATTTCAGAAATACCCAAAAAGAGAGAAATGCATTTCTCTGGTGGAAGCACGTTTCTATGTAAATTTCCAAAATGCCCAAAAAGAGAGAAGCGCGTTTCTTAGAGGAGAAACACATTTCTGTTCAATTCTAGAGGGCATCGATTTTTGGACATTTTAGGAAGTGCGCTTCTTAAGAGGAAGCACATTCCCTTGTCTATGAGAAAAGTTCATCATTCTGGGAATACAATTAAGTTTGTTTCTGTTTAAGGAAGCACGTTTCTGTATGTCCAGTTGAGAAACTTCTCTCTGGACAACAAGGAAGCACGTTTTTTAAGGAAGAAACATGTTTCTGCTTACACATAAACTTGGTTTTTGATTTTTCAAAAATTTTCCAAGTCCACAATATGATTTCTCGAAAAACCAAACTTAAATACATTTGAAAAACATTTTGATCACACAAAAACTCATGATTTTAAAGTATGATGCATGCATGCATGCAGGTAATTTGAAAATAAATGAGCAATATATAGTCAAGGAAAGATTACAACCTTGTTCTAAGTACACTTGTAAGCTCTCATCCTTGTCTCCAAGTCAACACGTCCAATCTTTTCCTTTGACTTTGTTTGATCCACTTGAGTTGACTTAAAATCACTTGAATCTTGTATTGGCCTTTTACCTTTGATCTTTGGTGCTGAAACATACTCAATTAAACCATTAGCACCATGGTTAATATCAAAACACTTATGAGAATTCTAAGTCGATGTTTGATCAATTTGAAAGAATTGATTTTCTTTATAATTTTTAAGTCTAAAATATGATTTCTTAAAAACTTAAGTTTAAATAAATTTGAGTTTGATCAGTTTAAAAGAATTTGAAGTTTAAATGTGTGTTAGAACATTTTAGACTTCAATTCGATGTTTTGACTTTTTTAGAAAATGGTTGACTTTGAAAACAATGATAGTTTAAAAACATTTTAAGTGCATGCATGACTTTGGCTAACTTTACTAAGAAGAATTCTACGACTCTAAAGAGATCTAAGCAATTACAAAAAAAAAATTATCTTGATTCTTTTTCGCCTTGATCATCTTCATGCTTTGACTTTGATTTCCAAGTTAACATTAAGGATTTAATCAAGTTAATATTGAAACAACTTAATCAAAGTAATTAGTCATAATTGGAATGTTGTTTGCAATTATCAAAATATACAAGGGTGAGGGCCATTCACCAACATTCCCTTCCTCATCGTCGTTGAAAATAATGGCTTCATGAAGGAATTCGATATCCACTCAAGATGATTGTCACCAAAAACATCTAATCCACCATTCCTTCAATGTACCTTTGTCATAATCGCTCTTGCGTTTAGTTACCAAGGCATCTTTTGAGCTCGCCCTTGTCCTTTTCATCTCTGCAACTTATTTATTGGTCTTCTCCACAATATAGTATTTTTTTTTGATGTCCATACATCGATTGGTGAGTCATTCTATGGCCTTTGAGTTCTTTGCAATCTGGGAATCGTAGTCGTCTAAAATCTCTTAAAATTGTAAGTTTACCCTTTAATGTATGACATTCATCAGGTAAGTAGCCTAGAAACACATAAAGAATTTAGCACGAGTCTTGCGACATAGACTTAAGGGAACACCCAAACATGAACATATAATTTTCTTAGTAAGCTTCGCCAATATATCATCCCACAGGGGTTGAAACTCTCTGCCCTTCAAATCTCTTGGCCCTCTCAAGAAGGAGAACAACCTTGGTGTCATAGCTAGTGAACTAAAAAAACTTGAAGGCCTTTTCCTTAAGCATAGGAGTAGACATCGAAGGACAAGAACCCGTTTATTCTTATTTGGAGACTTATCCCCCTAAACTTTCCTTTTCCCATTTCCAAAACCTAAGGCCATGGGTGTTGTCACAAGCTCAAAAGTAGGAACAACTAAATCAACCTGATAGTCACCCAAGATGGGGGGGAGTGAATTGGGTGTCTTGGCCTCTTTGGTCAATTTTAAATTTATCTTATGTTAATCTTGTGTTCCTTAAATTAGCTGAGACATTTAATCAAATAGAACATGTACAAAGGTAAAGTGAAAAAATAAAAATGCTAAGACACCAAATTTTTACGTGGTTTGGAAATCTAATTTCCTACGTCCACGCCTAGTGAAAATGTGACGCCCCAGAAATTATTTCATCTAGCCCATAACCCAATTGCACTTTGCCCAAACTCTATGCATTGCCTTGATATGTTTGGTGTTTGCTTGATGGTTGTTTAATGTTTGTATAGTTGATGCATGATAATGTATATAAATATGTGTATCATAAATTGTATATGGGTCATGTTAAATTAAATTATAATGCATATGTTATTATTTATGCTTGGACCCATTAAACCATGAATTGATATGAGTTAGGATTGATTGAATAAAAGGATAAATGAGAATGAAAATTTGGTGTATTAAATGGATTGGACATCTAAAATACATGGAAGCATGAAATTGGTTAAAGTACATGTGGTTGGTATGGGTAGTATGAGACCGACACATGTGAAGGTTGGTGCATGAAAGTGGACAAGTGTCCCGTGCCCTCAAGAAAGTGCTAGAATGAGTGGAGGGAATCAAGGAGAGAATCAAGGAGGAAATCAAGGAGAGAATCAAGGAGAGAATCAAGGAGGGAATCAAGAAAGTGCTAGAAAGAGGTGAGTGGAGAGAAAGGAAAAAAGAAGAGAAATAAAAGAAGAGAAAGGAAAGAAGAAGAGAAAGAAGGAGGGAGCTGCAGGAGGAAGATCTCTGCGACATTTTCATCAAAGAGATGGATCTTTGGGCTAAATGGTCAGATTGGGCTCAAAATTTGTCAGCAAGTTCGTAGCTTATGGTTATTCATTCAGGTCGGTGGAGATCTTGATCAGAGGTTTCGTCTAAGAGATCTAACCTCTCAAACAAAGCTGGTCGGAAAGTCTGGATTTCTCGTGCCGTTTCTTTCAAACTTCTAGATCTCTTTAATCTACCGTTGGATGGATATAAAATTTGGGTACGTAGTGTACATTTCTGCATTCTGAACGGTGGAGATCTTGATTAGAGGTTTTTTCTGAGAGATCTAACCTCTGAAACAAAACTGGTCGGAAAGTCTGGATTTCTCATGCCGTTTCGGTCAAACTTATAGACCACCTTAATCTACCGTTGGATGGATATCAAATTTGGTTATGTAGTTTATAACTGATACTTATGTATTCTGAACGGTGTAGATGTGTAAGCGTTTAGCAGTTTGTGTGATATAGTCATCTGAGTTTGAGTATTTGCAGCAGGAAAGGAGAAATTGTCTGATTAGAGACTTGTTCATCAAATATACTTATCTTTTCGGTCCACCGTTGGATTGGGCTGATATTTGGACAGAAGGTTTGTTTCTTCATATACTTCAATCTGTACGGTTGATTTTGTGATTACATATTTCTGTTGGTATATTGCTACATCTGAACAGAATAGTAAATGAAGAATTGGTGGGGTTGCTTGTATTAGACCTAAATTTAGAATATGAACTTAGACCTTTCCAAATAGCTTGCATGTGAACTATGTTGACATAGTTGTCATTGTTGATGAACCCATGATGCAAAATCAGTGATATACATGGCTGAACATGGTGACCAAGTGTAAATCGACAATATGGCCTAAGTATGGAAAATTTCATATTTTAGGGCTTTTGATGCTTTTGGCCTAGAATCATTGAATTGATGCAACTTATGTTTAATTAAGCATGATTAGGGTTGATTATGCTACTGATTTGGTGGTTGTGACCATATCATGGGTTAGGCCTACTTGTGATCAAGTGACCCAATTTGGGCATGTTTATGCCTAGAGGAATTGAAAATCAGTATTTTTGATTAATAGAATGGTTTATGTATGAGAACTATGCATTAGAGGCCTAAGTCATGTGATTTGAGTTGAATGATGGGATTAGATGGGATTTAGGCCTATTGTTTATATGTGGGCTGATTTAGGGTTGATGTGTAATGTCTATGTGATTGAGCATAGAAATTGATGTATGGTAGGATATTGATGTATGTTTCAGGATCTTGATTGGGTTGATTCGGTTTGGTGGTCGTGTGTGGTTAAATACTCTCGCGAGGCTTGGCTGTGAGTAGACTTCATTTATGATTATATCTTTTATGTCATCATATCACTTATATATATTGTATGTTCAAAGCATGAATGTGTTCTAATGTTTTGAATGATGCATTAATTTGAGAAAACCTTATGACTTTGGTTGGGCCCATCTATCTGGCTAATAGGGGGACTTAACATTGTCATAGGAGGGTTTTAGGAAAGGAAATGATTGGGGTCAACGGTACGGTGAAATAGACGTGCACTAGTAACCCCAAATAAAACATGATTGGGATCAACGGTACGGTGAAATAGACGTGCACTAGTAACCCAATGCATGTGGAATGTGGATCCAAATTGATAAGCTTTTACTTGCATCGAACTTATTATAAATGCTTGATATCTATATGTTATGAGCTTTTAATCATGCAACACATTGACATGCATACATGATATTTATTGATGAGTATTGATATCATATTTGAATTCTATTCACTGGGCACCGTTGGCTCATCCTCATTTCCCTCTTTCAGGTCCTTCTGTCCCGAATAAGGGCAAATGAGTAGTTATATCTTGAGGGCCTTGCCTGCGAGAGAATCCAAAGCTTCGATGTGAGTTGAGAGGCATTTTGATTGAACTGTGTTTTAAATTATGAAGTGTTATATTTTGGATTATGTAATTATAATACTTACCACATTGTAGTATGGGTGAGTTGGGACTTGTTAGATAGACCATGTGGGCATATGACGGTTTTTATTTGTACCCACAATTTTGGACTTTATGTGTATGTCAATTTTAATGGACTGTAGGGATTATGATTTTATTTATGGTTCATTTTTATGGATTGTCTCTTGTTTTGGATGATTAATACGGTGGGTAGTTTTGTTTAGTACCTTTTGATATTATGTCGTTATTTGAGATAAGGCTCGTAGGGTCTCAACCACCTCACAGGAGTTGAGGAGTGGTCGGAGATGCCTACGCCGGGTGTCCCACCCCGGCATTCTGTATGCCACTCCCTGTGGGGTTGGTGGTCCGGGGCGCGGGGTTTGGTCTATGTATTGGACTTAGTTGACTTTGACCTTGGAATTGGGTGGGAGATTTAGGTGATTAAAAAGCTTAAAGGAACTAACTTAAAAGCCTTACTATCATATTTTCTGTGTGTATTATATGATATGGGTAGTTATGAGCCTTTGTTAATGTTTTAAATTCTTTAATGTGTGATGGTTGCTCGTATTTCTACTCCTCGATTGTCATGAGGAGGAGCGAGAGATTGGGACAGCCACACACAGGGCCATCCGATGATGACCGGATGGGGTGGATGGAGGAGATCATTTAGGCAAAGAACCGCTTGATGGCAGCCTAGACTTCGCAAATACAGGCGTTAGTGCAGCAGGTTGAGGCTATTGCTCGGCAGTCACCTCAAATAATACCTCAGGAGGCGGGCACTAGTGGGGCCGAGGCTAGTGGAGCTGCAGGGGCAGCAGGACCTCAAATGGTTGTACCTCAGCCTATGCCTACACCTGCTCCTATTGTTGTGGAGAACCCCACTGATCGACGGATCAAACTGCTAGAGAAGTTCATGAAGCTAAAGCCTAAGGAATTCACTGGTGGGGTTGACTTGAAGAAGGCCGAAGATTGGCTGAAGAATGTCGTGGAGATCAGTCGCTCCTTAGAGCTTGATGAGGAGTCTCAGGTCCTATGTGCTGCTCACACACTGGAGAGTGATGCAGAGGACTGGTGGCTTTCAGTGTTGGATACACAGGGGGCAGTGAAGAGTTGGGACACCTTCAAACGGTTGTTCTTACAGGCTTACGTTCCAGTGCCAGAGAGACAGCGAAGACAGCTACTGAGCCAGACCCGACAGCATCCAGGACTTTGGTGGAAGGTACTCTTATTATTTGTGGTACTTCTATGCATGTATTATTTGATGCTGGGTCTACATTATCATTCATATCTGGACGTATGGTAGATAGTTTTCATTTGACTCCCATTAGGGCTAGTACATGGTTAGTGGTGAGTACTGTAGCTGGGGAGAGGATCTACCCGAACATGATCTGTAGCCAGTGTGTGGTTCAGATTGGTGATGTTGAGATGCCTATTGACTTTCGAGTTTTTAGAGTTTGATGAAATTCTAGGGATGGATTGGCTCGCGGCTTATCATGCAGTTGTCGACTGTTTCGCGAAGAGAATCATTTTTCAGATCCCCGGACACCCAGTGTTTACACTACAGGGTAGAGCTTCAGACCAGACAATCACAAGGGGTAGATTTGTGACTGATGGAGATAGAGAGATTTTGGCTGGGTTAGTGCCTGATGATGAAGAAACTAGTGAGGTGATACTCGAGGATATTGCCATTGTTAGGGACTTTCCAGATGTGTTCCCTGCGGATCTTCCAGGATTACCACCGAAGCGAGAGATCGATTTCATTATTGAACTAGTCCCTGGCACGAAGCCTATCTCCATGGCACCATATAGAATGACGCCAGCCGAGTTGAGAGAGTTGCAGAAACAGCTCGAGGAGTTATTGGCTAAGGGCTTTATTTGCCCGAGCGTGTCACCCTGGGGAGC
This sequence comes from Paratinospora sagittata, assembly GCA_035771175.1. NCBI lineage: Eukaryota > Viridiplantae > Streptophyta > Magnoliopsida > Ranunculales > Menispermaceae > Paratinospora > Paratinospora sagittata. Next base: position 21,004,392 of record CM069610.1, read on the forward strand.
TCCAGTTCTTTTTGTGAAAAAGAAAGATGAGAGCTTGCGGTTGTGCATCGACTATCGCCAATTGAACAGGGTGACCATCAAGAACAAATATCTTCTCCCAAGGAATGATGACTTGTTTGATCAGTTGAGGGGAGCGAGGTATTTTTCAAAGATTGATTTGCGCTCCGGGTATCATCAGTTGAGGATCAGGGAGGAGGATTTGCCTAAGACGACATTCAGAACCCGCTATGGACATTATGAGTTCCTTGTGATGCCATTTGGTGTGACTAATGCACCGGCGATGTTCATGGACCTGATGCAGAGGGTCTTTAGGCAGTATCTGGATAAGTTTGTCATCGTTTTCATTGATGACATATTGGTGTATTCCAAGACTCAGGCTGAGCATGAAGAACACCTTAGAGTGACCTTGCAAATTCTAAGAGAGCATAGGCTATATGCAAAACTGAGCAAGTGCGAGTTTTGGATCACCAAAGTGAAGTTCTTAGGTCATGTGGTGAGTTCTGAGGGGATTTCAGTTGATCCGTCTAAGGTTGAAGCCATTATCAGTTGGCCTAGGCCTACCACAGTGACCGAGATCAGAAGCTTTCTTGGGTTAGCTGGTTACTATAAGAGATTCGTTCAGGGATTCTCCAAGATAGCTACGCCTATGACTAGGCTCACCCAGAAAGATGTGTCCTTTGTATGGACCGAGGAGTGTGAGAATGCCTTTTTAGAGCTGAAGAAAAGATTGACATCTACGCCAGTGTTGATTTTGCCAGAGCCTGATCAGGAGTTGGTTATCTATACTGATGCCTCTCGTATTGGCTTGGGTTGCGTGTTGCTGCAGGAGGATAGGGTCATTGCTTATGCATCGAGGCAATTGAAGGTGCATGAAAAGAACTACCCTGTTCATGACTTAGAACTGGCCGCAGTGGTTTTTGCTTTGAAGATTTGGAGGCATTATCTCTATGGTGAGAGATTCACTTTGTATTCTGACCATAAGAGCCTCAAGTACTTGTTCTCTTAGAAGGAATTGAACATGAGGCAGAGAAGGTGGTTAGAGCTCCTCAAAGACTATGATTTTACATTGGAATACCACCCAGGTAAAGCCAATGTAGTGGCTGATGCGTTGAGCAGGAAGCGGGTAGAGACAGTTATGGTAGCACGCCAGATGTCTCATGAGTGGAGACTACTTGAGGCGGCTACGGTTATGAGTATATGTGCTACCCCTTCAGATCAGATTGTGATATGTGCTCAAATGAGAGCTCAGCCTACACAAGTCTAGGAGGTAATTGACCAACAGAGACTTGACGTTGATCATGGGATGTACAAGTCTTGGGCTGAGAGCAGTGATTTTACTGATTGGCACTTGTCATCTGATGGTACCTTGAGATTTAGGGGACGTTTATGGGTTCCCGCAGATCCACGACTCAGACAGAGTGTTCTCCAAGAGGCTCACAGATCTCATTATGCTATTCATCCTGGCGGAACCAAGATGTATCATGATATGAAAAGAATGTATTGGTGGCCCGACATGAAGAGAGAGATAACGCAGTTCATTCAGAGGTGTGAGATCTGTCAAAGAGTCAAAGCTGAGCATCAGAGGCCTGGAGGGCAGATGCAACCGCTTGCCATTCCTGAGTGGAAATGGGAGCACGTCACTATGGACTTTGTTGTGGGATTACCTAACACCCCGAGGAGACATAATGGTGTTTGGGTTATTATTGATCGCTTGACCAAGTCCGCTCACTTTCTACCGGTGAACACTAGGGATTCTATGGACAAGCTGAGCAGACTCTATATGCGGGAGATAGTCAGATTACATGGAGTGCCAGTTTCGATTGTGTCAAATAGGGATCAGAGGTTTACATTGGTATTCTGGCAGGGGTTGCAGAGGCAGCTCGGCACTAGACTAGATCTTAGTACTGCTTTTCACCCCCAGACGGATGGCCAGTCGGAGAGGTTGATATCGATTTTGGAGAATATGCTTCGAGCTTGTGTCCTTGAGTCCAGTGGTAACTGGGAGGAATACATACATCTGTGTGAGTTTGCGTACAACAACAGCTATCAGTCCAGTATTGGCATGGCTCCTTTTGAGGCATTGTATGGTCGACCCTGTAGATCTCCGATCTGTTGGACAGAGGTAGGGGATGTTGCGGTGATGGGACCAGAGTTTGTACAAGAACACATAGAGAAGATTAAGAGGATCAATCATAATATGAAAGTAGCCCAAGACAGGCAGAAGAGTTACACTGATGCCAAGCGGAAGACCGTAGTGTTCGAGGTGGGTGACCAAGTTTTATTGAAGGTCTCACCTCAGAAGGGCCAAACTAGATTTGGGATAAAAGGCAAGCTCGCTTCGAGATTTATTGGGCATTTCGAGGTTTTAGAACGAATTGGCCCCGTCGCTTACCGATTAGCCTTGGCACCTCAGTTAGCAGCAGTCCACAATGTCTTTCATGTGTCAATGTTGAGAGTGTACAAGAGTGATTTTGATCACGTCTTGGACTGGAGGAACATTGAACTGAGGCAGGATGGGACTTATGATGAGGAACCTATTCAGATACTTGACCGGAAGGTCCAGAGGTTACGTAACCGCGAGATTCCGATGGTTAAGGTGAGATGACAGTTCCATGGCGAGAAGCAGGTTACTTGGGAGCGTGAGGACTACATGATGGAGCACTTTGCTAAGTTCATGGGCTTAGGTATTTCTTAACCTTAAAACTTCGAGGACAAAGTTCATTCTAAGGTGGGTGTGATGTGACGCCCCGGAAATTATTTCATCTAGCCCATAACCCAATTGCACTTTGCCCAAACTCTATGCGTTGCCTTGATATGTTTGGTGTTTGTTTGATGGTTGTTTAATGTTTGTATAGTTGATGCTTGATAATGTATATAAATATGTGTATCATAAATTGTATATGGGTCATGTTAAATTAAATTATAATGCATATGTTATTATTTATGTATGGACCCATTAAACCATGAATTGATATGAGTTAGGATTGATTGAATAAAAGGATAAATGAGAATGAAAATTTGGTGTATTAAATGGATTGGACATCTAAAATACATGGAAGCATGAAATTGGTTAAAGTACATGTGGTTGGTATGGGTAGTATGAGACCGACACATGTGAAGGTTGGTGCATGAAAGTGGACAAGTGTCCCATGCCCTCAAGGAAGTGCTAGAATGAGTGGAGGGAATCAAGGAGAGAATCAAGGAGAGAATCAAGGAGGGAATCAAGAAAGTGCTAGAAAAAGGTGAGTGGAGAGAAAGGAAAAAAGTAGAGAAAGAAAAGAAGAGAAGGAAAGAAGAAGAGAAAGAAGGAGGGAGTTGCAGGAGGAAGATCTCTGCGACATTTTCATCAAAGAGCTGGATCTTTGGGATAAATGGTCAGATTGAGCTCAAAATTTGTCAGCAAGTTCGTAGCTTATGGTTATTCATTCTGGTCTGTGGAGATCTTGATCAGAGGTTTCGTCTAAGAGATCTAACCTCTCAAACAAAGCTGGTCGGAAAGTCTGGATTTCTCGCGTCATTTCTTTCAAACTTCTAGATCTCTTTAATCTACCGTTGGATGGATATAAAATTTGGGTACGTAGTGTACAATGATATTTCTGCATTTTGAACGGTGGAGATCTTGATTAGAAGTTTTGTCTGAGAGATCTAACCTCTGAAACAAAGCTGGTCGGAAAGTCTGGATTTCTCGTGCCGTTTCGGTCAAACTTAAAGATCTCCTCAATCTACCGTTTGATGGATATCAAATTTGGGTATGTAGTTTATAACTGATACTTATGTATTCTGAACGGTTTAGATGTTTATGCGTTTAGTTAGTAGTTTGTGTGATATAGTCATCTGAGTTTGAGTATTTGCAACAGGAAAGGAGAAATTGTCTGATTAGAGACTTGTTCATCAAATTTACTTCTCTTTTCGGTCCACCGTTGGATTGGGCTGATATTTGGACAGAAGGTTTGTTTCTTCATATATTTCAATCTGTACGGTTGATTTTGTGATTACATATTTCTGTTGGTATATTGATACATCTGAACAGAATAGTAAATGAAGAATTGGTAGGGTTGCTTGTATTAGACCTAAATATAGAATATGAACTTAGACCTTTCCAAATAGCTTGCATGTCAACTATGTTGACCTAGTTGTCATTGTTGATGAACCCATGATGGAAAATTAGTGATATACATGGCTGAACATGGTGACCTAGTGTAAATCGACAATATGGCCTAAGTATGGAAAATTTCATATTTTAGGGCTTTTGATGCTTTTGGCCTAGAATCATTGAATTGATGCAACTTATGTTTAATGAAGCATGATTAGGGTTGATTATGCTACTGATTTGGTGGTTGTGGCCATATCATGGGTTAGGCCTACTTGTGATCAAGTGACCCAATTTGGGCTTGTTTATGCCTAAAGGAATTAAAAATCAGTATTTTTGATTAATAGAATGGTTTATGTATGAGAACTATGCATTAGAGGCCTAAGTCATGTGATTTGAGTTGAATGATGGGATTAGATGGGATTTAGGCCTATTGTTTATATGTGGGCTGATTTAGGGTTGATGTGTAATGTCTATGTGATTGAGCATAGAAATTGATGTATGGTAGGATATTGATGTATGTTTCAGGATCTTGATTGGGTTGATTCGGTTTGGTGGTCGTGTGTGGTTAAATACTCTCGCGAGGCTTGGATGTGAGTAGACTTCATTTATGATTATATCTTTTATGTCATCATATCACTTATATATATTGTATGTTGAAAGCATGAATGTGTTCTAATGTTTTGAATGATGCATTGATTTGAGAAAACCTTATGACTTTGGTTGGGCCCATCTATCTGGCTAATAGGGGGACTTAACATTGTCATAGGAGGGTTTTAGGAAAGGAAATGATTGGGGTCAACGGTACGGTGAAATAGACGTGCACTAGTAACCCCAAATAAAACATGATTGGGATCAACGGTACGGTGAAATAGACGTGCACTAGTAACCCAATGCATGTGGAATGTGGATCCAAATTGATAAGCTTTTACTTGCATCGAACTTATTATAAATGCTTGATATCTATATGTTATGAGCTTTTAATCATGCAACACATTGACATGCATACATGATATTTATTGATGAGTATTGATAGGATATTTGAATTCTATTCACTGGGCACCGTTGGCTCATCCTCATTTTCCTCTTTGAAGTCCTTCTGTCCCGAATAAGGACAAATGAGTAGTTATATCTTGAGGGCCTTGCCTGTGAGAGAATCCAAAGCTTCGATGTGACTTGAGAGGCATTTTGATTGAACTGTGTTTTAAATTATGAAGTATTATATTTTGGATTATGTAATTATAATACTTACCACATTGTAGTATGGGTGAGTTGGGACTTGTTAGATAGACCATGTGGGCATATGACGGTTTTTATTTGTACCCACAATTTTGGACTTTATGTGTATGTCAATTTTAATGGACTGTAGGGATTATGATTTTATTTATGGTTCATTTTTATGGATTATCTCTTGTTTTGGATGATTAATACGGTGGGTAGTTTTGTTTAGTACCTTTTGATATTATGTCGTTGTTTGAGATTAGGCTCGTAGGGTCTCAACCACCTCACAGGAGTTGAGGAGTGGTCGGAGATGCCTACGCCGGGCGTCCCGCCCCGGCATTCTGCACGCCATTCCCTGCGGGGTTGGTGGTCCGGGGTGCGGGGTCGCCACACAACTCCTTAGGCATAAACATGCCCAAATTGGGTCATTTAATCACAAGTAGGCCTAACTCATGATATGGTCACAACCACCAAATAAGTAGGATAATCAACCCTAATCATGCTTAATTAGACATAAATTGCATCAATTTAATGATTTTAGGCCAAAAGTGTCAAAAGCCCTTTGCGTCAAAAGCACTTGGTTCAGTGGCTACTAGGAATGCGAAATTAGACTCCTTAAGGGAGGTCTCGAGTTCGATTCCTAGGGAGGCCCTTTACTATTCATGAGGGAATAGTAGGGACAAATAATCGTTTTGATGTAGACCAGCTGCGGTTGGGTTGCTACATGGCGATAGGACAATATTATGTGGTACTATGGCTAGGCGTTCGCCCCGAGGGGGTACGCCCGCACCTGGGTAGGGGGCACACTGTGCAGCCCAGGGTGTGACAGAAAACCTCTATAGGATTCCACTATCTCGGATTCACTTACCGGGTGTGAATCAAACCATTACAATTTTCTTTTTACATGTCAAGACAAACCTATCCTTTTACGGGCTAAGGATGAACCGTCTACTTTTTTTGCGGGATAAAGAAGAACCTAAAATCCTTTTACCGGGCTAAGGATGAACCACTTCTTCCTTTTTACGGGCAAAGGAAAAACCGGTTTCCTTTACACGGGCTAAGGAAGAACCACTTGATTCTTTTCAAGAAAAAGGATAAAACTAAACCAAAATTCCAAGCTAGGAATCCTAAGTGAACTAAATCATAAATGCTTGTTCTAAATCCTTGGAACAATTACAATGAAGCACAAGATATTATAATATCATACAATACAAGATATAAAATTAAAGCTCATGGAATGAGAAACACTTACAACCATATACCTTTCATGTATCCATATTGCTCATTTGAAGGTTGTTAGAAAACATGCATGATTGATGCAAAAATGAAGCGCCAAAATCACCAAGATAAATCTTGTTCAAACTCTCTCTTTAGGTGTTTTGAAAATAAGAAGATGTGGAAGATTAAGATTAAGGCTCATTCTCTCATTTTCTCACAAAACACTCAAACTCTAGGGAATTTTGAATTTTGAAATCAAACACTTATTTTCCCTAGGAAATCAAAGGTTTTCTCTCAAGAAATTGGAATTTGAAAATTGGAGAGAAAAACCAAAAGAGAGATATTAAAAATGAAATCGATTAAACACTTGAATGATTTTTCAAAAGCTAGTTGAAAACAATTTTGTAGAAACTTGAGTTTTCTTTTTGGAAATAAGGAAAATGAAAACAATGATACAAGTATCAAAAACCCAAGTGTTGGAAACATCTCAAAATGAACTTCTCAAAGATTGAAGATGAAGACTCATGAGATTTCTTCAAAGTAGAGAGAAAACTTGAAGGATGATGAACACTTGAAGATCAAAACCTTTTTCTCTCAAATCAAAACACTTGAACTTCTGAAAACTTGTTTTGGATTTTGAAAACCAAGAGAAAATACAAATGCACAAGTTTCTAAAGATTTTGCAAAAGTTACTCCAATTGAGCCAAGGCATGTATTTATAAAAGTTTTAAAACTAAAAAAGTAGGAACCACATTTCCAAGGGTGGAACTACGTTTTTGTTTGAAAATGCCTTGAAAAATCCTCTTTGGAAATAATGCGAAAACGCAATTCAGTGTCAATTTCCAAAAATGCCCAAAAAGAGAGAAACACGTTTTTATAGGAGGAAACTCGTTTCTGTTCAAATTTCAGAGGGCTCATTTTTTTAGAAAACAAATGAAACACGTTTCTCAAGAGGAAACACGTTCTCAAGAGGAAACACACTTTTATATATCCAGATGAAAAACTTCTCTCTACACAGCAAGAAAACACGTTTCTTAAGGAAGAAATGCATTTCGGCTTACATAGAAACTGATTTTTGATTTTTCAAGATTTTTCCAAGTCCACAATATGATTTCTTGAAAACCCAAGTTCAAATAAACTTGAAAACATTGAATTTTAATCAAATTGAAGTCCATGCATGTAACACCCGTACCTTAGGATGACGCCATTTTGACCCGTAGAGTAGCCGTATACGTATCTCGACACAAGTTGGTTCGAGTGTCTTTGCATGTTTTTAAGTTGTTTAATGTGTGCGTAAAGTTTCAGAATGATCGGAGACCCGTTCGACGTCGAAACATGTTGAAAATGGTGTTTTGGATAAGTGGAGCTCGCTCCATGGAGGAAGAAGTTTCTGTAACCGATTACATCAATGGCTTGATCTCCTAGATCTGTGGTCCGATTGAGCTGAAATCTTGTCAGCTTATTCCTCTCTGATAGATATTCATTATGAACGGTGAAGAACTTGATCGGTGTTGTTTACTGTGAGATATAAGACTCCAAACACTGCTTCACGGATTTGCAGATTTTCTTGTGCAGTTTTGATCAAATGGTTGGATCTCTCAATCCCACCGTTGGATTGAGCTAAAATTTTACCAGAATATTTTTAATTGAATCATAAAAGTTCTGAATGGTTAAATTTGTGAGTCATTTTCAAGAAATTAATTATCTAAGTGAAAGTAATTATTGTAGAAAAAATAGTTCTTTTTATTTAAGTGGTTTTTTCTAACTTTCACGTGTGGGCCCAAAAATGCAACTAAACCTCTATATAAGCTATTTGAACGTGAATTTCTTCATTTTTCACTTTCAAAAAAGGCTACAGAGCTTGGGGAGTAGATAAAGAAGGGGAGAGGAGAAAAATGGGAGAAGTTAGGGTTTTTTGGTGATTTTTGCCCCAAAACACCCAAGGTAATCATTTCTTCCCCATTCTTTCTCATTTTTCTTCCTTCTGTCACTTTCCTTCATCCATGCAAACTTATTTTCGACCTAGGGTTTCTATGAATCCCAAAATTTTAGGGTCCTAGACCTAGGGTTTGCATGTATGGACTATTTTATGCTTGTTTTTCATGTTAAAGACCTTCTCTAACCTCAACCAATACCTAAGGGGTGTTTTCCATTCATGTATCCCGAAATTTAAGGAGTGGTGGAAAATCAATGTTGGACTTAGGCTTTGATTTTGTGATATGTGTATCTAGATGGTATGGGGAGTCCATAAATGATGAAACCCCCAACTTCTAACAAGAAATTGGGGGTTTAGAAATTGGAGGGGTTTCATGGATTTGACCTAAACTAGGATTTTAGACCTAGGGTTTACTATTCAAATTGCACGTGATTTATGATGAATGCATGGGTAAATATGGATGTTCCGTACTCCCAATTATTGGTTTTGATTAGTGGAAACCCTAGTGTAGAGAAATTTTGGCTAGGCTATGTAATTTAACAATTTCCTTGTAATTTGGGAAATTGCACGTGATTTAGGGATTTGCCTAAATTTGGGGATTTTGACCTAATTGATTTCAATTGATGAAATTGACTTGAAATTAGTCTAATTAACCCTATTTATGATTAAATGTTATGTATTATAGTGTTTGGATCAACCTATTGCATTCAATTTGGTTAAATGTGGGTTAATGGGGTAGTAAATGGGTGAATTGGGCAATTTGAGATTAGCCCATGTGTAGGACCATTTTAGAAATTTAATTGGCAGTTGATTTGGGTTTAAACATGGTCGATTAGCATACTTGGACTGATTTTCAGTTTTGCATAAACCATGTCATTTTCAGAATTTGTGATTTGATCTAAGTGACCCAAATAGTCCAATTGAAGATTGTGGTGCATTGGGATGATTGTGGCATTCTAGTGCTCTTTCTTGGAATTGGAAGTTAGATTGGCTAGGTCTAGCCAATCAAGAGTGAGTGTTTCTCTTACTTGTGAATTCTATATGTGGCATTGTAGTATAAAATGTTTTAAATGCTTGTATAATGTAGTATGCATGATTTATTGAATTCATGAACTGTATTTGAGCATAGTCAGTTGGGAAAACAGTTGAGTTATGTGAATTCCCTAAGCTTGAGATTTCTTATGGGATCACATTGGGCCGGCCAGGAATCCTCAGTTGTGGACCTTACAAAGGATTTCTATGGGTTGTGTATGTTAGGATTCACCTAGACATGATACTTGTCTTGGTGGGCGAATCCTATGGTTCATACAATCCATAGAAATTCTGATAGATACGGGTAAGAAGTCGATCGGGCATGGGTTTCGGGCACACATGGCCCCTGTATTGATTCTTACTCAGGAGGTGTTAGGTTGCATGCATATGCATGTTTATAAAATGGTATGCATTGTCTTGTTTATAGCATGATACATTATATTGGCATGTTACATTATATTGGCATGTATGTAATATTGCCTACGCCTATGGTTATTTAAATGGTTTTAATGATTCTTGTAATGTTTTACTTAAATGCATATATATGTTGCCACTTGTATAGAACATTGATTGAGCTTGTTGTGGCTCACCCCTCATCCTTATCTTTTCAGGATCTGATAGTGTGACGCCCCGAAAATTATTTCATTTAGCCCATAACCCAATTGCATTTTGCCCAAACTCTATGTGTTGCCTTGATATGTTTGGTGTTTGTTTGATGGTTGTTTAATGTTTGTATATTTGATGCTTGATAATGTATATAAATATGTGCATTATAAATTGTATATGGGTCATGTTAAATTAAAGTATAATGCGTGTTTTATTATTTATGCATGGGCCCATTAAACCATGAATTGATATGGGTTAGGATTGATTGAATAAAAGGATAAATGAGAATGAAAATTTGGTGTATTAAATGGATTGGAAATTTAAGATATATGGAAGCATGAGATTGGTTAAAGTACATGTGGTTGGTATGGGTAGTATGAGACCAACACATGTCAAGTTGGTGCATGAGAATGGACAAGTGTCCCATGCCCCATTTATTTTTTCCAACACATGTCAAGTTGGTGCATGAAAATGGACAAGTGTCCCATGCCCTATTTCTCTTCTCCAACACATGTCAAGTTGGTGCATGAGACCAACAAAAGTCAAGTTGGTGCATGAGAATGGACAAGTGTCCCATGCCCCATTTCTCTTCTCCAATACATGTCAAGTTGGTGCATGAAAATGAACAAGTGTCTTATGCCCCATTTCTCCTCTCCAACACATGTCAAGGTTGGTGCATGAGAGTGGACAAGTGTCCCATGTCCTACTTCTCTTCCCCAAGGAAGTCCTAGAGGGTGAGATGAGTAGAGAGAAAGGAAAAAAGAAGAGAAAGGAAAGAAGAAGAGAAAGAAAGAGAGAGTTGCTTTGAGGAAAATCTCAGCAACATTTTCATCAAAGAGGTGGATCTTGGGGATATATGGTCCGATTGAGCTCAACCTTTATCAGAAAGTTTGTAGCTTATGGTTATTCATTCTGGTCGGTGGAGATCTTGATTGGAGTTTTCTTCTAAGAGATACAACCTCTCAAACAAAGCTGGTCAGAAAGTCTGGATTTCTCGCGCAGTTTAGATCAAACTAATAAATCTACTAAATATACCGTTGGATGGATGTGATATTTGGGAATGTGGTTTAAAACTGATCTTTATGCATTATGCACGGTGGAGATGTTTATGGGGTAAGTATGTTGTGTGATATAGTCATCTGAGGTCGAGTATTTGCAGCAGGAAAGGAGAAATTATCTAATTAGAGACTTGTTTATCAAAGACGCTTATCTTTTTGGTCCACCGTTGGATTGAGCTGATTTTTGGACAAAAGGTTTTTTTCTTAACATAATTCAATATATACGGTTGATTTTGTGATTAAATATTTCTATTTGTAGATTAATACATCTGAACAAAATATCAAATGAAGAATTAGTAGGGTTGCTTGTATTAGACTTAAATTTAGAATATGAACTTAGACCTTTCCAAATAGCTTGCATGTCAACTATGTTGACCTAGTTGCCATTGTTGATAAACCCATGATGCAAAATCAGTGATATACATGGTTGAACATGGTGACCTAGTGTAAATCGGCAATATGGCCAAAGTATGGAAAAATTCATATTTTAGGGCTTTTGATGCTTTTGGCCTAGAATCATTGAATTGATGCAACTTATGTTTAATTAAGCATGATTAGGGTTGATTATGCTATTGATTTGGTGGTTGTGACCATATCATGGGTTATGCCTACTTGTGATCAAATGGCCCAATTTGAGCATGTTTATGCCTAAAGAATTGAAAATTAGTATTTTTGATTAATAGAATGGTTTATGAATGAGAACTATGCATTAGAGGCCTAAGTCATGTGATTTGAGTTGAATGAGGGATTAAATGGGATTTAGGCCTATTGTCTATATGTGGGCTGATTTAGGGTTGATGTGTAATGTCTATGTGATTGAGCATAGAAATTGATGTATGGTAGGATATTGATGAATGTTTCAGCATCTTGATTGGGTTGATTCGATTTGGTGGCCGTGTGTGGTTAGATACTCTCGCGAGGCTTGGTTGTGAGTAGACTTCATTTATGATTATATCTTTTATGTCATCATATCACTTATATATATTGTATGTTGAAAGCATGAATGTGTCCTAATGTTTTGAATGATGCATTGATTTGAGAAAACCTTATGACTTTGGTTGGGCCCATCTATCTGGCTAATAGGGGGACTTAACCTTGTCATAGGAGGGTTTTAAAAAGAAAATATTTGGGGATGAGAACGGTAATAGACGTGCACTAGTAACCCCAAATTAACATGATTGGGGATGAGAATGGCACGGTGAAATAAACGTGCACTAGTAACCCTAATGCATGTGGAATGTGGATCCAAATTGATAAGCTTTTACTTGCATTGAACTTATTATAAATGCTTGATATCTATATGTTATGAGCTTTTAATCATACTACACATTGACATGCATACATGATATTTATTGATGAGTATGGATAACATATTTGAATTCTATTCCCTGGGCACCGTTAACTCACCCTTATTTTCCTCTTTCAGGTCCTTCTGTCCTAAATAAGGACAAATGAGTAGTCATATCATAAGGGCCTTGCCAGCTAGAGAATCCAAGGCCACGATATGAGTTGAGAGGCATTTTGATTGAACTGTGTTTTATATTATGATGTATTATATTTTGGACTATGTAATTATAACACTTACCACATTGTAGTATGGGTGAGTTGAGACTTGTTAGATAGACCATGTGGACATATGACGGTTTTTTTGTACCCTTAGTTTTGGACTTTATGTGTATGTCAATCTTGATGGACTGTAGGGATTATGGTATGATTTTATTTATGGTTCATTTTTATGGAGTATCTCTTGTCTTGGATGATTAATACGGTTGGTAGTTTTGTTTAGTACCTGTTTATATTATGTCGTTGTTTGGGATAAGACTCGTAGGGTCTCAACCCCCTCACGAGGGTTGAGGACTGGTTTGAGATGCCTACGCCGGGCGTCCCGCCCTGGCATTCCGCACCCCATTCCTAGCGGGGTTGGTGGTCCGAGGTGCGGGGTCGCCACAGATAGGAAGGGGAAAGAGAAAGTTTAGCTGTGAAGCATTCCTGTACTGTTGTTGACGTAGGTGTTTAGTACTTTCCTCAATTTATTTTGATAAATTGTACTATGTAACACCTAATGATTATTCTTAACATTTAGATGAGTTTGTACTTATGGTTAAGTATATTATCTACTTTTGAACACTATGGACTTGGAGAAAAATTTTCTAATTGTCATTTTGGATATGTTTTATATGATGATCTTATATTATGTCAATGTGTTTATTGTTGTGTATTTGGGATTATGTTTTGTGTTAGAAGGCTTATCGGGATGCCGTGTATGTCGAGGGAGGATATACAAGGAGTTCTGTGTCGGTCATGACATCACGGATAGTGGGTCGTGACAATGCAAGTGTTAAACTTATTTTTGTTGAAAAGTCAAACTTTTGACTAAGTTGAAAACCGGTTTGACTAAACAAAACAATGATGATTCGGAAAAAATTTCGACTAAATATAATTATGAATGCATGCATGAAATGATTTGAAAATAAATGAGCAATATAGAGATAAGAAAGATTACAACCTAGTTCTAAGTACACTTGTAAGCTCTCATCCTTTTGTCTTCAAGTTAACGCGTCCAATCTTTTGCCTTTGACTTTGTTTGATTCACTTGAGTTAACTTGAGATCATTTGAATCTTGTATTGGCCTTTTACCTTTGATCTTTGGTGCTGAAACGTACTCAATTAAACCATTAGCACCATGGTTATAATGTTTGTCAGCATCAAATACTTAGGAGAATTCTAAGTGGAAGACCCCTTAGGTCAACACAACCCTGCTAGATTGAGCAGAGGAAGGAACTTTTCCAAGTATCGTTTTTCTTACAAGAGAAGTACACTTATCTTCAACCTAGTAAGAAGTGGGTTGGACATCTAAAAAAAACTAAGTGTTTGCAAAGGTACTATAGGGTACGAAGATTTGAACCCTATCCCCATAACATTTTCTCTTAGGTACTTAATGGATGGCCAAAAAACTTTAAGGCAGTTTGTCTATAGAAATCAAATTGTCAAACAATATCTTCTTAATGTTCAAGGGCCAGAGTCCAAAAATTCTTTTGCTAATCTTTGTGGAAAGAAAGACGACAGGTAAAACCTGTATAAGGACAAATGCCACCATCATTATAGTAGCAAAGTAAATGTGAAAATAACTCTGTTGACCTAAGTGGTTTTCTACTTAGAATTCTCCTAAGTGTTTTGATGCTAACAATATAACCATGGTGCCAATGGTTGAATTGAGCATGTTTCAGCACTAAGGATAAGTCAAAATGCCAATACAAGAGTCAACTGATTTCAAGTCAACTCAAGTGGATCAAACAAAGTTAAAGTCAAAAGCTTGGATAAGTTGACTTGAAGATAAAAGATGAGAGCTTACAAGTATAATTGGAATTAGGTTGTCATCTTTCTTGTCTCTATATTGCTCATTTATTTTCAAATCATTCCATGCATGCGTTCATGATTTTATTAAGTCAAAATGTTTTCCAAATCATCATTGCTTTGCAAAGTCAAACATGTTTTAATATTAGTCAAACTTATGACTTTCATCAAAATTGTTTCAAACACTTGCATGAACTTCAATTTGATTATGATTAGATGTTTTCTAGTGTTTTTGAACTTGTTTAATCACATGTTTTGGACCTAGAAAATTCGAAGAAAACATGTTTTTGGACTTAGAAAATTTGAAGAAAACATATTTTAAGTTTCTGTGTCAAGAGGGAAATGCGTTTCCTGTATAAGAAACACGTTTCCTTCAATCCAACGTGAATTTCTCACCTAGACAGACAGAAACGTGTTTCCTGTTTAAGAAACTCATTTCCTGTTGCTCAAAATGAAAATTTTCACATGGACAGGTAGAAACCCGTTCCCTCTGGAGAAACGCATTTCTTCCATTTTGCCCAGAATGGTGCATTTTGGAATTCAACACATAAACATGTTTCTTATGTTAGGGCGATATGAGAATTTCACACAAAAATGCCTTTCCTTAAAAAGAAACGCGTTTCCATGTGTTTTGATAGAAATTGAGATTTTAAGCAGAAACACATTCCTTGTGTTAGTTGCATAATGCAAATTTTGCGAGATTCAAATAGAAACATGGTTCTTCTTTAAGAAACGTGGTTCTTACTTTTTTGAAATATTTTTCTATAAATATGTACCTTAACTCATTGTGAGCAACTTTTGCAAAACCTTTTGAAACTTATGCTTTTATTTTGTTCTCCTCATTTTCAAAACAAAATCAAGTTTCTTCAAAAATCATTTTGAAAGAAAAAGGTTTTACAAATTGTTTTTCTTACTTTGTGAAATCTCCTGAGCTTTTGATCTTTCTTTCTTGAGAGAAATCATACTTAAGAGATTTCCTGATTTTTGAGAAACATATCCTTGATTTGAAGCATTTTGCTTCTATCTCTATTTTGGGTTTTCTCTTCAAGCTTCAATTTGAAATCTTCTTTTGAGAGAAACCTCTTAGATTCTTAGGGAAATGAGTGCTTGATTTCTAAATCTAAAATTCCCTAAGTTTAAGTGTATTTTTGAAAAAAATGAGAGAATGAACTTTAAACTCTATCTTCCGCATCTTCTCATTTTCAAAAACACCTAGAGAGAACATTTGAATAAAAAATCATCTTGGTGATTTTGGAGCTTCAAATTTTGCATTAATCACGCACATTTTTCAACATCATTCAAATGGGCAATTTGAGATCAAGAAAGGTATATTGTTGTAAGTTTTTCTCAATCCATGAGCTTTATTTCCATATCTTGTATTGATTGATTTTTAGTATTTGTACTTCATTGTAATTGTTCTAAGGATTTGAAACAAACATTTATTGTTTAGTTTTTTTGATTTGTTTCTAGTTGAAACAAGTCAAGTTAAGTGATTTTCAATCACTTGTGATTCCAAGGTTGGAATTATAGAGATAGTTGCATCCTTTCTCTTGAAAATGGTCAAATGGTTCATCCTTAGCTCGGTAAAACGATATTAGGTTCTTTCTTATCTCGCAAAAGGAAGTAGACGGTTCATCTGTAAACCCAAACACAATACATTTAAATAACGTGTCATTATATGTAAACCCAAACCCAACACGTTTAATAAACGGGTTAAACATGTTAACCTTTTATAACCCTTAAAGCTTAAACAAGTTCATTTTAATCTATTTATCATATATAAATTCTAAATTAACATATAAATCAAAAATTTAAAATCATAATTTTACAACCATATAGTAAAGACCAAATAAAATATTATAAAGTTAGAGTCTCAACACATGACATAAAATATTAAAAAGTCTTCACACATAACATAAGTCTCAACACAAAATATAATCATGTTAAACGGGTCAATTTTGGGTTTAGCAGGTCGGCCTTAAATTTAATCATGTTTAATTGGGTTTAACCTATTTTGACCCGCACCTGTTTATGCAAAACCCAAACCCGTTTATTTCGTGTCGGTTTTGAGTCGTGACCTATATTGTCACCCCTAAGGTTACATAAGCTACTTTAAGAACCGAGATTTAAAAAAAAAAAGAAAACAAAAAAAGTACATTCATTAAATGAGGTGGGCCCAATGAGAGAAAAAGGAAAAAAGAAAAAATACATACACACACGTGCACACACGTGCACACACACACACACATAAAGTGAGGCCACCAAAAAAACAAAAAATATAATACAAACCAAAAACGAGCCAAAATCTGCCGCTTTGATGAAAAAGCGAAGCACTAGCTAACCAGTGCGATGATGATGTCATGCTGACGACATCAGCGTGCATAATATTTTTTAATATTTATTTTTGCATTTTTTGGTTTTCTTCTTATAAAATTGATCTTTGGGATAATTTAAGTTATTCCAACTTTCCAAAAATCCTAGAGCCGCCAAGGGAGAACAAAAGAGCGGTGGGAAGCCTTCCTAGAGAGTTTCAAAATGCGCCTGAAGAGCGGATTTAGGATCTAAGGTAAGATTTATAGTCCTTTTTCTCTTTTCATGGTTTGGGTTAAAATCTATGGTTTTGATCTATGGAAGCAAGGGTTTTAATGATCCCTTTGCTTGTATTTAGACTTGAGTTTAATTTATTTAAGAATTTAATGGTGGAATAGACTTAGTTTACCTAGTTATGTGGTTTTAACGGGATATAACGAAGGGTTTTAGGGTAGGAACCCATGGTGGTGTAAATGTTGACCTAAGTGGTTTTCCATGTAGATTCTTCTTAGTGTTTTCATGCTAACAAATAATATAACAAATAGTTCTAATGAGTTCATCTAGTATGTTTCAGCACCAAGGTTAAGTTAAAAGGCCAATACAAGATGCATGTGATCTCAAGTCAAATCAAGTGAAATAAACAAAGTCAAAGTCAAAAGCTTGGACGAGTTGACTTGAAGATAAAAGAATGAGAGCTTACAAGTTTATTTAGAATTAGGTTGTAATCTTTCTTGATTCAACATCGCTCATTTATTTTCCAATCATTCCATACATGCATTCATATTTCACTAAGTCAAACTATTTTTAGAGAACTCAAAACTTTGACTTAAAGTCTAAAAATGTTTTAACTTATCTTTAAACTTCAATTATTCTCAATTTGATATATTTCAAATGTATTTAAGCTTAAGTTTTCAAGAAATCATGTTTTGGACTTAAAATGTCTAAAGAAAACAAGTTCGCTAAGTTCTATGCAATAAGAAACATGCTCCCACTGGGAGAAAGTTCCTATTGTCTAAAAATGATTTTTCACTTTGGTAGGCAGAAACGCGATTCTTTAAGGAGAAACACGTTTATTGTTTTCTAACTAGAATGAGTGTTTTTTTTCTCAGAAGCCAAAAACACTTTTCCTCCAGTAGAAACATGTTTCGTGCTTTTCTGGCAGAATGGGTGATTTTGCTCTGAAACGCATTTTCATGAACTGAAACGTGTTTCTTACTTTTTGGACAAAATGTTAATTTTATGCTTTTACCTTGTGGAACGCATTTCCACTTTTTGCAAACGTGTTTCGTACCTTTTGATGAAAAAATAGTAATTTATAAAATGATCAATTAGTTGCTCTTGTAACGCTAATAGTAAAAAAGCCAAGTTGAGAGCTTTTTTTTTTTTTTTTTTTCTCTCTCTCACTCTCCCTTTTTGGATTTTCTCTTCAATCTTAGAAATTAGAATCTCTTTTTTGAGAGAAACCTCTTTGGTTTTTAAGGAAGAAAATGTGGTTTGATTTTTGAAATAAAAATCCTCTTGATCCAAAATGTTTTTGTGAGAAAATGAGAGAATGAGCTTGAAACTTCATCTTCTTTGTCACACACAAAAATAAACAAGGAATTAAGTAAGCGAAAAACCAAGGAAAAGCCAGAAGTTAGACAACAGTTTGCCTCCTGCATCCAGGAGTCAAGCAATAGGGAGTTCCCTCCCAACAACATTGAAGATCGACTATGATATATGGAAGAACATATTTCAACCCTGGTCGACGTACAAAGATATCTGCTAAACGCAGTGGTTGCTAACACCACCCGTCAATTGGATACCATGGCTATGAGGACATGGGATCAACCCCAAACTATCCAAGTCGTGGAGGGATCAAGACATCATTCGTCTATAGACGCGATCCTTGGGGAAACAAAATTAACCTTGGTGGAGGAGATCAAGAATGCCACTTTGCCCAACTTGATCAAAATTCCCCAAAAAGAATTGTATGATGGGAAGAAGAACCTGATTAACCACCTGACCAAATACAAGTCCTGGATGAAGCTGTATGGGGAAACTGATGAGAGGATCAAAATTCACCAAAAAAACTTGTATGATGGGAAAAAGAACTTGATTAACCACATGACCAAATACAAGTCCTGGATGAAGCTGTACGGGGAAACTGATCAGAACTTCTTTCTGGCTTTCCAACATACGTTGACCAACGCAGTCTTGAGTTAGTTTCAAGGGCTACCGCCTAAATTGATCCATTCTTTTGACCAGCTTGGACGTTCGGTAGAAACATTGTGGGGCTTCGTGAAATAAGGAAACCCTTCACGCACCTTCTGTTAGTCAAATAAGGGAAAGAAGAAACCCTTAAGGACTACATCTTGCGCTTTGCACACAAGGCATCCCAGGTGGAAGGATACTCATCCGACGTAGAATTGACCACCACGATGGTAGGATTCCAAGCAAGCAGATTCTGGTGGTCTTTAGCCAAGAACCCGGCTAAGAGCTATGAAGAGTTGCTCATCCGAGCCAAGAAGTACATGAACGCTGAAGAGATAAAGATGACGAGGGATATCCAGACCAAGGACGGGGCACCCTCGAAGAAAAGAAAAGAAAAAGAAGAAAAGGGAAAGGGCCTGGAGAACACCAAGCACCCACAAGGGGAACCCTGACTCTTACGATTTAGGTTGGCGTACGCCCCGCTCACAGTCCCTGTCGAGCAAATCCTAATAGAGTCAAAATGCCGAAAGCTTATACGACCTCTGAGCCCCATGAGAACATATGCATAACGGAGAGATTGAACTAAGTACTGCAGGTACCACCGTGACCATAGTCACACCACTGCTGACTGTTATGACTTGAAAGATCAAATCGAAGACTTGATTAGCCGACAATAGCTGAGGGAGTACGCGGCAAATGTGGTTAACCCCTGGCAAACAGGGACATGCCTCCCCGACCTTCGCAACTGGCCGCAAAAATCCACACCATCTGGGGCGGATCGATCTTGGGTGGTGATTCGAACAGAGCGAGAAACACAGCCCCACAGGGCATGAAACCCACCCCTCTACTCACACTTTGCCTTTAGCCTGAGAAAAGAACCATAAAAGGATCTGCACGTCATCACGTTCACTAACGAAGATGCTCGCAGACTCCACTTCCCGCACGCGGACGCCTGGTCGTAACCTTGTACATCGTGAACCACAAAGTTCACAAACTGCTGATCAATGAGGGAAGTTCGGCAGACATACTGCTCAGCTCGACTTTCAAGCGTATGAGCATAAAAGACTCACGCCTATAGTCATCTTTGACCCTCTTGATTGGATTCACCAGCGACTCGGTCAGCCCTAAGAGAATGATAATTTTCCTCTTAATGGCAGGGGACTTCCTATTCCAATCCATGGTCATGACTAATTTTTTGATGGTAGACTGCCCCTCTATATTCAATGGGATCATCGGATATTCGACCCTCAACGAACTGAGAGCAGTGGCATCAACATATCACCTGGCCCTGAAGTTCCACGCAGGAGAAGGGATCAAGATCGTGTGAGGCGATCAGAAAGATTCAAGAGAATGCTATGCACTGGCCCTTCAGAAAGGCGACCGACTGGTGATCGAGGTGTAACGCTACGTGAAGGCCAAGAGGACCTGAATGGGATAGGTTCTTAGAAACTAAGGGTTGTTCTCTACTTCCGAGGGCGATGTATTTATGGCTAAATAATGAAAAGTTTGAATAAGGCCTGATGATGTATCAAAATTTTTTAAATAAACAAACCTTGAGTATTACTCTGAAATTTTGGATAGAGTATTACATCCCAACGTGAGCTATACACGTATCAAATAGCAAAGGCCACAGGCCATAGGCCCCAGAGTGAGCTGTACACGAATCAAATAGCAAAGCCCACAACCCCCAAAGTAAGTTGTACACGAATCAAATAGTAGAAGGCCATAGGCCTTAACGTGAGCTGTGCGCATACCAATTAGCAAAGGCCACAGGCGTCAAAGTGAGTTGTACACGAATCAAATAGCAAAGCCCGTAGGCCCAACGTGAGCTATACATGTATCAAATAGCTAGGGCCATAAGCCCAGCATAAACTATACAACCGCCAAAGAACGAGGGCCATAGGCTCAACATAAGCGACACTTGTGCAAGGCAACAAGGACAACAGGCGGCCCAAACAAACGAAATGTCTAGAGCCTGCAAATCATGCAGATACAAGCTTCGGAGGCCATCCATCTCCCGCGTGCGAAGAAAAAAAAGCAAACGCATAAGGATAAAGATGATCGAAGAGACGAGACCACTTCCAGAAACACTCATGAGGATGAAGAAACAAGAATATAGAAACACATAGTCAAACACACCCACATGCACAAAGAAATTACCTTAAATAGACAAACAATAAATTTTGAATAATGAGTCAAAGGTGCCAACGGTAAAGATATTGTCAGAAGTCGCCAACAAAGTTAGGGTCGCAAATACTCGACTCGATAGTCAAAACTAACAAAACAATCCAAATAAAACATTAACCAAAATAGAGAAAGTAAAAGCCTGCACCGTCAAGGCCGTTAGGCATTGCTCTTTGCCTCAGGATAGTCCTTACCCAGAAAGTCGAGAATACCAGTCGAGATGACAAAACTCTATCACTGACCGTAGGTCCTTCACAGTACCCCTGGTAGTTGGCCTTCTTGCCTACTCTTGCTACCTCATCCTCATGTCTAGCGCGCGTGTTGTCCATCATATGGAGAGCTTCGACAAGCTTAGCTTTGTTGCGCTCAGCCTCTTGATGAGCTATGGCAGCATCCCTCTCGCTCTCGACAGCCCTAGCAGCATGCTCTTTGACTAACCTTCGCTACTTAGATAGGTGTTGACCACAACCATCTTGCACCTCTTTCAGCTTCACGTTCGACTTCTCGCGAGCAATGCTCCTCGCGTAAGTTGCCTACAAGACATCAACACACGTTAAGGTCTCAAAGAAGTAAACTCACAAAAATGAAAAGGAAATAGAAAAGGTGCACCAAGGAAAATCACCTGAGTGAGCTGAACGATCGTATTCTCCCATAGGGGCTCCAGCTCGGTGACCCAGATCTGCTGAGCCTTCGTGCTTCTAATACTCACTTTAGAATTTCGGTTCACATATTCGACATACTCCTCAACCTCTTCCGTGGGGATAGGACCCACAGACCCCGGGTAAGCTACTTTCTTCTTTTTCTAAGGCGAAGAACTAGACAAAGCCTTATTCTTTCCTTTCCTCGATGATGGGGCTGGAGGAGCCCAGCTGGTCGTAGGATCGAAAATCGGGAGGCGGATTTGACTTTGATAGATTGGGCGAAAGCAAGACCATAGGCCTTCCAAACCAACCATTGTCGAGCAAACAACAATTTGGCTTCATCCGTCACAACAGGCGGAGGGGACGTCCTCAACATGGACTGAGGGCGATTAGGAGCCCCTGAGGGATTTGAGGAACCAGACATTGGAATGATTGTGAGAAAGGCAAACGATTAGCAAAAAAAACAAAAAACACTAAACACGACACAGGATAACGACAACCGCCCAATTCATGACGAAGGGGACTAGAATCGACAACCACCAGCAAGGCTGTGAGGCGATTAGAAGCAATCAACTCAACAAAAACATGCTTGGAAGCCCGCAGGATGCGCAAGTAATCAATCCTCTCTTCCAATTCTACAGAGATATGAGAGCGACGCATATTAGCTATATACAATAAAGGTGAACCAATGAGAATGAAAAAGCTAAGCATAAACAGAGATATCCAAACACCATCCCCTTTGCCTTCCCAGCAAACAAAACCTCTGGTGAATTCGGGGCTTTAGACTCTCATCCACCGAATCCCCGCTAATTGTTACATGCAAAACTGCAAGCGAACGGTGTCAAGTTATAATATAATCCGATAAGATATCGAGTATCATCCTCAAGGATTATTACTACACTATCTATCAAGTTTTAACTCTAATTTTATCTAGATAATCGAATTCGAGTGATTAAGTGAATAACACAATTAAATAACTAGAAAATAAACCAAAACAATGCAATGTAGAATAAGAGAAATCAATAGTAGAAACGTCTAGAGGTTCAATCTCACCACCCTCTCAACTATGCATGAATATGAGATTATCATCAACTCAATTTCCTTGTTTATAAGTCGAAAACCCTAACCTTACTAACTCCCTCTCTCGAGCACTAGTTAGAACATGCTATTAGAATTCTAAGTTTAACTCTTTCGATGAAAACCCAAAACCCTAATAACTCATTAAGATCTATGGTTCTCATCATTAACTTCAAGGGATATTTCGATCTCCTCTCGGTCTCATGATCACCCAGGTTATATCTTCCTTGTTCCAACCCAAAATACCCCCTCTCGGGCACCTATTTCAAGTCTAGAATCATTTAATTCGTGATCAAGAGATTAAAAACATTAAACCCAAAAAACATAAATAAACTAGAAACTTTATTGACAATAATCAAAACAATAAAACCTAAAGCATAGTATCGAGTTTGGATTGATTTAGACCTCTAGGTAGAGGATTTAGTTCATGAATAAAGACATGAAAGAATGAAATAATATATTGAACATGAATCTAAAACCAGAAAAACCAAGTAGAAGGAAGGGAAGTCGTAGGAGAATCTTCACAATCTTCAAGCTTTATCTGTTTCTCTACTTCAAACTCTAACAGTCTTCTTTGCTTTTCACTTATTTTTCTCCTCTTATTTTCATCCACCTTTCTCTTCATAGTGTTCTATTTATAATCACGAGTCCATAGAAACAAACCACGTCCAATTCAGAGTTGAATTGAGGAAGTTATGGCTGAAATACCACGTCCAATTCAGAGTTGAATTGAGGAAGTTATGGCTGAAATACGCAAAACTAGAAACTTTCCAAAAACTAACAAGGCCTGACAATGGGCGCCATGACGCCAAGTTTCTGTTTCATTCCACCACCATGTGACGACTTGGGTGCCACAGCGCCTAGTTGCTGGATTTTTTTACTGTTTCCACCACTCTCTTGTAGACTTAGCCAATTTTTCGTGTCTTTTTGTCTTGATTTGCACATGTATCTTCAAGCAAACTTCATGGAACTTGTTTCCAACTTCCAAGTCCACTTTAGGTCTATCAAAACATCTTCAAAACAACCCAAATCAAGTAAGTATCATGCTTTAATGATCTCATGAACCAACCTATAAAAATTCAAACCGAAATAATGCAAAAACACCAAAATGTAACTAAACTATCAAATAACGTAATTTCTGATAACTAACTTAATATATGAACTAAATACCATAAAACACCTAAAACATGCTCTAACATATATTCTAAATACCTACTTATCAAACACCCCAAAACTTAAGACTTTGATCGTCCTGAGTAAAGAGAAAACAATACAAAAACTCAATAAACAAATCAATCAACAATCTAGCATCCTATTGTCAAACAAATTAAAATTTGATTCAAAATATAACATGCAATATCATCATTATGGCGTCTAAGATACATTAAAAGATAATAACTCATCAGAAAATTTCAAGAGTGTTAGAGATGTCTAGATTTTCAATCCAACTCCTCACGTAACCTCATTTTCCATTCTCAAACATACCATCACATAGTCAATCTCATAAAATCATTCATGAAATTTATAGATAAATGCAAGCAAGTATAAAGTGTAAGTGATCTCAAATAAATAAATAAATATATATATAAAGTGAATCCCATAGGCAAATCTTTCATACCACTCTTCACTAATGTAAATCACATGCCATTTAGAATCAACAGGTCTTTCAAACGTTGTAATGTCAGGCCAAGGTTCAAAGGTAGGGAAAATTAGAAAATTTTAGCTCAAAACGCCGTATACACTTTAATCGTTTACAAACATCCAAAACATTACAATTAGAACCAAAAACCTAATTTCAAGACATATGCCTGCTTCACATAATACCCGCTTCACATATTCCACTTTTTTTTTTCATTCACTCCCCATTCTTGCATTCTTTGCTCTTTTTTATTTTTATTTTTATTTATATATATATATATATACTACACCCCCAAACTTGTTTCTTTTCATAACATGGGCATAACATCCTTTTCTTTTTTTTTTCATCATTCATTTTTTTTTCTTTTTCTAAGAAGCTCATAAAATAAGCAAACTTACAACTCAATAGTACTTCACTTCATCACCTTCCTTTCATACTTTTATTCCCACTTTCAACCCTCAAAAAGATAACACTCCAACATAATCATTTGTAGCAGTGGCAATTGCTTCCACCCACTCTGAAATGTAGTCAACCGCCAAGAGAATATATGTCTTCCCACATGAAGAGGGAAACGATCCCATGAAATCTATACCCCAAGCATCAAATAACTCTACCTCCAAGATATTGGTCAATGGTTGCTCATGACCCCTCGAAATAGTACCAAGACATTGGCAACGGTCACATGTTTTCACATAAGCATATCTATCTCTAAACAATGTGGGCCAATAGAACCCACTATGAAGAACCTTAGCCGCTGTCCTTGTAGTCCCAACGTAAGCACCATATGGAGAAGAATGACAATCATGGAGAATGGCTTTTACTTCCTCCTCTGGTACACACCTCCTAACGATTTGATCATTGCACCTCTTAAATAGCAAGGGATCATCCCAAAAGTAGAATCTCACATCATGTAAAAACTTATTCTTCCTTGCATATGATAGATCCAGAGAGAATACACCACTAGCTAAGTAGTTCACTTAATCGACATACCATGGAAGTTTGGCGAATAGCCCATATAATTGCTCATTTGAAAATGTTTCCACAATTAGCACACCATCTTCTTTCTCATCTAGTTGTAGCCGAGATAGGTAATCCACAACTACGTTCTCACTCCCTTTCTTGTCTTTAATCTCCATGTCAAATTCCTGAAGCAAGAGGACCCATCGAATCAACTGAGGTTTTGCATCCTTCTTCTCAAACAAGTAGCGGATGGCGGCATGGTCAATGTAGACAATCACTTTAGAACCAATGATGTTAGGATCTAAACTTGTCACAAGAAAAAACCACCGCTAGCAATTCCGTCTTGGTAGTAGTGTAGTTTTGTTGGGCCTCATTAAGTGTTCTACTCGCATAGTAGATGACCCGGAACATCTTTTTTTTTTTTGCCCAAGAATTGCTCCCAAAGCTTAATCACTCGCATCACACATGATCTCAAACGATTCACTCCAATCCGGTACCACCATGATAGGTGCTGAAATCAAGTCCTTCTTTATCCAACCAAAAGCTTCCTCACAATGCTCATCAAACACAAAATGAGTCTCTTTCTCAAGTAAGTTGCAAATGAGCTTTGTTATCTTGGAGAAAGCTTTGATGAATCTTCTACGAAAACCCCCATGCCCCAAGAAACTTCTTATGTCCTTCACATTCTTTGGATGTGGAAGCTTTTCAATAGTCACACTCTTGGCCTTGTCTACCTCAAGTTCCTTGGACGAAATCCGGTGTCCAAGAACAATATCTTCATGCACCATGAAGTGACACTTTTCCGAATTAAGCACAAGATTTGTCTCTTCACACCTCTTCAACACAAGGGAGAGGTTATGCAAACAATGATCGAATGAGGACCCAAACACTGAAAAATCGTCCATGAAGACCTCCATGATGTCCTCCACCAAATCAAAAAATATAATCATCATACATCGTTGAAAAGTCGCCGGTGCATTACATAATCCAAACGACATACGCCAAAATGCAAAAGTACCATACGGGCATGTGAATGTAGTCTTTTCTTGATCTTCTGGGGTGATGGCTATTTGATTGTACCTCAAATACTTGTCTAAGAAGCAATAGTAGTGGAAACCTGTCAACCGATCAAGCATTTGATCAATAAAAAGAAGGGGAAAGTGATCCTTCCTTGTGGCTTTGTTGAGCTTCCTATAGTCGATACAAACTCTCCAACCCGTGACTGTTCTTGCAGAAATCGGCCATTCTTCTCATTCATCACCACAACCATACCACCTTTCTTTGGTACCACTTGGACCGGACTCACCCATGGACTATCCGAAATGGCGTTATGATTCCCTTATTGAGCCACTTCAAGATTTCAGCTTTAACAAACTCTTTCATAGGTGGGTTTAGCCTCATTTGTTGCTCAATTGAAGGCTTGTAAGATTCCTCCATCAAGATCTTATGCATACAAATTGAAGGAGTTATCCCCTTGATGTTAGAAATTGACCACCTCAAAGTGGACTTGTACTCTCTCAAGATGCGCAATAGCTTCTCCTCCTCCACACTAGACAAAGTCGATGATATGATGACTGGCACAATAGAATTCTTACCCAAAAATGCATAGCGAAGATGCTCTGGTAAGGGCTTCAACTCTAGTGAAGACTTTACTATCTCGGGTGGTGAAGAAGCTTCAATATCTTCTGCTTTGGTGGTTGTACTCTCAAGATTGTGGGCCTCAAGAGCTAAGGCATAATGCTGGACATCATCATGAACCGCCTCATTTCTAGATATCGAACTCACAAGACACTTCTCTAAAGGATCTCATGGTGTAGCCTCATCATGGACCTCGGTCACAAATGCATCAATTACCTCTGCTACATTAATTCGGTGACATGTATTCCCCTCCGATGGGAATTTAAAAGTCTTGTATACGTTAAACAACACTTCTTCATTATTCACTAGCAAGATAAGCTTGCCACGTTGCACATCTATCAAAACTCTCTCTGTAGCTAAGAATGGTCGCCCAAGTATAAGAGGAATATCTCCATCTTCTTCCATGTCCAAAACTACAAAATCCACCAAGAAGATGAACTTGTCCACCTTTACTAGCACGTCCTCAATGATACCCCGAGGGTATGTAAGTGATCGATTTGCTAGTTGCAAAGATATTGTAGTTGACTTTACCTCGCCAAGCCCCAATTTTCTGAAAATGGACAAAGGCATCAAGTGAATGTTTGCACCTAAATCACATAAAACAATATTGAAATTTAAAAAACCAATGGTGCAAGGTATAGTGAAACTCCCTGGATCTTTTAGCTTTTGAGGAAGCTTTTTCTGTAAGATGACACTACACTCTTTAGTAAGCTTCACCGTCTCGAATTCCTCTAGATTTCTCTTCTTTGTCATCACATCTTTTATGAACTTGACGTAGTTTGGAATTTGCTCCAATGCATCTGTAAAAAGGATGTTAATGTGAATGATTTTGAAAATTTCAAGAAACTTGGCAAATTACTCATCAAGCTTCTTCTTTTGAAATCTTTGAGGAAATGGAATAGGAGTTATGAGTTTAGGAGGGTTATCCGTGAAAGTAATAGAACTAGGCTGGTATGGCCTCTCTTGTAGCTTTTCCCCTTTGATGACTCAACTTCCTTCTCTTTACTCGACTCGATCTCTATGCTTGGCTCGCCATGTACATCACTAGGTGTTTGTGATGATGTGCTTGGGCTAGAATCAACCTCCTTTACTTCCTTTCCACTTCAAAAGCTAATGGCTTGGCATTGCTCTTTCGGGTTCACCTCAGTGTTGCTAGATAGTGATCCCCGTTGTTGGGCATTCATGTTTGAAGCTAGTTGCCCTACTTGTACTTCCAAATTTTTGATAGATTCCCTAGTTTTCATCATAAACGAACCCAACATATCTTTTAAAGACGACTACTTTTCTTGAGATTGTAGAAATCGGGTGAAAGTTGTAGTGTATTCCATGTGTTGGCATAGGAGAAATTCTCGTCATTTCTGATGCTTGGGTGGTACTGATTTGGAACACCTTGATTTCCTCTGTAGTTGTACCTCGATTGTTTATATATTGAACTTCCTCCTCATGTGCCTCATTCCCCGAAGAGGCCATTTGTAAAGCCGCCGCTTTCTTAATAGACGGTTGTGCATTTTGAGTAGTAAGCACAACAAGATGGTTGGCGATGCTTGATATTTGTACAAAAAGAGACTTAAATGGGTCAACTTCATGTAGGTCAGCTGTGTAATACCCAAGGATTTCACCAAAAAAAAAAAAAAAAATTTATCGTTCGGGCAACCTGCTCGAACGTTCAGGTGCCAATCTCTCTATATAAACACCCTCCCCCTCCTCATTTCTCACACCAAATTCACTCTAAATTGTGATTTTCTTCTCCTTTCCACTCATTCTGAGTTTTTAATCTTTTGAGACTCTTTTTCGAGACTCTCTGTGCGGCGCAACGCGGTTCTGTCCGGAGGAAGGCACCAGATCTGAAAGAAGAAGTTTTTATCTGAAGGTGGGGAACGAAACATAGGTTTGCGTGTTTTATAACTTTTATTAAAGTTTACATTCATTTATTATTATGTCTACCATTCATTTACCAGACCAGTAGACTAAACCAGTTCATGCATTGACATCATACATATCACCACCTAGGGGCGTATGTGGTTTATGATTCATAGAATAGTTAGGAGCGATGCTCGCTATTCATCATATTTCTCTGGAGAGGGACGTACCATGAGAACTTGGCTACTGCTAGGGAGGCACATCTGTACGTGAATCCAGAGCGTCGTTCCTGAGGAGGGACGTTCAATGAGAACCAGGCTATTCCCGGGGAGGGACATCTGTACGTGAACTCAGACAATGTACAGTCATTAAACCATTAAGAGACGGTGTCATGCATACATACATATTGATTGATTATGATGCTCTCATGTGTATTTAAGATATTTGATTATGATGTGTGCTTTATTAATTGTTATACTCACGAACTATTTTACCCACTGAGCGCATTAAGCTCACTCTATTATTATCCAATTTTTTACAGGAAATTAAGGTGGATTGGGTGCAGGTTTGTAGGGCCCACATTTTTTACACTTTGTATTAATTTATTGGGGATTTTGGGAGAATGTTCCCTTGAGTATTACATGTACGAATACATTCTGAATTTAATGAAATCAGACTTGTACTGAATTGTATTTCCGCTGCGTACTCTGCTGCCATTGTGATAATTCCAAATGCGCGCCCCGTCTGTGAGTGTACCGCCGGTTTAGGCATGTCCGGGTGGGGTGTGACATTTAATGGTATCAGAGCATATGGTCCACGGCCCGCCCAAGTACACCAAATTAGGGGAAGAAAATTTTTATTAGATATATATATCTCTAGAACTATATATATATATCAATTATATATAGTTGAGATTTATATTAAATATATATCTAGAAAACTATATATTGTTTTTATATAGTTTAGATTTAAATATATATAGTTAAGATTGATGAAAACTATATATATGGTTATGATTAAATATATATAACTATATATCTATGTATATATGAGATATATATATACCATGTTGCTAATGGGAAAATTTGGATGAAATTTTTATTAGATATATATATATCTCTAGAACTACATATATATATATCAATTATATATAGTTGAGATTTATATTAAATATATATCTAGAAAACTATATATTGTTTTTATATAGTTTAGATTTAAATATATATATAGTTATGATTTATGAAACTATATATATATGGTTATGATTAAATATATATATCTATATATCTATGTATATATAAGATATATATATACCATGTGGCTAATGGAAAAATTTGGATGAAAAATTTTATTAGATATATATATCTCTAGAACTATATATATATATATATATATATATATATATATATATCAATTATATATAGTTAAGATTTATATTAAATATATATCTAGAAAACTATATAAATTTTATATAGTTTAGATTCAAATATATAAATAGTTATGATTTATGAAACTATATATATATGGTTATGATTATATATCTTTAGGACTATATATATATTTGAATTATATATAGTTAAGATTTATATTAAACTATATAGTTTATATATAGTTTAGATTTAAATATATATATAGTTATGATTTATGAAAACTATATATATATGATTATGATTGAATGTATATATCTATATATCTATGCATATATGAGATATATATATCATATTGCCAATAGAAAAATTTGGATTAAATGATGGCATAAACAGTGAGAAAAAAATAGAGAATATTGTCCAATTGACAAAGAATAAATCTTAAAAATGTTAGGAATATATTTTGTGTTTTTCACAAATTTATTTTCCTTTCAGGAAAGAATGGCCTCAAGTGAAGGAGCGACTTCCAGTAGTAGGGAACCAATTCCCATTAGACTTAAGGAATTGTCCAAAAGGGATGTTATGACTATGAGGAGTATCGACAATAGAGATCTCCGCCTCCGTCCGATCCTTCACGACAAACTCGCAACTTTGGGGTGGTTGAACATAACAAAAGTTGAGGGCCACGTCTCCTGCAACTTGATGAAATCCTTTTACGGAGCCATGAATTGCGTGAGACTCCAAGAAGATGAGATCAACCCTGTCTTGGAGACAACAGTCAAGGGAACAAAGATTTCTATCAACGTCGAAATTATTGCACAACTTATGGAGATCCACACGAACCCCAGACATTTGTAGAGATCGCAGAATCCAACGAATAGTTGTTCAATTCCCTCACCAAAGAACCTTACACTCAATCGACGTACACCAACCTCCCAAACAATCTCCTTAAACCATCACTTGCCGGCCTTGGAAAGATCGTATTCGACAACATCTTGCCAGAAAGGGGGACTAGAGGCACTATGTCATGGGCTCAACTTCTTGTGTTATATTGCATAGGGAAGAAAATTAAGGTCTCCCTACCTCACATCATCAACCAACAAATGTTGAGAGTGATTCAAAACCCTTTGAGAAAGGATCTCCTCGGCTACGGAGTCTTGATCATGAGAATGCTATATGAGGCAAACATCAACACTTTTGATAAGTCTTCAAAGCAGATCACTGAGACGGTTACAACATCCTCTATCTTGAAGACATATGTCACAAGTGGAGGGGTAACTGACGAGGAAGTATTCAGCGCGACGTTAGGAAATGCAGAAAGAATGAGAGACGAACATGGACGTTGTCATCAAAAAGGTCGATGCAAGATTCCTGTCAGGGAAGTACCAAATAACGAGCCAAACCATAATCCTACGTCAAACCCAGCCCCGAATAATGATCCAATCGATCGAGTATTCACTAAGGAAAATTTATTTGCCAACCTAAATCAACCTCAACCAAATCAAGATAGACAAAGTGCTCAAGTAAATCCACCAACCTGGAACGTGCCAACTCAAGGCAACACTTCGTACCAAAGGTTTCCAACTCTTGAGGTACAGTATCGGCCAGTTCCACAAGTTCCTGTTAACCAACAACAACAGAATTGGGCGGCACCAAGTTATGGAAGACAGGACATCCCAATGAGCCCATTATTTCAAGACTTTTCAACCCAAGCATATTCAAATGTCCAAGGGGTTCCAGTTAGGGGATCCTCGTACAATCAAAACAACTACCCCTCACCGATGAGTCACCCGTACAACCAATACTTTTCACCAATGCCTATGGCCTACCCTCCACCTATGGGACAATCGACCCATCAACCATCGATGGGACAAT
Organism: Paratinospora sagittata; assembly: GCA_035771175.1. Lineage (NCBI taxonomy): Eukaryota > Viridiplantae > Streptophyta > Magnoliopsida > Ranunculales > Menispermaceae > Paratinospora > Paratinospora sagittata. The sequence continues at coordinate 21,036,651 of CM069610.1, forward strand.
CGACTAACCCATTCGAACAGTTAAATGTAATCGTATCCAATATTGCTGAGATAAATGAGACTCAAAATGATATGTTAAAACGTATGCAAAACTTCGAAGAACAACGAGCAAATTCTCAACCTTCTTGTAGTAGTCGCTCTGTACCTAGCAGGAGGTCTAGGAGGAACGGTAGTATGCAGGAAAATCAAGATTGATTATTGGAATTGTAAACTTTTCTTTTATATATGAATGAGAATGTTTTGTTTAAGACTATCTTTGGTGGGCTGACTTACAACCATTCTTTCTTTTGTATCACTAAATTTGGAGTGGTATGGGACACAACAAAATTTGAGGATACTAAACAAAATGTGAAAGTAAGAAAACCCACGACCTTGTATGAAAAGAAACATTTGGAGAAAGTTTCATTACTAATATTATCACTAAGTTTACACGGTATGGGACGAGTAAATTTGGACGATACTATTAGTGAACTACTATTCAGCCGATGTTTTATAGAGACCGTGTTCATACAACTTAACTTGGTTAACACCCTTATTACCAAAGTCATGTGGTATGGGACACACGAACTTGGATAATAATCGAAAAGACTAAGAGTAAGAGTTTGAATGCATAAGATTTCGATAGAATGTTAGATCAGGATATAACCGAGGCAAATCTTAGAATTCTTATGACTCGTATGGATTTTCAATGAAATATATATGTATGTTCACAAAAACCAGAACCAAATCATTTGAAATGCTTGAAAAGTTTTATACTTATTATATAAACATTCTAACCATGTTTTACCCCATGGCCAAACATACGAGGCACATAAGATTCTTTGATTCCTCAACAAAAATCTTACACTATACTTAGAAAAGTATGTGGTTTATATATTGCAGTACTCTCAAAATTATTGTTGAGCATACCATAACATTATACTTGGCTACAGTTCCTAAATCATGGTTTTATTTTCTCCTTGCCAGTGAGAAAATGCAAACCAGGAAGAGAGGAAGGCCACGTACTGTCCGTCCAGCAGAGGAGGCACCTCCTGAGATACAGAACCAGGAACAGCTGCCTCCGACGACAGCATAGGACATACCCGACACTGCCACTACGTCTGGGCAGGCAGTGCCACCACAACCTACACACTTGGCCATGCCTTAAAGTATGGAAGTCTTCTTCGCCGGATTGATTGATGCGATGAATGTAAAAGTTCAGACGGCCGTTCGTGAGACCGCGACCAATCAGGTTGCCACTATACAAGCACCTGTGAGATCTGGGTCAGTGACTCAAACCGACCAGATTACGAAGTACAAGAGGCTACAACCTCTTACCTTTGCTGGAGCATTGATGTTGAACAGGTACAAAAGTGGCTGAATGAGTAAAAGAAGGCTCTCGATGCAATGGGAGTCAATGAGACTCGAAAGATTCCACTAGCGACCTACCAACTTGTAGGTGGAGCTAACACATGGTGGATAATAGTAAAGGAGGACCCAAGGGTCAACACCGCGGATATGACTTGGCAACAGTTCGAGTCAATGTTTATTGATGAGTATTTTCCCGGCGCTGTGAAGAGGCAGAAGCGCCAGGAATTCGCTAAGTTATACCAAGGCAACATGACCGTCAGGGAATATGCTGGCAAGTTCATAGAATTATTGGTCTACTCTATCTCCACCATCTCCATGGAGCAAGATAAGACTGAGAAACTCTATAATGGCCTTCGCTCTAATATTCGACAAGCCTTGTCGATCTTGGATCTCAAGATTTACAAGGAGGTCGTTAACAAGGCCATGAGTTTTGAGCAAGAGAAGATCGCGCAAGAGCGGAGAATCAATAGGGAAAAATGGCCTGCAACGTTTTCCCAACAAGACTCACAACAGGGCAACAAGAAGAAGACATACAATAACCAAAACCCAGCCCTCCCAGTCCCTTTTAAGAAGAATGAGGCCACAACCCCTGCGGCTGCACCATCTAACCCAAACCATAAGGGTTTTTGCAATCGTAGCCGAGGTGGCCATTATGGAAGGGGAGGCCGTCAAAACGGCAATGGCAGAGGTGGTGGTCAGCACCACAATCAGCATGGCCAACAGAACCATCCGCAGTATCGGCAGACGTGTTACAACTGCGGCCAGAAGAGCCATGTAAAATATGTCTGTCCGCACCTTCAGCAACCTATTCCCGTTGTTCCAGCCCAACAAGCACCACCTACTGCTAATGCCCAACCCAGGCAGAACCAGCAAAACCAGGGTTGCGCATTTGCCATCACTCAACAACCCCTCCCAGACAACAATGTAGTCGAAGGTACATTTTCCTTGTTCAATACATTGATGCATGTCTTGTTCGATTCGGGTGCTACGCATTCTTTTATATCGTCTGCATTGGTAAGACATTTAGGGTTGCATCCTGAACCCACAACACTCACACTCCATGTCACATCACCATTAGGATCTGGTACTGACGTGAAATTGCAGTGTTCTCAATGTGAACTTCGAATATCAGAATAAATCATATATGTAGATCTTTTGTGATGGACATTGAAGAGTTCGACATCATCCTTGGCATGGACTGGCTCGCACCACTGAATGCAAAGATCGATTGTATGAAGAAACAAGTTCAGTTAACTTTGCCCACGGGGGACTTTGTCAAGATTTAGGGAACAAGGAAATGGAAGTGGGAGAACATCGCAATGGATTTTGTTACGGCCTTGCCTCAAAATAATAAAGGGCAAGATGTTATCTGGGTTATCATTGATAAACTTACAAAGTTTGCACACTTTCTGCCAATAAGGTTCACGGATAACCCCGCCAAACTTGTCGAATTATATGAAAGAGAGATCGTACGCCTCCATGGCATACCACTCACGATCGTCTCTGATCGAGACCCTCAATTCACATCAAACTTTTGGAAAAGCTTGCAGAGTAGAATGTGATCTAAGATCACCATGAGCACAACCTTTCATCCTCAGACTGATGGGCAGTCAGAGCGTCTTATCCAAATCTTAGAAGACATGTTACAGTGTTGCATTTTGGACTTTAATGACGGATGGGCAAAGTATTTACATTTAGCTGAGTTTGCATACAACAACAGCTACCAAACTAGTATCGACATGGCACCATACGAGGCTTTCTATGGTCGGCCTTGCAGATCTTTGGTATGCTGGTTAGATATGGCAGATAGACCGCAATTAGGCCCTGAACTAGTTTAAGAGACTTCTAAGAAGATCACTCTAGTAAAGGAGAGACTTCGTGTTGCACAAAGTCGACGGAAGAACTATGCTGACAAGCGGAGGTAGCCTCTAGAATTTGATAAGGGGGACTTCGTTTTTCTAAAAGATCAGCCCACAAGAGGTGTCAAACGCTTGGGGATCAAAGGAAAGCTCTCCCCACCGTTTATCGGTCCATTTCAGATCATTGAATGTATTGGCAAACTTGCTTATCGTCTGTCCCTTCCATCATCCATGTCTAAGGTTCATGATATTTTTCATGTATCCATGCTTAGAAAGTATCATCCTAATCCTTCGCATATCATCCCTCTAGTTGAGGTTCGGGTTAAACATGAAAATAAGTATCAGGAGAGAGCGATACAGATTTTGGATAGAAAAACTCAAGAACTAAGGCGATGTAGTATAACACTGGTGAAAGTTCTCCGGGATCACCACAGAATAGAAGAAGCAACATGGGAACTAGAAGCAACAATTAAAAAGAAATACCCTGAATTGTTTTTTAGTAATGACTAATGATGTGATACATGTATTATTTCACTTATCAATAAAATGATGAAACTTTGTTTATACATATCTTAATACATCGTTTCACTTGAATAACTATGCAGATGTCTGAAAATAATACCAATGGATATGGTAATGCACACACGCAGTGGCCTCATTGGCAACCTGTGACGACTCCTTCAGAATCTGAGTTAAGTCACAACTACTTTGCATCACCAACTCCATCGCCACACAGACAACGATCCTTATCGCCAAAGCGTGCATGGATTTCTCGTAACAACTTTTTTCAAGCAAAATTACCAGGCGGCCGAATTCGAGCAACAACACGAAAAAGCATTCCAACGCTCAACCTACCTCCCCTCAAAAGATGTAACCAGCGCCCTCCACCACCATATGTTAAGCAAAGGTTGGAATCTTCTGAGGACGAATCCGATTCCATTTGCTCTCCATGGTTTCATGATGTTGAGGATTCCACTGGCCACAGTTCTACTCAGGGACCATACAGGCACTACCCTGAACTAACAAAGGATGACACCGACAGTGAATCTCAAGCAGATAACCATCATAACTACTTGAATTGATTTCGAGGACAAAATCCTTTTAAGGGGGGTAGAGTGTAATACCATAGGATTTCACCAAAAAAACAAAATTGTATCGTCCGGGCAGACGGCCCGGACGTCCTGGCAGGACGCCTGAACGTCCGGGCGGGTGCCCGAAACCACAAGACTATTATTTTGATCCACATGTATTCAACAATGACAACCTACATAATTAAATTAAGAACTTTGATGATAATTAAGTACTAGGATTTTGTATGATATTCAAATAAACCAAACTCTTGTATTAAATTTTCTCGATTAATCTAAATTGTTTCGCTAATTGTTAGGGGAGCATAAAACTAGCATTTTGGTTAGCAAAAACAAAACAAAACCATAAGAAAAATAGAAAAATGAAAAAAAATACATGAAGTTAATTAATTACCAGGCAACCAACCTTGCCTGCTTAATTATTTCAATGTTTTTAATACATAAACAATATGTTCAACAATATATTAAGGAACAAATCTAAAGCTACACATATATACGTCTGATTCATTTTGAAGCATTTATATATGTTTTTTTTTTCTATCTCAGTGATAAATATATACAAGCTAACGCCTATATATATATAACCAATAAACAATTTAAGCCTACAGAAATAAATCAATAATAGTTAAACATCATAATAATTTCAGAAAAAAAAAGACGAAACCTAGACAAACGAAACAAACATAATAACAGGAAAAAAATAAAGCAATGAACTAAAATCCACAAAAAAAGTCTACTAGCAAGATTAATCGAGATTACTGATTTCTCACAAAACCCATATGAAATCAACATAAAAACGCCCAAAACATACAATAGTATAGAGATGTTTAGCGTGGATCAAGCGAAGAAGAACAAAATGGATACAAACTACTAAGAGTCTAAGATTAGAAAAGAAAATCACTACCTGCGGTGTGAGTGGTGACGATGTCGGCGAGAACAGAAGACCTGAATGCGAACTGCAAAGACAAAGGAGCGAAGAATCTGAAGAAGAAGAAGAAGAAAAAGACGATTACAACTTGCGAAATGCAAAGTTGGGAGAGAGAGAAAAAGAGAGCTTCTGCGGACTGAAGAATGAAGAAGATGCGAGAATGGAGAGGAGAAGTGACAACGAGATGGAGTGAGAGCTACTGCGGACTGCGGCGACTGCAATGGAGAGGGTTTTTTTTTATCTAGGTCGTTTTGAACTTTTCATGAAAAGGGAGGGTTTTTTCACTTTTTGTTTAGGTTTAGGGTTTACAATTAAACCAAAATGCATTTATGATTTAAGCCAAAAAAGAAAAGAAAAGAAAAGAAAAGAAAAAAACGAAATAAAGAAGGGGGGGAGAAATATGTGCAATTCCGATTTGCACTGGGGCAGTGGGCAGGGGGTAATTGGGATTTGGGGTTGGGAGGAGACAGGTTAGGTCGAGTCAGACCTGACCTTTTTGGTCGAAACCCACCACCCGACTTACCCGATTCTTTTGTCAAACCCGATCTGACCCTACCCGACTTGGTCGGGTTTGGTCGAGTTGGGTCGGGTTTCTTTTACCCCTATTTACATTTAAAACTCTTAAATCTCTCTTTCACTCCAACTCTCTCCAACGTGAATGAAAAGAAGAAAAAGAAGAAAGAAACAGAGAAAGAAGAACAAAGAGAGGAAAGAAGAGGAGAAAAGAAAAACGCGGGGTTCGCGCTAAATCTGGACCCGCGGTATGTAATTTTCACTCTATTTCTTCGCGAAATTGATATTTAAGTTAGATGTACTAAGTCTCTCAGAGTAATTTTTGCTATGAGAGCCATTTTACGGTGTTTTCAAAATTGGGGTTTTGACCTGGCTTGAATGAAAATTTGTTTGAAAGGTTGAAAAACACTTCCTAAACTGTAAAAGCCCTGAATATGTGGTTAGTTTCATTTATTTGTTCATTTGAAATTTTTATGGCTGTTGGAAGTTAGATTTGATATTGGAGACCTTTTGAATCATATTAATGGAACTCCAAATTAAGGCTATCGAATGGTAGAATGGATTGTTGTGAGTCCATCGATACTAATTTCATTATTTTTGGAGACCGTGAATAGTATTATGCTTATTTCTTGTGAATAAAATGAATTGGAATCCAGTGAAACTCCGGTTTGAGACCATAGAATAGTAGAGAACTTAATTTCGGACGTTTTGATACAAAGATTGTGATTTTTGGATATGATTTGATATTTTTAGTAACTAAATATATTATTTTGGTGAGTAAAATTGATTTTGGATACCTCCGCGAACTTGTAAAACCTCAATGAAATACCTGTTGAAGGTGGTAGAATAATAGTATGACTGATTTTATACTTGTCGATGTGGACAGAATAATTTTAGGAATGTTCTATATTTTTAATAAAATTGATATATGTTTCCAGTAGAAAAATAAAATTGAGAACTAGTGAAAATATGATTTGGAAATCTATTTTAACTGTTTCTGCTTGTGGAAATATTTAGATTGACCGTAGAAACGGTAGTAGCATCTTCAACTGCTTATGTCACACCCCGCCCGGACGTGCCTAAACCGGTGGGACACTCATGGACGGGGCACGAATCCATTATAACAATAACCAAGTGCGCGGAAACACGATTAAGTACAAGTCTGATTTCATTAATTTCAGAATATATTTGTACATGATATAGTTAAGGGAACATCTTCCCAAAATTCCCAATGAATAATACAAAGGGTAAAAAAATGCGGGCCCAAAAACCTGCACCCAGTCCACCCAAATCTCCTGTGAAAAATTGGATAACAATGGGGTGAGCTACACGCTCAATGGGTAAAATAGTTTGTGAATATAACAATTAATAAAGCAAACTTCATAATCAAATATCATAAATACACATCAGAGCATCATAATCAATCCAACATGTATGTATGCATGACACCGTCTCGTATTGGTTTCATGATTGTATGTCGCCTGAGTTCACGTATAGATGTTCCTTCCCTAGAGTAGCCAGGTTCTCATTGTACGTCCCTCCTTAGGAACAACGTTCTGGATTCACGTATAGATGTCCCTCCCCAGGAGTAGCCGGGTTCTCATTGTACGTTCCTTTCCAGAGAAATATTAAACAGGATTTGGCAACGTCTGGTGATCCTTATCAGGGTCGGCATCACCACGTGCAAGGTTAGGACATTCAGTATTACTTGTATAAGCTGATAGCTTTCAAATAAGACCAACCAGATCATTATTCAGTTGAGAGGTGAGACACGAGGTCTACTTAAATACCAATCGTTTAGAGCAACATGCTGCCTCCCGTTAACTATTTAAAGTTACTGAGGACAAGACTGAGTTTGGTTGAGCCAGATTGACCACTAATCTGACATAGAAACAGTGTAATACATGAACTCCAAATATACAGTCATAAGTATGACAAGTTTAAACATTATACGGAATAATGCAGTGTAAATGAATATTAAGCATAATGATAAATGAATGTAAACTTTAATAAAAGTTATAAGACACGCAAACCTATGTTTCGTTCCCTACCTTCAGATAAAAACTCGTTCGAGAACTGGCGCCTTCCCCCTAGCAGAACCGCGTTGCACCGAGAAGAGAGTCTCAAAAGAGAAGACAAAAACTCAAAATGAGTGAGAGAGAGAAGAAAAATCACAAGGAGAAGTGATTTTCGTGTGAGAAATGAGGAGGGGGGTTCCTTAAATAGGAAAAAAGGGTGCCCAAAGGTTCGGGCATGCGCCTGAAGGTTTGGGCACCCCGCCCGTACGTTCGGGCAGGCGCCTGAACGTTCGGGTACGCGCCCGAACGTTTAGGCAGGCTCCCGAACGTTCAGGCACCCTACCCGAACGTTCAGGCACCTTGCCCGAAGTTCAATTTTTTTTTGTGCAAACCTAGGATATAACACTCTACCCCCCTTAAAAGGATTTCTCCCTCAAAATTAGTCCAAGTAGTCGAAGATATGATGACTGGCAAACGAGACATCGAGCAACGAAGTGTGCAATCGCCTTCTTTATTCCAGAAAACCAAACTTGTTGCTTGACATCCTTGTACATCTTGTCACCCGCAGGATGCATAGTGAACCTCGAACAGTGCATCTCAGTGAGCACTTCTTTCCTAACCTCAATATCGTTCGGTAGACAGAGATGTTTTTTTATAGAAAACGGCCCGGTCTTCAGAGACCGACCAGTGAGGAAGGTTAGAGTTGGCTGATAATTGAGAGAGTCGTGATCTTGCTCCCTTCTCGATCAGTTGTAGGTTAAATTTCTCCATCTCTGTAGCCAACTTTTCCATCTCGAAGTTAAGAGTGCAAGCAACATAAGATTTTCTACTCAAGGCATCATCAACCACAACATTGGCCTTACCGGGATGGTACTGGAGTTGAAAGTCATAACCTTTCAAGAACTCCAACCATCGTCTTTGGCAGAGCTTTAGGTCTCTCTGGGTGTAAGTGTACTTAAGACTCTTGTGATTCGAGAAGACCTCAAACCGTTCACCGTATAGGTAATGATGCCATAACTTCAGTGCGAATACGACAACAACAAGTTCCAAGTCATGCGTTGGGTAATTACCCTCATGAATCTTCAGTTGCCTCGAAACATATGCAACAACTTGGCCTTCTTGCATTAGTACGACACCTAAGCCTTGGAGAGAGGCGTCGGTGTATAGTGAAAATCCAAGTGCATTTCTTGGAGTGATTAGTACTGGTGCTGTGGTGAAGCGCTTTTTTAGTTCCTGAAATGATGTTTCACAGGCGGGATTTCAGATGAATCGCACGTCTTTTCTAGTGAGCTTTGTAATAGGTTCAACAATCTTTGAGAAGTCCTTGATGAAGTGTCTGTAATAGCCAGCCAAACCAAGAAAACTTCTAATCTGAGTAACAGTGGTAGGTTGCTTCCAATTTAAAATTTCTTTAACTTCAAAAGGATCCACCTCAATGCCATTGCCTGAAACCATATGGCCTAGGAATTGAACTTGCTTCGCCCAAAATTCGCACTTACTCAACTTTGCATACAACTGGTGGCTTCTCAAGGTCTGGAGGACAATCCTTAGATGTATCTTATGGTCTTCCTTGGTTGAGGAATATATCAAGATATCATCCACAAAGACCACCACAAATCGGTCTAAGTATAACCTAAAGATGAGGTTAATCAAATCCATGAACATAGCAGGTGCATTTGTTAGACGGAACGACATGACCAAGAACTCGAAATAGTCTAAGAACATAAGCCAAACATGTTTTAACATTTGAAAATCATTTTAGATAAAATCTAATGTATTCATGATATGTAAGAGAGAAATTGAGCAAACTAGAACCAAAGAAAGCTACATCCTAATTCTAGACACACAAAGACTCTCAACCTCATAATTTATTCTTTCCTTCAAGTTGTCCAAGCTTTAAATGTGGTTGATCCTTTGCTTGAGAGGCTTGAAGTACTTTGATCTTCTATTGGCTCTTTTCCCTTTTAGGTGCTGAAATATACTAGATGAAATCATTAGCATCATTTGTTATATTGTTTGTTAACATCGAAACACTTAGGAGAAAAATAAGTAGAAAACCACTTAGTTCAACAAGAGTTACATCATCACCTCTACTTGCGTAATAAAGATTTGTACGTTTTAGTCATGTGAGAGTTACATCATTACCTCTACATGTGTACTCGTCCATCAAGTTTATGTTACATGACTCTGCCAGATGGTCCACCCTCACGATTGGTCAAACCTTGGGAAACTTCCAACAGTCCGACTCTGTGTGAATGCATCCACACTTGAACTACGTACTTGTTGGTGTAATGACCCTTACTCTTGCTTGTTTTGATGATTGCGAACAACGTTCCAATGATTACCTATCACTTTGACTAAGTTGTTTCAGTACCATAATGATCAAATAATAACAATCAACAGAAAAGTTAAAGTCAAAACTTGAAGTGAATCAAAACAAAGGGAAGATCAAGATCAATTTTTGATATGTAATTGCTTAGATTCATTTAGGGTTGTAGTATTTGTTGGCCCAATATTATCGTCCAAGAGTGGGGGTGAATTGGACGTGATGGATTTTCGTGTTACCTTTCGGTTTAACAATTAAACAATATATGTGTGCAATATAGGTAACAAGCAAAGCAATAAAGTGCAGAAAAAATAAACAAATGGACACATCGATTTATAGTGGTTCGACTCCCTTTGAACCTACTCCATTACCTGACCACCCACGATCAGGATTTTCCAAATCCACTAAGTCTATCTAACTTATGGGCGTATATAGAAGTCGTACAATTTAGTCAACTTATGGGGGTAACTAGAAGCCGTAAACCTAAACAACTTGCAGACGTGCTAGAAGCCGTACACGAACCAACTTACAGGTGTGGTTGGAAGCCGTACAATCTAATCAACTTACAAGCGTGACTAGAATCCGTATACTTACCAACTTACGAGCGTGGTTAGAAGCTGTACAAATAAGGTATAGTCCCCAGTTGAATAACAAGTCAACTTTACATTCAAGGTTATAAATGATATTTAGAGAAGTTCGAGGAACTCTCTTACAATTTTAGCATACAACCTTGAATTGAACAATCTCTACTATTCCAACCATAATATATTAAGTGAAGTGTAATGTTGAAATAGTTGTTCACAAATACATGCAAACGATTCAAAAGATGTTTATGCAAGTTCAAGAATCGTGTGTGTACATTTATTCTCAAATATTGATTTAAATATGTTATATGAGGCACACAAGAATCAATATGCACAAATGATCAAAATATCGATTCAAAGAAATTAGAATAAGCACAAGAATCGATATAAACACAAGCACATGAAACCACAATCAAAATGATGATAAATCAAAGCACAAGTATGGTTTCAATGTTTAAAAACAATTGCACATGTAATCGAATCAAGATGATAGCAACATAGCACAAAGATCGATTAACTCAAACAATATCACATGAATCTCAAGGAAAGAGTTTATACCCAACAATAGTTAAGGTTGAAGCTCAAAGATTCCTTCAATGTGATAGAGATGAGAAAATGCTTCAACTATGATGATCAAGATCAAATATGTGTAGTGAAGACTCTTGAGGAACACTTGATCAACCTCCAACAACTTTCTCAAAGATGTTCAATGATAGTGAAATAGGTTTAAAGAAATCTTTGAAAGAAAGGATTGAAGAACACTTAAATGAAGAACTTTTGCGTTTAAAACTGATTTGGAACTTGTTTTTTGGCTGAAAATTAGGAGAATAATTTGTAGGCACAAGTTCTAAGGTTTTGCAAAACTTGCTCTGCCCGAGGCACAAGAATGCGTTCCAAGAGAGATGAACGTGTTTTTGGTTTGGAACTTGAAAACTTTCAAGTTTTCCTCCAATGCAGGAGTGCGTTCCTTATTAAAGGAGTGCGTTCCTCCATTTTTCCGTTGGACATAGGAGCATGGTTTTTCAAATAGAAACACGGTTTCTATGGAAATTCCTTTGTTGCCCATTTTAGGTTCGAGTGCGTTCCAGGTAGGAGGAACGCGTTCTTTAAATCCTGATCTAAAAATGTGGGTTTCGGGACAGAAACACTGGAGCGCGTTCCTTAGGCAAAGGAGCGGTTCTTTAAACCCTAGTTAGAAAATCTGGGTTTCGGGACAAAAATGTAGGAATGCATTCTTTATTAAAGGAGCGCGTTCCTTCATTTGTCCGTTGGACATAGGAGCGAGGTTCTTCAAATAGAAACATGATTTCTATGGAAATTCCTTTTTTGCCCTTTTTAGGCTGAAGTGCGTCCAAGTAGGAAGAACGCGTTCTTTAAACCCTGATCTAAAAATGTGGGTTTCGGGACAGAAACACTGGAGCGCGTTCCTTAGGCAAAGGAGTTGTTCTTTAAACCCTGATTAGAAAATCTGGGTTTCGGGACAAAAATGTAGGAATGCAGTCTTTATTAAAGGAGCGCGTTCCTCCATTTGTCCGTTGGACATAAGAGCGAAGTTCTTCAAATAGAAACACGGTTTCTATGAAAATTCCTTTTTTGTCCTTCTGAGACTGGAGTGAGTTCTAGGTAGAAACCCTAATCTAAAAACGTAGGTTCAGGACAGAAACACTGGAGCGCGTTGCTTAGACAAAGGAGGGGCGTTCTTTAAACCCTGATCAGAAAATTTGGGTTTCGGGACAAAAATGCAGGAGCGTTCTTTATTAAAGGAGCGCATTCCTCCAGACTGGAGTGCATTTTAGATATAGGAGCGAGGTTCTTCAAATAGAAACACAGTTTCTATGAAAATTCCTTTTTTGTCCTTATTAGACTGGAGTGCGTTCTAGGTAGGAGGAACGCGTTCCTTAAACCCTGATCTAGAAATTTAGGTTTCGGGACAGAAACATTGGAGCGCGTTCCTTAGACAAAGGAGCACGTTCCTTAAAGCCCAAAGTGAGAGAACCTTGATTTTTTTATTAAAAAAAGTTTAAAGCATATTCAAACACATAAACCAATTTTGAAAACATTTTAAACATGATTAAAACATAATGAGTGAAGATAAACACGTGTAAAACAATTGATTAATACAGTTAAAACAAGATGATTAAGACATACTATACCACACGTAAAATGATGAAATCCATGCAAAGTTGGTAACATGAGTGCATGATTAACAATTATATAGATATGGATGAAAATCAACCAGAACTATATGATTGCATGATAAACATGATAACATACGTGCAAGAATATCTAATAACCTATATGCATGAGAAATAATAATGTGTGCATGATTTAGAAAAGATGCAAAGTATATTGCGGTTGGAACTAGCAAAGAATGCTCTACAACACTAAGATTCTAGACAAAAGATTACAGACTTGAGGCTCTTGAATCTTCGTGCTTTATTGTTCCATCCACACGCTTTGACGAGATAGTTGAATGCATCTAATATAGCTAGTTCGGGCTGAAACAACTAAATCAAAGACATTAGTGATCACAAGGAATGTTGTTTGTGATCATCAAAACAAAATTGGGTAAGAGTCATTATATCAACAGTATTCTCCTTAAGTTGATCAACCAAAACATTGCATGCATTTAAAATGTTTTAAATCATCTAAGTTTTAAAGGTCAAACCAGTTTTCAATTTATTCAAACTTTTGACATCACTCAAAATGTGGCTACCCGGCACCCCGGACCACCATCCTCCCTGTAGCATGGCGTGCGGAATGCCAGGGCGGGATGCCCAGCATAAGCATCTCCAACCACATCTCAACATTCAAGAGGTAGTTGAGACCTTACAAGCCTTATCATAACCTGTAAGGTATATGTTCAATTCTACTATCCACAACTATAATCAAGTCAAATAACAAGCCGCAATAATGATCCATATACCATTTAATCCATCATAATCAAGTCCACAAAAATGGTCTCCCATGAACATAACATGGAGTCTCCCAAAAATATAATACAAAATCAGGCACATCCACATAAGTTCTAGCCATACCAACCCAACCTCACCAGCTAGAAACAAGTGGTAAGTGTTATATTTACATAATTACAAAAGTAAGGGACACATCATATCTTTATACAAAACATTAACCAAGCAATGCCTCCTACACTCACATTGAGTGCAAACCGCAAGCGTACAGTGTCAATTTTTTATATACCAATGAAAATTGGGTTATCGTCCTCTAGGATTGATTACTACACTAATTACCACGTTTACTAACCCTAACTTTATTTAGAAGATCGAATTCGAGAGTTCAAGTAATGTAAAAGCTATAATTAAACAAACTGAAAAACTAACAAAATAATGCAATAGAAGTAGATAATAAATCAATGGATGAATAGTCTGGAGGTTCAATATCACCTCACTCTCAACTATGCCTATATATATATATATATATATATATATATATATATATATATATATATATATATATTATTAATTCAATTTCCTTGTTTATAAGTCAAAAATCCTAACGTCTCTAATTCCCTCTCTCAAGCGTCAATTAGAACATATTCATATGATTTGATTTCAACCTCTCGATAAAAACCAAGATCACACAAACTCTTTACGCTTTGTGATTTTCTTCTTATGACTTCAAAGGATCTCGATCTCCTCTCAGTCTCACGATAGCCTAGGTTATATTTTCCTTGTTCCGATCTAAAGTACCCTCTCTCGAGCACCTACTTTAGATCTATAATCATCAAATTCGTGATCAAGGGATCAAAAGCATTAATCCCAAAAAAATATAAATAAACTACAAAACTTAATTAATAATAATCAAAACAGTAAAAACTATGGTATAGCCTTGAGTTTGGATCAATCTACTATCTGGAAGGAGAGTTTAGTTCATAACCTAGACAATAGAAACATAAAACATGGTTATAAACTTGAACATGAACATAGAAAACAAATTAGAAACGCCTTGGATGCAAATCTTTCTCCCTTGTCTTCAGCTTCAAGATCTTCTTCTCCGCTTCGTTTCGAGCCGTCTTACTTTGTTCTCCCCTCTATGATGCCTAAGAAACCCTAAATAATGAAGTATAACTAGTTACAAGCCTGTCACGACCCACCACCTGTGACGTCATGATCGACACAGAACCCTGGGTATATCCTCCCCCAACGTCCTGTTCAGCCTCAACTTAAACAGCTTGCTAACCATATCCAATCCTCAAGCAACAATAATCCAGATCATAAACATCATCAAAATAAAGATCTCCAAAATAAATAAATACAACCCATCTAAGTGTTAAATATTTACTATAAGTGTTATCATGTACATAGTCTCAAAATACAATATAACATGAACAACTATCACCTACATCACAAAAGACCACAGGATGTGCTCCGCAGTTAAGCCTTCCCCTTTCCCTTCTTATCTGAACTTGAAATGATAAGGAGGAGGTGTGAGCCACAATAAGCTCAGTGAATGTTTTCTACAAGTGGCAATATATATGCATTTATACAAATAAGGCATGAGTTCATCAAAATAGTTCAAATAACAGGATGAGATACAAATATCATATACATGCTGAAATATTATGCATCCATGTCAATAATCTATCAATGCATT
Source organism: Paratinospora sagittata (assembly GCA_035771175.1). NCBI lineage: Eukaryota > Viridiplantae > Streptophyta > Magnoliopsida > Ranunculales > Menispermaceae > Paratinospora > Paratinospora sagittata. Next base: position 21,051,930 of record CM069610.1, read on the forward strand.
TCCATTTTCAAACATTCAATATGCCATCCTAATCCACCTCCTGAGTAAGAAACGATCAAGGGCTTAAGTTCGTGACACTCAGCGCCCGATTCGACATCACATACTCGCATTCTATTGGGATTCCTAGGATTGTGTAGCTAATAGGATCAGCCCACTGAAGACACTTTTTGTGCCTAGGTAATCCTATTTACTCAAGCCATAAAAACCTATGCTAGGTTCACAACTAGGGATCATAATCTAGCACGTGAGATTTTCCAAAATCCTTGCTAGCAAATGCACCTATTTGCCAACCCTTTATGCTTATGTTAAAATCCATTTCGTGAATCACTAAAACATGCATTACACATAAATATTCATTCAAAACATTTCTTATACTACAATGCCACATATAGAAACCAAATGCAAAGAAACACTCACAGTCGATTGGCTAGACTAGCCAATCCAATTCCAACCAAAACAAGCACTAGGATGCCACCATTGATCCTTCAATGAAAAGCAACATCAAAACCATGAATTAGCCCTTAATTAGCACAACTGGGACACTTGGATCATCCATAAACCCTGCATACAATTTAGGTTCATACATCCATAAAAAATAGTCCATACACATTCCAAAAGTCATGATTTAAGCCTGAAATTACATGTCAACACTTAACTCTAACATGGATGCACCAATGTGCCAGCAATTACAACTCATTCAAGCCATAAAACACTCAATTAGATCACATGCAACCCAAGAGAATGCCAAATACAGGTTAATCATCCAGCCCACATCAATACCATGCATTCTCAATCAAATTAGATCTTTAGACAAACAATCCAGCCCTAGGGAGCCATAAATACATCAATGCTTACCTAAGAAAACAAATCCCAGCTCATCCCCAAAATATGAGAACCAAAACCCTCATAGCTAGACCAAAGAAATGAGCATAGGTCCACCATAGCCATGCCTTGATCAAAACCAACACTAGGGTGTGTTCAAGGACTCCAATGTACACCACATAGGTGACATGCAAGACCTAAGTCAAGCCCTAGCTATGAAACTCAGAACATGGTCTCAAACCTAGAAAAATACAGTAGCAAACACCCCCAAAACAAACTATGTGATGCTACTCAACTATGGAAGCAAGATTAAAAGCTAAGAAGTGATGATTTATACCTTAGAAACCAAGAAATCCAAACCCTTGCTCAATCTCCTTCAAATCCCTCTTCTCTACTTGTTTTCCCCTCTTTCTCAATGTTCTAATGTGCAAATGAAAGGCAAAAAGGGTATATACCAAGCCAAGTCATGAGTGGGGCCCACACAAAAGTCACATTTTTTGCATTTTACCCAAGTGGAACATGTTCCAAGGCCATGGAACGTGTTTCACAGCCTCCCTTTGGTCTGGAAGCATTTTGGCCACTGTGGAACGCATTGCAAAAGTGGAGAAACGCGTTTTAGGTTTCCAAATTTTTTTGATTCTTCTTCTTGTCGCTACACGGTCGATACACATCAAAATTTCGCGTATAATAGGTAGATTTCTAGGTAAAAATGCGTTCTAGACTCATTATTAATATCCTTTTGCCCATTTGGGCACAACACATGGTCCTACGGAATTGAAACCAAGTACAATACACACACATAAGTGTATCCGGGTACTCTACAGGTTAAGATGATATCATCCTAAGGTACGAGCATTAAAATTCAATAGGAACTCAAAATAGGAAAGCCCAAGTCGAATAGGAAATCCCAAAAACTTTTCAATTCTACATAACTATCGGCGCCGTGGCCCCCACAATTGACATTGCGGCGCCCATTCACTGGTTCCAACTTCTTGGTCTTCACATTTGGGCACCGTGGCGCCCATCCAGGATGCCGCGGCGCCCAGTCTCGGGTTTCAACACCCTTTTCTCCTTCTTTCCTTGTGGACTTAGCCAAATTTTGGGATTTGTTTGACTTGCATTCTTCTTGTATCTTCATTCCATCTTCAAGTAACATGTTTTCATCATCCAAATTGACTTTTAACATATCTAAACACCTACAAAACAAAGCAAAACTAATGAGTAATACACTTATATAATCAACTTAATCAACTTATAAATGTAAAAATCGAAATAAAGCATTAAATACCACAAATTGACTAAACTAACAACTAAACCAAAACTAAGATAAACCAATCAAACTAATGATCAAACTAGTCTAAAACTCATCTAAAACATACTAAAAACATATCTAAATATTCAAGTTATTAGTTGTGTCTCTCAAATGAGCAAAACTTAGTTTTTATACAAAATAGAGCATGAACAAGATTTAGGGTTCCAATCTCCAAGACAAATCTGATTTAATTTCAAGTTTCAAATGCAATGTTCAAATTCTTTCACCAAAAGAAATGGAGCAAAAATTCGTGTGAGAATTTGTTCAAAAGTACCAATAATCAAAATGGAAAGCTTGTGCAGAGTGTCACTTTCGTTGCCCTAAAGTGACAGTGTTTCTGTTAATCAATAGCAGTGCACTGTTCCAATGGGGAGCACATTGGCGCATGAAGAACATATCCTCAGTTGCCCAGAAAGCAGTGCGCTTCTCCATCAAGGAGCACATTTCTGGCAGCAGACTGAGAGGTGTGTTTTGTCTCAGTCTTAGAGGAGCGCATTGCTCTAGGGAAGAGCGTGCTGGTTTGATCCAAACTAGAGACTAGATAAAATTTGTGTTCATAGCAGTGCGCTGCTCCAAAGGGGAGTGCATCGGTGACCGTGGTAGACCATTAAGTGATCTGATAATGCAAGGAGCGCGCTGCCAGCTTAAGAAGCATGCTGGTCTGACACTTAACACCAAAAAATGATTTTTCTTTGAAAATTCATTGCACAAACTTGTTCAAATCAAATCAAACACTTTGAACTTCAAATTAAAGATTTGAAATCACTTGAAGTCATTTTCCAATGAAGATAGAAACATGATTGAAATAATTTTCAAAATCATTTGAAGATCATGCTAATTTGAAAACTCATGCCTTGCACATAATCTGAGCGAATCTAGAATGAGATCCTACAACCTAAGATCATCTAGAAAAAATAAAGTAAGATTACATTCATTGTCTTGATCTTTAGAGTCTTCAAGCTTGAAACATTTATGTTGAATTGTGTTGGTTTTTCAAGCTAAAACACTCAAGTAAACTATTAGTACCAAAGGGACTCATGTTTTCTGTAATCATCAAAGCGAAAAGCCAACATGGGGTCATTGGATCATCAAAAGAATGTGAACTTAGAGAAAATCGTAGTCTGGACATCAAGGAGCGCACTCCCCAAGGGAGCAACACCCTCTAATGGTGCCAAACAGAGAGTGAAATTCTTGGTTTGAGTGGAAGCGCGTTCCCCAGGGGAAAGCGTGCTAAGTGGTGGAAAACATAATACTAAATTTTTTGTGTTTCGGACAAAAGCGCGCTCCTTGCATTTCTAGAGAGGAATTTGTTTTTCTGGGCAAGGAAGAGCCCACTCTTGGGCCTTATGACAGATTTATTTAAGTGGAAGTTGTGGTAGTTTAGCCACATTTAAGTTGATTTCTTCGTTATTTCTCGATTATTCCAGCTGGTTTAAAGCAGAAGAAATAGGAAAAATGAAGGAAGAAGAAGGAACAAGCCTCGGCTTGGTGAATTCAAGGTAAGGATTATGGTTTTTGAGATAAAAATTCCATATTCTTGTTCCTCTCTTCAAGTCGTGTAACATATATGAATTTGGTAGGATTTGCACGATTGATTTGGTGAATAGAGAGGATATGGATCGTGCTAGATTTGTGGGTTTTAGTGTGTGATTCTAGAAGTAAGTGAATCCTTGATGAGATCTAGGATAAGTATACATAACACCGTCTCCTAATGGCTCTGTGACCGTATATCGCCCTAGGTTCATGTACAATGTCAGTATCCAGGTAATCTTGGGTTTACATTGTATGTCTATTTCCAGGGGGAATCATCAATAATAGTGGGCACAATTGCACAAGTAAATAATCCATAGATCGTGGTTGTTATTTCATGTATGATGACTATGCATGTGTGGATCCAGTCTTTACTTACATTGGATAGGATTTGGCAGTGTCTGGGGATGCCTATCAAGGTCGGCATCACCGCGTGCATTGTTAGAATGTCCAGTATCATCTATACAAGCGGACCACCCTCCAATAGGACCAACCACATCAGTCCCTGGTCGAGAGGTGGGAACACAAGGTCCCGCTTAAATTCCAAGTCTTCTAGAGCAACAAGCTACCTCCCGTTCACTATTTAAAGTTACTGAGGAAAATACTAAGTCTAGTTTAGTCAAATTGACCAGTAATCTAGCATCGTAACAGTATAATACGTGGACTCCAAATATTAAGGCATAAGCATGACATGTGTGAACATTATACATATTAATGTAGCGTAAGTGAATAATAGACATAATAATAAATGAATGAAAGCTTTATGAAAAGTCATAAAACATGCAAACCTATATTTCTTTCCCACCTTCAAATTGCATTTTTTTCCAAAATTGGCCCTTCCTCCTGAGGAGAACAGCTTTGCACCGCAAAGAGAGTCTCTAAGAGAGAGAGTCTCAAAAGATGAGAGAAAAAATCTCAAGGAGAGTGAAGGAAATCAACCCAAAGAGAGAGGGAGAAATTTGAGTTGTGATGTGAGAAATGAAGAGGGGGGAGAAGGGGCCTCTTTTATAGAGGTCCCCATGCCCAAACGTTCTTCGACCAGAACATTAGGGTTTCTGGCAATGCTCTTTTTTTGTGTAAACCAGGGGTATTACACTCTACCCCCTTTAAAAGAACTTCGCCCTTGAAATTTCAGTCCATGTTGTCATGATTGTTGTCTTTGTGAGATTCATTGCCTTGGTCATCTTCCATTAGACCAGGGTATTGGTGGTAAGATCCATGAATTATACTCTGGCCTGTGGAATCCTCGACATCATCAAACAATGGAGAGCAAATGGAATCGGATTCGTCCGCAGAAGGTTCTGACATTTGCCTGGCAGATGGTGGTGTAAGGTACTGCAGGTTGTTGCGTTTCAGGGGTGGCAGATTGAGTGGGAGAATGCTTTTACGTGTTGCTGCCCGAATTCAGCCACTTGGTAGTTTTGGTAGGAGATCTTGCCAAGATAAGGGGCCTGGATTTTTTCGGGCAATTTCATCCCGATATAACCATAAATGTTCTGGCGAAGGGGATCGCAGCCGCTGAGGCGAGGAAGTTGGTGATGCATAGAAGCTGTGGGTTGCTTTTGGACTTGAAAGGCTCCCCCAAGGTTGCCAAGTAGGTCATGGTGTATATGATTTTTTACTCTTGTCTGTGCTATCAGTAGACATCTGCATTTTTTGTAATGAGATTAGATGTTGACACAATTATAGTTGTAAGAGAATAATTTCATTGATAGTGAAAAGTACAATATATCACATCATTAATTATTGTTAGAACAATTTGGGGTATCTTTGTTTGATTTTATCTTCAAGTTCTCAAGTTGCTTCCTCTATTCTGTGGTGATCCCAAAGTACTTTTACAAGTGGAATACTACGTCGTCTAAGTTCTTGAGTTTTCCTATCCAGAATTTGTACCGCTCTGTCCTGATATTTGTTGCCTTTTTCTACCCGGACTTCGACCAGAGGGACAATATGTGAAGGATCGGGACAGTACTTTCGAATCATGGATACATGGAAAACGTCATGAACTTTGGACATGGATGAGGGAAGGAATAGTTGATAGGCTAGTTTTCCAATATGTTTGACGATCTTAAATGGGTCGATAAATCATGAGGAGAGCTTTCCTTTGATCCCGAAGCATCTGCACCTCTTGTAGGTTGGACTTTTAGAAAAACATAGTCCCTCTTCTCAAACTCTAGAGGCTGTCTCCGCTTGTCATCATTGCTCTTTTGTCGATTCTGTGCTACACGAAGTCGCTCTTTTACTAGTCTGATCTTCTCAGAAGTCTCTTGAACTAGTTCTGGCCCCAATTGCGGTTGATCTGCCATATCTAACCAGCATACCAAAAATCTGTATGGGTGACCATGGAGAGCCTCGTATGGTGCCATGCCAATACTGGATTGGTAGCTATTGTTGTATTCCAACTCATCCAAATGTAAGTGCTTCGCCCATCCGTTATGAAAGTCCAATATGCAACATCGTAACATGTCCTCTAAAATATGGATTAACCGCTCTGATTGCCCGTCAGTCTGTGGGTGAAAAGTTGTGCTCATGGTAATTTTGGTGCCCATTCTACTCTGGAAGCTTTGCCAAAAGTTTGATGTGAATCGAGGGTCTCGATCAGAGACAATCGTGAGTGGTATGCCATGGAGGCGCACAATATCTTTTTCATATAATTTGACTAACCTGGCGGGGTTATCTTCAAACTTTATTGGTAAAAATTTTGCAGACTTTGTAAGTCTATCAATAGTAACCCAAATTGCATCCTGCCCATTATTATTTCGAGGTAAGGTAGTAACAAAGTCCATTGTTATGTTCACCCACTTCCATTCTCCAATAGGTAAAGGCTGGAGAAGTCTGGAAGGAAGTCTACATTCTGTTTTTACTTGTTGGCAAACAAGACATCGAGCAACAAAGTCTTCAATAGCCTTTTTCATTCCAGAGAACCAAAATTGTCGCTTTACATCTTTGTACATTTTGTCTCCCCCAGGATGCATAGCGAACCTTGAGCAATGCATTTCGGTGAGCACTTCTTTTCGAACTTCAGGGTCGTTCGGTAGGCACAAACAATTTTTGTAGAAAACTGCCCCATCATCGGAGATCGACCAGTGGGGAAAGTCCTGTTTGCTGAGGATGAGTTCTTTTTTCTCCATCAACTTAAGGTCGTTGGCTTGGGCAGCTGAGATTTTTTGAATAAGCTCAGAGTTGGCAATTAATTGGGCGAGTCATGATCTTCCTCCCTCCTCAATGAGTTGTAAGTTATAATCTTCCATCTCCGTAGCCAATTTCCCTATTTCGAAGTTGAGGGTACAAACAACAATATATGACTTTCTACTCAGGGTATCAGCCACAACGTTAGCTTTTCCAGGATGATATTAGAGCTGAAAGTCATAGTTTTTATAAAATTCCAACCATCTTCTTTGGCAGAGGTTTAGTTGTCTATGAGTGTAGACGTACTTGAGGCTTTTATGATCTGAGAAGACCTCAAACCACTCACCGTATAGGTAGTGGCGCCATAACTTCAGTGCGAATACGAAAACTGCAAGTTTCAAGTCGTGCGTTGGGTAATTACCTTCATGGATCTTTAGTTGCCTAGAAACATATGCAACAACTTGGCCATCTTGCATTAGTATTGCACCTAAGCCTTGGAGAGAGGCGTCGGTGTATAGTGAAAATCCAACTCCATTTCTTGGAGTGATTAGTACTGGTGCTGTCATGAGGCGCTTTTTCAATTCCTAGAATGACGATTCACAGGCTGCGTTCCAGATGAATCGTGTGTTTTTCCGATTGAGTTTGGTCATTAATTCAGTGATCTTAGAGAAGTCCTTGATGAAGCGCCTGTAGTAGCCAGCCAAACTGAGAAAACTCTGAATCTAAGTGACACTGGTAGGTTGTTTCCAGTTTAATACCGCTTCAACCTTTAAAGGATCCACTTTGATGTCATTGCCTGAAACTACATGACCTAGGAATTAAAGTTTCTTTGCCCAAAATTCGCACTTACTCAACTTTGCATGTAAGTGGTGATGTCTTAAGGTCTGGAGGACAATCCTCAAGTGTGTCATATGATCTTCCTCTTTTGGTGAATACACGAAGATATCGTCTACAAAGATCACCACGAATCAATCTAAATATGGTCTGAAGATACGATTCATCAGATCCATGAACACTGCAGGTGCGTTAGTTAGACCGAATGGCATGACTAGGAATTCGTAATGCCATACCAAGTTCTAAAAGTTATTTTTATTGATGTCTGACTCTCTGATCCAGAGTTGATGATAGACAGATCGTAAATCAATCTTAGAGAAGTATTTGGTATCTCTAAGTTGGTCGAACAAGTCATCGATCCTGGGCAATGGGTATATGTTCTTGATGGTTATGTTATTCAACTTGTGTTAGTCGATGCAAAGTCGTAACGAACCATCTTTTTTGCGAGCGAACATAACTGGAGCGCCCCAAGGTGATGAGTTTTTTCTAATGAAGCCTGTACCCTCCAATTTCTCCAGTTGTTTGTCCAACTCAACCAGCTCGACGTTGGACATTGTATGGTGGAATTGAGATGGGTTCGGTTCCCGGTATTAGTTTGATCTCGAAGCTGAATTCCTAAACCGAGGGTAGCCTAGGAAGGTAGTTTCGAAATACCATTGGGAAATTAGATATGACTTCGATGTCGTGCACATCAAGAGGGTATGGTGGTGGTGCCTTATTGCCATCACTAATGGATAGAGATCGGAGTTTTTCTTTGAGGAACGAGATAGTTGAGTTGTGTATCCATTTTTGGATGCCTTGGATCATGACCTTTTCTTCAGTAGGTAAAGTTATTTGGACTTGCTTCTTTAGACAATCGATCTTAGCGTCCACGCCGAGAATGATGTCAAAGTCTTATATGCCCATGTCAAGGAGATCTGCATTGATTATCTGTCCTGACATTCTAAGTTCACATCTAGAACATCTCTCGTTAATGTCAGTACCAGATCCTATTGGTGTTGAGACATAGATAGTAATATTGGTTGGCTCAAGTTGCAAGCCTAATTGGGCTACCACTGCAGAAGATATAAAGGAATGCATGGAACTTGAATCAAATAATACATGTACCATTGTATTAAACTAAGGAAATGTACCTTCCACAACATTATTGTAATTTGGAAGGGATTGCTGAGCCACAACGTAGGCTCTTCTTTGCTGCCTTTGTCCATGGTTTTGGTGGTTCTACCTGCGCTGGACATTTGCAGTAGGTGGGGCTTGTTGGACTGGGACTATAGGAACTGGCTGTTGCAGTTGTGGAGGGTAGGGACAGAGCCTTTTTATGTGGCCCTGTTGACCGCAATTGTAACAAGTCAACATCTGATGGTGAGGTGTTTGTTGTTGGTTCAGTTGGCCATGCTGATTGTGGTGATGCTGGCCACCACCTCTCTCATTATCATTGCGACAACCGCCCCTGCCATTGTAACCTTGTTGCATGCAAACCGCAAGGGTACGGTGCCAAGTTATAATGAATTCCGATGAGATATCAAGTATCGTCCTCAGGAATAATTATGGCACTAGCTATCACATTTTAACTCTAACTTTATCTAAGCAATTAAAATCGAATGATGGAGTGATTAAAATAGCAATTAAAACAATTAAATACTAACTAACAAGCAATGCAAATCGGATAGGAAAATAGTGATGGACTGGTCTAGAGGTTCGATGTCACCTCACTCTCAACTATGTCTATATAAATATATTATTATTAAATCATTTCCTTAGCCTCTAAGTCGAAAATCCTAACCTTTCTAATCCCCTTTTTTGGCGCATTGATTAGAGAATATTCTTGTTGCTTTGGTTTAACTCTTTCGATGAAAACCAAAGACAACAACAACTCACTAAGTTCTATGATTTCCACTTAACGCCTTCAAAAGGTCTTGATCTCCTTGTGAGTCTCACGATAACCTAGGTTATACTCTCCATATTCCAACCCAAGGTACCCTTTTGTGAAGCATCTTCCTCGAGTCTATGATCGGTCAATCCTTGATCAGAGGATCAAAAGCATTACACACAGAAAAACATAAATAAACTAAGAACTTTCATTAAGAATAAATAAACAATAAAATCTAAGACATAATCTCAAGTTTGGATTAATCGTGACTGGCGCCGTGGCGCCCAGAATGCTTTCTCCTCTCTCTTTGTTCACCACCACGGCGCTGTGGCGCCTTTTCCTGGCATTGCAGCGCCCAAAACGTTGAAAGTTGTGCTATTTTGTGGACTTAGCCAATTTTTGCCTCCTTTCTGACTTGGGTTCTTCATGCTGCTCCTTGGCAACTTCTAGAACATGTTTTCATCATCGAAAACCATGACCAACACATCTAAGTACCTCCAAAACAAAACAAATCAAATCAAAAACACACTCAAATAAATATTGATCCAACATATAAATTAACAACCCGAAATAATGCATAAAAACCAATTTATTCCTAAACTAACAAATGAATCAAAACTAACATAAACACACTAAACTAATGTATAAATCATCCTAAAACAACTATAAAACACTCCTAAAACATGTCTAAATATGCAACTATCAAACCTCCCTGGTCTGATTTTGAAAACCCTAGTAGATAGGGTTAAAAGTTTCATCCTCAGCTGCAACGACCGGGTTTGAACTCTGATAGGGTTTCTTCCTGTTACCCTGCTAAGTGCCTTACTGGGAAAAATTTGCCACCCGTTTTCCTCTGTTATTTCTATGTTCTTGCTCTGTTTTCTCATGCTCAAAGTTCATGGCCATATTGTAATTCTTGAGCTCCAAGATTGACAGGGCCTGTCGAATGTCTGGACGAAGGCTACTATAGAATTTCTCAGCCTTATCTCGCTCTGTTGAGATGGTGGAGAGAGAGAAGACCAATAGTTCCTTGAACTTGACAGCATACTCTCGATTTGTCATGCTACCTTGGTAAAGTCTGGCAAACTCCTAGCATCTTTGCCTTTTCACTGCGCCAGGGAAGTACTCATCAATAAACAGTGACTCAAATTCCAACCAAGTTGTCTGTTATATTGACCCTTGCGTTTTCCTTCACCGTTTTCCACCAAGAGTTAGCTCCACCAACTAGTTGGTAGGAAGCTAGTAAAATTTTTGATCCTCGTCGGCTCTTATAGCCTCAAGAGCCTTTTTTGACTCATCAAGCCATTTTTGTGCTTCATGTATCAATGGTGCTAGAAAAGGTAAGGAGCTGTATCCTTTTATATTTCGTGATCTGGTCAGTTTGGTTCTCCGACCCAGATCAAACAGGTGCCTGGATGGTGATCACTTGATTGGCCGCAGTCTCACGAACGGTCGTTTGTACAATCACTTTCATCGCCTTAATGAATCCGGCAAAAAAATGTTCCATGCTTGGTGGCATGACGGAGGGTGTTGGTTGAGGTGGCACTACTTGTCTAGTAGTGGTGGCAATGTCGTGTGCAGCCTGCCCTATCCTTGGAGGTGGAAGTTCTTGATTCTTTGTCTCATGAGGTTCTTCCTTTGTTGGACGAAATGTCGAGCGTGGCCTTCCTCTTCTCCTGGTTTGCATTTTTCTCATTATCAAAGAGAAAAATAGAAATCGTCATTAGGAATTTTCTATGAAATGTAGCCAAGAAATAGTATAGTGATATGATATTCTTAGCACTTCATAGATTCAAGAGTTCTGCAAATATAAAACCACCTATTTTTCTTGGTATGGTGTAAGGTTTTGGTGAGGAATCAAAAAATCTCATGTGCCTCGTATGTTTGGCTAAGGGATAAAACAAGGTTTGAGTCTTTGTATAATAAGTTTTAAATCTTGAAAGTATTTCAAGTATTTTGTTTCTGGTCCTTTGAATATATTTACCCTCTTTTCTAAAAAAAAAAATTCATACGAGTCATAGAAATTCTGAGACTAGCCTCAGTAAATGCCTTAGTCTAGCGTTTTATCGCATTCTTATGTGTTCAAACTCCTTTCCTTAGCTTTTCCTATTATCATCCAATTTCATGTGTCCCATACCACATGAATTTGGTAATAAGGGGTACAACCAAGTTAAGTTGTATTAACACGGTCTCTACAAACATCAGTTGGAGAGGAGTTCACTAATAGTATCGTCCAAGTTTACTTGTCCCATACCGTGTAAACTTAGTGATAATCTTAGTGATTCAACTTTCCCAGATGTTTTCCACACAAGGTCATGGGTTTTCTTACTTCCAAAGTTTTATTTGGTATTTACCAATTTTGTTGTGTCTCATACCACTCCAAAGTTAGTGATACAAAACAAAATAATGGTTGTAAGTCGGCCCACCAATCATGTCAAACAAAACCTTTCATTCATAAATTTTTTTTTTACAATGCTAGTAAATTTTTCTTTTTCATATTTTTCTGCCTACTATTTCGCTTAGTTCTCCTACTAGTCATGGAGTGACTATTAGAAGAGGGCCGAGAAGCGTTCTGCTGGTCTTCTAAGATTTGTATTCTATCAATCATACTTCTAAACCCATCACGCATTTCAACAAAACATGACATAATAGTTTGTAATGTATCATCTTGATTGGCTGGCTATCCCCTTGGGGAAGGGTAGGCCGGTTGTCCCATCGACGGATAGTAGGCTGTGGGCATTGTTGGAAATTGTTGGCTGGTTGGCTGACCTATTGGTGGACGGTAGTTGGTTTGATAGGCAAGTCTGTACATTTGTGGGGAATCTTCTGGAGTTGGCCTATAAGAGGTTTTCTGAACAGGAATTTCTTGGAAGGTTGGATTTGCTTAAGTCGGAAAGTCTCACTCATCGGTATATCTTGTCTTCCTAGGTTTGGTGTAGCCCAATTTTGAGGTGGTTGGTTCATAGGGAATTGTGGAGCTAGTTGATAAGGTACTTCCTGAGTCGGAATCCCTTGAGGTGTCATATTCCCGTAGGCCGGGGGGCTCCAGAAAGGTGGATTTACCAAAAGTTCCTGTCCGCCTAGATTTGGCTTGTTTTGGTCAAAATTTCCTTCTTGGTTCCCAAAGATTTCATCTTCCGTGACCTATTGTTGATTTGGTTGTTCATTGGTTGAGTTTGGGTCTCTCTCAGTCCTCTGTCTGGCTTCTTTATTTGGTGCTTCTCTAGTAGGAATCTTGTGTCGACTTCTTCGTCGACTATTGACTATGTAGTCACTAGCCCTTTCGTTATTTTCCTCTGAAGTGGCACCCAATAACTCGTAATCAGCCACCCCTCATTTTAAGTTGAAGGTTTTGGAATAGGAGGACAATGAAACTATTTTTGTAATCGATATAGAGGATTCATCAAAGGTATTAATGTTTGCCTCGGCTAGCAACTTCACGATTAAAGCTCCATAGCCGAGGTATTTTTTTTTGGTAGGGTTTTGGGTTACTCTAGCCATCTGTTGAATGATGATGTGAGGTAAGGAGATGAAAGCTTCCTTGTCTAGGCAAAATAAGACAAGGAGTTGAGCCATTAACATCGTGCTTCTACTCACCACTTCGGGCTAGATATTATCAACCACAATATTCCCAAGGCCTGCAATGTTTGGTTTTAGGAGTGTGTTGGCCCAGATAAGTCCAAGAGAGGGGTGAATTGGACACTTAGACGATTTAGAAAATAATAACAATGGCAAAGATACAGTGCAGAAAATAAACAAATATGCACAGTCAATTTATAGTGGTTCGGCTACTTGCCTACATCCACTACCTAACCTCCTCAGTTAGGATTTTAACCTTGTCACTAAGGGATTCTCTTACAGGTGAGAATCAAACTGTTACACCTTTTCTCAACTTGCAGGTGTGAGAACAACTGTTACACTGCTCAGCTTACAAGCGTGAGACCAACCTATCTCAACTTACGGGTGTGAGAACTAACGTTTCTCGACTTACTGGTGTGAGAAGACCTAACTTTGTTGAATATAAAATATCAACTCAGTAGTTTATTTAACTATTATTACAACCTTCATACAATATACAAAATATGAAATTGAATACAACTGTATTCTATGAACTGTCTCTCAAATTAATCTTTCAGCAAGAATGATATAAGTTAAAACATCGCTGAACGATTTGAGGGAAAACAATTGAAAACTTCAAATAGATATTCAGATAAAGATAGAATGTTAGTTCAGTATGAAAATCTTTTGAATACGTAAAGTCTCAAAGGAAACTACAGTGAAAACAGATCGACTTATACATTTTCTTGACCAAATGAAAATTCAAAAGTGTTTTAGCTCAGAGAATTTTCGGTGCTTAACAAATTGTTAAGTGTCTGTATTTATAGACTTGTAGAAATAAACTTGTTGTTCATTTGAATTTGGAATTTCAAATATGAACGTTTACTCACAACAACTAGAATATATCACGAAAATGACAACTGTACATTTCATGAATATTCAAAATTTCTCCAGATTCACAAATAAGGAAAGTTTTAGAAGACGTGGTTCGTGAATCTGAGAATATCTCTTACAAATACAAAAAATTGATTTTGTACGAAAAGTTATTCTGAAAAGGTGGCAAAAAATACATACATGTCAGAACAGTAAAAATATCATTTCTGTTGTTTTGTTCCTTTGAGGGCGCTCGTAGAATATTAGCGCCTTACTGAACAATGAAGTGAGGGCTCTACTAACTAGTAAGCGTTCTGACTTGCTTTGAAAATTAAATGACTTAAAGCATGGGGGCGCTACTTCGCAGTAAGCGTCCTATTTTGTTTTAAAACGTAAAACATATGAAGGCGCTACTCAAGAGTAAGCATCCTGAACTATTAAAAGCAGTTTTAAAACAATGTTTAAGCGCGCTGACGGACGGTGAGCGTCCTGAAAGTTACTTAAGTTAATTCTAAAGATGTGGGCACTCCTACACAAGTAGCATCCCGATAATTTATTCAACTTATAACTTATCAGCGTCCCTAAATATATAAATCACTTAAAGATAAAAGAAAATCTTTCGGCGAGCTGAAACTAAGTCAGCGTCCTAACATTCTCAAAGGTTAATAAAAGAAAGGTCACTACTAACGAGTAAGCGTCCTTATTAATTCAACTCAACCTTGAGTGTCTAACATTTTATTAGCGTCTTAACTCATCAAGTTCAGGAGGGCGCTGCTAAAACATTAGCTTCCTGAAAGACTTTATAAAAGCGGTTTTTGATTTCTCAATTAAAACTAGATAAAACATCATTGTTTCTTTTAATGAAAACAATACTTTAGAAATCATAAGGTACGATTAAAATATTACGATCAAAATATGCAAACGATAAAAATTTTGCTGAGAGTAAGATGATCGATAGACTTTACATTTTAAGTACTGACAGACTCGAAACTTTACTTTGATGTTCAATAGGCTTGGGATCACAGTTCCTTCATCTTGATTCTTGATAAATCTGAAACACTTGACAAGATCATTAGATAGACCAACTGGAGATGTTTGGAATCATCAAAACATTCATGTCATGAGGTTGATTGAGATAACAATCTCCTTATTTTTGATGATTTCAAATACTCAGAGATCATGCAGACAAATATATTCATATAATCAAACATATAATGAATTTAGAATGACCTCTTCAATCATGTCAGTTCTATTTGATTTTAATCATACAATTTACATGGTAAGATGCAAACAGTGCAGAATACAAACAATGTAAATTATAAACAAGAATGAATACATTAACTTGGATAAAACACAGTAACTTGGATAGAACCCCCCTTACATGTAAACTCCCCCTTACATGTAGCTTCCCTCTTGAGCTAATTTAGCCTTAATATCTGCAATCTGCAATCTCTTCTCCCCCTTTTGAAAACATTAAAAAGTGGGTAGGCTTAGCCCATTCTTAGACCCTTCCCTTCCTTTTTCTTTCGGCCTCCTCATCCTTCTTGGATCCACTGGAACTAGGTACAGAATTCTTGGGTTTCTTTGGTGCTTGTGGTCTTGAAGAACCACGTGTGCTCTGTCTCACACTGCTGACAGATTCATCATTTACAATACCCTTCATAGATTCTTCAATGAATTTTTCATGAGCATGTTTTGAAACACCAAATTTAAATGGATCATGAGTGGGCTAGGTTTGAAACCTTTCGCTTTTTGTTCCGCAAGACCTTGAGCAAACTTAGGAGAAAGTGTGTGACCTTCAAATTCTGGCCAGATTGGTTGCTTGCATTTAGGATCTGGGAAAGTTTCTGATGAGGGATTTGAGGGTGGAGACACTCTTCAACTGATTCTATGCAGTGGCTCTTCATTCGATTCATCTTCATCTTCACATTCTAATATTCCAAGAAGATTGTCAGACTCGTGGGGTCCTTGAGGACATGTGAAGGCTGGAGCCCATGGTGCAGGTGGAACTTTGGCACCTTTCTTCTTCAACAGATGAAAGAGCTTTGTAAAGCATTTCATGCTAGAGGCAATATACCAAATAGTAGAATGCATCCTACTGTTCATTGCCTTGAAGAGGTCTTCAAAGAAGCCTACGTCTCCTGCCACTCGATCTGCAACTTTGATGATAGTATAAGACAGTTCCATAATGGTTGTGGCAAGGAAAAGCATTTTGTTCTCCAAGTTTTGTAATTTCTCAAAAGCATGAGTAACCAAGTCTAGAATCTCGGTTAGTCTATCATCCTCTGTTGGTGCTGGCCTTGCAGTATCTAAATTCTCCTTTAGACTGGAGATGGCCTACAGCACCGCATCAAGACGCTGTCTTGCTCGTTACTTGATCCAAGATAGCATCCAAAACTGATTGCAGAGTTTCAGAAATAGACTTATCTTTAGAGGTTTCAGCCATTTTACCTCTCAAGCTTTGAATTTCTTCAAGAATCTTTTTCAAAGCCTCTTCAGTTATAGCACTGGCAGCAAGACTTCGCGTAGTTGGCATTATGCAACTCTGTGGATCTTGAGGTCTGGCTGGAGGTTGTTGTGGAGCTACCAATCTCGGCAGAACAGCAACAACAAAGGCATTTATGAATTTCTTGATCTGTCGCATGTCCTCCTGAATTGTCTTAATAAAATCATCAAGTGATGATGATGGAGTGGAGCTCGATGAAGGCAAGGACTGCATGACTTTTAACTGGCTGTCTATTTGTTGAGACAGCTTCTCGAGCAATTTAGTTGCCTTGATCATGTGAGAGTTAAGTTCTTTGATCTCATTAATCTCAATTTTCTCCTGAGATTTCAGAGATTCTTGAACTTCTGACATTGTCTCATTTTTCGACTGAACTTGGTTCTATTCCAAACGAGTCATTAGTTGAGACATGACAAAAATATGATCTTCTCTTACTCGTTTGAGAAAGCCTTCCTCTCTGAAGAATTCATTATTTGGCCTGCTTGTGGATGGATAAGAAGGTTGCTTATGATCGGATGAGCTTTCCTCATAAATATTTTACACTTCATCTTCTGCTTGAAATTCAACATTGGCCTCATGAAAATCTTCAACATGATCCTCTTCATCAACCTTTTCATTCATGTCATCTCCTTGATAGGGTACGATAGCCAGATCATAGCCCTCTGAATCCTTACTTTGTATACCATCAGACTCATTTTTCTGCGAGTCTTGAGATTTCATTGGTACAGGGATATCAAATGGAGATGGTGGTCTGGAGATAGTTTAATCTGAGTCCTCACTGACTCGTTCTCTGGTGATGTCCTCCAAGATTACATCAGCATTTTCTGACTCATGCAAATGTTCTTCAACTATGGCCTGAGCTGTCACACCCTGGGTTGCACAGCGTACCCCCTACCCAGGTGTGGGCGCACCCCCTCGGGGAGAACGCCAGCCATTATGGATCCATAATATTGTCCCATCTCGGTACAGCCACCGCCACACAAGGACGTCTCTTGTACACGGGATCATTTGTCCCCACTATTCACTGATGAATAGTGTAGGGCCTCCCTAGGAATCGAACTCGAGACCTCCCTTAAGGAGTCTGATTTCGCATTCTGAGTAACCACTGAGCCAATGGTTTAATGGCTACTCAGATTTCGGATTCAAACTATAGGTTGTGAGTTCGAATCTGGGGGAAGCCCTATACTATTCATGAATAGTGAATAATGTGGACAAATGATCCCGTGTACAAGAGACGTCCTTGTGTGGCGGTGGTTGTATCGGGATGGGACAATATTATGGATCCATAATGGCTGGCGTTTATCCCGAGGGGGTGCGCCCACACCTGGGTAGGGGGCACGCTGTGCAACCCAGGGTGTGACAACATAAGGCCTTTTTGTCACACCCTGGGTTGCACAGCGTTTCCCCTACCCAGGTGTGGGCGCACCCCCTCGGGGTGAACGCCAGCCATTATTGATCCATAATATTGTCCCATCCCGGTATAGCCACCGCCACACAAGGACGTCTCTTGTACACGGGATCATTTGTCCACACTATTCACTATTCATGAATAGTGTAGGGTCTCCCCAGATTCGAACTCACAACCTATAGTTTGAATCCGAACTCTGAGTAGCCACTGAACCATTGGCTCAGTGGTTACTCTGAATGCGGAATTAGACTCCTTAAGGGAGGTCTCGAGTTCGATTCCTAGGGAGGCCCTGTGCTATTCATGGTAAATAGTGTTGGACAAATGATCCCGTGTACAAGAGATGTCCATGTGTGGCGGTGGCTATACCGGGATGGGACAATATTATGGATCCATAATGGCTGGCGTTCGCCCCGAGGGGGTACGCCCACACCTGGGTAGGAGGCACGCTGTGCAACCCAGGGTGTGACAAGCTCAGTATGAAAATCTTTTGAAAACGTAAAGTCTCAAAGGAAACTACAGTGAAAACAAATCGACTTATACATTTTCTGGACGAAATGAAAATTCAAAAGTGTTTTAGCTCAGAGAATTTTCGGTGCTTAACAAATTGTTAAGTGTCTATCTTTATAGACTTGTAGAGATGAAGTTGTTGTTCATTTCAATTTGAAATTTCAAATATGAACGTTTACTCACAACAACTAGAATATATCAAAAAAATGACAACTGCACATTTCATGAATATTCAGATTTTCTCCAGATACACGAATAAGGAAAGTTTTAAAAGACGTGGTTCGTGAATCAGAGAATATCTCTTACAAATACAAAAAATTGATTTTGTACGAAAAGTTGTTCTGAAAAGGTGGCGAAAAATACGTACATGTCAGAACAGTAAAAATATTATTTCTATCGTTTTGTTCCTTTGAGAGGGCTCAGAGAATATCAGCGTCTTACTGAACAATGAAGTGAGGACGCTACTAACTAGTAAGCGTCCTGACTTTCTTTGACAATTAAACGACTAAAAGCATGAGGGCGCTGCTTCGCAGTAAGCGTCCTGTTTTGTTTTAAAACGCAAAACATATGAAGGCGCTACTCAAGAGTAAGCGTCCTGAACTATTAAAAGCAGTTTTAAAACAATGTTTAAGTGCGCTGACAGACGGTGAAACTAAGTTAGTGTCCTGACATTCTCAAAGTTTGATAAAAGAAAGGTCACTACTAACGAGTAAGCGTCCTTATTAAATAGTTCAACTCAACCTTGAGCGTCCTAACATTTTATCAGCGTCCTGACTCATCAAGCCAGGAGGGCGCTATTAAAACATTAGCGTCCTGAAAGACTTTATAAAAGCAGTTTTTGATTTCTCAATTAAAACTAGATAAAACATCATTGTTTCTTTTAATCAAAACAATACTTTAGAAATCATAAGGTACGATTAAAATGTTACGATCAAAATATACAAACGATAAAAATCTTGCTAAGAATAAGATGATAGATAGACTTGAAATTTTAAGTACTGACAGACTCCTAACTTTACTTTGATGTTCAATAGGCTTGTGATCACAGTTCCTTGATCTTGATTCTTAATAAATCTGAAACACTTGACAAGATCATTAGATAGACCAACTGGAGATATTTGGAATCATCAAAACATTCGTGTCATGGGGTTAATTGAGATAACAGAGTATATTTGGCAAGCAGGCGTATTTCTTGTCAGTGGATGCCTTCGGAGTGAGGGAGGTGAATAGTTGTTCCTTTGATTTTGTGATCTCCACAACGGCCTGGGGTTCATGTGGATCTGTGATCTTGGTTCCTATAGGGATTTCCATTATTAGAGAAATTGCTTCGACGCTGACAGAAATTGTCGCTCCCCTGATCTGTGTTTCCAAGATAGGGCCGCTTCCATCCTCCTAGAGTCTCGCAGCACTCATGTTGTCGTAAAACAACTTGACCAAGTTGAGGGAGACATAACCCTCTATATTAGTTATGTTTAGCCACCCCAGTTTGGTGAGCTTGTTGTGAAGGGCTAGACGTAAGCGAGGATTCTTCATATCGGTACTACTCATTAAAACAACCTTCTGATCGTGAAGGTCCTCTAGTCTTGTAAAAACTTGTTCCCGACTTGTTGGAATTCGTTCCTTCACTAGTGGTCATTATCTTGCTAAAAGGAAGATAAAACTTGTAAAATGCATAAAAATGCATTCTTAAATTTTTTGTTTAAGATTTATGTTTTTGTCCGTTGGACAACATCTTCTCCTTTCCTCTCGATGTTTATGCCAATATTTCATTTAAGGAACAAATTATTTTAAAGGTTTTCACTCCCCTGGGCAATCCTAAGTAATGGCTTTGGGTGGGCCGTGAACCATTTAATGTCACACTCCGCCAGGATGCTCCTAGAATAAAGGGACACTCACAGGCAAGGCGCGATGCATTATAACAGTTATCGAGTGCGTAGGTACACAATTCAAGTACAAGTCTATTTTCATTGATTTCAGAATATATTTTTGTACAAGATTTAGGTGGTCTAGAGACTGCCAATAATAAGGGAACATGCTCCGAAAAATCTCCCCAACTAATTTAAATAATTAGGAAAAGGGTACAAAACGAGGGCTCAAATCACCTCCACCCAATCCACCTTAGACTCTTGTAAAATGGTTTGCAACGGGATGAGCTATTGCCCGGTAGGTAAAATAGTTCGTGAATATGACAATTAATAAAGATGACATCATAATCATACATCAGATATACACAACAATGAATCACAAACAGTGCACAATGGCTTAACAGGTAAGTATATATAACACCGTCTCGTAATGGCTCTGTGACCGTATATCGCCCTAGGTTCACGTACAATGTCCATCTCCAGGTAATCCTGAGTTCATATTGTGTGTCCATCTCCAAGGGAAACATCAATAATAGTGGGCACAATTGCACCAGTAAATAATCCATAGATCACAGACCACTTACGTCTCAAGGTGGTTGTTATTTCATGTATGATGACTATGCATGTACGGGTCCGGTCTTTACTTACATTGGACAGGATTTGGCAGCGCCTGGTGATGCCTATCAGGGTCGGCATCACCGCGTGCATTGTTAGGATGCCCAGTATCATCTATACAAGCGGACCACCTTCGATAGGACCAACTAGACTAGTCCCTAGGTCGAGAGGTGGGAACACAAAGTCCCGCTTAAATACCAAGTCTTCTAGAGCAACAAGCTGCCTCTTGTTCACTATTTAAACTTACTAAGGAAAAGACTAAGTCCAGTTTAGTCAAATTGATTGCTAATCCTACATAGTAACAGTATAATACGTGGACTCCAAATATTAAGGCATAAGCATGACATGTGTGAACACTATACATATTAATGCAGCGTAAGTGAATAATAGTCATAATGATAAATGAATGAAAACTTTATGAAAAGTCATAAGACACGCAAACCTATGTTTCGTTCCCACCTTCAAATTGCACTTTTTTCCAAAATTGGCGCTTCTTCCCGAGGAGAACAACTTCACGCCACAAAAAGAGTCTCTAAGAGAGAGTGTCTCAAAAGAGGAGAAAGAAAATCACAAGGAGAGTGAAGGAAACCAATCCAAAGACAAATAGAGAGATTTGAGTTGTGGTGTGAGAAATGAGAGGGGGGGACGG
The DNA here is from genome assembly GCA_035771175.1 of Paratinospora sagittata. Taxonomy (NCBI): domain Eukaryota; kingdom Viridiplantae; phylum Streptophyta; class Magnoliopsida; order Ranunculales; family Menispermaceae; genus Paratinospora; species Paratinospora sagittata. The sequence goes on from CM069610.1 coordinate 21,073,405, forward strand.
GCTTCTTTTATAGAGGTCCCCATGCCCTAATGTTTGGGCTTCGACCGAAATGTCCGGACAATGCCCCTTCTTTTTTTTGTGTAAGCCAGGGGTATTACATATGTATATGGGAGAGTTATATAAACTTTATACTTTGTAAATATGGATAATACCACTTATATATGTAAAAATTTAGTGGTGTGGATGTAGGACACCCAAGAGGGGGTGAATTGGGTGTTTCAGCCAATTAAACAATTACTAACTTATATTGCGTGTTCCTTAAATTATTTGATACATTTGATCAAATATATCATATACAACAGTGAAATGTAGGAAATAAATGTAATGAGACAAACATTTTTATGTGGGTCGAAAATCCATTTCCTACCTCCACACCTAGAGAAACTTTCACTAGAATTTCACTATCTCAGATTCACTTCGTGAGTGTGAATCAAACTGTTACAAAACCTTTTTACAGGTTCAAGGCAAACCTATCTTTTGCGGGATAAGGATGAACCGAACTTTGATTCCAATCTTGGAATCTCAAGTGAACCACAATCACTTGACTTGATTTGTTCAAACTAGAAACAAATCAAGGAGATCAACAAAGAAGTGATTATCTTGTTTTAAACACTTAGAACAAGTACAATGAAGCTTTAAGATACAAGTAACCTCAAAACCAATGAAGATTGAGAGAGGTTGTTCCATACCGAACAAACCTCAAAATACATACAGAGTAAGATAGTTTCTTCCTAGATGTCTCAGCCACAAATTTGAAAAGTAGTGCACAACTGAAAATAGAGCGAAAGACAAATTTACCTCGATTCGATCAAAAATGAAATATGTGATGTAGCTCGTGATCATGAATAACTTTTGTGAATGGTGTGTGTTCAAAATCTCAATAGAACTTTAGGAATAGTGCACAACTTTTCCAATGGCGGCTGCCTCCTTTTTGGTTCAGTTGCAGAGAAAAATATTGGGGAATGATAATAAAAGTTCTTCTATTTCAACCTAGGGTTTAATGATTGTTTAAATAAAAAAAACTTGGTTCAAAACCCTAAACCTATCATGAACGACCAAGATTAAAAGATTCAATCATGTATTAGTGAAATCAATAGCCTAGATTGAATGCTTGGGTTTAAAACTCGAAATCCCTCAAAAATGGAAAAAGTTCGGTGGGGTGCATTCTACGAAGCTGGAGTGCATTTCACGAGACCCAAGAGTAAATACAGGTTATTGTAAAACCTGTTGGAACGCATTCCATAAGACCAGAGACCAAAACACAAGGTTTTTGGTCTTGCCTACTAGAACGTGTTTCACTCGGCTAAAATGTGTTCCACGAGACCCAAGAGCACATATCAATTCTGCCCGTTGCCTGAAAAGCATTTTTTTCCTGCTGGAGCACATTCCAGCTGGTCTGAGGCCAATTAGATGTATTTTGGCTATGGGAGTGCGTTCCACAAGAAAGGAATGCATTCCATGAGTTCTTGGGAAACGTATACATGTCAAGAATACCATTCTTGAACATGTTTAAGTTCCATGATTGATAAAACGATGAAAAGCATTTGGAACACGATCAAGTCATCAAATAGATTTAAAAACTTAAAACCATGAAAGAAGATATTATGAAGTGAGTTCCTTGAAAATAAGCATACATGTTCAAAATATTTTCTCACGCCTATAATGCATTTATTTTATAGTAAAGCTAATTTTGAAACACTTTTGATCATGCTTGCATGAAAACTAAGTTAAAACAATGATAAATCAGTAAACGGAAAATTATGAAAACCGAAAATAGAATTCGTAAAGGTTTTGAGAAAAATCGATCGAAAATGAAGTGGCTGATCAAACTAGGAAGAAACCTACAACCTAAGATAATCTAAAGCAATTACAATATGAAATTTAATTACAATCCATTGCTTGATCTCTGGTTGACTTCGGTTAACTTTGGTTGACTTCTTCTTAACTTGCCACCTTGCATTTACTTATGCAAGCCAAATATGTCCTCTTGACTTTAACTTCATATATTTGATCTTGAACGAGCTTGAGTCTTGCATTGGCCTTGATCTTGATCTTTGATACTGAAATATACTCAATTTAACCATTAATAGTGTGGTTATATTGTTTGTTAGCATCAAAACACTTAAGAGAGTTCTAAGTGAAAAACCACTTAGGCCAATAGTGGACTTATGTTTATGAATATATGATTTTATTTGAAAATGAGGAATGGAATTTCATATACATGACGAGTATGGAATGGATGGAATTATACAGGTGTTGAGATAGGTTAAGGCCAACAAAGGGTCAGATGTATCAGGAGTGACACGTGTGATACTCTATCCCGGTCGTGATGTCACCCTACGGAAGGAGTTGCAACAGTAGCAGTTTGGTTCACACCCTTGAAGTGAACCCAAGTATAGTGAAATCCTAGAGAAGGTTTATCTAGGCGTGGATGTATGAAAAGATTTTTCAAACCACATAAAAATCTTTATGTGCATTTATATTTTATTTTTCACACTTTATATTTATGCAATTTGATTATTTGATTATAAACTTGTTTTAATCCAAAGGTTTCCACAAAGAACTTAGAACTTGTCAAAACTAGCCAAAACACCAAATTTACCCCTCTCTTGGGTGTCCAACAACTCGAATTGTGTTGATGTTGGCTACAGGTACAAATGTCTTTATATAATCGATCCCATAGGTTTGGGTGTACCCTTTTGCCGCCAATCATGCTTTAAAAATAAATATATAAGATAATTGATACATAAACGACTTTTTTGATGTTGACAAACAATGGTTAGACACATAATGTCTCATGAGGTATTTAACTTTACTAGAAAGTTCAAATTCATATGTGGGCTTAAGAATACTTTTGACGTGATGCCGTGGTAACTGTTTTTTGAATGACTTACACACTAAATTAGGAACATCCTCTGCAAGAGATTGGTTTGGTATAGTCATTGTTTTTGTTGGGAGGAAATCAAACTTAGACAATAATGGAAGATGAGCCACATCTTCAGTTTTTGTTTGTTTACAACCACTTGGAGCTAAATCTTCAAAATTTGTTTGTCCATCACCATTTCAATTAAAAGTTGAATCCCTCAAATCCAATTCACCCACTTTTTGATTGATTGGTCTAGTTTGTGAGTCATTACCATTAAAATCCAATTTTATATTACTCATCTCCACGTTGCACCCATCCTGATTACTAATTGAGGGAATTAGCTTATCTAAGAGGTATGAAAATCATAATCTAGAGTCTGAATTTCCTCATGGTACTCCACCTGAAGTTAAGACTCAGATCAACTATACATCGGGTCTTCATGAAAAACAATATTTATTGTGATAAACATTCATCGAGTTGGAGGATGATAACATCAGTATCCCTTTTGAAAAGTAACATAACCTAGAAAAGTACATCGCTACGCTTGAGGAGTCAACTTGTTGCACTAAAGCTTATGTGTTGCCTCAGATGAGTCCGAGAGGGGGTGAATTGGACACTTAGCAGATTTTAACATTTCTTTTAAATGCAAGAAATATTGAAAGCATATTAAATAAAATATAACAAATAAACACAATGACAGTAAAAAAGACAGTACCAACAGGATTTATAGTGGTTCGACCTTGCCTACATCCACTACCTAACCTCCTCAGTTAGGATTTGTCCAAACTCTACTATGAATCTTCTTACGGGTGAAGACCAAACCGGTACACTTTCTCAACTTACGGGTGTGAGAAGAATCGTTATACTCTCTCAACTTACGGGTGTGAGAAGAACCTTTTCTCAACTTTCGAGTGTGAGAAGAACTGTTACAATTTTGAGCAACACTTGTTCTATCCCAGTGACAAACTAGTCAAAAATATCAAAATACAAGATGAGATATGATTCTCTTTGCTTAGAATCAAAATGATACTTACAAAGCTTTGGATTGAACCTTCTGTTACCACAGATTCAACAAAATATGTATGATGAAGTTCAGCTGAAAAACTGGTTCAAAAATCTTTTGTATTCTTCAATGGATTTTTGAAATGATATAGACTAAGATCAACTAATCCAGAAGACTTAGTGTATTTCAAAATATCGTGAGTTCAAAGTAGAGAGTAAAAGACTAACTTCCAAAAGTTTTTGTAAAAGTGAAAACTGTTAATACATTTTTAATGGTTTTTCAGTTTCGTATTTTTATAGATCAATTCTTTGATTTGCTCTAAAGCAGCATATATATAAAAATAGTAGTGGCGCAATGGACTTGAGAAATTTTCAAGTGATTTTGGCGCACAATGTTATTTCAAAAACAACGAATACATTCTTTTCCGAAACAGATCGATTTAGCTCAGAGCAATTACGACGACAACACCTGAATCTTCTAATCTTTCACAAAAGAGGAATGTTCTGATAAAGTATTAGAACATTCTAAAAAGTTTCAAAAGGTTCTGAAAAGTTTTGCACAGTTCTGAAAAAGTATATTGTAAAAGCGTAAGTGTTAGAACAGTGACAGTGAATTAGCATCCTGACGCATAAAAACCAACTTTGTCATTTTGATCCTTGAGGGCGCTCATGAACCATAAGCATCCTGTTGAACTGTGAAGTGAGGGCTCTACTTGATCGTAAGCGTCCTAACTTACATGGCAATTAAAACGACTAAACTTCATGAGGGCGCTAATCCACAATTAATGTCCTACCCTTTTTAAATACGTAAAGTCCAGAAGGCGCTACTAACAAGTAAGAGTTTTTATATTTTAACTTGTGAAGATAGTTAGTGTGCTAAAGGACAAACAACGTTCTGAGAGTTAAAAAATTTTAAACTTGGAAAACAATCAACGAGCTCATTCTGAATCAACGTCCTGACAAGTTCACAGGTTGACTTAAATGAGGCCGTTTTTTATGAAGTAAGCGTTCTGATGAATAAGCACATTTCAACCTTGAATGTTATCAGCGTCCTAATAAATTATCAGTGTCCTGACTTACCAAGTCCAGGAGGGTGTTGTTAAGACATTAGTGTCCTAAAAGATGTATTAGCGTCCTAATGGACACCTAAAAATAGTTTTTATTTTTTCATTTAAAATCTCAGTATTTTCGAATCAAATCAAACATAGAAAATTCACTGTAAATGATTGAAAATCAACTCGAGTAAAATATGCACTCATGCATATTGCTAAATCATATGATAGCAAAGATTCTACAACCTAAACACAATGTAATCATATAACGATATATATATTCTTCAAGTAACCATGGTCTTCAGATGGATCTTGATGACACGTTCACCATGCATCATTGATTCTTCAAAGCTTTCATGTAAGATTAGATGTGCTATGCAAATAATTTTATTGTAAACAAAATGTGGTTTGTGAACATCAAATATCGTTCATATGAGGGACATACTCTTGTAAGGGACATGAGGATAATTGGTTCAACATTATGGAGCCTATAAAGGTGTTTGAAAGTCAAAAAAATGGAGGGTATTCGGTTGATTAAATGTACTATGGAGGTAAGTGGTTCTCCCCAATAAGTCAACAATATATGGGCTTCTATCAACAAAGCATGAACAACCTCCAACAGGCGCTGATTTTTTCGCGTAGCGAATCCATTCTACTGAGTTGTATTAGGAAAAGTAATTTGATAGATGATTTTGTGCGCTTCCAAATATTTTGAAACTCAGAAATTTGATACTAATCACTGTTGTCACTACGAAGAACTTGGACTTGTGCACTGTATTGGGTACGAACCATTTGATGAAATTTTTGAAATAATATGTTTACTTCACCTTTAGACCTCATTAAGAACACCCAAGTCATCCTGGTACACTTCTCAATAAAATTAACAAATCAACATGATCCATTCAAAGCAGTAACTTTGGATGGACACCAAATGTTTAACCATAAAGGGAACCATACTTTTTTTAAAAAAATTGATGGAAATGAAGCATAGTGGCTTGGAACTAGACTTTTGTTTAAAACTAATGGAAATGAAGCATGGTAGCTTTTTCATAGCACACAAATATCACAATGGAAACTAAAACTATCAATTTTTGCAAATAAATTAGGATATAATTTTTTCAAGTAATTAAAGGAAGCATGCCCCTAACGTCGATGCCATTACCAAATCTCGAATTTCTTATTCTTCCCCTCGAAGCCATCAACTATCAAAGCTTGACATAGCTTATCTGAACTCTTCGATCCTAAGTCCAAGTAACAAAGCTTCCCTCTCCTAATATCATAATTGTTGGCCTACATTTAAGTCCAAAAGGGGGGGGGGGGTTGTGTTGGACTAGCAGGTTTTGAAAAACAACCTTTAACAAATGAAAATTTTAAACAATCAAAATGAAAGTGTTGGAAATGTAACAAGATAGACACAATCGTTTAGAGTGGTTTGGCTTCCAAAGCCTACGTCCACTACTTGACCTCCCCGATCAAGATTTTCCAATATCACTAAAAACTATTCTTACTTTCGGATAAGGATCAAACTAGTTAATAACATAGTTTCTCGGTTAGAGAAATTTTCCAATTAGCTAATAAGCCAATTTACAATACACAAAGTGTAAAGAACGTTGTTCCTTATCGAACAATCCTCATAAATACTTACAATTTGAAACAAAAGTCTTCCTAGATTAATCAACCAATGATGGAGAAAATTAATTCACAGTTAGTTAATGGGTGGAAGGTCCTTGTTGATCTATGAAAGATTGAATATATATTGAATCTCAAAACAAAGATCGAGTAAAATCACCAAAAGATCTTGAAGATTGTTGACCACCAAAAAAATAGAAACTCTTACAAGTATGATCTTTCTTAAAAACCAAAGAATGAGTGAAGAGAATTGAAGAGTGCAAGAGATTTTTAACTTTGAATAATTGAAAAATTAGAGGGTAAGTTTTGTTCAAATAGTGCTAGGGTATGGAAACCCTAAAGATCCAATTTTCAGTCAAGGTTTAATGAACCTAAAGGTTATGCCAATGATTGCAATAAATCTTTTTTGAAGTTACTATACTGACAAACCAGAGAGAAACACGTTTTTTTTTTTTCAATTTGAAGTGCCTTACTAGCAAATTTTCATCATTCTATCAAAAATCATAGAAGTGATTATTAATTGAGAAGCACGTTTCTGACTAATTTTACACATTCTGCCACAAAACCCTAAAGCGCATTTCTCAAAGGAGAAGCACGTTTCTGGAAAAAAGACCAAAAACATGCATTCTGCCTATTTCATTAGAAGCACGTTTCTGAGCTCCTGGAAAAAGTTTTCTACTTAGACAATTTGAAACACGTTTTTGAAAACACAAGTGCATTTTTGACATTTAAGAGCTTCCAAAATCATTTTTCATCGAAAATGTAAGTTCAAAACTAATTTTTTCTCAAGAATTTTGATGAAAATACACTTAAATAAAATAGAATTGAAACATTTGAAGATCAAAATCATTTTAAAATTCTTTAGACAACTTTGATCAAAACTTTGACCTTTTAAAAACATTTTGACTTCAAAAAACATGTGTATGCATGGCATGATCTAAAAATAATTCTACAACCCTAGATTGGTTTAAGCAAATACAATAAACAGAAATTTAAACTAGTAGCTAGATGTGCTTTGATCACCAATCTTTGACTCTTTATTTTGATTTTGACTTTCACTTGATCATTGTAAATTGAACATGTAAACTAAACCACTTGATAAGATGATTAAATGTATGGAATGTTGTTTGGAATCATCAAAATCGAAGGGTTGGGGGTTATCGTACCAACAATAACCAATCGTCTACCTCATTTAAATGTCCTTATACACACAAAATTATGACAAAAAAACTACAATTCAAGATAAGACTATCGTTATTTGAGAAAGTGATACAAGATTATAATTGAAAGTTGGAACAACTAAAACAAAATATATACATACAAAAAGAGTAAGGAGCAAAGATATCCTTCCCCGAGGTTGTAATACTATTGGTAGTAGAAACAATTATTTGTGAGCGCAGTTTAAGGAATGAGACCTATCTAGAATCAAAATTCATATGATCTATAACACCATAATCAATTATCCATGCACTATTAGAAACAAGTATGGATGAGTTTAAAGCCTTATAGCACCATTATCTGCAACTACTACCATTGTTGAGGCTATTATACTTTCCCACAAATTCCAAAAAACTCGTCCAATAAATTTCAGTAGAGAATCTAAGCCACAAATGCAAAAATCCAAATGATTAAAATCTCATGAGATAATTGCTTCAAATTCCAAAATCAATATTGTGTTTGACAAACTCACGAAACCCCACCAAGCTCATTGTGATATCAAAACTTCAAAGAGCATTGGGAGTAAAATGATCAAATAAGAATTTAATACAAACCTTTCTTATGCAAACAATACCATGGTTACAAAAGAATGATTAAAATAATCGCCAAAAATCATATTTTCTCATGATCCACATTCAAATGGGGTGAATAAATAATTAAAGCGAGGGTTTTATTCAATCAACCCATAGCTTGAATTAGAAGTTTGTCTCACTCACTACTTCTCCCTTCAACAAGATTTTTTTTTGCAGTAACTATTCGGAATCCTTGCAGTAAAATAGGTTGTTGTGACAATGATTCTTCTACGCTAGGAGAAACATGAATTCAAATACAAAAAATCCTTGTAACCTTGATCACCAATCAAAACACAACACTGATATTGCCAACACAAAAATTCGATGCACATTTCAAATCAAGTTCAAAATCAAAGCCCTCTGACTCTGATACCATTTAAAAAATTAGAGAAGAATATCTATTTCATGTATATCTCACAAAGTGTTGTATACATCAATATATAGAAGGTAATACAACCAAAGATCTCTCTAAAAAAAGGAAACCTACTATATAGAGAAAAGGAAATCTACTATTAAGATCTCCATGAAAATAGAAAGAAAATTAAAATGGATAAATAACAAAAAACAATTAAAATAAAAATCAATGAAGGAAATCTCAATAGTAAGGTGAGTGATGATTGATGAAGTCATGGGATTTGTGTTTCTTACAATAGCCATTGTTTGTGGTAGAAAACATTCTTCAATAATTAATAAAAAAATATGCCACCATATTATTTTCTATAATATAATATAAGTTGTTGAAAAACTAGAATTTTTATCGTGTTTGATCCATGATGGTTAGTTTCATGTGATAAGATTGACTTTAACCATAGACAACCATGGTCAAAAACCTCTTTTCTAGTAATGAGAATCATTTCAAAGGCTAAGTGAAAGCTTAAAATTTGACCCACATTTTGACATCAACAGTTTTGAAATCTAAAAACAAAACTTTTTAGATATAATACTAGACAAATTTTTAGAAACTATAAATCATCATAAAAGAAATATCAATTTTCAAATATTTTTTGAATTTTTAACCAAATGTAGCCTTGACATTTTTCTTAAAATATCTTCAATAGTGTATAGGCTATACCTAAACTAATATAAAAAAGAATACTTGGATGGTTAATAATAAAGCCTTTAAAGCTTTTTAGTTACTACAATTCACAATGCCTTTCACCCTTTTAAATTCTAAGAACAACAAAATAGTATTTTAATGATCACTTTTCTTTTCATTCATGTCTCCTAGATTTTGGGTTTTGTCTTTTCAATTTAAATATTATATATTTTATCCTTTAGTGTTGTAAGGTGTCAAGGCGATGTTTAGGCGATTGGTCCTATATAAGCGAGACGGTGTTGAGGCATGACTTAATTGAGGCCTAGTCATAGCGAATAACATTTATCTATAGCTTCCTAAGTTATAAAAGAATAATAAGTTTTTGACATACAAACCTTATTTATATAATTATGTATGTACTCCATAATATAGAAATATCTTGTGTTAAAGAAGATTTAATTTAATTTTACATGCACTCTTCAATCTTGTGTCCATAAATTGAAAATCATAAAAGCATCCTAAAAAATAAGAAAAGTTGTCCATATAATGAAAGTATAACAATTTAAAGAGTAATATTTGATGTAATACTTCTAATAAAAAGAACAATATTAGCAAAATTATAACAATAATAAAATAGAAAAATAATATTACAAAATAAGATAAAAGATATAACTTGCATATGTAAGGACTTTGACGATGTGCAGTGCGTGTCATTGAATATGTTTCAATACAGTCATTGTATCATGCCCTTAGAAGTTGTATTTAGATTTGAGGACATCAATTGCATGTCGTTATAAATGTTTGATGACGGGAGCTTGCATGTCATTGTAGACCTGTTAACAATATGCCTCATGCACGTCATAGTATATGTGCATATCAAATCCAAATAAATTCCTGGTATATATTATTTGGAAGTGTTTGCCCATAAATGTGTCCAAGAAGGGGGATAAATTGGACAAGTTTAGCAGGTTAAAGCTTTTGAAACTTTCAAGATTAAACAATGACAAAAGATTAAAGTGCAGCAAAAAATAATCAATGAACTCAAAGGATTTATAGCGGTTCTGCTATATGTCTACCTCTACTACCTAACCTCCTCAGTTAAGATTTCTCAAACTTCACTAATGATCACTCTTCACAGGGAGGATCAAACCTATTACACTTTCTCAACTTCCCAAGTGTGAGTCTACCTATTGTACTCAACTTACGGATGCGAGTCTACCAATCACTACTCAACATAACAGGTGTGAGCCTACCTATCCCATCCTTACTATAAGGATAATCGTGCAACTTAGATAGCTACAACAAATTACAACCGATTACACAATACAAGATACAAATTGATCTTCAGATGCTTATAAGACAAACTTTGAAACTTTACTCAACACTGATACTAAAAACAGTTGAAAGATGAGTAAAGTAAAAACCTTTTCTTTCTTTGGATTTTCAAAAGAATATAAAATAAGCTCAGGTAATCCAAAGTTGAAAATCTTTTTGATGAAAATACACAGAGTATTTGCATGTTAAAAATAGTTTAAAATGACTAAATTTCAAAGAGTGCAAAGATACCAGATTTTCAAAAGTCTCTAAATCTCATGTTCAGGTTGAGTATTTATAAACAAGTGTTGCGCCAAAACCAAATTTTGAATTCTTGAGACCGTTGTGAGAGAAATTTGAATTTTGAGTAAAACGACTCAATTTTTTCATGGACATGGTATGAATAGAGATTATGAAAAATTCTGATAAAAAATGAGTTTAGACGAAAATGGAAAAGAATCAGAAAGTCAACTTTTCAAAAAAATAGAAACAGTGTCAAGTTTCTAACACAACTATCATGAGTGTCCTGATAGGGTTGAGGGCGCTATTGCAGCTTAACTCAAACCAGACAAGAACATTCATGAGTGTCCCAGAGCAATATGAACATCCTTAAAACGACAACTCGAGAAATGGAAATTTATCAGACAATTTGGGAGGGCACCATAACTCTATGAGTATCCTACAGTGCTAGCTTGATGATTTAAGTGAATTGGTCACTGCTTGAGCGTCCTGAAACGTTTTGAGCGTCCTACTCAAAAGTGCTAGAACTCCAATAGATCAAATCGATTTTTGTGCATTTCGGATCAAATCAAACATTCTAAGATCAATTGAAGAACTTTTTTTAAAACAAACTGAGCACTTGAAAAGATCAATTAAAAGCAATTCAAAATCCAATGATTTGAAAATTTGTGAGTATGGAAAAATCATTTTGAAATCATTGGGAAATCAAACTGAAAGTTATTTAGTAAAGATTCTACAATCTTAAATCAATCTAAAAGACTTTTGAACATAATACTCTTTGCAGCTCGAGTCTTGATTGATCATGGCTTTATTGTTCTTTGACTTGATTGATCATAGCTTGATTCTGTTTATCAATTCTTCTTTCAATCAAATGATTCAACTTGAGATATATTGAACCTTTTGATCTATGACTGAAACACTCAACAAATTGGTTAAGTCAATAGGTGGAGTAGTTTGTAATTATCAAAACATTAAATCATGGGGTTCATTGGAACAACATGAACAACTTGCAAAAATATTCCACGTAATTCATATTCTCAGCTTCCATATGATGTTTTATGAGCATTTATTAATATTGAACAAAATAAGAAAAATATCATTCAATATATATAAAAATTTTAGTCGAATACATTGAATCAAAATGTAGTGTATACAATATTGTAATCCTTAGTCAATACATTGAAATCATATATAAAAAGACTATGCAAAAAACAAAAAACACTTAAATTTTTTTTAAAAAAATCATCCATCATCTTACTTAACAATGGGACATATTTGTAACTTGAGTCCAATTCTTTCGCATCCAAAGTCTTGTTATAATGATCTACAATATATAGGAACAAAAGAAAATCAAATAATTAGAATAATTTCTTCAATTCAATATATTTGATGAGTTACTTGTAATTCATTGTATATGAAAAAAATGTAAATATTAATAAAGAAATAAAAAATGCCTAAATTGAAATTCAAAATTCCTAAAAGATGGATGATCATCAAAAGAAAGTTTTGGCAACATCTCCTTTATATTTTTAACAAATGAAATTATCAAACCTATAAGATTATATCATAACAATTCCATAATGACAAGAATAACACACAAACTCACTTTTGAACAATAAATATATAAGTTGTAACACTCATCAACACTCACAAATTAGGCATAGTCAGACATTTAAAATAATGAATAAACCATTCTACATATATCTACAAAGAACTTCAATTAGTTTCTTATCCATATGATTTATGATCATTCTACAAAATGTGTTTCATATTTGAGAAGATTACGAGATAAGCATTTGACAATATATATTAATATAAGATCCACATGTTTCACATTTTTCATATGAAGTAATATTTTTAAATAGGTCTATTACAACGAACCTGCCCTTTCCTTATTTTCCTTTGTTATTATATATGAAATTATAATTGAAATAAAACAAAAAATCCCAATTTTTCTTATTCCTCTCCACAGTATTAAAAATATTCAAACAAGCATGTTCCATTTTATAAATTAGAAAACCATGATGGCCAATTACCCCTAATAACATGAATTTAGACCACTTCAATCCAACATAAAGTAATAAGCTTGGACCTATGAGTAAGAGCATGAAAAATTCCATGAGTTAAAAATATATGACATGATGAGAATATTACCGAATCACCATTTCTTACAATAAATCAAGAAAAAATAAATAAAACTTGGCTTTTAATACAGTCATTCCACATGCTTGGGTTCCTAAATCGGGGCCATCCCATGATGCTCATTTTGACTTTAAGCTTCTTCTTTTCATGAATAAAAGGGTGTCTCGTAAGCCAAGCAAAACCATCAATGTCTCAAGAGGTAATGATCAGACCCACATAATATTCTAATAAGAGAATAATCTAAAATTGCCATGATACCCTAATTGTTGCATAGTTGCTTGCATCTTAATTTATGATATTGATCTTACTATTTTCTTATATGATATATCTTACTGAATGAAAATTCAAAAATATAAACACATAAACATATATCTAAACAATGATAAATAAACTATAAGAAGGGAAGATCAATCACTTACAATCTGTAGTTAGACAGAAGTTAGGAATGGGCTTGATGATTTCAACTCTCTTAGCATAGCCTCCATATCACATTATACTTTTGCTCCACTTTCAAGACTTTGTCACTTGCCTCCTCTGACCTATTTGAACACCACAAACAAACACTCTATACAATTATATTAAATCCGCACCTAATAAGACATCCCTAGATTGAATCTAAGACAATGAGAAACTAGACTTTCACTTGGCAATCTAAAAACATCCAAAAGTTGAATTTCTTTCCTTTAAAGAACACTAAACCAAGATTTTAACAAGAAATATAACTCAAAAAAAGTAGAGCGTAGCAATAATGAATCAGAATACTTATGTAGTTTTATATGAACATTTAACATCTTTAGACAACCATTTGAGTCATTACTTGTTTTTTTTTAGGCTTTCATTGAACACACTTACAAGGTGGCCTAAGGTCACCTAGAAATGATTTCATAAATTTTGTTCCATCCAAAAAGTGAAACAAAGTGGTTCAATTCTTTCATCAATTTTGATGCAATAAACAAAAATGACTTTAGAGTACTTTCAATAAGTACTCAACTCATCCAAGCCTTTTCTCAACTAACCTTCAATGAGTATGCATGAAAAATTTCCATAAGAAAAAAAATGAACATTGATATCATAGATAAAGAAAATTCACTAAAACAATAAATAAAGGCACAATCACATTTTTATTTATCGTAAAATATTGTTCTCAATAAAACCATAGTAAAATTAACTGAAATAAAACTCCATGCATGCGAATTTTAATTGAAAAATAAGATTGGATGAAACATATGGAAATTAAGACAAAATACTTCAAATGAAGCTCTATATAGGTTGTGTCAGATCTTGCATCGACGCACTTGCAAACCCCAACATCAATCACTCATCTCCCTCCCTTTTAATGAAAAAAAGATATATAAACAAATAAACAAGAAAAAATCTGAAACTACTAATACGTAGTCACATTCTCTATCCCAATAAAGGAAAAGCACTGTTTTTTAGGATAAGGTCAATTAATCAATAAAAGATCCTAGTTCTCAGTTTGAATATTTCATTTCATGATGTTGAAGTTGCGTCAAGTAATACCAATTTTGGCTTTGAGTATATAGCTGCCTTTTGCATTCATTTTATACCTAACTCTTAATTGATGCAAAGTAACATTCATTACCATTAAGCATTTAAGCTTCAAAGTTTACCCAAGTTCCCCTTATTAAAAATCACAAGTAAAAAAAAAAAAAGCTCAAATAACTATTATCTAAGATATGCGAGAACATTTCGAAGTTAACATGTTTGCACTTCCAAAATGGGGAAAAACTCCACATAAACAATAAGATTTTGTGAACATACATGACATATTTGTAGTCCATAGTTGCTTGAACTGGCATAACTTAAACAAAAACTAAAAGCAATCACATTTTCTATGTTTTCTCATAATATAGTTACAAAGAACAACCTAACTCAACAACAAAAACCCAATTCCTCCAAACAAAAACCATAATCAACAATATTATTCTAAAAACACTTGCTCCATTTAAAATTTAGAAATCACTCTGAAAAACACAAAAAATGGATTAGAGAGAGAAGATAACTTGTACTCCCAAGTTTGAAAACAAAATTTATAGAGAAGATAATGAAGCGACTCCTAATATTTAAGCATCCTTAGGAAAAACGATGGTAGAATCCAACTTTATCCCTTCGTCTCCTTTTTTTTACCTGAAGCCAAACATAGTATCATTGACGGAAAAAAAAAATAACAAAACCATTGCCAATGGAAGAAAAAATCGAACAAAAAAAAACGCATAGATTGTTTTGATCAAACAAAACTCAATCGAAAATAAAATCTCAGCGGTTAAAAAATGAGTTGAGGCTTAACGATTGGCAAAGAGTTGGTGAAATTGGTGATGGTGAATGGACAATGGTTCTGCCGTAGATGAATCACCGATGAGAATTGTCGGAAATGAATCAGTGAAAGGGGCGATTTTGTTCTTACGTTTGGGCGCGATTTTGTTCAGGGGTTACGTTTGGGCGCGATTTGTTCTGGGTTACGTTTGGGGCGTTTTTGTTTTTGTGGGTTTTCGTCTTTTACGAAGTTAATGCGTGTCGTTTTAGTTTTACAAACTACAATACGCATTTGCACGTCGTCGTAAGTTCTTATAATGAAGTTCATTGGCTTGGTTGTTGCATACTTATTAATAGAAGTATTATGACGCTCAGATGACTGAACTTTGTTAAAAGAACTATTTGACAACAGGCGCTTATGCCCGTCATTCCATTGATGTTGTATTATACCCTTTTTCTTGTAGTGAATACGAAGATCGAGAAAAAAGCCTTATGGTTTATGCATTTACATTGACTTAGATGATTTAGTTGTAAATGATCTAGGCGATGGATTAGTCGTGGCTTTGACAACATTGTTATCCTTACAACTTTTGTGCATTCTTTTACACTTAACCTTTATTTTTTTAACTATATCAAATAATTTTATTCTTAATATTACTTGAAAAGACATATGCATGCATATTCTTTTCTTCTAAAATATATGTTTTATTTTAATAAAACAAAAATCATGTGCATTGCACGTGTTCCAAATATTAATATATTTAACTAATTGATGCTACACGACCATGAGGTTCCAATACATCTTTCGACAATGGAGTCTAGCATTCCTTAGATACAAAGGAAGTTTGCAAATTTACGTGCTCCTTTGCATCCAAGGGACACTGGGCTCCCGCATTAGATGATGCGTTGGAGCCAACATCCCAACAACATTTCTCTAGTTAATTAACAAAGTGCGTTAATTAACCTAGTGCATACAAAAAAATCTAACATCCTATAAAGATATGTATTTCCATAATAAATCCATCCCTAAAACTCTATAATTAAAGACTTGTTATAAATAAATTTGAATGCCACCACTTTATATTCCATAACCTTCTCTTCATATTTCATTAAGTTTATAACCTACCCTTTATGATATTAGCTTTGTAACATCAATTCATTTATATTTTGTAAATGTGACGTACCTCCCTCATTATGGCCAAGAGCCTATATAAAAGGATGTTTGGGTTGTAAACAAAGTACACAAGATATACACAAATCTAACACAAGTTGCTAGATCAATATGAGAATACAAACTCTCCCCCTTTTCTCTATTTCTTCTCTCAAGCATGTCTCCTTCTATTTGTGTCACACCCCGTTCCATTACAAAGAAATACGTAACAAATCATAGAACCGGAGTGCGAACAATCTTGTACATCAACTCAGATCTTTTTATTCATCCTCTTTTTATACATTAT
Organism: Paratinospora sagittata; assembly: GCA_035771175.1. Classification (NCBI taxonomy): domain Eukaryota; kingdom Viridiplantae; phylum Streptophyta; class Magnoliopsida; order Ranunculales; family Menispermaceae; genus Paratinospora; species Paratinospora sagittata. Next base: position 21,090,207 of record CM069610.1, read on the forward strand.
TTTACATACACGAGTACGCACCGAAAATTACATCAAAACTCACTCTAGATCTAAGTCGACATTCGTACCCTACAGGCCTCGCACCACACGTAGCTTCTGTTAGCATTCTCTTTTGACCAAAAGGTCTAAGTCCTAAAAATGTTAGCAACAGAGTAAGCCATTGCCCAGTGGAAAAGGTAGATATTCTATGGATTTTGTCAATTTATAACAAGGTTGTCATAATCATAATCATAAGATAAACATAGCATAGTCATCATCAGTCATATGAAATGCATGAATGGGTAGACAGGCACAACACATCGTCTCATGAAAATTCATGGCCAAGTACCGTCCTGGGTTCTCGTATGATGTCCCTCTTTAGGATCCATCACGGGTTCTCATTATACGTACCTGGCTAGGGAATATATCTAACCCAGTCCATACAACTCTTTTCTGGCTAGATCATCAGAGTTCTAGCAGAAATGTATCTCATGGGGTCAAGTCATAACAAGGCATCCGTGCCTATAATCAATTCCAAGGGCCAGAATACTCATGTACCTAAGTGGTCGTGTTGTTTACCAGTATGCTATGCATGATCCAAAATGCACATGTGTATATATCGAGACGATCTCCATCCTTGACTGGCATATTTCTATGTACTGCACTGGTACAACTTTTATCAATTCAACAGGGTCCAGTGTCAAGTCCTGCACTGATATGACTAGCCTACTGCACACGTGTGGCAGCTCTTGAGCCTAAAAGACAAGCATCATCAATATCATGCTTACTGCTCATGCGCAGCAGCTCTTGAGCCCAAAGGACAGGCATGTGAAACTTTATATCTTTTTAGGTTAGCTTTCAATAGAATTAACAAGACCAGTCCCCCAGGCTGAGAGGTGGGTCACACTGGACACGCTTATGTCACCAAGCCTTCTAGAGCAGCATTGTTGCCTCCCGTTCACAAAATGGTACTAGGGACAAGATTAAATCTGGCTAATAGAATTAATTGCTAATCCAACAGTATGACGGTACATATTCCAAATTTCAAGGTTCAACATGATATGGTCTCATCTAGATAAACATTGACAATATAATTGAAATGATGCATGTATATCAAATAACATGATGCATGTATGAAAACTTTATAAAAAGAGATAATACATGCAAACCTAAGTTCTGCTTCCCACCTTCAATTTCTCAAGATCGGTGTTCCACAAGAGCTTACGCTATGAACCAAATAGGAGAGTCTCCAAGAGAGAGTCTCAACAGAAGAGAGTGAATTTCTAGAGAGAAAAATTCTAAAGGGAAAAAGAGAAAATACTTCAAGAGAGATGAGAGCACCTAAGGAGGGGAGAGGTGAGAGGAGAGTACTCTAGAAAATATTTTCTATCAGTAAAACCCGTAACCACTGAGCATACTAAGATTTTCAAGTGAGAGTCTCCAAGAGAGGGGGAGGATAAATGAAGAATGGGATGGAAGAAATAAAGGGGAGACACCCCCTTTTATACTAGTTTCATCCAATCCACACTACTCAATTAAAAACTCACCAAAAAATCATGGCTTTACACTTGTAATCCACTTTCCCACCAACAATTAAAAATTCACCAAAACATCATAGCCTTACACATGTAATCCACTTTCCCACCAAATAAATCATGGCCTTACACTTGGAATCCACTTTCCCACCAACAATTAAAATTTCACCAAAACATCATGGTCTTACACATGTAATCCACTTTCCCACCAAATGAATCATGGCCTTACACTTGTAATCCACTTTCCTACCAAATGAATCATGGCCTTCCACTTGTAATCCACTTTCCCACCAACAATTCACACATAGTGTTGGACTTGGACTTTGGGCCTTAGAATATTTTATCTTTCGGACTTGAATTTGGGTTTGATCTTAAGATTGGTGTTAAATTGACATTGGGCTTTGACCATTGGACTTGATAATGGTCATGGGCTCAAAACTAATATTCCCATCTTGTGACACATATATATCATATTATTAGAATATATAAAATTTTATTTATCCATATGTTGTATTTTGTGACATATATGGTTTGAATATATATATATATATATATATATATATATATATATATATATATATATAGTAGTCTAATAACGGGGGTATTACACTCCACCCCCCTTAAAAGAATTTCGCCCTCGAAATTCAATTAGTGTTGTCGTTTTTCCATCGTTATTGGGGAAAGGTTTCATCATTTCAAGAAAGGTGGAAGGGTTGGGCAATTTTTTTTATATGACTTTGTGTTGCCCTGAAAGTTTCCACTCCCTTCCTATTGTTCATCCACTGCCCCCATTTTACTCATAAGTCGTGGCCATTGTCGATGTTCCTTTTCGTCGTGACTGGATTTCCTCATTTATGCCATTTACTGTAGATGTAATGGTAGTTGTTCATTAGCACTAATGATCTCATCATGTGCTATTGCTTTCTTCATCTACAATTAAACGAGGTCTAGTCTTATTCTTTTGGATGCATCTACGTTTTATTAACATGGAATTGTAAATTCTCATGTCTAGCTTATGTTCTTGGGTATGGTTATCATAGGTCATTGTTTCTAACTTTTCTAGGGTTAGGGACTGGAGTTGTGACTTTTAATTCCGTATCTTCGACTCCAACTTAATCGTGGCATCCCAATCCTAAAATCCAAAACATGACACGTAGGGTTGGCCAATTTTGAAAATAGTTTGACAACTTGACTAAAATAAGGTGTTTGGTTCAAAACTAGTTGAAAAAATTACTCCAACTTTTGGATTGGTTCAGTATCAAGTCATCTACCAAAAATACCTTTGTTCTACTTATAATTATCCTGATGCACTATCCTGCACGAATGCAGCACAAAACAAATGCAACAATCAAGTTCTGTGAATATTCAGATCCTCAAGCCATAACAAGTATTCTCCCAGTTTGTCTGTCCCATACCGGCCAAACTTGGCTATAGAAGCTAGAACCTAGTTTCTAAAAATTCACCACACAATGCGAACCATGTAAAAATTCAACCTATAACTAGTATCCTCCAAGTTTGTCCGTCCCATACCAGCCAAACTTAGTGATACAAGTTATAACCTGTTTTCTAGAGATTTGCTACACAGGGCCACATGTCCTCCACGTCCAAAATATTCTAGGTATCCTCTGCATTCATTGCGTCCCATACCACCCTGAATACAATGATAAAAGGTCAATCAAGGTCATGGAATTTTCGTCAAACATTCTACCCTAAATTTTCCCAATGTTAGTATCATCCATTTCCCTTTTTCTTCCTTAATGAACTCATATTCTAGCCTACCAATTGCATTGCATTTTACAATGGTCTTAATCGGCCCAAACCACATGGTATCCTTATTTCGAACCCCTTTCTTTTTCCAAAAAGGTTCATTTTGCGTTATCGCAGCCAATATCCGGATGTTTGGGTGGAAATACCTCTTGGTTCAAGCTCTAGCCGGTCTAAGTTGTTCCTCCTAGAATAAGGAAACTGGTGCATTAAGGCTCTGAATTACATTCCTCTAAATCAGTTTGAACATTATAACATTATTCTTTGGATGATATACAATTATTTGCTTGTTCGACATTTTTCTCAAGGGAACCAGAAATGTTGCAAGCTTTCAACGTTTTCTATCTTTTCTTGTGCTCGCAAGCTTTTAAGACTCGCTGAGGAAACCAATGGTTCAACACCTCAGGTTATGGGTCTTATTTTATCAAATCTTTGGTTGATCATTAGATCTAACCACTCCTTATGTCTTTTAATAATCTACTTTTTTAGTCATTTGATTTTTCAATGACTCATATTTCCTTCAAGGCTCATTATTTAAAACTGGTGTATCCTTACCATTTCCCTTAAGACTTATTGTCCTTAAGGTCTATTCCCTTTCCAAAACTTCACTTCCCTTAAGGTTTAGTTTTCCTTACCTAATCACATATTAGACAGCGTATTTGCCTTAATCTTGATTCCCAACTAGTTTCGCATCATTCTAAAGCTAATTTCTTTCAAGTGAATCTCGGGCTATACTTTCACATTGATTTGCTTATTGAGGTTGAACCCTAGTTACTCACCAAATCAACATTTTATATCTAAAAAGGTTTGACTGATTGGGTCATCCAATCTTTAGGGTCACATACTAATTTGATTAAGTAACCTTATCATATACTTTATTACTTCTTTTACTCTAGGTTAATTTCATAACCTAAGATCTTTGTATAGTCAATCCACAACCATCGGTTGAGAATATACTAAAACTCAATGCTCCAATCAAAGTATAAGGCCTCGTCTTCTTACACTATGATCATCTAATTTATTTGACCATATCAACAATCAATATACTCCAAGTGATTATATTAGTACTATTTGTAATAGCTTAGGATTGCACACAAAAAAAAAATTGTTGAACTTCGGGCACTTTTTTTCTATAAAAATAGGGTTCCCCTCCCTCCCCCCTCATTTTTCTCTCTCTCTTTAGAGACTCTCTTCGCGGTGCAACGCGATTCTGCTCGGGGGAAGGCACCGGTTCAAGAAGGAGTTATTATCTGAAGGTGGGGAACGAAACATAGGTTTGCGTGTCTTATAACTTTTATTAAAGTTCACATTCATTTATCATTATATCTACTATTTATTTACACTGCATTATTGCGTATAATGTTCATACCTGTCATACTTATGCCTGTATATTTGGAGTTCATGTATTACACTGTTACTATGCCGGATTAGTGGTCAATCTGACTCAACCAAACGTTGTCTTGTCCCCAGTAATTTTAAATAGTGAACGAGAGGCAACGTGCTGCTTTAGACGATTGGTTCTGAAGTAGACCTCGTGTCTCACCTCTCAAACTGGAGACTGATCTGGTTGGTGTTATTTGAAAGCTATCAGCTTGTACAAGTGACACTGAACATCCTAACTTTACACATGGTGATACTAACTTACTAAAAATCACCAGACGTTGCCAAATCCTGTCTAATATTAGTAAAGACGGGACCTGTTCATGCATTAGCATCATACATAAAACACCACCTAGGTACGTAAGTGGTTTATGATCCACAAAATAGTTAGAAGCAATGCTCACTATTATTGATATTTTTCAGGAGAGGGACGTATAATGAGAACCCGAGTTTACCTGGGGATGGACATTTGTACGTGAATCTAGGGTGTCGTTCCTAAGGAGGGACGTACAATGAGAACCTGGCTACACCTGGGAAGGGACATCTGTACGTGAACTCAGGCAATGTACAATCATGGAACCATTACGAGACGGCGTCAGGCATACATATATATTGTATTGATTATGATGCTATGATGTTTTTATGTGATATTTGATTATGAAGTTTCCTTTATTAATTGTTATATTTACGAACTATTTTACCCACTGGGTGAGTAGTTCACCCCGTTGTTATCCAATTTTTCTCAAGAGATTAGGATGGACTGGGTGGAGGTTTTTGGGCCCACATTTTGTAACCCTTTGTTTATTCATTGGAGATTTCAGGAGGATGTTCCCTTTACTATTTTATGTACAAAAATATATTCTGAAATTAATGAAATCAGACTTGTACATAATTGTGTTCCTGCGAACTCGATTATTATTATAATTCATTCGCGCCCCGTTCGTGAGTGTTCCACCGGTTTAGGCGCGTCCAGGCGGGTTGTGACATTTAATGGTATCAGAACGAAAAGTCCAGAGCCTGCCCCAAGTCCACCAATTAGGAGAAAAAAATGATATTAGATATATATATATATATATATATATATATATATATATATATATATATATCTTTAGAACTATATATAGTTAAGATTTATATTAAATATATATATCTAAATAACTATATAGTTTTGTTATATAGTTAGAATTTATATATATATATATAAAATTGGATTCATGATGGCATAAATATCAAGAGGAAAAATAGAAAATATCGTCCAAAGGACAAGGCATAAATCTTAAAGATGTTAGGAATATATTTTGTGTATTTTACAAGTTTTATCTTCCTTTCAGCAAGATAATGGCCTCAAGTGAAGGAACGACTTCCGGTAGTCAAGAACCGATTTCCACACGACTTACGAAACTTTCTTAACGGGAGGTTATGACTATGAGGAGTATCAACAATAGAGATCTCCACCTCCGTCCTATCTTTCACGACAAACTCTCAAAGCTGGGGTGGTTGAATATTACAAAAGTTGAGGGGTACGTCTTCTTCAACTTGGTGAAGTCTTTTTACGAATCCATGAATTGCATGGGACTTCAAGATGATGGGATCACTTTTGTTTTGGAGACAATGATCAAGGGAGTAAAGATTTCCATTAGCGTCGAAATTATTTTACGACTTATGGAAATCCCAATAGGAGAAAAGATCATTGATCCACACGAACCCCAGACTGTTGCAGAGATCTCAGAATCCAAGGAACTGTTGTTCATTTTCCTTGCCGACAAGTCGTACATCCAAATGAGGTACCCCCACCTCCCAAATAACCTCCTTAAACCACCTCTTGTCGGGCTTGGGAAGATTGTGGTTGACAACATTTTACCGAAAAAGGTGACTCGAGGTATTATGTCAAGGGCGCAACTTCTTGTGTTATACTGCTTGGAGAAGGGAATTAAAGTCTCCTTACCTCATATCATCATCCAACAAATGTTGCGGGTGATTCAAAATCCTACAAAGAAGGAACTCCTCGGCTACGGAGGCTTGATCATGAGGATTCTTTTAGAGGCAAACATCAATACTTTTGATGAATCTTCGAAACAAGTAACTAATGTTGTTACAATATCCTCCATCTCAAAGACTTTCGTCTCAATGGGAGGGGTGACTGACGAAGAAATTTTTGGCGCGACTTCCGGGGGAAATAGCGAAAGAGCTAGAGATAACAATGGACGTTGACAGCGAAAAAGTCGGCACAAGATTCCAATTAGGGAAGCACCTGTCAATGAACCAAACAGTAACACAACAACAGACCCAACCCCGAATAATGATCAAACCGATCATCTATTCTCCGAGGATGATCTCTTTGGCAACCTGGGTCAACCACAAACAAATCTGAATGGACAGGGAGTTCTAGCGAATCCACCTTCCAAGAACCTCCCAACCCAAGGCAATACGACATACCAAGGGTTTCCAACTCCTGAGGTACCATGTCATCTAATTCCATAAGTTCCTGTGAACCAACCGCAAAAAAATTGGACGACACCAAACTTTGGAAGACAGGATATTTCGATGAGTCCACTATTTCAAAATGTTCCAACTCAAGAATATCCAGCCGTCCAAGAAGTCCTAGTTAAGGAGTCCTCATATAATCAAACTAATTACCCTCCACTAATTAGTCAACTATACGGCCAACATTTTCCACCAATGCCTACAGTCTATCTTCCACCTATGGGATAGACATTCTACCAATCATCAATGGGACAACCGACAAATCCATTTGACCAGTTAAATGTGATTGTATCTAGTCTTGCTCGGATGCAGGACACCCAAAATGTTTTGATAACATGTGTGAAAGGCATGGTAGAAGAGCGAACATCTTCTCACCGTTCTTCTGGTAGTCGTTCTGTAACTAACAAAAGTTCTAGGAGAAGTAGTAGTAGGCGGGAAAATTAGGAATGATTACTAGCATTGTAATTTATACATATATATATATAAATGAAATGTTTGTTTGAGACTATGTTTGGTGGGCCGACTTACAACCATTCTTTCTTTTGTATCACTAACTTTGGAGTGGTATGGGACACAACAAAATTGGAAGACACTAAATAAAATGTGGAAGTAAGAAAACCCACGACCTTGTGTGAAAAGAAACATCTGGGGAAAGCTGAATTACTAACATTATCATCAAGTTTAAACAGTATGGGACGAGTAAACTTGGACGATACTATTAGTGAACTCCTCTCCCGTCAATGTTTCGTAAAGACCGTGTTCTTACAACATAACTTGGTTGAAACCCGTATTACCAAATTCATTTGGTATAGGACCCACAAATTTGAATAATAGTCGAAAAGACTAAGCGAAAGAGTTTGAATACATAAGATTGCGATAGAACGTTAGATTATGATATTTACCGAGACAAATCTTAGAACCTTTATGACTCGTATGAATTTTCAAAGATATATGTATGTTTACAAAAACAAGAACCAAAACATTTGAAATACTTGCAAAGTTTTATACTTACTATATAAACATTATAACTTTGTTTTATAACATGGCCAAATATACGAGGTACATAAGATTTTTTGATTCCTCAACAAAAGCCTTACACAATACCTAGAAAAATAGGTGGTTTTATATTGCAGTACTCTCGAACTTATTGCTGAGAATATCATAACATTATACTTGGCTATAGTTCCTAAAATTAAGATTTTATTTTCTTCTTGCCAGTAAGAAAACGCAAACCAGGAAGAGAGGAAGGCCACACACAGTCCGTCCAGCAGAGGAGGCACCTCATGTTGTTCAAAATCAGGAATCACTGCCTCCGAGGACAGAACAGGCCATACATGACACTGCCACTACTTCTGGGTAGGCAGTGCCACCTCAACCCACATCCTTTGTCATGCTTTCGAGCATGAAAGTCTTTTTAGCCAAATTTATCGAGGCAATAAAGGTAACTGTTCAGGCGGCCGTTCATGATACTGCTGCTAGCCAAGTAGTTACTGTACAGGCACCTATACGATCTGGGTCGAAAAGCCAAATCAACCAGATCACGAATTACAAGAGACTACAACTCCTTACTTTTGCTGGCACCATTGATGCGGAAGAGGCGCAGAAATGGCTTGATGAGTCAAAGAAGGCTCTCGAGGCTATGAAAGTCGAAAGATTCCATTTGCGTCCTACCAACTTGTTGGTGAAGCAAATACATGGTGGATTACGGTGAAGGAAGACCCAAGGGTCAATACCGTGGACATGACTTGGCAGTAGTTCAAGTCATTGTTCATCGATGAGTACTTCCCCTGCTCTGTGAATAGGCAGAAGCTCCAGGAGTTCGCCAGGCTATACCAGGGAAGCATGACAGTCAGAGAGTATGCTGTTAGGTTCAAAGAATTATCGATCTACTCTCTCTTTACCATCTCAACGAAGCAAGATAAGACCGAGAAATTCTACAACGGCCTTCGTCCTAACATCCAACAAGCCCTATCGATCTTGGATCTCAAGATTTATAGGGAGGTGGTTGACAAGGCCATGAGCTTTGAGTAAGAAAAGATTGAGTAGGAGCAGAGAATGAATAGGAAAAAATTGCATGCAACGTTTTCCCAACAGGGCTCACAACAGGGCAACAAGAAGAAACCCTACTATAATCAAATCCCAGCCATCTTAGCCCTTATTCAGAAGAATGAGGCCATGGAACCTTCGGCTGAACCATCTAACCCTGACCATCAGGGTTTTCACAATCATGACCAAGGAGGTCGTAATGGAAGGGGTGGTCGTCGCAACGGTAATGGCAAGGGTGGTGGTCAACACTACAATCAGCATGGCCATCAAAACCAGTAACAGGCGCTTCAGCAGCAGAGGTCGACTTGTTATAGCTGCGGCCAGCAGGGCCATGTAAGAAATGCCTGCCCCGACCCTCAGCAACCGCAACAACTTGTTCCCGCTTTTCCAGTCCAACAAGCCCCACCTGCTGCTAATGCCCAACCCAGACAGAACCAACAGAACCAAGGGCAACGGAACCAGGGCAGAGCGTTTGCCATAGCTCAACAACCCCTCACAGACACAATGTAATCGAAGGTACATTTTCCTTGCTCAATACAATGGTGCATGTCTTGTTCGATTCGGGTGCTACACATTCCTTTATATATTCTGCATTAGTAAGGCATTTAGGGTTGCATCCTGAACCCACAGACATCACAATCCATGTCACATCACCATTAGGATCTGGTACTGACATGAATTTGCAGTTTTCTAGATGTGAGCTTCGAATGTCTGAACAAATAATATATGCATATCTCTTTGTGATGGATATTGAAGACTTTGACATCATCCTCGGCATGGACTCGCTCGCACCTCTAAATGCAAAGATCGATTGTATGAAGAAGCAAGCATAGTTATCCTTGCCTATTGGGGAGTTTGTCAAGATTCAGGGAATGAGGAAATGGATACACAACTCGACTGTTGCACTTCTCAAAGCACAGCTTCGAGCTTTATCCCTTGGTGATGACAATGAATCCCCAGCACTGTACCCTCTCGAAGTACATAATGTCCCTATAATATCTGAATTCCCAACGGTTTTTCTAAATGACCTTCTTGGTTTACCTCTGGTTAGGGAATTCAATTTTGAGATCAAAGTCATACTTGGAACCGGGCCTATCTTAATTGCACCATACAAAATGTCCAACGTCGAGCTGGTTGAGTTAAACAAGCAACTAAAGGAATTGGATAGTAATGGCTTTATCAGGAAAAGTTCATCACCCTGAGGCTCTCCAGTTTTGTTTGTTCACAAAAAGAATGGTTCATTACAACTTTGCATCGACTCGCAAGTTGAATACGCCCCCATTAGGAACAGATACCCATTACCCAGGATCGATGAGTTGTTTGACCAACTTAGAGATGCCATATACTTCTCTAAGATTGATTTACGATCCGGTTATCATCAAATCAGGATCAGAAAGTCGGGCATTACCAAGACGACATTCAAAACTCGGTACAGTGATTACGAGTTCTTGGTCATGTTGTTCGGTCTAACAAATGCACCTGCTGCATTCATGGATTTGATGAACCGCATCTTCAGGTTATACTTCGACCGATTTGTGGTGGTCTTTGTGGATAATATCTTGATATATTCCTTAACTGAGGAAGTTCATAAGATATATGTGAGGATTGTCCTCCAGACTTTGAGAAGCCACCAATTGTATGCAAAGATGAGTAAGTGCGAATTTTGGGCGAAGCGAGTTCAATTCCTAGGTCATGTGGTTTCAGGGAATGGCATTGAGGTGAATTCTTCAAAGGTTGAAGCGGTTTTAAACGAGAAGCAGCCCACCATAGTTACTCAAATATGGAGTTTTCATGGTTTGACTGGTTACTACAGACGCTTCATCAAAGATTTCTCAAAGATTGCTGAACCTATGACCAAGCTCACTCGAAAAGACGTACGATTCATCTGGAATCCTGCCTGTGAATCGTCATTTCAGGAATTGAAGAAGCGCCTCACGAAAACACCGATACTAATCACTCCACGAAATGGAGTTGGATTTTCACTGTACACCGACTCCTCTCTCCAAGGCTTAGGTGCAGTACGAATGCAAGAAGGCCAAGTTGTTGCATATGCTTCGAGGTAACTGAAGATTCATGAGGGTAATTACCCAACACATGACTTCAAACTTGCAGTTGTCGTATTCGCACTAAAGTTTTGGCGTCATTACATATAACATGAACGGTTTGAGGTATTCTCAGATCACAGGAGTCTTAAGTACATCTACACTCAGAGAAACCTAAACCTCCGCCAAAGGCGATGGTTGGAATTCTTGAAAGATTATGACTTTCAACTCCAGCACCATCCCAGTAAGGCCAATGTTGTCGCAGATGCCCTGAGTAAAAAATCATATGTTGCTTGCACTCTTATCTTCGAGACGGGAAAGTTGGCTACAAAGATGGAGAATTTTAACCTACAACTGATTGAGAACGGAGGAAGATCACGACTCTCTCAATTATCAGCCAACTCTGAGCTGGTTGAAAATATTTCAGCAGCTCAGGCCAACGACCCTATGTTAATGGAGAAACGAGAACTTCTACTCAGCGGACAGGACCTACCTCACTGATCAGTCTCTGAAGACAGGGTCGTTTATTACAAAAAAGGCCTCTGTCTGTCGAACAATCCTAAGGTTTAGAAAGAAGTGCTAATTGAAATGCACTGTTCGAGGTTTGCTATGCATCCTGGGGAAGACAAAATGTATAAGGATGTCAAGCGACAATTTTGGTTTCCTAGAATGAAGAAGGCAATTGCAGACTTCGTTGTTCGATGCCTTGTTTACCAGCAAGTAAAAGTAAAATGCAGACTTCCCTCTGGACTTCTTCAGCTTTTACCTATTGGAGAATGAAAGTGGAAGAACATTGCGATTGACTTTTTTACGCCTTGACTCAAATTAATAAAGGGCAAGATGTTATCTGTCTTATCATTCATAGACTTACAAAGTCTGCACACTTTTTGCCAATAAAGTTCACAGATAACCCCGCCAAGCTTGCCGAGTTGTATGAAAGAGAGATCGTACACCTCCATGGCATACCACTCATGATCGTCTCTGATCGAGACCCTCGATTCACATCAAAGTTTTGGCGGAGCTTCCAGAGTAGAATGGGCTCCAAGATCACCATGAGCACAACCTTTCACCCTCAGACTGATAGGCAGTCAGAGAGTCTTATCCAGATCTTGGAGGACATGTAACGTTGTTGCATTTTGGATTTTCATGACGGATGGGCAAAACACTTACATTTGGCAGAGTTTGCATACAACAATAGCTACCAAACCAGTATTGACATGGCACTGTACGAGGCTCTCTATGGTCGCCCTTGCAGATCTCCGATATGCTAGTTTGATATGGAAGATCGACCGCAGTTGGGGCCTGAACTAGTTCAAGAGACTTCTGAGAAGATCGCACTAGTAAAGGAGCAACTTCGTGTTGCACAAAGTCGCCAGAAGAACTATGCTGACAAGCGACGACAACCTCTAGAATTTGACAAGGGGGACTTGGTTTTTCTAAAAGTTCAGCCTACAAGTGGTGTCAAACGCTTTGGGATAAAAGGAAAACTCTCCCCACGGTATATCGGTCCATTTCTGATCGTTGAACGTATTTGTAAACTAGCCTATTGTCTATTCCTTCCATCGTCCATGTCTAAGGTTCATGATGTTTTTCACGTATCCATGCTTCGAAAGTATCATCCTGATCCTTCGCATATCATCCCTCTAGTCGAGGTTCGGGTTGAGGAAGGAAATAAGTATCAGGAGAGAGCGATGTAGATTATGGATAGGAAAATTCAAGAACTAAGACGACGTAGCTACCACTTGGGAAAGTGCTTTGGTATCACCACGGAGTAGAGGAAACAACATGGGAACTAGAGGAAACAATTAAACAGAAATACCCTGAATTATTTTCTAGTAATAATTGATGATGTGATACATTGTACTTTTCACTTATCAACAAAATGATGGAACTTTGTTTACAATATCTTAATATATTCTTTCATTTAAATAACTATGCAGATGTCTAAAAATAATGCCGATGGAGGTAATGATGTACACATGCGATGGCCTCTTTGGCAACCTGTGGTGACTCCTTCAGGATCTAAGTCAAGCAACAACTACTTTGCATCACCAACTCCACGCCCCACAGACAACGATCCTTATTGCCAGAGCGTGCATGGCTTTTTCGTAACAATTTTGTCCGAAACAATCCTGTACTCTCATCTTGGCAAGATCTCCTACCAAAATTGCCAGGAGGCCTGATTCGGGCAACAGAACGAAAAAGCATTCTGCCGCTCAACCTACCTCTCTTGAAACGCTGCAACTTGCAGCCCTACGCCACCATTTGTGAGGCAAACGTCGGAACCTTCTAAGGACGAGTCCGACTCCATTTACTCTCCAGTGTTTGATGATATAAAGGATTCCACTGGCCACAATACTATTCAGGGGGTGCAACACGAGGACTTCCCAGGAGGTCACCTATCCTAGTACTACTCTCGCCCAAGCATGCTTAACTGCGGAGTTCTGACGGGATCCGGTGCATTAGTGCTGGTATGATCGCACCCATGAGATACGCGACGGAAAAAGTATTTAAATGGTGAGATACAGGGAGCAGTTTGCGGGCAGTAGATCTCGTAAAGGCACCGAAAATGAAAAAAAAAGTGCACCGAAAACGGCCATCGGTAGAAAAAGTTAGTGCCCGTAGAACCAATACGCAGTAGGTAGCGTTTTTCCTGTTTTTATTATATTTTTGCGGCGTTGGATAACGTAAAATAGCAACTGTCAAGAGCGAAAGAAAAAATCAGTCAGAGAGTCTAAAAGGGAGATCTTTTTAAGGGGGGTAGAGTGTAATACCCTAGGTTCGGACAAAAAAAAAATGTTGAACTTCAGGCCCTTTTTTTCTATAAAAAGAGGGTTCCCTCCTCCCTCTCCTCATTTTCACACCAAACCAACTCTCCTCCTTTTGTTGAAAAACTTTTTTCTCTTTTTAGAAACTCTTTTCGCGGTGTAACACTGTTATGCTCAAGGGAAGCTGTCAGTTCAAGAAGGAGTTATTATATGAAGGTGGAGAACGAAACATAGGTTTGCGTGTCTTATAACTTTTATTAAAGTTTACATTATTTATCATTATGTCTACTATTCATTTATACTGTATTATTGCATATAATGTTCATACCTATCATACTTATGCCTGTATATTTGGAGTTCATGTATTATAATGTTACTATGCCGAATTAGTGGTCAATCTGACTCAACCAGACATTGTCTTATCCTCAGTAACTTTAAATAGTAAACAGGAGGTAGAGTGCTGCTCTAGAAAATTCGTACTTAAGTAGACCTCGTGTCTCACCTCTCAAACTGAAGACTGATCTGGTAGGTCTTATTTGAAAGCTATCAGCTTGTACAAGTGACACTGAACATCCTTACTTTACACGTGGTGATATTGACCTAATAAAAATCACCAGACGTTGCCAAATCCTAGCTAATGTTAGTAAAGACCGGACTTGTTCATGCATTGACATCATACATAAACAACACCTAGCTACGTAAGTGGTTTATGGTCCACAAAATAGTTAGAAGCAATGCTCATTGTTATTGATATTTCTCTGGAGAGGGACGTACAATGAGAACCTGAGTTTACCTAGGGATGGACATATGTACGTGAATCCAGGGCGTTGTTCTTGAGGAGGGACGTACAATGAGAACCCGACTACACTTGGGAAGGGACATCTGTACGTGAACTCAGGCGATGTACAATCATGGATACGAGACGGTGTCATGCATACATACATGTTGTATTGATTATGATGCTATGATGTGTTTATGTGATATTTGATTATGAAGTTTCCTTTATTAATTGTTATATTCACGAACTATTTTACCCACTGGGTGAGTAGCTGATAGTTGCATATTTAGATAGGTTTTATAACATGTTTTAGGTGTGTTTTAGGTTATTTTATACATTAGTTTAGTGTGTTTAAGTTAGTTTGGATGCATTTGTTAGTTTAGGAAGAAATTAGATTTTATGCATTATTTTGGTTTATTAGTTTATATGTTGAATCAATTTATGTTTAGAGTGAGTTAATTACTTGTTTTTAATTTGTGTTTGTAGGTGTTTAGATGTGTTGGAAGTGAGAATGAATGATGAAGGCAACATGTGAGAAGCTTAGAGGGTGATTCATGAAGAACCCAAGTCAAGAAGTAGAAGAAAATTGGCTAAGTCCACAAGAAGGAAGGCAAAAAAAGGAGTAAAAATTTGGCTAAGTCAACAAACTCACGCAGAAAGAGGGCTCAGAGAGCCGCGACGCTCAAACAACTCTAGAATGCGGAAAGTTGAAGGCTTGGAGGGCCGCGATGCTGAAAAGGAGCGTCGCGGCGCTAGCTGTTGTTTTAGTTGCGTTTTTAGCAATTCGGGAAATTTGGAATTCGGAGGGCTTTCTAATTATGATTTGGACGACGAAAGGGGGCTTATTATATATCAAACTGAAGGGTTTTTTGAGGAGAACACACAAGAATATAGAGAAGAGAACGAAGGTTTGACGAATGGAAGAAAAGTGGAGAAAAATATTCATATTGAAGATTATTGAAAATCTCTGCACCAATTCTAGTTTGTTTTCCTTTGTTCCGATTCATGTTTGAACCATTAGTTATTGTTTTTATGTCTTTAGTTATGAACTAAAGCCTCTTTTAGAGGTGTAGATTGATCCAAACTCAAGACTATGTCTTAGCTTTTATTATTGAATTATTATTAATGAATTCTTTTAGTTTATTTATACTTTTCTGTGCATAATGTTTTTGATCTCCTGATCAAGGATCGAATGATCCCAGATTCGAGGTAGATGCTCCAAAAGAGGGTACCTTGAGTTGGAATCTAGAGAGTATAACCTAGGCTATCGTGAGACTCAAAAGGAGATTGAGAACATTTGAAGTCATTAGGTGGAAATCATAGATCTTAATGAATTACTATTGTGTTTGATTTTCATTGAAAGAGTTAAATCAATACAACGATAATATGCTCTAGTTCTGCTTCAAAAGAGAGAATTAGAAACGTTAGGAATTCTGACTTATAAGCTAAGGAACTGATTTAATAATAATCTATACATATAAAGACATAGTTGAGAGTGAGTTGACATCGAACCTCTAGTATATTTTCCATTGATTTCTTATCTGATTTACATTGCGTTATTAGTTAATAATTAATTAGTTTACTTGCTGTTTTAATCACTCAATCACTCGATTTCTAATGTCTAGATAAAATTAGGGTTAAAACATGGTAGATAATGTAGTAAATATCCCTAAGGACGGTACCCCGATTTCTCCTCGGAAAATATTATAACTTGGCAACCGTTCACTTGCGGTTTGCATGCAACAGTAGCTCACCCTGTTGTTATCCAATTTTTCTCAGGAGATTAATTTGGACTGGGTGGAGGTTTTTGGGCCCACATTTTGTAACCCTTTATTTATTCATTGTGGATTTTGAGAGGATATTCCCTTTACTATTTTATGTACAAAAATATATTCTGAAATTAATAAAATCAGACTTGTACATAATTGTGTTCCTGCGCACTCGGTTATTATTACTATGTATTCGTGCCCTGTCCGTGAGTGTTCCGCCGGTTTAAGCGCGTCTAGGCGGGGTGTGACATTTAATGGTATCAGAGCGAAAGGCCCACGGCCCGCCCCAGGTCCACCAATTAGGAGAAAAAGAAATTGATATTAGATATATATATATATATATATATATATATATATATCTTTAGAACTATATATATGAGTTATATATAGTTAAGATTTATATTAAATATATATATATATATATATAGTTAAGATTTATAATATATATATATATATATATAACTTGTTGCTAATGAAAAAAAAAATTGGATTCATGATGGCATAAACATAAAGAGGAAAAATAGTAAATATTGTCCAAAGTACAAGGCATAAATCTTAAAGATGTTAGGAATATATTTTATGACACTATTATCAAGTAATGCAATCATTTGATGACCCAAATATTAAATTAAAATTGGTTATGCTAATACCCATCAAGGACTACATTTCTCTTGTCACAATCACTCATTATATATAATATTAAGATCAAAAAATTCATCCATCCTGATCTGGTCATATTCTCCATACGTGGCAAGACTAGCATACATATTATGGACTCACTTTTGATGCCCATGTAGCTATAAAGATTTATATATATAAGATCATGAGTTTGAAATGCTTCAAAGACCTTAAGGTCAATACTAATCATTGATCATAATCATAAGATTCTCAAATCTTGAGTCCCAATATGTACGTCTATTTATTTAGATCATTCTCAGACCATATGATTCTCATGTAATCATTAATCCTTCAATATGGTTAAATTCAAGAATCTAACCTTCATCCTATCATTATTTTCTCAATAATCTGACTAGCATGGTAATCCCATAAGCTCATGATAGGGATATTTATATCCATTCGATGTAAAAATATTCAATCCCTATGAATATAAAGCTAGGACTATACTTCACACGTACTCATCTGATCACCATATATCCTAGTAAGATCCAAATAATTCTTCAAAATGGAGTTAAGCACCTATTCTTGTGGTACAGGTGAGCTACCTTATGCCACCTAAAAGAAAACAACTCTTTCCTAGGCGCCGAGTAGCGGAGGGTGCCACGTGTTAGAAACATGCATGCCCATGTGTTAGAAAAATCTTCTAATGGAGATTTTTCTCACAGAATCTTCATCATGGTACTTATTTGCTCTAAGTCTAATCCTTAGGACATTACATTATGCACATACCGAGGGATCGGTGCGCATACTAAGAGTATCATTGCGCATATCAAGGCATCCGACGCGCATACTACGTTGGTGAATGATTGATACGCGTACCAAGGGACCGACGCACACACCAAGGTAGTCAACGACTGATGTACGTACCAAGGGATCATCGTGCACACAGAGGCACTAAAATTATACCAAGGTGCCAGACACACGTATCGAAAGGGACTGATATGCGTGTTGTATTCACATGGTCGATGCGTGTACTATGGGAACGACAAGCGTATGGAATTCGTCGCAAGATCACTCTCTGATACCATTCATTGTGAATCTTCAGCAAAACTGACTCTCACGCATATCCAACGACCGTGACTTACTTGGTCACTTGGCACATGAGTGTACCTCAGAAAAGGTTTTGTGGCTAGCCTCTCAACTATTTCACAACCAACCACACTGGTGGCAAGCCAATGTGGACATGTCAGGGTAAGAGTCGGTGCTTCTCCACCCTCACATTGTGAGAACCCTTGATCATGGGTTGAATTCGCCCTCTCAAAATTTGCTTTGATACCATTCATTGTCACACCCCGTTCCATTACCAAGAAATACGTAACAAATCATAGAACCGGAGTGCGAACAATCCTGTACATCAACTCAGATCTTTTTATTCATCCTCTTTGTATAAAGAGGGTACAAAGTACATGAGGAACATTATTTTACATAAACGAGTACGTAGCGGAAATTACATCAAAACTCACTCTAGATCTAAGTCGACGTTCGTACCCTATGGGCCTCGCACCTCACGTAGCTCCTGTTAGCATTCTCTTTTGACCAAAACGTCTAAGCCCTGAAAATGTTGGCAAAGGAGTGAGCCATCGCCTAGTGGGAAAGGTAGATATTATGTGGATTATGTCAATTTATAATGAGTTCGTCATAATCATAATCATAAGATAAACACAACACAGTCATCATCAGTCATATGAAATGCATGAATGGGTAGACACGCACAACACACCGTCTCATGGAAATCCATGGCCAAGTATCGTCTTGGGTTCTCGTATAATGTCCCTCTCTAGGATCCGTCATGGGTTCTTATTATACGTACCTCGCGCAGGGAATATATGTAACCCAATCCATACAACTCCTTTCTGGCTGGATCATCAGAGTTCCAACAGAGATGTATCTGATGGGATCAAGTCATAATAGGGCATCTGTGCCGATAATCAATTCCAAGGGCCAGAATACTCATGTATTTAAGTGGTTGTCTTGGATAGCTCGTGGTAACCATCGACATGAGCAAAAATATAATTTTTTAATTTGATTTAGGCATTTTTTTTAAGAACCCATGCCGCCCATTGGGCGGCATGGGATGTTTATTTTTTGACACATGAATGGCCAACATGGGTTTTTTATTTTTTAACTCGTGAATAGGTGGCATGGGTTTTTTAACTTTTTACTCATGTCAACCCTTGAATGGGTGGCATGAGTATAATATTTTTTTTATCCCATGCTGCCTTTTTAATAGGCGGCATAAACTTGGGATTTTCTTAAAAAAAAAAGGCATTGCTAAACTAGGCAAGTTTTGAACATGGTGGCACCAAAGTGTCCAAAACTTGCCTAATTTTTGATATACTATGTTTGGATGCCTTTTTATGGATATAAAAAAAAATCATGCCTATAAATGGAAAAAAATCTCATATATTGTTTGAATATATGGTTTGAATATATATGTATATATTAGTCTAATCCTGGGGGTATTACAATTTGTTTATTTGTAATGGTTCTCTACTTATTTTACAACACATTATCAACACGAAAGCTCCAAAAATTGAAAGAGATTGTTTGTCTAAATGAAAAAGGTATATTGGTGGTAAGATTATGTATCCTATTTTTTTATTTCATATTATTTGATATTGAGTTATTTTATATTTTGTTATGGCCTCAAGCTATATAGAAAAATCATATGCTTGAAGCTATACTATTTATAGCTTAAAGTTATACAGAAAATTTTCTAGCCAGAAGCTAGATTGATTATATGATTGAATGTACCTGAAGTTGCAAGATCAAAATTATGAGAAGAAAAAATAAAGAAGACATTATTTTACACTTCAACTATGTTCCTGCAGTAGCAAAATAGGGAGTGTTGAAGTCTTCTCAAAAAGAAAATTTGTGATGACAAATCACATGTTGAGACAAATCTGTGATGAAAAATCACCCGTTGATGTCTTCTCAAGAGAATAATTATGATGAAGAATTACCCAGCTTGTTTAGCTGGTTGTATATAAATCATTCTCTAAAGTGAATGATATTTTGATTAATGATCATGAATGAAAAAGAATAAAAATTGGCAAAGGTCATGATCATCGTCAATGAAAAAAAAAATATGGAAAATGAATGTTGCGAAGGCCATGATGCATGAAAAATAAATATGGCAAAGGCCATAATTATGAATGAGACTATGAAAATGAATGAGAAAATAAATACCATTCTCATGAAACAAAATTAATACGAAAAAAGTCATAATTGGGATTATTATGAGAACCATGATAGTTATAATTTTTGAAAATATGGTTATAGTCATATATTTCAACTATATTTACTATTCCACCAAATTGGAATGATATCGTTATTGCAACACAAAGAAAGTGAAAAGTAGGTTAATGAAATAAATCAATAATTAAATATAAAGTGTTTGCATTATATGTGGAATAAAAGGCCATTGGTTGGATACATGTCATATCACCAAATAATTGATCTTTATTAAGCCTCAATAAAGAAAAAGAAGTTGGAAAAAATTGTTGATGGCTCTCAAAGAGCAATTAGTATATTGACAAATGAAGTAAAATTTATAGTGGCAGTTAATGGCTTACATTTGATGTCATTTGCTTCATTTTAAGAATATGTGAACAAAAAGATATCCCATATCGAAAAATATTCCTATATTACTTCATTTATTTTTGGACAAAAAGAAAATTTAGAGGAACTTCCTATTTTAATTTTTGACTTATTACATCATGAAATTATGAGGTCAACTGAAATGATATTGTCATTAGGAACCACAAGTTTTTTGACACAAATATATTTATATTTTGACAAAAATTGGCCAAGTTTGAAGGACCTCAATGATATTTTGAATAGTGGTATAATTGGCCAAGGTTCAATGAAGCAATTTTCCTGCCATTAGGAGGATAAGTTAATTTTATAGTAATGACATGTAAAATTGCTAAAATGCAATATAAGCCAATGTGAATCAATTTCCCACTGGGGGATGAAAGCCAATAATGACATATAAAATTGCTAATGCAATATAAGTGTCAGGTTCCCTTCACAAATTCCCCAGGGTATCCTAACCAACACAAGAATCTAATCATCCTATCCCCCACAGGACCATTGGACCCCTGTTAAGCCTCAACCAAACTCCGACAGAGTCTCCTTTATAAATAGGACATCTCACACAAACAAATCATCTAATAATCCATCCAACAACATATATATATATATATATATATATATTTCACATCCATCAATATCCGACCCAAACAACATCTAACAATATTCATCTATTCGATTATATGTGTGGGGTGTTATATACATATATTTACCAAAAACAAACCTTCTATGATCAACCTAAAGTTTTGGGGTATTAGCTTTTATAAAAATGAGGGTCATTACAATGAGCCAATATGGATTAATTTTCTCATCATTGTGCGAGAAAAGTCAAGTTTTTGACGTGTACATTGCTAGAATGCAATATGAGGCTATGCGAACTAAAAGCACAAAGGAGAAACCAAAAATCAATTAAGAGTTCACGCAAGATCAATCATGTGAAAAAATAATTACAAATCAGTTAACTAATGCACAAATTGTATTTGTTGATAAAGTCTTTATAGGACAAATTATCTGTGTTAATACATAAATATGTAACACACCTGAAGTGTGATTGACCAGTCAAGTTAAAGGGGACAACTTCCTACAAGACGAAGATATAAACAAAATGTCACACCCCACCCAGAACGCGCCTAAACCGGCGGGACACTCACAGGCGGGGCACGAATGCATTATAACAGTTACCGAGTGCGCAGGTACACAATTTAAGTACAAGTCTAATTTCATTAATTTCATAATGTATTTGTACAAAAGTAGGCGGTCTGGAACCGCCAATAATGAGGGAACATCCTCCCAAACATCTCCCTAACTACATAAGTGAGGGGTACAAAATGAGGGCCGAAAAACACCTCCGCCCAATCCACCCTAGACTCCTGTAAAGAGGTTAGCAACGGGATGAGCCATCGCCCAGTGGGTGAAACACATATTCCGTGGATTATGACAATTTATAAAGAGAACATCATCATCATAATAATTAGATAAGCACAACATATCATCAATAGCAATACCACAATTTAGTGGACACTCACAACGCATCGTCTTGTAAGGGGGGTCGTGGCCATGTACCATCCTGGGATCATGCTATGCATCCATCAACTGGGAAATATATAACGATCAGTATGGTACAACTCCGTCTGCACATCTCCTTTTTGGTTGACACAATAAAGTTTACAGCTGAGATGTACCGCCTAGAGTTGACTCAGTCAAGTGGGCAACTATGCACCAATAATGAATCATCAGGCCACGAACGACTTACGTCTCTAGATGGTTATGTTGTCTACTAATATTCTGTGCATGGATATAATGTATGAATGTGTGTGTAGGTTTAGTCTTAATTTTCTACACTAGTATGAATGCCTACTGCACATGTATGGCAACTCTTGAGTCCATCGGACATGCATAATTAAAATTTAGTCGTACCTCTACGAAGTGGACAATTTTTAATAAAACAAACCAGACCAGTCCCTAGGCTGAGAGGTGGGTCACAATAGACACTCTTAATACACCACATCTTCTAGAGTAGCAAGCTACCTCCCTTTCACTATTTAAAGTTACCGGGGACAAGACTTAGTTTGGCCAGTTAAATTAATTGCTAATCCAGCAGAGTGACGACATGACATTTGGATTACATTTACCAAGATGTGAGTGTAGTCTAAACATAATGGCATTTGTGTAATGATGTGAATATTAGACATAATAATAATGTATTAAAACTTTACAAAAAGGCATAAGATACACAAACCTAAGTTTCGCTTCCCACCTTCAAACTGGACTTCATTCCAAAATTGGCGCTTCTTCCTAGGCAGCGGCTCTGCACTGTACCAGTGGAGAGTCTCTAAGTGAGAGAGAGAGTACCCAAGGAGTGAGGAAGGAGATGAGAAGTTTGGTGTGAGAAAGGATGAGGAGGAGGCCCCTTTTTATAGAAATCATATGCCCGAAATTTTGAGTTTTCACCTGAAATTTTAGGTTTTCATTTTTTTTATGTGTAAATCGGGGGTATTACACTCTACCCCCCTTAAAAGAATTTCGCCCTCGAAATTTCAGTCTTTGTAGTCATGATTGTTGTCTTCGTGACATTCATTGCCTTGGCCATTATTCATTAGATCAGGGTATTGCTAGTAAGGTTCCTAAATAATACTCTGGCCACCATCATCAAATAGTGGAGAGCAAATGGAATCGGATTCGTCTGAAGAATGTTCCGACCTTTGCCTGACAAATGGTGGTATGGGGCATTGCACGTTGCAGCGTTTCAGGGAGAGGTAGGTTGAGTGACAGAATGCTTTTCCATGCAGTTGCCTGAATTCAGCCGCCTGGTAATTTTGGTAGGAGATCCTGCCAGGATGAGGGTCCTGGATTGTTTCGGGCAATTTCGTAATGATATAGCCATACACGCTCTAGCGATAAGGATCGTTGCCACTGAGGCGAGGGAGTTGGTGATGCAAAAAAATTGTGGTTTGTTTTTGAACTTGAAGGACTCTCCCCTGGTTGCAAAGCAGGCCATGACGTGTATGGTTCATTACTCCTGTCTGTGTTGTTTTCAGGCAGCTGCATGGTTATTTAAATGAAATGATATATTAAAATATTGTAAAGGAAGTTTCATAATTTCATTGATTAGTGAAATAGTACAATGTATCACATCATCAATTATTACTAGGAAACAATTCGAGGTATTTCTGTTTAATTGTTTCTTCTAATTCCCAAGTTGTTTCCACTACTCCGTGGTGATCCCAGAGTACTTTTACAAGTGGAATGCTACGTCGCCTCAATTCTTGAGTTTTCTTATCAAGAATTTGTACCGCTTTCTTTTGATATTTGTTACCTTGCTCCATCTGGACTTCTACCAGAGGGACAATATGTGAAGGATCAGGGCAGTACTTTCGAAGCATGGATACATTGAAAACATCATGAACTTTAGACATGGATGTGGGAAGGGATAGTTGATAGGCTAGTTTTCCAATACGTTCGACGATCTTAAATGAGCCGATATATTTGGAGAGAGCTTTCCTTTGATCCTGAAGCATTTGACACATCTTGTAAGCTAGACTTTTGGAAAAACAAAGTCCCCTTTGTCAAATTCTAGAGGTTGTCTTCGCTTGTCGACATAGCCCTTCGGTTGACTTTGTGCTACACGAAGTCGCTCCTTTACTAGTATGATCTTCTCAGAAGTCTCTTGAACTAGTTCTAGCCCCAATTGCAGTCCATCTGCCATGTCTAACCAGCATACCAGAGATCTGCAAGGTCGACCATAGAGAGCCTCGTATGGTGCCATGCCAATACTGGATAGTTAGTTGTTGTTGTATGCAAACTCAGCCAAATGTAAGTGTTTTGCCTATTTGTCATGAAAGTCCAATATACAACATCGTAACATGTGCTCCAAGATTTGGATTAAATGCTCCTACTGCCAGCCAGTTTGTGGGTGAAAAGTTGTGCTCATGGTAATCTTGGAGCCCATTATACTCTAGAAGCTTTGCCAAAAGTCTAATGTGAATTGAGGGTCTCGATCAGATACGATCGTGAGTAGTATACCATGGAGGCACACGATCTTTTTTTCATACAATTCGGCTAACTTGGCGGGGTTATCCTTGAACTTTATTGGTAAAAAGTGTGCAGACTTTATAAGTTTGTCAATGATAACCCAAATTGTGTCTTACCCTTTATTATTTCGAGGTAAGGCAGTAACAAAGTCCATTGCTATGTTCTCCCACTTCCATTCTCTAATAGGTAAAGGCTTGAGAAGGCTAGAAGGAAGTTTGCATTCTGCCTTTACTTGTTGGCAAAGCAGACATCGAGCAACAAAGTCTGTAATAGCCTTTTTCATTCCAGAGAACCAAAGTTGTCGCTTGACATCCCTATACATTTTGTCTTCCCCAGGATGCATAGCGAACCTCGAGCAATGCATTTCAGTGAGCACTTCTTTTCGAACATTAGGGTCGTTTGGTAGGCACAGACGTTACTTGTAGAAAACTACCCTGTCATCGGAGATCGACCAGTGGGGAAGGTCCTGTCTGTTGAGGCTAAGTTTTCTTTTCTTCGTTAACATGAGGTCGTTGGCTTGAGCAGTTGAAATTTTTTGAATAAGCTCAGAGTTGTCTGATAATTGGGAGAGTCCTGGTCTTCCTCCCTCGTCAATAAGCTGTAAGTTAAAATTCTCCATCTCTGTAGCCAACTTTCCCATTTCGAAGTTAAAAGTATAAGCAGCAACATAAAATTTTCTTCTCGGGGCATTAGCCGCAACGTTTGCTTTTCCCGGATGGTATTGGAGCTGAAAGTCATAATCTTTCAAAAATTCCAACCATCATCTTTGGTGGAGGTTTAGGTCTCTCGGAGTGTAGATGTACTAGAGGCTCTTGTGATCCGAGAAGACGTCAAATCGTTCACGGTATAAGTAGTGACCCCATAACTTCAGTGTGAATACGACAACTGCAAGTTCCAAGTCATGTGTTTGGTAATTACCCTCATGAATCTTTAGTTGCCTAGAAGCATATGCAACAACTTGGCCATCTTGCATTAGTACTGCACGTAAGCCTTAGAGAGAGGCATCGGTGTATAGTGAAAATCCAAATCCATTTCTTGGAGTGATTAGTACTGGTGCTCTGGTGAGTGTTGAACCAATTATCCTCATATCCCTTATGAGAATATGTCCCTAATATGAAAGATATTTTGATGATTATAAACCACATTTTGTTTATGATATTACAATACATGTGGCATATCTAATCTTACTTGAAGGTTTCAAAGAATTAATGATGCATGACGAATGTATTAAAGATGAAGACCATGATCATTTGTAGATGTTCAATTGTATGATTAGATTATGATAGGTTGTAGGACCTTTTATGTCGTATGATTCAGCGATATGTATGCCTGCATGTTTTAATTGATCGTTTGCATATTCGATTTAATCCGGTTACATTATGTTTTATCGAGCTTTAATCGAGAAATTAAAAACCGTTTTTATAAAGTCTTTCAAGACACTAATGTTTTAGCAGCGCCCTCCTGGACTTGATGAGTCAGGACGCTGATAAAATATTAAGACGCTCATGGTTGGTCTGAGCTGATTAATAAGGACGCTTACTTGTAAGTAGCGGCCTTTCTTTTATCAACCTTTGAGAATGTCAGGACGCAGACTTAGTTTCAGCTCGCTGGAAGTTCTTTTTGTTTTCAAGTGATTTATATATTTAAGGACGCTGATAGTTATAAGTTGAATAAACTATCAAGACATTACTTATGTAGGAGCGCCCTCATCTTTAGAATCAACTTAATAACCCTCAGGACGCTTACCGTCCTTCAACGTACTCAACATTGTTTTAAAACTGTTTTTAAATTTCGAGACGCTAACACTTGAGTAGCGCCCTCATGTTTTGAGTTGTTTAAATCGTCAAAGTAAGTCAGGACGCTTACAACTTAGAAGCGCCCTTACTTCAATGTTTAGTAGGACGGTTATGCTCCATGAGCGCCCTCAAGGAACAAAACGACAAAACTTGATATTATGCGCAAGGACGCTAATTCAGCAAATGTTACTTTTCTGACAAAAGCACCATTTCTGTTACTTTCTTCAGAACTTTTCAGAATCGTTCAAATTTTTCAGAACTTTTTGAACGTTCTAAAAGCATGTTAGAACATTCTCTTTTCGTGAAAGGATCAGATGATTCAGGTCTTATCACCATAATGTGCATTGAGCTGAATCGATCCATTTCGGGAAAGAAAGTATACGTTGTATTTGAAATAACCTAGAGCGCCAAAATTATCAAGTCCATTGCTCTTATGTTATTCCTATATATACGTGCTTCCTTAGAGAAGAAAAACTATGAATGATATACGAAAACTGATATTCATTCAAAACGTATTAACAATTCACTTGCCAAAACACTTTTTGAAAGTTAGTCGTCTTTCACTTGTGCTTGATCTTACGATCTTTTGAAAGAAAAACTTCAAGTCTTCTGGATTGTTTGAATTTCATCTTCATTATTTTGACAATCCATTGAAGAAGACAAAAGCTCTTTGAACCAGTTTTAAGCATAAACTTCATCATACATATTTTGTTGAATCTGTGACCATAAAAGGTTCAATCCAAAGCTTTGTAAGTATCAATTTGATTCTAAGTAAAGGGAATCATATCTCATCTTTTATTAAATTTGCAGTGATTGGTTAGTCACTGGGCAAGAGCAAGTGTTGCTCGAAGTTGTAACGGTCATCTCACACCCGAAAGTTGAGAAACGGTCTTCTCACACCCGGAAGCTGAGAAACAGTCTTCTCACACCCGTAAGTTGAGAAGCGGTAGTTCTCACACCCGCAAGTTGAGAAAGTGTACCGGTTTGATCTTTACCCGTAAGAAGGTCCATAGTGGAGTTTGAACAAATCCTAACTGAGGAGGTTAGGTAGTGGATGTAGGAGCGGCCGAACAACTATAAATCTCGCTTGCATTGTCTCATTTACATTTGTTGTATTTGATTGCGATACTTTGTTTAATCTACTCTCATTATTCCGCATATTTTCAAAAAAGATTAAAATATGCTAAGTGTCCAATTCACCCCTTCTTGGACATATCTGAGCCAACAATGAGGTGCTTTTTCAATTCCTGAAATGACGATTCACGGGTTGCATTCCAGATGAATCGTGTGTTTTTTCTAGTTAGTTTTGTTATTGGTTCAGCAATCTTGAAAAACTCTTTGATGAAGTGTCTGTAGTACCCAGCCAAACCGAGAAAACTTCGAATTTGAGTAACAGTGGTAGGTTGCTACCAATTTAATACCTCTTTGGCTTTTGAAGGATCTACTTCGATGTCATTGCCTAAAACTACATGACTTAGGAATTGAATTTTCTTTGCCCAAAATTCGCACTTACTCAACTTTGCATATAGCTGGTGGTGCCCTAAGGTCTGAAGGACAATCCTCAGGTGTGTCTTATGATCTTCCACTGTGATGCCCCGAAAATTATTTTATCTAGCCCATTACCCAATTATATTTTGCCCAAACTCTATGTGTTTGCCTTGATATGTTTAGTGTTTGTTTATGTTTGTTTAATGTTGTATATTTGATGCTTGATAATGTATATACATATGTGCATTATATATTGTATATGGGTCATGTTAAATTAAAGTATAATGCATGTTTTATTATTTATGCATGGGCCCATTAAACCATGAATTGATATGGGTTAGGATTGATTGAATAAAAGGATAAATGAGGGTTAGGATTGATTGAATAAAAGGATAAATGAGAATGAAAATTTGGTGTATTAAATGGATTGGACATTTAAAATACATGGAAGTACATGTGGTTGGTATGGGTAGTATGAGACCAACACATGTCAAGTTGGTGCATGAGAATGGATAAGTGTCCCTATGCCCCATTTCTCTTCTCCAACACATGTCAAGTTGGTGCATGAGACCAACACATGTCAAGTTGGTGCATGAGAATGGACAAGTGTCCCATGCCCCATTTCTTTTCTCCAACACATGTCATGTTGGTACATGAGACCAACACATGTCAAGTTGGTGCATGAGAATGAACAAGTGTCCCATGCCCCATTTCTCTTCTCCAATACATGTCAAGTTGGTGCATGAAAATGGACAAGTGTCCCATGCCCCATTTCTCTTCTCCAACACATGTCAAGTTGGTGCATGAGACCAACACATGTCAAGTTGGTGCATGAGAATGGACAAGTGTCCCATGCCCCATTTCTCTTCTCCAATACATGTCAAGTTGGTGCATGAAAATGGACAAGTGTCCCATGCCCCATTTCTCCTCTCCAACACATGTCAAGGTTGGTGCATGAGAGTGGACAAGTGTCCCATGCCCTACTTCTCTTCCCCAAGGAAGTCCTAGAGGGTGAGATGAGTAGAGAGAAAGGAAAAAATAAGTGAAAGGAAAGAAGAAGAGAAAGAAATAGGGAGTTGCTTTGAGAAAAATGTCAGCAACGTTTTCATCAAAGAGCTGGATGTTAGGGATATATGGTCAGATTGTGTTCAAACTTTGTCAGCAAGTTCGTATCTTATGGTTATTCATTCTGGTCGGTGGAGATCTTGATTGAAGTTTTCGTTTGTGAGATATAACCTCCCAAACAAAGCTAGCCGGAAAGTCTGGATTTCTTGCGCAGTTTAGATCAAACTAATAGGGTCCTAAATCTACCGTTGGATGGATATGATATTCGGTAATGTGGTTTAGAACTGATACTTCTGAATTATGAACGGTGTAGATGTTTATGGATAAAGTATTGTTTGTGATAAAGTCACTTGAGTTCAAGTATTTGCAGCAGGAAAGGAGAAATTATCTGATTAGAGACTTGTTCATCAAAGAAGCTTATCTTTTTGGTCCACCGTTGGAGTGAGGTGATTTTTGGGCATAAGGTTTGTTTCTTAACATAATTCAATCTCTACGGTTGATTTTGTGATTGAATATTTCTGTTGGTAGATTGATACATCTGAACAGAATATCAAATGAAGGATTGGTAGGGTTGTTTGTATTAGACCTAAATTTAGAATATTTGAATTCTATTCACTTGGCACCGTTGGCTCACCCTCATTTTCCTCTTTCAGGTCCTTCTGTCCTAAATAAGGGCAAAGGAGTAGTCATATCTTGAGGGCCTTTCCGGCGAGAGAATCCAAGGCCTCGATGTGAGTTGAGAGGCATTTTGATTGAATTGTGTTTTAAATTATCATGTATTATATTTTGGACTATGTAATTATAACACTTACCACATTGTAGTATAGGTGGGTTGGGACTTGTTAGATAGACCATGTGGACGTATGATGGTTTTTTTGTACCCTTAGTTTTGGACTTTATGTGTATGTCAATCTTGATGGACTGTAGGGATTATGGTATGATTTTATTTATGGTTCATTTTTATGGAGTATCTCTTGTCTTGGATGATTAATACGGTTGGTAGTTTTGTTTAGTACCTGTTTATATTATGTCGTTGTTTGGGATAAGGCTCGTAGGGTCTCAACCCCCTCACAAGGGTTAAGGACTGGTTTGAGATGCCTACGCCGGGCGTCCCGCCTCGGCATTTCGCACGCCATTCCTAGCGGGGTTGGTGGTCTGGGGTGTCCCGTCCCGGCATTCCGCACGCCATTCCTAGCGGGGTTGGTGGTCTGGGGTGTGGGGTCCACATCCACTGTTGGTGAATACACCAAGATATCATCTACAAAGACCACCATGAATAGGTCTAAATATGGTCTAAAGATGCGGTTCATCAAATCCATGAATGCTGCAGGTGCCTTTGTTAGACCAAATGCCATGACCAAGAACTCGTAATGACCGTATCGAGTTCTGAAGGCCATTTTATTTATGTCTGATTCTTTGATCCGGAGTTGATGACAGCTGGATCGTACATCAATCTTAGAGAAGTGTTTGGCATTTCTAAGTTGGTCGAACAAGTTATCGATCTTGGGAAATGGGTATTTGTTTTCAATGGTTATGTTATTCAACTTGCGATAGTCGATTTAAAGTCGTAACGAACCATCCTTGTTTTCGAAGGAATAGAACTAGAGCGCCCCAGGGTGATGAACTTTTTATGATGAAACCTGCCTTCTCCAATTCCTTCAGTTGTTTGTCAAACTCGACTAGCTCGACGTTGGAGATTCTATATGGTGGGATGGAGATAGGTTCAGTTTTTGGTATGAGTTTGATCTCAAAATCAAATTCTTGAACTGGAGGTGTCGAGGTCATTTAGAAAAATCGTTGGGGATTCAGATATGACCGGGATATCACGTTCTTCAAGAGGGTATAGTGATGATGATTCATTGTCATTACCAAGGGATAGGGCTCGGAGCTATGCGTTGAGGAGTGCGATAATCGAGTTGTGCATCCATTTATGGGTTCCCTGAATTTTGACAAACTGCTTAGTGGGCAAGGTTAACTGAACTTGATTCTTTAAACAATCGATTTTAGTGTTTAGTGGTGCTAGCCAGTCCATGCCGAGGATGATGTCAAAGTCTTTTATGTCCATCACTAGGAGATCTGCATAAATTATCTGTTCTGACATTCGAAGTTCACATCTAGAACACTTAATTTTCACATCAGTACCAAATCTTATTGGTGTTGAAACATAAATTGTGATGTTTGTGGGTTCAGGTTGCAACCCCAAATGTTTTAGCAATGCCGAAGATATAAAAGAGCGCGTAGCACCCGAATCAAACAAGACATGCACCATTGTATTGAACAAAAGAAATGTACCTTTTAAAACATTATTGTCTGGAAGGGGTTGTTGAGCGACGACAAACGCTCTGCCCTGTTGCCTTTGCCCATGGTTCTGTTGGTTCTGCTTGGGCTGGGCGTCAACTGCAGGTAAGGCTTGTTGGACTGGGAATGCAGGAACTGGCTGCTACAATTGTAGAGGGTGGGGGCAGAGGCTTTTTACATGGCCCTACTGGCCGCAGTCGTAACAAGTCAGCCTCTGATGTTGAGGCGCTTATTGTTGATTCTGTTGGCTGTGCTGATTGTGGTGTTGCTGGCCACCACCTCTGCCATTGCCAGTGCGGCGACCACCCTTTCCATTGCGGCCTCTTCTCTTATGATTTTGAAAACCCTGTTGGCCAGGGTTAGAAGTTTCAGCCGCAGGTACAGTGACCTCATGTTTTTGCACGGGGGTTGGGTTTGAATTCAGGTAAGGCTTTTTCTTGTTGCCATGTTGGGAAAAAGTTCCAACCCGTTTTTCCCTATTTTTCCTCTGTTCTTGATCAATCTTTTCCTGCTCGTAGTTCATGGTCATATTTACAAGTTCCCTAAAGTTCTTCAGCTCTTAGAAAGCCAGGACCTGGAGAATGTCAGGTCTGAGGCCATTGAAGAATATCTTAGTCTTGTCTCACTTCGCAGAGATTGTGGAGAGAGAGAAGACTGATAATTTTGTGAACTTTGTAGCATATTCTTGAACCGTCATGCTACCCTGATAGAGCCTTTCAAACTCCAGGCATTTTTGCCTCTTCACGGAGCCATGAAAATATTCATCAACGAATGAAGACTCGAATTCTATCCAAGTCATAGTTGTCACATTGACCCTTGGGTCCTCCTTCACTGTTTTCCACCAAAGATTAGCTCCACCAATAAGTTGGTATGCAGCTCGAGGAATTTTTCTGTCATCGCTGACTCCCATAGCCTCAAGAGCCTTTATATACTCGTCCAGCCATTTCTGAGCCTCATCGGTGTTTGGGGTGCCCGAAAAAGTGATGGCCTTGAGCCTTTTGTATTTTGTGATCTGATCAGTTTGGCAATCTGAATCAAATCTGACAAGTGCCTGAATGGGGATCACCTGATTAGTCGTTGCTTCATGAATGACCATTTATACAGTCGCCTTCATCGCCTCAATGAATCCGGCAAAAAAGTGTTCCATGCCCAGAAGCATGGTGAAGAGTGTAGGTTGAGGTGGCACTGCCTGTCCAGAAGTGGTGGTAGTGTCCTATGCGGCCTGCTCCCTCCTTGGAGGCGACGATTCTTGATTCAATATCTCACGAGGTGCCTCCTCTGTTGGACGAACGGTGGGTGACCTTCCTCTTCTTCTGGGTTGCATTTTCTCATTGGCAAGGAGAAAGTAGAACTCTTATTTTAGGAATTTTTTCTCATGACATGTAGCCAAGTACATTGATATGATATTCTCAGCAATTCATAGATTTAAGAGTTCTGCAAATATGAAACCACCTATTTTTCTAAGTATGGTGTAAGGTTTTGGTGAGGAATCAAAGAATCTTATGTGCCTCGTATGTTTGGCCATGGAATAAAACAAGGTTAGAGTGTTTATATAATAAGTATAAATTTTGAAAGTATTTCAAATATTTTGGTTCTGGTTTTTGTGAACATACTTACCTTTCCGAAAATCCATACGAGTCATAGAAATTCTAAGATTAGCCTCGGTAAATACCCTAGTCTAACGTTTTATCGCATTCTTATATGTTCAAACTCTTTTCCTTAGTCTTTTCGATTATTATCCAAATTCATGTGTCCTATACCACATGAATTTGATAATAAGGGGTTCAACCAAGTTAAGTTGTATAAACACAGTCTCTACAAAACATCGGCTGGAAAGGAGTTCACTTATAGTATCGTCCAAGTTTACTCGCCCCATACCGTGTAAACTAAGTGATAATGTTTAGTGATTCAACTTTCTCCAGATGTTTTCCCACACAAGGTCGTGGGTTTTCTTACTTTCACGGTTTAGTTCATATCTTCCAATTTTGTTGTGCCCCATGCCACTCCAAAGTTAGTGATACAAAAAAAAAAATAATGGTTGTAAGTCGGCCCACCAAACATGGTCTCAAACAAAACATTTCATTCATAGAATTTTTTTTTTACAATGCCAATATATTTCGTAATTTTCCTGCCTACTGTTCCTCCTAGTTCTCCTACTAGTTGCGGAGTGACTACTAGAAGAAGGTTGAGAGGCGTTCTGCCGTTTTTCTATGGTTTGCATCCGATTTATCATAACTCTATACCTATCACGCATTTTAATGAGACAAGACATCATAATTTGTAGCGGGTGATCTGGGTTAGCTGGCTGTCCCCTCTGGGGAGGGTAAGCAGGTTGTCCCATCGACAGATGGTAGGCC
The DNA here is from genome assembly GCA_035771175.1 of Paratinospora sagittata. Taxonomy (NCBI): domain Eukaryota; kingdom Viridiplantae; phylum Streptophyta; class Magnoliopsida; order Ranunculales; family Menispermaceae; genus Paratinospora; species Paratinospora sagittata. The sequence goes on from CM069610.1 coordinate 21,124,060, forward strand.
GATTGTCCTGTATGTGGAGGGTAGGTTGTGGGCATATTTGAAAATTGTTGGCAGGATAGCTGACCCATTGGTGGAGGGTAGTTGGTTTGATTGGCAGGTCTAGACACTGGTGGGGAACCTTTTGGAGTTGGCCTATGAGAGGTCTCCCTTACCGAAACTTCTTGAAAGTTTGGATTTGCTTGAGGCGGAAAGTTTTGAAAAAATTGACTCATTGGGGTATCCTGTCTTCCGAAGTTCGGTGCAGTCCAAAATTGAGGTGGTTGGCACATAGGGAATTGTGGAGCCAGTTGGTAGGGTACTTCCTGAGTTGGAAACCCTTGAGATGTTGTATTCCCTTGGACCGGGGGGTTCCAGAAAGGTGGATTTATCGGAACTCCCTGTCCGCCTAGATCTAGGTTGGTTTGGTCAACATTTCCTTCTTAATTCCCATAGATTTCTTCCTCTGTGACCCATTGATGATTGGGTTGTTCATTGTTTGGGTTTAGGTTCCTTTCAGTCCTCTGACTTGTTTCTTTATTTAGCGCTCTTTTGGTAGGACTCTTGCACCGACTTTTTCATCGACTACACTCTGTGTCGTCACTAGCTCTTCTACTATTTTCCTCGGAAGTGTCACCAAATAATTCTTCATCGGTTACCCCTCCATTTCTGATGAAGGTTTTGGAGTAGGTGGCAAGAGAAACCATTCCTGTAATCGGTATAGAGGATTCATCAAAGGTATTAATGTTTGCCTCGGCTAGCAACTTCATAATTAAAGCTCCATAGCCAAGGTGTTCCTTTATGGTAGGGTTTCAGATTATCCTGGCTATTTGTTGAATAATGATGTGAGGTAGGAAGACGGAAGTTGTTTCCTTGTCTAGGCATTATAAGACAAGGAGTTGAGCCCTTGACATTGTGTTCGTACTTGTTCGTCCACCCAATAGGGGGGTGAATTGGGTGTGATGGTCAATTTAAATCGTTTTCAATGACTTAGTGATATACATTGGTACATTGGAACTAAATGCACATACTAATCGTAAAATAACATGCATAACTAAAAACACACTAGGATTTATAGTGGTTCGGCCAAGCCTTCGTCCACTACCTAATCTCCCGATGTGGATTTTCTCAATCAACTAACTGATTCTCTTATGGGTGAGAACCAAACTGTTATACATGCCCTTTTACAGGTTCAAGGATAACCTATCCTTTTGGGGGCTAAGGATGAACTGCATTTCCTTTTTTCGGGATGAGGAAAAACTCATGTTCCTTTTACGGGATGAGAAGATTCGTTTTCTTTTTACGGGATAAGGAATAACCTTTTTCCTTTTATGGGATAAGGAAGAACCATTTCTCTTTTACAGGTTCAAAGATGACCTATCTTTTTACAGGTTGAGGATGAACCTATCCTTTTATGGGGGTGAGGATGAACCGGTTTCCTACTTACAGGTAAGGATGGACCTTAATATGATTTCAACTCTAAAATCATTAAGTGAATTGCATTCACTTGTCCTGGTTGTTTCAATCCAGAAACACACCAGCATTACAACACAATGATAATAAAGTTGGTTCTAACTGAGTAGAACACTTTTCAAAATAGATAAAATATATAAGCATGAAAACTTCTGGTTCAGTGTTCAGTAGTTAACACTACTACTGATATAATTCAATACAATACTTAAGATATGAAATCAAGTACAACTGTATTTCTCATGAACTATTTATCAAATTCCTTCATCAGCATGATTGAAATTAAGTATAAATCCAGGCTGAGAATTTGAGTATAAACCAGTTCAAAATAGATTTTCAAAGATAGAATATAATTGAAGCTCAATATGAAAATCTTTTAACGAAGCAAAGTATCAGTGTAGAATACTTTGAAAACTTAGAACATTTGAAAACTTTTGAACGATTAAACAACGACTAACATTAAAAAAGTTTTTGGCACAATAAAAATTAAAAAACAAGTTGTTTGATTCAAAGTGTTGGTATTTATAGACCTAGTAAATAATAGTCGTTAGACATTTGAAATTCAAATACAATGTTAAGGTTTACACACAACAACTAGAATGTTATATGAAAATGACAACTGCAATTTTCACTAACATTCTTATTCTTTTCTAATTACATCAATAAGGAAAGTTTTAGAAAAACTTAATTCATGTATTAGAGAAGATCTCTGAAAAATCTAAAAAGGACTCTGTGCAAAGATCTGTTCTGAAACAGTATAGTGTACTTGTTAGAATAGTGACAGTTGTTCAATTAGCATCCTAATTCTGTAATCAGCGTCATGACGCATAATATCAACTTTGTCATTTTGTTCCTTGAGGGCGCTCATTATGTATAAGTGTCTTGCTGAACAATGAAGTGAGGGAGCTACTAACTTGTAAGCCTCCAGATTTGTTTTGCGACATAACTTAAACCCTGAGGGCGCTAATACACAGTTAGCATCTGGGTTTGTTTTAAAACATTTGGACACATGAGGCGTTACATTCCGAGTAAATTTCCTACCTTTTAAAGCATAAAACATAAGACATAAGGGAGCTACAACTATGTAAGTGTCCTGACATTTCAAATTATTGGAAAACAAAACTACGTGCGTTGAGGGACAATCAGCGTCCTAAAAGTTATTAAGTTGGTTCCCAAAGATGAGGGCGCTCTTATCCAAGTAGTGTCCTGATAGTTTATCCAACTTATAACTATCAGCATCCTCAAAGATAAATTATTTGAAGAACTTAGAAATCTTTTAGTACGCTAATGCTGAGTCAACGTCCTTTGAGGATCAGTTGACCAAACTGAGTGAATCCATCTCTTCCAGCTTTCAGGCCGTGTTGGACATGCTAAGCGAGCATGAAAACCAAATGAAAGAACTTGATAACATGGCTAAATATCAGAAGAATTTGATCATGACACTTCTCGAGGAGAATGAAAAGTCTCACGAAGAGTTAAAGGAAATCGTCCACGCAAGCACCGTATATATGATGAACCAAGTGAAGCGGCTCGACCTTGTGTTGTTGTATCTAGAGAGAAGGGAGTTGACGTCCCTGCTGCACCGACTCTCCCAAAATTTGTCGGACCTAGAGCCTCCATGGGAAGTTCCTTTCCTCGCCTCGATGATGCTACTCCAGACTCTTCCAGGAATGTTTACAATAACCTCTCAACAAGCCTCGTCATGTCAAGCCAATCTTTTCAAAATTTCTATTTAAAATCTTTCTTTAATAGTTTTGTTTAAAACTCTTCTATAATACTCCTTTAAAATGGTTTATCAGATTTCTTCTCAACTGATTCTCTTATAACTTGATGTGTATGTGTTTGTTTTAATTAGCTCTCTAACATACTTAGTTTTGCTCACTTCACATTTTGGCTCTTGTTCTTCATCTTGATTGATTTTGCTTTACTATCATGGTTGATTATTAAATTTTTGGATTGCTTAAATATATATGTGAATGCTCTATTTAATCCTCTGTTTCACTTACAATGAGTTTTGCACATCTCTCTACTTAGTTGATGCTTGCCTATTTATGCTTTGCTATTTTGCCTGATTATGTGATTGCCAAAATTATTTCTGACTATTTCTGATACATAACTATTTTGCTTTCACGAACATGATTATCTGTCATCATACTAATGATGTTTTGCTCATTTTGATTTGAATATTTCCTGATAAATAGTATCATGTTGAAATCTATGTGGTATCATTCCTCTACTTATCAGTTTGTGGTATCTTTCGTGAGGTTACACAGCTTTCATCGATATTTGTTTATAATATTTGACTATCTGATATTGAATGAATATCATGTTTATATGCTTATCGTACGTCTTATGTGGCATTTGATTGTATCACTTGATATTCTTAACAGCTAGGCTATGCTTAACAATTTATTTCTGTCTATGCTAGTTCATATCATGATCATGACTGCTTTGAACTTATAGAATCATATCTGTGCATGACTCATGATTATGCAAATGAATATAGGCCATGTGCACAACTTCATATCCTACGCCTATATTTCTTGAAAAGAGGAATTGCCTATACTCATGATTATCACCTTTGATGCACTTTCTTCATCTTACATCATAAGCATCAAGTTCTCGAACATTTGATTTCTAATGATTGCATACGCTTCAAAATCATTTTTCATTAGAATCAAACAATCTAGGCTATTATGCTTCAATTGAAATTATTTGCCTAGTATATGAAAATGAATATATGTTGTTGCTTGAATGATATCTATGAAATTTAGCATATATTCAATATCGCTAGGCTTTGCTCTTCATCTTATATATCTCCATATGCCTAAACTATGGAAAGTCCACGACTTTCACTCTCTCATGACATTGATGTTGCTCTTTAATATTAAATCTTGTATGCATCAATTGATTCTGATTTTTGATATCTAATAGATGCCATGTAATTCAAACTATATATTTTGCATCTTATTAGAATCATAATAGCTAGGCCTTGCTTAATCATAAATAATTTTGCCTATGTTATAAGTGTGCTTACGCTTGATTATTTACAAATTTTAAAGCATATTATGTGTTAGGCTTGGATTGATTATCAAATCTATACTTATGCCAAACACCAGGAGAATAATTGCCCACGTTTAAAAATTCTCTGACTTCATTTTTCGGCAATTCTTTCTCATCCCCTATGACTATGATTCTCGGCTACGCTATTGTTTCAAAATCTTATAGCCTATGAATAAGTCAAACTATTTCTCAGTGTGCTTAAAGATAAGATCTACTTCTCACATGACTAGGTATTGTAGACCTTACGCATTCTCATGTGCCTAACTATGACACGTCGTCATAAATCATCTTGAGGGTGAATGCACAAAGTAAGGGGGAGTTTCCATGTAAATGGGAGCTTCACTACTCTACAACGTCACAAGGGAGAGATCTTAGTCTCTTTTCTCCATCTTTTTTATCATGTCAAAGGGGGAAAAGAAAAATAAGAGAATTAGATGGGGGAACGGAAAAACCTTGTTCTTTTTGCTCAAAGAGTTTAATTTTTCATTTGTTTGTCATCATCAAAAAGGAGGAGATTGTTAACCTAAGCGGTTCATCACTTAGCATGTCCCTAAGTATACTTGATGAAGTATATTTTGATGATCACAAACGAAATCTCTTTCGGTGCTAACGAGCTTTAATCAAGAACCTATCTCAGCATCTCAAGAAAGCAAAAAGCCAAAGAATTATTTGATCAAGGAACTCAAGGTCATATTAGACATTCAAGATTGTTTCAATCAAAAGGACCTTAATGATCATATCATGATTTCAAGATCACATCACACGAACGATTCGATCAAGCTTCGAGACTACATCTTTCGACCAACGTTCAAATCATTTAACTCTAACACGAAGTCCACCGAAGATCTCATAATGAAGAGTTGGATTTAAAGATTATGAGAAATACGAGAAATACGCAGTATTTAAGGTGTATCTTTCTTTAATCGATATTGCTCAAACGTTTTTCAAAATCATGCACAAATCACTTGCATATTTGCATGTTTTAATATGTTTTACGGTATTTCAAATGATTTAATTTTTTGTGTTTAATTTGAAAATTACCGAGTGTTTATTCGCATTCATCGTATGTTTAATCGCGAGTCAAAACTATGTTTCTAGAGTCTTTCAAGACGTTAATGATTTAGCAACGCTCTCCTGAACTTGATAAGTCAGGACGCTTATAGTTCACTAGGGTGCTGATAACATTCAAGGTTGAATTAAACTGATTCATCAGGATGCTTACTTATAAGTAGATGCCTCTATTTAGTCAACCTCTAAAGTCTTCATCAGATTTATCTGAGGAAGAGGGAGATAAGGACAGAGAGAAATCACTAGAGGAAAAAGGCGACCCTTCTCTAGCTCTTTTCTTTGAAACAAGGATTCTAGATGCCATTTGAGTTTTTAAGTAGGAGATGAAAATGAAGAAGATGAATACGGAATGATTTCGCGCTCAAAGAGAGAAGTGAAGTGAGAGGAAAACATATGGAGCAAGCTAAAAGCATCGAGATAGGGTTTGCATTAAATGAAAGAATGACATATAGTCATGCGTTGTAGTTAACATGATTAATCAGGAAATAACTTGTTAAAAGTTTGAAGGAATAATTATGCCTAGGTGAATTGAACTTTAGAAATTCGAAAGGATATTAAGTGTTATCACATGGGGTGGTTACTGGTAGGTGACATAATGATTTCTAGGATTTCTATCCTAAGACACGAAATACGAAGTACCTAAGACCAACTCTATGATTTGACCATTTGATCTTTGGCTCTAGGCGGTTAGTCCTAAACAAGTGAGCACTCGCTCTGATACCAATTGTTGGTCCACCCAAAAGGGGGGTGAATTGGGTGTGATGGTCAATTTAAATCTTTCCCAATGACTTAGTGATATACATTGGTGCATTGGAACTAAATGCACATACTAACCGTAAAGTAAAATGCATAACTATAAACACACTAGGATTTATAGTGGTTCGGCCAAGCCTATGTTTACTACCTAATCTCCCGATTAGGATTTTCTCAATCCACTAACAGATTCTCTTACGGGTGAGAACCAAACCGTTATACATGCCCTTTGAAAACTTAGAACATTTGAAAACTTTTGAATGATTAAACAACGACTAACATTAAAAAAGTTTTTGACACAATAAAAATTATCGACAAGTTATTTGATTCAAAGTGTTGGTATTTGTAGACCTAGTAAATAATAGTCTGTAGACATTTGAAATTCAAATACAATGTTAACGTTTACACACAACGACTAGAATGTTATATGAAAATGGCAACTACAATTTTCACTAACATTCTGATTCTTTTTAGATTACATGAATAAGGAAAGTTTTAGAAAAACTTAATTCATGTATCAGAAAATATCTCTAATAAATCTGAAAAGGACTTTGTGCAAAGATCCGTTCTGAATAAAAACTCAGTAATTTTCAAATTAAACACATAAAATAAATCATTTGAAATACCATAAAGCGTATTATTAAAACATGCAAATATGCAAGTGCTGATTGGTTTTGAAAAACATTTGAGCAATATCAATTAGAGAAAGATATACCTTAAATACTGTGTATTTCTCGTATTTCTCATAATCTTTAAATCCAAGTCTTCTTTATGAGATCTTCGATGGACTTCGTGTTAGAGTTGAATGATTTGAACGTTGATCGAAAGATATAGTCTTGAAGCTTGATCAAATCGTTCATGTGATGTGATCTTGAAATCATGATATGATCATTGAGGTCCTTTTGATTGAAACAATCTTGAACGTCTGATATGACCTTAAGTTCCTTGATAGAATCATTCTTTGGCCTTTTGCTTTCCTGAGGTGTTGAGATAGGTTCTTGATTAAAGCTCATTAGCACCGAAAGAGATTTCGTTTGTGATCATCAAAATATAGTTCATCAAGTATACTTAGGATGTGCTAAGTGATGAACCGCTTAGGTTAACTTCAGGTTTTCTTCTTTCTTTCTTTTTTTCTTTGTTTTTGTGTATACCGGGGGTATTACACAAAATATTCCTAAAGTCGAATAAAATATTGAGAAATACATGTCCCATGAAGATGTATGGATTGAAAATTAAATATTCCTTAGAAATGAATAAATTGAGAAATATATGTTTAATGAATAAACATATATAAATATCTCTTCAAGAGTTATGATTTGAAAAATATGTATTTCAAGAAAAGGAATACATTGAGAAATGAATGTCCATTAAACAGGCATAAAAATCTCTTGAAGTGGTATGAAGTATGAAATAAATATTTTTTGAAGAGAAATAAATTTGACATAAATGTCCAATAAAGCACTACAAGAGAATGGAGATTTCGCCTCAAAAGTTTTAGCAACGATCTTATTTTCATCACCAAATATAACATATGGTGAAGCAAGTTATGATGCGGCCGCTGATGTTAATAAGAGACGAAATAATTAGCGACGAATTTAGTTTCGTCGTTAAAGTAAATAGTTTGGTCGTGAAAAATTGATGTTTCGCTACCACGACAACAATGACCAAAATTTCCTCGCGACAAAAAAAAAACAGCGACAAAATGTGTCGTCGCACAAAAGGTCGAAAATAAACTCCAATTTTTATTTTTATTTTTAGAGTAAATAAATTCCAATGTTTTATACCACTACCAAATCTTTCCCTTTATTTTTTTACTTACCATATTTTCACTTTTTACTTTTGCCCTAAATCTTTCACTCTTCTCTTTTTATTGTTCCATATTTTACTGTTTCACCATTTTCTTTGCACCATTACTTGCACAGTGTAAAGGAGAAAAGCTCGCCGTCGTCAAGGGAAATAGCTCACTGGCGTCAAGGGGAATAGCTCGCCAACGTGGAGGTAAAACCCTTTTCTTTGTATTTTCCTTTTTCTTTGTATTTGCACCATATTATCTTTCAATGTTTTAATGTTTCATTTCTAGAACTTGAGAAAACGGAGAGATTCGAAGCTAGTTTTTATTTTATTTTTTCATAAGATTTTCAATCCTTGATTTTTGTTCATTTAGAGAAGAACAAGAAACAAAGAGGACATGGTTATAGTTGCTATGAAGAGCATTAGAACAAGAAATACTCATTAAAAAATAAAAACTGGTTTTTTCCATGTCAATTAGTGATTTTTAACGCCATTTTTAGTTTTTTTTTTGGAGCATCCATGAAAAGTCATCATCATATATTTATTCTTGGTTACTGATTTTTGGAGCATCCATGAAAGACTATATGAATTTTTCAATACTATTTTGCTCTCTACTCTGTTTGTGCCTTTTTTTTCTATCTTTTTTTTTCGGCTTTTAATGAGATGTGTTGTTGGCTTTGTTTTGATATCAGATGTTTGTGCATTTTTTTTTCTATATAATTTTTTGGCTTTATGATTTTTGGAGCATTAATCTTTAACGCCATTTTCCCCTATGTTTGTGTGTTTTTATTTTTTTTATCTTTTTTTTTACTTTGTTTTGTTTTGATATCATATTACATTTTTATTTGTATGAATTTAAGATGTTTGTGCATTTTTTTTTTCTATTGTATTTGTCTTTTAATGAGATATGATATGAGGTGTTGTTGGCTTTTTTTTTTGGCTTCCATTTGATGTTACAATGGTTTACCCATATATCACATTCTCATTTCGTAATACCCCTAAATTACACAAAAAAAAATATATTGAAATTCGGGCTTGCCCGAACGTTCGGGCATTCCTTTTTCTACAAAAGGAGCCCCCCCTTTTCATTTTCACACAAATCACTTTCTCTTCTCTCTTACTCCTTGTTGGTTCATCGCTCTCTTTGTGATTTTCTCTCTCCTCTTTTTGAGACTCTCTCTTAGAAGGAAGTTTTATCTAAAGGTGGAAAACAAAACATAGGTTTGCGTGTCTTATGCCTTTTATTAAAGTCTTCATTCATTTATCATTATGTGTATTATCCATTTACATTGCATTATTGCGTATAATGTTTATACATGTCACACTTATGCCTGTATATTTGGAGTTCATGTATTACTCTATTGCTACGTTGGATTAGTGGTCAATTTGACTCAACCAGACTTAGTCTTGTCCTCAGTAACTTTGAATAGTGAACGGGAGGCAGCTTGCTGCTCTAGAAGATTGGTATTTAAGCAGACCTCGTGTCCCACCTCTCGATTGGAGACTGGTTCAGTTGGTCTTATTTGAAAGCTATCTTCTTGTACAAATGATACTGGACATCCTAACAACACACGTGGTGATGTCGACCGTGATAAGGATCACTAAACGTTGTCAAATCTTGTCTAATGTTAGTAAGGACCAGACCTGTTCATTCATAGTCATCATACATAACCACCTAGGGACGTAAGTGGTTTGTGATCCATAAAATAGTTATTGGAGCAATGCTCACTATTTTGATTTATGGAATAGTTATTAGAGCAATGCTCACTATTCTTGATGTTTTCCCTGGAGAGGGACGTACAAATAAATCAAGCAAATTGTGAACAGTGATTAGTGTGTGCAGCATATGAATATGAAATATCGCATTCACACAAATTCAAATCGATCATTCATTCAAATATAATAAAACATTATGAAATTAATGAGAGATGGAAAAATAGCTAAACACAAGCAAGCAAGCAACAAAGTAGTGAGATGTGCAGAACTCATTGTGTAAGAGAAGCAAGGGAAACGACAGAGTATACACATGCACTTTGAGTTAGAAGAGATTCAGTTTAAACATCAAAAGGAGTATTCAAGAAATGTTTTAAACAACACTCCAAAAGATGGATTAAAAAAAAATTTAAACTTTTTTTTGCTTGGTTTTACGGGGCTTGCAGAGAGGTTTCTAGACATTCCTAGAAGAGTCCAGAGCAAAGCCTTTGGGGCAAGGACATTCATGAAGGCTATTAGTCTTATGAGCCATGGGAGTGGCGGTGCTCACACGGACAACCGTTTCAATTAACGCTTGGTATTCCTTATTTTCCTCAAATAGTGCCATCATCAGTTCTCTCTGATGTTTTGCCTTGGCTTCAAGCTCTTTCAGCCGGTTCTCGTGCTCGTTTAGCATGTCCAGAACGACCTGAACGCTGGGGGATAAGGAATCGCTAATTTTGGCAAATTGTTCCTCAAGAGACGTTGCAGCAGGAAGCGATGAGAGAGGTTCTTCGACACGAAGTGGAGACGCATGGTTTTCCCTGGGAGCAATTTCCCAAGAGGATTCTTCATCAGATCCATATGATGAAGAGGACGATAAAGAAAAGTCGCTAGAGGTGGAGTATGAATCCGTTCTAGCTCTTTTCCTAGACTCAGGAGCATTAGACGCCATTAGAGAACATACATTCATTTTCCTATACTAGGCAAATATTTTCAATTGACGCATGGCCTAGAATGTTTGATTCAATGATCCTAATGAGAAAGCATTTGGAAGGGTATGTACTCATTAGAAATCAAATATCCATGAGTTTGATGCTATCATGATATGGTATGAAGCAGATGCATCAACGTCAGGAAATCATTGAAAAGATAATGCCAAAAGATAATAGTCATTAGTGTAGGCAGTATTCTTTTCAAGATATATAAGCGAAAGATATAATGGAGTACATGGCCTATATATTTGCATACACATGAGTTATGGATAGATATGATTATCTAAGTTCAAAGCAAATATGATAATCAGATATCACAAGTTCAAACTCAGAATAAATAATCATGATAAATCAGAGATACAAGATATGTATAATCATGATATTTATCAGATAGTCACAGATAAGCATATCAGATACTCAAGATAGATGTGACTGGTTAAGAAAGATGTCACCAATAAACTGATAATTGCATTAGTCATAGTAAGATTTTATCAAGATGCAATTTATCAGGAAATATGAACAAGACAACATTAGTGATGAAAGATAACCATGTTCATGAAAGCATCATAGATATGCAACAAAAATATTCGGGAATTTTACAAACATAGAAGTAGGCATGAATCCGGGTTTACCTAGAGATGGACATCAGTATGTGAATCTAGGGCTATGTACAATCACGAAACCATTACGAGACGGTGTCTTGCATGCATACATGTTGTACTGTTTATGATGCTAATGAAGTCTTCTTTATTAATTGTCATATTCATGAACTATTTTACCCACTGGGCATTAGGTCACCCCGTTGTTAACCATTTTTACAGGAGACTAGGGTGGATGGGTGGAGGTTTTTTGGCCCACATTTTGTACACCTTGTTTATTTATAGGGAGATTTTGGGAGCATGTTCCCTCAATTATATTTTGTATAAAAATACATTCTGAAATTAATGAAATCAGTTTTGTACTCAATTGTGTACCTGCCCACTTGGTAACTGTTATAATGCATTTGTGCCCTGCCTGTGAGTGTTCCGCCGGTTTAGGTGCGTCCGGGCAGGGTGTGACACATTTACTTTTTGTTTATTTTTTTCAAAACATTCTCATATTATTTTACTTAAATAAATAATGGAATGAGAGCTTGAAATCGAATTGTATTAAAGAAGTTTTGGGTAAGCATAGTACTTTCTAAGAGAGGGTCTTGATTTATTAATTTTATATTTTAATAAAATTTATTAATGTTGTGAGTAGCCGTGAGTGTTTCAGATTATTACAATTTATTGTTCATTTTACTTTTCTTTAAGTGATTGTTCTCTTACAAGTTTCCTCTAAGTATTATATTTTTTTCTTAACATATTAATTTCTTGCATCTATGTGTTTTATTTGTCTTTGATGGCTTATAGGTGTGTATATAAATATGTGGGGGGAAATTCCATTATTATGAGCTATTATTTAATATTAGATATCTATATAATTATGAAAAATGATGGGTTTGGACACACACATATTTTTCTTGAAATGCATCATGATTTTGACTGTAGACTCGTTTAAGCATGACTTTATGCTATTTATTGCTCAACTCAGTTGGCCAATAATGAACTAAACATTCACATCTAATATTTATGCTTGAGTCATCGAAATACATATTGGATGGTCTTAAAATGTACTTTTTTATATTGTAGTTTGTTGCCTATGTAATATTGTTCCATATATTGATGTAATTACCTTGTGTACTTGGAGAACCAAGGGAAGATGTTGCCAAAATTTCTATGGACATGGAGCCATTAGTTGGCAACAATCTTCAGTATAAAATATATATTATAGGATGGATAAGAACTGAATTTGCTATTCCCATATAATTGAAGTTAAAAATCTTGATTTAGTTTCTTATGAAGTGTGTTTTACCTTGTGTCATTTGTAGAGAGTTTAGAGACCAATTGATGGATAAGAACTGGATTACTATACCAAGCAGGTGTAGTAAGCAATATTATGATGGGGTTAAAGCTTTTCTCGCATTTGCTACAAACCATATGGGAATTGAAGATAAAATTCATTGCCCTTATAGAGATATTCTAAATACATGAGTACATTCACTTAATGAAGTTGAATCTCACCTATACTTTTATGGGATGTCAAGGACCTATACATGTTGGGTCCATCATGGAGAAGAACCTAATCTGAGGGAGTACTTGCGTGATAATCACCAAGATGTAATTGGGAAAGAAGAACCTTTGAGTTCATTTGATAATGAAGACAATGAAATGAGTGAGTTGTTACACGACATCCAGGCTAGTGAGTTCAATCAAGACTTTATCAATGATAAAAGAGGTGAAGTTCAGACCGGACCTGTTCATGCATAGTCATCATACATAACCACCTAGGAACGTAAATGGTTTGTGAACCACAAAATAGTTATTGGAGCAATGCTCACTATTCTTGATGTTTCCCCTGGAGAGGGACGTACAATGTGAATACAGGTTTACCTGGAGATGGACATCAGTACGTGAATCCAGGGCTATGTACGATCACTGAACCATTACGAGACAGTGTCATCCATTCATACATGTTGTACTGTTTATGATGATATGTTGTGCATATGTGATGTTTGATTATGAAGTCTTATTTATTAATTGTCATATTCACGAACTATTTTACCCACAGGGCAATAACTCACCCCGTTGTCAACCATTTTTATAGGAGACTAGGGTGGATTGGGTGGAGGTTTTTGGGCCCACATTTTCTACCCCTTGTTTATTTATAGGGAGATTTTGAAAGGATGTTCCCTCAATTATATTTTGACAAAAATACATTCTGAAATAAATGAAAGTAGATTAGTACTCAATTGTGTACCTGCCCACTCGGTAACTGTTATAATGCATTTGCGCCCCGCCTGTGAGTGTTCCGCCGGTTTAGGCCGGCGGGGTGTGACATTTAATGGTATCAGAGAGAAAGGTCCACGGCCCGCCCAAGTTCACCACTTAGGAGAATTTTTTTTTAACTAAATAAATATATAGTTAAGATATATTAGATATATATATATATCTATATAACTATTGTTACGTGCAAACCGCAAGCGTACGGTGTCAAGTTATAATATATACAGATGAGATATCGAGTTGTCGTCCTCTAGGATTGATACTCACACTAAATACCGTTTCACTAGCCCTAACTTTATTTAGAAAATCATATTTGAGTGATTAAGTGAAATAAATAAACAATTAAATAACTAGAAAGTAAACTAAGCATGCAATAGAAATAGATAGAAAATCCGAGATAGAATGGTCTAGAGGTTCAATATCCCCTTACTCTCAACTATGCCTTTATATATATATATATTTATATATATATATATTTATTTATTTATTTATCATCAAATCAATTCTTTCATTTAGAAGTCAAAAATCCTAACCTTTCTAATTCCCTCTTTTAAAGCAAAACTAGTGCGTATTATTGTTGTCTTGGTTTAACTCTTTCGATGAAAACTAAAAACAATAATAACTCATTAAGATCTATGATTTCCACCTAACGACTTCAAAGGTTCTCGATCTCCTTATGAGTCTCACCATAGCCTAGGTTATATTTTCCATTCACCAACCCAAGGTACCCTCTTGTGAAGCAACTACCTCAAGTCTGTGATCATCTAATATGTGGCCAATGGATCAAAAGCATTAAACACAGGAAAATATAAATAAACAAGAAAACTTCATTAACAATAATCAATCAATAAAACCGACAACATAGTTTCAAGCTTGGATCAATCTACACCTCTAGATAAAGGATTTAGTTCATAACTAGAAAAATAAAAGCATGAAATTACATGATGAACATAAATCTAAAACCAAAAAAACAAAGTAGAAGGAAGACAAAGTGTAGGAGAAATCTTCAATAATCTTCAATAATGCTCTTCTCCTCGCTTCCAAACCCTATCCGTCTTCCTTGCTCTTCACACTCTTTTCTCCTCTCCTTGATGCCTTGAAAACCCTACACAATGGTCTTTATATAGCTACAAGTCTATAGGAAGTCGTCCAAGTCGAATTAGGAAAGTTTGTGTCACACCTGGGTTGCACATAATGTCTCCTACCCAGGGTGATGAGTACCCCCGCAGGGCATACTCCAGCCATAGCCCCACATAATATTGTCCCATCCAGTCACACACCCACGGTGGTATGGAAACGCACCCCCGGGATCATTTGTCCATACTATTCATCATGAATAGTGTAGGGCCTCCCCTGAATTCGAACCTCAAACCTCATATAGGTTGATTTCGCAATCTGAGTAGCCACTAAAATCAACCTATATGAGGTTTGAGGTTCGAATCCGGGAGAGGCTCTACACTATTCATGATGAATAGTGTGGACAAATGATCCCGGGGGTGCCTCCCCATACCACCGTGGGTGTGTGACGGGATGGGTCAATATTATGTGGTGCTATGGCTGGAGTACGTCCTGCGGGGGTACTCATCACATCCTTGTGAGGTGTGACAAATGGCTCAGTGGTTACTCGGATTGCGAAATCAACCTTTATGAGGTTTGAGGTTCGAATCTAGGGGAGGCCCTGCGCTATTCATGATAAATAGTGTGGACAAATGATCCCGGGGGTGCGTCCCCATACCACCGTGGGTGTGTGACGGGATGGGACAATATTATGTGGTGCTATGGCTGGAGTATGCTCTGCGGGGGTACTCATCACATCCTTGTGAAGTGTGACAGTTTGAAACAAAATTAGAAAGTTTCTATTTTGAATCGCAAATTAGCTTTCTTTCTCTCCATTTTCCTTCTTATTTCCCACTCCAAATCAACCTCAAAACCTTTCCATATTGTATTATTTCAAATAAGGAATCCATAGAAACCAACCACATCCAATTCTGAGTTGAATTGAGGAAGTTATGGCTAAAACAAAACCGTTGCGCAATTGCCTTTTGGGGAGCGCCGCGGCGCCCATAACATATTTTTGCACCTGTTTTTCCTGATTTTCTTGTGGACTTTGCCAATTTTCCACTCCCAAGGCTTGGATGCACTTGTTTCTTCACTCTAACTCCCTTGGTTCCTCTTGTATCATGTCTTCATCTTCTCAATCATCATTTAAAACATCATAGACCTAAAAAATACATCAAACCAAGTGAATAACATGCTTTAATAATTTCATGAACCAACCTATAAAAATCCAAACCGAAATAATGTAAAAATACTAAAACTTGACAAAACTATCAAATAACCAATTTTATGATAAACTAACCTAATATATTAACTAAATACCATAAAACACACCTAAAACATCCTCTAAAACATATACTAAATTCCTATTTACCAAATACCCCCAAACTTAGGACTTTGATCGTCCCGAGCAAAAGGAAAACAAAACTAAAAAATCAATCAATCAAACTACCATCCTAATCTCAAACAAATTAAAAAATTTATTCGAAATATCATGCAAGATCATCATTATGGCCTCTAAGATCACGTTAAAAGATAATAACTCATTGGAAAGTTTCAAGAGTGTTAGAGATGTCTAGATTTTCAATCCAACTTCTAACCTAACCTCATCTTCCATTCTCAAACACACCATCATATAGTTAATCTCATAAAATCATTCATGAAATTCATAGACAAGTGCAAGCAAGTATGAAGTGTAAGTGATCTCAAATAAATATATATAAAGTGAATCCCATAGGCAAATCTTTCATACCACTCTCCACTAATGTAGATCACATGCCATTTAGAATCAATAGGTCTTTCTTAGGTTATAATGTATGGCCAAGGTTAAAAGGTAGGAAAAATTGAAAAAATTTATGCTCAAAACACCTTAAACACTTTGGTCTTTTACAAACATCCACAACATTACATTTAGAACCAAAAAAACCAATTCAACACATATGTCCCCTCTTTAAATATTCAATCTTTTCATTCCATGCCTCATTCTTTTGTTTGCTTGTTTTCTTATTTTCAAAGAACAACTACACCCCCAAACTTATTTCTTTTTATAATCATGGGCATAACATCCTTTTCTTCTCTTTTTTCATTTTCTTTTCTTTTTCAATAAAACTCATAAGCAAACTTCTCATTTTTTTTTTCTTTTCTTTGTCACCCTTTTTCTTCACTTTTCTTTCCCATTGTTCTTTCATGCAAATAATAACGCTCCAACATGATCAAAGTGTATAAGGTACATAGGTTGAAAAATAGAGAAATTAAACATGATAAGCTCAAATTTCCTGATGTATAGGTAACAAAGAAAAGGATATTCAGCTCAAATTGAGAACTATGGGTATAATAAAATGTAAGGTAGGTTATTTGGCTCAAACTTATTCAAACATGGCCTAAATCATTTTTCTCATGGCATGCTCTCTAGGATTTCGCCTCAAGTGATAATCAACTTTGTTCTAGGATTTCTAGAGATCTAATATATATAACTTTACATGCACAAATCTAATCCAAACAAATCACGATTCCACAAAATCAACCACACTAGACATGTAGAGAATTTCCAACAAAACCAAGTTCAAAGTTGAATCAAACACATAGCCTTAAGATATCTCTCTACATTCTCCTAGAGTCACGTTCATATACATGTTCTCTTTTCATTGGCCATTCTAAAAAATAAAAATAATTGAATCAAATCAGAATTTGTAAAATCATAGGACATCCTAACCTAAAACTGCCACATATTTACCATGACAAGTCAAAAACAATCAAAACTCTTCCCCCAAACTTAAAACAAGCATTGTCCTCATTGCTTCACAATAAAAACATAAATAGAGAATGGATGGAAATAAAATAAGGAGAAGTTTAGAAAACCCCCTTGAACCCGAAGGTTGAAGTTTCCACATGAAGCACCCCAATCGCCTCTCCTAGTTGCTCCAAGAGGTCTCCCAAACTTGATATAGAACCTGAGAATTAGATAGAAAAAGACATGTCATTGGAAAAGGTACATACTAATCAATTAAATAAGCCAAATAAATAAATAAAAACAAAAAACAAAAAAGAAACCAATGGGTTGCCTCCCAACAATCGCTTAGTTTAAAGTCCTCAGCCCGACTTCTTCTACTCCCTTAAACCGAGTATGTTTCCTTATTATTTTGAGCATCCTCCCATCTTCCTCATTATTTATCATTAATGATGGAATCACCGGACTTGTGCACTTCTCCCATAAAAATTCATACGAACAATCCTCAAATAGAAACCCAAAGTCCGATGAAGTATCACTCCCATCTAGCGGAGGAATGTCATCGAAATACTCAATTGGTGCTTTCCAAACGTTTATGCATTGATTTTCAAGCACATCTAAATAGCTTTGAACATCATCAGTAACCTCCTCAACTTTAGCCTGTATCCCTTGAGCAAACAGATCCTCAAAATCGAAAGCATACTTTGTGACATCCAAACACTCTTCCACCTTGGTAGGCACCACATCAACATATGGCATCACAAGATCGCCCGATTGCACATCCTTTGGCACCTCTTGGTCACCACACTCAAGTACATCCATCGGTTGAGTATTCATCTCTTCTCCTCTCGAGGCCTCATAGTATTGCACCACTTCTAAAATACTCAATTGTTTTAGTGGAGGTGGTGGTGTTATGTCTTGACATAACGAAACAACCCCCTTAAGTTCTTCTTCATCGCTCAATGTGAAGACATTGTATTGCTCGTGAAGATTCGCCTCACTTGGGAAGGAATCTTGATGTTGGGTATTCACCGTTAATGCTAGTTGCCTGATTTGCACTCCAAGGTTCTTAAGTGAAGCCCTTGTCTCCATCATGCATGAGCTCAACATATCCTCAATAGAAGACTCATTCTCTACTTGATAGTTGAAATCCGATTGAGGTTGCAAGGCATTCCATAAATTATCATAGGAGAAGTTCTCATCGTTATAAATACCTGAATGGTATTGGTAGGGTAAAGGGTCACCCATACAATCATAAGCCCAATGGTTACCATATTGAACTTGCTCCATATTTGAATCAAATTTTGAATATCCCATGCTCGCAACTCTCATTCTCTTCATAGTAGGTTGAGATCTTGAATCAATAAAATTAGATATTTGATGTTGAAGGTGGGGTATTGATGCCGACAATGTTGTAATAGGATCAACTTGCTCGAAACTGTCTTCAAAGGTTGAGTGGTTGAAATTGTACGCCATTATTCTACAAAAGAAACTACAAAAGAAGAATAAAAAAATCAAAAGAAAAATCTAAATTAAAATCAAAGTTAGTTACTAACAATATTAGTGAAAATAGAGTGAATCAATCCCCGGCAACGACGCCAAAAACTTGTTACATGCAAACCGCAAGCGAACAGTGCCAAGTTATAATATATACAGATGAGATATTGAGTTGTCGTCCTCTAGGATTGATACTCACACTAAATATCGTTTCACTAATCCTAACTTTATTTAGAAAATCATATTCGAGTGATTAAGTGAAATAAATTAACAATTAAATAACTAGAAAGTAAACTATGCATGCAATAGAAATAGATAGAAAATCAGAGATAGAATGGTTTAGAGGTTCAATATCACCTTACTCTTACTTGTAATTGATTTATATCTTTAAGGACGTTGATGGTTATAAGTCGAAGAAACTATCAGGACGCTCCTTGTATAGGAGCACCCTCATCCTTATAACCAACTTAATAACTTTAAGGACGCTTATTGTCCTTCAGTGCACTTAATATTGTTTGAGAATTGTTTTAAAGATGTTCACTTATGAGTAGTGTCCTCGTGTATATAAATGTTTAAAAAAAAAATAGGACGCTAACTGTCGAGTAGCGCCCTCATGATTTAAGTCGTTTTATCGTAAAATAAGTCAGGATGCTTACGATTTAGTAGCACTCTCACTTCACTATTCAGCCGGACGCTTATGCTTCATGAGCGCCCTCAAGGAACAAAACGACAAAGTTGATATTATGCGTCAAGACGCTAATTCAACAATGTTACTATTCTAACACTAACACTATTTCTGTTAGCTTTTTCAGAACCGTACGAAAACTTTTTAGAACTTTTCAGAACCATACAAAAAAATTTCAAAACTTTTTGAACGTTCTAATATTTTGTAAGAACATTCCTTTTTCGTGAATGATCAAATGATTCAGGTGTTATCGCCATAATATGCACAGAGCTGAATCGATCCATTTCGTGAAAAAATGTAGACGTTGTATTCGAAATAACCTAGAGAGCCAAAATTCATCAAGTCCATTGCGCCTCTGTTATTTCTTTATATATGTGCTACCTTATAGCACAAAAACAACAAATAATTACGAAAAATGATATTCATTCAAAAACGTATTAACAATTTTCACTTGTGCAAAAACTCTTTGAAAGTTAGTCGCCTTTCAATTGTTCTTGAACTTGCAATCATTTTGAAAGAAAAACATCAAGTCTTCTAGATTGATTGATCTTAATCTTCATTATTTTCAAAATCCATTGAAGAAGACAAAAGCTTTTTGAACCTATTTTTCAGCCAAACTTCATCGTACATATTTTGCTGAATCTATGGTAACAAAAGGTTAAATCCAAAGTTTCGTAAGTATCACTTTGATTTTAAGTAAAGGGAATCATATCTCATCTTGTAATCAGTTTGCAACGACTGGTTAGTCACTAGGCTAAGAGAAAGTGTTGCTCAAAGTTGTAACGACCCTCTCACACTCGGAAGTTGAGAAACGGTCCTCTAACACCCGGAAGTTGAGAAAGAGAAACAATCCTCTCACACCCGTAAGTTGAAAAATAGTTTTCTCACCACTGTAAGTTGAGAAAAGGTCTTCTCACACCCGTAAGCTGAGAAACGGTAGTTCTCACACCCGTAAGTTGAGAAATTTTACCGGTTTGATCTTCACCCGTAAGAAGGTCAATAGTGGAGTTTGAACAAATCCTAATTGAGGAGGTTAGGTAGTGGATTTAGGCAAGGCTGAACCATTATAAATCCTGATTGCATTGTCTCTTTTCTATTTATCGTATTCATTTGCTATACTTTGTTTAATCTGCTTTCAATATTCCTCACATTATTAAGAAAGGTTAAAATCTACTAAGTGTCCAATTCACCCCCCTCTTGGACATATCTAGGCCAAAAGACACTTCTTGAGGGGAACGAGAAGTCTCATGAAGAGTTAAAGGAAATCGTTCGTGAATGCACCGTGTATACGATGAGCCAAGTGAAGAGGCTCGGCCCTGTGCTGACGTATCTGGAGAGAAAGGGAGTTGACGTCCCAGTTGCACTGCCTCTCCCAAAATTCACCGGACCTAGAACCTCCCGGGAAGTTCCCATCCTCATTTCGATTATTCTGCTCGGGACTCTTTTAGGAATGTTTAGATAAGCCTCTCTACAAGCCCCGTCATTTCAAGCCAATCTTTTCAAAATTTTTGTTTTTAACCCATCTTTTGTAATTTTGTTTAAAACTCTTCTATAGTACCCCTTTCAAATGATTAAGCAGAAGTTCTTCTCAACTGATTCTCTTATAATTAGATGTGTATGTGTATGTCCCAATTAGCTCTCTATTTCACGAACATACTTAGTTTTGCACACTTCGCCTCCAAGTTATTGTTCTTTATCTTGATTGATTATTCCTTAATATTATGGTTGATTATTGAATTTATGGAATGCTTAAATATGTGTGTGAATGCTCTATTTAATCCTCTGTTTTACTTACCCAATCAGTTATGCACAATTTACTACTTTGTTACTGTTGATAACTTGTCTGTTTACAATTTGTTATTTTGCCTGAGTTTACGTCTGCAAAATTATTTCTAACTATTTATGATGCATAACTATTTTGCTTTCATGAACACAATTATCTCTTATCATGCTAATGATGTCTTTCTCATTGTTGAATCGAATACTTCTTGATGCATAGCATCTTGTCAAAATCTTATTATGACTAATGCTAATATCCTTGTGGTATCTCTTCTAATAAGTCTGTGGTATTAGCTTGTGGTATCTTTCTTAAGGTTAATCACATCTATCAATATTATCCATTCATAATATGCAAATCTTTTTGTGATTATCTAAGTGAATATCATGATTATATGCTTATCATGCATCTTATGTAGCATTTGATTGTATCACTTGATATTCTTAATAGCTAGCCTATGCTTAACAATTTATTTCTGCCTATACTAATTCATATCATGATCATGTTTACTTTAAATCATATCTATGCATGACTCATGAATATGCAAATGAATATAGGCCATGTACACAACTTCATATCCTACGCCTATATCTCTTGAAGAGAAATTGCCTATACTCATATCCATTATCTTTTGACATTCTCTTTTTATGGTTTCCTGACTTTGATGCATTTTCTTCATCTTACATTATAAGCATCAAATTCTCGAACATTTGATTTCTAATGATTGCATACGCTTCAAAATCATTTTTCATTAGAATCAAACAATCTAGGTTATGCTTCAATTGAAATTATTTGCCTAGTATATGAAAATGAATATATATTGCTGCTTGAATGATATTTATGAAATTTAGCATATATTCAGTATGTTTAGGCTTTGCTCTTCATCTTATATATCTTCATATGCCTAAACTATGGATAGTTCATGATGTTTCATCTTCACATGACATTGATGCTGCTTTTAATCTTCAAATATTGTGTGCATCAATTGCCTGTGATTTTGATATCTAATAGATGTCATGTACTTCAAACTATATATTTTTCATCCTATTAGAATCATGATAGTTAGGCCTTGCTTAATCATAAATCATTTTGCCTATGCTATAAGTATGCTTATGCTTGATTATTTACAAATTTTTAAGCCTATTATGTGTTAGGCTCGGATTGATTATCAAATTTATACTTATGCCGAACACCAGAAGAATAATTGCCCACATTTTAAAATTCTCTATGAATTCATCTTTAGGTAATTCTTTCTCATCCCCTATGACTACGATTCTCGGCTATGCTATTATTTCAAAATCTTACAGCCTATGAATATGTCAAACTATTTCTCATTGTGCTTAAAGATAAGATCTACTTCTCACATGACTAAGTATAGTAGACCTTACGCATTCTCATGTACCTAATTATGACACATCGTCATAAATCATCTTGAAGGTGAATGCACAAAGTAAGGGAGAGTTTCCATGTAAGGAGGAACTTTGCTACTCTACTACGTCACTGGGGGAGATCTTGGTCCCTTTTCTTCACCTTTTTTATCATGACAAAGGGGGAGAAGAAAAATAAGAGAATTAGACGGGGAAAAGAAAAACATTGATCCTTTTGCATAAAACGCTTAATTTTTTGATTTGTTGGCCATCATAAAAAAGGGGGAGCTTGTTAACCTAAGCGGCTCATCACATAGCACGTCCCTAAGTATACTTGATGAAGTATATTTTGATGATTACAAACAAAATCTCTTTCGGTGCTAATGGGCTCTAATCAAGAACCTATCTCAGCACCTCAGGAAAGAAAAAAGCAAAAAAATGATTCGATCAAGGTACTCAAGGTCATATCAGTCATTCAAGATCGTTTCAATCAAACGACCTCAAAGATCATATCCTGATTTCAAAATCACACCACACGAAGGATTCAATCAAGAGCATCAAGACTACATCATTCGATCAACGTTCACGAAATTCAACTCAAGCTCAAAGTTCATTGAAGATCTCATAATGAAGAGTTGGATTTAAAAATTATGATAAATATGAGAAATACACAGTATTTAAGGTGTATCTTTCTCTAATCGACATTGCTCAAACGTTTCTTCAAAATCACGCACAAATCACTTGCCAATTTGCATGTTTTGATCTTACACTTTACGGTATTTCAAATGATTTAATTTTCTATGTTTAATTTGAAATTTACCGAGTTTTTATTCGCATTCATTGTATTTTTAATCGGGAGTCATAAACTACTTTTAAAGAGTCTTCCAGGACGCTAATGATTTAGCAGCGCTCTCTTGAACTTGATAAGTATGGACGCTGATGATTCATTAGGACGCTGATAACATTCAAGGTTGAATAGAACTGATTAATCAGAACGCTTACTTGTAAGTAGCTACCTCCCTTTAGTCAACCTCTGAAAGTGTCAGGACGCTGACTCAGCATCAGCTTACTGAAAGATTGCTAAGTTCGTTAAAGAATTTATCTTTGAGAACGTTGATAATTATAAGTTGGATAAACTATCAGGACGCTACCTGGATAGGAGCGCCCTCATCTTTAAGAACCAACCTAATAACTTTCAGGATGCTGATTGTCCTTCAACGCACTTGGTTTTGCTTTCAAATATTTTGAAATGACAGGATGCTTACATAGTTGTAACACCCTTGTGTTTTATGTTTTAAAAGTTAGGATGCTTACTCGAAAAAAAATGCCCTCATGCACTTAACTGTTTTAAAACAAAACAGGATGCTAACTGTGCATTAGCGCCCTAAGGGTTAAGTCACTTATGTCGCAAAGAAAGTCAGCATGCTTACGAGTTAGTAGCGCCCTCACTTCATTGTTCAGCAGGACACTTATACATAATGAGTGTCCTCAAGGATCAAAACGACAAAGTTGATATTATGCATCAAGACGCTGATTACAGAATCAGGGCGCTAATTCAACAACCGTCACTGTTCTAACAAGTACACTATATCAATTTACTTTTCCAAAATTTGTACAAAATCCCTTTCAGATTTATCAGAGATTTTCTCTGATACATGAATCATGTTTTCTAAGGTATTCCTTATTCATGAAATCTGAAAGGAACCAGAATGGTCATGAAAATTGTAGTTGCCATTTTTGTGATACATTCTAGCCATTGTGTGTAAACGTTCACATTGTATTCGAAATTCAAATGTCTAACGACTATTGTCTACTAGGTCTATAAATACCAACACTTTGAATGAAACAACTTGCCGATAATTTTTATTGTGCCAAAAACTTTTTGAATGTTAGTCGTTGTTTAATCCTTCAAACGTTTTCAAATGTTCTAAGTTTTCAAAGTATTTTTTACTGATACTTTACTTAGTCAAAAGATTTTCATATTGAGCTTCAATTATATTCTATCTTTGAAAATCTATCTGAACTAGTTTTTACTCAAATTCTCATCTTGGATTTATATTTAACATCAATCATGCTGATGAAAGAATTTGAGAAATAGCTCATGAGATATACAGTTGTACTTGGTTTCATATCTGAAGTATTGTATTGAACTATATCAGTAGTTGTGTTAACTACTGAATGCTGAAGTAGAAGTTTTCATGCTTATATATTTTATCTATTTTGAAAATTGTCTGTGTCTATGTTTTACACTAGTCCTCTGATTTTCAACTTCAATGTTTTTAATGGTATGATAATGTTTTCGAAGAAGCACTCAATTGATTTACATATCATTCACGCTTTTTGAAACGACACTTGAGCAATACCGAACATTGAAAGGTAAAGGACTGTAAGTGTATGTCTCTTAGCATTACGTATTCAAATTTATACATCTTTGTAATGTTATGCACATGAGCTTAATTATAAAGTGTTTTACTCAGTTAGAATTATTATTGAGTGTTGTTATGCTGGCGTGTTTCTGGATTGAAACAACCAGGTCAAGTGAATGTAATTCACTTAATGATTTCAGGGTTGAAATCATGTTAAGGTTCATCCTCACCTGTAAGTAGGAAACCTATTCATTCTCACCCCGTAAAAGGATAGGTTCGTCCTTAACCTGCAAAAGGATAAGTTATCTCTGAACCTGTAAAAGAGAAACGGTTCTTCCTTATCCCGTAAAAGGAACATGGATTTTTTCTCATCTCAGAAAAAGGAAATGCGGTTCATCCTTAGCCCGCAAAAGGATAGGTTTACCTTGAACCTGTAAAAGGGCATGTATAATGGTTTGGTTCTCACCCGTAAGAGAAATAGTTAGTGGATTGTGAAAATCTTAATCAGAGGATTAGATAGTGGACGTAGGCTTGACCGAACCACAATAAATTCTAGTGTGTTTTAAGTTATGCATTTTACTTTACGGTTAGTATGTACATTTAGTTCCAATGTACCAATTTATATCACTAAGTCATTGGAAAAGTTTTAAATTGACCATCACACCCAATTCACCCCCTTCTTGGGTGTACCAACAAACAGAATGTGGTTTGTAATCATCAAAATATCTTTCATAATAGGGACATACTCTTGTAAAAGACACGAGGATAATTGCGTCAACAGGCCTTACATTACAAGCTCAATAAAGACTTATTGATCTTGATTGGTGTGAATCCTACATTAGTGAAGAGAAGTGTTAAAAGCATGCATATAAAGTACATGTTTTGTTTTATGAGATCATATTTCTATCTTTCTTGCATTGATCTATATGATTTATGAGCAGTCATGTGAATGATTTTTATGCTTGGTTGTCAATGAGGACTGAAAAGAAGACATGGTCTTGTAGGTTGAAATTCTAGACAACAAGTTTAAACTTTTGAAGCTTTCCTTGCGTTATACCTATAAAATTTGTGTTGTCTTTGAGATCAATTGAATCCATTTTTGAAAATCAAACCCTTGTACGTGAGGAGTTTGTTTGATCAACTTTCATTTTTCTCTTTGCTTTGGACGATCAAAGTCTAAGTTTAGGGGAATTTGATAAGTTGAGTTTTAGTTGTTAGTTTGCATGTTAATTTCATAGGTTCATTTAGATATTTTTATGAGTTTTATAAGTTGGCTTTAGTGGTTTTCATGAATAAAATGCATTAGGATAGCTTAGGAAAATAATCATGATTTTTAGGTATTTTTCCTAAAGTCAATTGCATCATTTACATATTAATATTGTCACATTTTACAAGTTCATATATAGTTTCATAATGAATTTTATTTCTTGATTAATATAGATCATTTACTTGTGTTTTTGTGCTTTGTTTTGTAGGTAAATAAAGAGCCTAAAAGTGGGTTGAAATGTGGTTCAAATGGTGACAACAATATGTCAAAGAAAGGTGCAAAAGATGGACCGAAGAACCAAGAGAGAAGCACAAAGAAAAATGGTCAGAAGCAGGAAAAACAACAACTGGGCGTTGCGGTGTCCACTGTGGGCGCTGGTGTGCCTTGAAAACGCGGAACTCTCAATTCTTACGAGTTGTTCTTGTCCTTTTTGGTCTTTTACCCACTTATGTATATAATCTCATTTAGGGTATCTTAGATCATTTTTCTAAACATTTTTTATTGTAACTTGGGGAGAAAAGAGAGAAGGAAGCAAGAGAAGCTTGAGGAAGAAGACAAGTTGCAAGACATTTTTGAGGAAGAAGAGGAAGGAGAACTACTCTAAAGGGTTTTTTTTTCATTTCTTATTCAATTCTTCTTGTATTCATGTCCTCTCTCATGAATCTCTTTCTTGTATTCTTGAACATGATTATGAGTTAAATTTCTAATCTAGAGGTTTAATTGATCTATGTTGAATCTTATGGTCTGATTATTCTTTACATGTTCTTGATTGATTACGTGGGTTTATTTGCAACATCCAACTTCTAATACTTTCAAATTGCCGGCCACATTTTGGATGACCTTAGATTTGATATCTAACACTTGGAAAAGGGGATATTGAATTGGATTAGGGAATTTGCAACCTAGGGTTATTGTATTGTGTTGGGAAACCTACAATTCTCTTTGAAATCACTCAAAATGGATCCCAAATCTTAATGCATGTTCAATTCATTGATGTGTCACTTGGAAAAGGGAATTAATGTTTTGAGCATAGATAATTGAACTATCACTTGGAAGAGGGTTTAATTGAATTAAGATCCATGATTTATAAATCCATGAATTAATCATTTACATGACGTTTTGAAAACCATAAGTGAAGACGTAGTGATATTAATCCTTTAGAGTTTTTAATCATTGATTTTTTCTAATTTCTATCCAAATCTCCATTGTTTAGTTCTAATTCTTGCTTATTTTACTTTTTAGTGCTCAATTCATCAAATATTGATCATCTAGATAAAATTTAGAGTTATTATAATTTTGGGCATTAAGAGATAGTTTTGCTAATCCTAGAGGACGATAACCCGGTATTCACCGGTATATATATAACTTGATATTCGTGCACTTGCGAATCAAAATTTATTGCATCAGTAGGTTACCTATCTAACTCCCTTATCTCATCCAATCAATATAATCATAAGTCTTACATATTAATTATTCTCATTCATACCACCAACCCCTTTTATTCTAATAAAACTTTATATTAGACCATAAATGTGGCCCAAGGTCTTAAGTTGGCAAGGGGACAATTAAATAAATGCATTAAATGTGAGACTGCATTTGTGGTTTTCCCCATAAGCCACTAGCTATAATATTAATAGCTTGTTCCTCAAGCTACTTGAACATGGCTTCTATCACAGATCATTAATGATAATCATAGTGATATTAATACCCATATTGATAATACTAATAGTACTAATTATTTACAAATATCTAGTATACATGCATCAAACCACACACAACATAAAAATATAACACACATGACATCAAAAGTTGACACGTAGAGTTGGGCACATATTGGTTAAGGTATGGGCTAGGCGGAAGAAAATTTTGGGGTGTTATATGAAGAGCTTGAATTCCAGAAACCCAGAATTTCAGGGAGGGCACTATTTGCGCGTCAGCGTCCTGACGGATGGCATCCAACTTCTCAGGGTTATTCGAGGAGGGTGCTAATCGAGTATCAAAGTCTTGCTTTGAACTATGTAAACTTAAACCCGAAAACTATCAGCTTCCTGATGGTCCATCAGTGTCCTGCGGTGTTCGCTTAGTATTAAGTGACTAGCCACGACCATCAGCGTCCTGAAAGTCACTAACCTTGATTTTTCAGATTTTTTATTTTCAATAAACTTGATTAAATCAAATAAAAAACTTATGCCTTTTGGATCAAATTAAGCATTCAAAAAAACATTAAAATAGTTTGAAATTTATTTGAAAAACTTTCGAAGCAAATCAATCAAAAAATATTTTCTCTAAGGATCAAGTAATTTCGAAAACTCATGAACATGCTTTTGGGATGAATGATTTTACTGAACATGTGATGACTGAGATTCTACAAGCCAAAATCATTCTACATCCTCTAAAACTATTGTCAACAGCTTGAATCAACGCAATCTTCAACATGATCACGGTCATTCTTCTTTTGAGATTCTTCATGCAACATTATAGAGTGTATAGACATTTGTATATAGGAATGTGGTTTGTAATCATCAAAATATGTTATCTCTTATGGGTCATGAGGGTCACTGTGATAACAGTCTCCCCCTTTTTGATGATTTCAAACACATTACTATAGGCCTTGAAGCAAGATAGATGAAATGAATGCATGAGGATACAGAATATGATTAATAATGTCATGCAAGTGATTATATGATCATTTTATCATCATGCAAATAGAAATACTTTTCAATTATGTAAACAGACTTACAATGGTTTTCAATGTTCCCCCTTAATCTGTTATCTTTCCCCTTTACTTGTAAAGTAATTCATTTTCATGCAAGGAGATAATAGTTCGTGCTTCAAGATAAATTACTTCTCCCCCTTTTGAAAACATAAAAAAATGAAGTACAGTTGTAGGTGAACATCGAAATATCTTTAATTCAAAGTGTTCATAAATTTCCTTCAAAAAACATGCCTAACTTTCGTCGGATAAAGACAATTTGGTCTTTTGGTAAAACTTTAGTGAAGATATCAGCAAGATGATATTTAAATCCAACATGAATAAGCTTTTTCGTCTCCTTGTTGCACATGATCTCTCAAGAAATGATGTCTGATCTGAATATGTTTAGTTCTTGAGTGTAACACAAGATTCTTGAAAATATTGATAGCTCTTGTATTATCACACAAGATTTCAGCGCAATCAATGTAAATTTGGTAATCTTGTAGTTGTCGTTTCATGTATAGAACTTGAGAACAACAGCTACCGGCTGCAACATATTCTGCTTTAACTGTTGATAATGCTATTGAATGTTGTTTTTTGCTAAACCAGGAAATTAAAGAATTTCCTAGGAAATGAAAACATCTTGAGGTACTTTTTCTATCAGTTAGACTCCTAGCATAGTCTGAGTCAACATAGCTTCTAAGTTCAAAAGAAGTACCTTTGGAATACGAAATTTCAAGATCAGTTGTGCCATTTATGTACCGAAAGATTCTTTTAACACATTTTAGATGTGATTCCTTTGGATTGGATTGAAATCGCACATACAAACAGACACCGAACATGATATCAAGTCTACTTGTTGTGAGATAGAATAAGCTGAAAATCATGTTTTGGTATAGTTTAGGATATATAGATTTTCCTTTTTCATCCTTGTCTAACTTAATTGTTGAGTTATAGAGAGTGTCTATAGATTTCAGATTATTCATGTGAAACTTTTTAACCATTTCCTTAGCATACTTTGTTTGGCTTATAAATGTGTCATGAGGCATTTGCTTAATTTGCAAACCAAGAAAATATGTTAGTTCTTCCATCATACTCATTCCAAATTCGTCTTGCATCAGCTTAGAAAACTCATTACATAGATCTTTGTTTGATGCACTGAATATGATATCATCAACATATATTTGAATGTTAACATATCATCAGTTTGGTGTTTGATAAACAAAATTCGATCAAGTTTTCTTTTTTGAAATTTGTGATTTAAAAGAAATGAACTGAGTCTATCATACGAAGCTTTAAGGGCCTCTCTGAGTCCAAATAAAGCTTTGTGGAGTTTGAATACATATTCCGGGTCATGAGCATCCTTTAAACCTGGAGGTTGTTCCACATATACCTCTTCATTGATGTAGCAATTTGGAAATGCTCTCTTTACATCCATTTCGTACAGGGGAAAGTTTTTGTAACAAGCATAGGCAAGTAACATTCTGATTGCCTCTATTCTTACTACTGGAGCAAAGGGTTCTTCGAAGTCTATGCCTTCTTTTTGATTGTATCCTTGTGCAACCAATCTTGCTTTATTTCGGACAATGATTCCTTGTTCATTCTTTTTGTTCCTGAAAACCCATTTGGTTCCAATAATTGATTGATGTGATGGCCTAGGAACTAATTCCCATACTTTGTTTCAGACAAAGTGTCCTAGCTTTTCTTGCATAGCTAGAATCCAATTATGATCTTTTAGTGCTTCTTCCACTTTTGCAGGTTCAATTTGAGATACAAAAGCAGCAAACTCTTGATCTTTTTGGACTAAAGATCTAGTGGATACACCTTTTGATGGATCTTCTAATATTTAATCTTTAGGGTAACTAAGAAGTATTCTAGAATTTCTCGAGACATCTAAGGGTGTCTTATTGCTAATTTCAAGATTTTGCACTATCTTATGATGATGATCATCATCATCTCATCATCGAGATTTATCATTTTAATCTCATCTACAAGATTCTTTCTAACTTCACATTCATCAAAGTTAACATGAATTGACTCTTCTATAGTCTTAGTAGTTGTGTTGAAAAATCTATATGCTCTACTGTGAGGAATATCCTAAAAAGATTCCTATGTCTGATTTTGGTTCAAACTTATCAAGGTTATCTTTATCATTGAGAATAAAACATTTGCATCCAAAGCCTCTAAAGTAACTAATATTGGGTGCTCTACCCTTCCATAGTTCATAAGGAGTCTTCTTCATACTTCTCCTAATCATTGTTCTATTCATCACATGACATGCAATGTTAATTGCTTCTGCCCAAAAGTAATTTGCTACACTATATTCACTAAGCATAGTTCTACACGTTTCTTGAAGTGTTCTGTTTTTTCTTTCAATTACACCATTTTGTTGTGGTGTCCTAGGAGCTGAAAGATGGTGGGTGTAACCTTGATTGTTACGAAATTCTTCAAGATTATTATTAATAAATTCTCCACCTCTATCACTTCTTATGATATTTATTTTGTATCCCTTTTCATTTTTAACTCTTCGACAAAATTTAACAAACAAATCACTGTTGCGCGCAAACCACAAGTGCACGATGTCAAGTTATATATACCGATGAATATCCGGTGTATCGTCCTCAAGGATTGAATACTACACTAATTATCATGTTTACTTACCAACTTTATTTAGAAGATCAAATTCGAGAGTTCAATTGAACCCAATGCAATAAAAATAGATAGGAAATTAATTGATGAATAATCTAGATGTTCGATATCACCTCACTCTCAACTATGCCTATATATATATATATATTATTAATTCAATTTCCTTGTTTATAAGTTGAAAACCCTAATGTCTCTAATTCCCTCTCTCGAGCACCAATTAGAACATATTATTACCACCTTGGTTTTACTCTTTAGATGAAAACCTAAGATTCTAATAACTCATTAAGTTCTATGATTTTCTTCTTATGACTTCAAAGGGTCTTGATCTCCTTTCAATCTCACGATAACCTAAGTTATATTTTCCTTGTTCCGATCTAAAGTACCCTATTTTGGAGCATCTACTTTAGATCTACAATCATCCAATCTATGATCAAGGGATCAAAAGCATTAAACCCAGAAAATATAAATAAACTAGAAAACTTCATTAATAATAATAATAAAAACAATGAAACTATGCCATAGCCTTGAGTTTGGATCAATCTACCCTCTAGAGAGAGGATTTAGTTCATAACTACAAACATAAAACACTAAATAATAGTATGAACATAAATCTAAACAACGGAAACAAACTAGAGTGATAAAGAGATTGTTGAAGAATCTCTTCTTCGCTTCGAACTCGATCTTTTCCTTTGCTTCACACTAGCCGTCAACCTCTTTTCTCCACTCTCTTCTTCTTTAAAAACCTTAAACAATGAAGTATATATATGTACAAGCCAATAGGAACTCAAATTAGAAAGCCCGAAGTCGTATTACAAAATCCCGCAAAACTTTCTAATTTCCGCAACTCTCGGCGTCGCGACACTCATTCTCGGTTTCATCTTCTTTTCACCTTCCATCACCCAGTGTCGTGGCACCCATTCCTGACACCGTGGTGCCCATGTTCGGGTTTTTTCTTTTTTTTCTTCTTGTAGACTTAGCCATGTTTGTGGTTCCTTTGCTTGCATGCTTCATGTATCTTCATTCTAACTTTGTGTAACATATTTCCAACATTTAAATTCACTTTCGTCTCATCTAAACACCTACAAAACAAGGCAAAACTAATGAGTAACATACGCAAATAATCAAAATAACCAACTTATACAATTAAAAATCAAAATAAATCATAATATACTAAAAATGACTAAACTAACAAATAGACTAAAACTAAGACAAACCAACCTAACTAATGAATAAATTATCCTAAAACTCATGTAAAACCTACTCGAAAACATTTCTAAGTATCCAACTTATCAATCACATACTTCAAATTTATGTGCCAAAAAGAATGCCCATGTAAATATGGTAAAACCATCAACAATAACAAACACATATGATTTACCTACTAGGCTTTGTGTTTTGGTCGAACCAAA
Source organism: Paratinospora sagittata (assembly GCA_035771175.1). Taxonomy (NCBI): domain Eukaryota; kingdom Viridiplantae; phylum Streptophyta; class Magnoliopsida; order Ranunculales; family Menispermaceae; genus Paratinospora; species Paratinospora sagittata. The sequence continues at coordinate 21,157,228 of CM069610.1, forward strand.
AAGATCCATGTGAATCAATTCAAGAGCTCTAGTCGTAGATAAACACTTCTTGCTCTTAAAAAATGATTCGATATGCTTGCCTAATTGTCATGGTTCACAAACCTTGTCTTTCAAGTATGCTCCTTTTGGAATTCCTTTGGCAAGATCATGCTTGACTAACCTAGAGATGCGATCCATACTAACATGCGCTAGTCTTCTGTGCCAAAGCCATGCATTATCACAAGATATAGCACTTAGACATGTAATGTTTTGTTTTTCCATATCATTAAGATTTGTGCAATATACATGAATGCAATCATACTATCAGAATGTCTAATGACGCACCTATTTGCTTCAAAAGAAATTTCATAACTCTTGTCACATAATTAACTTATGCTCAAGATATTAAGTTTTATCTCTTTAACATACAATACATCAGAGATAGAAAGAGAATTATTACCAATGGTTCCAATGCCTGCAATTTCACCTTTGCTATTGTCTCCGAACGTCACGTTCCCTCCTTTCTTCTTTTCCATGCACAAGAACTTTGACTTGTCACCAGTCGTGTGTCTTGAGCATCCATTGTCTAGATACCAGATGTCTCCATTTTTGTTCATCTACACAACATAAAATACTTTTGATTTTGGTACCCATGTTGCATTTGGTGCATGCATGTTAGCATCAATAAGAATACTATTTTCAACCCATGCAAGCTTTCTCTTCTTTGTGTTTATGACACTACATCTGAATATGGTATGCCCTTCTTTATTACATTTATGACACTTGGGTCTATTTGTCAATAAAGTATTATATTCTTTTTGCATATGTCCTATACCAGACTTATCAAATAAACACTTTTGTGATCCTAGCATCATGTGAAACATTTTTTGTCCATTCGTAAATTTGGGCTCTACATTATTTAGGTCTTCATTTTTCTTTCTAAGTAGCTCATTTTCATTTTTCATTTTCTCAAGCATTTTCTTGAGTTGTTCATTATCTAAGGACAGTTCATCAAGATCTTCTTGTTGAGATTCAATATCTTCAAGAGCTTCCTTAAGCTTTTTTTTAGCTTGGAATTCTTTCTCATCTCCATTTCTAGATTGGTCTTAACAATGTCATGGTCAAGTGGATTAAATCACAATCATCAAATGGTTCAGATTTTACCTTGGTACTTGCCATAAGGCAAATAACTGCTTTGTTGTGGTTTGAGTCCGAGTTACTTTCACTTGAGCTTGTATCATCCCAAGTAGCTTTCAATACCTTTTTGTCCTTCCTTTTCGTGCTGAAATTCTTTTTAAATTTGTTAAGACAATACTCTTAACATGACCTGGTTTGTTGCAACCAAAACAAATCAATTTAGTGGGTTTAGCTCAAAACTTCTTTCCTTTATGGAACTTTTTCTCCTAATCAACTTATTAAACTTTCTAGACAACATAGCTATATCCTCATCCGTACTCTCATTCTCTGAAGTGTTTTCAGATTCGGTATCTATATTCAATGTTATAGTTTTCTTTTCTTTATCATCAACCTTGGTTTGGACTTTGTTATTTTTTAGTTTCATCTCATGAACCATCAATTAACCACATAGTTCACCGAAAGTATATGTAACGCCCCAAAAATTTCTTCTGCTTAGCCCATACCTTAGCCCATGTGTGCCCAACTCTATGTGCCAACTTTTAATGTCATGTATGATATATTTTTATGTTGTGTGTGCTTGATGCACGTATGCACTAGTATGATGGATTGTATATGTTAATAGTATGGTAACTTTATGTTTGGTGTGTCAAATGGACTTGGGGAAGTTAAATATGAGTCCGTAACGCATTTTTACAAGGTAATCGATAAATTATACACAAAATTATGATGTATATTGAGTCAATAGCAGAGAAAAGAAGAAATGAGAATAAACTTAAGGGATCCAGTCGACTGGATTGCCCAGACAAGTTTTTTTTATTAAAAAAAGACCAAATATGGGCCCCACCTTTCTTATAAACCAAAATACACAAAGAGAAAAAAGAGGAGAAAGGGAGGAGAAGGTGATTTGGGGTTCTCCAAAGGGATTTGGGGTCCTCCAAAGAGATTTGTGTCAATCTCCAACCAAGGTATGTCAAATTATGATTTTTCTCCATGAAATTCTCTCCCTAACATGATTTCAAGCTTTTGAATGGTGAAATTTGTGATATATGTTGTTGGGTTGGGGATGACCTAGCTTAGTGCATGTTAGATATGTGAGACCTAGTGTTAAATAGAATCAAATGGTGGCAAAAACCTCAATTTCTACATAAAATTGGTGGAGCTCCTTTGTCAATGACCTAACCTAGATATTAGACCTAGAGTTGGGTAATGGAAGTGCATGTTGGATATATCAATTCTTGTGTAGAATGGAGCATAATGGTGGTGTAATTTCCAATTTTCACCAAGGATTTGATGGGTTTTGTATTGGACCTAACCCTAAATCATGGACCTAGGATTGATTGTTTGAGTTGCATGTGAACTATGTTAATTAGATGGGTGTATGTGGATGATTTACAATGCCAATTTGTGTTTCCCCATGTTAGTACCCATTGCTTAGTTCAAAAGTGACCTATGTTCCAATTGTAGAGAATTTTCCCAATTTGGGGAAAATCATGTAATTGACTTGGAAATGGTCAATAGGGGTGGATTAAGTCTAATTGAACCTAATTTGAGTTGATTTGTGCTAAATTAAACACAAATGGGTCATGGAATGAGTTTTAATTGAATTGTATTGGCCTAGGCCTACGTGTTGTGTGACTATGTGATTAAGCATTGTTGGGATTTTTCCCCCATTTGAGAACATTGATGGTGGTGTTGACTTCATGTTAATTAAGATGTAGAATGTTGGGAATTGGCCCTAGAATTCATGAGGAAGCCTATACATGATGTGATCAAGTAATTGAGCATGATTGGGGTTGAATTATGAGTTATACATACAATTTGACCTAAATAGTGGTTGAGTATATAAGAGATGTATATTGCTAATTATGATTGAACCATTGAATTGTGATGTAATTGGGCTTATACACTCATGGTGTAGAGAATTAAGTTTTTTGAATAGTTTAAGTGTGTATGACCTAATTGCTACATTGAAGAATTGAGCATGATTAATGTGTTGTATTCCTTTCATTGGTCATGTGGTAAATTAACACAATTGGCCTAGGTTGAACATGATGGGGCTTAGGGTAGAGACTTAGGAAATTGGATCTGCTAGTGTATGTTGCTTATGTGTTAATCATGATGAAATGATTGTTAACCTATGCGGTTCATCACTTAGCTCGTCCCTAAATATATTGTGATAAAGGATATTTTGATGATCACAAACAAAGTACTTTTTGGTGCTAACAAACGTTTATCAAGAACTTATCAAAGCACCTCAGGAAAAGCAAAAATCCAAGGAACGACTCGATCAAGGAACTCAAGATCATATCCAACGGTCAAGATCGTTTCAACCAAAGAACATCAACAATCACATCATGATTTCAAGATCACTTCACTCAAACGTTTCGATCAAGCTTCAAGTCTACATCTTTTGATCAACGTTCAAGACATTCAACTCCGCACAAAGCTCTTATTGAAGATCTCATAATAAAGAGTTGGATTTAAAGATTATGAGAAAATAAGAAATACACAAAGTGTTTAAGGTATATCTTTCTCTAATTGTTATTGCTCAAGATGTTTTTCAAAATCATGCATAAATCACTTGCATATGTTTTTCGAATCTGCATGTTTTAATCTTATGTTTTACGATATTTCAAATGATTTAATTTTCTATATTTAATTTGAAATTTACTAAGTTTTTATTCGCATTTATAGTATATTTAATCGCGAGTCAAAACTACTTTTAAAAGAGTTTTTCAGGACTCTAATGATTTAGCAACGCTCTCCTGAACTTGTTAAGTCAGGACGCTGATGACTCATTAGGACGCTGATAACATTCAAGGTTGAATCAAATTAATTTTTTAGGATGCTTACTTGTATAGTAGCGACCTCCTTTTTTAACCTCTGAAGTTGTCAGGATGCTGACTCAACATCAACTCACTGAAAGATTTCTTAAGTTCTTCAAAGAATGTATCTTTGAGGACGTTGATAGTTATAAATTGAATAATCTATCAGGAAGCTACCTGGATAGGAGCGCCCTCACCTTTGGGAATCAACTTAGTAACTTTCAGGACGCTGATTGTCCTTCAACGTGCTTGTGTTTAGTTTCAAATGTTTTTAACTAGTAGGATGCTTACTCGGAAAGTAGCGTTCTCATGTTATGTTTTATGTTTTTAAAAAGTAGCTCGCTTACTCGGAAAGTACCGCCCTCATGCACTTATTTGTTTTTAAATAAAGCAGGACGCTAACTGTGCATTAGCGCCCTCAAGGTTAAGTCGTTTAAGTGTCAAAGTAAGTCAGAATGCTTGCTGATAAGTAGATATTTAATATATGTTTTAGAGCATGTTTTAGGTTTATTTTATGGTATTTAGTTCATATATTATGTTAGTTTACCATAAATTTGGTTATTTGATAGTTAAGTTACATTTTGGTGTTTTTACATTATTTCGGTTTGGATTTTTATAGGTTTGTTCATGAGATTATTAAAGCATGATTCTCACATGATTTGGGTTGTTTTCAAGGTGTTCTAATGGACCTAAAGTGGACTTGGAAGTTGGAAGCAAGTTGCATAAAGTTTGCTTGAAGATAAATGTGCGTGTGACGCCCCGAAAATTATTTCATCTAGCCCATAACCCAATTGCATTTTGCCCAAACTCTATGTGTTGTCTTGATATGTTTGGTGTTTGTTTGATGGTTGTTTAATGTTTGTATAGTTGATGCTTGATAATGTATATAAATATGTGTATCATAAATTGTATATGGGTCATGTTAAATTAAAATATAATACATATGTTATTATTTATGCATGGGCCCATTAAACCATGAATTGATATGGGTTAGGATTGATTCAATAAAAGGATAAATGAGAATGAAAATTTGGTGTATTAAATGGATTGAACATTTAAAATACATGGAAGCATGAGATTGGTTAAAATACATGTGGTTGGTATGAGTAGTATGAGACCAACACATGTGAAGGTTGGTGCATGAAAGTGGACAAGTGTCCCATGCCCACTTCTCTAATCCAAGAATGTGCTAGAAAGTGAGGTGAGTGGAGGAGAGAATCCAAGAATGTGCTAGAAAATGAGGTGAGTGGAGGAGAGAATCCAAGAATGTGCTAGAAAGTGAGGTGAGTGGAGAGAAAGGAAAAAAATAAAAGAAAAGAAGAGAAAGGAAAGAAGAAGAGAAAAGAAAGAAGGAGGGAGTTGCAGGAGGAAGATATCTGCGACATTTTCATCAAAGAGCTGGATCTTTGGGATATATGGTCAGATTGAGCTCAAAATTTGTCAGCAAGTTTGTAGCTTCTGGTTATTCATTCTGGTCAGTGGAGATCTTGATCAGAGGTTTCGTCTAAGAGATCTAACCTCTCAAACAAGGCTGGTCGGAAAGTCTGGATTTCTCGCACCGTTTCGCTCAAACTTATAGATCTCCTTAATCTCCCTTTGGCTAGATATAAAATTTGGGTACGTAGTGTAAAACCGTTATTTCTGCATTCTGAACGGTGGAGATCTTGACTAGAGGTGTTTTCGGAGAGATATAACCTCTGAAACAAAGCTTGTCGGAAAGTCTGGATTTCTCGTACCGTTTCGTTCAAACTTGTAGATCTCCTCAATCTACCGTAGGATGGATATCATATTGGGGTATGTAGTTTATAACTGATACTTATGTATTCTGAACGGTGGAGATGTTTATTAGTTTAGTATTTTGTGTGATATAGTCATATGAGTTTGAGTATTTGCAGCAGGAAAGGAGAAATTGTCTGATTAGAGACTTGTTCATCAAAGATACTTATCTTTTTGGTCCGCCGTTGGATTGGGCTGATATTTGGACAGAAGGTTTGTTTCTTCACATACTTCAATCTGTACGGTTGATTTTGTGATTACATATTTTTGTTGGTAGATTGATACATCTGAACAGAATACTAAATGAAGAATTGGTAGGGTTGCTTGTATTAGACCTAAATTGAGAATATGAACTTAGACCTTTCCAAATAGCTTGCATATCAACTATGTTGACCTAGTTGTCATTGTTGATGAAACCATGATGCAAAATCAGTGATATACATGGCTGAACATGGTGACCTAGTGTAAATCGGCAATATGGCCTAAGTATGGAAAATTTCATATTTTAGGGATTTTGATGCTTTTGGCCTAAAATCATTGAATTGATGCAACTTATGTTTAATTAAGCATGATTAGAGTTGATTATGCTACTGATTTGGTGGTTGTGACCATATCATGGGTTAGGCCTACTTATGATCAAGTGATCCAATTTGGGCATGTTTATGCCTAAGGAATTGAAAATCAGTATTTTTGATTAATAGAATGGTTTATGTATGAGAACTATGCATTAGAGGCCTAAGTCATGTGATTTGAGTTGAATGATGAGATTAGATGGGATTTAGGCCTATTGTTTATATGTGGGCTGATTTAGCGTCGATGTGTAATGTCTATGTGATTGAACATAGAAATTGATGTATGGTAGGATATTGATGTATGTTTCAGGATCTTGATTGGGTTGATTCGGTTTGGTGGTCGTGTGTGGCTAAATACTCTCGCGAGGCTTGGCTGTGAGTAGACTTCATATATGATTATATATTTTATGTCATCATATCACTTATATATTGTATGTTGAAAGCATGAATGTGTTCTAATGTTTTGAATGATGCATTGATTTGAGAAAACCTTATGACTTTGGTTGGGCCCATCTATCTGGCTAATAGGGGGACTTAACCTTGTCATAGGAGGGTTTTAGGAAAGGAAGAGATTGGGGTCAACGGTACGGTGAAATAGACATGCACTAGTAACCCAAAATAAACATGATTGGGATCAACGGTACGGTGAAATACACGTGCACTAGTAACCCAATGCATGTGGAATGTGGATCCAAATTTATAAGCTTTTACTTGCATCGAACTTATTAAAAATGCTTGATATCTATATGTTATGAGCTTTTAATCATGCTACTCATTGACATGCATACATGATATTTATTGATGAGTATTGATAGCATATTTGAATTCTATTCACTGGGCACCGTTGGCTCACCCTCATTTTCCTCTTTCAGGTCCTTCTGTCCCGAATAAGGGCAAAGGAGTAGTTATATCTTGAGGGCCTTACCTGCGAGAGAATCCAAAGCCTCGATGTGAGTTGAGAGGCATTTTGATTGAACTGTGTTTTAAATTATGAAGTATTATATTTTGGATTATGTAATTATAATACTTACCACATTGTAGTATGGGTGAGTTGAGATTTGTTAAATAGACCATGTGGGCATATGACGATTTTTATTTGTACCCACAATTTTGGACTTTATGTGTATGTCAATTTTAATGGACTGTAGGGATTATGATTTTATTTATGGATCATTTTTATGGACTATCTCTTGTCTTGGATGATTAATATGGTGGGTAATTCTGTTTAGTACCTTTTGGTATTATGTCGTTGTTTGAGATAAGGCTCGTAGGGTCTCAACCACCTCACGGGAGTTGAGGAGTGGTCGGAGATGCCTACGCCGGGCGCCCCGCCCCGGCATTCCGCATGCCACTCCCTGCGAGGTTGGTGGTCCGGGGTGCAGGGTCGCCACAGTGCGAATCAAGACAAAAAGGCATGGAAAAATGGCCAAGTTCACAAGAGAGTGGTGGAAACATTGCAAAAATCCAGCAAGTGGGCGTTGCAGCGCCGGGATTCGACAGATTTTAGAAAGTCTGCAACTTTTGTATTTCGGCCATAACTTTCTCACTTCAACTCCGAATTGAACGTGGTTTTTTTCTATGGATTCCTTACTAGAACTAATACAAGATAGAATGGTTTTGAGGTTTATTTGGAGTGGATAACAAGAAGAAAAAAGGTGAGGAAGAAAGCGGATGTGCGATTCAAAATAGAAACTTTCTAATTTTGTTGCGAACTTTCCTAGTTCGACTTGGACACTTCTTGGACGACTTCCTACTGGCTTGGGCACATAAATATATCATTGTTTAGGGTTTTAATAGAGGAGAACACACTGGAGAAGAGAAAAATACGGCTAGGAGAAAAGGAACTAGAAAATTTGACATTGGAAACAAGGAAGAAGATTCAAGTTCCAGGATCTTTAATTTTGTTATTCATGTTTATTTTTGAATTTTTCTCCATGTTTTGTTTTTTGTTATTCCAAGTTATAAACTAACTTGTTAGTCTAGAGAGGAGACGGATCCTCTATTAGAGATTATGCAATAACATTAGTTTTTTATTTATTATCAATGATTTATTCTTGGTTTATTTATATTTCTCCGTGCTTAATGCTTTTGATCTTTTGGCCACGGGTCGAATGATCATAGACTTGGGGGGCGACACTCGATGGAGGGTTCTCTAGGTTAGAACATGAGAAATATAATATGGGATGGTTGTAGTATCGACAAGTATGCGATGTCTTATGAAGTTGTGAGAAAATCACAAGGCTTAATGCATTGCTAATATATTGGTTTTTATCGATAGATCAAAACTAGTGTTTTGGTAATAGGTTCTAACGCGGCACTCGGCGTAGGGTGTTAGAAACTATAGGATTTTGACTTATAAACACAAATAAGGATTTGATAATAACCATGTAGAATATTGCATGATTGATAATTAGGTGAAATCTAATCTCTAGATGTTTTTAATATTCAATCTTCTCCAAAAAAATCTGATCCATTGCTATTTTAATTAGTTCTTTAGTTTAATTAGTATTTTAGTTCACTGATCATCACAATTTGGTTTTCTAGATAAAATTAGAGCTAGGACCGATATAATTAGCGTAGTAACACTATCCCCGAAGTCAATACTCGATTCTCGTCGATTTATATTATAACTTGGCAGTCGTACACTTGCGGTTTGCACCTATCAAGTTTTCGGCGCCACTGCCAGGGATAGATATTAGTTTACACTATTATTGTGTTTTCAAGTTTTGATTTTAATTTAGATTTTTTTTGTTATTTTTTGAATTTTTCTTTCTTGTAGGTTTTCCTTGTATATGCGGCGATTGAAAAGCTTTGAGATAGTACCATTTGATCTCGAGATTGAGAGAACGTTTGGAAGACTAAGAGGAGAAAGAATAGTAGGCGCTGAAACAATGGCCGATAATCCAAATCAGTTGAAGTTGAGGGATTACTTCAAACCGGTTATCAACGACAACTACTCAAGCATTGTTCGTTCTCGCATAACAACTTTGAGTTGAAGCAAGCTTTGATCTCGATGGTCCAGCATCACCAATTTGGAGGTTCCCTCATGGAAGATCCAACTATCCACATCACCACTTTTTGGGAGATGTGTGACACTGTAAAGATGAATGGTTTTCCTGAAGACACCATTAGACTAAGGTTGTTCCCGTTCTCACTTCGGGACAAGGCAACAGCATGGTTGCAATCCTTGCAACCAAATAGCATAGCAACATGGGAGGACATGGCATACAAGTTTCTACGTAAGTTCTTTCCTCCCACCAAGACCGCCCAACTACCAGCAGAGATTGGGCAATTCAAGCAACAAGAATCAGAGTCTCTATATGACTCTTGGGAGAGATTCAAGGAGTTGTTGAGGAAATGTCCTCAACATGGGTTTCAAGATTGGTTACAGCTTCAACTTTTCTACAATGGGATGACGTTTTCTACAAAGACTCTAGTAGATGCGGCGGCCAGAGGTTCATTGTTGTCCAAGACTACTCTTGAGGCATTTAGCTTGTTGGAGGATATGGCTACCAATACCGATGAAGTTCCAGGGGCAAGATCCATGGTGAAGAAGGTAGTCGGGTTACATGAAGTAGATCCTATCACATCCCTTTTGGCAAAAATTTCAAGCCTTTCGCACCAACTTACTGCACTTACCACTCAAAGTGCACAACCATCAATTGAAAATGCAGCGGCGTTGAATTTGGGCTATTCGGGCAATGAAGCATTGAAGGAGCAAATACAATACATCAACAACCGGGTGTACAATTATAAAAACATTCAAGGTGTGCCAAATCAATACTACCCGGGTGTTCGTAATCATGAGAATTTTTCCTATGCCAATACAAGGAATACCTTACAACCTCCACCAGGTATCTACACTCAAGCACAAGATAAGAAGCCTACTAGTGATGAGTTGATGAATACTTTCATAACGAAGACAAGGGCTTCTATCAAGAATTTAGAGGTGCAAGTGGGGCAATTAGCATCATAGATGAGTACCCAACGAAGGGGGTCACTACTTAGCAACAATGAGGTAAACCTGAAAGATCATTGCCAAGCCATTTCCTTGAGAAGGGGGAAGTAAAGGGGGCTGATTCGAGCCTAAGTACACCACCGCCACCCACTGAAGAGCATGATGAGCCAAGCACTAAGTCTGAGCCAAGTAAAGAGAAGGAAGTTGAGTCATCAAAGGGGGAGAAGCCACATGAGAGGCCTTACCAGCCTGGTACTATTACTTTCACAGATAACCCTCCTAAACTCCCAACTCTTCTTCCATTTCCTCAGAGATTTCAAAAGAAGACGCTTGACGAGCAATTCACCAAGTTTCAAGAAATTCTCAAAAAGATTCACACAACATCCCTTTTGCGGATGCATTGGAGCAAATGCCAAACTACATCAAATTCATGAAAGATGTGATGATGAAGAAGAGGAAGCTAGAGAACTATGAAAAGTGAAGCTTACTGAAGAGTGTAGTGCCATACTACAAAATAAGCTACTTCAAAAGCTAAAGGATCCAGAGAGTTTTACTATTCCTTGCACCATTGGTACTTTGAATTTTAATAATGTTTTATGTGATTTAGGTGCAAGCATTCACTTAATGCCACTCCCTGTTTTCAGGAAGCTTGGATTAGGAGAGGTGAAGCCTACCACTATATCCCTTCAACTAGCCAACCGTTCAATCGCATATCCATGGGGCATTGTTGAAGATGTGCTAGTCAAAGTGGATAAATTTATATTTTCTGTGGACTTTGTGGTGTTGGACATGGAGGAGGATGAAAAGTTACCACTCATCTTTGGGAGACCATTCCTCGCCATGAGGAGAGCTTTGATAGATGTTGAGGGAGGAGCACTTACATTGAGAGTGAATGATGAAGAAGTGAAGTTTGACATTTACAAGTCTCCAAAGCTTCAAGAAGATAAGAACGTTTGCCATAAAGTTTAGGTGATAGAGAGTAATGTTCAAGAGGGCATGATGGTGACAAGTACTTTGGAGAAAGACATGGGTCAACCAAATTCTGAAAAATCGATGAAAATTGTGGAGAAAAAACATTTTGAGTCGCCTTTTGTGAGTTCCATTGATGAAGCTTCTAAATTCAAGCTTAAAGATATGAAAAGTGTAGCTCATGCACCTTTGAGTTCTCCTTAGAGTGGTGTGTTGCATGATGGAACATTCCATGTGGGGAAGCAACAAGTTTTTCTTGATGACAAGTTTTACAAATGGGATGATCCCTTGTTCTTTCAAGGATGCAAGAATCAAGCTACCATGCAAAGTGTGCTCGAAGGAAGAGTGCTAGAGATTCTTCTTGGCTGTCATGCGTCATGTTGTGGCAAACATTTTGGGGCAACAAGAACAACTTTAAAGGTCCTTCAAAATGGTTTCGATTGGCCTACTTTGTTTGATGATGCAGAGATATTTGTGGAAGCATGTGCTAAATGCCGTCAAAAGACGCATTGTTTTAGCCAAGCCAACAGGAAGGCGGAGATGTTCATCTACTATGAACCACCATGAGCAAGAGAAGAGAAAGTCTAGATAAGGACTTAAAACCAAGCGCTTGGTGGGAGGAAACCCATCGGTTTTGGAGTTTTCTTATTTTATATGTTTTATGTTTTTAGTCATTGTAGTATAGATTTGAGTTTCGTGCCATTGACATAATCATTTCTTTTCCTTTCTAGGTTCTAAAGCAAGTTTGGGGGTCTTCTTGGAGCATCTAGGAGAGGCGATTGGAGTGCATCATATGATATCTACACCCATTTGGGTTAAGGGGGTTTTTCTAAACTCTTTTATTTTATTTTTGTCTCTATTTTTCTTTATTTATGTCTTGCATTGGGGACAATGCTCGCTTTAAGTTTGGGGGGAGAGTTTTGAATTTTGAATTTTTGTCATGGAAAGTTTGCTAAATATGCATTAGTTTAGGTTAAGAAATCACATTCTTTTACAATTTTAGACTTACTTATGGAAGGCCAATGACATGAGAACACTTTAGAGATATAAAATGATAAGGGAATGTAGAGAGTACTTATATGTCTGTGTGCTTGATCCATTTTTGCTGAGTTTTGTTTGAGAGACTTAACAAATTGTACATGGTTTTGATCATTAGATTAAGATTGTTGGGAATGGACTTTTGCTTGCTAAGTCATATTTTAGATCTCTTGGGATTCTAGAACAAGTTTGATCACTTCTCGAGGTGAAATCCTAGAAAACACACCATGAGGAAGATGATTTAAACCTTGGCCTCACATTACAACCTATGGAAGACTAATAGATTTTGAATGATGTGTGATCTACGTTAGTGGAGAGGGGTGTGAAAGACTTGCCTATGGAGTTCCAACCTAAAAATTATATATTTTGAGATCTCATACTTAACACTTGCTTGCACTTGTTCATGACTTGCATGATTAGTTTGATGATATTAGCTATGTACTTATGTGTGAAAGAATCAAAAGTGAAACTTTGTGAGAGTTGGGTTGAAATTCTAGACAACTCTATACTCTTGAAATTTTTCCTAGAAGTGAATATTCTTTTTGGTATAATCTTGGAGGCCACCTATACGTTTATAATGTTGAGTTAAGTCTTTAATTGTGTGAGATTGTGATTGTAGAAGGGTTGGGCTAATCATGAGTTTAGTTTTGTCTTTCCCTTTAATCGGGACGACCAAAGTCTTAAGTTTGGGGTGTTTTATAAGTAGGTATTTAGTATATGTTTTAGAGCATGTTTTAGGTGTGTTTTATGGTATTTAGTTCATATATTAGGTTAGTTTATCATAAATTTGGTTATTTGATAGTTTAGTTACATTTTGGTGTTTTTACATTATTTCGGTTTGGATTTTTATAGGTTGGTTTATGAGATTATTAGAGCATGATTCTCACATGATTTGGGTTGTTTTCAAGGTGTTCTGATGGACCTAAAGTGGAGTTGGAAGTTGGAAGCAAGTTGAATGAAGTTTGCTTGAAGATAAATGTTCAAATCAAGACAAAAAGGCATGGAAAAATGGCAAAAATGGCCAAGTCCACAAGAGAGTGGGGGAAACAGTCCAAAAATCCAGCAAGTGGGCGCCGCGGTGCCGGGATTCGATAGATTTAAAAAAGTACGCAACTTTTGTATTTCGGTCATAACTTTCTCACTTCAACTCTGAATTGGACGTGGTTTGTTTCTATGGATTCCTTACTTTAAATACCACAATATAGAAGGGTTTTAGGTTGATGTAAAGTGGAGAAAAAGAAGAAAAAAGGCGAGGAAGAAAGTGGATGTGCGATTCAAAATGGAAACTTTCTAATTTTGTTGCGAACTTTCCTAGTTTGAGTTGAACACTTCTTGGACGACTTCCTATTGGCTTGGGCACATAAATATATTATTGTTTAGGGTTTTAAGAGAGGAGAACACATTGGAGAAGAGAACAAGATGGCTAGGAGAAAAGGAACGCAAAAATTCGACATTGGAAACAACGAAGAAGATTCAAGTTCCAGGATTTTTAATTTTGTTATTCATGTTTATTTTTGAGTTTTTCTCCATGTTTTTTTTTTTTTTGTTTTTCCAAGTTATGAACTAACTTCTTAGTCTAGAGAGGAGATGGATCCTCTATTAGAGATTATGCAATAACATTAGTTTTTTATCTATTATCAATGATTTATTCTTGGTTTATTTATATTTCTCCGTGCTTAATGCTTTTGATTTTTTGGCCACGGGTCGAATGATCATAGACTTCGGGGGCGGCACTCGATGGAGGGTTCTCTAGGTTAGAACATGAGAAATATAACATAGGATGGTTGTAGTATCGATAGGTATGCGATGTCTTATGAAGTTGTGGGAAAATCACAAGGCTTAATGCATTGCTAATATATTGGTTTCTATCGATAGATCGAAACTAGTGTTTTGGTAATAGGTTCTAATGCGGCACTCAATAGAGGGTGTTAGAAACTATAAGATTTTGACTTATAAACACAAATAAGGATTTGATAATAACCATGTCTAATATTGCATGATTGATAATTAGGTGAAATCTAATCACTATATGCTTTCAATATTCAATCTTCTCCAAAAACTTCTGATCCATTGCTATTTTATCCATTGCTATTTTAATTAGTTCTTTAGTTTAATTAGTATTTTGGTTCACTGATCATCACAATTTGGTTTTCTAGATAAAATTAAGGCTAGGAACGATATAATTAGTGTAGTAACACTATCCCTTTGGACGATACCTAATTCTCATCAATTTATATTATAACTTGGCGACCATATACTTGCAGTTTTCACCCATCACTTACGAGTTAGTGGCGCCCTCACTTAAGTGTTCAGCAGGACACTTATACATAATGAGCGCCCTCAAGGAACAAAACGGCAAAGTTCATATTGTGCATTAGGACACTGATTACGAAATCAGAACACTAATTCAATAACGGTCACTGTTCGAACAAGTACACTACATCAGTTTACTTTTTCAGAACGGACCTTTCCACAAAGTCCTTTTCAGACTTATCAGAGATTCTCTCTGATACCGGAATTAAGTTTTTCTTAAACTTTCTTTTTTCATGAAATCTGAAAAGAACCAGAATGTTAGTGAAAATTGTAGTTGTCATTTTCGTATAACATTCTAGCCGTTGTGTGTAAACGTTCATATTATTTGAACTTCAAATGTCTAACGGCTATGTCCCACTAAGTCTATAAACACTAGCACTTAGGATCAAACAACTCGCCAATCATTTTTTATTGTGCCAATACTTTTTGAAAGTTAGTCTGTGTCAAAATATTTTTCAAATATCTAAACTTTCAAAGTATTTTTCATTGATACCTTTACGTATTTAAATAATTTCCATACTGAGCTTAACTTTCATTTTATCTTTAAAAATCTATTTGATCTGGTATCTACTCAATTCTCAGCACTGATTCATACTTGGTATCATTCTTGCTAAAAATAGAATTTGAGAAATAGTTCAAGATATACAGTTATACTTGATTTCATATCTTAAGTATTGTATTGAACTATATTAGTAGTTGCGTTAACAACTAATCACTGAACCAGAACTTTTCATACTTATATTATATCTATTTTGAAAATTGTCTGTGTCTTTGATTTACACCGATCCTTTCATTTTCCAAGTCAATGTTTTATTTGGTATCATATTATTTTCGAAGAAGCACCAATTTCCGTATCATATCATTCATGTTTTTGAAACTGCACTTTAGCAATACCGAAAATTGAAAGGTAAATGATTGTAAGTGTATTTCATCTTAGCATTACTTATTTCATTTCATACTTTTGTAATGCTATGTGCTGAGCTCAATTGTAAAGTGTTCTACTCTGTTAGAACCAACATTTTTAGTGTTGTAATGCTGGTGTGTTTCTGGACTGAAATAGCCAGGTCAAGTGAAGGTAGTTCACTTAATGATTTCAGGGTTGAAATCATGTCAAGGTTATCTCTGAACCTGGAAAAGAGAAAACGGTAAATCCTCACCTGTAAATAGGAGATAGGTTCATCCTTAACCTGTAAAAGGATAGGTTATCTCTTAACCTATAAAAGGATAGGTTATCTCTCAACTTGTAAAAAAGAAACCAGTTCTTCCTTATCTCGCAAAAGGAAAACGGTTCTTTCTTATCCCGCAAAAGGAAGATGGTTCTTCCTTATCCATTAAATGTAACATGGGTTTTCCTCATCCCAAAAAAAGGAATTATGGTTCATCCTTAGCCCGTAGAAGGATAAGTTTGTCTTTAACCTGTAAAAGGGCAGTTGTACGGTTTGGTTCTCACCCGTAAGAGAATCAGTTAGTGGATTGAGAAAATCCTAATCGGGAGATTAGGTAGTGGATGTAGGCTTGGCCGAACCACTATAAATCTTGTGTGTCACACGTTTGCATTTTAGTCTAAGTTTTAGATTATGTGCTCAATTCCAATACACTCATGTAAATCGCTAAGTTATTGGAAGAATGTTTAAAATTGACCATCTCACCCAATTCACCCCCATCTTGGGTGGACCAACAATGATGTGTGCATATGGATGAATGAATATATTATAGGATCTTGATATTGGTTGTTGATAGTTGAATATTTAGATAGTTTTAGAGTACGTTTTAAGTGTGTTTTAGAACATTTCATACATTAGTTTGATGTGTTTATGTTAGTTTTGATGCATATGTTAGTTTAGGATTAATTAGGCTTTCATGCATTATTTTGGTTTATTAGTTAATAATTTGACTCATTTTATGTTTGTGTATTATTGATTTGATTCGATTTGTCTTGTTAGTATTTAGATGTGTTAGTCATGGTTTTGGATAATGAAAACATGTACAAGAAGTTGAATAGAAGAAGCATGAAGAGCCCAAGTCGAAGCGGAGCGAAAAATGGTCAAGTCCACAAAACAGGGTGCACAAACAACGTTCTAGGCACCATGGTGTCGTAGTGGTGAACAAAAGCAGAGAAAAAGGGACACTCTGGGCACCGCGGCGCTGCGATAAAGAAAAAATAGCATTCTGGGCGCCGCGACGCTCATCACGGCGCTGCTGGGTTACCAAATTTTTGGGATTTTTGTGATTTTAGCTGTTTTTCTCCTACACTTTCTAATTTGGATTCTAGACAACTATGGGGATATTATATATAGATTTTTAGGGTTTTTCAGGAGAGGGGGGACTGGAGAAGACAAGGAGACGGCTAGGAGTGAAGGAACGCGAAGATTCAAAGTTGAAAACAAGAAAGAAGATTCAAGTTCCAGGATTTTCTAGTTTGTTATTCATGTTTATTTTTGAGTTTTTCTTCATATCTTGTGTTATTTTTATCCAAGCTATGAACTAAGTTTACTTTCCAGAAAGGAGATGGATCCTAACTTGAATATTATGGTTTAATTTTAGATTTTGATTATTATCAATGAAATTTCTATAGTTTATTCATGATTTCATATACTTAATGCTTTTGGTTTCTTGGCCACAAATCAAATGAACTTAGACTTGGAAGGCGACACTCGAGAGAGGGTTTTCTAGGTTGGAAAAAGGGGATTATGACAGGAAATAGTTGTAGAATCGAGAGCTTTACAGAGTTTCAAGAAGTTGTAGAAAAATCACTAAGTTTATTGGGTTGTTAAGAATACGGGTTTTACCGAGAGATCGAATCCTGTTCTTGATGATACGTTCTAATTCGGCACTCGAGAGAGGAAATTAGAGACGTGAGGATTTTGACTAATAGACTAGGAAATTGATTTTATAATAAGCATGTCTAAATTACATAATTGAATGTTAGGTGAAGTTGATTCTCTAATTTTTTTGTATATATTAATATTTCTCCACAGTTTATTCGTTTGATTAAATCTATTTGCTATTTAAATACTTGAAATTCTACAATTTGATTCACTAGATAAAGTTAAAGATTAGTGAACATGATAATTGTTGAGGTAAACAATCCTAGAGGACGACAACCCGATCTTCATCGGTTATTACTACTATTTAACACCATACGCTTTTGGTTTTCAACGAACAATTGTTATATGGTGGACTACGTGTGTGGTTGGCAATAATCTCTCGTGGCTTGCTTGTGAGTAGAACTTCGTTTATGTTTAATTTTTTATGTCATCATATCAAACTATATGTTGTATGTTGAAGGCATGAACTGTGGCTTATTTATAATGCATCGCGTGTAAAACCTTGTGGAATTGTTGATGTGAGGCCTATTTGGTTTGAGTGGGTTTATGGATTTGGTTTTGTGGTTGGGGAATGCTCTGCGGAGAACTCCTCCCCGTAAGACTTAGCCAGGCTTAGCGTGCCAGTAGTGTTGAACCAATTATCCTTATGTCCCTTACGAGAATATGTCCCTAATACGAAAGATATTTTGATGATTACAAACCACATTCTGTTTATGATATTACTGCATTAATGGCATCTCTAATCTTACCTGAAGGTTTCAAAAGAATCAATGATGCATGGCGGACGTATTAAAGATCTACTTGAAGACTATGACCATTTGAAGATGTTCGGTAGTATGATTAGATTATGATAGGTTGTAGAACCTTCTATGCCATTTGATTCAGCATTATGCATGGCTGCATGTTTTAATCAAATTGATTTTAAATCGTTTACATATTTGATTTAATCTGGAAATATCATGTTTTATACAGCTTTAATCGAGAAATTAAAAACCATTTTTATAGAGTCTTTTAGAATGCTAATGTTTTAGCAGCGCCCTCCTAGACTTGATGAGTCAGGACGCTGATAAAATATTAGGACTCTCAAGGTTGAATTGAACTAATTCATAAGGACGCTTACTTGTAAGTAACAACTTTCCTTTTGTCAACCTTTAAGAATGTAAGGACGCTGATTTAGTTTCAGCTCGCTGGAAGTTCTCTTTCTTTTTAAATGATTTCTATCTTTAAGGATGTTGATAGTTATAAGTTGAATAAACTATCAGGATGTTTCTTGTGTAGGAGCTCCCTCATCTTTAGAATCAACTTAATAACTTTTAGGATGCTTACTATCCATCTACGAACTTAACACCTTTTAAGTTTGTTTTAAAACAAAGTAGGATGCTTACTTGTGAGTAGCGCCCTTGTGCGTTTATATGTTTTTAAAAACAAAGCAGGACGCTAACTGTCGAAGTAGCGCCCTCATGATTTGAGTCATTTAATAGTCAAAGTAAGTTAGGACGCTTACGATTTAGTAGCGCCCTCACATCATTGTTCAGCATGACGCTTGAGCGCCCTCAAGGAACAAAACGACAAAGTTGATATTATGCATCAGGACACTGATTACAGAATCAAGACGCTAATTCAACAAATGTTGTTGTTCTGATAATGACACTACTTTTGTTAACTTTTTTGGAACTGTACGAATACTTTTCAGAGCTTTTTATAATGGTACAACAACTTTTTCAGAACTTTTTGAACGTTCTAATAATACTGTGTCAGAACATTCCTCTTTCGTGAAAGGATCAGATGATTCAGGTGCTATCACCATAATATGCATAGAGCTAAATCGATCCATTTCAGAAAAGAATGTAGACATTGTATTTGAAATAACCTAGAGCGCCTAAATTCATCAAGTCCATTGCGCCTCTATCATTTCTATATATGTGTGCTGCCTTAGAGTAGAAAAATCACTAATCACATACGAAAATTGATATTCATTCATAAACGTATTAATAGTTCTCACCTGTGCAAAAACTCTTTGAAAGTTAGTTTTCTTTCATTTGTGCTTGAACTTACGGTCATGTCGAAAAAAAAGCTTCAAGTCTTCTCGATTGATTGAACTTCATCTTCATCATTTTGAAAATTCATCGAAAAAGACAAAAGCTCTTTGAACTTGTTTTCAGCCAAACTTCATCATACATATTTTGCTGAATGTGTGGTCACAGAAGGTTCAATCCAAAGCTTTGTAAGTATCACTTTGATTCTAAGTAAAGAGAATCATATCTCATCTTGTATTCAGTTTGCAGTGACTGGTTAGTCACTGAGCAAGAACAAGTGTTGCTCAAAGTTGTAAGGGTCCTCTTACACCTGAAAGTTGAGAAATGGTCCTCTCACACTCGGAAGTGGAGGAACGGTCCTATCACACCCGTAAGTTGATAAACGGTCTTCTCACACCCTTAAGCTGAGAAACGATAGTTCTCACACCCATAAGTTGAGAAAGTTCACCGATTTGATCTTCACCTGTGAGAACGTCCATAGTGGAGTTTGAACAAATCCTAACTGAGGAGGTTAGGTAGTGGATGTAGGCGAGGCCGAACCACTATAAATTTTGATTGCATTGTCTCTTTTCATTTATTGTGTTCATTTGATATACTTTGTTTAATCTGCTTTCAATATTCCACATATTATTAAGAAAGGTTAAAATCTGCTAAGTGTCCAATTCACCCCCCTCTTGGACATATCTGGGCCAACAATTGGTGTCAAAGTAGGTTAACCGTCAAAGTATCTAACCATCTTTGATTAAGTATGGCAGGACAAAATGAAAGAAGTACTTATCTTTCAGGTGAAGGAAACTCCACCAACCGACCACCATTGTTTAAGGGAGAAACTATTCACCCTGGAAAACTAAGATTAGGTACTACTTAAAAGCCCTAGAGTTCGAGATGTGGGATGTTGTGACAAACGGTTGTCCAACACCTACTAAAATAGTTCACAATGCTACTGCCCCAAAGGAAATAGACGAATGGAGTACCAAGGAAAAGAAAAGAAAACTATTAAATAACCAAGTTGTTAACATTTTGTTTTGCAGTTTATCAATTGAAGAGTTCAATAGAGTCAGTGTGTGTGAAACCACGAAGGAAATATGGAACAAGTTAGAGGTCACTCACGAAGGAACTTTGCAAGTTAAAAAGGCAAAGCTCCAATAGTTCATGAAATGAAGATAAAAAGATAAGATGAGCTCGGTCAAGGTTGAGGAAAAAGAAAAGAAATCTATTGCCCTCAATGCTGAAATTGATTCTGAAGATGATTCAGACTCATAAGGTGACATGGCTATGTTGTCTAGAAAGTTTAACAAATTGCTTAAGAGAAATAGTAAGAATAACTCTTACTCAAGGTTTCACAAAGGAAAGAAACCCGAGTCTAAACCTGTAGAGTTAATATGTTACGGTTGTAACAAAATAGGTCATGTAAAGAGCGAATGTCCCATTAAATATAAGAAGAACTCCAGCTCATATAGAAAGGACAAGAAAGTTCTCAAAGCTACATGGGATGATTCAAGCTCAAGCGAAGATGAAGCGGATTCAGATCAAACTGTTGTACTGTGCTTAATGGCAAGCACCAAGGTAAAATCTTAACCTATTGACAAACTTAATAAGCTCTATACTCATATTTAGGAGCTTGAGACAAAACTTAGTAAAGAGACCAGGAAGAATGAAAAGCTCAAGCATAGTCTTGAAGAAGCTCTTAAGGAAATATAATTCTAACAAGAAGAGC
Organism: Paratinospora sagittata; assembly: GCA_035771175.1. Taxonomy (NCBI): domain Eukaryota; kingdom Viridiplantae; phylum Streptophyta; class Magnoliopsida; order Ranunculales; family Menispermaceae; genus Paratinospora; species Paratinospora sagittata. The sequence goes on from CM069610.1 coordinate 21,178,376, forward strand.
TAGACGGACTGTCTCTAGACAATGAACAACTTAAGAAAGCTGTTGGGAAACTAAAAAATGAAAATGAAACTCTTAAAAAGGAAAAGGAAGACCTGAACTGCACCATGACTAAATTCACAAACGGTCAAAAGGTTTTTGACATGATGTTAGGATCACAAAGATGTGCATTCGACAAAACTGGATTAGGCCATACTCATGGGTCAAAACAGAAGGAGTACAATACGTTACTGACCAAATGACCAACATGCCACAAATGTCATAAGGAAGGTCATACCATACTTAGATGTAATGTCTTAAGTAGAAAAAAAGGAAAAGAAATATGCATGGATTGAAAAATCTGTTCTTATTGATGCCAACATGCATGGACCTAAACTTGCATGGGTACCAAAATCAAAAGTATTTTATGTTGTGTAGTATACAAAAATGAAGATATATGGTATTTAGACAGTGGCTTTTCAAGGCATATGACTGGAGATAAATCTAAATTTCTGAGCCTTGAAAAGAAGAAATGAGGAAATGTCACTTTTGGAGACAACAACAAAGGTGACATTGAAGGCATAGGAATTATTGGTAACAATTTTCTATCCATATATCTTGAGCATAAGTCAATTATGTGACAAGGGTTATGACATTTCTTTTGAAGCAAATAGGTGCATTGTCAAGCATGCAGATAAAACTATAACATTCATGGCATTTAGACTTAAGAATGTATATTGCACAAACTTTAATGACATGAAGAAACAAAATGTAACATGTTTAAGTGTTATCTCTTGTAATGATGCATGGCTATGGCATAGGAGATTAGCTCATGTTAATATGGACAACATATCTAGAATTGTTAAACATGATCTTGCCAAGGGTATTCCGAAAGGAACTTACTCAATGGACAAGGTATGTCAACCATGCCAACGTGGTAAGCATACCCGTTCATCATTTAAGAGCAAGAGGCATCAATCAACCTGTAGAGTTCTCGAACTAATTCACATGGATATTTTTGAACCAACCAAAACCCAAAGCTCGGGTGAAAAATCATATGTATTTGTGATTGTTTATGACTTTACTCGATTCACATGGGTATTTCTATTAGCTCATAAATCTGATGCATGTGAAACATTTATAAAATGCTGTAAAAGAGTCGAAAAAGAAAAGGGCTATAAGATCAACATACTAGGAGTGACAGAGGTGGTGAATTTTTCAATAAAAATCTCGAAGAATTTTGTAACAATCAAGGTTACACTCACCACAACAAAATGGTGTAGTTGAAAGAAAGAATAGAACTCTGCAGGAGATGTGTATAATACCGCAAATCATTTTTGAGGTGAAACTATTAACACTGCCTATTATGTAATGAACTGAGTTCTAATCATAAGGAATTTGAATAAAACTCCATATGAACTATAGAATGATAGAGCACCCAACATCAGTTACTTCTGAGTATTCAGATGCAGATGTTTTATTCTTAATGATAAAGACAATCTAGATAAGTGTGAACCTAAATTTGACATAAGAATATTCTTAGGATATTCTTCTCATAGTAGAGCCTTCAGAGTGTTCAATAAATCTAATCAAACTGTAGAAGAATCAATTCACGTAAATTTTGATGAAAATGAAAATAAGAAAAGTCTTGAGGATGAATTTAAACAATTAAACTTTGATGATGATGAACCCAAGACAACCAAGATCATGGATCTTAAACTTGAACCATCTTCAAAATCTTCTAAAAACTCTAGACTGCTTCAAGGTCTTTCCCAAGATCAAATTTTAGGAGATCCACGAAAGGGTGTATCCACTAGAGCTTCAATTCAAAAAGATTAGGAGCTTGTTGCTTTTGTATCATAATTTGAACCAATTAAAATGGAAGAGCCACTGAAAGATGAAAACTGGATTCTTGCTATGCAAGAAGAATTAGGACACTTTGTGCGAAACAAAGTATCAGAATTAGTTCCTAGACCTTTTCATCAATCTGTTATAGGAACCAAATGGATCTTTAGAAACAAAAAGAATGAACAAGGTATCATTGTCCGAAATAAGGTTAGATTGGTTGCAAAAGGGTACAACCAAGAAGAAGGCATAGATTTCGAAGAAGCCTTTGCCCCAGTAGCAAGATTAGAGGCAATAAGGATGTTACTTGCCTATGCTTGTTACAAAGATTTTTTCTTATACCAAATGGATGTAAAGAGTGTTTTTTCTAAATGGATACATCAATGAAGAGGTATATGTGGAACAACCTCCAGGGTTTGAGGATGCTCAAGACCCGGAATATGTGTTAAACTCCACAAAGCCATATATGGATTAAGACAAGCTTCAAGAGCTTGGTATGATCGACTGAGTTCATTTCTTTTGGATCATAAGTTTCAAAAAGGAAAACTTGATTCAACTTTGTTTATCAAGCACCATAATGATAATATGCTTATTGCTCAAATTTATGTGGACGATATCATTTTTGGTGCATCAAACAAAAAATTGTGTGACGAGTTTTCAAAATTAATGCAGAAGGAATTTGAGATGAGTATGATGGGAGAACTTACATACTTTCTCGGCTTGCAAATTAAGCAAATGCCAAAAGGCACCTTCATAAGCCAATCAAAGTATGCTACGAAAATGGTTAAAAAGTTTCAAATGCATAATTTGAAATCGATTAATACTCCTTGTACCTCTGCAATCAAATTAGATAAGGATGGAAAAGGTAAATCAATTGATTCAAAACTTTATAGAGGTATGATTGGAAGTTTGTTGTACTTAATTGCAAGTCGACCTGACACTATGTTCAGTGTCTGTCTTTGTGCAAGATTTCAATCAGAACCTAAAGATCTCATTTATATCACACGAACATTCAGATACATAAATGGCACAACACACTTAGAAATTTGGTATTCCAAAGGTACTACATTTGATCTGAGAAGTTATGTGGACACCAACTATGCTGGTAGGGTAACTGATAGGAAAAGTACCACAGGATTTTGTCATTTTCTTGAAAATTCCTTAATTTTTTGGTTTTGCAAAAAACAACATTTTGTGGCATTATCCATAGCTGAAGCAGAATACGTTGTAGTTGGAAGTTGTTGTTCTCAGGTTCTCTACATGAAACAATAACTTCAGGATTATCAAATAGTTATTTAATGTGTAGAAATTTTGTCTGACAATAGTAGTACTATTAACATATCCAAAAATCTTGTACTGCACTCCAGAGCTAAATGTATTCAAATAAGACCTCACTTTTTACAGGATCAAGTGCAAAATGGAGAAATCATATTGTCTCACATTGGAACCAAAGAACAACTGGTTGACATATTTACTAAAGCCTTACCAAAAGACCAGTTTGTTCATATTCAAAGAAAGCTTGGAATGTTCTTTGAGACTGATCTGTGATATTTTGATGCTTACCTCTATATGGGGAAGACATATTTCATGATACTTTACTCTTTTTAATACTTCAAAAGGGGGAGAAGTAATATCATTGAAGCATTATATATTCGGGGGGAGCTTAACACTAAGGGGGAGTCTTAGTGACATTTTAAGTACATTCCTTTGAAATACATTCATATCATATGAAACAAGGAACATTAGTACTTCATCTCATGCATACACACATCATCTTATTAGCTTTCTTAAAAGCCTATAGTAATGTGTTTGAAATAATAAAAAAGGGGGAGATTGTTGAACCAATTACCCTCATGTCCCTAATACGAAAGATATTTTGATGATTACAAACCACATTTTGTTTATGATATTACTGTATATATGGCATATCTAATTTGACCTGAAGGTTTCAAAAAAATCAATAATGCATAGCGGACCTATTAGAGATCTACTTGAAGACCATGACCATTTGAAGATGTTCGGTAATATGATTAGATTATGATAGGTTGTAGAACCTTCTATGCCATTTGATTCAACATTATGCATGATTGCATGTTTTAAGCAAATTGATTTTAAATTGTTTACATATTTCATTTAATCCGACAATATCATGTTTTATCAAGTTTTAATCGAAAAATCAAAAATTGCTTTTATAGTCTTTCAAGACACTAATGTTTTACCAACACCCTCCTGGACTTGATGAGTCAGGACGCTGATAACATATTAGGACGCTCAAGGTTGAATTGAACTGATTCATAAGGACGCTTACTTGTAAGTAGCGACCTTCCTTTTGTTAACCTTTGAGAATGTTAGGACGCTGACTTAGTTTCAACTCGCTGGAAGTTCTCTTTGTTTTGAAATGATTTCTTTCTTTAAGGATGCTGATAGTTATAAGTTGAATAATATCTCATCACATCTTTGATTCTAAGTAAAGAGAATCATATCTCATCTTGTATTCAGTTTGCAGTGATTGGTTAGTCACTGGGCAAGAACAAGTGTTGCTCAAAGTTGTAAGGGTCCTCTTACACCTGAAAGTTGAAAAATGGTCCTCTCACACTCAGAAGTGGAGAAACGGTCCTATCACACCCGTAAATTGATAAACGGTCTTCTCACACCCTTAAGCTGAGAAACGATAGTTCTCACACCCTGTAAGTTGAGAAATTTTATCGGTTTGATCTTCACCTGTAAGAAGGTCCATAGTGGAGTTTGAACAAATCTTAACTGAGGAGGTTAGGTAGTGGATGTAGGCGAGGCCGAACCACTATAAATCTTGATTGCATTGTCTCTTTTCATTTGCTATACTTTGTTTAATCTGCTTTCAATATTCCGCATGTTAATAAGAAAGGTTAAAATCTGTTAAGTGTCCAATTCATCCTCCTCTTGGACATATCTTGGCCAACAAGTAGGAGACATGATCATGCCATAGGAAGCTTTGTAACCTGGAAAAAATGCGAGTAGAAAGCATTGTGCTTTTGAGCATCTGTTAAAACTCCGTTCAATGTACTGTGTCTCGAATCTAGTACTGCGGTGCTAGGTTCCCTGACTAATGTCTAGACCTGAATAAGGAAGTGGAAATTGAACATGGAAATAGTTTTCATTTCATTTGTTATATGATGAAATTCTTGATATGCATATGCAATAATATATGATCTAATCACTCATGACACATTCATGCATACATGACTTTATTGATGAGTATTGATGACATAATAGCATTCTATTCACTGGGCATCGTTGGCTCACCCTCATTCCTTTTCAGGTCCTTCTGTTCAAGATAAACTGAAAAGGATTGTGCTTAGTTGCAGGCCAGTCACGTGGATAGTTAGGCACGATCTGAGTGCTAAGGGGTTTTCATTTTGTGCTTTTGAATATGGATGTACCTATTGTATAACCTTGGTACTTTTTGTATTTATGTACATAACATGTAGTCACTTAGATGGTAAGTGGAGTAGTATGTTATGGTGGATGTTACATGTCCTTGTGATGGACTGGTGTTGGACTTGTATTTATTTTGGACATTTGGTGATTAGGTCCCATGACCCTATGGGCTATGGACATTGATATTATATTTTAGAATGACAAGATACCTTGTTTCATGTTGAGGCTTTAAATTGATTGTGTTGAATATTTGTGGATAGTTGAATTGTTTATAAATTTTATCTAGTGATGCAAAAAAAAAAAAAAATGGGACTCTATGGAGAGTCTGGATGAGGCTTGTGGGGTCTCAACCATCCTAATATATGATGTGGGATGGTTGATGATGCCTACATTGGGAGTCCCGCCCTTGCACTCCGCACACTATCCCACGTGGGATGGTGGTCCAAGATGTGAGGTCGCCACAGTTGATATCAGAGCCTAGGTTTGTCGTAGTTATAAAATAAGATGACTTGACTTAGGATGATTAAGTTGAGAGTTTTAAAGAATTAAAAGCTTGAAAGATAACTAAAAGCCTTACTATCCTATTTTCTCTGTATATTACATGATATGGGTAGTTATGAGGCTTTGGGATGTTTTCGATGTTCTTGTGTATAATGGTTGCTCATGTTTTTGCTTCTCAGTGACATGAGGAGAAGCAAGAGAAACAGACAACCACATATGGAGCCATCCGAGGCTAACAGAATGAAGAGGTTGGAGGAGATTGTTTTTGCACATGGCCGCTTGCTAGCAGCTCAGACGACCAGGATGGAGCAGTTTATGGGTAGAGTGGAGGCTGCCATGTAGCCACCACTACAGTTAGTGCCTCCGGATGTGGGTACCAGCAAGGCTGAGGCTGGTGTTAGTGGAGTTGGGGTTGTAGCAGAGCCCCCCTGTTGGCCTAGTATTACCATCAAAGAGGGGGGTTGAATTGGACTTGACAGATTTTTCGTTTTACCATTTAGTTAATTTAATTAATCAGTTAAAATGCGCAAAAGGTAATAAGCAAAACAGTAAAGTGCAGGGAAAAAAATGTGCACAACGATTTAGAGTAGTTCAGTTCCCCTTGAACCTACATCCACTACCCAATCACCCACGATCAGGATTTTCAATACACTATTGGCTAGTCAACTTACGGGTGTGACTAGAAGCCATTTACACTAACCAACATAAGGGCTTAGTTAGACAGCCACAAACACTAACCTACACAAGGGCTTAGTTAAAAAGCCACACTCTAGCTTACACAAGGGTTTGGTTAAAAAGCCACACTGTAACCAACTTACGGGCGTGGTTACAAGCTGTACAATATATGGTATAGTCCACTAAACAAGATATTATGATATGAAAATCAAAATAGGGTTTCACAAACAATACTCAAAACAAAATCAGTTTTAAAGATGATAATATAAGCACAAAACTGATTTGCATAAACAAAAATCACAAAAATCTAGATATAGAAATATATATCCCACTAGGTAAGGTTGAAGCTCCGAGATTTTTTGAGTGTGATGTTGGATGAAAGAAATCACAATCAACAATGATCAACACTCAATAGAAGATGTAGATAACACTCAAAAAACGTCTTGAACACTAGCACAAGAGAAACTCACAAGTGTCTCAAAGTTTTGAAATATTTGGAGAACTTTTCGGAAGTTTGAATCAATAGATCAAATGTGGGTGAACTTTTGCTATAAAATAGGTTTAAAATCACTCAAGAACATGTTGTTGGCTTGTATAAAGACTGAGATGAAAAATGCACAAGTTCTCTAAGTTTTGCAAAAGTTGTTTTTCAAATGAGGAAATGTGGTATTTATAGATAAACACCACATCGAGGCACAAGAACGAGTTCCTTAACATAGGAGCGCGTTTCTGGCTTGAAATCTAAAAAATCTCAAATTTTCCTCTAATTAAGGAGCGCATTCTTAGCTTAAGGAGCACGTTCCTAATGGAAGGAGCATGTTTCTTTTTCCCTGATCAGAAATTTCTGACTCTCAGGAAAAGCCACAGGAGCGTGTTCCTCTTACAGAGTGTCACGACGCTTCTGACGTAGGTTGACGTCATGACCGAAACAATGTACAATACATTATACGTTCCCATATACAGTATACAATATAGTGTCAGCCTCAACATAACCTCACAATTGTTTTCCCAAAATATTTCAAAATTTCGGCAGCACCTCCCCCTAAATTGGTCACCTCACGAATTCCCTGATATACCACAAAGCAAATCATATATATATATATATATATATATATATATATATATATATATATATATTTATTTATTTATTTATCCATTTCATCCACAATAAATAATCATCCCAATATCATAATGTCACAAGCATAAACCCAAAATGTCATCTATCAGTTCCTCATGTACACCATGTATTTCAAAACCCAAAATATGCAAATCTCATCCATATTATATCGCATCCCATCTATGTGATATTATATACATAGTAGTGTGAGAATTTTACATATCAAAATAGAGAAGAATAGCCCATTTCCTCCATATCATACATACATAAGCAAGACAAATGCAATCACGTGGCTATCACTCCCAGACTTTTCCTTTTCCTCGTGACTTTATACCTGAAATAGTGGAGGAAATGGGGTGAGCAAACAATAAGCTCAATGAATATATTTCTTGATATGGAAATTATATGCATTTAGGGAAACTTGGCGTTCAAAATCATTTAAAACATTTATACAACACATTTGCATCATTCGACAATTAAGTCATACATGCCACAATACACATTTCATGGATTTCAAATACACAATGCAACGTTTTTCATCAAAAACCACCATCTCCCTCCTTCAAGGTAATAGAGCGGGTCTAGCCCTTGTATGGCCGTTACAAGGTAGCCATAACCTTCCATTACCCAAATTCACAGTCATTTCAAGGATCTCAAATCCTTGTTAGGACAGGCCTACTGACAATGAGGTTACGCATAACACTCATCTAGGTCTAGTTCCTAACGAAATGACACCAACTTGCCTTCGCAAGTCTCACATGTTCCAATGCCAAAAAAAATCATTTATGAATGCAAATTAAAACACAATGCCGCAATGTGTACATAACATATTTACATTCAAACATTTCATTTATATATAATGCCATACAAGAACTAAATCAAGAAAATATACTCACAGAACAAGACTTTCCAACTTAAAATACAATCACCGCCGCTTCCGAGTCCAGTTCCAATTTAAATTCAACTAACTCAACCTGTCATAACCATTTTATAAATCAATTTCACTTATTCATATCCATTTCACGAGTAAATACTTAGTTTCCTTTTATATATTAAATTTTCCAGCACACTTTCGATCACCAATAAATATTTTCAATTCATTTAAAGATCTAATCTACATCATACTTAATCATACTCACTTGTATTATTAATTCAGTGCACTCCACTTGTTCCAAATCTTGTTCATTTACCACTAATTTTTATTTTAGCAACCTGAAAAATATTATACACATTTCATAAATTTAAATTCCAACTTAATTTAGGACTCATAAGCAATTGAAGACTCAACTATACCGTTTCCATGGTCAATCCAGATATTTCCACAAGAAGAAACAATGAAAATAGATTTTCAAATCATATTTCCACTAGTTCTTAATTTCAATTTTCTACTGAAAACATAATCAATTTTATTAAAAATATAGAACATTCCTAAAATTATTTTGTCCACATCAACACGTGTAAAATCAATCATGCTACCATTCTACTACCTTCAACAGGTATTTTATTGAGGTTTTACATGTTCGCGGAGGCATCGAAAGTCAATTTTACTCACAAAAATTGTATATTTAGTTACTAAAAATATCAAAACATATCCAAAAATCATGATCTTAACATCGAAATGTCCAGAATTGATAGATCTATCTTTCTACAGTCTCAAACCGGAGTTTCATCGGGTTTTAATGGAGTTTCAAAGGTTTCAAATATCAAATCTAAGGGTTCCAAAGGAATCCAAGATTCAATCTAACTTGTAATAGCTATAAAAAACTACAACTAACAAATAAATTAAATCTAACCATATATTTAAGGTTCCTACAGCCTAGAAAGTGTTTTCCAGCCTTCCTAGCAGATTTTCATTCAAGTTGGGTCAAAACCCCAATTTTTAGAAACGCAATAAAATGGCTCCCACAGTGAAAATTACTCTGAAAGAAACGTTACATCTAGCTTAGATATCAATTTCACGAAAAATAGAGTGAAAAACAGTTACCGTGGATCCCGATTCGGCGAAGATCCCGCGTTCACCCTCTTTTTCTCTTCCTTCTCTTCGTTCTCTCTTCCTCTGTTCCTTTCTTCTTCTATTTTTTTTTTCTTGTGCTATGTTGGAGAGTTAGAGAGAGATAAAAATTGAGAGGTTGAGAGATAAGTATAAAAATATAGATTCCATGCTTCCTCATGAAATTTAACAAATCAACTCCCCATGCTTATTAGTTGCTTCATTAAATCATTTAATCATCTATTCATTTCATATATTTGATTAACCAAACCCATCCAACTAATTAAACTTATATTATTCACTTTATAATTTCATTTATTTGCTCTTACCCCTTAAATATAGCATGTATTTTCATACAAGCGTATATTTGGCTCATACGTATAAAATATGCGTATTATATATCTCGATATACGCGTAAGTCAACGTATGTATTTAATTAAAATTATTGGGTGTTACATAGAGAACACGTTCCTTAAACCCTGATAAAAAATTACTGAGTCTCGGGGAAAATGCTCATAATTGCATTTCTTCATAAAGGAGTGCATTCTTTCCCTGAGAAGTGAAAGAAACTCGATTTTTTATCATAATAGGTTTAAGACATTATCAAATACATAGGCTAACATTTTAAAACATTTTTTACAAGATTGAGGTACAATTAACACAGTTAAATGTGTGTAATTCGATTGAATAAATCAACGATCAAATCAATAAGTACAATACAAGTGAAATGATAAAACCATGCAAAGTTGATAGAATGAATACATGTTAATCACTAATCAATATATGCATAATAAACATTTTTAACCATGTAAAAGTATAATTATCAAACTAATGTGTGTGTATGCATGATTAATCATATAATAATGTATATGCCTGAGTATATTAAACTATATGAATGATTTTTTAAAAAGATGCAAATCATGTTGTGGTTGGAACATGTAAATATTACTCTACAACACTAAGATTCTAAATAAGAAATACAATCATGAAGCTCTTGAATCTTCGTAAGTTGTCGTTTCTTCCACATGCTTTGACAGTGCAGTTGAATCCATCTAATATAGCTAGTTAGCACTGAAACAACTTAGTCAAAGACATTAGTACCGTGATTATATTGTTTGTAAGCATCAAAACACTTAAAAGAGTACTAAGTGGAAAACCACTTAGATCAACAATCCCCCCCTTTTTTATGATGACAAACAATATAAACTTGATAAATAAACAATCAAATAGTATTCATAGCATGATTCTTAGGATATGAAAAGCACACATACTATGACATGTTTTAAGACAAATCGAGATTGTTTATCAAGATTCCAGTAATTCTCCCTTTTTTGATATCATAAAAAAGGATCTAATTTTTTCTAAATTCTCCTTAAGAAATACCTAGGACATAGCATCAAAACATAAGATCTCTCCCTTTCTAAAAGAGATGGAGACTCCCCCTAAGTCTATGCATTCAATATTCAAGAGGATTCATGATACATAATCAAGATGAAGTGCAAATGAATACATAGTTGATGTTATATCACAAGACAAGTTATGAGAATCAATAATTTGAAGCACATGGAGAATTGAAAATAGGATAAGTATTGGAAGAATTCAGCACAAAAACATACATGGGCTAGCTAAGATTTAGAACAAATGCATAGCATAGCCAATGAGATGTACATGTAGATGCATATACAAGATAAAACCAATAAGAATCATCTAGACATGTAAGAATGAGAGTGAGATTTGCCAAAATTAATTTGATTGGCAAGGAGTTTGAGCATAGGCAAATTCATCTCAAGATTATAGGATAAGCATGATCAATTATATGCAGGGCCTAAGATGATATATGCTTTATAATTTATATCAAACAAGCATAAGCGTGGGCATATACCAAAAATATAGCATAGACAAAGATTTCAAGATTAAAGCATGGCCTAACTATTTTGATTCTTATTAGATACAAAAGATGATTTGATAAGCATAAGGCATCAATTAAAGATCAATGTTCGAAAACACGTGATGCATATAGAATTAGAAACTCACATGTTGCATCAATGTCATGCATAAATGGAAAGACATGCCAAAAATGTATAAATATGTGTAAGGGCAATTTCTTTCAAATAGATTAGGCATGTAAGAGTATGAATATAAGTGTTGAGTTGCATATTTAGATAGGTTTTAGAACATGTTTTAGGTGTGTTTTAGGACATTTCATACATTAGTTTCATGTGTTTAGGTTATTTTTTATGCATTTGCTAGTTTAGGATAATTTGGTTTTTCATTCATTATTTCGGTTTAATAGTTTATAATATGATTCATTATATGTTTGAGTGTGGTACTAATTAGATTTGATTTGTTTTGTAGGTATTTAGATGTCTTGATCATGGTTTTGGATGATGGAAACGTGTGCAAAAAGAGGCAATGAATAATCATGAAGAATACAAGTTGAAGAGGGCGGAAAAATGGCTAAGTCCAAAAAACTCCATCACCAAGCAATGTTCTAGGCGCTGCGATGCCTTGATGGTGAAGGAAGAAACAAGAGAAGGGTGTTTTGGGCATCGCAACCCATCGGGCATACCGATGCCTTCACAAGAAAAGAAACCATCTTTGGAAGACCTTTTGAGTGGGTTCGTAACAGACTCGAAAGCAAAACGAGATAAAACCGAGTCAAGAGTAGATGGGTTGGAAGCTTCACTAAAGAACATAGAAATGCAAATGGGGAAATTGGCTTCAACAATTAGTTCCCAACAAAAAGGCTCCTTCCCTAGCAACACTCAAGTCAATCCTAAGGAGCACTGCAAGGCCATTACACTCAGAAGTGGAAAAGAAGTTGAAAGAGCTGAAGTGAAAAGCAAGGATGAGAAGACATTATCACCATCATCATCAAGCAATTCAGAGAATAAGGCACATCAAGAGGAGCACAAGCAAGAAAAGCCAAAGGAGAGGCCATACCGACTGAGTTCCATTACCTTCCCGGATAACCCTCCAATTTTAAAACCTCTTCTCCCTTTCCCTCAACGTTTTCAAAAGAAAAGACTTGATGAATAATTTGATAAGTTTTTTGATATATATTTAAGAAAATTCATATAAATATCCCTTTTGCAGATGCACTAGAGCAGATGCCCAATTATGCCAAATTCATGAAGGACGTCATGTCAAAAAAGTGCAAGCTTAAAGAATTCGAGATGGTGAAGCTCAGAGAGGAGTGTAGTACCATCTTACAAAGGAAGCTACCTCAAAAGTTGAAGGATCCAGGGAGTTTCATTATACCTTGCATTATAGGTTCTTTTAATTTTGATAAGGTTTTATGTGATCTTGGTGCAAGTATTAATTTGATACCATTATCTATTTTCAGGAAGTTGGGACTTGGAGAGGTGAAGCCAACCACTATCTCTTTGCAATTGGTGGATCGCTCTCTCACCTGTCCTTGTGGTATTATAGAAGACGTTTTGGTGAAGGTAGACAAATTCATCTTCCCGGTAAACTTTGTGGTGCTAGACATAGAGGAAGATGGAGATTACCATTGATACTTGGGCGACCCTTTTTGACTACCGAGCAAGCTTTGATAGATGTCCAAAAGGGTGAACTTACACTAAGGGTAAATGACGAGGAAGTGCTCATTAACATCTACAAGACCCTAAAGTTCCCTTCTGAGATGAGCACATGCAACTGAGTTGATGTTATTGATGTGGTGGATTGTTGTGTTGAAGAGGTGCATGAGACAGCTACACCGGTAGATGCACTAGAAAGTCTTGTCAACTCAGTGGTTAGAGACGTGGCATTAGATGAAAATGTCCAACATTGTGTGATGTCACTTGAAGCTTCTCCATTGGATTCTTCTCAAGGCAAGCAAGAGAATATGGATGATTCTACTTCAAGTGAAGAAAGTGAGCCTACACCTGAGTTGAAGCCTCTTCCAGAACACTTGAGATATGCATTCTTGGGAGATGAGTCTACTTATCGGGTCATTGTCTCTTCATCTCTATCTCATGTGGAAGAAAATAAATTGTTGAGGATATTGAGGGAGTACAAATCAGCTTTGGGATGGTTGATTAAAGTCATCAAAGGAATACGCCCTTCAATATGTGTGCACAAGATACTGATGGAAGACACTTACCGGTGCTCCATTGAACATCAAAAAAGGCTTAATCCGACGATGAAAGAAGTGGTTCAGGGTGAAGTTTTGAAGTGGTTGAAGGTCGGCATTGTTTATGCAATTTCATATAGTCCTTGGGTGAGTCTGGTTCAAGTTGTGCCTAGGAAAGGTGGGATCACCTTGATCAAGAATGAAAATGATGAACTGATTTCTACAAAAACAGTGACGGGGTGGTGAATGTGCATGGATTACAGAAAGCTGAACAAGGCCACTAGGAAGGATCACTTCCCCCTTTCATTTATTGATCAGATGTTGGATCGATTGGCAGGCTTTAACTACTATTGTTTCTTGGATGGCTATTCGGGCTATAATCAAATAGTCATTGCACTAGAGGACCAAGAGAAGATCACATTCACATGCCCATATGGTACATTTGTCTTCCGGAGGATGCCTTTTGGTTTATGTAAATACGCCGGCTACCTTCCAACGGTGTATGATGGCGATCTTTGCGGATATGGTGGAAGAGATTATGGAAGTATTTATGGATGACTTTTCAGTATTTGGCTCAGATTTTGATCAATGTTTGCATAATCTTGCTTTGGTGTTGAAGCGATGTGAGGAGACTAACCTTGTACTCAATTGGGAGAAGTGTCATTTCATGGTACAAAAGGGCATTGTTCTAGGCCATCGAGTATCTTCAAAGGGTCTTGAGGATGATCAGGCCAAGATTATTACTATTGAAAAGCTTCCACTTCCAAAGTGTGTCAAGGACATAAGAAGTTTTTTGGGACATGCTGGGTTTTATAGAAGATTTATCAAAGATTTCTCCAAGATCACGAAGTCACTTTGATATCTATTAGAGAAGGATGTTCTTTTTTGTGTTAATGATGAATGCGAGAAGGCTTTTGGGGTGTTCAAGAATACATTGATTTCGGCCCCTATTATGGTGGTGCAGGATTGGAAGCTACACTTTGAGATCATGTGCGATGCTAGAGATTTTGTTGTTGGAGTCGTGCTTGGAAAATGGCATGAGAAGATGTTTCGGGCTATATATTATGGAAGCCATACCCTAGATGCAGCCCAACAAAATTACACAACTATCGAGAAAGAGTTGTTGGCGATTGTCTTTGCATATGATAAATTCAGGTCGTACATTACTGGGTCCAAGGTTATTGTTTACATGGACCATGTGACAATAAGATATTTGTTTGAGAAGAAAGATGCTAAGCCAAGGTTGATTTGGTGGATTCTTATCTTGCAAGAGTTCGATCACTTATCACGGCTACAACTTGAAGGCAAAAAAGATGTAATTCCTATTTAAGAGTCGTTCCTGGATGAACAACAATACAGTTTGGTAGTAAAAACCCCTTGGTATGCTGATTTTGTGAACTTCTTTGTGTGTGGGACATTACCCCCGGATCTCTCTTATTCAAGGAAGAAGAAGTTCTTGCATGATGCGAAAGCTTATATGTAGGATGAGCCACTACTATTCAAGCGGTGTAATTACTAAATGGTTAGAAGATGTGTGCCAGAGGATGAACTTCAAAATATTCTTTAAGGGTGTCATTTTTCCCCTTGTTGGGGGTCACTTTGGTGTTTAACGGACGCGGAAAAAGAACTTGAATGTGAGTTTTATTAACCCACTTTATTTCGAGATTCTTATGTCTTTGTGTAGACGTGTCATTGTTGCCAACTGTTGGGTACCATTTCGAGAAGACATGAGTTTCCCTTAAGCAACATTATAGAGGTTGAGCTTTTTGATGTGTGGGGCATTGACTTTATGGGCCCGTTCCCCTCCTCTTGTGGTAAATCATACATCCTTCTCGCGGTTGACTATGTTTCCAAGTGGGTTGAGGCAATTGCTACACATACCAATGATGCAAGAGTGGTACTGAAATTTTTGTAAAAGAACATCTTCATCTTTTTGGCACCCCTCAAACTATCTTAAGTGATAAAGGTTCCCACTTTTGCAATAAGCACTTTGACTCGTTACTTGCTAAATATGGTGTGAAGCACAAGAGAGCTCTTGCCTACCAACAACAATCTAATGGGCAAGCCGAGATAAGCAACTGGGAAGTAAAACAAATTTTGGAGAAGATGGTGAATGTGCGAAGAAAAGATTAGGCACTTAAGCTTGAAGTCGTTTTGTGGGCATATCGGACCGCATTCAAGACACCCATTGGGATGTCTCCTTACCGCCTTGTTTTTGGGAAGAGTTTTCATTTACCGGTGGAGTTAAAGCATCGTGCTTATTGGACGATTAAAAAGTTAAATTTTGAGTTGAAGGATTCCAGTGAGCAATGATTGTTACAGCTTATGAAGATGGAAGAGTTCTGAAATGATGCATATAAGAATGCCAACTCTACAAAGAGAGAACCAAACAATCGCATGACAAGAAGATTTTGAAGCGGGACTTCTTACTGGGCCAACAAGTTCTTTTATTTAATTCAAGGTTGAAGCTCTTTCCAGACAAGTTGAAGTCTAGATGGTCGGGGCCTTTTATTGTGGGGAAAGTCTTTCCCCATGGTGCGGTGGAGTTGAAGAGTGCCGATGGATCTTGCTTTCGGGTTAATGGCCAATGATTGAAACATTACTTTGGCCAAGAGGAGCGGCGTGACGAGAACACTTTTGGGGAGCCGTGAAGGCGTTATCAAGGAAAGTCGGGCTGACGACTCTAAACCAAGCGCTAGATGGGGAGGCAACCCATCGGTTTTGGAGTTTTTTTATTTTATATGATTTATGTTTTTAGTCATTGTAGTATAGAATTTGAGTTTCGTGCATTGATAGATTCGTTTACTTGTCCTTTTTAGGTTCTAAAGCAAGTTTGGGGGTTTTCTTGGCGCATCTAGGAGAAACGAATGGAGTGCATCATGTGGCATCTTCACCCATTTGGGTTCAGGGGTTTTTTCTAAACTCTCTTCTATTTTATTTGCCTCTGTTTTTCCTAGTTTTTATTTGTTTATTTCATGCATTGAGGACAGTGCTTGCTTTAAGTTTGGGGGGAGAGTTTTGAATTTTTTCATGGTAAGTTTGTTGAGTGTACATTAGTTTAGGTTAGGCAGTCACATTCTTTTACAACTTTAGACTTACTTTTGGAGGGCCAATGACAAGAGAACACTTCAGAGATATGAAACGATAGGAGAATGTTGAAAGTTACCTATACGTCTATGTGCTTGATCAAACTTTTTGTTGGGAATTGTTGGAGAGACTTAACCATTTGTACATGGTTTTGATCATTAGATTAAGATTATTTGGAATGAATTCTTGTTTGCTACGTAATATCTTAGATCTCCAGGGATTCTAGAACAAGTTTGATCACCACTCAAGGCGCAATCCTAGAAAACACACTATGATGAAAATGATTTAGGCCATGTTTGGAAACGTTTGAGCCAAATAGCATACTTTTCTTTTGATTGTATCCATATTACCCATTTTGAGCTAAATGTTTTTTCTTTGTTACCTATGCATTATGAACTTTGAGCTTTATCTATTTAAATTCCTTATTTCAACCTATGGACCTTATGCACTTTGAGTACGTTGGAGGGTTATCCTTTTGAAAGGTAGAAATTGGGGAACGAAAGAGAGATAAAAGGGTGAAAAAAAGGTGATAACGAAAAAAAATTAGAAGTTTGCTAATGAGCTTTATTGAAAAGAAAAGAAGAAAAGGGTGTTGCACTTACGTGTTGAAAAGAAATAAGTTTGGGGTGCAACATTCTATGAAAAATAAAAATGCAAACAAAAGAACAGGGATTGAATAAAAGAAAAAGTTTAACATTTGAGAGGATATACGTGTTAAAAAAGGGGGGTTTTGGTTTCAAATGTAATGTAGTGGATGTTAGTAAGTGATCAATGTGTTTAGGGTGTTTTGAGCTAAAATTTTCTTATTTTTCCCTACCTTTGAACCTTGGTCGTACATTACAACCTATGAAAGACCTACTGATTTTGAATGGTGTGTGATCTACATTAATGAAGAGTGGTGTGAAAGACTTGCCTATGGAGTTCCAACTTAACCATATATTTTAAGATCTCATACTTAACACTTGCTTGCATTTGTTCATGACTTGCATGATTAGTTTGATCAGATTAGCTATGTACTCATGTGTGAAAGAATCAAAGGTGAAACTTGGTGAGAGTTGGGTAGAAAATCTAGACAACTTTATACTCTTGAAGTTCTTCCTAGAATTGAATATTCTTCTTGGTGTAATCTTAGAGGCCATATATGTGTCTATAATGTTGACTCAAGTCTTTAATTGTGCGAGAATGTAACTTTGGAAGGGTTGTGTTAATCATTAATTTTAGTTTTTTTTCCCTTTGCCCAGGACGATCAAAGTCCTAAGTTTGAGGGTATTTGTTGAGTTGCATATTTAGATAGGCTTTAGAGCATGTTTTAGGACATTTCATTCATTAGTTTCATGTCTTTATGTTATTTTTGATGCATTTGTTTGTTTAGAATAATTTGGTTTTTCATGCATTATTTCTGTTTAATAGTTTATAGTTTGGTTTTAATATTGAATATCATATTTTTCTTCATGTATTTGGTTTCTTTATTCCAAAATATGAATTAAGGTTTTGTTCTAGAGAAGAGATGGATCCTAAACTAGAGATTATGGTTTAATTTTAGGTTTTGTTTATTATTAATGATATTTTCTTAAGTTTACTCATGATTCTCCATGAGTAATGCCTTTAATCCTTTGGCTACGGTGTTGGCCCAGGTATGTCCAAGAGGGGGGTGAATTTGACACTTAGACAATTTAAGATTAATTACAATAACAAAAATAAAGTGTGGAATATAAATAAATATGCACAGATGATTTTTAGTGGTTCGGCTACTTGCCTATGTCCACTACCTAACCTCCTCAGTTAAGATTTTAAACATTATTACTAAGGGATTCTCTTACAAGTGAGAATCAAACCGTTACACCTTTTCTCAACTTGCCGGTGTGAGAACAACCGTTACACTGCTCAACTTGCAGGCTTGAGACCAACCTATCCCAACTTACGGGCGTGAGACAGACCTAAACTTTCTCAACTTACTAGTGTGAGAACTACTATTTCTCAACTTACGGGTGTGATAAGACCGTTTCTTAACTTACGGGTGTGAGAAGACCTAACCTTGTTGAATATAAGAATATCAACTCAGTAGTTTATCTAACTACTGATACAACCTCGATACAGTATACAAGATATAAAATTGAGTACAATTGTATCCTATGAATTATCTCTCAAATTTCTCTTTCAGCAAGAGTGATATAAGTTAAAGCAGTGCTGAAAAATTTAAGTGAAAACAGTTCAAATAGTCAAATGGATTTTCAGATATAGATATAAATTTAGCTCAGTATGAAAATCATTTGAATCCGTAAAGTTTCAAAGAAAACTCTTTAGAGCAAAATAACTTAAACTTTTTCAACTAAATGAAAATTCGACTAACTTTCAAAAGTGTTTTGGCTAAGAGAGTTTTTAGTAGTCTTAAGAGATTGTTAAGTGGTGGTATCTATATAGATTTATAGAGATGAAGTTGTTGTTCTTCTACATTTGAATTTCAAATATGAACGTTTACTCACAACAGCTAGAATGTATCACGAAAATGGCAACTGCACATTTCATGAACATTTTGATTTTCTCCAGATTCACAAATAAGGAAAGTTTAAGAGATGTGGTTCATAAATCTGAGAGTATCTTTTACAAATACAAACAATTGATTTTTTGTACGAAAAGTTGTTTTGAAATGGTGGCAAAAAGGAAGTACGTGCCAGAACGACAAAAATATCATTTTTGTCATTTTGTTCCTTTGAGGGCACTCATAGAGCATCAACATCGTACTGAACAATGAAGTGACAGCGCTACTGATTCATTCTTGTCCTCATGTCAAAGATTTGGGAGCAAAATCTTCTAGGAAAATCTAGAAACCTCTCTGCCAGCCCTAGTCATGTTATGCCAAAATTGCAAACTTTGTTTAAACTATCTTTTGTATTTTTGGTTAAAACTCTCTTTCAATACTTACCTTCCATGTTTAAGTATAATTCATCTTACAATTTATCGTGCATGTGTATACTCTGTTCAATTCCCTGCTTCACTCACACAATGAGTTTTGCACATCTTACTACTTTGATGCTTGCTTGCGTATGATTAGTTGTCTTTCCATCTCTCATTCATATTTTGATGTGTTACTATATTTGAATGACTGATCTGCTTGAATTTGTGTGAATGCTATATTTCATATTCATGTGCTACACACACTAGTCACCGTTCACAATCTGCTTGATTTATGCTCTGATATGCCTGCTTTTATGTTTGTAAAATTCCCGACTATTTCTATTGCATATCTATGATGCTCTCATGAACATGATTATTTGTCATCATACTAATGTTATCTTGTTCATATTTCTTGATAAATTGCATCATGATTAAATCTTACTATGTCTAATGCATGTATCAGTTTATTGGTGACATCTTTCTTGACTGGTCACATATATCTTGAGTATCTGATATGCTTATCTGTGACTGTCTGATAAATATCATGATTAGACCTATCTTGTATCTTATATAACATCATGATTAATTTATCTTGAACTTATGTGTAACATGATTATCTGATGATTAGGTACACAATAGCTAGGCTGTGCCTTAACAATTTATTTCTGCCTATGCTAGTTCATATCATGATCAACCTTGCTCTGAACGTAGAAAATCTTATCTATGCATGATTCATGTTTCTGCAAATGAATATAGGCCATGTATACCATTTCATATCATACGCCTATATTTTGAAAAGATTTTTGCCTACATTCTTGATTACTATCTTTTGGCATTATCTTTTCTATGTTTACCTGACTTTGATGCATCTACTTCATACCATAACATGTTAGCATCAAACGCATGGATATTTGATTTCTAATGAGCACATACCCTTCCAAATGCTCTCTCATTAGAATCGGTGTATTAATCATTCTAGGCCATGCTTAAATTGAAATCTTATGCCTAGAATAGGATAATGAATGTATGTTGTTGCTTGAATGATATCTATGAATTTCAGCATATATTCAGTATGTTTAGACGTTGATATTCATCGTATATATCTTCATATGTCTAAACTATGGAAAGTTTATAATTTTCCATTTCACATGCCATTGATGTTGCTCTTTAATATTATATTTCATATACATCAATTAACTTTGATTTTTTATATCTAATAGATGCCATGTACTTCAACTATATACTTTGCATCTTATTAGAATCATAATAGCTAGGCCTGCTTAATCATAAATCTCTCTGCCTATGCTATAAATATGCTTATGCGTGTTTATTTACATATCTTAAAGCATACTCTGTGTTTGGTCTGGTTTAATTATCAACTCTACACTTATGCCAAACACTAAGGAGAATAATTGCCCACGATTAAAAATTCCTTGTGAATTCATCTTTTGGCAATTCTTTCTCATTCCCTCTGACTACGATTCTCGACTTTGCTATTATTTCAAATTTTTTAGCCTATGAATTAGTCAAACAATTTCTCTATGTGCTTAAAAAATAAGATTTGTTTCTCACGTGACTACCAATATAGTAGACCTTACACATTCTCACGTACCTAACTATGACACGTTGTCATAAATCATCTTGAGGTGAATGCACAAAGTAAGGGGGAGCTTCACTACTCTACTAAGCATTCATGATATCATATAAGCATGATGATACAAGATAAGATAAGTTATACAAACATCAAAAGCTTAATCATGAAAGCTAACATGTTCATTTTTCAAGTAAATGACTATGATCAGTTTTGATTGAGGAAGTAAGATCATTTTAGTCATTCGTAATTGATTATCTTTAAAGGAATTAATATAATTAAGTATGAAATTAAGCATATGATATTCATTCAAATAGAACAAATGAGATCTAAGCCTTATAAAGTTATATGAATTATGTGAAGGCTTATGTGAAAGAGTTATTCTTAAGAGAGTAAGACATTTTAGAACAAGTCTCAATATTAAAGAATAAATAATGATTTCTAGAGACAAAGGATTTGATTTTAATTCAAGGTCTCTAAGAAGATCATTTTTAACTCTACTTTGTTTGATCCTTAAGATATATATTTAATTAAGCTCAAAGAAAGGATCAATTTATCTTACTCTTAATAACCCCTTTTCTATGATCTCACTCAAAATCATTACAAAGCCTAGGGTTAAATAAGTGGGGTTTCCTTGGTTGAAATTGAGACATAACCTTTTTGAGGTCTTCTCATAGTTGCTAAGAATTCCAAATTCTTAGACTCGATTTGATTATCTCCAAGGAAGTGAATGAGATAGTGAATGGCTAGGATTGAAAAATGTTTGAAGTGCATGCCACTACAACTCATGAATATCTTGTATTTTCAAATGATATATCATTTAAATCCAAAAAAAAAAAGATAGGTGTACTTGAAGTGATAAGCATTAGTTCTAGCCCAACTCCAAGATTATGAGCATATGAACATGTATGAGCAATTAGAATTTAGTTTTAAGCAAGCTCATACCATAATCAAATTCTTCGACTATGTTCATAGAAACTCATAGCTTACTAAATGGATGAAATTTCATTAAATAAAGTCATGAAGCACAATCCATTTAGTATGAGCGTACAATTTACATGAGATAGTGAATGCACATGGTATGCTACAATAACAGTGAACAAGATATATGTATAATATGAACATGTTCATATAAAAGAGTGGAAGTAACAAATATGAATTTTGCAAGTTCATACTTCCAAGTTGCATAACTATTATGTTTTGCATTAATCATTCATTGAACAGTATAATTAGGTAGTAAATAAGTTCAGTGTGATCAACACCTTTAGGTAAGCATAGGCATGATAAATCAAAATTATTTGATTGAGCCTAAAATACTTCCAAGTGTCTCAAATAAGATGTAATGTAATACCTTAGGTTTGCACAAAAAATAAAAAATAAAATTGAAACTTCGGGCAAGGTGCCCGAACCTTCGGGCACCCTTTTTTTCCTATTTAAGGAACCCCCCTCCTCATTTCTCACACCAAAATCACTTCTCCTTGTAATTTTTTTTTTCTCTCTCTCTCACTCATTTTGAGTTTTTGTCTTCTCTTTTGAGACTCTCTTTTCGAGACTCTCTTCGCTGTACAACGCGGTTCTGCTTGGGGGAACGCGCTAGTTCTCGAAGGAGCTTTTATCTGAAGGTGGAGAACGAAACATAGGTTTGCGTGTCTTATAACTTTTATTAAAGTTTACATTCATTTATCATTATGTGTACTATTCATTTACACTGCATTATTGCGTATAATGTTTATACTTGTCATACTTATGCCTATGATTATATATTTGGAGTTCATGTATTACACTGTTGCTATGCCGGATTAGTGGTCAATCTGGCTCAACCAGACTCAGACTTGTCCTCAGTAACTTTAAATAATGAATGGGAGGCAGCGTGCTGCTGTAGACGATTAGTATTTAAGTAGACCTCGTGTCTCACCTCTCAACTGGAGACTGATCTGGTTGGTCTTATTTGAAAGCTATCAACTTATACAAGTAATACTGAATGTCCTAACCTTGCACGTGGTGATACCGACCCTGATAAGGATCACCAGACGTTGCCAAATCATGTCTAATGTTAAGTAAAGACCGGACCAGTTCATGCATTGGCATCATACATAAGCACCACCTAGGGACGTATGTGGTTTATGATTCATAGAATAGTTAGAAGCAATGCTCACTATTCATTATATTTCTATGGAGAGAGACGTACAATGAGAACCCGGCTACTCCTGGGGAGGGACATCTGTACGTGAACTCAGGCGACGTACAATCATCAAACCAATACGAGACGGTGTCATGCATACATACATGTTGGATTGATTATGATTCTCTGATGTGTATTTATGATATTTGATTATGAAGTTTGCTTTATCGATTGTTATATTCACGAACTATTTTACCCACTGAGCATGTAGCTCACCCCATTGTTATCTAATTTTTCACAGGAGATTAGGGTGGACTGGGTGCAGGTTTTGGGGCCCATCCGGGCAGGGTGTGACATTTAATGGTATCAGAAAGGATTTTGAGAGGACGAATTCAACACATGATCAGGGGTTCTCACGATGTGAGGGTGGCGAAGCACCGACTCTTACCCTGACATGTCCACATTGGCTTGCCACCAGTGTGGTTGGTTGTGCAATCGAGAGGCTGACCGTAAAACTTTCTCTAAGGTACGCTCATGTGCCATGTAAGTTTGTAGGTCACGGTCATGGACACGCGTGAGTGCCAGTAATGACCATTAACATTTAATGGTATCAGAGAGTAAGGTCCACGACCGCCCAAGTCCACCAAATTAGGGAAAGAAAATTTTATTAGATATATATATCTTTAGAACTATATATATATATGAATTATATATAGTTTAGATTTATATTAAATATATATCTAGAAAACTATATAGTTTTTATATAGTTTAGATTCAAATATATATATAGTTATGATTTATGAAAACTATATATATAGTTGTGATTGAATATATATATATATATATATCATATTGCTAATGGAAAATTTGGATTAAATGATGGCATAAACATCAAGAGAAAAATAGAAAATATTGTCCAACGGACAAGGCACAAATCTTAAAAATGTTAGGAATATATTTTTTGTATTTTACAAGTTTATCTTCTTCTCAGCAAGATAATAGCCTCAAGTGAAGGAACGACTTCCAGTAGTCGGGTACCAATTCCCAGCAGACTCACGGAACTGTTTGAAAGGGAGGTTATGACTATGAGGAGTATTGACAATAGAAATCTCTGCCTCTGTTCGATCCTTCACGAAAAACTCGCAACACTGGGGTGGTTGAACATAACAAAAGTTGAGGGTCACGTCTCTTTCAACTTGTTGAAGTCCTTTTACGAAGCCATGAATTGCGTGGGACTTCAAGAAGATGGGATCAGCCCTGTCTTGGAAACAACGGTCAGGGGAACAAAGATTTCTATCAACGTCGAAATTATTTCACGACTTATGGAGATCCCAATTGGAGATAGAAAAATTGATCCACACGAACCCCAGATAGTTGCAGAGACTGCGGAGTCCAAAGAACAATTGTTCAATTCCCTCGCCAAAATGCCGTACACCCAATTGACGTACGCCCACCTCCCAAACAATCCCCTTAAACCACCTCTTGCAGGCCCTGGGAAGATCGTATTCGGCAACATCTTGCCGGAAAAGGTGACTAGAGGTGCTATGTCAAGGGCTCAACTTTTTGTGCTATACTGCATAGAGAAGAAAATTGGTCTCCCTACCTCACATCATCATCCAGCAAATGTTGCGGGTGATTCAAAGCCTTCAAGAAAAGAACTCCTCGGCTACGGAGTCTTGATCATGAGGATGCTATACCAGGCAAACGTCATCACTTTTGATGAGTCTTCGAAGTAGATCACTGAGGCGGTTACAACATCCTCTATCTTCAAGACGTTTGTCACAAGTGGAGGGGTGACTGACGAGGAAGTATTCAGCGTGACTTTAGGAGGAAATGGCAAAAGAATTAGAGACAAAAATGGACGCTGTCAACGAAAATGTCGGCGCAAGATTCCTGTTAGGGAGGCACCAAATAACGAGCCAACCCAGAACCCTACGGCAAACCCAACCTCGAATAATGGTCAAACCGATCATCTATTCTCCGAGGAAGATTTCTTTGCCAAACTAAATCAACTTCAACCAAATCAGGATGGACAGCGAGTTCCAGCAAATCCACCTTCCTGGAACATACCAACTCAAGGCAATACTACGTACCAAAGGTTTCCAACTCCTGAGGTACCGTATCGGCCAGTTCCACAAGTTCCTGTGAACCAACAACAACAGAATTGTGAGGCACAAAATTTCGGAAGACAGGATATCCCAATGAGTCCATTGTTTCAAGACTTTTCGACTCAAGCATATCCAAATGTCCAAGAGGTTCCAATAAGGGAATCCCCGTACAATCAAAACAACTACCCTCCACCTATGTGTCAACCATACGGCCAATACTTTCCACCAATGCCTATGACCTACCCTCCACCTATGGGACAGTCGACCTATCAACCATCGATGAGGCAATCGACTAACCCATTCCAGCAGTTAAATTTGATTCTATCTAGTATTTCTCAGATGGAGGAGACTCAAAATGTTTTGTTAGCACG
The DNA here is from genome assembly GCA_035771175.1 of Paratinospora sagittata. Taxonomy (NCBI): domain Eukaryota; kingdom Viridiplantae; phylum Streptophyta; class Magnoliopsida; order Ranunculales; family Menispermaceae; genus Paratinospora; species Paratinospora sagittata. The sequence goes on from CM069610.1 coordinate 21,204,149, forward strand.
TATGCAAAATGTCGAAGAACAGCAAGCAACTTCTCAACTTTCTTCTAGTAGTCTTTCTGTTCCTAGCAGGAGGTCTAAGATGAGCGGTACTAGGCTGGAAAATCAGGAATGATTACTGGCATTGTAAAATTTATTATATATATGAATAAAAATGTTTTGTTTAAGACTATCTTTGGTAGGCCGACTTACAACCTTTCTTTCTTTTGTATCACTAACTTTGGAGTGGTATGGGACACAACAAAATTAGAAGATACCAAATAAAAAGTGGAAGTAAGAAAACCCACGACCTTGTGTGAAAAGAAACATTTGGGGAAAGTTGTATTACTAACATTATCACTAAGTTTACACGGTATGAGACGAGTAAACTTGGACGATACTATTAGTGAACTCCTCTTTAACCGATGTTTTATAGAGACTGTGTTCATACAACTTAACTTGGTTGACACCCTTATTACCAAATTCATGTGGTATGGGACACACAAATTTGGATAATAGTCAAAAAGACTAAGCGAAAGAGTTTGAATACATAAGATTGTGATAGAACGTTAGATCAGTATATTTACTGAGGAAAATCTTAGAATTTTTATTACTCATATGGATTTTCAATGAAATATATATGTATGTTCACAAAAACCAAAACCAAAACATTTGAAATACTTGCAAAGTTTTATACTTATTATCTAGACATTCTAACTTTGTTTTACACCATGGCCAAACATACGAGGCACATAAGATTATTTGATTCCTCAACAAAACCGTTACTCTATAATTCAAAAGATAGGTGGTTTTTATATTGCAGTACTCTCGAACTTGTTGTTGAGAATATCATAACATTATACTTGGCTACAGTTCCTAAATCGCGGTTTTATTTTCTCCTTGCCAGTGAAAAAATGCAAACCAGGAAAAAAGGAAGGCCACGTACTGTTCCTCCAGCAGGGGAGGCACCTCCTGAGATTTAGAACCAGGAACCGCCGCCTCTAACGACAGCGCAAGCCACACCCGACACTGCCACTACATCTGGGCAGGCAGTGTCATCCTAGCCCACATCATTTGCCATGCCTTCGAGTATGGAAGTTTTTTTTGTCAGATTTATCGAGGCGATGAAAGTAACTGTTCAGACGGTCGTTCATGAGACTGCGGTCAATCAGGTTGTCACTTTTCAGGCACTTGTTAAATCTAGGTCAGAGACTCAAACCGACCAGATTACGAAGTACAAGAGGCTACAACCTCTTACTTTTGCTGGCACCATTGATGCGGAGGAGGCGCAAAAATGGCTGGATGAGTCGAAGAAGGCTCTCGATGCAACGAGAGTCGATGAGGCTCGAAAGATTCCACTTGTGTCCTACCAACTTATTGGTGGAGCAAATACATGGTGGATAACAGTGAAGGAGGACCCAAGGGTCAACACCACGGACATGACTTGGCAGCAGTTCGGGTCATTGTTTATTGATGAGTACTTCCCCAGCGCTGTGAAGAGGTAGAAGCGCCAGGAGTTCGCCAAACTATACCAAGGCGGCATGACAGTCAGGGAGTACGCTATCAAGTTTAAAGAATTATCGGTTTACTCTCTCTCCACCATCTGATCGGAGCAAGATAAGACCAAGAAATTCTACAATGGCCTTCGTCCTGACATTGACCAAGCCTTGTCGATCTTGGATCTCAAGATTTATAAGGAGGTCGTTGACAAGGCCATGAGCTTTGAGAAGGAAAAGATTGTGCAGTAGCAGAGACTGAATAGGGGAAAACAGCCTGCAACATTTTCCCAACAGGGCTCGTAGCAGGGCAACAAAAAGAATCTCTATTATAATCAAAACCCTGCCCTCCCAGTCCCTGTTTAGAAGAATGAAGCCACGGCACCTGCGGCTGAACCGTTTAACCCTGGCCATCAGGGTTTTCGCAATCATGGCCGAGGAGGCCGTAATGGCAGGGGTGGCTGTCGAAACGGCAATGGCAAAGGCGGTGGTCAGCACCACAATTAGCATGGCCAACAGAACCATCAGCAGCTAAGGCTGACATGTTTCAACTGCGGCCAACAGGGCCATGTAAGAAATGTCTGTCTGCACCTTCAACAACCTGTTCCCGTTGTTCCAGTCCAACAAGCCCCACCTGCTGCTAATGCCCAACCCAGGCAGAACAGGCAAAACCAGGGGCAACAGAACCAGGGCAGAGCATTTGCTATCGCTCAACAACCTCTCCCAGACAACAATATAGTCAAAGGTACATTTCTCTTGTTCAATTCAGGTGCTACGCATTCTTTTATATCATCTTTATTGGTAAGACATTTAGGGTTGCATCCTGAACCCACAGACATCACAATCCATGTCACATCACCTTTAGGATCTGGTACTGACGTGAATTTGCAGTGTTCTTGATGTGAGCTTCGAATGTCAAAACATATAATATATGCAGATCTCTTTGTGATGGACATTGAAGACTTCGACATCATCCTCGGCATGGACTGGCTCGCACCACTGAACGCAAAAATCGATTGTATGAAAAAGCAAGTTCAGTTAACCTTGCCCACGGGGGAGTTTGTCAAGATTCAGGGAACGAGGAAATGGATACACAACTCGACTGTTGCACTTCTCAAGGCACAGCTTTGAGCTCTATCCCTTGGTGATGAAAATGAATCACCAGCACTGTACCCTCTCAAAGTACACGAAGTCCCGGTAATATCTGAATTCCCAACATTTTTTTTAAATGACCTTCCTGATCTACCTCCGGTTAGGGAATTCGATTTTGAGATCAATCTCATACCTGGGACCGGGCCTATCTCAATTCCACCATACAAAATGTCCAATGTCTAGGTGGTCGAATTGGACAAACAACTGAAGGAATTGGAGAATAATGGCTTCATCAGGAAAAGTTCATCACCTTGGGGCACTCCAGTTCTGTTTGTTCGCAAAAAGGATGGTTCGTTACGACTTTGTATCGACTATCGCAAGTTGAATAACGTCACCATTAAGAACAGATACCCGTTTCCCAGGATCAATGACTTGTTCGGCCAACTTAGAGATGCCAAATACTTCTCTAAGATTGATTTACAATCCGGTTATCATCAACTCCAGATCCGAGAGTCTGACATTACCATGACGGCATTCAAAACTCAGTACGACCACTATGAGTTCTTGGTCATGTCGTTCTGTCTAACAAATACACCTACTGCGTTCATGGATTTGATGAACCGCATCTTTAGGTTATACTTAGACCAATTTGTGGTGGTCTTTGTGGACGATGTCTTGATATATTCCTCAACCGAGGAAGACCATAAGATACATCTGAGGATTGTCCTCCAGACCTTGAGAAGCCACCAGTTGTATGCAAAGTTGAGTAAGTGCGAATTTTGGGCGAAGCGAGTTCAATTCCTAGGCCACGTGGTTTCAGGAAATGGCATTGAAGTGGATCCTTCTAAAGTTGAAGAGGTTTTAAACTGGAAACAGCCTACCATTGTTACTCAGATTAGGAGTTTTCTTAGTTTGGCTGGCTATTACAGACGCTTCATTAAGGACTTCTCAAAGATTGCTGAACCTATGACAAAGCTCACTCAGAAAGACGTGTGATTCATCTGGAATCTCGCCTGTGAAACATCATTTCAGGAATTAAAGAAACGCCTCACGACAGCACCAGTACTAATCACTCCAAGAAATGCACTTGGATTTTTACTATACACCAACACCTTTCTCCAAGGCTTAGGTGCCATACTAATGCAAGAAGGCCAAGTTGTTGCATATGCTTCGAGGCAACTAAAGATTCATGAGGGTAATTACCCAATGCATGAGTTGGAACTTGCAACTGTCGTATTCGCACTGAAGTTATGGCGTCATTACCTATACGGTGAACGGTTTGAGGTCTTCTCGGATCACAAAAGTCTTAAGTACATCTACACCCAGAGAGACCTAAACCTCCGCCAAAGATGATGGTTGGAGTTCTTGAAAGATTATGACTTTCAACTCCAGTACCGTCCCAGTAAGGCCAATGTTGTGGCTGATGCCCTGAGTAGAAAATCTTATGTTGCTTGCACTCTTAAGTTCGAGATGGGGAAGTTGGCTACAGAGATGGAGAATTTTAACATACAACTGATCGAGGAGGGAGCAAGATCACGACTCTCTCAATTACCAGCCAACTCTGAGATGGTTCGAAAGATTTTAGCAGTTCAAGCCAACGACCCTATGTTAATGGAGAAACGAGAACTTCTACTCAGCAGACAAGACCTTCCTCACTGGTCGGTCTCTGAAGACGGGGTCGTTTTCTTTAAAAAAACGTCTTTGTCTACTGAACGATCTTGAGGTTCGGAAAGAAGTGCTCACCGAGATGCACTGTTCGAGGTTCGCTATGCATCCTGGGGGTAACAAGATGTACAAGGATGTCAAGCGACAATTCTGGTTTTCTAGAATGAAGAAGGCAATTGCACTCTTCGTTGCTCGATGTCTCGTTTACCTGCAAGTCAAGGTAGATCGAAGACTTCCCTCTGGACTTCTCCAGCCTTTACCTATTGGAGAATGGAAGTGGGAGAACATCACAATGGATTTTGTTACGACCTTGCCTCGAGATAATAAAGGGAAAGATGTTATATGGGTTATCATTGATAGACTTACAAAGTCTACACACTTTTTGCCAATAAAGTTCACGGATAACCCCGCCAAGCTTGCCGAACTGTATGAAAGAGAGATCGTACGCCGCCATGGCATACAACTCACGATCGTCTCTGATCAAGACTCTCGATTCACATTAAAGTTTTGGCAAAGCTTTCAGAGTAGAATGGGCTCTAGGATCACCATGAGCATAGCCTTTCACCCTCAGATTGATGGGCAGTCAGAGCGTCTTATCCAAATTTTGGAGGACATGTTACGGTGCTGCATTTTCTACTTTCATGACAGATGAGCAAAGCACTTACATTTAGCTGAGTTTGCATACAACAACCGTTACCAAACTAGTATCGGCATGGCACCATACGAGGCCTCTATGGTCGCCCTTACAGATCTCCGGTATGCTGGTTAGATATGGCAGATCGACCGCAGTTAGGGCCTGAACTAGTTCAAGAGACTTCTGAGAAGATCACACTAGTCAAGGAACGACTTCGTGTTCCACAAAGTCGACAGTAGAGTTATGCTGACGAGCGAAGGCAGCCTCTAGAATTTGATAAGGGGGACTTGACTTTTATAAAACTTCAGCCTACAAGAGGTGTCAAACGCTTTGGGATCAAAGGAAAGATCTCCCCACGGTATATCGGTCCATTTTAGATCATTGAACATATTGGCAAACTTGCTTATCGTCTGTCCCTTCCATTGTCCATGTCTAAGGTTCATGACGTTTCACGTATCCATGCTTCGAAATTTTCATCCTGATCCTTCGCATATCATCCTTTTGGTTGAGGTTCGGGTTGAGGAAGGAAATAGGTATCAGGAGAGAGCGATATAAAATTCTGGATAGAAAAACTCAAGAACTAAGGCGACATAGCATACCACTTGTGAAGGTGCTCTGGGATTACCACAGAGTGGAGGAAGGAACATGGGAACTAGAAGCAACAATTAAACAGAAATACCCTGAATTGTTTTCTAGTAATAATTGATGATGTGATACATTGTACTATTTCACTTATCAATAAAATGATGGAACTTTGTTTACAAATATCTTAATACATCGTTTCACTTAAATAACTATGCAGATGTCTGAAAATAATACCGATGGCTTTTTCGTAAAAATTTTACCTGAAACAATCTCGTGCCCTCATATTGGCAGGATCTTCTACCAAAATTGACAGGCGACCGGATTCGAGCAACAGCACGAAAAAGCATTCCACCGCTCAACCTACCTTCCCTTAAACGATGCAACCAGCAGAGCCCTACACCACCATCCGTTAAGCAAAGGTCAAAACTTTCTGAGGACGAATCCGACTCCATTTGCTCTCCATGGTTTCATGATGGTGAGGATTCCACCGGCCACAGTGCTATTCAGGGACCTTACAGGCACTACCCTGAGCTAGCAAACGATGACGACGGCGGTGAATCTCACGCTGATAGCAATCATGACTATTTGGACTGATTTCTAGGGCAAAATCCTTTTAAGGGGGGTAGAGTGTAATACCCTAGGTTTGTACAAAAAAAAAAATTGAACTTCGGGCACCCTTTTTTTTCCCTATTTAAGGAACCCCCCCTCCTCATTTCTCACACCAAAATCACTTCTTCCTGTGATTTTTCTTCTCTCTCTCTTACTCATTTTGAGTTTTTGTCTTCTCTTTTGAGACTCTCTTTTCGATCCTCTCTTCGCGGTGCAACGCGGTTCTGCTCGGGGGAAGGCGCCAGTTCTCGAAGGAGTTTTTATCTAAAGGTGGGGAACGAAATATAGGTTTACGTGTCTTATAACTTTTATTAAAGTTTACATTCATTTATCATTATGTGTACTATTTATTTACACTGCATTATTGGGTATAATGTTTATATTTGTCATACTTATGCTTGTATATTTGGAGTTCATGTATTACACTGTTGCTATGTCGAATTAGTGGTAAATCTGGCTCAACCATACTCAGTCTTGTCCTCAGTAACTTTAAATAGTGAACGAGAGGAAGTGTGCTGCTCTACACGATTGGTATTTAAGTAAACCTCGTGTCTCACCTCTCAACTGGATATTGATCTGGTTGGTCTTATTTGAAAGCTATCAACTTATACAAGTAATGTTGAATGTCCTAACCTTGCACGTGGTGATACCGATCCTGATGAGGATCACCAAACGTTGTCAAATCTTGTCTAATGTTAAGTAAAGACCGGACCAGTTCATGCATTGGCATCATACATAAGCACCACCTAGGGACGTATGTGGTTTATGATTCATAGAATAGTTAGAAGCAATGCTTACTATTCATTATATTTTTCTGGAGAGGGACGTACAATGAGAACCTAGCTACTCCTGGGATGGGACATCTGTACGTAAATCCAGAGCGTCGTTCCTGAGGAGAGACGTACAATGAGAACCCGGCTACTCCTGGAGAGGGACATTTGTACTTGAACTCAGGCGACGTACAATCACCAAACCAATACGAGACAGTGTCATGCATACATACATGTTGGATTGATTATGGCGCTCTGATGTGTATTTATGATATTTGATTATGAAGTTTGCTTTATTAATTGTTATATTCATGAACTATTTTACCCACTGAGCGTGTAGCTCAACCCGTTGTTATCCAATTTTTCACAGGAGATTAGGGTGGACTGGGTGCAGGTTTTTGGGCCCACATTTTTGTACCCTTTATATTATTCATTGGGGAGTTTGGGAGGACGTTCCCTTAACTATTTCATGTAGAAATATATTTTGAAATTAATGAAATTAGACTTGTACTTAATCGTCTTTTCGCGCACTCAGTTATTGTTATAATGCATTCGCGCCCCGTCCGTGAGTGTCCTGCCTGTTTAGGCGCGTCCGGGCGGGGTGTGACATGTAAATCAACATGTGTGACTTAAAAATATGGAAGATGCCTAAACTGATTAAGGCCTAAGTTGCTAAGAAACTAAGCATATGGTTAAAAAATGTGAATTTATGTGATCCGATGAACCATAGCCTTTGGTACCCATACTCCTTTAGATTTTGTAGTTCTAGCATCTAAGAGTAATTTTTTAGGTACCCATGTCATTTTATTATATTTATCCTTAGAAGGATTTCTAGTGTTCCTATGGCATATTTTGGTCTTAAAATATCTAACTTTAGGTTTGCCTAATTGACTTGCTAATGTAGAGGTTTTTTCTTTCTCTATTCTCAATTGAAGCTCTAAGTCCTTTTTCTCATTAGTAACATTAGCTACTAATTGAGTCAACTCTTCTAATTTTTCTTGAAGAATGATATTTTCATTTTCTATGTCATCTTTTTCTTCAAGAATGCTCTCATTATTTTTAAGAACATTTCATAATCAATTTGGAGAGTTTCCAACTCATCCAAAGCATTGGTAATTATGTTCTTAAGTTGCTCATTCTTTTGGATGAGTGTGTCAAAATCATTTTGAAGCTTTTCATGAGCTATGGACAAATTATCAAAAGAAATATTCATGACATTAGTAGAACAATCATCAATATTACAACTAAAGCATAAATGTTCTACATTCTCCTTGTCTTCACATGAAGAAGTGGAGGCACATGAAGTATCATAAAGTTCTTTTAATCTAAACCAAATATCTTTAGATGAAGCACAAAAAGAGACTCTATCAATATCATATTGGGAAAGGCATCTAAGTAATGCATTTCTAGCTAGAGTGTCAAGTCTAACTAACTATTTTTCTTTCTTATCCCATTTCCTATTTGGTTTGGGGACTTCAACCCCATTTATAATTCTAATAGGCACATAAGGTCCATTTACAACTATATTCCACCTATCATGTGATTGGGCCTGAAGAGATGCACTCATTCTACTCCTCCAATATATGAAATTTTGTTCATTAAGCATAGGTGGAGTCAATAGGCTACCCCCAAAGTCAAATTCTATGGTAATGGCCATTTTGATTTTTGGCTCAAGGAAGTTAAGCCTTAAATCATGAGGAACCGCTCTAATACCAATTGTTGGCCCTGTATTAACGTCCAAAAGGGGGGTGAATTGGACTTGGCAGATATTTCGCTTTACCTTTTAGTTAATTTAATTAATCAATTAAAGTGCGCAGAAGGTAATAAGCAAAGCAGTAAAGTGCAGGAAATAAAATGTGCACAGCGATTTAGAGTGGTTCAATTTCCCTTGAACCTAAGTCCATTTCCCAATCACCCACGATCAGGATATTTCAATACACTATTGGCTAGTCAACTTACAGGCGTGACTAGAAGCCGTTTACACTAACAAACATAAGGGCATGGTTAGACAGCCACAAACACTAACTTACACAATGGCTAGGTTAGAAAGCCACACACTAACCTATACAAGCGCTTGGTTAGAAGGCCACACTCTAGCCTACACAAGGGCTTGGCTAGAAAGCCACACTGTAACCAACTTACAGCCATACAATATATGGTATAGTCCTGAGTTGACAAACACGTCAACAATACATCAAGATAACAAATGATAGAGATGTGTTTTACAACACACTCAACAATGTAAAGCTTACAATCTTGATTGAGTTAACACTATTATTCTAACCACTATAATTTTAAATGATGCAAAGTGTTGAAATAGTTTTTCTCAAATATGCAATCGATTCAAATACATATGATGCAAAATCAAGAATCGAATATGCACATGTATCTAGATATTAATTCTAACAATGACAAGTTTAAAGCACGAGAATTAATATACTATGATGATAAAACCTTGATGAGTCTAAATGAATATGTGATTAATATCAAGAATCAAACAAATCAAGTATTGATCTATAACTTCAATTCGATATAATATAACATTAACACGTGAATCAATACCACAAACTATATATGTTACCACTAAACAAGATATTAGGATATGAAGATGATAATATAAGCACAAAACTTATTTGCATAAACCAGAATCACAAGAATCTAGATATAGAAATGTATACCCCACTAGGTAAGGTTGAACTTTCGAGATTCTTCGAGTGTGATGTTGCATAAAAGATACCACAATCAACAACGATTAAGACTCAATAGAAGATGTAGATAACACTCAAAATGTCTTGAATACTCGCATAAGAGAAACTCCTAGGTTACTCAAAGTTTTGAAAGATTTGGAGAAGATTGGTTGAACTTTATCTCTTGCCGAGGAGCTTCTGGTTCTCTGCTCCTCCCTCCCACATGTTAGAGGGTCGTGCTGGGGACTGGTGGATCTCTATGCTGAATAGAGAGGAAGTAATTACGATTTGAGATACCTTCAGGCAGCTGTTCTTTAAGGCTTATGTGCTTGAGACAGAGAGATTTAGGAAGCAGCTTGAGTTCCTGAATCTCAAGCAGGGCAGTATAACAATGCGAGAGTATGAACTTCAATTTACAAACCTTTCAGCATATGTTCTTAGCCTGATGAAGACTACTGCAGAGAGGATTATGTGGTTCACCCTAAGGTGGAGGCAAGCTATCAGGCATCAGTGAGGAAGGCTTATCAGTATGAGTTGGCTGAGGAGGTAGATGGTTTTTTTGCTTTACCTGTGCCACAGCGAGTACAGGCGGAGTCTAGTTGGAAGTCCCAAGTTGCATGGAAGAAGGGCAGGTGGGGAAAGAAGAAAAAATTCTTCAAAGAAGCACAGTCTGAGAGTGCTTAGAGTGAGGTGTCACTAATTCAAACCGTAGCGATGACCTCACCGACAGTAGCATCTTTGCCCCAGTGGCCCCACTGACACAGAGTTCGCCTAGACCGTCGTTTCGACTATCATCAAGTAGAGGCAATGGTAGAAGAGGCCTAGTAGCCATTTCTAAGATGGGATCCACAACACCCAGAGCTCCTTTCGTTTGCTACCAGTGTGGGCAGGCAGGGCACAAGAGATATGAGTGCCTGAATCCTTTGATTTCACCTTCAGAGGCAGTACCTCAGTCTAGTGGTAAAGAGATTGCCAAGGCAGCCACTGAGCTAGATCCAGGAACATTGAGGACCTTAATGGAAGGTAAATTATTTATTTGTGGTGTTTCGCTTCATGTATTGTTTGATGTTGGATCTGCATTGTCATTCATACTGGGCGCATGGTAAATAGTTTGCATATTTCCCCTGTTAGAGCTAGTACATGGTTGGTAATGAGTACTGTAGCTGGTGAGAGGATGTACCCGAATTTGGTCTGTAGTTATTGTGTAGTGAGGATCACTGATTTTGAGATGCCTGTGGACCTTAGGGTTCTAGGTTTTTAGAGTTTGATGTTATCCTTGGGATGGACTGGCTCGCAACATACCACACAATCATTGACTATTTTGCAAAGTGAATCATTTTCCAGATCCCTAGACACCTAGTGTTTGCATTGCAGGGAAGAACATCGAGCCAAGCAATCACTAGGGGTAGATTAGTGACTGATGAAGATAGAGAACTTTTGGCTGAAATAGTACCAGATGAGGAGGAGATCAGCAGGGTGAGACTAGAAGACATCCCCATTGTTAGGGACTTTCTAGATGTGTTCCCTACAGATCTTCCTGGCTTGTCGCCGAAGATAGAGATCGACTTCATTATTGAGCTAGTTCCTGGCACAAAGCCTATCTCTATGGCACCATATAGAATGACACCTGCTGAGCTGAAAGAGTTGCAGAAACAGCTTGAGGAGCTGCTGACAAAGGGCTTTATATGCCCAAGTGTGTCACCTTGGGGAGTTCCAGTGCTTTTAGTGAAAAAGAAAGATAGGAGCTTGCAGTTGTGCATCGACTATCGCCAATTGAATAGGTTGATCTCAAGAACAAATATTCTTTTCCAAGGATTGACGATTTGTTTGATCAACCGAGGGGAGTAAAATTCTTTCCAAAGATTGATTTGCGCTCAGGCTACCATCAGTTGAGGATCAGGGATGAGGACGTGCTAACATTGCATTAAGGACCAGTTACGAACACTATGAGTTTCTTGTGATGTCGTTTGGTGTGACTAATGTCCCGACGATGTTCATGGATCTGATGAAAAGGGTCTTTAGGAAGTATTTGGATAAGTTTATCATCATCTTCATAGATGACATCCTGGTGTATTCCAAGACACTTGCAGAACATAAGGATCATCTCAGAGTAGCCTTGTAGACTCTGAGGGAGCACAAGTTGTATGCCAAACTGAGTAAATGCGAGTTTTGGATCACCAAGGTGAAGTTATTAGATCATGTGATGAGTTCAGAGGGTATTTCAATTGATCCGTCTAAGGTTGAATCCATTGTCAGTTGACCTAGACCTACCACAGTAACCGAGATCAGGAGTTTTACGGGTTTAGCAGGTTATTACCGGAGGTTTGTGTAGGGCTTCTCCAAGTTGGTTTGAGCTCTTACTAGGCTTACTCAAAAATATTGTTGCCCTAAGTGGTTCATCACTTAGCATGCTCTATAAAGGTTTCACTCCATAACGGTTTTGATGCTAACAACCAATAAACAATGTATTATGTGGTGTTAACGTTTCAACAAAGGTTATATCTCAAGTGCTTCAAGAAAGCAAGAAGATCAAATTAATCAAGGGCTTCACAACCACATCATATGTTCAACGATCACAACGTTCAACTCAAGAGCGAAGATATCATTGAAGATCTCACAAAGAAGAGTTGATTCTGAATATCTTGAGAATGACACACAAAGAATGTAAGGTATCTTTCTCTATTCATTATTGCTCAAATGTTTTCCAAAAAGCACACACAAATCAATTACACACATCTTTCGAAACTGCATATATTTCTTGCATGTCTTAGTCGAATCGATTTTCTATCATTTTGTATGTTTGATTTAATCCGCAGTTACCGTGATGTTTATCAAGTTTATTTGAGTTTTAATCAAAAGATCAAAAACTATCTTTAAGAATCTTTCAAGACGCTAATGTTTTAACAACTCTCTCCTAGACTTGATGAGTCAGGTTGCTGATAACACATTAGGTCGCTGATGTCATTCAAGGTTGAATTGAACTTATTTATCAGGACGCTTACTTATAAGTAGAGGCCTCGCTTAAAATCAACCTTTGAAGTTGTCAGGACGCTAACCTAGTTTCAGCTTGTTGAAAGTTCTCTAAGTTCTTCAAAGATTTTATCTTTGAGGACATTGATAGTTATAAGTTGAAAAAACCATTAGGACGCTGCCTGAATAGGAGCACCCTCATCTTAAAGAACCAACTTGATAACTTTTAGGATGTTGATTGTCTTTCAGCCTACTTAGTATTGTTTTCAATGTTTTAAATGTTAGGACGCTTACTCTTAAGTAATGCCCTCGTGTATTCAAGTGTTTTTAAAAACAAAGAAGGACGCTAACCATTAATTAGTGCCCTCATGACTTAGTCGCTTCTATCGCAAAGTAAGTTAGGACGCTTACAATTAAGTAGCGCCCACACTTCACAGTTCAGCAGGGCGTTTATGCTTCATGAACACCCTCAAGGAACAAAACAAAAAAGTTGATATTATGCGTCAGGACACTGATTAGGAAATCCAGGCGCTAATTCAACAACTGTCACAGTTCTGACACAAACACTCTTTCAAATCATTTTTCATAACGGATCTTTGCACAAAATCTTTTTCAGACTTATCAGAGATTTTCTCTGATGCATGAATCAAGCCTTCTTAAACATTCCTTATTCATGATAACTGAAAAGAACCAGAATGTTCATAAAACGTGTAGTTGTCATTTTTGTGATACATTCTTGTTGTTGTGAGTAGACGTTCATTTGAATTTCAAATTCAAACACCCAACAACTATTTCGTACTAAGTCTATAAATACTAACGCTTTGTATCAAACAAACCGCCGATAATTTTATTGAGCCAAAAACTTTTGAATGTTAGTCATTTTTCAATCTCATTATCAAAAAGTTTTTAACTGTTCTAGTTTCTCAAAGTATATTTATACTTTACTTATTCAAAAGGTTTTCATACTTAGCTTAAAATATATTCTTTCTTTGAAAATCTATTTGAATTATATAGAACTGTGTTATACTCAAATTCTCAGCTCAGATTTATCTTTAACATCAATCTTGATGAAGAAAGAATTTGAGAAATAGTTCAGAAGATACAGTTATACCTAATTTCATATCTTAGAACTGTATCTGACTATAGCAGTAGTTATACTAACTACTGAATACTAAACCAGAAGTTTTCAAGCTTATCAAAACATCTCGTATGTTTTATCTATTTGGAAAACTTTCTGAGTTTATATATTTACACTTGTCCTATGATTTCAACTTCAATGTTTGATCGGATTAAAGAGTTTTTGAAGAAGCATTTCAAATGTTTTACAAAACACATCACACAAGCTTTTCGAAACTGCACTTGAGCTATACCAATCATTGAAAGGTAAAAGGACTGTAAGTGTATTTCTCCTAGCAATACGTATTCAAGTTTATATCTTTGTAATGCTATGTATTTGAGCTGAATTGTAAAAGTGTTTCTACTCAATTAAAACCAACATTATTCTGTAATAGTATGCTGGTGTGTTTCAAGAATGAAACAACCAGGTCAAGTGAATGTGATTCACTTAATGATTCAAAGGTTGGAATTATGTCAAGGTTCATCCTCACTTGTAAGTAGGATAAATGTGCTTCCTCATCCCGTAAAAGGATCACAATTCTTCCTTATCTCGTAAAAAGATCACAGTTCTTCCTTATCCCGTAAAAGGAACATGGATTTTTCCTCGGCCTGAAAAAAGGAAATACGGTTGTTCCTTATCTCATAAAAGGATCACGGTTCTTCCTTATTCCGTAAAAGGAACATGAGTTTTTCCTCAGCCGAAAAAAAGGAAATGCGGTTCATCCTTAGCCCGCAAAAGGATAGGTTTGCCTTGAACCTGTTGATCATTTAATATTTTTGTCGCAAGTATACGATTGTCAAGTTGTAAAAATCCCAAGGTGAGTTGGGTATCGTCCACAGGGATAGTTAATTTAACTATTAAAAAAATACCCAAAACTACTATAATCTTGTTTTTATCTAGGAAATCAAACTTTGATGAATTAATTGTTGAAAGAGTAATTTGAACTAAATCAAACAAACTTAATCAAAATCTAATATAAATTGGATAAAAAATTAATGGATAGATAGTTCTAGGGCAATGATTTCACTATATTTATCAATCATGAATTGCTAAAACATATGCATCACTAATTAATTCATTAATTTATAAGTCGAGAATCCCAATTCATCCAATTCCCTCTCCCGGGTGATAAATTGAATTTATAATCCTAAAATATTAGTTTCTCTCTCCCGATTCATAAAACCAACACAATAGAAAATTCTTTAAGATCTATGACTCTTTTTAGAAACTTCAAAGGAATTTATGGGTTTCCCAACTCAACATAAATTTCCTAGTGTAATGCCCTGTACCCCAGGCTGACATCATCTTGACACGTAAGATACTAAAATATATGTATTTATACGTGTATGACTCGTAGAAACCCCACATATTTTGTTGGTTCGGAATTTCCTAGGCTTTGAAGCCAAATGGACCCGATTCGGTAACGTTCCAGTTGTTCGTACCTTAGGAATTGAAAAGGCAAAATTGACTATGACCTTGAGATATGTGCCCCAGATAGCGACGTGAACCTCACGGTTGCTTCCAGAAAGTGTTTTACATAAAAAATTCATATAAGGTATGTCTTGCTTTAATTTCAAAATGGCCGAGTGCGGAACATCAAAAAAAATTAAATATACATATATATGGAGAAGAAATTTCTATCACGGATTACATCAATGGCTTGATCTCCTAGATCTGTGGTCTGATTAAGCTGAAATTTTGGTAAATTATTCTTCTCTGATAAATCTTCATTATGACGGTGCAGATCTTGATCGGAGTTGTCTACTGTGAGGTATAAGATTCCAACTGCTCAAATTTGCAGATTTTCTTGTCCAGTTTTGATCAAAGGGTTGGATCTCGCATTCCCACCGTTATTGAGCTGCAATTTTACCATAATGTTAGTAACTGACTCATAAAAATTTTAGCGGTTAAGATGTTAAATTGGTGAGTCGTTTGCAAGAAATTGATTATCTAAGTGCAAGTAATTGCAACAAGGAAACTATTTTTTATTTAAGTGTGGGCCCAACTTGTATTTGGCTTTTATAAAACCACTTGCATGACTCATTTGCTCATTTTAGGGTTTGAAAAGAGGGAAAAGAGGTAGAGAAGAGGAGAGAAGAAGAAAGCTAGGGTTTAGTGTGCTCTTGCTTGATTTTCTCCTAAGGTATGCATGATTCACCTTCTTTCTTCCTAAAATCTCTTTGGTTTATGCATATGAGCTCCATTTTGATCTATGGAATGCCATGAGCCACGATTTGGAAGTGTTCCAGACCTAGGGTTTGCTTGCATGAGCTTTTTTGAGCTTGTTAATGGTATAAATGACTTTCCTAGACCTACATCTACATCCATAGAGTGTTTTCCACAACTCAAATCTCGTATTTGAAGGGGTGGTGGAAGAATACTTTTATGAGTTGGACCTTACATGTTAGATATGTGAGTTTAGGTGTTGGTTGGAACCCATTATTGGTAAAGCCCCCAATTTCTAACAAGAAATTGGCTAAGGCCATGATTTGGGAATTTACCTAAATTTGGCGCTTTTGGCCTAGACTAAGTCAATTAATTAAATTGACATGAGATTTGTCTAAATAACCCAATTTGTGTTAGAATGCACTGTATTAGTGAAGGTTGGATCATGGGATCAACCTTAGGCATTCTCTTGGGTTGCATGAGACCTAATTAGGTGTTTAATGGCTTGATTGAGCTTTATGGTTAGCTCATTAGTAAAGCCATGTTGGAATCTAATGTTGGCTAGTAAATTAGGGCTTAATCTTGGTTATTATCATGTAATTGGACTGGTTTTGATGAATGAATGAACCTATGATTGTGCAAAATTTGTTGTTGATTCAATTGTCCCCAATTGCGCCAATTGAACGTTGAAGTGCTTAATTTGGTTGGATCTGGGATTAGTGAGTGTTTCTTTACATTTGGTTTCTATATGTGGCATTGTAGTGTAAAAATGATTTGAAGGATTAACTAGTGTATTATGCATGTTTTTTAAGGATTCATGAAAATGGATTTGAGCATAGTCCAGTTGGGTTAGCAATTGGGTGGATCTCTTAGTATGGAATTCTAGGGAATTCCATTGGGCTAGATGGCAATCCCTAGTTGTGGACCTTGCAGAGGGTTTTATGGCTTGTGTAGATAGGATCGCCTAAGCATGGTACTTGTCTTGGTGGGCTACACAACCCCAGGAATCCTAATAGAATACGAGTAGGGAAGTTCAATCGGGCGCTAGATGTCGCGTACTCAGGCCCTTGTATTGCTCCTTACTCAGGAGGGGTCTAGGATTGCATATGACATGTTTGGAAAATGAAATGCATTGTCTTGAATATTGATATGATGCATTATGTTTAGCATGTATATGATCGTGTATATCACCATGTTATTTAAATAGCTTTGATGAACTTTCACCATGTTTTATCTAAATTTATGTATATTTCCATTTGTAGAAAACATTCACTGAGCCTGTTGTAGCTCACTCCTCATTCTTATCATTTCAGGTTCAAATAGGAAGGGGAAAGGGAAGGCCTAGCTGCGTAGAGCTTCCCGAGTTTTGGTGATGTAGGTGTTTAGTACATTCTTGTATTTTGGTATTATGTACTTAATAACAACTAATGTATATACTTAACACATAGATGGGATGTATTTATGGTTAGGTATGGTTTTGTATATTTTGGACTTTAAGGAATTTTATTTTTAGCATTATGGAAGATGTAATATTAATGTTATTTGATTATGTCTATGTTTGGATATTAGATGTGTGGGATTATGTGTTTATTAAGTTGTTTAGATGAGGCTGACGGGACGTCGGGTGTATTGAGGGAGGATATACCCGGGGTTGGGTTCTGTGCCGGACATGACATCACTGGTCTTGAGTCGTGACAAAATTGGTATCAGAAAGAGTGTTTAGGTTTAAAAAAAATAAAAGATTTATTATGATATTATGTTTGCTTTAATGGGTAGTTATCTTAGAGATAACAACTCCCATGGATTGTGATCCTGATCGAGCTTTCCCTTATTTGTGAATTTCATATTTACAAGTGAGGGAATACAGGATCGACCATGGACCCAGATGAGAGGTTTAAGCAGATTGAGGCCTTACTCGTTGCTCATCAGGCTGCTCAAACCTAGATATTGACATTACTTGCCCAAGTGCAGGGCAATAGACCGCCACAACAGGGTGTTCCAGTTGAGGGGGCATAGTAGTGTCGGTATGGCTGTGGGAGACAGGGCTGGACCAGCTGCGATTCATGCTGAGGCTGCGAGGATTGGAGAGCAGAGGACTGAGGTAGAGAGGTATGAGAGGGTCATGAAGGCCTTCAGGATTAGAGGCCCGACTGAGTTTGCTGGAGGCCTCAATATTGAGACTGCTGAGATATGGCTCAGGAGGATGGAAACCATCTTTAGTGATATGCATGCTTCAAAGGCCGATAGGGTGAGATTGGCTAGATTCAAGCTTGTTGATAAGGTTGATGATTAGTGGAGAAGACTGGATCGCATGGCTGACGAGATCCAAACTTGGACCGGGTTCAAGAAGTTGTTTTATGAGGAGTTCTACCCGTGGTCCTAGAAAGTCCAGAGACGGATCGAGTTCATGCACTTGACCCAAGGCAGTAGGTCAGTGAGGAAGTATGAGCAAGAGTTTAACCGGTTGGCACTCTTTGCTCCAAAGATGGTGTCAAGTGATTATCTACGTATGCGGAGGATATGGGACGAATTTTGTGACCTTATTCGTTAAGGTTTGGCACTCGCTGGCGTGCAGACTTACGCTAAGGAGATGATACAGGCCATTGATTATGAGACTGCAGAGGTTAACTCTAGGATGAGGACACCAGTAGCAGTCCAGGCACCTACAGCTCATTCAGTTCAGGCACAACCATCAGGGTCAGAGGTTTAGTATTATGGTAAGAAGAATCGGAAGAACTAGAGGCTGAGGTATGGTGGCAGCAGGTATGAGGCATCAGTAGCCTCCGCTCTAGTGACAATTGCACCACTAGTTGTAGGCCAAAGTGTTTAGATTTCAGGCCGACCCTAGTAGCAGAGTTCTATGAGGTATGGTGGACAGCAGACAACCAGGACAGAGTCACAAGCTGTATCTTTGGCACCCAGAGAGTCGAGACCATTAGTTTGTTTTGGTTGCGGAGCTCGAGGGCACAAGAAAAATCAATGTCCTTCGAGGGCGTTTGTTGCTCAGTTTAGTCCTATGTCAATAGCTACTAGAGAACACGCTAAAGCAGTGACACAAACAGATCCAGAGGCTAGCAAACAGTTGATTGAAGGTACGATCAACATTTGTGATACCATGATGTATGTTTTGATTGATGTTAGCTCTACTCTGTCATTTATTTCTGGTAGTGTGGTAGATAGATTGAGATTATCTCTTGTTAGGACTAGTACTCCTTTGATCTTGAGTACAGCGGCCGGGGAGAAGATTTACCTTAACATGATATGTGTATGATGCATAGTTAGATTCGATGACCATGACATGACTTTTGACCTTAGAGTCTTAGAATTCCTCGATTTTGCTGCCATATTGGCTAAATTCACGCTTATCTTGATTGCTTCGGCATGAGGGTTGTCTTTCATATACCCGGACAACCAGTCTTTGTTTATCGAGGCAAGACTTCATCTAGACAACCTACCCAGGGTAGATTAGCCACCGATAATGAGATTACTATGATGGCCAGTGGATGATGTGGGACAGGGCGTTCAGCTAGCAGACATCCCTATGGTCTGTGAGTACCTAGAGGTTTTTCTTGATGAGTTACCTGGCTTACCACCTAAGCGGGAGGTAAACTTTATCATTGAGCTTATGCCCGGGATGAGACCCATTTCCATTCTACCGTATCGAATGGCACCGAAAGAGTTGAATGAACTCAGAGCCCAGCTACATGAGCTGATGGGCAAAGGTTTCATTTCCCCTAGTATGTCACCTTGGGGAGCACCTGTGTTGATTGTCAAAAAGAAGGACGGAAGTCTCAGATTGTGCATAGACTACCGTCAGCTAAACAAGGTGACTGTGAAAAACAAGTATCCTTTTCCACATATTGATGACTTGTTTGACCAACTGATTGGAACCAAGTTCTTTTCGATGGTTGACTTGAGGTCTGAGTACAGTTGGTTGAGGATTAGGGATAAGGTTATACCGAAGACTGCTTTTCGGACAAGATATGGACATTATGAGTTCTTAGTGATGCCCTTCGTTTTAACTAATGCAGAAGGTATTCAGGTCGTATCTCGACCAGTTTATTATAGTCTTCAATGATGATATCCTAATATACTCTAAGACTAAGGATGATCATGAGCGTCATCTCAAAGTTACATTGCAAACATTGTTGGAGCATAAGCTGTATGCCAAGCTTAGCAAGTGTGATGTTTGGATGACCGAAGTAAAATTCTTGGGTCATGTCATTAGTTCATAAGGTATCTCAGTTGATTCTGCTAAGGTTGAGGCAATCATTGGTTGGCCAAGACCTACCACAGTGACAGAGATTCGTAGTTTTCTGGGTTTAGCTGGCTATTACAGGAAGTTCGTAAAGGATTTTTCCACGATAGCCTCACTGTTGACTAAGCGGACTAAGAAGAATATGGCCTTCACTTGGACGGATGCTTGTGAGAAAACTTTTAGTGAGTTGAAAAAGAAACTAACTATAGCTCCAGTGTTGATTCTTCCAAAGCCTAGGAAATAGTTGGTGATTTATACGGACGCATCACTCTTGGGTCTAGAATGTGTGTTGATACAAGAGTGTAGAGTGGTAGCATATGCATCTAGGCGGCTAAAGGTGCATGAGCATAATTACCCTGTGCATGATTTGGAGCTAGTAGCTATAGTGTTTGCACTGAAGTTGTGGAGCACTATCTTTATGGTGAGAGGTTTACTTTGTATTCAGATCATAAGTGTTTGAAGTATTTCTTTGATAAGAATGAAATGAATATGCGGCAGAGGATATGGCTTGAGTTGCTTAAGGATTATGATTTCTCTTTGGAGTATCATCCAGGCAAAGCCAATATTGTGGCTGTCGCATTGAGATGGAAGCGAGCAATGACTAAAGTGGTTGCTTTCCATATGGCCCAGCAATGGCATTTACTTGAGAGAGTGATGATAATGAGTATACTCTCGGACACACCACGTAGTGAGATATGTGCTCAGATGTACGGGCAGCTTGTTCATGCCCATATTTAGAGGGTTAAGGATCTACATGAACATAATTCGAATTTCGATATGTTCTGTAGATATGCATACAGTGCTGATCAGGCCAATTGGCAGAGAGGGTCAGATGATGTCTTGCATTTCAAAGTGAGACTATGGATCCCATATGATGTTGAGTTGAGGGTTGAATTACTTCAGGAGGCACACAGGTCTTAGTATACCATTCATTCAGGGGCTACCAAGATGTACCATGACATGAAAAGGTTTGTGTGGTGGCATGGGATGATAAAGAGTATAGATGAGTAGATGTGGGGTGTGTCAGCAGGTTAAAGCCGAGCACCGGAAGCCTAATGCAGCCATTACCCATTCCTAAGTGGAAGTGGGAGCACATTACGATGAATTTCATCATGGGATTACCAAAGTCTCAGGGTAGATTTGATGTTATTTAGGTTGTGGTTGATAGATTTACCAAGACTGCACACTTCCATCCTATGAGTGCCAGGGACTTAGTGGATAGACTGAGCATATTATATGTGTGAGAGATCGTGAGACTGGATAGGGCACCCATGTCGATCGTGTCAGATAGAGATCCACGGTTCACATCGAGGTTTTGGCAGGCATTACAGACTCGATTCAGTTCCCGTCTCCTACTCAGTACAGCATTTCACCCTCAGACGGATGGTCAAACCGAGAGAGTGATACAGATGCTGAAGGATATGCTCAGGTATTCCATTTTAGAGTTCGGTGGGGGTTGAAATGAGCACTTGTCATTATGTGAGTTTTCTTACAATAACAGTTATCAGGCGGGCATCAGTATGGCACAGTATGAGGCTTTATATGGGAGACCCTGTAGATCACCAGCTTGTTGGTACGAGGTTGGAGATACGCAGCTATGGGACCCTGATACAATTGTTGAACAAACGGAAATGGTTAAGTTGATTCGACAAAGGCTGAAGTCGACTCAGAACAGGCAAAAGAGTTATTATGATAACTGGTATAGGTCGTTAGAGTTTGCCAAGGGAGTCTTAGTTTTTCTTAAAGTCTCACCAAGAAAAGGTCAAATGAGGTTCGTCGTCAAAAGGAAACTTGCCCCTAGATTTATTGGACCATTTCGGATTGTTGAGAGGATTGGACCAGTTGGCTCTACCTTCTCAACTCGAGGATGTTCATGATGTATTCCATGTCTTGATGCTGAGGAAGTACAATCATGATCTGTTGAAGAAGTCTTATCCAGATCCAACTCATGTGCTTGATGTGAGTCATCTGCAAGTTGAGGAGGATATGACTTATGGGGAGTTGCTGATTCAGATTGTGGCTCATCGGGTTCAAAAACTGAGGAATAAAGAGATCACGCTTGTGCGTGTCAAATGGCAATTCCACAATAACGAAGAGCAACCCTAGGAGCGTGAGGACCAGATGAGGGAGCAGTTCCCCGATCTTTTTGCCAACTAAGGTTAGTTCTCTTGATTTCATTTTGAGGACAAAATTTCTTAAGTTGGGGAGAATTGTAATGCCCTATACCCCAGGCTAACATTATCTTGACACGTAGGAAACTGAAATATACGTATTTATATGTGTATGACTTGTAGAAACCCCACATATTTTGTTGGTTCAAAACTCCCTACGCTTATAAGCCAGATGGACCCGATTTGGTAACGTTCCAGTTGCCCGTACCTTAAGAATTAAAAAGGCCAAATTTACTATGACCTTGAAATGCGTGCCCCAAATAGAGAAGCGAACTTCACGGTTGCTTCCGGAACGTGTTTTACATAAAAAAAATTCATATAAGGTATGTCTTGCTTTGATTTCGGAATGGCCGAGAGTGGAACATCAAAAAATTTTAAATATACATATATATGGAGAGGAAGAAATTTGTGTCACCGATTACATCAATGGCTTGATCTCCTAGATCCATGGTCCGATTGAGCTGAAATTTTGGTAGATTATTCTTCTCAGATAGATCTTCATTATGACGGTGAAGATCTTGATCAGAGTTGTCTACTGTGACGTATAAGATTCCATACACTGCTGCTCAGATTTGCTGATTTTCTTGCACAGTTTTGATCAAAGGGTTGGATCTTGCATTCCCACAGTTGGATTGAGCTGCAATTTTACCAGAATGTTAGTAACTGACTCATAAAAATTTTAACGGTTAAGATGTTAAATTGGTGAGTCGTTTGCAAGAAATTAATTATCTAAGTGTAAGTAATTGTAGCAAGGAAACTATTTTTTATTTAAGTGTGGGCCCAACTTGTATTTGGCTTTTATAAAACCACTTGCACGACCCATTTGCTCATTTTAGGGTTTGAAAAGAGGGAAAAGAGGTAGAGATGATGAGAGAAGAAGAAAGGTAGGGTTTTGTATGCTCTTGCTTGATTTTCTCCTAAGGTATGCATGACTCACCGTCTTTCTTCCTAAAATCTCTTCGGTTTATGCATATGAGCTCCATTTTGATCTATGGAATGCCATGAGCCACGGTTTGGAAGTGTTCCAAACCTAGGATTTGCTTGCATGAGCTCTTTTGAGCTTGTTAATGGTAGAAATTGCTTTCCTAGACCTAGATCTACATCCATAGAGTGTTTTTCACATTCAAATCTCGGATTTGACGGGGTGGTGGAAGAACACTTTTATGAGTTGGACCTTGCATGCTAGATATGTGAGTTTAGGTGTTGTTTGGAACCCATTGATGGTGAAACCCCAATTTCTAACAAGAAATTGGTAGGGTTGTTTGTATTTGACCTAGAACTAGAATATGGACTTAGGGTTTTCTAATTGATATGCATGTCAACTATGTTGATTCAATGGTTCATTTTAGATGAATAATGGTGTAATTTACTGATTTTGCATGTTGAAAACCCTATGTGTAGTGTAAATTTGGCTAAGGCCATGATTAGGGACTTTGCCTAAATTTGGGGCCTTTGGCCTAGACTAAGTCAATTCATTAAATTGACATGAGATTTGTCTAAATAACCCAATTTGTGTTAGAATGCACTGTATTAGTGAAAGTTTGATCATGGGATTGTTAACCTATGCGGTTCATTACTTAGCTCGTCTCTAAATATATTGTGATAAAGTATATTTTGATGATCACGAACAAAGTACTTTTCGGTTTTAAACGTGCGTGTATCAAGATTTCATCAAAGCGCCTAAGGAAAGTAAAAAGCCAAGGAACGACTCAATTAAGGAACTCAAAGATCACATCCAACGGTCAAGTTCGTTTCAATCAAAAGGACTTCAACTCACATCATGATTTCAAGATCACTTTACTCGAATGATTCGATCATGCTTCAAGACTACATCTCTCGATCAACGTTCAAGCCATTCAACTCCGCAAAGCTCTTATTGAAGATCTCATAATGAAGGGTTGGATTTAACTGTTATGAGAAATGAGAAATACACAAAGTATTTAAGGTATATCTTTCTCTAATTGTTATTGCTCAAAATATTTTTCAAAACTATGCATAAATCATTTACATATGTTTTTCTAAACTGCATGTTTTGATTTCATGTTTTTACGGTATTTCCAATGATCTAATACTAAATATTTAATTTGAAATCTACCGAGTTTTTATTCGCATTTATCGTATATTTTATCGTGAGTCAAAACTATTTTCAAAGAGTCTTTAAGGACGCTAATGAAATAGCAGTGCTCTCCTGAACTTGATAAGTCATGACGCTGATAGTTTATTAGGATGCTGATAACAGTCAAGGTTGAATTGAACTGATTTATCAGGACGCTTACTGGTATAGTAGCGGCCTCCTTTATTAGTCAACCTCTAAAGTTGTCAGGAAGCTGACTCAGCATCAGCTCACTCAAAGATGTCTTAAGTTCTTCAAAGAATGTTTCTTTGAGGATGCTAATAGTTATAAGTTGAACAATCTATCAGAACGCTATCTGGACAGAAGCGCACTTACCTTTAGGAATCAACTTAGTAACTTTCAGGATGTTAATTGTCCTTCAGTGTGCTTGTGTCTTTGTTTAAAATGTTTTTAACTGGTAGACCGCTTACATAGTTGTAGCGCCCTCATGTTTTGTTTTTATGTTTTAAACTGGTATGACGCTTAATCGAATAGTAGCACCCTCATGTACTTAACGGTTTTAAAACATAACAAGACGCTAACTGTGCATTAGTGCCCTCAAGGTTAAGTCATTTAAGTGTCAAAATAAGTCAGGACACTTACGAGTAAGCAGTACCTCACTTAAGTATTATGTTGGACACTTATACGTAATAAGTGCCCTCAAGGAACAAAACGACAAAGTTGACACTATGCGTCATGACGCTGATTATGGAATCAGGATGCTAATTCAACAACTGTCACTATTTGAACAAGTACACTATGTAAGTTTACATTTTCAGAACAGACCTTTGCACAGAGTCCTTTTCAGACCTATCAGAGATTGTCTCTGATACATGAAATAAGTTTTTTCTAAAACTTTCTTTTTTTCTTGAAATCTGAAAAGAACCAGAATGTTAGTGAAAATTGCAATTGCCATTTTCATATAACATTCTAGCCGTTGTGTGTAAACATTCATATTATTTGAACTTCAAATGTCTAACGACTATATCCCACTAAGTCTATAAATACTAGCACTTAGGATCAAACAACTTGCCAATCACTTTGTGTTGTGCCAATACTTTGTGAAAGTTAGTCTGTGTAAAAATGAATTTCATTTCCTAGTTTTTCAAAGTATTTTTCACTGATACCTTTTGTATTCAACTCAAATTCTCCGCACTGATTCATATCTGGTATCATTCTTGCTGGAGATAGAATTTGAGAAATAGTTCAAGATATACAGTTGTGTTTGATTTCATATCTTAAGTATTGTATTGGACTATATCAGTAGTTGCATTAACTACTGATCACTGAACTAGGAGTTTTCATTCTTATATTTTATATCTATTTTGAAAATTGCTTGTGTCTTTGATTTACACAAGTCTTTCGTGTTTTAAGTCAATCTTTATTCGGTATTTATTACTTTCGAAGAAGCACTAATTTTCGTATCATATCATTCATGCTTTTCAAAACTGCACTTGAGCAATACCGAACATTGAAAGGTAAAGGACTGTAAGTGTATTTCATCTTAGCATTACCGATTTCATAATTTCATATCTTTATAATGTTATGTAATGAACTTAATTGTAAAGTGTTCTACTACGTTAGAACCAACCAACATTTTAGTGTTGTAATGCTGGTGTGTTTCTGAACTGAAACAAGCAGGACAAGTGAATGAAGTTCACTTAATGATTTCAGGATTGAAATCATGAAAGGTTATCTCTAAACCTGTAAAAGAGAATTGATTCATCTTAATCCCATAAAAGGATAGGTGCGTCCTTAACCTGTAAAAGGATAGGTTATCTCTTAACCTGTAAAAGAGAAACGGTTGTTCCTTATCTCGTAAAAGGTTCACGGTTCTTCCTTATCCCGGTAAAAGGAACATGGGTTTCTCCTCATCTTGAAAAAATGAAATACGGTTCATTCTTATCCTATAAAAGGATAGGTTTTCCTTTAACCTGTAAAAGGGTAGTTGTAACGGTTTAGTTCTCACCCGTAAGAGAATCGGTTAGTGGATTGAGAAAATCCTAATTGGGAGATTAGGTAGTGGACGTAGGCTTGGCCGAATCACTATAAATCTATGTGTCACACGTTTGCAATTTAGTCTGTGTTCTATTTTGCATCCAATTCCAATACACTCATGTAAATCACTAAGTTATTGGAAGATAATTTTATAATTGACCTTCGCACCCAATTCACCCCCCTCTTGAGTGGACCAACAGGGATCAACCTTAGGCATTCTCTTGGGTTGCATGAGACCTAATTAGGTGTTTAATGGCTTGATTGAGCTTTATGGTTGGCTTATTAGTAAAACTATGCTAGAATCTAATGTTGGCTAGTAATTTGGGGCTTAATCATGGTTATTTTCATGTAATTGGACTGGTTTTGATGAATGATTAAACCTATGATTGTGCATGATTTGTTGTTGATCCAATTGTCCCCAATTGTGCCAATTAAAGGTTGTGTTGGTCCACCCAAGAGGGGGTTGAATTGGGTGAGATGGTCAATTATAAATTTATCTTCCAATAACTTAGTGATATACAATTGTGTATGGAATTGGATGCAAAATAGAACACAAAATAAATTGCAAACGTGAGACACACAGAATTTACATTGGTTCGGCCAAGCCTACGTCAACTACCTAATCTTCTGATTGGAATTTTCTCAATCCACTAATTGATTCTCTTACGGGTGAGAACCAAATCGTACAACTACCCTTTTACAGGTTAAAGGCAAACCTTTCCTTTTTTCGGGATGAGGAAAAACCCATGTCCTTTAAATGGATAAGGAAGAACCACCTTCCTTTTGCGGGATAAGGAAAAACCGTTTTCCTTTTGCGGGATAAGGAAGAACCAATTTTTCTTTTGCACGATGAGAGACAACCTATCCTTTTACAGGTTAAGGACGAACATATCTCCTACTTACAGGTGAGGATTTACCTTTTTCTCTTTTACAGGTTGAGAGATAACCTATCCTTTTCAGGTTAAGGACACACCTATCCTTTTGCTGGATGAGGATGAACCGGTTTCTTTTTTACAGGTTCAAAGATAACCTTTACATGATTTCAATCCTAAAATCATTAAGTGAACTACCTTCACTTGTCCTAGTTGTTTCAGTCCAGAAACACACCAGCATTACAACACTAAAAGTGTTGGTTCGAACAGAGTAGAACACTTTACAATTAAGATCGGTGTATAACATTACAAAGATATGAAATGAAATAAGTAATGTTACGATGAAATACACCTACAGTCTTTTACCTTTCAATGTTCGGTATTGCTCAAGTGCAGTTTCGAAAAGCATGAATGATATGATATGAAAATCAGTGCTTTTTTGAAAATAATATGATACCAAATAAACATTGACTTAGAAAAACGAAGGACTAGTGTAAATCAAAGACACGGACAATTTTCAAAATAGATAGAATATAAGTATGAAAACTTCAGGTCTAGTGATCAGTAGTTAACGCAACTACTGATATAGTTCAATACAATACTTAAGATATGAAATCAAGTACAGTTGTATATCTTGAACTATTTCTCAAATTCTATCTTCAGCAAGAATGATATCAAGTATAAATCAATGCTGAGAATTTGAGTAGATACCAGATCAAATAGTTTTTCAAAGATAGAATGAAAATTAATCTAAGTATGAAAATCATTTGAATACGTAAAGATATTAATGAAAAATACTTTGAAAGATTAGATGTTTGAAAAATATTTTGACACAGACTAACTCTCAAAAAGTATTGGCACAATACAAAATGATTGGCAAGTTATTTGATCCTAAGTACTTGTATTTACAGACTTAGTGGGACATAGCCGTCAGACATTTGAAATTCAAATAATATGAACGTTTACACACAACGGCTAGAATGTCATATGGAAATGGCAACTGTGATTTTCACTAACATTCTGGTTCTTTTCAGATTTCATGAAAAAAGAAAGTTTTAGAAAAACTTAATTCATGTATCAAAGAAGATCTCTGATAAGTCTTAAAAAGACTCTGTGCAAAGGTCCGTTCTGAAAAAGTAAATTGTTGTAGTGTACTTGTTTGAACAGTGATTGTTGTTGAATTAGCGTCCTGATTCCGTAATCAGTGTCCTGACGCATAATGTCAACTTTGTCATTTTGTTCCTTGAGGGCGCTTATTACGTATAAGCGACCTGCAGAACGTTTAAGTTAGGGCACTACAAACTCATAAGCGTCCTAACTTACTTTGACACTTACACGACTTAACCCTGAGGACGCTAATGCATAGTTAGAGTCCCGCTTTATTTGAAAACAAATAAGTGCAAGAGTGCTCTACTTTTCGAGTAAGCGTCCTACTTTTCAAAACATTTAAAAAAAGACACAAGCACGCTGAAGGACAATTAGCGTCCTGAGAGTTACTAAGTTGATTCCCAAAAGTGAGGGTGCTCCTATCCAGGTAGCGTCTTGATAGATTATTTAACTTACAACTATCAGCGTCGTCAAAGATACATTCTTTGAAGAACTTAAGAAATCTTTCAGTGAGTTGATGTTGAGTTAGCGTCCTGACAACTTCAGAAGTTGACTAATAAAGGGTCGCTACTATACAAGTAAGTGTCCTACTAAATCAGTTCAGTTCAACCTTGAATGTTATCAACGTCCTAACTTATCAAGTTCAGAAGAACGCTACTAACTCATTAGCGACCTGAAAGACCCTTTAAAAATAGCTTTTACTCACTATTAAAAATATACGATAATTGCGAATAAAAACTAGGTAAATTTCAAATTAAATGTAGAATATTAAATTATTTGAAATACCGTAAAACGTACGATTAAAACATGCAAGTTTGAAAAACATATGCAGATGATTTATGCATGATTTTGAAAAACATTTTGAGCAATAACGATTAGAGAAAGATATACCTTAAATATTTTGTGTATTTCTTATTTCTCATAACCATTAAATCCAACTCTTCATATGAGATCTTCAATAAGAGCTTTGTGCGGAATTGAATGTCTTGAACGTTGATCGAAAGATGTAGACATGAAGCTTGATCGAATCGTTCTAGTGAAGTGATCTTGAAATCATGATATGATCGTTGATGTTCTTTTGATCGAGTCATTCCTTGGCATTTTGCTTTCCTTAGATGCTTTGATGAAATCTTGATAAAGGCTCGTTAGCATCGAAAAGTACTTTGTTTGTGATCATAAAAATATACTTTATCACAGTATATTTAGGGACGAGCAAAATGATGAACCGTATAGGTTAAGAGGTTGAAGTACTTAATTTGGTTGGAGTTGGGATTGGCTAGTCCAGCCAATCAATAGTGAGTGTTTCTTTATATTTGGTTTCTATATATGGCATTGTAGTATAAAAATGATTTGAAGGATTAACTAGTATATAATGCATGTTTTTTAATGATTCATGAAAATGGATTTGAGCATAGTCTAGTTGGGCTAGCAATTGGATGGATATCCTAGTATAGAATTCTAGGGAATTCCATTAGGCTAGATGGTGACCCCTAGTTGTGGACCTTGCAGAGGGTTTTATGGCTTATGTAGATAGGATCGCCTAGGCATGGTACATGTTTTGGTGGGCTAATCCTATGGGCTACACAACCCCTGGAATCCTAATAGAATACGTGTAGGGAAGTTCAATCGGGCCCTGGATGTCGCGAACTCAGGCCTTTGTATTGCTTCTTACTCAGGAGGTGTCTAGGATTGCATATGACATGTTTGGCACTCGAGAAAGGATTCCTTGGGTTGGAACAAAAGAATTATAACCTAAGATTATCATAGAATCGAAATAATTATGATATCTTTTGGTTTTTATCGAGAGATCGAAATCAAGCCTTGGTGATATGTTCTAGTTCAGCACTCGAGAGAGGGAATTAGAGACTTTAGGATTCTTGACTTATAAACTAGAAGAGAATATTGATAATAGACATAGCTAATCTACATAGATGATGGTTGGGTGAAGTTGAGTCACTAGACTTTTCTCTATTGATATTTACCCATTGTTTAATTGCTTTTATATTTACTTTTCTTTCATTGTTTAAATTACCTGAATTCTACATCTTGATTGTTTAGATAAAGTTAATAATTAGTGAAAATGGTATTTAGTAATTAAAATACAATCTCAGAAGACGACAACCCGATATCTCATCAGTTTATTATTACTTAACACTGTAAACTTGCGGTTTGCATGTACAGTTGTTATCTACCAAACTAGAATACCCCAAACGTCCAGCCGATGACGTCTCTATCGGTAAACCTCACATAGTTTATCACAATTCCAGCCACTTCCACAACCAACCACGTAGGATTATACCCGAAATTTATGCATGGTCTTAATATACAAGACTACGTTCATGGCATGATGATACAACACATAGCCAACCACTACATTAATTTAATAAGCATGTGAAACATTCCAACATAATGATATTCATGAGCATGTATAACATCACCATATAACTTAACCATGCTTTCTTCATCAATCAACGCAAGTATAAATATGCATTTAGTTTGCATGGAACAATAGTAAATAATTCAAGACATGTAATAACTATCATAAGGGCATGAATAATAACCTCAACATATCATATCATGTACATTTAGTCTTATCCATGAAGAACTACTCATTTTCCACCATAGCAATTGTTTAAGCATAAACATGTAAAGCAAGGTTTTCTCTATCATGGCATATAAAAATCATATTCATACATGTACATAATCTCATTTAGCTACACCTCATGCTAATACCATTCAACAACATGTAAATAAGCATGAATCATGAGATAAAAATAATTTTATAGCTATAATGATATGCATATGATGGGGGAATGGAATCTACTCACAGTGATATCGTTCCTACTTGGTTTCCCGCCTTGGAAACCTTCACCTCACTTGGCGTTTACCTCGCTTCCTAACATACATAAAACTAGGTATTAGCTCATCTAACCATACACATCTAACATAACTTGACTACTTCAATCAATCGCATTTTACCAGTCCTTAAACATTTATCTTTCCTTCAAGGGTTTGGTTTACAACACCCTTCATTGATAACCCAACATTGGCCATGTTGGGTGGTTTAAGTCCCATTGATTGTGAATCTTGGTTCTATGTCCATACATCATCATCTAATTCCAACATTAGGTTTCCTTAAACAAGAACCATGTAAAACTTCATAAACAGCTTCAATCTTTAACTATCATTCATGAATCATTTAAATAGAACCCATTAACTCATTTATTTGAATGTTGATTCCTTACTCCCATTTGTAGAGACAAAGGGTGTTAGAATCTCATTCATGGGTTCTCTGCCAATTCCCTTGGGGTTTAGGTGTTTTTCACACACACAAGATCATTAATGGACTCTTGGCTTTCTCTAGTTCATCATATCTTCAGGGTTTGGGGTAAAACCCTTTGTAGAATGGCCAAGCAATATTTCCCAGAAAACATAGTTCCAACACTTATTTATTCACATAATTTGGTTCTCTTAGTATGATTTCATCTATCAAGATGAAATCTCCAAAGAGAAACCCAAGAGGAACTACATATCTAAATATCAAATTGAAACTCACTTGGTTGCTTGGAGAACAAGTTACCTTTCAACAATCTCCAAAACCACCATGAATCCCTTCATCTTTGCTCAAAACCATGTTTAAAACATTAAAACAACCTTAAAAACATCATTAGAGAGTCTAGAAACTCTTTTAAGTTCAAATCAAGGTATGAGCAAGATGACTCGCTCCCCAAGAATCAAGAATTCAAGATAAGGAAAGGGAGAAATTCTACCTTTAATGTCTTTGATTTGATGTTTGGAAGCTCCAAAACACCTTTAAAAATCACTTAGAATCACCCTTGAAGCCCCCAAAAAACCCTCCAAGTCGCACCCCACTCTCACTTTTGCCCAAATTTGAAAAGTCTAAAATGAGAGAATTTCGTGCTTTTTTTTATAGATTTTCAGATGGAGGAGTTCGCTTCTTGAAGGGATGAACACGTTCCTTTAGCCCAGAAGTGGAGGATCGTGCTCCTTGAAGGGAGGAGCACGCTCCTTCTCCCCAAAAATGGAGGAACGTGATCCTTGAACAGATGAGCGCGTTTCTCCCTTGTTTCTTGTCTGATTCCTTCCCCCTTTTTTTTGTTTTCTTCATTTTCGAGTCTTGGTTCTTCTTAGATGATCAAAATGGGGCTTTCTAAGGTTTCAAACACCTTACGCTAAAGATTTGTTTGAGTCCCATGTTCTATGTTTTCTCTAAGGAATTAGAGTTTTTTATCTGAATTTTCAAAGTTTTCGAGTTCCAATACTTCATGAATGGTGTGTAACACTAACATTTGGTTCTTTACACATCGTTTTAAGGTTCATTTGATCTTCAAACCAATAATTTAGGGTCCTTATGAGTTTAAAGTCTCTTATTTCATCAAGGCATTAGGCATATGTTTGGTACTTTGCCATAATACTTTTGCCGAGTGTCACATTTTTGGTTAAAACATTTGGCATCATTTATGGGGAACGACATTCAAAGCCTATTGCCTTAATACCATGAGTGATAACAACATATAACCCCCTCAGGAGGAAGCTGCAAACCAAGAATCGGTTCACGTCACTCGCTGGAGACCCCGCCTTCGCCCTTAAGTCGTCTCAAGGCATCAAGCTACACAGCACTGACTTGGGAGCAAGGATCGAGGAACGAGAACGATGGCTGAGAATGCCAACCGAATGACAGGGATCCTAGAGCAGGTTGAGTATCTATGAGAAGTGAATCCTAGGCGATTGGAAATAAGCGTCGAGACAAAAGTGTCGTGGAGCCCGTCGGAACCTGGCAAAAAAAGGCAAGCCGAGTCATCCGGGCTTCACGATGATGGAACAACAGTCTGTCTCCCGCACCCAAGAGTCAAGTGCAGGAAATTTCCCCCCAATGACGTTGAAAATCGATTGTGATACATGCAGGAGCAAATCTCGACCTTGGTCGATGTATAGAAGGGTTTGTTAAACGCAGAGCTGCGAACGTCGTCCGTCTATTGGACACCACGGCAATAAGGATAGGGGACTAGCCCCAAACTGTCAAAGCTGCAAAAGGATCAAGAGCCCGATCCTCTACCGACGTGAT
The DNA here is from genome assembly GCA_035771175.1 of Paratinospora sagittata. NCBI lineage: Eukaryota > Viridiplantae > Streptophyta > Magnoliopsida > Ranunculales > Menispermaceae > Paratinospora > Paratinospora sagittata. Next base: position 21,237,521 of record CM069610.1, read on the forward strand.
ATTGGGAGAAACGAAACTACCTTTCGGTAACGAGATCAAGAACGCTACCCTACCAGCCAGGATAAAGATTCCCCAACAATACTTATACGACGGGAAAGGGGACTCGATCAATTATCTGACCAAGTATAAGCCTTGGATGAAGTTGTACGGAGAAGTTGCTTACACCCCCTGTCTGGCTTTCCAACACAAGTTGACCAAAGCGGCCTTGGGTTGATTTCAAGGGTTGCCGCCCAGATCAATCTGTTCTTTTGACCAACTCAGACGATCGTTCGTTAGACAATTTGTGGGGCTTTGTGAGACAAGAAAATTCTTCACACACTTCCTGGTCGTCAAATAAGGGAAAAACAAGCCCCCTAAGAATTACGTAGCACACTTCGCACACGAATCATCCCGCTAGAATAATACTCACCAGACGTGGCACTCATCACTATAATGACTGGACTCATGGCAAGCAAATTTTGGTGATCTTTAGTTTGCCTATCCAAAAGGAACGAAGAGTTGCTCATTCGAGCGAAGGGGTACACGAAGGTGGAATAAATGAAGACAGTAAGGGATGTCCAAACGAAAGACAAGGCGTTCTAAAAGAAAAGGAAAAAAGAAAGGGTTCGAAAAACACCGCATGCCCATAGGGAGAACTTCAATCCCAACAGACCAGATTGACATATACCCCTCGCTCATTGCCCCGATTGAACAGGTCCTGATAGAAGCGGAACTCTGAGACCTTATACAGTCCCCACGCCCCCATGAGAGCCTCATGAGAGTGAGGGCAGAATGGAAAACAAATCTTAGGAAGTCATCACAAACCCTTCCCCAATGAAGTTGATTGCGCGACGGACAACAAATCTAAAGAAGTCGTTGCGCCCCTTCTTCCGACATGTTGATCGTGCAACAAAGAACAAATATTGAGAGGTCGTTACGTCTCCATTTCAGAGAAGCAAGCCGTGAAACAGACGACAAGACTTGAGAAGACGTGGAACATATCTAACCATGTACGACATCGTAAGGGAGGCATTTCCTTACGATTGGTTATATCAAGGTTCTTCGAAGCTCTCCAAAAAGATAAGTATTTTATTTCAAAAGACAAAGTATTAAACTCTAAATTAATATTTTGTGTGTTACGATGCATAACAATCACTATTAGTGATAATTTGCATAACAGTATCTGCTAAATCCATGAGAAACGAAAACTCCAACAAGGTAAAGTGATCGCCTAATACGGAGAGACAAGGAAGCAGCTTCGCTACTCCTGGTCAATCGTGAGCTATACATGTATCAAATAGCAAAGGCCACAGGACCAACGTGAGCTTAACACATATCAAAACAGCAAAGGTCGTAGGCCCACCGTGAGTTGAACACGTATCAAAACCGCAAAAGCCATAGGCCCAACGTGAGTTTTACATGTATCAAATAGCAAAGGCCACATGCCCAACTTGTGCTGAACACGTATCAAAACAGCAAAGGCAACAGGCTCAACGTGAGATGAACATGTATCAAAGTAGCAAAGGCCACAGGCCCAAACCTAAGCTATACACATATCAAATAGCAAAGGCCACAAGCCCAATGTGAGTTTTACATGCATCCAAACAGTAAAGGCTACAGGCCCAACATGAGCAATACACGTATCAAATAGCAAAGGCCACATGCCCAACGTGAGCTGAACGCCTATCAAAACAACAAGGGCCACAGGCCCAGCGTGAGCTGTACAAGCATCAAAACAGCAAAAGCCACAGGCCCAACATGAGCTAAACACTTATCAAAATAGTGAAGGTCACAGGCCCAACGTGAGCTGAACACATATCAAAACAGCCTTCATTGAGAAAGCCACATGCCCAACATGAGCTGAACACGTATCAAAACAACGAAGGCCACAAGCCCAATGTGAGATGAACACGTATCAAAACATTGAAGGCCACAAGCCCAACATGAGCTGACATATCAAATAGTATAGACCATAGGCCAAACGTTAGCTATACACGTATTAAATAGCAGAGGCCATAGGCTAAACGTATGTTGCACATACATCAAACAGCAGAGGCCATAAGCCAAACGTGAGTTATACACACCAAATGGTAAAGGCCACTGGCCAAGTGCGAGTCGTACACCCCAAATAGGGAAGGTTAAGGCCAAGTATGAGTTGTACACCCCAAATGGCAAAGGCTATGGCCAACTGTGAACTATACACTCCAAATAGCAAAGGTCACAACCAACTATGTGCACCACAAACCTAAAAAGGAAAGGGCTACAATTGCTCATGGGCTACACGCCATAGCAAAAGATTACAACCACCCACAAACATGAAGTCATGGTCGATCTCCTTCTCGAGGCAGCATATGCTTACAAATGGCAGGTTATGGCTAATCACCAACAAAAAGCTACTACCACTTAAGAACGAATGACTATGTCCAATTATCTTCCAAATAACACAACCACATCTAAACGAATAGCTATAACTGGTCGTCCTCAATAGGCGACGACAAACTATTAAAATTGCAACGGGTCACGGAGGCTACACACCATAAAATAGTAAAGGGTTATAGCCCACAAGGCATCGGATACTTGGAACACTGGAAGTTTGGAGCCTAGTACCAATGATTTCTCCTAAACAAGTCAATGCCAGCATAACACCAGGTAAAAGAACACCTAATGAAAAACTACACCTCCATGTAGTGAGTAGAAGAACCAAACAACAAGTTTTGAACCAAACAAGGTTCATTGCGCATTTTTCCCTTAATATCTTGACTACCCTCTCTCGTATGTTGAATAATCACTTACAATACACCAAAAGAGTTAGGAAAAATAATGATTACCCCTGCGCAATCTGAAAAATAAAAACCTCGTACAATGACAAGGTTGGGGCTTATCAAATGAATCGAAGTGGTCAGAGTGCAAGCAAGTCATATATGTTGCCGAAGCCCGTAGAAAATAACCTCGAGGACTATTTTCCTCACTTACAACCTCTTAAGTGCAAACCGCAAGTGTACAGTGTCAAGTTATAATATATACCGATGAGATATCGGGTTATCGTCGAATTGACACTCATACTAAATACGACTTCACTAACCCTAACTTTTTTTAGACAATCGAATTCAATGGCTCAAGTAATAAAAACTAAAATAAAGAAATAAAACTACCCTAGAAAGTAATTGAAACAGCAAAATATCAATAGAGGGACAACCTAGAGAATCGATTTCACCTAACTATCAACTATGTTTGTCCAAATATTTATCATTAATGTATTCACCTAGTTTATAAGCCGGAAATCCTAATGTTTCTAACACCCTCTCTCGAGTGTCGTGTTAGAGCATATTTATAGGAATTGATCTCGACCTCTCGATAAAAATCTAATTCCTACAAACTCACTAAGATATGTGATTTCCATTAATGACTTCAAAGGGTCTTGATCTCTTCTCAGTCTCACGATAACTTAGGCTATATTTCCCTTGTTCCGATCCAAAGTACCCTTTATCGAGTGTCGCACCCTAGAACTAAGTTCATATAATCTATGATCAAGAGATTGAATGCATTAACAACGGAGAAATATAAATAAACTATCATAAATCCATTAACAATAAGTAAAGCCCTAAACTAGAACATAGAATCAAAGTTAGGATCCCTCTATCCTCTAGATAGATGATCTAGTTCATAACCAAGAAAATAAACATGAAAAACAATGTTATAAACATGAACATGAACAAAGGAAATCAAACTAGAAAAATATAAGATGTTGATGAAGAATCTCCTCCTCTCGAACTTGATCTTCTTCTCCTTTTTTTCAAACCCTAGTCGTTCTTGTTCTCCTCTTCTTTCCTCTATGATCTATCCTCTTTAAAATCCCTAAGGAATGATGCATTTATGCACCCAAGATAATAACAAGTCGTCCAAGAGAAGTCCAAGTTGAATTAGGAGAGTTTGCAACGAAATTAGAAAGTTTATATTTTGAATCGAACATCGGACTTCTTCCTTGCCGTTTTTCTTATCTTATTTCAAGTAATGAATCCATAAAAATAAACCACGTCCAATTTGGAGTTAAATTGAGAAAGTTATGGCCGAAATACAAAAGTCGGTTATTGCGCTGTGCTACGGAGCCCAAAACATATTTTGGCCTTTTTTTTGTTTTCTTCACTTTTTGACTTGTTTTCTTCATATATCTTCATTGCGTCTTCATGTATCATGTTTCCATCATCCAAGTTGACTTCAAAAACATCTAAGCACCTGCAAAACAAATCGAAACAAATGATTAAAACACTTATAAGATTAACTAAACCAACTTAATAAATTAAATACCGAAATAAAGCAATATATATCAAAAATTGGCCAAACTAACAAATAGACCAAACTAAGATAAACAAAACAAATATATGAATAAACTAACCTAAAACTCATCTAAAACATATTCTAAAACACATCTAAATGTCAACTTATCACAACCCTAGAATGAAAATAAGATTTTCAGCAAAATTAGACAACTTCAAAACATAGTTTTTCTTTAACATGTCCAACTTCGACTATCAAGAGGTTGCAGAGTGCACCACCCCTTATTCCACAAGACAGCACAACACGAAAGCGTTGGCATCAAACACCTCTTTTTACATATCGTCTACCAAAGTACAAAGCCTTAAAATGACATAAGGGTGTTGGAAACTGACAAATCAAGCTATTTCAATAGTCAAACTAGAATTGTCCTAATCACCACAAAGGTAAATATCGTAAGCCCCAAGCAACGTTTATAAGAGGAGAAAAAAGATAATTGCAAATAGCCACGACCTTGATGCTATGCAAGCATAAGACAAACATCGAAATAGTTCAGGATGTTAAAACAGTAACATCCAAGATAAAAAGGGGTAAGAGTTTGAGACAACTAGAACAACCAAAAGCTTTACAAAACATGCTAGGACAACAGGAAACATGGTTGCGAAATAATTAAAGGAAAAAGGACCCCCCTGATTGTGATTATTTTGATTCGCAAGTGTACGAATATATAGTTATATAATACTAACGTGAGTCGAGTTATCGTCCTCAGGGAAAAGTTAATTTTACTAATATAATGCTCAAAACTACTAAGATTTTAATTTTATCTAGGTGATCAAAAGGAGATGATTTAATTGTTGAAATTAAAATGAACAAAGTTAAAGTAAATCAATGCAAACTAAATTAAAATGGGGAAAATCAATGAATAAAAGTTCTAGAGGATTGAAATCACTATGTTTTACTTCATGGGTTTCAAAAGATTGTGTTATTGAATTAAATATTGAATTTATAAATCATGAATCCTAACCCAATCAAACCCCTCTCTCGAGTGTAATTTGAAATCTATACTTGGTATTAATTCCCTCTCTCGAGTTTAAACTAACAAATCAAGCATGCCTTATGATTTGTGATTCATACTATCCGATTTCAAGGGTTTTCGTAGGTCTCTCGACCCAATACTACTAACTTAGATCACAAATTCCCGAATCTGATTTAATAGCACCTCTGTCAAGTGTAAGAAATCAAATTTAACTACATTCAACTAGTGGCCAGCAAATTGAAGGCATTAAGCATATGAAATTGCAAATAAACTCAGAAGTCAATTCAATGACACATAAATAACTATTAACCCATGAAATCAAACAAAGATCATTCAAGCCTCCAGATTAAGGGTTTAGCTCATATTCATGTTCATGGTTACAAAATGAATAAGAAATAAAACAATGGAGGAAAACATTTCTACATATCAGAAATGGAAATCAAAGGTTAGAATCCCCCTTCGACGGTGGGTTAATCTTCTTCTCCTCATTAGTTCCTTCAAGCCTCGAATCCAAAGTTCTTTTTTCTCTTGCTTTCTTGCCTCCTTTTTCACACCCTAACCTTTTCTCTAATCCTTGGTAATGATAAATTCAACCCTAAACACGAGTTATACACTTAAGTAGGTCAAAAGATCGAAAAGGGTATGAAAGATAACTCAAAAAATGCCAATCCGCAACACTGCGAACACCAGCTCCGCTGCGCCCACACACTGTCCTCACCGTCACTCTTCTTCTGCATTTGGGCGCCGCGGCGCCCAATTTCGGGTTTTCTTGGTGGTGGCTTGTGGACTTAGCCAATTTTCTCCACTTTTTGCACACTTCTTGCACGTGTTTTTCACATGTTCTTGACTTCTTTTGAATACCATTTAAACTTTGTTTCAACCCACTTTTAAGCTCTTTATTTATCTACAAAACAAAGTATAAACAAGTGTAAATTCTATGTAATTAAAAAAAATATTAACTATAATGATATGTACTCAAAACATATGACTTCTATGATGTTAACATGTATCAAAAAGCCATTTATTCATGATAAAAACCTATTAAAACCTAAGATAAAACCTAAATGCATCTAAAACAACAAAGTATACTAATCGTGCAAATACACCTAAAAACTAACTAAGTGAATCTAAAAATCTCACAAATTGACATGCAAACTAACTACTAAAAACTAAACTTATCAAATTCCCCCAAACTTAGACTTTGATGTTGGTCCCACCCAAAAGGGGGGTGAATTGGGTGCGGTGGTCAATTTTAAATTTATCTTCCAATAACTTAGTGATTTACATGAGTGTGTTTGAATTGGACGCAAAATAGAACATAGACTAAATTACAAAAGTGAAACACACGATTTATAGTGGTTCGGCCGCGCCTACTTCCACTACCTAATCTCCTTATTAGGATTTTCTCAATCCACTAGTTGATTCTCCTACGGGTGAGAACACAACTGCCCTTTTACAAGTTAAAGGCAAACCTATCCTTTCACGGGCAAAGGATGAACCAAATTTTCTTTTTTCGGGATGAGGAGAAACCCATGTTCCTTTTATGGGATAAGGAAGAACCAATTCTCTTTTAAAGGCTAAGAGATACCCTATCCTTTTTAAGGTTAAGGACACACCTATCCTTTTATGGGATCAGGATGAACCGATTTCCTTTTTCTGAGCTAAGGAAGAACCCATGTTCCTTTTACGGGATCAAGAAGAGTCGTTGTGATTTCAAGCCTGAAATCACTTAAGTGAACCACGTCCACTTGTCTTGGTTGTTTCATACCGAAACACACCAACAAATTACAATTCAAATAATGCTGGTTCTAACAAAGTAGAACACTTTACAATTAAGCTCAGTACATAACATTACAAAGATATGAAATATGAATACGTAATGCTAAGTTGAAATACACCTTCAGTCTTTTACCTTTCAATGTTCGGTATTGCTCAAGTGCAGTTTCGAAAAGCATGAATGATATGATATGAAAATCAGTGCTGATATGAAAATCAGTGCTTCTTCGAAAATAAAATATACCGAATAAAGATTGACTCAAAACACGAAGGACTGGCATAAATCAAGACACGGAAAGTTTTTAAAATAGATATAGAATATAAGTATGAAAACTTTTGGTTCTCTGATCAGTAGTTAACCAACTACTAATATAGTTCACTACAGTACTTAAGATATGAAATCAAGTACAACTGTATATCTTGAACTATTTCTCAAATTCTATCTCCAGCAAGAATGATACCAAATATGAATCAGTGCTGAGAATTTGAGTAGATACCAATAAAGATAGATTTTCAAAGATAAAGTATAATTGAAGCTCAATATGAAAATCTATTGTAATTGTAAAGGAATCAGTGAAAAATACTTTGAAAGATTAGAAAAATGAAATTCATTTTGACACGGACTATCTTCCAAAAAGTATTGGCACAACACAAAGTGATTGGCAAGTTGTTTGGTCGTAAGTGTTGGTATTTAAAGACTTAGTGGGACATAACCGTTAGACATTTGAAGTTCAAATAATATGAACGTTTACACACAACGGCTAGAATGTTATATGAAAATGGCAACTGCAATTTTTACTAACATTCTGGTTCTTTTCAGATTTCATGAAAATGGAAAGTTTTAAAAAAACTTATTTCATGTATCAGAGACGATCTCTGATAGGTCTGAAAAAAAACTCTGTGCAAAGGTCTGTTCTGAAAAAGTAAACTTATGTAGTGTACTTGTTCGAACAGTGACGGTTGTTGAATTAGCGTCCTTATTCCATAATCAGGGTCCTGACGCATAATGTCAACTTTGTCATTTTGTTCCTTGAGGGTGCTCATTACGTATAAGCATCCTGCAGAACACTTAAGGGAGGGCGTTATTTACTCGTAAGTGTCCTGACCTACTTTGACACTTAAATACTTAACCTTGAGGGCGCTAATGCACAGTTAGCATCCTACTATTTTTTAAAACAACTAAGTGCATGAGGGCGCTACTATCCGAGTAAGCGTCTTGCCTTTAAAACATAAAACAAAACATGATGGCGCTACAATAATGTAAGCGTCCTTCCAATTAAAAACATTTTAAATAAAGACACAAGCACGCTGAAGGACAATCAGCGTCCTGAAAGTTACTAAGTTGATTCCTAAAGGTGGGGGCTTCTATCCAGATAGCGTCCTGATAGATTGTTCAACTTATAACTATCAGCGTCCTCAAAGATACATTCTTTAAATAACTTAAGACATGTTTCAGTGAGCTAATGTTGAGTCAGCTTCCTGATAACTTCAAAGGTTGACTAATAAAGGAGGCCACTACTATACAAGTAAGCGTCCTGATAAATCAGTTCAATTCAACCTTGAACGTTATCATCGTCCTAATGAACTATTAGCGTCCTGGCTTATCAAGTTCAGGAGAGCACTACAATTTCATTAGCCTCCTGAAAGACTCTTTGAAAATAGTTTTGACTCGCGATAAAATATACGATAAATGCGAATAAAAACTTGGTAGATTTCAAATTAAATATATAGTATTAGATCATTTGAAATACAGTAAAAACATGAAATCAAAACATGCAGATTAGCAAAACATATATAGATGATTTATGCATGGTTTTGAAAATCATTTTGAGCAATAACCATTAGAGAAAGATATACCTTGAATACTTTGTGTATTTCTCTTTTCTCATAACCGTTAAATCCAACTCTTCATTATGAGATCTTCGATAAGAGCTTTGCGGAGTTGAATAACTTGAACATTGATTGAGAGATGTAGTCTTGAAGCTTGATCGAATCGTTCGAGTGAAGTGATCTTGAAATCATGATGTGATCGTTGAAGTTCTTTGGTTTAGACGAACTTACATTCTCATTCCATAGCTCATTTACACATAAACTCCCATGAAAACAACTCAACCCATTATAATTCATCTACTTCAACGAGTTAAGGGTGCAAGGGTGAAAAACAGGAGAAGTTCAATCAAAGGCCTTGGCTAATCATTTTAGGTGACAAAGAACAGTATATAAGGCTCAAAATAGGGTAACTAGGGGTAATAGACAGCTAAGTGGGTTTTATAACTCAAACTGTCCAAAAATGGCCTAAATCATATCTCTCATGGTGTGATTCCTAGGATTTCACCTTAAGAATAGATCAAGCAAGTTCTAGAGTTTAGTTTGAAAAGTGAGATTCAATGAAGCTTAACTTGCAAAATCTCAATTTAAATAGCAAGTGGAACTCGTGATCATAATTTTATACTCAGAAGTCAACAAAAATTTCCAATAAACATGGCAAAGCAAATCAAGCACACAGACTTAAGAGTACTTTCTAATTTTCCACGGGTCATGCTCAAAAACAAGTGCTAATATTTTTATAGGCCATCCATACAAGATCAAATCAAATCAAAGTTCATAAGGGAATATGGATTTATTCATGATCAAAACTTAAAAATTTAAATTTTCACAAAAAAATGCACTTCACTTTTTCACTAAGACATAGAATTCAAACTCTCCCCCAAACTTAAAGTAAGCATTGTCCTCAATGCAAAACAACTACAAATCAAGATAAAGAGATAAAGGATAATGAAACTCCCCTAAATCACATGGGTAGAGGTTTCCACAATGATTCTCCTTCTCTTGTTGTTGATGAGGACTTCTAAATTTGAATGAGTACCTGGGGAATGACATAAAGAGATGTCATTAGTGAAAGGTAAAAACTCAACTTCTATACTACAATGACTAAAAATAAACAAGAGTATAAAGAAAATCGGTTGGGTTGCCTCCTAACAAGCGCTTGTTTATAGTCATAAGCTAGAATTTCTCTTCTTTCTTCACTTTGGTTAGCGAAGGAATAGCACGTCCTCGCTCCGGATGTCTTGGCCATAATAGTGCTTCACTCTTTGGCAATTTACCCAAAATTTGCTCCCATCCATGTGCCATTGCAACCCCACCACTCCATAAGGAAAGACGTTGACAACTTAGAACGAACCCGACCATCTTGATTTAAGCTTCCCGGGAAACAATTTCAACCGGGAGTTGTAGAGAAGTACTTGTTGGCCCGGTAGGAAGTCTCTTTCCAAAATCATCTTGTCATGCCATGACTTAGTCTTCTCTTTGTAGATTTTTACATTCTCATGGGCTTCATTTCTGAATTCCTCCATTTCATTCAATTGGAGCAATCTTTGAGTACCTGAAGCCTTCAAGTCAAAGTTTAACTTCTTCACTGCCCAAAACGCTCTATGTTCAAGCTTAATGGGAAGATGGCATGGCTTTCCAAACATCAAACGGTAGGCGGACATCCCAATAGGAGTTTTGTAGGTTGTACGATACCCCTACAATGCATCATCTAACTTTGTGGCCTAATCTTTTATGTTTATGGTTATTGTCTTCTCCAGAATTTGCTTCACCTTCCTATTTGAGATTTCTGCTTGGCCATTTGACTGTGGATGGTAGGAAAGGGCAATTTCGTGCCTGACTCCATGCTTGGTAAGGAGTGAATTGAACAATTTGTTGCAAAAGTGTGACCCTTCGTCTCTAATGATTGCTCTAGGGGTACCAAATCTAGTAAATATATTTTTCTGAAGAAACTTGAGTACGACCCTAGCATCATTAGTCTTTGTAGCTATGGCTTCCACCCACTTTGACACGTAGTCTACTGCCAACAAAATGTAGGTCTTGCCAAAAGAAGATGGGAATGGTCCCATGAAACCGATGTCCCACACATTAAACAACTCGACCTCCATGATAAGAGTCATGGGAAGTTCTTGTCACCTAGAGATGTTGCCAAGCCTTTGTCACCTATCACAAGTCTTGATGAAAGTGTAGCAGTCCCAAAAGATAGAAAGCCAATAGAATCTGCTTTGTAGCACCTTGAATGTCGTTCGTGTAGCCCTGAAATGACCACCATATGGAGATGAATGGCACTCGTGAATTATAACTTGAATCTCTATCTCTAGAATGCATCTCCTTACAACTTGATCACTGCACTGCTTGAATAATAAGGGATCATCCCGCATGTAGAACTTCATGTCATGTAAGAATTTTTTTTTTCTTCTTGGCATAAGACAAATTTGAAGGTAACACTCCACTAACTTTGTAATTGACAAAATTTGCATACCATGGAAGATTTGTCTTCACTCCATAGAGTTGTTTGCCTGAGAAGAGTTCATGAATTGGACATTCATCTTCTTTTTCTTCATGTTGCAGCCTTGATAAGTGATCTGCAACCACATTTCAGTCCCCTTCTTATCCTTGATCTCAAGGTCAAACTCTTAGAGTAAAAATTTCCATCTGATCAGTCTGGCTTTGCATCTTTCTTGGCAAACAAGTATTGTATAGCCGCACAATCAGTATAAACAATCAACTTCAACCCAATTATGTAGGACCAAAACTTGTCACAAGCAAACACAAGTGCAAGTAGTTCCTTTTTCGTTGTTTTGTAGATTTGTTGGGCATCATCAAGAGTACGGCTTGCATAGTAGATTGCCTGAAACAACTTCTCTCTTCTTTGTCCTATCACCGTCGTAACGACATAGTGGCTCTCAACCCACATGATCTCAAAAGGCTCTTCCCAATTAGGTACCACCATGATAGGAGCCGAAATAAGGGCTTGCTTGAGATGATCAAATGCCTTCACACATTCTTCAATAAATATAAAAGGTGCATCCTTCTTAAGTAGGTTGCATAAAGGCTTGGTTATCTTGGAAAAGTCCTTGTCAAACCTTCTGTAGAAACTCGCATGACCCAAAAAGCTTTGAATCCCTTTGACATTGATTGGGTGAGTGAGCTTCTCAATGGTCACAATCTTGGCTCTATCAACTTTTAACCCCTGTGAAGACACTCTGTGGTCAAGTACAATCCCCTATTAGACCATAAAATGGCTTTTCTCCTAGTTAAGTACCAAACTTTTTATCTTCATATCTTTTCAACACTAAGGCCAGATTCTTCAAACAATGATCAAATGAAGAGCCAAAGACTGAAAAGTCATCCCTAAACACCTCCATAATATCCTCCACCATGTCAGAAAAAATTGTCATCATACACCTCTGGAAGGTTGTTAGAGCGTTACACAAACCAAATGGCATACGTCTGAATGCAAATGTACCATAGGGACAAGTGAAGGTTGTCTTTTCTTGATCTTCTGGAGCTATGACAATCTGATTGTGGCCTGAATACCCATTAAGAAAATAGTAGTACTGGAACCCTGCAAGTCTGTCTAACATCTGATCAATGAAAAGAAGGAGGAAATGATCCTTTCTTATAGCTTTGTTCAACTTCTTGTAGTCAATACAGACTCTCCACCCAGTTACTGTCCTTGTAGAGATTAGCTCATCATTCTCTTTCTTGACCACTGTGATTCCACCCTTCTTTAGTACAACTTGAACTGGGCTCACCCATGAGCTGTCAAAGATGGCATAGATGATTCCTACCTTGAGCCATTTGAGGATTTTCACCTTCACAACTTCCTTCATGGTTGGGTTCAGTCTTCTTTGGTGCCCCACTGTAGGCTTGTACGATTCTTCCATCAGAATCTTGTGCATGCAGATGGTAAGACTGATACCTTTGATATCTGCAATGGACCATCCAATGGCAGACTTGTGCTCTCTCAAGATTCTCAACAGCTTTTCTTCTTGCATCTTGGATAGGGATGATGAAATGATCACTGAAAGTGTAGACTCGGCCCCCCAGAAATGCATACCTCAGATGGTCTGGCAGTGGCTTCAATTCTGGTGCTGGAACACTCAACTCTTTTGAAGAAGCTACATCTTCAATGTTCTCAATCTTCACTTGGGAAGATTCTTCAATAGATGCCTCAAGAGAATTCAAATAGTGCATGTCCTCATCATTTGTTACGACATTCTCAGAGATTGAACGGAAAACGCACATTTCTAAAGAATCCATTGGACTCAACTCTATTTCTATCTCATGGATGAAACTTCCCACAATGTCAACTCTGTGACAAGAATTCTTCTCTTCTAGGAACTTCAGGGTCTTGTAGATGTTGAACATGACTTCCTCATCGTTGACCCTCAGTGTGAGCTCTCCTTTGTGATCATCGATCAAGGCAATACCCGTGGCAAGAAATGGTCTTCCCAAGATAAGAGGTATCTCATCGTCCTCTTCCATGTCTAGCACCATGAAGTCCATAGGAAAAATGAACTTATCCACCTTGACTAGAACATCTTCTATGATCCCTCTTGAACATGTGATTGACCTATCTGCAGTTGGAGGGATATAGTAGTTGGCTTCACATCTCCAAGTTCAAGCTTCCTGAAAATAAACAAGGGCATTAAACTAATGCTAGAACCCAAATCGCATAATACTTTATCAAATGAAGGAGTACCAACAACACAAGGGATAGTAAAACTCTCTGGATCTTTGAGCTTCTGGGGTAACTTCTTCTACAAGATTGTACTGCACTCCTCAGTGAGCTTGACAGATTCAAACTCCTCTAGCTTCCTCTTCTTAGACATCACATCCTTCATGAACTTGGCATAGTTGGGCATCTGCTCCAAAACATCTGCAAAAGTAATGTTGATGTGGATTTCCTTAAAAATATCCAAAAATTTTGCAAGTTGTTCATCTAGCTTTTTCTTTGGAAAATGTTGAGGATACGAAATGGGGTTCTTAAGAATATGCAGATTGTCCAGAAATGTGATACGACCCTGTACATAGTCATCTTTCTATTGGTCCACCCAAGAGGGGGGTGAATTGGGTGTGATGGTCAATTTTAAACATTTCTTCTAATAACTTAGTGATATACATAAGTGTATTGGAAATGAACGCATAAATATAACTTAGAATAAAATGCAAAAGTGAGACACAAGATTTATAGTGGTTTGGCCAAGCCTACGGCCACTACCTAATCTCCAAATTTGGATTTTCTCAATCTACTAACTGATTCTTTTACGGGTGAGAACCAAACCATTACAACTGCCATTTTACAGGTTAAAGGCAAACCTATCCTTTTATGGGCTAAGGATGAACCGTATTTCCTTTTTCAGGATGGGGAAAAATCCATGTTCCTTTTATAGGATAAGGAAGAACTGTTTTCCTTTTACGGGATAAGGAAGAACCATTTCTCTTTTACAAGTTAAGAGACAATCTATCCTTTTACGAGATCAGGATGAACCAGTTCTCTTTTACAGGTTGAGACATAACCTATCCTTTGTCAGGTTAAGGACCTATCTGAACTGGTTTCTTACTTACAAGTGAGGATGAACCTTTTTTTCTTTTACAGGTTCAGAGATAACCTTAACATGATTTCAATCCTGAAATCATTAAGTGAACTACATTCACTTGTCCTGGTTGTTTCAATCCAGAAACACACCAGCAATACAACACAAGATAATGTTGGTTCTAACTGAGTAGAACACTTTACAATAAAGCTCAGTACATAGCATTACAAAGATGTATAAATTGACATACGTAATGCTAAATGGAAATACACTTACATTCATTTACCTTTCAATGTTCGGTATTGCTCAAGTGCAGTTTCGAAAAGCATGAATGATGTGATATGAAAATCAGTGCTTCTTCGAAAATAATATGATACCAAATAAACATTGACGTAGAAAATGAAGGACTAGTGTAAATCCAAGACACAGACAGTTTTTAAAATAGATATAAAATATAAGTATGAAAACTTATGGTTCAGTGTTCAGTAGTTAACCGAACTACTGATATAGTTCAATACAATAGTTAAGATATGAAATCAAGTACAATTCTATTTCTCATGAACTATTTCTCAAATTTTATCTTCAGCAAGAATGATGCTAAGTATGAATCAGTGCTAAGAATTTGAGTAGATACCAGATCAAATAGATTTTCAAAGATAGAATGAAAATTAAGCTCAGTATGAAAATTTGTTGAAGACGTAAAGGTATCAATGAAAAATACTTTGAAAGTTTAGATATTTGAAAAAAAAATTGACACAGACTAACTTTCAAAAAGTATTGGCACAATACAAAATGATTGGTGAGTTGTTTGATCCTAAGTGTTGGTATTTATAGACATAGTAGAACATAGCCGTTAGACATTTGAAGTTCAAATAATATGAACGTTTACACACAACGGCTAGAATGTTATATGAAAATGGCAACTGCAATTTTCACTAACATTCTGGTTCTTTTTAGATTTCATGAAAAAGGAAAGTTTTAGAAAAACGTAATTCATGTATCAGAGAAGATCTCTAATAAGTCTGAAAAGGACTCTATGCAAAGATTCGTTCAGAAAAAGTAGACTGATAAAGTGTACTTGTTCGAACAGTGATAGTTGTTGAATTAGCATTATGATTCCATAATCAGTGTCCGAACGCATAATATCAACTTTGTCGCTTTGTTCCTTGAGGGCACTCATTACGTATAAGCATCCTGCAGAACACTTAAGTGAGAGCGTTACTAACTGGTAAGCGTTCTGACTTACTTTGACACTTAAATGACTTAACCTTGAAGGCGCTAATGCACAGTTAGCATCCTGTTATGTTTTAAAACAATTAAGTGCGTGAGGGCGCTATTTTCCGAGTAAGCGTCCTGACTTACTTTGACACTTAAATAACTTAACCTTGAAGACGCTAATGCACAGAGTTATCATCCTATTATGTTTTAAAACAATTAAGTGCGTGAGGGCGCTATTTTTCGAGTAAGCGTCCTGACTTACTTTAACACTTAAATGACTTAACCTTGAAGGCGCTAATGCACAGTTAGCATCCTGTTATGTTTTAAAACAATTAAGTGCGTGAGGGCGCTATTTTTCGAGTAAGTGTCCTACCAGTTAAAACATAAAACATAATACGAGAGCGCTACAACAATGTAAGCGTCCTACCACATATTTAAAACATTTGAAACTAAACACAAGTACGTTGAAGGACAATCAGCGCCGTGAAAGTTACTAGATTGATTCCCAAAGGTGAGGGCGCTCCTATCCAGGTAGTGTCCTGATAGATTATTCAACTTATAACTATTAATGTCCTCTAAGATTCATTCTTTGAAGAACTTTAGAAATCTTCTAGTAAGCTGATGTTGAAACTTATGCCCAATTTCTACTTCCAAATTCTTGATTGAAGCAGACATGTTGCCCATATGAGTCTCAATGTTGTTAACCCTAGACTCGGTCTTCTCAAACTTGTTGGATGTCTCTCCAATGAACTTGGCCAAAATGTCTTCAAGTGGAAACTTCTTCTTTGGTACTTGTGAATTGAACCCTGGTGGTTGCAACACATTTCTATTGTTGGAGTAGGAAAATTTTTCATGATTCCTAGCCCCTGGATGGTACTGATTTGGCACTTGAGTGCCACCTTGGGTCCCTCTGTAGTTGTCTTGGTTTCCTCTGTAGTTGTACAATCTGTTGTTCACATACTGTACTTGTTCTTCCTTTCCACCAAAACCTTGAGGAACTGAACTTGTTACTGCAATGGATGCTATGGAGGATGAAGGACGTCCTTGTAGAGTGGAGACCTAGTCAGATAAAGTTGCCATGTGATGCAGCATACTAGCCATTTGTGCAGACAATGAGGTCATTTGATCAACCTCATCTAAACCAACCACTTTCTTGATTGGTGGTCTCTCACTTGCATACTCATATGCATTGGAAGTCATCTCTTCAATCAACATCAAGGCTTTATTTGTTATCTTCCCCAATAGTGTACCTCATGCTGCAGCATCAACTAATGACCTTGTAGATAAAGTCATGGCATTGTAAACATCTGAATCTGCAACCACTCTTGATACCCATGTTGAGGACATCTTCTCAGTAAGCCTTTAAATCTCTCACACGCCTCATATAAGGATTCAGACTCCAATTGTCTGAATTGACTAATCTCTGCTCTCTGTTGTGATATCCTTGCAGGTGTGAAGAATTTCTAAAGAAACTTTTAGAGCATCTCTTCCCATCTAGTAATGCTCCATGGTAGTAGAGATTGGAGCCATGATCTTGTTTTGTCCCTTAATGAAAATGGGAACAATCTCAGTCTTATTTGCTCTTTCGGGACCCTGTTTATTTTCATTGTGTCACACATTTCTAAAAAAGTGTTGATGTGGACCGTTGGATCTTCTTGAGGTACTCCACCAAATTGGTGTTGTTGTACCATTGTGATCAAGGAAGGCTTCAACTCAAAGTTGTTAGCATTGATTGACAGCCTTGCAATCCCAGAGTAGTTATTGTTAACCACTGGCTTGAAGTAATCCCTCAAAGGCAACTGATTGTTCTCTTCAGCCATGGTTTCTTCTTGTGCTACCGCTCTTCTATCTCTTCTTAATCTCCCAAAGGTTCTCTCAATTTCCGAATCAAGAGATGTGATTTCTGCACTTCTCACTCTTCGCATTAACCAATGAAACCTAACACGAAAAATAGAAAAATAACAAACAAACAAAAATACCTAAATTAAGATCAAAATCAATTTACAATGGTATTAATAAAAGTAAAATTGACACTTTTCCCCGACAACGGCACCAAAAACTTGATCGTGATTATCTTGATTTACAAGAGTACAAATATCAAGTTATATAATACCGAGGTGAGTCGGGTTATCGTCCTCAGGAAAAAGTTAATTTTACTAATATAATGCCCAAAACTACTAAGATTTTAATTTTATCTAGGTGATCAAAAGGGGATGATTTAATTGTTGAAATTAAAATGAACAAAACTAAATTAAATCAATGCAAATTAAATTAAAATGGGGAAAATCAACGAATAAAAGTTCTAGAGGATTGAAATCACTATGTTTTACTTCATGAGTTTCAAAAGATTGTGTTATTGAATTAAATATTGAATTTATAAATCATGAATCCTAACCCAATCAAACCCCTCTCTTGAGTGTAATTTAAAAATCTATACTTAACTTGTTAATTCCCTCTCTCGAGTTTAAACTAAGAAATCAAGCATGCCTTAAGATTTGTGATTCATACTATCCAATTTCAAAGGTTTTCGTAGGTCTCTCGACTCAATACTACTAACCTATAGTAACCAAGGTCACAAATTCTCGGATCTGATTTGATAGCACCTCTCTCGAGTGTAAGAAATCAAATCTAACTACATTCAACTAGTGGCCAGCAAATTGAAGGCATTAAGCATATGAAATTGCAAATAAACTCAGAAGTCAATTCAATAACACATAAATAAATATTAACCCATGAAATCAAACAAAGATCATTCAAACCTCTAGATTTAGAGTTAGCTCATATTCATGTTCATGGTTACAAAATGAATAAGAAATAAAACAATGGAGGAAAATATTTCAAGTTACAAGAAATGGAAATCAAAGGTTAGAATCCCCCTTCAACGGTGGGTTAATCTTCTTCACCTCCTTGGTTCCTTCAAGCCTCCAATCCAAAGTTTTTTCTCCTCTTGCTTTCTTGCCTCCTTTTTCACACCCTAAACCTCTCTATAATCCTTGGTAATGATAAAGTCAACCCTAAACACGAGTTATACACTTAAGTGGGTCAAAAGACCAAAAAGGGTATGAAAAATCGCTTAAAAAATGCCAATCCGCAACTCTGCGAACACCGACGGCGCGACGCCCACACACTGTCCTCACCGTCACTCATCTTCTGCATCTGGGCACTGCGGCGCCCAGTTTCCAGTTTTCTTGGTAGTGGCTTGCGAATTTAGCCGATTTTCTCCACTTTTTGCACACTTCTTGCACATGTTTTGCACATGTTCTTGACTTCTTTTGAACACCATTTGAACCTTGTTTCAACCCACTTTTAAGCTCTTTATTTACCTACAAAACAAAGTATAAACAAGTGTAAATTCTATGCAATTAAACAAAATATTAACTATAATGAAATGTACTCAAAACATATGACTTATATGATGTTAACATGTATGAAAAAGTCATTTATTCATGATAAAAACCTATTAAAACCTAAGATAAAACATAAATACATCTAAAACAACAAAGTATGCTAATCATGCAAAAACACCTAAAAACTAACTAAATGAATCTAAAAATCTCACAAATCGACATGCAAACTAACTACTAAAAACTCAACTTATGAAAATAATTAAAGGAACAAGGACCCCCCTCCCAAGCCTTTGGTAGGCTCAACTTCACCTTACACATACGTGTTTGGAAGTTAACAACATAATTGTTCGTCTTTCGCATGAAACGAATGAGGTGATATGATGTTGCTTCCAAAAACCTTAACCAAGGAAGGTGTGTCCCTTGGAACAACTAACTTGAAAAATGGGGAAACAACTTGACTAAGGGAGTCCAATCATGAGGTCAAGACCTCAACGAAAATAACTTTCGTGAGATGGCTAAGTACATCAAACTTGATGTTAAACAATTTATGCAAGTCGTAAAGATTCTAGCATTACTGTGGAAAACATAAAACTAATGAGAACGAAAGACTTGGCAAACAACTAAGCAGATCAATTCTCAGGTGATGAGCATCCTAGACTTTCATTTCGACATACTCATCAGGGGCTTACTGTTACACCCAAAATCGAACCAACTTCAAGTCATAAACAAAGTTGTGCTTGAACAAGGAACAACACCTTGACCAAAGCCAAAACACAACTTGCCTTAGCTAAGGCCGAGGTGCAACATGCCTTCGCTAACGGACGACGCACCACAGGCCCCAGCCATTGGCCAAGGCACAACATATCTTGTCCAATGGCCAACACACAATGTGCCTCGGCCGAGGCACGACAAGCCCGACCATGGTCGAGGCACCCCCTTGGCCTTGGCCGAGGGAAACCTCCGATTATAGTTTTATTGAATGTCTCCAAAGAGACCCACTTTTACATGTTAATCGTAACTCGGACACCTCATAGAAAAGATCTCGAGACATAGAACTACATGCCAACTCATGATGAGGAAAGGCGCAAATCACTCCCACCGATGAAGCATTGTATTAAATACTAAAACCGTCCCCCTCAACTATAAAAAGGGGGCTCATTCTCCAAAGTAGGTATGCTCTAAGACTCAGAATTCTCTACATACTTCTATTCTCTTATTTCATTGTCTAACTTAGGCATCAGAGTGTTTTCGGTGACCAAGCGTCACCACCCTTGCAAGTCCGAAGCGGAGCAGCCTCTTGTAGAATTTATGAGGATCAAGCAATTTTCATATTTAGTTAACCGACATTGATTATCGGTCCGACATGAGAGATTTTTTTTAAACATCTTTTATGTTATATTGATTGGCCCATGAAATGATATATTGGTTAATTATCTCAAGCATCAGCGATTAGTATTTTTGGTTGTCATGGGTATTGCTTTATTGTTAGTATTGTTGTGGTTATTAGCTCTTGGAAGTTTACTTGGATTTGTTTGATTTTTTTTTTGCCATTGGAATGAGAAAAAAAAAATTATCTATTTTCAAACTAGTTGACATGCACATGCCTTGCACGTGTGATAGTTGCATATTTGGATAGGTTTTAGAGTATGTTTTAGGTGTGTTTTAGGACATTTTATACATTAGTTTGATGTGTTTATGTTCATTTCATATTTAAGTGTGTTATTGATTTGATTTGCTTTGTTTTATAGGTGTTTAGATGTGTTAGTTGTGGTTTTGGATGATGAAAACATGTACAAGAAGTTGCACAGGAGGAACATGAAGAATACATGTCAAAAAGGGGCTGAAAATTGGCTAAGTCCACAAAAAAGGACCAAAACACTATGTTCTAGGTGCCGCGGTGCTAGGAAGCAGCGTCACAGCACTGTGGTGGTGAAACGGAAGAGCACGTAGAGACATTATGGGCGCCGTTGGGGTTTTTAAACTTGCGATTTTAGCAAGTTTTTATTGTATTTTTTCCCACTTTCCTATTTCAATTCTACACGACTTTGGGGCATATTATTTATCAAAAATTTAGGGTTTTTTGAGGCATATACACAAAAAAAGAGCGACGGCTAGGAGCAAAGGAACGCCAAGAAATTGACTTGGAAACAAGGAGGATTCTACAAGTTCAATAGAAACTACCTTGGTTTTTAATGTTTTATTTTTTGTTTCTCTACATGTTTTGGATTTCATTATTCCAAAGTATGAACTAATTTGTTAGTCTAGAGATGAGACGGATCCTATATTAAAGATTATGCAATAATATTAGCATTTGTTTATTATCAATGATTTATTCATGGTTTATTTATACTTCTCTATGTGTAATGTTATTGATCTCTTGGCCACAAATCGATTGATCATACACTTGAGGGGTGGCACTCGATAGAAGGTTCTTTAGGTTGGAATATGAGAAATATGACATGAGATGGTCGTAGTATCGATAGATATGCAATGTCACAAGAAGTTGTAGGAAAATCACAAAGCGTAATGCATTACTAATATATGGTTTTTGTCGATAGATCAAAACTCTATTTTGGTGATAGATTCTAACGCGGTACTCGACAGAGGGTGTTAGGAACTAGAGGATTTTGACTTATAAACTTGAATAATAATTTGATAATGAGCATGTCTAATATTGCATAATTAATAATTAGGTGAAATCTAATCTCTAGGTATTTTTAATATTGATTTTTCTTCAGAAAATTTTGATAATTTGCTTATTTAATTATTGCTTTAGTTTAATATTATTTTAGTTAATTGATCATTAAAAATTGGTTTTCTAGATAAAATTAGGGCTAGGAACGATATAATTAGTGTAGTAAATCAATCCCTGAGGGCGATACCCGAATTTTATCGGTAAATATTATAACTTGGCACCGTACACTTACGGTTTGTACTCATCAACATGAACCACAAACTAAATTGTAATACTTAATTAAATAAATATAGTACTCTTACTTTGTTAGTATTTTTGTTGTATAATAATGTTATTTGCCTAAGGATTTTAATTTTTTTTATTTGCCGAAGGAGATAGAATTGTATATGTTATTTTACATGTCAATGATAAAGTTTCTTATGGGCCACATGGAGTATCATTTAATAGTCCTTTTGTGACGGGTATTATGTTGAGTTTTGGAACAAAAAAATATCAACTGGAACGTGCCACATATGATGCCCTCTTCATTGACTATAGGACTTCAAAGATTACAATGGCATATAAATATCCAACTATGGCACCTAATGGAATGTTATACTTCATACCCATGCCACTTGAAGATGAGAACAATGTTGAGTTTCTGTGGATTGTCTTGTCTTAGATGCCACCACCAAACTCTATTGAATTATTTGTGACTTTAACTTCTATGCACGTTGCACATAGCTCTCCTGCTTTTCAAGGTGATGATATACGTACAAGTGCCCCATCTCCTCAAGTGTAGCAACATAATGACCATGAAGAAGATGTAGGCCCAAGTGATCCAATTTTTGACCATGAAGCTTCACAAAATGTTAGTGTTGGATTGGCTAGGGTTAGAATTAACGAATAAGTTGGCAAAGGAGTTGGAACGCGATACTATTCGATAGAAACCGAAGAAATGATTCATAATGAAGTGTAGTTCGAAGAGGAAGAAACATCATTTGAAAATGAAGAAGAGACAAGTGATGAAGAGCTCATGGTGCCCGCACCCATGTTTGTTGACATGGATTGGAAAAATATTAACTCTACACGTGCTGAACATTTGGAACCAAATCCAAATTTACAAAATGCGTTGGTGGAGCTTAAACGAGGAATGTGATTCAAGAGTAAGAAGGATTTATAGTATGTCGTGAAGCCTTATTACATAAATAAGCATTACCAAATCACTGTTGTTGAATTAAAGCCAGAACTTTGGGCAGTTAGGTGCAAGATATTGGGTGAAGGCCATAAGTGGAAATTGCGGGCTTGCAAGCGCAAATCACATCGACTTTTCGAGATAACACAATACGGTGAGCTTCATAGTTGTGTGTACCCAAGATTTTCACGGGACCATGCACAATTGGACTCATTACTAATTGCCCGACATGTACAAAATGTGGTTCATGCAGATCTATTAACTTTCGTGGCAGCACTTTCTCAAATGGTAAAAAATGATTTTGAATATACCGTCGAATACAAGAAAGTGTGGTCTGGTAAAAGAAAAGCAATTGCAAATGTATTTGGTGAATGGGATAAATCTTATCAAATGTTGCCAAGGTGGTTGGTTGTGATGAAAGCGAG
Organism: Paratinospora sagittata; assembly: GCA_035771175.1. NCBI lineage: Eukaryota > Viridiplantae > Streptophyta > Magnoliopsida > Ranunculales > Menispermaceae > Paratinospora > Paratinospora sagittata. Next base: position 21,260,813 of record CM069610.1, read on the forward strand.
GGATCCAAGAACTAAGGTTGAATGGTATCACAAAAAGATTCTATCAAGTTCCCTTCACAAACTCCCAGGACAATCTGACTGGCATAGGAATCTAACCATCTTATCCACCATAGGACCATTAGATCCTTGTTAAGCCTTAGCCAGACTCCGGTAGAGTCTTTTCTATAAATAAGCCATCTAACACATTTTTAAACCTGATAACTCATTCCACAATATTAACAATTCACATCTATCTCAAATTACAAGTTAAACAACATCTAATAACATCCATCCACCACAAGGTTATTACATATAACATCCATCTACTTAATTTCAAGTGTGGGGTGTTATATACATATATTTACATAACCAAAATATCAAATACATGTATTCATCCATATTCATCAAACCAACATCAAAAACAGATTTCTTTTGGCATGGCACTAAGCTCTCACTGTAATGTCATTCCCTTGCCCTTATCAATAGCTGAAGGACCTGAAAAATGGGAATAGAATGAGCCAATGGTGCCCAGTGAATAGAATTCATATATACCATCATTTATACATCTACATCATCATGTATGCATGAGCATGTTATGCTAACCCATATGCAGTTATATACATATCATAACAACATTCAATATACAATGCAATTCAATTCCATTTGCAGCATATGCTATTCGCCCTTATTCAAGTATGTGACAAACTTTCCTAAGACATATATGGATGCATATAGTCAATAAGTACTGATTTTACAGCCTAAAGTCGCATTCCAGCCTTACTTGAATAATTTAGCCAGGAGGACTAATGGACTTGTTCTTGTATCATCCAGTACTTACGAACTAGTATTCTCAAGAAAAAATGTAGACCGTACTTAATTCTGAGAAAACATCCCCCTTGTAGAACATAATTAACTTTCCTTGTAAACAATAACTGAACAATGCTACACTTTCTAACTGAATAGATTTCTACATAGTCCTTGAAATCTAACCTGATTAGTTTTGTAGGGAGTAAACTCGACCTACTCGGTTATATCCAAAAGTCTAGCTCCAATAGATTCATTGGGCCATGCAGAAGATCTCTGCCTTTTCCTCATGCCACAAACAATCATACAGATGAACAAACATTCACATATAAATAATATGATGATATAAATGAAAATATAATGAAATTCTATTTACAACAATTGCCAGAATTTAAGTTCCTACTCTATCAACTGTCTCAAACTCCTCTATTAGAGTCTACACACATCATTACCTTCACATCAATACAAATACCGAATATCTTTTTCATTCTCATACAAATTCTTAGCATCTTTACTATTTTCACAATTAGAAATCCATTAATTTCATTTCTAAACTCAATTTCAATTCATATAACATTCAAAAACAATAGAAATTAATATTTAATCTAATTTCCACATGTTTTTGTGCCCAATTCTATAGTTTTCCAGCTAGTTCTACACTTCCAATTAGGTTACTCGCCCATCTAACCATCAATTCGAAGTGCAAACCCTAACAAAACATGATTTCTATGTGATTTAGGCAATAAAATACTAATTCCACCATTTCTAACTGATTTCCAGCCAAGAGCACCAAAACCCTAGGTTGGAAATCTATTTTGAAAAATATACCGAGGGACAAGTCTCTTATGGTCCAACTAGCAATTTCACGAAGAAAAATTGAGGAAAACCACTCACCTTGGCTTAGATTTGACGAAGGTTTGCTCCGGAAACCCTTTCTATCATTTTCCCCCTTTTATTTTCTTCGTTCTTGATGAAATGAAATGAACATGAATGAGTTTTGAGGTTTTATTTCACAGACACCGCCTCACCGACTTAATTTAAAAATTGGTTTTTATCGTAAGGAACGCACTTCTCCTTATTCTGAAACATTTCAGCTTTTTGTTTTTCTCTAATGTTGAACCAATTATCCTCATGTCCCTTACAAGAGAACGTCCCTAATATGAAAGATATTATGATGATTACAAACCACATTCTATTTATGATAATATTGCATACATGGCGTATCTAATCTTACTTGAAGGTTTCGAAAAATCAAAGATGCATGGTGGACGCATTAAAGAACTACTTGAAGGCCATGATCATTTGAAGACATATAAGTGTATGATTAGATTGTGTTAGGTTGTAAAACCTTCACTGCCATATGATTCAGCAATATGCATGACTGCATGATTTAGTCGAATTATTTTTCAATCATTTGCATACTTGATTTAATCCGAAAATACCGTGTGTTTTAATCTTGTTTTATCGTGCTTTAAACGAAAGATCAAAATTGTTTTCAAGAGTTTTTTAGAACGTTAATGCTTTAGCAACGCTCTCCTGGACTTGATAAGTCAGGACGTTGACATTCATTCAAGGTTGAATTGAACTGACGCATTAGCATGCTTACTTGTAAGTAGCGGCCTCACTTAAAGTCAATATTTGAAGTTGTCAGGACGCTGACTTTGTTTCAGCTCGCTGAAAGTTCTCTAAAGTTCTTCAAAGATTTTATCTTTGAGGACACTGATAGTTATAAGTTGGAAAAACTATCAGGACGCTACCTGGATAGGAGACCCTCATCTTAAGAACCAACCTGTTAACTTTTAGCACGTTGATTGTCCTTCAGCACTCTTAAAATTGTTTTCAATGTTTTTAAATGTTTTAAAAATAGGACGCTAACTGTTAACTAGCACCCTCATGGTTTAGTCTTTTTAATAGTCAAAGTAAGTCAGGATGCTTACGATTAAGTAGCGCCCTCACTTCATTGATCAAGAGGACGCTTATGCTTCATGAGCGCCCTCAAGGAACAAAACGACAAAGTTGATATTATGCTTCAGGATGCTAATTCAACACTATCATTGTTCTAACACTTACACTATTTCTGATTATTTTCATAACCGTTCAAAACTTTTTAGAACTTTTTGAATCTATTCAGAACGTTCTAATACTTTATCTAAACATTCCTTTTTCGTAAAAGATTAGAAGATTCAGGTGCTATCACCGTAATATGCACAGAGCTGAATCGATTTGTTTCAGGAAAAAATGTAGTCGTTGTGTTTGAAATGACTCTGTGAGCCAAAATCACCAAGATCATTGCGCCTCTGTTATTTCTATATATATGCTGCCTTAGACCAGATAACAACAACGAATCATATACGAAAACTGAAATTCATTCAAAAACGTATTAACAGTTTTCACTTGTGCAAAAACTTTTATAAGTTAGTCTTCGACTCTTTGTGTTTGAACTTACAATCATTTGAAATACGTCAAGTCTTCTGGATTGATTGATCTTCATCTACATCATTTTCAAAAATCCATTGAAGAAGACAAAAGCTTTTTGAACCAGTTTTCAGCTGAACTTCATCATACATATTTTGTTGAATCTGTGGTAACAGAAGGTTCAATCCAAATCTTTGTAAGTGTCACTTTGATTCTAAGTAAAAGGAATCATATCTCATCTTGTATTCAGATTTTAGTGACTGGTTAGTCACTGGGCTAGAGCAAGTGTTGCTCAAAGTTTTAACGGTCCTTCTCACACCCGTAAGTTGAGAAACGGTAATCTCACACCTGTAAGTTGAGAAACGGTTCTTCTCATACCCGGAAGTTGAGAAAAGGTAGTTCTCACACCAGTAAATTGAGAAAGAGTACCGGTTTGGTCTTCACCCATAAGAAGATCCTTAGTGGAGTTTGAACAAATCCTAACCGAGGAGGTTAGATAATGGATGTAGGCAAGGCCGAACGACTATAAATCTTGTTTGCATTGTCCCTTTTACATTTACTGTGTTCATTTGTTACACTTTATTTAATTTGCATTTAATATATCTTTCATTTAAAAGAAAGGTTAAATTTTGCTAAGTGTTCAATTCAACCCCTCTTGGACATAACTGGGCCAACAACTAGGAGCCCGCTCCTCCCAGTTAGGAGCGCGCTCCTACCATGTCCAAAAACCCAAATTGGTCTCTGTCTTAGGGGAACATGCTCCTCCCTTCTTGGGAGCGAACTCCTAGGCTCAATTCACTATTTTTACCTACTCTTTACCCATTTCCTCCCCCGATTGGTCCCCCAATCAATTCTCTACTAAACATATACAATTTACCTCACAAAAGCATACAACATACATTCATTAGTCAAATTTTTCTAAAAAAAAAATTTTGGGGTCCCATTTTATGAAATTGAGGGTCATTACAGTTTCCACCTAACATAATTGCTCCACCATACAAGGTATTTGAACGTGTATTTTGGGCCTTTTGGTGCATGTATTGAAGGTTTTAAACATTGTAGGCCCATTATACAAATCGATGGGACTTTTTTGTATAGCAAGTACAAAAGTAAACTTCTCGTTGCAACCTCTCAATTTAGATGGTTATGTATTTCCATTATGTTTTGCAATTGCTGGAGAAGAATCCACGGACAGTTGGGAATGGTTTTTGCAATACATGAGTGTTGCCCCAGATAAGTGTCCAAGAGGCGGGTGAATCGGACAAATTTGCATGTTACACCTTTCAAAAATAAATAATGACAAAAATAAAGTGCAGCGAAAATAAAATTATAAACACAATAGATTTAGAGTGGTTCGATCCTTGCCTACATCCACTACTTAATCTCCCCGATTAGGATTTATCAAACTCCACTATTGATACCTCTTCATAGGTGAGAATCAAACCTTTACACTTTTCTCAACTTCACGAGTGTGAGAATAACCATTATAGTTGAGCTTAAACAAGGTCCGACTTAGTGACTCCTCGTCACTTTACAAACCAATTTCAGTACAATAAAGTTGATTCTCTTACCAAGAATCAGTTAAAATTACTTACAAAGTATAATGAACCTCACTAGAATGTATTCAACAAGATGATAAAGATTACGCTCAGCTGAAGAGTGATGTTGCTTTTAGCTTCCTTTGGATTTCTTGAAAAGATTGAAAATGATGAACAACAAATCCAAAAAAGCTTGTAAAGATCAGAGAATATTGAAAGTGTTTTTTATCTTCTTCAAAGAGAAATATGACTAACTTTCAAAGAGTTTTTGCCACAATAGACTTTCTTCAGTGTTTCAAACAACGACTCTTTGTTGCATATATAAAGGTGCACTTGGGATTTCAATCTCCCAAAAACCCTAAGATCTTTGTGTTGAAATTCAAATGCAATTGATAAAATCTTTCATGAAAATGGAGTTAATAAAGACGTTGAACAATAACTGCCAAAAAAACACTTACACAAGAATAGAAATGTATTAGAAATGGCACAGTTCACACGTATGAGAAAACAACTTTTTCTTACACACTCTCTTGAGCGTCCTACTGCTTTGGGAGGGCGCTATATCGTTGAAACCAAGAAAGTTCAACCTGCCTATAAGCATCCTAGAACTCTATGAGTGTCTTGCAGTTTGACATCTCGAGAGAAGAAATTTTTTCAGACATTTTTGTGTAACGACCCACTTTCACATATAATGTCGTGATGATGTAAAATTTCTGACTCTAGATCTCGTGTATGTATTTGATGTGTATAATACTCGTTTGCGTGTTTTGTGCATGTATTTGATGGTGAGAGTAAGCTTTCTAATGGTGTAATTTTCTCCATAGGCCACGATTTTGGGTATTCCTAACCTAGGGTTGGTTGGTATTTTGCTATTTTCGAGCTTGTTTATGGTAGAAACAACCTTCCTTAACCTAGATTTATACATATTGTGCATTTTGCAAGCATTTTACCACTTTTTTTGATGGAGTTAAGTGTAATGGCCCTTAACCTAGAAAATGAAGTTAGGGTTTTCCATTCAAGTTTCCACTCAATTATGTTGAATAAATGACTGACTCTAAGTGATTGATGGTCCAATTCACTGATTTTGAATGGTGGGAAGCCTAGGTGTAGTGTAAAATTGGCTTAGGGCTTGATTTCGGGATTTTGCCCAAAACTTGGTGTTTTTGACCTAAATCAAGTCAATTGATTAAATTGACTTGAAACTTGTCTAATTGAACCCAAATTGAGTGAAATTGTGGATTTATAATTGTTAGACTAGTGTTAGAATTGCATGAGTTAGTTCAATTTGACCATGTAGAGATTTATCTAATTTGGGGCTTTTTGGAGGCATTTGATTGAAATTGGTCAATTGAATGGTGTTAAGTGTTTCTAATCCAAATTGGTGTGGATTAGATGTGATTTGCGTTAATAATTATGTATTTAGACATAATGGACTGAAATTGATCATGTGTATAAAATTGATTCATTTCAGGTGTATGTGAGTCAATTGGCCAATTGGAATGTAAATGATGTGTGAAATTGGCTAGTGAATTGGTTGTGAGTATTTCTCACCTTTGTTTTCCATTATGGCATTTTATTTATATAAATTGGTTTGTGCAATGACATGCATCTTATATATATATATGTGCATTGTGATTTAAGAGCATGAGCATGAAATATAAGCATTAATATTGCCTTGGGTGTTTTGGATTAAATACCTTGGCATTGTTGTCTTTCTATTTACTTATTCTTCAGGGAAATGTGCCGCCGGAATACTTAGATTGGTGTTCCGTGGAAAGGACTTTTTGAATCACTAAGGAATGTAAGGGTAGAAAGATTAGGAGGATTAGTGTCGGGTAATGTGCCGGTCGAAACCTATTGGCCAATAGGAAAAGTAAAGGCATGTGTTATTCTGACATATCCTTTTGGTAAAGAGTCTGCATATTTGATTCTTATGGAAATGATGCACAATTCACATGTTTAGTTTAAACACACGTATAATATGATTTTTCTTGATGCATTTGGTTTACGAATGGAATTTTCAATATCATACATGTTTTTTTTATAAATGCATATATGGAAATATATTGTGAGAACTTACTCATTGAGCTAGTTGAGCTCACCCCATTTTTCCCTACTTTTCTCATGTTCAGATCAGAAAGGAAAGGGAAAGGCTTAAAGCTTGCGGTCTTCCTTTTCTTCTCTTTTGGATGCATGTTTTGATTTGTATATTTTTGAAAAAACTTGGGACTAGTGTAATTGTTTTGTTTCATCTTTGATTATGTATATAAATATCACAAATTCTCATGTATATAAAATATAGATAGTTGTCGTTTGTTTGGTTTTGAGGATGACTTGGGATGTGGATAAGTCATGTGAGAAAGCAAAATGATTGGGTTTGATAAGAATGATGTTGATTATTTGATTATATGTCTTTGTGTGATTGGATGTGATTATCAGGATATTTTGTGGAACCTCAGATTTATGGGGAGGTTCTGCCGAAAATTTTAGTGATTTTGTGGTATTATTTTAAAAGGAAGAGGCTGACAGAGTCTCGTATACGTCTAGGTATGGTGTATATGATATTCTGTGTCGGTCGTGACGTCACCCGGAGAAAGGTTGCGACATTTTGGGAGGGCGCTATTGCTCTATGAGCGTCCTGCTAAACTCGCCTAGAAATTATGAGTGTCTTACATCACTAGGAGCGTCTTGCGGTATTGGCCTGATGGATTTAAGTGAATTGGCCACAGTTGGGGGAGTGCATGTTTAGCATGACTCTATAGGGAGATTTGCAAAACAACACGATGCGATGCAAATAAGATATTTGGGGCACTAGTTTTGTTGCAATTGTGGGCTTGGGATAGGTTTCCACTCGTTGCACCTCAAAGATTGCATCAACCTCGTTATATCGAGTTAACATCTTATCATCAACCATTCCCACCTGCTCCATTGGGATTACGGTAATATGCTTTAATTAAATGTTATTTATATTGTCATTTAAAACCTTATTAATATGATTACACTAATTTTATAATGTGTTCTTAGTTGGAAGGATTGCCTTCAGTCAATTGATGTTGCAACACACGTGTTGATTCAGTACCGAGATGCCATTAATACACAAACTCCAAATGAGGTCATTGACAATTTCATCTTATATGTTTACAAGTTTTAAACATTATCAATTTCTTATTTTGATATCTAATAGTGTATATTTGAATATATAGGTAATATGACAACCATAGGAAGGCATTATGGCATCATTACCTCAATATTTTTAGGAGAATCATAGCTTATGGAGGGTGGTCGTCCCTTTGATTTATTTTCACATAATTGAGTGGGATCGATCGAATAGGGTACTACTGCAATTTGACATTAAACAAGATGTGCCCGAAGCGTGTGACACTGAGTTGAGTTTACATGAAGTAGATCTGTGAGGTTATGCACCACGAGATTGGGGTAATTTTCATAACAAATATATCGAGATTTGGGAATAAAGAAACGATCGAGTGGTTGGAGGCATTCAATATGGTGATGATTCAGAGTTTGTCGATGGATACATGGAGTTGCATCAAATAATAACTCGACGTTATATTTGTCGATGCAGGACATCTTTTGATTATACAATAAAGCAAACTCAAATACTCATTTATTTTTTTTCATGCGTAACTTCATTGTTATTAAAATATTATCAATGGAATTATGTAGTTGAGAAGGAGACCTGGTGACACTTGAAACCTTCCATCTTATTAGAAACGTTTGTGATGCTACTGTTAACCTATATGGTTCATCCTTAGCACATCCCTAAAGTATACTTGATGAAGTATATTTTGATGATCACAAACAAAGTATTTTTCGGTGCTAACGAACATTTTTCAAGAACTTATCTCTGTACCAAAGGAAAAACAAAAAGCCAAGGAACGACTCGATCAAGGAACTCAAAGCTTACATCCAACGATCAAGCTCGTTTCAACTTACGGACTTCAACGATCACATCCTGATGTCAAGATCATCTCACGTGAATGATCCGATCAAAGGAAAACAAAGACATATAAGTCGTAAAAGGACTCCAATGATTGCATTATAAATTAAAGAACGGTTTGATCAAGCTTCATGACAACATCTTCCGATCAACGTTCAAAGTCAAAGATTAGCAAAGAAGTCACAATGAAAAGTTGGAAGTATCGATCAAGAGAAATGAGAAATACACAAGGAAATTAAGGTATATCTTTCTCTGATCATTATTGCTCAAAATGTTTTTCAAAACCATGCATATATCATTATCATATGTTTTCTAAATCTGCATGTTTTTAACTATATTTCAAATGATTTAATACTATATATTTAATTTGAGATATACCAAGTTTCTATACGCATTTATCGAATATTTTATCACGAGTAAAAATTATTTTCAAAGAGTCTTTCAGGACGCTAATGAAATAGTAGCGCTCTCCTGAACTAGTTAAGTCAGGACTCTGATAGGTCATTAGGACGCTGATAATGCTCAAGGTTGAAATGAACTGATTAATCAAGATGCTTACTTGTATAGTAGCGGTCCTCTATATTAGTCAACCTTTGAAGTTGTCAGAAAGCTGACTCAGCATCAGCTCACTGAAAGATCTTTTAAAAAGTTCTTCAAAGAATGTTTCTTTGAGGACGCTGATGGTTATAAGTTTATTAAACTATCAGGACGCTATCTAGATAAGAGCGCCCTCACTTTTGGAAATCAACTTAATAACTTTTAGGACGCTAATTGTCCTTCAACGTGTTTTTAAATGTCATATGTTTTAAAAGATAGGACGCTTACTAAGTAAGTAGCGCCCTCATCTTAAGTTATTTTATGTTTTAAAAACGCTTACTACATAGGTAGCGCTCTCATCATAAGTTATTTTGTTCTAAAAAGGCAGGACACTCACTCAGTGAGTAATGCCCTCATAAGTATAGTCTTAAATAAAGTCAGGACGCTGACTGTGCAATAGCGCCCTCAGAACAATAAAATGAGTCAGGACGCTGACAACTCGGTAGCGCCCTCACTTACCGTTCAGTAGGACGCTTATACAGAATAAACGCCCTCAAAGAACAAAAGGACAAAGTTGACATTATGCGTAAGGACACTGATTGCGGAATCAGGACGCTAATTCAATTATGGTCACTGTTCTAACACGTACACCATATCGGTTTACTTTTCAGAACAAATCTCTACACAAGAACTTTTTAGATAAATCAGAGATCTTCTCTGATGCATGAATCGGGGTATCCTGAAATTCTCCTTATTCATGTCATCTGGAAAGAATCAGAATGTGTATGAAAATTGCAGATGTCATTTTCATATACCACTCTAGCCATTGAGTCTCAACATTCATCTTGAATTTGAAATTCAAGTGTATAACGACTATGTCCCACTAAGACTTAGGACCAAACAACTTGTCAATCACTTTGTGTTGTGCTAATACTTTTTGAAAGTTAGTCTGTGTCAAAATGAATTTCATTTTTCTAATCTTTCAAAGTATTTTTCACTGATACCTTTGCGATTACAATAGATTTTCATATCGAGCTTCAATTCTACTTTATATTTGAAAATCTATTTTTACTCGTATCAACTCAAATTCTCAGCACTAATTCATATATGGTATCATTCATGCTAATGATAGAATTTGAGAAATGGTTCAAGATATACAGTCATACTTGATTTCATATCTTAAGTATTGTATTGAACTATATCAGTAGTTGCGTTAAACTACTGATCATTGAACTAGAAGTTTTCATACCTATATTTTATATCTATTTTGAAAATTGTCTGTGTCTTTGATTTACACCAGTCCTCTATTTTTAATATCAATATTTGTTTGGTATATTTTATCTTTCGATAAAGCACTGATTTTCATATCATATCATTCATGCTTTTCGAAACTGCACTTGAGCAATACCAAACATTGAAAGGTAAATGACTGAAGGTGTATTTCAACTTAGCATTACCTATTTCATGTTTCATATCTTTGCAATGCTATGTACTGTGCTTAATGTAAAGTGTTCTACTGCGTTAGAACCACCCAACATCTTAATGTTGTAATGGTGGTGTGTTTCTGGATTGAAACAACCAGGACAAGTGAAGGTAGTTCACTTGATGATTTCAGGATTGAAATCATATAGGTTTTCTCTAAGCCTGTAAAAGAGAAACTGGTTCATCCTCATCCAGTAAAAGGATAAGTGTGTCCTTAACCTTAAAAATGATAAGTTATCTCTCAGCCTTTAAAAGAGAAACCGATTCATCCTCATCCAGTAAAAGGATAGGTGTGTCCTTAACCTTAAAAATGATAGGTTATCTCTCAGCCTTAAAAGAGAAACCAGTTGTTCCTTATCCTGCAAAAGGATCACGGTTCTTCCTTAGCCAGTAAAAAGAACATATGGGTTTCTCTTCATCCTGGAAAAAGGAAATTTGGTTCTTCCTTAGCCAGTTAAAGGAACATGGGTTTTTCCTAATCCCGAAAAAAGGAAAATGGTTCATCCTTAGCCAGTGAAAGGATAGGTTTGTCTTTAACCTGAAAAAGAGCAGTTGTAATGGTTTGGTTCTCACCCGTAAGAGAATCAGTTAGTGGATTGAGAAAATCCTAATCGGGAGATTAGGTAGTGGACGTAGGCTTGGCCGAACCACTATAAATCTGTGTGTCAAACCTTTGCATTTTAGTTTGTGTTCTAATTTACATCATATTCCAATTAACTTATGTAAATCACCTAAGTTATTAAAAAATATTTTTAAAATTGACCATCGAACCCAATTCACCCCCCTCTTGGGTGGGACCAACAACTACAACCCAAATCCTAAAGCTTCCATCTTATTAGAAACATTTGTGATGTTACAACACAAATCCTAAGGGATGAACATCGTAGTTACATAGTTCGAAATCAGGAAGGTGGTTATAGGCCTCATCAAGGACGAGGTCGAGGACGTCGAGGAAGGTGGGGTAGTAGGACTATCAATCCTACTACAACAGAGATCTAACCACAGTTGTTTCTTTCCATTGCACGTGATATGACTTCCATACTCAGTCAGGTTATTTTATCATTTGAGGAGCATGTGATCCAACGAGAGTCTGCCATTAACGAGGAATAAGAAGAGAGATTGCACAGAAGTGGTAGGCCTAGGTGTGGTCGTGGTCGTGGGCGAGGTCGAAGTCTCACAATGGATGATGCTGCTGGACCCTCATAAGTTATTAATGATGCATGTCAGACACTTTATGATGATCAAGATCCTTCACAAGTTGTTGATGATGCGTGCACTACATAAGTTGAGGATAATGCGCGCCCTTCACAGGTTGTTAATGGTGCAGGCCCTTCATAGGTTGATGGTATGAGCCCTGCACAAAGGAGCACACCACAAAATTGTTTACATATTTCGGAGATGGCCACAACAAGAAAGGAGATGCTCTTTTTGGTGGTCTTGGTCATGATATTGTTGTCATATTTCAATAATGTTAAACTGTTGTTTAGGTGGATAAAACTTTATATTTTTTGTTTAGATATAAAGAATGAATTTATTATTAGACTTTACATGTTCACCTTAGCCTCTTTTGATAATTATATTAATTTTTTATTTCATATTTGTATTTTTGTCAAGTGTATGTTGCAAGTTTACAGGTTATTTATGTAGTATGTATATAAAATTATACAGGTCATATTCAATACTATACGTTAAAAATATAGTAGGGTATTCTAATAATAAAAGGAAATCCCAAATGACAATGCCTATTTAATGAAATTGTAATAAAAACTCTCAATCAGAAGGAGTTTTTAGATAAAAATGCCCATTTGTTCAGCGTTTTCATTCATTAATGAAAACGCATTACCAATAGGTGTTTTAACTTTAAAACGCCCTCAGAATAGAGTTTTTATGTCTTAGTTGGAAAAAAAAAAGAATGTTTTGGCAAATAAAAGTTTTTTCTACCCTAAAACATTTCTAATCACTATAATCAGCAAAAACCCCTTTGGAAGAGCCCTCCAAAACGAGGCCTATAAATGTTGGTAATTTTAAACGGCGCAACGCAGAGCATGAACTGCGACCGAGTGATGATCTCAACCTGCTGCTACTCACGCGTGCTTCGCTCCTCCATCTCTCCATCTTCCCTCCTCTTCTCCAAACCGCCGAATCCACATCCACCTCACTTTTCCAGTTGCTTCACTCGATCCATTTCACCACCACCACCACCACCACCACCACCCACTTCTCCAATTCCTCCTCCAACACCTCTTTTCCTCAGACCTCCAATCCACTCTACCGCTCTCCCCGACCTCAAAAAATGGCGCAACTGGGCAAAACATCTCGCTCTCTCTGTCGGAACCAAGTTGTCGGAACTCGACAACGGCCCAGACGCCGATCTCTTATGCCGAGAGCTCAAATGGCTACTAGAAGACATCATCGATGACAAATCCCTCGTATCCGCCATGGATTCTGCTGAAAATCTCGGTTTTGTCAACCTGAGAGCCGATTTGGAGGAGCTTTATATGCTTTGGAAGCAGAGGATAGAGGAAAGGAGGCCTTTTCAGTATCTCGTGGGGTGTGAGCACTGGAGAGATATGGTTTTGTGTGTGGAAGAAGGGGTTTTAATCCCAAGGCCTGAGACTGAAAAGATTGTGGATATGGTGGAGGAGGTGGTGTTGATGGAGGAGGGAATGAGGGAAGGTTTGTGGGTTGATTTGGGGACTGGAAGTGGGGCACTTGCTGTTTCTATTGGGAGGATGTTAGGGGATGGAGGGAGGGTTATTGGTACGGATTTGAGCCCAATTGCGGCTTCTGTTGCGGCTTTTAACGTGCAGAGGTATGGTTTGCAGGTGAGTGATTTTGAACTGAAATTGGTACTTCTGTGCTGTGAAGAGGTGTTTTGTTTTTTGGTAGTCTTCCTGGTGAATTACTGTTATCTATGAAACTTTCAACATCCTTCACTTTGAACCATGATGTCCCTTGAGAAAGCACTGTTAAGACCCGGATAGGAATTAGCTTATTTTTGGATATCTTGTTTTGGACTGGATATGAAGATTGCTTGGCTAAACATCCTATGATAAATACTTGGTCATGAAACACTAAGAAATAACAAATTATTCCCAATGTTTAGCTTTTAGGTATTGTAAAGAAAATTTGGACTGTGGAGTTGCATTACATCCTTCCTTCCTTAGTTCCTGCAATGATGGGAGCCTTTTGCACTTTATATGTCCTGTTTTTATAAAGAAAATTTGGAACTCACTCAAGGAGATGTATTCATTTTCAAGTGAATAGTTTTTCCAAAATCCATGACCTTTATGAAACTCTGTTAACTAAACAGGTACAGAATCAGTAGATTAATGATCATTATCATAGGATGAAAGGACTTTGGGCCGACCAAGTCACTTTTGTCTAATTAATAAATGACTGATTTCGCTATATAAAAAGGAACAATGTGAACAATCTCAGGCATCCTTGCTCTTACAAGGTCTTAATTATAAACTTAGTAATTATAAGAAAAATTTTGGCTAGTGAAAATATTCTTACAACTACATAAGCTTTATCTTACCTTACGTGAAAGCAACAAAAGTCTGGATTATATTTTTCTTGATCTAAAAGTGATAATGGTGGATGCATTGTTTCTTTGGGTTGACATGGTAGTTGTCCTACAATTGGTGGTGGCCATAGCATTTGTAAGATTTAGAAAGAAGGTACTTGTTGTGTTAAAGATGGGTATATTATAGCATATTGTTGGGGTAGGTGGAGGAATTCTTTTGTCTACCTTATAAGGCTTATATTGCTCCTCCTATTGAGATCTTTATTAGATTACAACCTTGTTTAGAATGTGAATGAATTAATGAAATAGTCTATATGCTTCTAGTGCCATTGTCTCTTTTGCTTTGAGTGTTACTATGTCTCCCTTTTAGTGACATTATCGTAGGGTTATCTGTTAATTGTAAAGTTATGTCTTTTGCTTCGATAGTTGAACAACTATTATGCTGAATTTTACTTTGAAAAGTTACTGTTATTTGATAGAATGATTTGCAAATCCCAAGATTAATTCCAAACATAGTTGTCAAACCAGAATCGAATCGTAAAATCGATTTGGGTAAAAGATTCAAATCGAATCGTAAATCGTAAGATTTTTTCCAATTTTCTAAAAAATTACCAAAAAAATATAGAACAATCTGAAATAATGTAACAATAATTGATTTATCTAAATTCCATATCTAAATATTCAAAATTAAGCCTCAACCTTCAAAAACAAAGTCTATATCACTATTTCACAAAGATTTTAAGGCATAAAAGTTTATAACATCAAAATATAGAGTAAGGTAACTTAGATTACAATTCATCATCTTAGGTGCATTCTAATCTCCAAGTTACATAAAAAAAGAACACCTACAAGGCTATAAGCCTATAAGTTTGTAACCTATTCACATAATTACATTCAAAAACTTGAAGTCTTGAACACCGACCCATTCATTCATCCTCCTCATCCTCATCCTCATCCTCTTCCTCTTCCTCTTCATCCTCATCCTCATCCTCATCCTCATCAACTAAGCCTTGTACTACTCTTTGTTCTTCTTCCTCATCATCCTCTTCTTCAAAAGAACCTTCATCCTCTTCATTGTCTTCTTGCATCACTCCTTTTCCTTTTATCACCGGAAGCAACATATCACATATTCCTTGGTTTTAAGTGTAAAGCAATGCAAATACTTTAGTCCTTCATTTGAAATTAAAAGTTTTATCTTTAGAAACCAAATCAAATTGTATATTTGTAAATTGTAATGCTAAAAATTTTAAATACCTTTTCTTTGTGACATAGGCACATTGCCTCCTTCACATTCTTCTTCTCCAAAGCACTCGTCTAAATCCAACCACGAGAAGCTTTCTGAGAGTACTAGATCTTCTTTTTCTGTGATCCACGCATCATTTGAATCCATGTCAGATAGACATATTGGATCATTAGTTTGGTCTTTCGATTCGAACCGCTTTCTTTTCGAACTTGAAGTTGCAAATTGTATTTTACAAATACAATTGCATTCAATATTTTTTGCTCTAGGCGGTTGTGCTTCTTAGAGTGAATCTAGTAAAATAAAATGAAGGAAAGTCAAATTTAATAAATACTAAATAAATCAAAGATTATAATTTAGAATTATAAACTTAAAAGTTAAAACTTAAAATTCTAACTCTAAGCATTTGCATGCTCAAATGTACTCCAGTTTCACTCGCAACTAGAAAAGCTGCAAGTTAGACTCAAAATCCTTATTGCCAACTTTTGCAAATTGGGAGCGCGTTCCCCATAACTCTCCCACCAATAAGCTGTAAAATAGAAATTTAAATTATAACGTCAGAGGCTTAAAGAAAATCATAAATTTAATCAAATCAAGACATTGTTCAAGAATCAATACTTCACATACCAGGTATTTTAGTGGCTCTTGTAAGCTTCGTTGTTTCTCTCCCAAACATGCCTTTTGAATAGGTCCATTTGGTTATCAATCAAAATCCTTTCTCTAGTAGATGAGACCATTCTTTCTATGCAATCATATAACCCCTACTTCACTTCAAGATCTATTTTGATTTGTTCATCATATTGAAATCTTGGATTTAGAAAGTAACCCGCTGCATGTGGAGGTCTATGCAATTGAAGATCCCATCTTTTATCAATTATTTCCCAAATGATCTTGTATCTCTTCTTCACACCACCCAAATTTTAGCAATGGCCTCCTTTACACGATCCATCGCTTCAGATATGTAACCCATTGGTGGCCTTTCATCTGAGTCAAGCCGAAGGACCTTCACAAGAGGAACTGTGCTTTTTATGCAATACTTGATAGATTTCTAGAAGTTTGCATCAGCCAAAGTGATGTCTCTAATAGCCCTTCCTTCTCTCTTCTTGGCAAAAGAACTCATCTGCCATTCTTCTGAAGCAAATAAGGAAATCAATGCTGACTTATGCACAAACACACTCTTCATAGTGAGATAACATGTAGCGAAGTGAGTCACTGCAGGCCTAACCAAATCTCCTCCATTGGTGATTTCTCATCAAGTTCAACACCCAACAATAATTGTAGATGTACACTGTAATTCTCCTTCATTTGTTGATGACATTTGTATGGATGGGTAATCTACCAATGTCCTCTAGCATCAAGTCTAGGCAATGTGCAACACATGGGGACCAAAATAAGTGCTTCCTCTTATCCATCAACATTTGCCTGGCATTCACATATGAAGCTCTGTCTGTAATCACTTGAACTACATTCCCCCCCCCCCCCCTGCCTCCACCACACTATCAAGGAGATAAAATAAATTCTCAGCATTCTTTATGATGTCAGAAGCATCCATAGACTTAAGAAATACGGTCCCCTTGGGACTATTCATCAAAAAATTAATTATTGTTTTATTTCTTCCATTAGTCCAGCCATTTGACATTATGGTACAGCCTACACTACTCCATTCTTTCTTATACTCTTCAAGAAGGCCCTCAACATACTTCACTTCCTTTTGAAGTAATGGATTTCTTATGGTAGCTTGGCACCTTCAAACCTGGTCCAAAAGTAGAAATAGACTGAACCATATCATCCAAAAATGGACTTTTAACCACATTAAAAGCAATGTTGTTGCAATAAAAAAACCTAGCAATTTTTTGGCCAACTTTTTCTCTTTCATCCTTCTTCCAATGCTCATTAAGGGTAGTCTGCTTGCGTTTCCCTTTAAAAAATCGATCCATCATCCCTTTTCTTTTAGTGGTGTCTCCTCCCTCACTTCCTCTTACTTCATTTTCAACTTCAAGGTCCATAAATTTATGTCTTTTTCCTCTTGTATCATACATCTCATCTTCTTTATTTTCCTTTTCTTTCTTCTTTCCTTTCAATAGATCCATAAAAAATGCACTAACATCATCGGGAACACTAGGACATTCTTTTGCATCTTTTTTGGTCTTTGCTAAGTGGCGTTTCATTCTAAAAACACCTCCATGAAAATTACTTCCACAATAGTTACACCTCAAATAAC
This sequence comes from Paratinospora sagittata, assembly GCA_035771175.1. Lineage (NCBI taxonomy): Eukaryota > Viridiplantae > Streptophyta > Magnoliopsida > Ranunculales > Menispermaceae > Paratinospora > Paratinospora sagittata. The sequence continues at coordinate 21,278,516 of CM069610.1, forward strand.
CCTGATTTTTTGGGCGAACCATGGTGCAATGCTCCCAAGTTTTATCCTCTTTTCTAGTCATCCTCAAAGATAGAAAAAAAGTACTCCAAAAACAATATACAGGCAACACACAAATAATCCCTAAAACATGAATCAAAGAAAGAAAGGGATTGAAGTCACCAATCTTTGTGTTTTCCTTGCTATCTTTGCAGGAGAGTAGAAACTTTTTCCAAAAGAGAAAGGAAACAAACCAAAGAAAAGATAAATAGTGGAGATCTAAGGTAGAAGGAGACAATGGGGGCCCCAATACACTTTCTTGTCACTAGCAATTGGAGAAGAAGACAACCAAGACCTTTAGGAATCTTCCTTTTCTCTCTTTTTTATTCCCCAGGGTTTTGAAAAGCTATTTAAATAACATTTCAAAACATCTAGTTAAAAAAAAAAAAAAAAAAAAACACGTTTTGTTTTTTTAAAAAAGTCGATTTGGGTCGCTATTACCGCGACCCAGTCAACTCGGACGATTCACTCCGAAATCGACCGATTTAGGTCGATTTCCGATTATTCTTCCGGTTTGAATCGTTTCGGTTACGATTTCAATAAAAAATCGTACCGATTTAACAACTATGATTCCAAAGAACCCTAGGGTGATTTTAGAGAGTTCCTTTCTTTCTTATTATCTTTCCTCTTCAACCATGTAATCTATTGCCAGTTGTCTAAGTTTAGAAGCTTATTAGACTGATTCATAGCTGAAATTGGTAGTGTTATTTAATTTTCATTTTTCTAAGTTACCAACTAATTTTTCAACACTTGAAACTATTATTTCCTACTTTCCTTTTCGTTAGTCCAAAATCCATTTCATTTTGGGGTACTGCTAAGTAAATTGGCCATGCCATAGATCTTAATGTTGAACACTATCTCTGATACTAACAAAACCCTAGCTTTTGAATTCTCCTGAACATTTTTTTTCCCTTTTTCAATCCTCTAGACCATCCTACAACATATCAGTAATGCACTTCGCATTTAGCATGCCAACATGGTCAATTTCATTAATTCATTGTTATATAGTTTTGCTTCTTTTGACAGTTAAATGATGGGAACAACTTGTATGTTGCTGATGATTTCAATTTTACATGAAACTCAAATGTCTTGACGTAGAAATGAGTGCATTGGGCAAGGAAGTGCTTGTTTGTAGTGTCTATTGTTTAATTATGTTGAATGCGTAAGTGCTTATTAAATATTAGATATATACTTGAACATTGTCTTTATTTTATGGAGTTGATCGAACTGGCGACTTAACTGAGTTAAGGCTTCTTCTGGTTTGACACATGGACTGAAAATTCAACATAATGCCCTGAATTTTGATCAATTTTTAATGATTGAATTATGAATTATATGTAATCGAATTATTAGAAGAATTCCATCGAAGTTAGGTAACATATTAAAATAATTTGTAAAATCCAAAAAAAAACCTTTAGTATTTTCACTTTTTAAACACAATGTAAAAAAAAAAAAAAATGCTAACTTCAACTTTTGTTTGAAGATTTTCTTAAAGAATAAAAAACAATTTCGTATGTAATGGTAGAAATTTAAGGATCAGCAAAAGAAGAAGCAATATAAAATTTATAAAACTCTAATTTAAATAAAAAATGAACATGTTATTTTAAACTATGTGTAATTAATCCATATCTCTTCTATATATGTTAGCATAAAAGTTATAAAATAGCTTGTCACTCTAGAAATATGTTTCAATTAATATAGAGCTTATAAATCTTACTTTAAACCATTAGATTTCTTAATTTAGTGAGTTTTAAATATATAACTATGTTTGTTTATGGGTATCTAAAAGAAAAATATATTTTACAACATTTAAAATATAATTCTTTATACTTCTCTACAATGTCAAATTTTCACAAAAATTCTCCGTGTTGAATTGGACTTCCTTGAATCAATTCCAAATTTTAAAGAATTGAAGTTTAGGGTGAATTTGAATTTTTGATCCTTGGTCTGACATAGTTGGAACCTCTTCTAATTGGAAAGTTGCACTTACATCCATTTTCCAATTTTCTTTTAATGTTAAGATATTCGATCATCTTCAAGATTTATTATCTAATGCTTTTTTCCAGGATAAAGTCGAGATAAGGCAGGGATCTTGGTTTGAACCTTTGGATGATGTTAATGGAATTCCTGTTGGCATTGTGAGTAATCCGCCTTACATACCAATGAATCAGATCTTTGGACTGCAAGCTGAAGTTGCTAGACATGAACCAAGACTTGCACTAGATGGAGGTGAAAAGGGCATGGATGCTCTTCTTCACATCTGCGAAGGAGCCGCTATGATTTTGAAGCCTGGTGGGTTTTTTGCTCTTGAGGTAAACTTTGTTCCTCTCCTCAACATATATTCTACTGCTTAGGAAATATCATGCAGTAGCAATGTTTTATCCTTTTAGATTTTTATTTGTAAAAAGTCTTTTTTCAATGCATTGACATCACAGTCCTATTAGTTTGATCAGAAAAATCACTTATCATTTGTGAAGCAATGTCCTAAAATGCTTAATTGTTAAAGCTGATAGACTGTTATACATCCTGATAAAATGTGCATTGGTGTATCATCTAAGGCTCTCTGTTTGTTACTAATTGCTGGCTATTCCATTACTAATTGAGGTGTTAAATGAATCTTGTCCATTCATCAGATACTTTGTGAGGGCAATACCTATTAGCCTATTTGGTCAAACATATAATGTTAGACTTCACTAGTGCAAGTGCACAACTATCTGCCTATTTGGTAGTGTTTACTTTTAGCTTGTAGATTCTAAAATTGAGATTATAGCGAAGCACTTATAACTAAGCTATATAAGTTTTAAGATTTTCTGGTGCTTATGTCTCAAAACTGATTTTGTTTTAATCTATATATTACCCAAACCTAGGCACAAGTGTTGGATGGAGATATATGTCTGGAAGTTTGACTCGTCCATTCTCCAATCTAGCGGACCCAAGGACTTGTTTTTTTATTTTTGGATATAGTTTTTCTTGGGGAGTTTGCCGAAATTGGTCCATGAAAAAGTGGGGGATTCATATATAGGATTTTGGATATCATCTCCCAACGACCCAGGCCTTTAACCTTTCTCCCCTAAACAGAAACCTAATTTCTAACTTTGGAGGTTGAATTGCACACTCCATTGGATGCCCCATTTTTTTGGGCTTCTACATGATAGACATCAAAGGAGTTCATTAAAATATATAAAGAATGTTGAAATTGGAGCTAAAGCTATGAAGCTATGGGTAGTCCTTGATACATTGCAATATGGATCTTGTCATCTCTTTTGGAATATGGATCTTGTCATCTCTTTTATAATCTGATTCCAAACTAGGTTGAGTTTTACATCGTTATTGGACCTGTTTAGGGTAATCCAAGTTGATTCTTCTACTTGAATTATCTTGGGCTTCTTGAAGACTATTATTGTGTTCTAATTTTTATTGATTTAGTCATCCCAAAAAGGTTGATTGAACCAACAAATGGCTCAATCCTTTTGATCTTTCTTAAGTTGGTCCTCTTGACTTTTCTACTTGAGCTATTTTTGGGCTTCTTGAAAATCATTTCTTACATAGCCTAATCCTTTTAAGATCCCAATTAATAGTTAGGGAATTTAAAGATAAAAAAAGCACAGACCTAGTGGATGAGGCTTCCGCCATTGTGGGTTCTAAAGAAGGGACGATGTACGCATCCTTACCTATACATTGGAGTGGTTGTTTCTGTATTCAAATTTCAAACCTATGACCTTTAGGTCACAATGGAGCAACCTTAACCGTTGTGATGACATCATATTTGTTTTTGGTTTTTCTTTTTGTTTTTTTTGTTTTTTTTTGTTTTTTTTTTTAGGGGGTTGGGGGGTTGAGTGTGGTGGAATCGATAGGGATCCCCATAAGTTCATCCAAAGGAAACTCTAGATGTTTTGCCTAATGCTCCACCTCTCCCATATTAAAGTTATTATAGTGTTAATCTTTAGTTTTCACAAATGAATTCAACCTTAATCATGCACTTTTAGTTTTGTAACTCATCTATTCTTAGCATCCTCATCTCAGCAACACACATTCTATGCTTTTATTATCTCTTAACAAATTTGTTTTATAGATAAAGCTTGTCATTGTTGGGAAAATGTTTAGTTGAGTTGAGTAGATAAAGGTTGTGTTTGTAAGATTTTGTAAATTAATCTTCCTTTCTGTTATGATGGTCTTACTTTATCAGGTTTCATGACTAAGCTAAAATAGTTTAAAAGATCACTTCGGCGGTATCTTTTATTTAATTACCTTGACTTCATCGACCTCTTCTTATTCATATTTTTATCAATATCATATTTTTCCATTATTCTTTTTTAAATTTATTTATCTTTAAATTAATTGACTTAATAGTCTCTGCATAGTTTTAGCTTGAAAATCTTCTACTCCCTGTCTGGTCTTGTTAATTAAAACTAATATCATAGGCAAGCATAACACTCTATGAAACCTCCATTTTTATATGCCTTGGCAACTCATCCACTGCATGAGAGGAGAGGATGGGATATTGGTCTTGTCTTTCCAGTAAAAGTTAGGATGGGCCTAAATTGACTAATTATTGGTACATTAGGCTATTCCATATTATTGTATAAACTCTTACAGTATTGTAATGATTTTTCAAGTTACTTGTTTGATTTCTTTGAAATGATTTTTCAAGTTGGGATGGTTTATGATAGGCAAAGTTCATATGAATTTCTTTGTACTATCTTTCTACAGACAAATGGTGAAAAGCAGTCTGAGTTTCTTGTAGATTTCATGACCCACAAAATGAAAGGAAGATTTCAGAATGTAAGAGTAGAATCCGACTTTGCTGGCATCCCACGTTTTATTACTGGGTTTCGCTGTTGAAAATTAAATTAAGCTGTACTACCCACTTCATCTCGAGCTTCACGCGTACCCCCATCCATCGATGAAAGCCATGGGCTTGCTTGCTTGCTGGTATGTTGTGCTGTGCCATCATGATACAAGTTCCAAAATATTATTATCTAGCAGTTACTCTTCTTATTCCGTTTTGTAATCTTGACTTGAACAAGGTCCATGAATTTTCTTGACAGCCAGAAATTCCAGATTGTGTGTTTGGAAACAGATCAGAGTGCTTCAAGGAAGAAATTGGTCAATCCCTAAGCTGCCAGTTATACGATCCAACAGCTCTGTAGATAATCAATCATGAAACAGAGATGGTTAAAGTTTCATTTTTTATTATGAGCTTGGAACTAATGTTTATGCTATTAGCATAAAATATGTCCTCTTTTTGGATTCTTCATGTTCTGTTTTTTAACTTTTATGCTCACCAGTAAGGAGACTGACACGATGCATGTTTTGATTGGTTTCAGTTTCTTCTATTTTCTCCATCCACTTCTCAACCTAGCTATGAGATTCAAAAAGTTTCAAAGATATTAGCAAAAAAATTTGGTACCATTACCATGTATATATGCCTTTAGAACAAAGCACAAAAACCAGCATTTGGGAAATTACATTTGGGTGATAGATATGTATACATTCCAATAATCCAGATATACTGATCGAGGCCTGATCTGAAATGCCAGTATTCATGTAAAAGTGGCAAGTTGGATTTTGATGGATCTGGATCTCTGTAACCTGACATGATAAAAGTAGAGGAGGATTATCGTGATAAGTACTATTCATTTTAATTGTTTATAGCTTTTTCTAGCTTTGCCTTCATCAATATACATAGTTCAACAATTTACAAGAATACATATATCTAGGTACTTATTATGTATGTAAGTATGACACATTTAAATATTATATATTTTACTGGGAATTATTACATGAAAAGAATAGCCCACAAAAGATAATGTGGTCAAGTGAATAACCTAGGGAAGAAAAATAAAAAAAAATCTAAAATCCAAAGATTACAATGGCCTGCTTGTACTGTCCTTTTCTTCTTCGAGGCAAGAACAATTCTCAACTAAAACATCATGAAGAAGAGGCAGGGAACAAAGAGGGTGGCTTATTGATAGTTGAATTAATTGAACTCGTTATTAGCAAGCTCAATTCCAATATTTGCACGTGGTTTACTTCAAAGCAAGGTTGTTATAATAGGAGGAGGTTCTTGCTACACAACCCTGTAATAACAGACAGCTCTGTTAGTGAAAGGATTGTTTAGATCTTCCTTCCTTCCCATTTGAGTTAAATGGTCATGGCAGAGAGAGAGAAGCAATGCTAAATGCTTCTTGAAAACTAAGAAGATGATCAAAATATTGAACTCTCAATACCATTCATTATATGGCAAATGGGAACACATGTAGAGTAGAGGTGGATAAAAATTGAAAGATCCAAATAGGAATAGAAACTTTAAGCAAGCCAACAACTCTGATCATAGAGAAACACAAAACACCAAACAAAAACAAATGAACTTCAACTTACAACATCAATTGTACAAAGTTGCACCAGACACCAAACGACTACCTATACAATCAGGCGGGCGTTATTAAAGAGCCTTTTTGAGCTGCAAGGGCCCCTACCAAATGTGAACAACAAACCAAATGAATAGCTACTTTCAATTTACTAAGCTTGGCAGAACAAAAAAAAAATACCATCAAAATGTAATTGAAGCTCTTTAATTAGCTTCTTCAACAGGTATACACGAACCAAAACAAGAAGGATATATAAGGCTTCAAATTTGCTGTAATTGACTTGTCTTAGAAGCTCACCTCCCTTGAGGATGAACTAGCTGTGAGAACTCATCAACTCCAACGGCACCATCCAATATTACAGTTTGCCTTGCCGAAGGCTCTTCTTCTTCTTCCTGGGATTTAATAATATCAAAACTGGTTTCCCTATTTCCTTCATCTCTCGCATCTAGACTTGCTGGAATCTGACTACCCGAAACGAAATCTCCATCTTCTCCATTGTTGCTGCGCAATGAAGCTTCATGGAGTTGCATTACGTATTCCAAATGCCACAAGACTTCACCCATGGTTGGTCTATTCTTTCCTTCATCAGAAAGACATTTCTCCGCTATCTCCCCAAATTTTGTCAGCGACTCTATGGAGTAATTGCGCGTAAGTTTTGGATCCACAATGGTTTCAAGTGATCCTTGACACTGCCATCGCATCGCCCATTCTGCAAGGTTGATCTGATCTTTTGGCAAGCTTGGATTTATAACTGGTCTGCCACAAACAACTTCAAACAACACTACCCCAAAAGAATAAACATCAGATTTCTCGGTTAATTGTTGCCTTCTGAAGTATTCAGGGTCAAGATATCCGAAGCTTCCTTTAACTGCTGTACTGACATGAGTGCGATCCATAGCAGGACCAGTTCTTGATAATCCAAAATCGGCCATTTTTGCTACAAAATTCTCATCCAATAATATGTTGGTTGTCTTGACATCCCGGTGAATTATACCCCTATCGGAACCAGTGTGAAGGTAGTGAAGTCCACGTGCAGCACCAATGCAGACGTCAAGGCGCTTTTTCCATGTTAAAGGAGGGAGATCATTTCCAAATAGATGACTCCGTAAGGTTCCATTTTCCATGTACTCATATACTAGTATCATCTCATTTTGCTCCTCACAGAATCCAATCATTGAGACCAAATGCCGGTGCCTGAGCATGGATAGCATCTCAATTTCTGTCTCAAATTCTGCCAAGCCTTGTTCGGATTGTGGGTGCGCTCTCTTAATTGCTGTGAAGACGCCTTCTTCAATCTCACCCTTGTAAACCTTACCGAAACCTCCAACACCAATAACTAGTGCTTCATCAAAGTTATTTGTTGCACTTTTGAGCTCAACCAATGTGAACCTCCTCCCAATTCTAGTAGTCGCCATGGACCCATTTATATTCATACTTCCTGCTGGAAATTTAGATCCACGCATATTAGTTGTACTGTTTCCAAAAGTCCCATGAAGAAGAAGGGGCCTCCATCCCGGATTATGGGTTTTGGTTGGAGCCATTTTTTGCCTCTGATGATATTGACGATATAACAGAGCAGACAAAGCTGCAAGAACAGCAATGGAAGCTACACCTGCTCCTATTCCAACCCAAAGAGCCTTACTTTTCAAAACTTTCCTCGACCCTGGATTGCCTGATAAACCAATTCTTTCCGATGTGTGGGCAAGGTTCCCATTATGACCGAGCTTAAAAATCTCCAAACCATTCAAAAGTGCATCCGTCCATGCTGCAGCCGCTGATGTGTCAGGCCCAAGTTGAACCCAAATGGTGCTGGTCTGAGAAGATACTGTATCCAAATAATCCTGATGGTAAGCAATGTTCTTTCCCCCTGCTCGTGCAAACACATCAAATTGCTCTGCTGCAGTTCTGTTATTTATGTAGACACGGAACATCCGCATATTAGGCTTATCATAAGTTAGCTCACAAAAATGTAATCTCACCAAATAATCAAAATTCGGGTCTACATCGAACTTCCACGACATGTTGAATCTCTTTTCCAAGACTTCATTGTTTGTCATAACTCTTGCTGTTTCATACACTAGAAGAGGCGCAATCGAAGAATCATTCGAAGAGGCATAGGCAATACTAGAGGAATTCTTGGTTTCAGATCCAGCATAAGAAGTGAACATGTAACCAGCATCAGATTCCCACATTCTCCAAAGCTCAGGATCCTGATTAGGTTCAATATCCAGACCTCCCACATTCAATCGATACATGGTCTCTATCCCTCGTTCGCTCAAGTTTAAGGAACCACTTGCACCAATTCCACCTCCTACTTTATTTGCAGAATCTGTGAAAATTTTCTTGATAACAGGTACAATTTCCATGGCATTTAAAAAAGCAAAGGAACCAACAGCAGGAATCAGCTTGATTACAAGTTGGGCTGATTTGATACTAAGAAAATATTCTTTCAACAATGCCGGCGAACTATAGTTTCTTCCTAATGACTCCAAATAGGTTTTCTTTCTGAAAATCTCACCAGGAACATTAAACCCAGAAACCAATTTCAAGCTATTTGCCATCACATCAAACAAAGAGTCATTCACATTGTGTTCTTGAAACAAGAATGGATAAAAATGGAACCTGAGATAATAGTTTCCTGGATCAATTCTAAAGGTATAATTCATGGGCTCAGTTAAAACCCTAGCAGTTTTGTACAGATTTTCATACACTGAATTTCCACTAACTTGGGCGGTTGACACAGAAATCCCAGGAGAACTCAAGGTGAAACCGTTATCAGGGGCCGAATCGCCGACCCATTTCCTGCCATTAGCATTTATGCTAGAATTGACACCACAGTTTATCAGATATTGCTTTGTTTCAGCTTCTCCATTGCTGATAAAGGAATAGAACACAACTACAGTAATTAAGTTCCAAAGATTCATCTTTCTCATCTTGTTCATTAACAAATTGCTTCAGAACTTGAAGACACACAGATCCAACTTGAAGGGAAGAAAAACCAATATAAAACAGATTATAAAAAATAAAAAAAATAAATAAAAACAGGAATTAAGAAGAAGAAGAAGAAGAAGAAGAACCCAAATGTTCAAATCACTCCTGTGATTTTATCTTCCAATGCCATGAAGTTCATCAACTGTGTCTTTTTCCTGCAATCTGAGTAAGAAACAACAGATCAAGATCCAAAGAAACCCCAACTTCACAGCAAATCTTCCTGAAACATGCAGATCTGAACTAAAGATCACACACCAAAACACACAAGAAACTTCATGATGGGAACTTCACTCTTTTTTTCACAGAGTGGAGGATTCAGCAGCTATTATTCTTTTAAATCACAACTTTTAAAACCTGAAAAGGTCGTTTTCTTTTTTTTTTTTGTTGTAAGATTAGAAGTTTAGAATAGCAGCGGTGTGCATGATCCAGAAGTGAATGCAATATTATTATTTGTTTTTTTTTTTCAAAGGGAATGCAATATTATTATTGAAAGCAATGTTCTTGTGGTACGGAGATACAAGAGGTTGTCGACAAACTTTCACGTGGCTACTTGTGATTGGACCATAAAAGGTAACGGGGAAAAAGAACGGCGTTTAAGAGATGCCCATGAGCGCAGAGATTTGATCTTTTTGTTTTCTTCCAGCCAGCCAGCCAGCCGTCAAGGAAACAGAGCTTTTCTTACTTTAAATCTTTCAACTTGGTTTTACCGTTATTATTTTTAAAAAGAAAACGCTAACTTTGTGAATTTATAGTATACATTATAACTAAATATTATTAATATATTACATATTAACACATAATTTAAAAAAAATTAATAGTATATACAAAAATATATTATATATCAACAAATAATTTAAAGTATTTTAATAGTATATAAAAATAATATATATTTTAAATGTACAAAATAAATATTAATATAATATTATTATTTTTTAAAATATGTTACTATTATTTATTTATTTATGTTTTTAGGTGAGCCCAAAAATAAATAAGTTTTATATGTAAGGACAATTTTATGTGATTTACCAAACACTTAGGGATCATGTATAGGGGTGGTTGTGACGGACAGAGACGAAGAGACAAAGCTCTATTATTTGTGAGATGGGAAACATGCTTTTGTCCAGAAGATGATCAACAAATCCAATATTCTAATATTGTCTTTGCAATCAACAAGAAAAATATAAAAAAAAAAATCCAATATTCTAATGGTATTCCAGAAATAGCCTTACCATTTTAAATGATTTAACCGGAGTCCATTTGCTTTTTTTTTTTATCTTTTAATAAACTTGCATATGAGAGCTTGGGCACTTTGATGGCGTGGCATTGTCACGCACCGTACTGCCACGTTAAGAAAATAAAGCAAAAAATTCCAACGTAACTTCGTTGGACATTAAGTGGTTATTACCTTCCACATCCCGAAAAATTCCAACATAACTTCGTTGCGAGGAGCAAAACTTTTATTTTTGATCACTTCAAAAGTGATGTCTCGAATATTTTATCAAAGGACCTTGTTTGATTATGAAGTCGCTTAATAATATCCTCTCTCCCACCGTAAGTGATGCGTTGTTGCAACAAAAGGCCAACTTCATTATATTCCTCTTTTTAAACTTAGCCAATGTGGTCTATATATAATATTCTATATATCTCCACCCACCACAAACTCCCTTTTATTCTAGTTGAATTGCGCTTTTCTTACAATAGCTAGCATGTTGTCCCAGATTACTTCCCGGCTCTGAGAATAATATATCTGCAACTCAAGAGAGCTAGTACGATCTAAAGAAGAGATCTTAACAATTTTAGAGACTAACATCTCTTTAAGAAATGTATCCTTTCCTTGTAACGACCCTCTTTGTTTTTTCATCCTTGTCTAGTTCTATTCTTGCCAAGTACCTTTCATGTAATTATAAAATTGATTGGTTCATTTGAATTCATGTGTTAAATGTCAAAGATCTCTTAAAGTTATTGACCATATGTGGAAATTCTACTACTATTAAAAATGTTAAGAGTCACGAAATTAGGTCTGAAAACTCATAAAAAAGATTGAACTTAATGATAAAAGATGGCAGGAAAAGTTGGGCTTTTAACTTGATTGCCCTCAAAAAATAATTTTTTTTTACAAATGCTATTAAATTTAAAATAATAACTCTTTTGCCATAATTTGACGATTCAAAGTCTGGTCAGCAAACACAGTGACGCCTAGTGGATTGGGGTGAACTGACGGTGCAACAGTTAAAAAGACGCCTTTCACAGAAATTTTTTTTGAATGGAAGACGTCTTCTCATACAAAAAAAGAAATTATTGTTTTTTTTAGTGAAAGCGTCTTTTTAAAATACGCCTTCACTAAACCTAAAACATCCTCAAAAGTGTCGTGACCCCACCCTCTCCAACCTACCTCACACTCAAATCTCTCTATGCAACTCCACCCTCCATCTCTGTGGTTTCGACGTCGCCATCGTCGGAAGTCTCTCTCTCTCTCCCTCCTCGCTGTGTCGGCCCTCTCGCTCTCTTCTTGTTCCCTCGCCATTCCCTCTCTCTTTGTGCTCGTGCTCTCTCTCCCTCTGGCACAGTCGCCCTCTTTCTCCCTCTCTCACACTCTCTCGCCCCCTCTCACTGTCTCTGCTCGTGCTCTCACACTCTTCAGTTGCTCTCTTTCTCCTTCTCTCGCTCTCTCACCCTGTCACGATCCCTCTCGCTCTCGATCTCTGCTTACCCTATTCCCCTCTCTCTCTTTTGCTCTCTTTCTCTATAGCGCGCGTCTCTTCATCTCTCTCAAATCTTGTTACTCTCTCTTTTGCATTTCCACTTCTAGCTTGTTACAACACCTCCATCAAATTATTTTATTTGATTGGGTAGGTTTTTTTTAATATCTTTTATGGTTTTTGTAACTTGTGGAAAATATTTTTGTTTTGATGAGTTGTATAAATTATTTGGATCAAATGACTAATTTGATTTTATTTCTCACGTATATTGTAGACGTTTAGTGTCGACGTCAAAGTGGGCAGCATTGCGAAGACCTCTTTGATGAGAATCAGGTATATAATAATTTGATTTGTTATTTATATTATTTTATTAGCAATTGGTCACGTTAAAAACAAGTTTTGACGTAATTATATCAAAACATAAAAATAAATTTTAAATCATGAAGTTAAATTGTTCAAATACCCCGAGAGAGATGTTTTCAAATTGAATATTAATTTTTATAATAGTTTTTCTTGGTTTTGCTTTAAATTTTCATTTGTGTAAAGTATAAATATTATAGTATAGGGTTTAGTATTATAGTATAATTTCTTGAGTAAAATTATAGTATAATAATTTTTTTTAAGTATTAATATTATAGTTTAGACATAAATTTTATATGTTACTAGTAGAAGGCATGTGCTTCGCACGTGAAGATGTTAGAAACATATTGCATTTGAATATATACCCCAAATGGATTTAATTAAAAAAAAACTTGATGAGTTCAATTAAAAAAATTGTACATCATAATCAACAAATTATTTTATTTGATTGGGTAGGGTTTTTTTTAATATCTTTTATGGTTTTTTTTAACTTGTGTAAAATATTTTTGTTTTGATGAGTTGTATAAATTATTTGGATCAAATGACTAATTTGATTCTATTTCTCATGTATGTTGTAGACGTTTGGTGTCCACGTCAAAGTGTGCAGCATTGCGAAGACCTCTTTGGTGAGAATTAGGTACATAATAATTTGATTTTGTTATTTAGATTATTTTGACGTAATTATACCAAAACATATAATTATTTGTGGCGCTTATTTTTGTTTCAGAAAAGATTTTGCCTCATTGACTAATTCTCTTCAAGTGGTCCGTGATTATACTATTCAATCTTCGGGAAGGTCAAAAGTTAATTACATTTCTTTTTAATTGTTACTTTGTTGAAATCATAGACTTTTATTTCATGTTTTGTTTGAAGTAATGACAATTGTATTTTGCTTATTACATCAAGATGACAGATAGGTTTGTTTCTATAATATGCTACAGTGGTGGTTCTGTAGTACATGGTTCGCGAGGTGCATCATACGATAGACTGCTAGTCGGGGTTCTGAGAGTCTAATTAGGCATTGGTCTTGAAGAATTTGAAGGGGTTATTCGAAGTGCAGTAGGGATTTTAATTTTTGCAACAATCAATATCACCTATAGATATCCTTTGTTTTTTAGCGATAAGGATTTCAATTATACGGTGGTTCCGATTAGAACTGAGCAAGCGCTAAGGGATATTTTTTTCATGTTGCAAGAGCTCCCACCTCCTAATAATATGGAGGTGAATGTAGAAGTTGTTGGTAAAAATCCAACCCAAGGTCGTCAAACAAGGAGTCGTCGAAGCCACGTGAATTTTGGCGGTCGTAGTGCACGGAGATCAATGAAGAACATTGGTCCCAGTACAACTTCACCTATTGATGCTACAATCGAATACCTGACCAATGATTCTAAAGATGCTAGTCCTTCCAATGTACATTTTTGTCTGATGATGAATTCAATTATGAAGACGACAATGCCCACCTCAACGAAGACAGTGATGAAAACAATGATGACGATGATGGACATAAGATGTCTAATTTTGTTGATATGCGTGGTATTTTGTTGAGGGTAATTGAACATGATGGGTCTATGTATACATTGCCACTACAAGAAGATGGCAATGGCGTAAACATTGAGGAAACCGAGTTACAAGACACTGAGTTGCATAGTATGAGGGATACACCACAGCCTACCATGGCAAGTTTTGAGGCTCCATCATCGAATTTCATGGAACTTAATCATGAAGCTATGACCCCATTATCAGACAACCATGGTAACATATCTATGGGGTGGAACGAATCACAAGATCTTTGCAAAGGACTCACATTTCCTAGTAAGGAAGACTTGCAACATAGAGTAAAACGATGTTGCATAGCCAAGCAACAAGAATATGTCGTGGTCGATTTAGAGCCCAAGTTTTGGTCAATTAGGTGTAAGAAATGGAAAAATGGTTGTCGGTGGAGGCTAAGGGCTTCTAAACGCAAGAAATCAGGATTGTTTGAGATCACAAAATGCCCATTCCCACACACATGTGTTTTCGCCCAAATGTCGCAAGATCATAGACAATTGGATTTAAAGCTAATATATCGTGATATATTTGATATTGTAAAGTGAGATCTTTCTACTTCTGTGTCGGCGCTACATCAAGTAATTAAAAATAATTACAAATATGATGTGCATTACAGAAAAGTGTGGCGTGCAAAAAAGAAGGTGATGAAGAAGATATTTGGTGATTGGGAGGGATCGTATGACCTGCTCCCAAAGTGGATGGATGCATTGAATGCCAGTAATCTAGGTTCGCACGCATTTGTAGATCACTACGAACCTGACAACAATGGGACTGCTACGTTCATCATTCTTTTTGGGCTTTTGGTCCCTCAATTGAGGGTTTTAAGCATTATAGGCTTATCATACAAATAGATTATACACATTTATATGGAAAATACCTCAGTAAGTTGCTCATTGCCACAGGAATCGATGCAGCCAGTCACATATTCCCTCTCGCATTTTCTATTGTTCATCAAGAAAATACTAACAACTGGGCATGGTTTCTTAGGAAGCTTTGTTATAGCGTGACGAACAGAGAAGGCATTTGCCTTGTCAGTGATTGTCACCCTGGCATATTGAATGCTGTTAAAAAAGTAGAGAATGGTTGGACCAAGCCTGAGGCATATCATAGGTTTTGTTTGAGGCATGTGGGTAGTAATTTCAATGATAAGTTCCATAACGAGAAGTTGAGAGATTTGGCCAAGGCAGCAGGGTTACAACACCAACCACGTAAGTTTGAGGTACTAATGAAAGAACTAGAGCACCAGAAAGAGGGTTGCACAAGATGGTTTAATCCCATTACCCTTCCCAGAGAGAGGTGGACAATGGCTTACGATGGTGGGGTGTGGTCTGGTTGGATGACTACCACTGTGGCTGGTTAGTCTATGCATCTACTTCTTTGAGTTGTCTGAGCTATTTATTTTTATTGTCTACTTTACTAAAATTTTGTGCAATTACCGATTGATTTTTTTCCTCTTTTTTTCTTTAGAGTGTTTCAATGGAGTATCGAAGTGGGCTTGACTTTATCCGGTCACAACATTGGTACAGTTGACGCTTTATAGATGTGTTGTGTGGTTCATCGTTAGACGACAAGAAATAGACGAAGCAATTAGTAAAGGAGAAGTTTTCACAAAGTATGATGTAGAGAAAATGAGAAATTGGGGGATTAAGGCAGGGACCCACACTGTTATATTGATCAATCGACAGCTTGAGACATTTGAGGTTGTTACCGGTATACAGGATGCTCGCATGAACAAAGGAAAATACAAGCAGGTTGTTTGACTAAAAGATCGTATTTGCAGCTGTGGAAAATGGCAATGTTATGGGATTCCTTGTTCAAACGTACAAGCAGCGTGTTGTTATGCTTTGATCAATTGTGACCAATACATTGATCATTGGTACCTCCTCGATCAGTACTCCAAGTGTTATGAACCTAAGTTTCATCCTATTCTGCAAGAATCTTATTTGCCACAGTGTACTATTCCGTATACGGTGATACCTAATCCTGATCATGTTCGCAAATCTGGTCGACCGAGGTCGTCGCGCATAAGAAATGAGATGGATATAAGGGAACCCTTTTTTAAGATTAGATGTGGACATTGTGGGCAGGAAGGCCACAACATGCGGAGTTGTCCAAGCCTCCGTGGTGGGGATGCATAAGCTATTGTTTGCCCACATATATTTCACGTTTTCTATTTTTTCAGTCTCATGTATCTTTTGCAATGTAATATGACACTTTTGGATAGACTTTGTCATGTACGAGTTATTCTTTTAATGATTATCGCATGCAGTTGTAGTGTTTTCTACTATTTTATATAGTGTTTTATTGTCTCATTTTGATCTTTTTCTAATATTTTATCATCTTTGATGCTAATATGTGCTAATTAAATGTAATGTTATTTCATCTAGGTTAGATGGATCCAAGTCTTTTAGATCAATCTGTACTGTCGTTGCAAGCCCGTCATCGATCTGGTCCCATCTGGGATGGAGAGGTACTCACCTTTTATTTTGATATTTAATTCCTTTTGAATAAAGTCTTTCATTGACAATATAATTTTTTTTTCCGCAGCCAGTGCAAGAGTTGCATTGTCGACGTAGGGAGGCCGTGGTCCATCGCACATTTCTACTTGACCCACGTATTATTCCATACTTGCAGCGAGCTGGTTTTTATGGGGTAGCACGTGTTGGATTCATTCAGTTGGACTGGCACTTAATTATTGCCTTCACTGAGCGTTGGCGTCAAGAGACCCATACCTTCCACCTTACAGTTGGAGAGGCGACTATTACACTCCAAGATGTTGAGGTGCAATTGGGGTTGTGGGTCGATGGTGTACTAGTGACGGGATTGACCAACCTTGAATATGGGGATTTATGCGCTGAGCTGCTCGGGTTCATGCCAGTAGGGAAAGAAAGACGCGGGGGACGATTAAGTCTAGTCACCCTTGGAGAAAGAGTTTCAAACTTACCAGAAGAAGCGACGAAAATTCAAATACAATAGTATGCACGAGCCTATATTTTGCAGCTGATTGGAGGTGGGTTGTTGTTAGACCAGTCAAACAATCTTGTACACCTATGTGTTATGCCTCTTCTTACGGACTTCGATGTGGCTGGTACATAAGTGTGGGGCAGTGCAGTGTTAGCATGGCTATATCGTCAGATGTGTCATGCCGTTGATTATGACAAACGAGGTGTTTCAAGAGCATTGGTCCTAGTACAATTATGGACATGGGATAGATTTCCATTTTTGGCTCCACGGAGATGCAACGTTCGTCGCGAGGATCATGCCGGTCCAAATGCACATCTGTTGCCACCACCACCATTGGCATATAGGTAAACGAGTAATTTTTTACTTAAGTCACCTTGTCTCTTCTTTTTTAACATTCACTGTTAACATTTATTAATTTGTCGTTAATATTTGCAGGTGGAGACACGCATTGATAAAGAAAGAGGTCCCAACGCATGTGATGAATAAATATAGAGAGACCTTGGACACTAAAGGTTTTGAAGAGGTACAATATTCCAAACAATTTACATACATGTATTGCTTAATTTTGGTTTTGCATGGTTTTTCAGCTTTGACGTTAGGGGTGCATGTACAGGTCAGGTGGACTCCATATACCAATGATTTCATTGATGCCTTGCAAAATTATTGCAAGCATGGGTGACACATTTGGCACACTGTTTCTCCACTAATTTGTTTCGCCATAGTTGAGTTATATCGGCTAGATCAAGTATTGCGTCAATTTGACATGAGACAAATGATTCCGGAGCCATGTGACACAAGTGTTGACCTTCACAAGTGTGATATGAGGAGCCAATGTGACAGTGATTGGATTCAAAAGCACATATATTATGTTGATGAATGGGAGCAGTGTGCTGAAAACTTGGCAGTTGGTGAAAATAATGTTTCGTCACATATAGAGTACAATGACCCATACATGATTTGGTATCGATCAATAACCCGGAGGTATATGACTGAAAGTGGCGCAACTATCGATTTCTTGGTAAGATAGTACATTTTGCAATTCACGTTTTCACATATTACTAAGTTGTAGTTATTTTGGCTAACGTATGACATTTTTTATTTATTTAGGTTCGCAACATGGCTCAAATTAATTCGCACAGTCAGGTTAATGATATGACTGTACTGACGAACATTAAGGGGATTTCAATGACTACGCTACAAATGGTGCATGCAGATTACATGGTTAGGAGGGACACAACAGAAGGAACATCGTTAGCATACCATCAGAGTCCCATCACTCCTTCTAGTCGAGTGGATCCATTCACGAATGTCCACATGTCACCATTACAGCGGGATCCTTCCACCTTTGGTGATGCAATACCAGATATTGAGATTGACCCGATAGTTACTTCATTCGAGGACAATCCAACGTTGGGTGAAGAGGGCTACCAAAATGTTGACCTTTACCTATGGAGAAATTAGAATCCAGAGGGAAATTGGATAGGTAGGCGAAAAAGAATGCTAAGGCGAGGGCAAGACTTGGGAGGTGTATTTATAACAGATACGGCTATTGAGGCACATGATGAATGTGGCGAACACGATCGTGGGAGGATAGTGGGATGCGCTGAAAGTGGTTGGGTAAAAAAAAACCCGTGGTTAGGCCGAACAATTTACTAAAAGCTTCGATTTTTCTTAATAACTTGAATTCTAGTTGGGGGTCTAAAAATTCAACCGGGCATGGGAATGGGGTTCCGTCGCCTCCTGGGGATCGTGGGAGGATAGTGGGACGTGCTGAAAAGGGTCAGGTAAAAAAAAACCCCGAGGTTTGGCCTCGGTGAGGCCGAACAGTTTACTAAAAGCTTCAGTTTTTCTTAATAACTTGAATTCCGAATGGGGGTCTAAAAATTCAACCGGGCATGGGAACTGGGTTCCGTTGCTTCTGGGGGATCGTGGGAGGATAGTGGGATGCACTGAAAGTGGTCGGGTAAAAAAAAACCCGTGGTTTGGCCTCGGTGAGGCCGAACAGTTTAGTAAACGCATCGGTTTTTCTCAATAACTTGAATTCCGGATGGGGGTCTAAAAATTCAACCGGGCATGGGAATGGGGTTTCGTTGCCTCCGGGGGATTGTGGGACATGCTAAAAGTGGTCGGGTAAAAAAAAACCCTGTGGTTTGGCCTCGGTGAGGCCGAACAATTTCTTAAAAGCTTTGATTTTTCTTAATAACTTGAATTTCGGATGGGGGTCTAAAAATTCAATCGGGCATGGGAACTGGGTTCTGTCGCCTCTGGGGGATCGTGGGAAGATAGTGGGACTCGTTGAAAGTGGTCGGGTGAAAAAAAAACCCTGTGGTTGGGCCTCGGTGAGACCGAATAGTTTACTAAAAGCCTCGGTTTTCTTAAGAACTTGAATTCGGGATGGGGGTCTAAAAATTAAATCGGGCATGGGAACTGGGTTTCGTTGCCTCCGGGGGATCGTGGGAGGATAGTGGGATGTGCTAAAAGTGGTCGGGTAAAAAAAAACCCCGTGGTTTGGCATCGGTGAGGCCGAACAGTTTTCTAGAAGTTTCAATTTTTCTTAATAACTTGAATTCTGGATGGGGGTCTAAAAATTCAACCGGGCATGGGAACTTGGTTCCATCGCCTTCGGGGGATCGTGGGAGGATAGTGGGACTCGCTAAAAGTGGTCGGGTAAAAAAAAACCCAGTGATTTAGCCTCGGTGAGGCCGAATAGTTTACTAAAAGCTTCGATTTTTCTTAATAGCTTGAATTCCGGATGGGGGTCCAAAAATTCAACCGGGCATGGGAATGGGGTTCTGTCACCTCTGCGGGATCGTGGGACGTGCTGAAAGTGGTCGGGTAAAAAAAAACCCCGTGGTTTGGCCTCGGTGAGGCCGAACAGTTTACTAAAAGCTTCGATTTTTCTTAATAACTTGAATTCTGGATGGGGGTCCAAAAATTCAACCGGGCATGGGAATGGGGTTCTGTCGCCTCCGGGGGATCGTGGGAGGATAGTGGGACGGGCTGAATGTGGTCGGGTGAAAGAAAAAACCACGTGGTTTGGCTTCGGTGAGGCCAAATAGTTTACTAAAAGCTTCGATTTTTCTTAATAACTTAAATTCTGGATGGAGGTCTAAAAATTCAATCGGGCATGGGAACTGGGTTCCGTCGCCTCCGGGGCCTCGTGGGAGGGTATTGGGACGCGCTCATAGTGGTTCGGTAAGAAAAAACCTGTGGTCCCGCTCGATTGATTGACACAAGTACAAAAAAAGGAAAAAAAAATTGTATGGTAAAACAATTTTTATTTTTTATAGAAGGCTTCTTTTGGAAAGACGCCTTCTAGAATAAAAAAAAATATTTTATTCAAGGCATCTTTTAAAAAGATTCAAACCCTAAAACAAAAAAAAAATATTTTATGGAAGAAAAGACGCCTTCCAAACAAAATTTTTTTTTAGCCCAATCAGCCTAAGTCCACATGGCGCCACTGTTTCGGTTGACCGGGCTTTAAATTGTCATACTATGGCAAACATGTCATTATTTAGATTTTGGTGGTATTTGTAATTTTTTTTATTTTTTAAAGGCAATCAAGTCAAAAGCCCAGGAAAAGCTCATATAGTCAATTATTGAAACAACCTATTTGACTCTGACGTCATAGAGGTGACTGGGAGTGATCAATCAATTAGGCGCTTAGATCATGGAATCTAGCTTTATGAAGTATTAGACATTCAAATTAGTCCATTAATTTTAGGATTTAGTTGACTTGGTGATGAGTTAAGAAAATAAAAAGCTAGAAATAGGTGTTTGGATTGTGATAGAGAGTAGGGGAGTATGGGGTTGAGTTGGGTTGGCTTTAGGCTAAAACCTAATCCAACCCAAACAGCTTGGGTTGAAAAAATTATAACCTAACCCAACCCAACCCAATCCATTTAGTCCAGCAACCCAAACAAACCTAGTTTGAGTTGGGTTGGGTCGGTCAATCGGATTAGGCTTGGGCCTAGTCTTTGGTCAATTTCAGGACTAATTTTTGAGTCTAATCTAGCACAACTTTTAAATCTATGTATTTTAGTTTTAAATGATAGCTTCTTGACACTAATTGTGGCGACCCCGCACCCCGGACCACCAACCCCACAGGGAATGGCGTGCGGAATGCCGGGGCGGGACGGCCTGCGTAGGCATCTCCGACCACTCCTCAACTCCCGTGAGGTGGTTGAGACCCTACGAGCCTTATCTCAAACAACGACATAATATCAAAAGGTACTAAACAAAATTACCAACCGTATTAATCATCCAAGACAAGAGATAGTCCATAAAAATGAACCATAAATAAAATCATAATCCCTACAGTCCATTAAAATTGACATACACATAAAGTCCAAAATGGTGGGTACAAATAAAAACCGTCATATGCCCACATGGTCTATCTAACAAGTCTCAACTCACTCATACTACAATGTGGTAAGTATTATAATTACATAATCCAAAATATAATACTTCATAATTTAAAACACAGTTCAATCAAAATGCCTCTCAACTCACATCGAGGCTTTGGATTCTCTCGCAGGCAAGGCCCTCAAGATATAACTACTCCTTTGCCCTTATTCGGGACAGAAGGACCTGAAAGAGGAAAATGAGGGTGAGCCAACGGTGCCCAGTGAATAGAATTCAAATATGCTATCAATACTCATCAATAAATATCATGTATGCATGTCAATGTGTAGCATGATTAAAAGCTCATAACATATAGATA
This sequence comes from Paratinospora sagittata, assembly GCA_035771175.1. Lineage (NCBI taxonomy): Eukaryota > Viridiplantae > Streptophyta > Magnoliopsida > Ranunculales > Menispermaceae > Paratinospora > Paratinospora sagittata. Next base: position 21,300,208 of record CM069610.1, read on the forward strand.
TCAAGCATTTATAATAAGTTCGATCCAAGTAAAAGCTTATCAATTTGGATCCACACTCCACATGCATTGGGTTACTAGTGCACGTCTATTTCACCGTACCGTTGATCCCAATCATGTTTATTTTGGGTTACTAGTGCACGTCTATTTCACCGTACCGTTGACCCCAATATCTTCCTTTCCTAAAACCCTCATATGACAAGGTTAAGTCCCCCTATTAGCCAGATAGATGGGCCCAACCAAAGTCATAAGGTTTTCTTAAATCAATGCATCATTCAAAACATTAGAGCACATTCATGCTTTCAACATACAATATATAAGTGATATGATGACATAAAAGATATAATCATAAATGAAGTCTACTCACAACCAAGCCTCGCGCGAGTATTTAACCACACACGACCACCAAACCGAATCAACCCAATCAAGATCCTGAAACATACATCAATATCCTACCATACATCAATTTCTATGCTCAATCACATAGACATTACACATCAACCCTAAATCAGCCCACATATAAACAATAGGCCTAAATCTCATCTAATCCCATCATTCAACTCAAATCACGTGACTTAGGCCTCTAATGCATAGTTCTCATACATAAACCATTATATTAATCAAAAATACTGATTTTCAATTCCTTTAGGCATAAACATGCCCAAATTGGGTCACTTGATCTCAAGTAGGCCTAACCCATGATATGGTCACAACCACCAAATCAGTAGCATAATCAACCCTAATCATGCTTAATTAAACATAAGTTGCATCAATTCAATGATTCTAGGCCAAAAGCATCAAAAGCCCTAAAATATGAAATTTTCCATACTTAGGCCATATTGTCGATTTACACTAGGTCACCATGTTCAGCCATGTATATTACTGATTTTGCATCATGGGTTCATCAACAATGGCAACTAGGTCAACATAGTTGACATGCAAGCTATTTGGAAAGGTCTAACTTCATATTCTAAATTTAGGTCTAATACAAGCAACCTTACCAATTCTTCATTTACTATTCTGTTCAGATGTATCAATATACCAACAGAAATATGTAATCACAAAATCAACCGTACAGATTGAAGTATGTGAAGAAACAAACCTTCTGTCCAAATATCAGCCCAATCCAACGGTGGACCGAAACGATAAGTATATTTGATGAACAAGTCTCTAATCAGACAATTTCTCCTTTCCTGCTGCAAATACTCAAACTCAAATGACTATATCACACAAAATACTAAATACATAAACATCTCTATCGTTTGAATACAGAAATATCAGTTATAAACTACATACCCAAATTTGATATCCATCCAACGGTAGATTGAGGAGATCTACAAGTTTGAGCGAAACGGTACTAGAAATCCAGACTTTCCGACCAGCTTTGTTTCAGAGGTTAGATCTCTCATAAAAAACCTCTAATCAAGATCTCCACCGTTCAGAATACAGAAATATCAGTTGTACACTACTTACCCAAATTTTATATCCATCCAACGGTAGGTTAAGGAGATCTATTAGTTTGAGCGAAACAGTGCGAGAAATCCAGACTTTCCGACCAGCCTTGTTTGAGAGGTTAGATTTCTTAGACGAAACCTCTGATCAAGATCTGCACCGACCAGAATGAATAACCATAATCTACGAACTTGCTGACAAAGTTTGAGCTCAATCTGACCATATATCCCAAAGATCCAGCTCTTTGATGAAAATGTCGCAGAGATCTTCCTCCTACAACTCCCTCATTCTTTCTCTTCTTCTTTCCTTTATCTTCTTTTCTTTCTCTTCTTTTTTTCCTTTCTCTCCACTCACCTCTTTCTAGCACTTCCTTGATTCCCTCCTTGATTCTCTCCTTGATTCTCTCCTTGATTTCCTCCTTGATTCTCTCCTTGATCCCCTCCACTCATTCTAGCACTTCCTTGAGGGCATGAGACACTTGTCCACTTTCATGCACCAACCTTCACATGTGTTGGTCTCATACTACCCATACCAACCACATGTACTTTAACTAATTTCATGCTTCCATGTATTTTAGATGTCCAATCCATTTAATACACCAAATTTTCATTCTCATTTATCCTTTTATTCAATCAATCCTAACTCATATCAATTCATGGTTTAATGGGCCCATGCATAAATAATAACATATGCATTATAATTTAATTTAACATGACCCATATACAGTTTATGATACACATATTTATATACATTATCAAGCATCAACTATACAAACATTAAACAACCATCAAACAAACACCAAACATATCAAGGCAACGCATAGAGTTTGGGCAAAGTGCAATTGGGTTATGGGCTAGATGAAATAATTTTCGGGGCGTCACACTAATATTCTCAATCTATTTAAAATAAACACTCAAGATTATCAACTATCTTATATAAAATATATATATATATATATATATATATATATATATATATATATATATATATATATATATAGAGAGAGAGAGAGAGAGAGTACATAATCACATTTTCCCAATCAACTTGGAAAAACAAGTTAATGTAAGGGAAAATAAATTAAGGTTCTATATTTTTGGAAGTGGTTCGGTTTGGGTTGGGTTAGTTGGGTTCCGATGGTGTGAACCCGTGACCCAACCCAAACTAATCAGGTTAGGTATTTTCACACAACACAACCCAAATGACCTAGCCAACCTAACCCAACCCAGTAATTTTAGTTCGGCTCTTGGTTGGATTGGTCAGGTTGATGAGGTTGATGTCCACCTCTAATCGAGAGTAATCTTTATCAATTTATGCCTACTTAGTCGACTGGATGAGGACTTAGTCTGATAAAATATATGTGATAAGTAGATTTTTAGGTGTCTTTTATGCTATAGTTTATATCATTTTATGTTATAGTTACAGTGTAGTTTATTTCGGTTTGTATTTTTATTTGTTATTTTAGGTAAATGATTTGATGAGTTTAACACTTAGTTCATGATTGATTTTGTAGGTTTTGAAGTGTTATCAAAGTGATGAACAAATGACCAAGCAATAGAGAGAGAGAAGAAGCAATGCGAGAAAAAGGAGAAATAGTGAAGGAAAAAAGGTAAAACCAGCAAGTCAGGCGCTGCAACACCCTCTACATTGGAAAAATGCACAAAAAATAGTAGCTTCCACGCGGCAGCTCCGATACACTCCAAAATCCAACTACGCGTAGGATTTTGATGCGATTCTTCGTCCAATCAACTCTGATTTTTATGAGATTTTTTTCTACCTTTTCTCCCTTATAAATACATCATTAAGAGAGGTTTTGTGAAAAAATATAGAGAGGAGAACAAGTTGAAGAAAAATAGATCGAAGGATACAAAGATTGTGAAGTTGGAGACAAGGGAGCAAATCTATGCATCTTGCAATTGGTGTTTTAGTTTCTTCTTGTTTATTTTCATAATGTTCATCAAAATTCTTGTGTTTTCTTTTTATTTCAATGATGAACTAATTTTCAACTGATATGTCGATATAGAAAGATCTCCTTATTTCTTCATTGCGGGTTGTCGGGTGGTTGCCAAACCCGGTTCGTGTAGGACTTTGTTATTTTTCAGTTTTATCTCATGAACCATCAATGAACTACATAGTTCATCAAAAGTATACTTAGCTTCCTCAATGGTCGTGGCTTTGGGTTTCCATACTTTGGGTGTCGCGACTCCTTCTCGGGTGACGTCACGACCGACACAAAATTCCAAGTATGTTGTACCCTGACATACCTGAAACCCTGTGAGCCTCTCACACTAACCCAATTTTCCAAAAATTTTGAAAGAGTCTCCCCATAAAATTAATAAAATAACAAGTCCAAAATGCCACCTGATAAAACAATATTCAATCTCCACAAAACATTAATTCCATAGCATATCAAACATCCATATAGTGTTTACTGATCCTCAGATCTCATGTAAATTTCATCAACATCCCATATCTTATCTATGTGATAATTATACAAAATATCATAGTGTTACAAGTATATACATCAAAATACAAAGTCATAATACAACCCAAAATATCAAAAACATACATCAAAAAGAAAATCAGGAGTCCAACAACTATTACTCCTGAGCTTTCCCTTTTCATTTCCTATTAGAACCTGAAAGAACTGGAAAATGTTGTGAGCAAACAACAAGCTCAGTGAATAATCCTACCTATTGTATCATGTATGCATCATATATAAAAACATGGAACTTATTTCAAAGTATTTAAATCATATTCAAGGGAAACATAAATAACATATATGCACAATATAATTCATGAACATGCATTCAGTTCTAAAGCAATGCAAATTTCTATAAAAATTCAATGTCCATCTCCCTCCTTCTAGATAATTGAGTGAGTATGCTCTTCATTATGCATCGATGAGGAGTGCACCGACCTCAAATTACCCATTTATCAATTATGCCATTTCTACGTCGAAAAGAACTCTGTGCAAAGATCTGTTCTGAAAAAGTAGACTTATATAGTGTACTTATTAGAACAGTGACGATTGTTGAATTAGCGTCCTGATTTCGTAATCAGCGTCCTGACGCATAATATCAACTTTTTCGTTTTGTTCCTTGAGGGGGCTCATTACGTATAAGCGTCATGCTGAACAATGAAGAGAGGGCGCTACTGAAACATGAGCGTCCTGACATTCTTTGACACTTAAACGACTTAACCCTGAGGCCGTTCATGCACGGTTAGCGTCTTGCTATGTTTTAAAACAATTAAGTACATGAAGACACTACTTTTCGAGTAAGCATCCTACCTTTTAAAATATAAAACATAACACGAGGGTGCTACAACTATATAAGCGTCCTACCACATATTTAAAACAATACAAAACGCGCTGAAGGACAATCAACGTCCTAAAAGTTATTAAGTGAATTCCAAAGGTGAGGACGGTCCTATCTAGGTAGGGTCTTGATATATTGTTCAACTTATAACTATCAACGTCCTCACAGATAGATTCTTTGATGAACTTAGAAATCTTTCAGTAAGCTGATACTAAGTCAGCGTTCTGACAACTTCATAGGTTGACTAAGGGGAGGCCGCTACTTACAAGTAAGCGTCCTTATGAATTAGTTCAATTCAACCTTCAATGTTATCAACCTCCTAATGAGTTACCAGCGTCCTGACTTATCAAGTTCAGGAGAGCGCTGCTAAATCATTAGCGTCCTGAAAGACTCTTGAAATATAGTTTTGACTCGAGATTAAAAAGATAAATGCAAATAAAACTCGATAAATTTTAATTTAAATAAAGAGAATTAAATCGTTTGAAATACCGTAAAACGTATGATCAAAACATGCAAATATGCAAGTGATTTGTGCATGGTTTTGGAAAAAGTTTAAGTAATGTCGATTAGAGAAAGATATACCTTAAATACTGTGTATTTCTCATATTCTCATAATCGTTAAATCCAACTCTTTATTATGAGATCTTCCATGTTGATTGCTCGCTAGAGTTGAATGTCTTGAACGTTGATCGAAAGATGTACACTTGAAGATTGATCAAATTGTTCGAGTGGTGTGATCTTGAAATCATGATGTGAACATTGAGGTTCTTTGAATGAAGCAATCTTGAACGTCTGATATGATCTTGAATTCCTTGATCGAATCAATCTTTGACTTTCTGCATTCCTGAGGTGCTAAGATAAGCTCTTGAGGCGAACGAGACATCGAGCAACGAAGTCTACAATTGCCTTCTTCATTCCAGAAAACCAGAATTGATGCTTGACATCCTTGTACATCTTGTCACCCCCAGGATGCATAGCGTACCTCGAACAGTGCATCTAAGTGAGCACGTCGTTTCGAACATCAGGATTGTTCGGTAGACAGAGACATTTTTTATAAAAAACGGCTCCGTCTTCAAAGACTGACCAATGAGGAAGGTCCTGTCCGCTGAGTAGAAGTTCTCGTTTCTCCATTAACATAGGGTCATTGGCTTGAGTAGCTAAAATCTTTCGAACTAGCTCAGAGGTGGCTGATAATTGAGAGAGTCATGGCTTAGTCCCTCTACGTTCAGCTGTAGGTTAAAGTTCTCCATCTCTGTAGCCAACTTCCCCATTTCATAGTTAAGAGTGCAAACAACATAAGATTTTCTACTCAGGGCATCGGCCACAACATTGGCCTTTCCGGGATGGTACTGGAGTTGAAAGTCATAATCTTTCAAGAATTCCAACCATCATCGCTGGCGGAGGTTTAGCTCTCTCTGAGTGTATATGTACTTAAGACTCTTGTCATCCGAGAAGACCTCAAACCGTTCACCGTATAGGTAATGACGCCATTACTTTAGAGCAAACACAACAGCTACAAGTTCCAAGTCATGTGTTGGGTAATTACCCTCATGAATCTTCAGTTGCCTCGAGGCATATGCAACAACTTGGCCTTATTGCATTAGTACGGCACCTAAGCCTTGTAGAGAGGTGTCGTGAGGTGTTTCTTTAATTCCTAAAATGATGCTTCACAGGCGGGATTCCAAATGAATCACACGTCTTTTTGAGTGAACTTGGTCATAGGTTCAGCAATTTTTGAGAACTCCTTGATGAAGCGTCTGTAATAGCCAGCCAAACCAAGAAAACTCCTAATCTGAGTAACAGTGGTAGGCTGTTTCCAGTTTAAAACTGCTTCAACCTTAGAAGGATCTACCTCAATGCCATTGCCTGAAACCACATGGCCTAGGAATTGAACTCTCTTCGCCCAAAATTCGCACTTACTCAACTTTGCATACAGTTGGTGGCTTCTCAGGGTTTGGAGGACTATCTTCAGATGTATCTTATGGTTTTCCTCGGTTGAGGAGTATATCAAGATGTCATCCACAAAAACCACCACGAATCGGTCTAAGTATAACCTGAAAATGCGATTCATCAAATCCATGAATGCAGCAGGTGCATTTGATAGACCGAACGGCATAACCAAGAACTCGTAATGACCGTACCGAGTTCTGAACGCTGTCTTGGTGATGTCTGACTCTCGAATCCGGAGTTGGTGATAACCGGACCGTAAATTAATCTTAGAGAAGTATTTGGCATCTCTAAATTGGTCGAACAAGTCATCGATCTTGGGCAATGGATATCTGTTCTTGATGGTGACGTTATTCAACTTGCGATAGTCGATGCAAAGTCGTAACGAACCATCCTTTTTGCGAACAAACAGAACTGGAGCGCCCCAGGGTGATGAACTCTTTCGGATGAAGCCATTATTCTCTAATTCCTTTAGTTGTTTGTCTAATTCGACCAGCTCGACATTTGACATTTTGTATGGTGGAATTGAGATAGGCCCTGGTTCAAGTATAAGGTTGATCTCAAAATCGAATTCCCTAATTGGAGGTAGACCAGGAGGTCATTTAGAAAGACTGTTGGGAACTCAGATATGACTGGAACATCGTGTACTTCGGGAGGGTATAGTGCTGGTGATTCATTTCCATCACCAAGGGATAACGCTCGAAGTTGTGATTTGAGAAGTGCAACTGTTGATTTGTGTATCCATTTTCTTGTTCCTTGAATCTTGACAAACTCTCCTGTAGGCAAGGTTAATTGAATTTGCTTCTTCATACAGTCGATCTTTGCATTCAGTGGTGCTAGCCAGTCCATGCCGAGGATGATGTCGAAGTCTTCAATATCCATCACAAAAAGATCTGCATATATTATTTGTTCTGACATACGAAGCACACATCGCGAACACTGCAAGTTCACGTCAGTACCAGATCCGAACGGTGATGTGACATGGAGTGTGATGTTTGTGGGTTCAAGACGCAGGCCTAAATGTCTTACCAATGCTGATGATATAAAAGAATGCGTAGCACCTGAATCAAACAAAACATGCACCATTGTATTGAACAAAGGAAAGGTACATTCGACTACATTGTTGTCTGGGAGGGGTTGTTGAGCGATGGCATATGCTTTGCCCTGATTCCGTTGACCCTGGTTCTGCTGGTTCTGCCTGGGGTGGGCATTAGCAGCAGGTGGTGCGTGTTGAACTGGAATAGCAGGAACAGGTTGCTGAAGGTGGGAACAGGCATTTCTTACGTGGCCCTGCTGGCCGTAGTTGAAACAAGTAGGCCTGTACTGCTAATAGTTTTGCTGGCCATTCTAATTGTTCTGCTGGCCTTGCTGATTGTGGTGTCGACCACCACCTCAGCCATTGTCGTTTCTACGGCCACCTTTTCCATAACGACCTCCACGGCCATGATTTCGGAAACCCTGATGGTTAGGGGTAGAAGGTACAGTCGCAGGTGTTGTGGCCTCATTCTTCGAAACAGGGGCTAGGAGGGCTGGGTTTTGATTGTAGTAGGGCTTCTTCTTGTTGCCCTGTTGCGAGCCTTGTTGGAAAAACGTTGCAGGTCGTTTTCCCTTATTCGTTCTCTATTCCTGTAAGATCTTCTCTTATTCAAAGCTCATGGCCTTGTCAACAACCTCCTTGTAAATCTTGAGATCCAAGATCGACAAGGCTTGTCGAATGTCATGGCGAAGGGCATTATAAAATTTTCCAGTCTTATCTCGCTCCGTTGAGATGGTGGAGAGATAGTAGACTGATAATTCTTTGAACTTTTCAGCATATTCCCTGACGGTCATGGTGCCCTGGTATAACTTAGCGAATTCCTGGCGCTTCTACTTCGTCACCGCGCTGGGAAAATACTCATCAATAAACATTGACTCGAACTGTTGCCAAGTCATATCGGCTATGTTGACCCTTGGGTCTTCTTTCACTGTCATCCACCATGTGTTTGCCCCACCAACAAGTTGGTAGGTCGCTAGTGGAATTTTTTGAGTCTCATCGACTTCCATTACATCAAGAGCCTTCTTTGACTCATCCAGCCACTTTTGCACCTCATCAGCCTCAATGGTGCCAACAAAAGTAAGAGGTTGTAGCCGCTTGTATTTAGTAATCTGATCGGTTTGAGCTTCCGACCCAAATTTTACAGGTGCTTGAACCGTGCCAACCTGACTGGTCGTGGTCTCACGAACGGTCGTTTTAACAGTGACTTTCATCGCCTCAATAAATTCAGTGAAGAAGGTTTCCATGCTTGAAGGCATGGCAAAGGGTGCGGGTGGGGGTGGTATTGCCTGCCCAGATAGAGTGGCAGTGTCGGGTGTAGCCTGTGCTATTGTCGGAGGCGGCGGTTCCTGAATCTCAAGAGGTGTCTCCACTGCTAGACGAACAGTACGTGGCTTTCCTCTCTTCCTTGTTTGCATTTTCTCACTGGCAAGAAAAAATAAAACCAAGATTTAGGAACTGTAGCCAAGTATAATGTTATAGTATGCTCAGCAACAATTTCGAGAGTACTGTACTATTAAAATCACCTATTTTTCTAAGTATAGTGTAAAGTTTTTGTTGAGGAATCACAGAATCTTATATAACTCGTATGTTTGGCCATGGTGTAAAAACAAGGTTAGAATGTTTATATAATAAGTACAAAACTTTGCAAGTATTTCAAATGATTTGGTTTTGGTCTTTGTGAACATACTTATATATTTCATTAAAAATCCATACGAGTCATAAGAATTCTAAGATTTGCCTCGATAAATATCCTGATATAACGTTCTATCGCAATCTTATGCATTCAAACTCTTACTCTTAGTTTATTCGATTATTATCCAAGTTCATGTGTCCCATACCACATGACTTTGGTAATAAGGGTGTTAACCAAGTTAAGTTGTATGAACACGGTCTCTAAAAGCATTGGTTGAATAGAGGTTCACTAATAGTATCGTCCAAATTTACTCGTCCCATACCGTGTAAACTTAGTGATAATATTAGTAATGCAACTTTCTCCAATTGTTTCTTTTCACACAAGGTCATGGGTTTTCTTACTTCCACATTTTATTTAGTATCCTCCAATTTTGTTATGTCCCATACCATTCCAAAGTTAGTGATACAAAAGAAAGAATGGTTGTAAGTCGGCCCACCAAAGATAGTCTTTAAACAAAACATTTCATTCATGCATAAAAGAAAAGTTTACAATGCCAGTAATCAATTTTGATTTCCCTGCCTACTTCCGCTCCTTCTAGATCTCCTGCTAGGTATAGAACGACTACTAACAGAAGGTTGAGAGTTTGCTCGCTCTGCTTCAGAGTTTTGCATATGTGTTAATATATAATTTTGAGTTGCTCTCATTTCCGCCATATTGGATTCCATTTCATTTAACCTTTCAAAAAGGTTAGTCGATTGGCCCATTGGTGGTTGATGGCTAGATTGTCCCATAGGTGGAGGGTAGGCCATAGGCATTGGAGGGAGGTATTGGTTGTACGGGTGATTCATAGGTGAAAGGTAATTGTTTGGAAACAGTGGGCTCATTGGGATGTTCTGCCCTCCAAAATTCGGTGCCGCCCAATACTGTTGTTGTTGGGTTACAGGAACTTGTAGGAATGGCTGACATGGTACCTCAGGTGTCGGAAACCTTTGGTACGACGTGTTGCCCTGAGTTGGCATGTTCCAAGCAGGTAGATTTGCTTGAGTATTTTGTCTATTTTGAGGTTGATTTAGGTTGGTAAATAAATCTTCCTCAGTGAATTGTTGAGTGGTTGGATCATTATTTGGGGCTAGGTTTGATGTGGGATTTTGATTTGGTACTTCTTTGACGGGAATCCTGCGTTGACTTTTTCGAAGGCAACGTCCATGTTTGTTCTTCATTCTCTCGGCATTTCCTATCATCGTGCCGAATACTTCCTCGTCAGTGACTTCCCCCTTGGAACATATATCTTGAAGATAGAAGATGTTGTAACTAGCTCAACGATTTGTCTCGAAGTCCCATCAAAAGTGTCAATATTTACTTCGCATAGCATCCTCATGATCAAGATTCTGTAACCGAGGAATTCCTTTCTTAAAGGGTTTTGAATCACCCTCAACATTTGTTAGATGATGATGTGTGGCAAGGAGACCTTTATTTCTTTCTCTATGCAATATAACACGAGAAGTTGGGCTTTTGACATAGTGCCATTAGGCCTCCTTTCTGGCAAGATGTTGCCGAACATGATCTTTCCAAAGCCGGCAAGAGATGGCTTAAGATAATTGTTTGGGAGGTTGGTGAACGTCGATTGAGTGTAAGGCTCCTTGGTGAGGGAATTGAATAATTGTTCATTAGACTCCGCAATCTCTCTAACTGTCTGCGGTTCATGTGGATCAATAATTCTTTCCTCAATCGGAATCTTCATAAGTCGAGCGATGATTTCGACGTTGATAGGAATTTTTATCCCCATAATTGTTGTCTCCAATACAGGGTTGATTCCCTCTTCTGGAAGTCCCACGTAATTCATGGCTTCGTAGAAGGATCTTACCAAGTTGTAAGAGACTTGGCTCTCAACCTTTGTTATGTTCAACCAACCCACAGTTGCGAGTTTGTTGTGAAGGATTGGGTGGAGGCGAAGATCTTTGTTGTCGATGCTCCTCATGGTCATAACCTCCCTTTTGGACAATTCCTTGAGTCTAGTGGATATTGGTTCCCTGCTAGTGGAAGTTGCTCCTTCACTTGAGGCCATTCTTTGCTAAAAGGAAAATAAATTTGTGAAAGACACAAAATATATTCCTAGCATTTTTAAGATTTATACTTTGTCAGTTGGATAATATTTTATATTTTTCTCTTTATGTTTATGCCATCATGTAAGCAAAATTCTTCATTAGCAATATGATATATATATATATATATATATATATATATATATATATATATATATATATATATATATATATATATATATGTGAAATTTAAACTATATCTAAATCATATACAGTTTCCTTTGATATATATTTAATACAAATCTTAACTATATATATAATTCATATATATATATATATATATATATATATATATATACATATATAGTTCTATATATATCTAATAATTTTTTTTAGTATATACATTTCTCATATATACTAAGGTATATAGATATATATATTCAATCATAACTATACATATAGTCTTTAATAAATCATGACTATATGTATATTTAAATTAAACTGTATAAAAAAATCATATAATTTTCTAGATATATATTTAATATAAATCTCAACTATATACATATTTAATATAAATCTCAACTATATATATATATAATTGATATATATATATATATATATATATATATATATATATATATATATATATATATATATATATATATATATATATTTATATAGTTCTAGAGATATATATATTTAATAAAAAAAGTTTCATCCACAAATTTTATTTTATTTTTTCAAGGTATATACATATCTCCTATATGCATAGATATATAGATATATAAATTTAATCATAACAATATATATAGTTTTCAAAAATCATAACTATATATATATATTTCTAAACTATATAAAACTATATAGTTTTCTTAGATATATATTTAATATAAATCTCAACTATATATAATTGACATATATATATATATATATATAGTTCTAGAGATATATATATATTTAATAAAAAAAGTTTATCCACATTTTTTTTTTCATCAATATGATGTATATATATCTCATATATACTAAGGTATATAGATATATATATTCAATCATAACTATACATATAGTTTTTAATAAATCATGACTATATGTATATTTAAATTAAACTGTATAAAAAAATCATATAATTTTCTAGATATATATTTAATATAAATCTCAACTATATATATATTTAATATAAATCTCAACTATATATATATATAATTGATATATATATATATATATATATATATATATATATATATATATATATATATATATATATATATAGTTCTAGAGATATATATATTTAATAAAAAAAGTTTCATCCACAAATTTTATTTTATTTTTTCAAGGTATATACATATCTCCTATATGCATAGATATATAGATATATAAATTTAATCATAACAATATATATAGTTTTCAAAAATCATAACTATATATATATATTTCTAAACTATATAAAACTATATAGTTTTCTTAGATATATATTTAATATAAATCTCAACTATATATAATTGACATATATATATATATATAGTTCTAGAGATATATATATATTTAATAAAAAAAGTTTATCCACATTTTTTTTTCATCAATATGATGTATATATATCTCATATATACTAAGGTATATAGATATATATATTCAATCATAACTATACATATAGTTTTTAATAAATCATGACTATATGTATATTTAAATCAAACTATATGAAAATCATATAGTTTTCTAGATATATATTTAATATAAATCTCAACTATATATAATTGACATATATATATATAGTTCTAGAGATATATATATCTAATAAAATTTTTCATTATCAACATGGTATATATATATATCTCCTATATGCATAGATATATAGATATATATATTTAATCATAACAATATATATAGTTTTCATAAATCATAACTATATATATATTTAAATCAAACTATATAAAAATCATATAGTTGTCTAGATATATATTTAATACAAATCTTAACTATATATAATTCGTATATATAGTTCTAAAGATATATATATCTAATAACATTTTTCTTCCCCTAATTTGGTGGACTTGGGCGGGTCGTGGACCGTACGCTCTGATACCATTAAATGTCACACTCCGTCCGGACGCGCCTAAACCAGCGGTATACTCGCGGACGGGGCGCGCATTTTGAATAATAACAATGGTAACAATAGAGTGCGCAGCGGAAATATATAACATACAGTACAAATCTGATTTCTTTTAATTCAAAATACTTTTGTACATAAAATGGTCAAGGGAACATATTCCCCAAAATCCCCAATGAATCATACAAATGGTACAAAATGGGGTCCCATAACCTGCACCCAGTCCACCCTAATTTCCTGTGAAAGATTGGATAATAATGGAGTGAGCTTAACGCGCTCAGTGGGTAAATAGTGCGTGAGTATAACAATTAATAAAGCATACTTCAATATCGAATATCATAAATACACATGTGAGCATCATAATCAATCAATATGTATGTATGCATGACACCGTCTCGTAATGGTTTGATGAACGTACATCGCCTGAGTTCACGTACAGGTGTCCTTCCCCGGACGTAGCCAGGTTCTCACTGTACGTCCCTCCTCAGGAACGATGCTCTGGATTCACGTACTGATGTCCCTCCCCGGGCGTAGCCGGGTTCTCACGTACGTTCCTCTCCAGAGAAAAGTAATGAATAGCGAGCAATGCTCCTAACTATTCTATGAGTCATAAACCATATACGTCTCTTGGTGGTGATTTGTATGATGTCAATGCATGAACTGGTCTAGTCTACTGGTCTGGTCTTTCTTGACATTTAGACTGACTTTGGCAATGTGTGGTGATCCTTTTCAGGGTCGGTATCACGATGTGCAAGGTTAGGACATTCAGTATTACATGTATAAGCTGATAGCTTTCAATAAGACCAACTAGATCAGTCCCCAGTTGAGAGGTGAAACACAACGTCTGCTTAAATAACCAATCACCTAGAGCAGCCCGCTGCCTCCCGTTCACTATTTAAAGTTACTGGGGACAAGACCGAGTCTAATTGAGTCAGATTGACCACAAATCCGGCATTATAACAGTATAATACGTGAATTCCAAGTGTACCGGCATAAGTGCGACAGTATAAACATTATATGACATAATGCAGTGTAAATAAACAGTAGACATAATAATAATTGAATGTAAACTTTAATAAAAGTTATAAAATACGCAAACCTATGTTTCATTTTCCACCTTCAGATAAGAACTTCTTCTGCACTGAAAGTCTCAGACAGAGAGTCTCAAAAGGCTAAAAACTCAAAATGAGTGAAAAGAAGAGGAAAAATCACAATTTGGAGTGAATTTGGTGTGAAAAATGAAGAGGGAAGGGTTGGTTTATATAGGGGTTTTGGCACCTGGAAGTCCAGGCGGGCTGCATGGACTTCCAGGCACATATGCCCAAAAATAATTATTTTTTTTTTGTAAAATATAGGGTATTACATATTATTGGGTATTCTTTCCATTTATATCAATTTCTAACTTTCCAATGCATCCAATTAATTCCCATAGTTCTGTTCATGTCTAAAAATCATGCAAGGGCATAACAAATATTTTACATAGCCCACGTGATTATTCTTAAGGCAATGGATAGTAGAAACATGTCTTTCAACTATGTTTCCATTAATATCCAAGTTTGCAGTCATTACCGAATTCATTTAGGCATATACTAAAAATATCAATCGATATACAAAAATTATAATTTTGGTATCGAAACGTCCGAAATTGATCAATCTATGATTCTATGGTCTCAAACCATATTTTCATTGGGGTTTGACTAGGTTCTAAAACTCCCCAGTGTCAAATTTGTCTTTTGGCAGCTGTACCAGCATCAATATTACACATGAACACAAACAAACTACATATTCGGGATCTATATCACTATAAGAGTGATAATATATAATTTTTACATATTTTCACTTAAAGTGGGTCAAAACTCCATTTTTGCAAACACCATAAAACACTTCCTATAGCAAAAATTATACTAGTAGAATCGTTACACGTAGCTTAAAGATCAAATTTATAATAAAATGGAGTGAAAATGGCTTACCAGAATCTCAGATTCACCAAAAAACCAGCATTTTCCTTTTGTTCTTCGTTCTCTGTACGTTATCTTCTTCTTCCTTAATTCTTTCTTCTTTTTATTGTTTAAGCACACTGGAGAGAAAATGCAAATTTGTTTCCTTCCAGCACGTCATCTTGAGAAGATGAGCATCAATTAACATGATTCCATGATACCCATCTTTATTTAATAAAAAAACTCTCATACTTAACTTTAATTTCATATCATTTAAGAACCAACGTTCTCAATTAATCATTAGATTTATTTAATTTATATAATTCATTGAATCATACGCCTCCAATTATACCATTTTTATAATCCCACTCACATAAATTATGTATTTAGTGTATATATTCTCATACACACATACATTTGACTTCTACGCATGTATATACGTATTATACACTTCAGTATACGTATAAGTCAACCTAGGTGTATAAAAATTTTGGAGTATTAGCTTTAATAAACATGAGGGTCGTTACAGTTTCTCTTTTGGTGTCTTTCCGGAACTTAGATGGATGGTTCTAATGTATCAATAATACATCTATTTATGCTGATATAGATTTACATAGTTGCGGCTCAAACTTAGGTAAGATTATATACAACTGTTATAGGCAAACCAGACTCCCAAAGTCCATCCCAAAAATTATCGAACATATATTATGAGTAATTTTGTCTAGATACATGTTGTACTAAGACCCTAATAATTAGACTGTCGGTCATGACCCAAAGCACCATTAATGTACTTGTTTGTTGGTATGTCCAACACCACGTGTATATCTCACAAAATTCCATAAAAGGTCTTCCTCCTTCATCTAAGACCCACCGCTCCATCTCATGATTATACAGATCATCTAGAAGAGTATTTATTAGAGGATCCATAAGTATTGGATTCATTACTCTTCTAGCGAACATGTCTTTCGAACTTAGTCGATGGAGATCACCTTCTATTTCTCAAGTACCAAGTACACGAATTTTCTTTTGTTGCTTCAAGATGCAAAAATGAGGGAGGCTAGGGTTGTTTATAAAGCTATTAAATGAGTGTGGCATGGAGAAATTTTCTTGCGTTTTGCTTATTTATAGCTATAAATTATCTCATTTCAAAGTGTATGTGCTTTATAAATATAACCTATCCCTAAACTTTTAAATCAAAAAAATTTCCCACCGCCACCAACAAAACATTTTTTTCTTGTAGCGTAACCTGTCATAAATAAAAAAAAGTTAATAAAAAAATTTATAAAAGTTTCAGTTGGTATCTCAATTATTGCTTAGTAGGTCTCACTGTTATGGCCTTCCACAAAACATTTTAACTTTATTTAATTATCTTAATTTAAAATTATTATTAGATTATAATTATTTTAAATTAGTAAAAAGGACAATTATCAAAATTGATTGGTTTAAAGGTGACAACAAAATTATGTTATATTACAAAAGTTGTTTCTTATAAAAACATTGAGAAAAAGATCTTTTTTATAATCAAAATAGAGATTAATTTTTTTTGTCAATAAATATATGATAATGAGCTTCAACGAAACTGTTACTGTGCATTAGAAATAGCAAAAAAAAAATTAAAAAAACTTTTCTTTAAAGTTATAATTTTAGCTTAAAATGACCCTGCAAAAATAAGATTACTATGTTTATTCGGCGTCCGAAGCTTGACGAATACTACAATTAAATGATTTTAATAATTTGATTAACAAAAAACATCTGAGAAATAAGTCAAATATAAGAAGAGAATTTTTAGAAAGTATTGAACCCAAAAAATGGCCATTTAAATTGTAGAGTTTCTATTATAGTTATCAATATTAAATTACTAAATTAATTTACACAAATTAAAAAAACATAACATTTAAGGAATTCAATTAACTATCAATCAAAGGTACAATTTAACTGTTTATTTTCTTTTTCTTTTTTTATTTTAAACATTTTAAATTGCTTGTTTAAACTAAAAATTCAATATATATTTCTTTGATAAACTAAGAATAAACATTTGATTTCAAATTTAAAATTGTATCTCAAAGTAGCCAAAAAATCATGTTATATTAATGAAGTTAGTAAACCAAAAAAAATTCTATTTTTTGTTTTGATAAGCAATTTCAACATAAATGTTCTCTATGCTCAATCAACAAATTTTAATTCATTGACTTGTTCTTGGACCTTATAATCTATCTTGTTACTCCTGCAAAACTAAAAGCATGTTTGGTTCACAAACATAATATTTAAAATTGTTTGTAAAGTATTGTTTTCAAAAAATAAAGAAACAAAAAAAATGTTTTTTTTTTCGTTTTTCTTTCACAAATTTGAAAATTAAATAAAAAACAATTTTTAAAAATAATCTCTCTAACACATGTTTTTCTTGAATTTTTTGCCATTTGAAAACAAAGAGCAAATTTTAAATGTAAATGAATTATTTGGTTTAAGAGATCACACTGCGCCCAACACAACCCAATGATATGACGTAGAATTGAAGCATCCATCCATCAGTGTATTATTTAAAGGGAAAAAAATAGAAACCTAAGAACAAGGGTAAAGATGGACTCTTCCAAAAAAAAAAAAAAAAGGTAAAGATGATGGGTTGCGTTCACTCTTTGTTCTACTGATAAATATACAAATGATAATATTTGAGCTCCCAAGTTAAACTTCTAATAAAAATGGAAAGATTACTAATGATTAAAGGAAAAAAAATAAAAATAAAAACTAAAAACTAAAGAAAGTGGGAATAAATTAAAATAGAAAGTGTGGCACTTTTATCAAAAGACAATTATTGCTTTGGAGTGAGTGGGCAAGTGGCAACTTATGAATAGGGTTTTGAGGAGAGCGTGGACGCCATTAGAGTTAAGAGTATGAAACAAAGGAAACGCAACCATCTCCTTTTCTTTTAGGGTTTAGGATTTAGGGGTGAAAAATTGGATAACAACGGGGTGAGCTATTGCCCTATGGGTAAAATAGTTCGTGAATATGACAATTAATAAAGGAAACTTCATAATCAAATATCACATATACACAACATAGCATCATAATTAGTACAATATGTATGTATGCATGACACCATCTCGTAATGGTTCCATGATTGTACGTCGCTCTAAGTTAACGTACAGACGTCCATCTCCAGGTAAACCCAGGTTCTCGTTGTACGTCCCTCCCCAAGGTCATCGCCCCAGATTCACGTACGGATGTCCATCCCCAGATAATCTCGGGTTCTCATTGTACGTCCCTCTCTAGGGAAATATCAAGAATAGTGAGCATTGCTTCTAACTATTTTGTGGATCATGAACCACTTACGTCCCTAGTGGTGCTTATATATGATGCCAATGCATGAGCAGGTCTGGTCTTTACTAACATTAGATAGGATTTGGTAGCGTTGGTGATTCTTATCAGGTCAGTATCACCACATGCAAGGTTAGGATATCCAGTATTACTTGTACAAGCCGATAGCTTTCAAATAAGACCAACTAGATCAGTCTCCAGTTAAGAGGTGGGACACGAGGTCCACTTAAATACCAATCTTCTAAAGAACACGTTGCCTCCCGTTCACTATTTAAAGCTATTAAGGACAAGACTAAGTCTGGTTGTGTCAGATTGACCACTAATACGGCGTAGTAACAGTGTAATACATTAACTCCAAGTATACAGGCATAAGTATGACAAGTATGAACATTATACGCAATAATGCAGTGTAAGAATAGTAGACATAATGATAAATGAATGTAAACTTTAATAAAAGTCATAAGACACGCAAACCTATGTTTCGTTCCCCACCTTCAGATAAAATCTTCTTCTGGAACTGGAGCTTTCTCCCGAGCAGAACCACGCTGCACCGCGAAGAGAGTCTCAAAAAGAGAAGAGAGAAAGAGAGAGAGAGAGAGAGAGAGAGAGAGAGAAGAGAGGATTGGTGTGAGAAATGAGAGGGGGAGGGGGTTCCTTATATAGGACAAAGAACGCCCGAACGTTCGAACATCGACCCGATCGTTCGGGCAGTGCCCAAACTTCAATTTTTTTTATTTTATTTTTTTCGTCTAAACCAGGGGTATTACACTCTACCCCCCTTAAAGGAATTTCTCCCCCGAAATTCAGTCCATGTAGTAATGATTGCTATCTGAGTGGGATTTATCGTCGTCGTCATCATTCGCAAGATTAGGGTAGTGCCTGTAAGGCCCCTAAATAGCACTGTAGCCGGTGGAATCCTCAATATCATCAAACAATGGAGAGCAAATGGAGTCGAATTCGTCCTCAAAAGGTTCCGTCATTTGCCTAACTGATGGTAGTGTAGGGCTCTGCAAGTTGCAACGTTCCAAGGAAGGTAGGTTGAGTGGCGGAATGCTTTTTCGTGTTGTTGACCGAATTCGGCCCACTGGTAATTTTGGAAGGAGATTCAACCAGGATGAGGGCATAAGATTATTTCGGGCAATATTGTTACGAAAAAACCATGCACGCTCTGGCAATAGGGATCGTTGTCTGTGGGGCGATGGAGTTGTTGATGCGAAGAAGTTGTGGTTTGCATCAGAGTCTGAAGGAGTCTCCACTGGTTTCCAAATAGGCCATGGAGTGTGTGACTTATTACTTCTACCTAAGTTGTTTTCAGACATCTGCATGGTTAATTAAATGAAACAATATATTACGATATTGTAAAGTAAGTTCCATCATTTTATTGATAAGTGAAATAGTACAATGTATCACATCATCAATTATTACTAGAAAACAATTTAGGGTATTTTTGTTTAATTGTTTCTTCTAGTTCCCATGTTGCTTCTTCTACTCCATGGTGATCCCAGAGCACTTTCACAAGTGGTATGCTGCGTCGCCTTAGTTCTTGAGTTTTTCTATCCAGAATTTGTATCGCTCTCTCCTGATACTTATTTTCTTCTTCAACCCGAACCTCGACCAGAGGGATGATATGCGAAGAGTCAGGACGATACTTTCGAAACATGGATACGTGAAAAATGTCATGAACCTTAGACATGGAAGATGGAAGGGATAGATGATAGGCTAGTTTGCCAATACGTTCAATGATCTGAAATAGACCGATATACTGTGGGGAGAGCTTTCTTTTGATCCCAAAGCACTTGACATCTCTTGTAGGTTGAACTTTTAGAAAACCCAAGTCCCTCTTATCAAATTCTAGAGGTTGTCTCAGCTTCTCGGCATAGCTCTTCTGTCGACTTTGTGCTACACGAAGTTGCTCTTTTACTAGTGTGATCTTCTCAGAAGTCTCTTGAACTAGTTCACGCCCCAATTGCAGTCGATCTGCCATATCTAACCAGCATACAGAAGATCTGCAAATGCGACCATAGAGAGCCTCGTAGGGTGCCATGCCGATACTGGTTTGGTAGTTGTTGTTGTATGCAAACTCAGCCAAATGTAAGTGTTTTGCCCATCTGTCATGAAAGTCCAAAATGCAACATCTTAGCATGTCTTCTAATATCTGGATCAACCGTTCTTACTGCACGTCAATCTGTGGGTGAAAAGTCGTACTCATGGCAATCCTGGAGCCCATTCTACTCTAGAAGTCTTGCCAAAATTTTGATGTGAATCGAGGGTCTTGATCAGAGATGATCGTGAGTGGTATACCATGGAGGTGTATGTTGCGTTAAATTCTAATTCGCAAGTGTACGAATAGTCAAGTTATAATATATCGACAGCGAGTCGGGTTATCGTATCCACAGGGATTATTTCACTCACCAAATACCATTTTCATTAATGTCTAACTTTATCTAGCTAATCAAATGGTAGAGTTTCAATAATTAAAAGGCAATTAAAATTCAAATCAAACTAATAGAATATGGGAGATATCAAATATATGAAAATATCTAGAGACTTGACTTCACCTAACCTTCAATCATATAACTTAGACACGCTTATTATCAAATCAATTTCCTAGTCTATAGGTCAAAATCCGCACGTCTTTAATTCCTTCTCTCGAGTGTCGAATTAGAACGTATCATCAAGAACATGATTCGATTTCTCGATAAAACCCTAATTCTCAATAACCAATTAAGTTTCGTGATTTTCCTACAACCTCATGAAACCTTGTAAACCTCTCGATTCTACAACTGTTTCATGTCATAAGTCCCCTTATCAAACCTAAAAAACCCTATCTCGAGTGTCACCTTCCAAGTCTAGGTTCATTCGATTTGTGACCAATAAACCAAAAGCATTAAGCGCATAGAATCATAAATAAACTATGAAGATTTCACTAATAATAAACAAAATCTAAAATTAAACCATGATGTTCAGGTTAGGATCCATCTCCTCTCTAAAATAATAAATTAGTTCATACTTTGAATGATAAAAACACAAAACATGGAGAAAAACTCTAAAGTAAACATAATATCAAACTCTAGAATTTCGAACTTGAATCTTTTTCCTGGAAGGTTGAAAAGCCCTAAAATTTGATATATTATATCACCCCCTTTCGTCCAAAAAACAAATTAGAAAGCCTCTCGTAATTAAGAGTTGCCAAAACATGGCTTCCAAAAGACCTAGCACCGCGGCGCTCCGATTGGAATTTCCCTGTGCCGCGGTGCTCCGTTAAGTGTGTGTCAACACCGCGGCGCCCAGAGATTCAAGTTTTCAGTCATTCTAGCGCCACAGGCTGCCCCACCACTTAGCCAATTTTTGTCACTTTTCTGCTTAGGCTCTTCATGTTTTTTCCTTTGCCACTTCTTGTACATGTTCTTCTCATCCAAATCCATGACTAATGCATCCAAACACCTACAAAACAAAGCAAAGTAAGTTAATAATTCACTAAAGCATAAATTAAATCAAATTATAAACTAATGAACTAAAATAATGAATAAAAACCAAATTAATCCTAAGCTAACAAATGTATTAAAACTAACATAAACCTATCAAACTAATGCATAAAATGTCCTAAAACATGCTCTATAACCTACCTAAATATGCAATTATCAGCGTACAATCTCTCTTTCATATAATTCGGCAAGCTTGACAGGGTTATCAGTGAACTTTATTGGTAAAAAGTGTGCAGACTTTGTAAGTCTATCAATGATAACCAGGATTGCATCCTGCCCTTTTCTTATTTCAAGGCAAAACCGTAACAAAATCAATTGCGATGTTCTCCTACTTCCATTCTCCAATAGGCAAAGGCTGGAGAAGTCCAGAGGGAAGTCTGCATTCTGCCTTTACTTGTTAGCACACGAGACATCGAGCAACGAAGTCTGCAATAGCCTTCTTCATTTCAGAAAACCAGAATTGTTGCTTGACATCCCTGTACATCTTGTCTCCCCCAGAATGCATAGCGAACCTTGAACAATGCATTTCAGTGAGCACTTCTTTATGAACTTGAGGATCGTTCTGTAAATAGAGAAGTTTTTTTAGAAAATAGCTCCGTCATTGGAGATCGACCAGTGAGGAAGGTCCTTTCCACTGAGTAGAAGTTCTCGTTTCTCCATTACCATACGGTTATCATGCGGTCGTTGGCTTGAGCTGCTGAAATCTTTTGAATAACCTCAGAGTTGGCAGATAATTGAGAGAGTTGTGATCCTTCTCCTTCCTCGATGAGCTATAGGTTAAAATTCTCCATCTCTGTAGCCAACTTCCCCATCTCGAAGTCAAGAATGCAAGCAGTAACATAAGATTTTCTACTCAAGGCATCAGCCACAACATTGGCCTTACCCGGATGGTATTGGAGTTGAAAGTCATAATCTTTCAAGAATTTCAACCATCATCTTTGGCAGAGGTTCAGGTCTCTTTGAGTGTAGATGTACTTGAGACTATTGTGATCCGAGAAGACCTCAAATCGTTCACCGTATAGGTAGTGATGCCATAACTTCAGTGCGAATACGACAACTGCAAGTTCCAGGTCATGCGTTGGGTAATTACCCTCATGAATCTTTAGTTGCCTAGAAGCATACGCAACAACCTAACCTTCTTGCATTACTCTCCAATTCCTTCAGTTGTTTGTCCAACTCAATCATCTCGACATTGGACATTTTGTATGGTGGAATTGAGATGGGTCTCGTCCTTGGTATGAGTTTGATCTCAAAATCAAATTCCCGAACTGGAGGTAAACCAGGGTTAGATGCTTCAGTCCCAGGTGTCGTGGCCTCATGTTTTTTAACAGGGGCTGGGAGGGCTGGGTTTTGATTATAGTAGGGCTTCTTCTTGTTGCCCTGTTGAGTGCTCTGTTGGGAAATCGTTGCAGGCTATTTTTCCTGTTCTTTCTCTATTCCTGCTCAAAGTTCATGGCCTTGTCGACAAGCTCCCTGTAATTCTTGAGATCCAAGATCGACAGGGCTTGTCGGATGTCTTGACGAAAGTCATTATAGAATTTCTCGGCCTTATCTTGCTCTGTTGAGATAGTGGAGAGAGAATGAATCGATAATTCTTTGAATTTGACAACATATTCTCACACTATCATGTTACCCTAGTAGAGTCTGGCAAACTCCTGGCGTCTCTGCCTCTTCACTGTGCCAGGGAAGTACTCGTAAATAAACAATGACTCGAACTCTAGCCAAGTCATGTTCGTTACGTTGACCCTTGGGTCTTCCTTCACTGTTATCCACCAGGTGTTACCTCCCCCAACAAGTTGGTAGGAAGCTAATGAAATCTTTCGAGCCTCGTTAACTCCCATAGCCATGAGAGCCTTTTTCAACTCAGCAAGCCATTTCTGCGCTTCATCCGCATCAATGGTATCGACAAAGGTAAGGGGTTGTAGCCTTTTATACTTTGTGATCTTGTCAGTTTGTGTCTCCGACCCAGATCGAACAGGTGCCTGTATGGTGATCGCCTGATTGGTCGCGGTCTCATGGACGGTCGTATGAACAGTTATTTTCATCGCCTCGATAAATTGAACAAAAAAGCTTTCCATGCCCGAAGGCATAACAAAGTGTCTGGGAGGAGGTGGAATTGTCTGCCCAGAAGTAGTGGTAGTGTCGTGTGTAGCCTGCTCTGTCCTCGGAGGTGACGGTTCCTAATTTTGAATCACATGAGGTGCCTCCTCTGCTGGACGGACTGTGCGTGGCCTTCCACTCTTCCTGGTTTGCATTTTCTCACTAGCAATAAGAAAATAAAACCATGTTTTAGGAACCTAGCCAAGTATAGTATTAGGATATTCTCAGCAAAAAGTTTGAGAGTTCTGCAATATAAAACCACTTATTTTTCTAATTATGGTGTAAGGCTTTTGTTGAGGAATCACAAAATCTTATGTGCCTCATATGTTTGGTCATGGTATAAAACAAGGTTAAAGTGTTCATAGGATAAGTAAAATTTTGAAAATATCTCAAATGTTTTAGTTTCGGTTGAACATACATATGTTTTTTTTTTGAAATTCCATACGAGTCATAGAGATTCTACGATTAACCTCGGTAAATATCCTAATCTACCGTTCTATCGCATTCTTATGTATTCAAACTCTTTCGCTTAGTCTTTCCGACTATTATCCAAGTTCGTGTGTCCCATACCACATGAATTTGATAATAAAGGGTTCAACCAAGTTAAGATGTATGAACACGGTCTCTACAAAACATCGGCTGGAGAGGAGTTCACTAATAGTATCGTCCAAGTTTACTCGTCCCATACCTTGTAAACTTAGTGATAATGTTAGTAATTCAACTTTCCCCAAATGTTTCTTTTCACACAACGTCGTGGGTTTTCTTACTTCCACGTTTTATTTAGTATCTTGCAATTTTGTTGTGCCCCATACCACTCCAAAGTTAGTGATAGAAAAGAAAAAAATGGTTGTAAGTCGGCCCACCAAACATAGTCTCAAACAAAACATTTCATTCATAATAAGAAAATATTTACAATGCCAATAATTTTCCTAATTTTTCTGCCTACTACTACTCCTCCTAGACCTTTTTCTAGTTATAGAACGACTACCAGCAGAACGTTGAGAAGTTGCTCCCTGTTCTGCTATGTTTTGCACACGCGTTATCAAAGCATTGCGGGTCTCCTACATCTGAGCAAAACTAGATACTATCACATTTAACTGGTCAAATTGGTTAGCCTGTTGTCTCATAGATGCTTGGTTGGCCGATTGTCCCATCGATGGATGGTAGGTTGACTGTCCCATAGGTGGAGGGTAGGTTGTAGGCATAGGTGGAAAGTATTGACCGTATGGTTGACTCATAACTGGGACCTCTTGGACGGTTGGATATGCTTGAGTCGGACAAGTTTGAAAGAATGGACTCATCAAGATATCCTGTCTTCCAAAGTTTGGTGCCGAACAATTTTTTTTTTGTTGGTTCACAAAAAATTGTGTATTCGGCTGGTAAGGTACCTCAGAGTTGGAAACCCCTAAGACGTCGTATTTTCATGGGTTGGGAGGTTCCAAGAAGGTCGATTTGCTGGAACTCCCCGTCCATCCTGATTTGTTTGTGGTTGACCAAGGTTGCCAAAGAGATCTTCCTCGGAGAATAGATGATCGAGTTGACCATTGTTTGGGGCTGAGTTAGTTGTAATGTTCTGATTTGGTTCATTAATTGGTGCTTCCCTAACAGGAATGCATTATAACAATAACCGAGTACACAGGTACACCATTGACTACAAATCTGATTTCATTAATTACAGAATGTATTTTTGTACAAAAATGTAATTGAGGGAACATCCTTCCAAAATCTCCCTAATAAATAAGTAAGGGGTACAGATGTTCACATTGTACATCTCTCCCTAGGGGAAACATCCATAATAGTGAGCATTGCTCCAATAACAATTCCGTAGATCACAAACCACTTACATCCCTAGGTGGTTATTATTTCATGTATGATGACTGTGCATGTACGGGTCCGATTTTCTCTAATTTTAGACAAGATTTAGCGGCGTCCGGTGATGCTTATCAAAGTCAACATCACCGCGTGCTTTGTTAGGATGTCTAGTACTACTTATCCAAGCATATAGCTTTCAATGGGACCAACCATACTAGTCCTCATGTCGAGAGGTGGGACACAAGGTCTGCTTAAATACCACGTTTTCTAGAGCAGCAAGCCGCCTCCCCGTTAACCATTCAAAGTTACTGAGGACAAGACTAAGTCTGGTTGAATCAAATTGACCACTAATCCAGTGTAGTAACAGTGTAATACGTGGACTCCAAATATAAAGTTATAAGTATGACATGTATGAACATTATATGCAATAATGCAGTGTAAATGAATAATAGACATAATGACAAATGAATGAAAACTTTAATAAAAGTCATAAGACACGCAAACATATGTTTTGTTCCCCACCTTCAAATAAAACTTCTTTTCGAAACTGGCTCTTCTTCCCGAGCAGAACCGCTTCGCACGATAAATAGAGTTTCTAAGAGAGAGTCTCAAAAAGAGAGGGAGAGAGTCTATAGAAGAATGAGAGAGAGTGAGGAGAAATGGTGTGAGAAATGAGGGGGGAAGGAGTTCTTTTTATAGAAAAAGACATGCCCAAAAGTTCGGGCATCGACCCGAACGTTCGGGATTCTGCACAAACGTTCCAATTTTTTTTTTGTCAACCAGAGGTGGTATGTTACACCCCGCCCGGACGCGCCTAAACTAACGGAACACTCACAAGCGGGGTGCAAATGCATTATAATAATAACCGAGTGCGCAGGTACACAATTGAATACAAATATAATTTCATTAATTTCATAATGTATTTTTGTACAAAATATAATTGGGGGACCATCCTCCCAAAATCTCCCTATAAGTAAAGAAGGGGTACAGAATGTGGGCCCAAAAACCTCCACCCAGTCCACCTTAAACTCCTAAAAAATTGGTTAACAACGGGGTGAGCTATTACCCAATGGGTAAAATAGTTCGTGAATATGACAATTAATAAAGAAGGCTTCATAATCAAATATCAAATAAACACAACATAGCATCATAAACAGTACAACATGTATGTGTGCATGACACCATCTCGTAATGGTTCCATGTGTTAACCTATACGGTCCATCACTTACTTGTCCCTAAATATACTGTGATATAGTATATTTTGATGATCACAAACAAAGTTTTTTCGGTGCTAACGAGCGTTTATCAAGATTTCATCAAAGCACCTAAGGAAAGCAAAAAGGCAAGGAACGACTCAATCAAGGAACACAAAGATCACATCCAACCGTCAAGTTCGTCTCAACCAAGGAACATCAACGATCACATCCTAATTTCAAGATCGCTTTACTCAAACGATTCGATCAAGCTTCAAGTCTACATCTCTCGATTAACGTTCAAGTCATTCAACTCCGCGCAGAGCTCTTATTGAAGATCTCATAATAAAGAGTTGGATTTAATGTTTATGAGAAATAAGAAATACACAAAGTATTTAAGGTATATCTTTCTCTAATCGTTATTGCTCAAAATTATTTTCAAAACCATGCATAAATCATCTACATATGTTTTTCAAATCTGCATGTTTTTATTTTATGTCTTATGGTATTTCAAACGATTTATTATCATATATTTAATTTGAAATCTACCGAGTTTTTATTCTCATTTGTCGAATATTTAAACACGAATCAAAATTGTTTTTAAAGAGTCTTTCAGGACGCTAATGAGTTAGCAGCACTCTCATGAACTTTATAAGTCAGGACGTTGATAGTTCATTAGGACGTTGATAACGTTCAAGGTTAAATTGAACTGATTTATTAGGACGCTTGCTTGTATGGTAATGGCCTCCTTTATTAGTCAACCTCTGAAGTTGTTAGGAAGCTGACTCAGCATCAGCTTACTGAAAGATTTCTTAAGTTCTTCAAAGAATGTTTCTTTGAGGACGCTAATAGTTATAAGTTAAACAATTTATCATGACGTTTTCTGAATAGAAGCGCCCTCACCTTTCGGAATCAACTTAGTAACTTTTAGGACGCTGATTGTCCTTTAGCGTGCTTGTGTCTTTATTTAAAATGCTTTTAATTGGTAGGACGCTTACTCGGATAGTAGCGCCCTCATACAGTTAATTGTTTTAAAACATAACAGGACGCTAACTGTGCATTAACGCCCTCAGGTTTAAGTCGTTTAAGTGTCAAAGTAAGTCAGGATGCTTACGAGTTAGTAGCGCCCTCACGTAAGTGTTCAGCAGGATTCTTATACGTAATGAGCGCCCTCAAGGAACAAAACGACATAGTTGATATTATGCGTTAGGACACTGATTACAAAATCATGACGCTAATTCAACAACCGTCACTGTTCAAACAAGTACACTTTATAAGTTTGCTTTTTCAGAACATGGTCTCTTTGCACATAGTCCTTTTCAAACTTATTAGAGATTTTTTCTGATACATGAAATAAGTTTTTCGAAAACTTTCTTTTTTCATGAAATTTGAAAAGAACCAAAATGTTAGTGAAAATTGCAGTTGTCATTTTCATATAGCATTCTAGCCGTTGTGTGTAAACGTTCATATTATTTGAACTTCAAATGTCTAACGGCTATGTCCCATTAAGTCTACAAATACCAGCACTTAGGGCCAAATAACTTGCCAATTTGTTTGTATTGTGCCAATACTTTTTGAAAGTTAGTCTGTGTCAAAATGTTTTTCATTATTTAAACTTTCAAAGTGTTTTTCATTGATACCTTATGTATTCAAATGATTTTTACACTGAGCTAATTTTCATTCTATCTTTGAAAATTTATTTGATCTGATATCAACTCAAATTCTCAGCACCGATTCATACTTGGTATTATTCTTGCTGAAGATAGAATTTGAGACATAGTTCATGAGAAATACAGTTGTATTTGATTTCATATCTTAAGTATTGTATTGAACTATATCAGTAGTTGCGTTAACTACTAATCACTGAACTAGAAGTTTTCATACTTACATTTTATGTCCACTTTGAAAACTATCTGTGACTTTGATTTACACTAGTCCTTCAATTTTCAATTCAATGTTTATTTGGTATCATATTATTTATGAAGAAGCGTTGATCTTCATATCACATCATTCATGTTTTTCGAAACTGTATTTGAGCAATACCGAACATTGAAAGGTAAATGACTGTAAGTGTATTTCAACTTAGCATTACGTATTCATATTTCATATCTTTGTAATGCTATGTAATGAGCTTAATTGTAAAGTGTTCTACTCAGTTAGAACCAACATTATTGTGTTGTAATGCTGGTGTGTTTCTGGACTGAAACAACCAAGACAAGTGAATATATTTCACTTAATGATTTCAGGATCATGTAAGGTTATCTTTTAACTTGTAAAAGAGAAAAAGGTTCATCCTCACCTGCAAGTAGAAAACCGGTTCATCCTAATCCCGTAAAAGGATAGGTGCATCCTTAACCTGTAAAAGGATGGGTTTTCTCTTAACCTGTAAAAGAGAAACGGTTGTTCCTTAACCCGTAAAAGGATCACGGTTCTTCCTTATCCCATAAAAGGAAAATGGTTCTTCCTTATCCTGTAAAAGGAAAACAGTTTTTCTTTATCCCGTAAAAGGAACATGGGTTTCTCCTCATATCAGAAAAAGAAAATTTGGTTCATCCTTAGCCCGTGAAAGGATAGGTTTGCCTTTAACCTGTAAAAGGGCAATTGTAACGGTTTGGTTCTCACCCATAAGAGAATCAGTTAGTGGATTGAGAAAATCTTAATCGGGAGATTAGGTAGTGGACGTAGGCTCGGCCGAACCACTATAAATCTTGTGTGTCTCACGTTTGCAATTTTGTCTATGTTCTAGTTTTGCATCCAATTTCAATACACTTATGTATATCACTAAGTTATTGGAAGAGATATTTAAAATTTACCATCACACCCAATTCACCTCCCTGTTGGGTTGACCAACAATTGGTCATCATTGACAAGATCAGGATAATGCTTGTAAGGCCCCTGAATAGCAGTATGGCAGGTGGAATCCTAAATAACATTAAACAATGGAGAGCACATGAAATCAAATTCGTCCTCAAAAGGTTCTGAAATTTGCCTCATAGATGGTGGTGTAGGGCACTGCAAGTTGCAACATTTTAGGGAAGGTAGGTTGAGCGACGGAATGCTTTTTTGTGCAGTTGCCCGAATTCTGCCAGGATGCAAATTTTGGTAGGAGATCTTGCCAGGATGAGGGTACAGGATTGTTTCGGGCAATATTGTTACGATAAAGCCATACGTGCTCTGGCGATAAGGATCGTTGTCGCTGAGGCGAGAGAGTTGGTAATGCAAAGAAGTTGTGGTTTGCTTCAGAGTCTAAAGGAGTCTCCACTGGTTGCCAAGTAGGCCATGGAGTGTATGACTCATACTCTTATCTTTGTTGTTTTCGGACATCTGCATTGTTGTCTAAATGAAACAATATATTAAGATATTGTAAAAAAAAGTTCCACAATTTCATTGAGAAGTGAAAAAGTACAATACATCACATCATCAACTATTACTAGAAAACAATTTGGGGTATTTCTGTTTAATTGTTTCTTCTAGTTCCCAAGTTGCTTCCTCTACTACGTGATGATCCCAGAGGACCTTTACAAGTGGAATGCTACGTCGCCTCAGTTCCTGAGTTTTCCTATCAAAATTTGTATCGCTCCTTCCTGATATTTGTTTCCTTCTCCAACCCGGACTTTGACCAGAGGGATGATATGTGAAGGAACAGGACGATACTTTCGAAGCATAGATATATGGAAAACGTCATGAACCTTAGACATGGATTAGGGAAGGGATAGACGATAGGCTAGTTTGCTAATACATTCGACAATTTGAAATGGGCCAATATATCGTGAAGAGAGCTTTCCCTTGACCCTGAAATGATTGACACCTCTTGTAGACTGAACTTTTAAAAAATAAAGTCCCCCTTAACAAATTCTAGAGGCTGTCTCCGCTTGTCGGCATAGCTCTTTTGTCGACTTTGGGCTACAGGAAGTTGTTCCTTAACTAGTGTGATCTTCTCAGAAGTCTCTTGATCTAGTTATGGCCCCAGATGCGGTCAATCTGCCATATCTAACCAGTATACTGGAGATCTACAAGGGCGACCATAGAGAGCCTCGTATGGTGCCATCTCAATATTGGTTTGGTAGCTGTTGGTGTATGCAAACTCAGCCAAATGTAAGTGTTTTGCTCATCCGTCATGAACGTCCAAAATGCAACATCGTAACATATCTTCTAAGATTTGGATTAAGCGCTCTGAATGCCCGTCAGTCTGAGGGTGAAAAGTTGTGCTCATGGTGATCCTGGAGCCCATTCTACTATGGAAGCTTTGCCAAAATTTTGATGTGAATAAGGTCTCGATCAGAGACAATCGTGAGTGGTATGCCATGGAGGCGTACGATCTCTCTTTCATACAATTTGGCTAGCTTGGTGAGGTTATCCATGAACTTTATTGGTAAAAAGTGTGCAGACTTTGTAAGACTGTCAATGATAACCCAAATTGCAACTTGCCCTTTATTATTCCAAGGCAAGGTCATAACAAAATTCATTGCAATATTTTCCCACTTCCATTCTCCAATAGGTAAAAGCTGGAGAAGTCCAAAAGGAGGTCTGCATTCTGCCTTTACTTGTTGGGAAATGAGACATCGAGCAACGAAGTTTGCAATAGCCTTCTTCATACCAAAGAACCAGAATTTTCGCTTGACATACTTGTACATCTTGTCACCCCCAGGATGCATAGCAAACCTCAGGCAAAGCATTTCAGTAAGTACTTGTTTCCAAACCTCAAGATCGTTCGGCAGGCAGGGATGTTTCCTGTAGAAGACTGCTCTATCATCAAAAACTGACCAGTGAGGAAGGTCATGTCCGCTAAGTAGAAGTTCTCTTTTTTCCATTAACATGGGGTCGTTGGCTTGAGCTGCAGAAATTTTTCGAATAAGTTTAGAGTTGCTCATAAATGAGAAAGTCATTATCTTCTTCCCTCATCGATGAGCTGCAAGTTAAAATTTTCCATCTTCGTAGCCAACTTTCCCATTTCAAAGTTAAGAGTACAAGCAACAACATAAGACTTTCTACTCAGGGCATCAGCCACAATGTTGGCCTTTCCCAGATGGTATTGGAACTGAAAGTCATAATCTTTCTAAAATTCTAACCATCGACTTTGGCAGAGTTTAGGTCTCTCTGAGTGTAGATGTACCCAAGACTCCTGTGATCCAAGAAAACCTCAAACCGTTCACCGTATAGGTAGTAACGCCATAACTTCAGTGCAAATACGACAGTTACAAATTCCCAACGATTTTCCTAAATGACCTTCCTGGTCTACCTCTAGTTTGGTAATTCGATTTTGAGATCAAACTCATACCAAGGATTGGACCCATCTCAATTCCTCCATACAAAATGTCCAATGTTGAGTTGGAGAAACAACTGAAGGAATTAGAGAGTTCTGGCTCCATTAGAAAAAGTTCATCACCTTGGGATGCTCTAGTTCTATTTGTTAGCAAAAAAGATGGTTCGTTATGACTTTGCATCGACTATCGCCAGTTGAATAACGCCACCATCAAGAACAAATACCCATTACCCAGGATCGATGACTTGTTGAACAAATACGGTTATCATCAACTCCGGATCAGAGAGTCGGACATAAATGAAACGACTTTCAGAACTCGGTACGGTCATTACGAGTTCTTAGTTATGCCGTTCGGTCTAATAAATGCACCTACAACGTTCATGAATTTGATAAACTGCATCTTCAGACCATATTTAGACCGATTCATGGTGGTCTTTGTAGATGATATCTTAATATATTCTTCAACTGAGGAAGACCACAAGATACATTTGAGGATTGTCTTTCAGACCTTAAGAAGCCATCAATTATATGCAAAGTTGAGTAAGTGCGAATTTTAGGCGAAGAAAGTTCAATTCCTAGGTCATGTGGTTTCTGGCAATGACATTGAAGTAGATCCTTCAAAGGTTGAAGCGGTTTTAAACTGGATGTAGCCTACCACTGTTACTCAAATCTTGAGTTTTCTTGGTTTGGTTAGCTACTACAGACGCTTCATCAAGGACTTTTTCAAGATTACTAAACCTATGACCAAACTCACTCGGAAATACGTACGATTCATCTGGAACATCGCTTGTGAATCGTCATTTAGGAATTTAAAAATGGCCTAACGACAGCAACAATACTAATCACTCCAAGAAATGGAATTGGATTTTCACTATACACCGAGGCCTCTCTCCAAGGCTTAGGTGCAGTACTAATGCAAGAAGGCCAAGTTGTTGCATATGCTTTTAAGCAACTAAAGATTCATGAGGATAATTACCCAACGCATGACTTGCTGCATTAATAAGACATTTGGGGTTGCAACCTGAACCCACGGATATCACAATCTATGTCTCAACACCATTAGGATCTGGTACTGACGTCAAACTGAAGTATCCTACATGTGAACTTCGAATGTCAGAATAGATAATTTATGCATATCTTTTAGTGATGGACATGGAAGACTTTGACATCATCCTCGACATGGATTGGCTCGCACCACTGAATGCAAATATCGATTGCTTGAATAAGCAAGTTTAGTTAACCTTGCCCACTGAGGAGTTTGTCAATAT
Source organism: Paratinospora sagittata (assembly GCA_035771175.1). Taxonomy (NCBI): domain Eukaryota; kingdom Viridiplantae; phylum Streptophyta; class Magnoliopsida; order Ranunculales; family Menispermaceae; genus Paratinospora; species Paratinospora sagittata. The sequence goes on from CM069610.1 coordinate 21,334,106, forward strand.
TCAGGGTATGCGGAAATGGATACACAACTGGACTATCGCACTCCTCAAGGCACAGCTTCGAGCCCTATCCCTAGGTGATAACAATGAATCATCATCACTATACTCTCTTGAAGTACACGATGGAGTGCATAGTACCTGAATCAAACAAGACATACACCATTGTATTGAACAAAGAAAATGTACCTTAGACTACATTGTTATCTGGAAGGGGTTGTTGAGTGACGGCATACACTCTACCAAGTTGACTTTGCCCCTGGTTTAGCTGGTTCTGCTTGGGCTAGGCATTTGCAACAAGTAGGGATTGTTGGACTGTAACTACGGGAACTAGCTGTCGGGGTAGCGGAGGGTGGGGACAAACATTTCTTATACGGCCCTGCTGGCCGCAGTTATAACAAGTCAGCTTATGTTGCTGGTTCTGTTGGTCATGCTGATTGTGGTGTTGCTGGCTACCACCCCTGTCGTTGCCATTTCGGCGGCCTCCCCTGCCATTGCGGCCTTCTCGGTTATGATCGTGAAAACCCTGATTGCCAGGGTCAGAAGTCTCAGTTGCAGATGTCGTGGCCTCGTGTTTTTGTACAGGGGCTGGGAGGGTTGGGTTTTGGTTAAAGTAGGGCTTCTTCTTATTGCCCTGTTACGTGCCCTGCTGGGAAAACGTTGCAGGTCATTTTCCCTTATTCATCATCTGCTCCTGCTCAGTTTTCTCCTGCTCAAAGTTCATGGCCATGTTGACAAGCTCCCTGTAATTCTTTAGATTCAAGATCGACAAGGCCTATCGGATGTCTAGACGTAAGCCATAATAGAATTTCTTTGTCGTATCTCGCTCCATTGAGATGCTGGAGAGAAAAAAGGACGATAATTCTTTGAACCTGACAACGTACTCATGGACTGTCATGTTGCCTGGTAGAGCCTGGCAAACTCTTGGCGCCTCTACCTCCTCACTGTGCCAAGGAAGTACTCATCAATGAACAATTACTCAAACTCTAGCCACGTCATGTCCGTTACGTTGACCCTTGGGTTCTCCTTCACTATTATCCACCAAGTGTTAGCACCATCAACAAGTTGGTAGGAAGCTAGTGGAATCTTTCAAGCCTCATCGACTCCCATAACCTTGAGAGCCTTCTTCAACTCATCAAGCCATATCTGCACTTCATCTGCATCAATGGTGCCAGCAAAGGTAATGGGCTTTAGCCTCTTATACTTCGTGATCTAGTCAGTTTGAGTCTCCAACCCAGATTGAACAGGTGCCTGTACAGTGACCACCTAGTTGGTAGCGGTCTCATGGACAACCATCTGAACTGTCACCTTCATCGTCTAGATGAATCTGGCAAAGAAGTGTTCCGTACCCGGAGGCATAACAAAGGGTGTGGGTTGAGGTGGCACTGCCTACCCAGAAGTAGTGGCAGTGTCGTTTGTGGCCTGCTCTGTCCTCAAAAGCGGCGATTCCTATTTTTGTATCTCGGGAAGTGCCTCCTCTGCTGGACGAACTGTGCGTGACCTTCCTCTCTTTCTGGTTTGCATTTTCTCACTGACAAGGAAAAAATAAAACTCAGCTTTAGAAACTGTGGCCAAGTATAGTGATATGATATTCTAAGCAATAAGTTTGAGAGTTCTGCAATATAAACCACCTATTTTTCTAAGTATTGTGTAAGGTTTTTGTTGAAGAATCAAATAATCTTATGTACTTCGTATGTTTGGCCATGGTATAAAACAACGTTAGAATGTTCATCTAATAAGTAAAATTTTGAAAATATTTCAAATGTTTTGGTTATGGTTCTGTGAACATACATATGTTTTCGAAATTTCATACGAGTCATATAGATTCTAAGATTAACCTCGGTAAATATCCTAATCTAACGTTCTAGCACAATCTTATGTGTTCAAACTCTTTCCCTTAGTCTTTTCGACTATTATCTAAGTTCGTGTGTCCCATACCACATGAATTTGGTAATAAGGGGTTCAACCAAGTTAAGTTGTATGAACACGGTCTCTACAAAACATCAGCTGGAGAGGAGTTTACTAAAAGTATCGTTGAAGTTTACTCGTTCCATATCGTGTAAACTTAGTGATAATGTTACTAATTAAACTTTTCCCAGATGTTATTTCACACAAGGTCGTGGATTTTCTTACTTCCACGTTTTATTTAGTATCTTCCAATTTTGTTGTGTCACATACCACTCCAAAGTTAGTGATACAAAAGAAAAAAATGGTTGTAAGTCGGCCCACCAAACATAGTCTCAAACAAACATTTCATTCATAAAAAAAAAATATTTACAATGTCAGTAATTTCCTAATTTTCCCACCTACTACTACTCCGCCTAGATCTCCTGGTTGATGCGGAACGACTACTAGAGGAATGTTGAGAGGTGTTGTGTCGTTCTTCTAAGGTTTGCATACGCATCATCAAAGCGTTCTGGCTCTCCTGCACTCGAGCAAGACTAGACAATATCGAATGTAACTGATCGAATGGGTTAGCCTGTTGTCCCATAGATGGTTGGTTGGCCGCTTATCTCAACAACGGATGGTAGGTTGACTGTCTCATAGGTGAAAGGTAGGCTGTAGGCATTGGTGAAAAAGGTTGGTCGTATGGTTGACTCATAGGTGGAGGGTAGTTGGTTTGATTATACAACGATTCCCTAACTGGGACTTCTTGGACGTTTGGATATGCTTGCGTAGGAAAATTTTGAAAAAGCGGACTCATTGGGATATCTTATCTTCCAAAATTTGGTGCTGCACAATTTTGTGGTGGTTGGTTCATAGGGAATTGTGTATTCGACTGGTAAGGTACCTCAGGAATTGGAAACCCCTGAGATGTCGTATTGCCTTGGGTTAGGTTTGATCAAAGTTTCCCAGCAGGTTCCCAAAGAGTTCTTCCACCGTAAAATGTTCATTGTGTTGATCATAGGCTGGGTCTGGAGTTCTGACCTGCCCCATTATTTGGCGTTTCTCTGATAGAAATTTTGCAACGACTTTTTTGTCGATAACCTTCAGTGTTATCGCTAGCCTTTCCGCTATTTTCCTCTAAAGTAGGGCTAAATAACTCCTCGTCCGTCACCCCTCCTTTTGTGATGAAGGTTTTAGATAAGGACGATAGTGCAACGGGTTTAGTCATCTTTGTTGAAGATTCATCAATTGTATTGATGTTTGCCTCGTTCAGAATCTTCATGATTAAGGCTCCATAGCCAAGGTATTCCTTCTTTGTAGGGTTTTGGATTACTCTTGCCATTTGTTGGACGATGATGTGAGGTAGGGAGACTGAAATTCCCTTTTCTAAGCAATATTGGACTAGTAGTTGAGCATTTGACATAGAACTTTTAGTCACCACTTCCGGCAAGATGTTGTCGACTACAATCTTCCAAAGGCTTGTAAAGGGTGGTTTAAGGAGATTATTGGGGAGGTGGCGTATGTCTGTAAGGTGGTACGCCTTATCGGTGAGGGAATTGAATAGCTTTTTCCTGGATTCAGCAATTTCCGCCACGGTCTGGGGTTCGTGTGGATCAATGATCTTGTCTCCAATTGGATTTCCATCTGTCGCGAGATAGTTTCGATGCTAATAGAAATTTTTTCTCTCCCGATCAATGTCCCCAAGACAGGGCAGATTTCCTCCTCCTGGGGTGCCACAATATTCATGTTGTCGTAAAATAACTTCACCAAGTTGAGGGAGACAAAACCCCTAACATTTGTGATATTCAGCCACCCCAGCGTTGTGAGTTTGTCCTGAAGGGAAGGACGGAGGCGAGGATTCTTCATATCGATACTCCTCATTAATACAACCTTCCATTGGTAAAGTTTCGTGAGTCTTGTGGAAACTTATTCCCGACTACTGGATGTCGTTCCTTTACTAGTGGTCATTATCTTGCTGAAAGGAAGATAAAACTTGTGAAATACACAAAATATATTCCTAACATTTTTAAGATTTATGCCTTGCCCGTTGGACAATATTTTTTATTTTTCCTCTTGATGTCTATGTCATCATTTAATCCAAATTTTTCATTATATATATTAATCTCAACAATATAAAACTATATAGTTATATAGATATATATATCTAATATATCTTAACTATATATTTATATAGTTATAAAAAAAATTATTCTCCTAAGTGGTGGACTTGGATGGGCCGTGGACCTTTCTTTCTGATACCATTAAATGTCACACATCGCCCGGACGTGCCTAAACCGGCAGAACACTAACAGGCGAGTCGGGAATGCATTATAACAATAACCGAGTGCGCAGGTACACAATTGAGTACAAATCTGATTTCATTAATTTCAGAATGTATTTTTGTACAAAATATAATTTGGGGAACATCCTCCCAAAATCTCCCTATAGGTAAACGAGGGGTATAAAATGTGGGCCCAAAAACCTCCACCCAGTCCACCCTAAACTCCTGAAAAATTGGATAACAACAGGGTGAGCTATTGCCCAGTGGGTAAAGTAGTTCGTGAATATAACAATTAATAAAGAAGACTTCATAATCAAATATCATATACACAACATAGCATCACAAACAATACAACATGTATGTATTCATGACACCGTCTCGTAATGGTTCCATGATCGTACGTCGCCATGAGTTCGCGTACAAATGTCCATCCACGGGTAAACCCGAGTTCACGTTGTACGTCCCTCCTCAGGAAGTATCAGGAATAGTGAGCATTGCTTCAATAACTATTTTGTATGTTACAAACCACTTACGTCCCTAGGTGGTGCTTATGTATGATGACTATGCATATGCGGGTCCGATCTTTACTAATATTAGATAAGGTTTGGCAACGTCTGGTGATTCTTATCAGGGTCGGCACCACGACGTGAGTTGTTAAGATGTCCGGTATCACTTGTACAAGCAGATAGCTTTCAGATAAGACCAACCAGACCAGTTTCCGGCTGAGAGGTTGGACACAAGGTCTGCTTAAATACCAATCTTCTAGAGCAGCAAGCTACCTCCCGTTCACTATTCAAAGTTACTGAGGACAAGACTAAGTCTGGTTGAGTCAGATTGACCACTGATTCGGCATAGTAATAGTGTAATACATGAACTCCAAGTATACAGCATAAGCATGACAGGTATGAACATTATACGCAATAATGCAGTGTAATGAATAATAGACATAATGATAAATGAATGAAAACTTTAATAAAAGTCATAAGACACACAAACTTATGTTTCGTTTCCAACCTTCAGATAAAATCTCTTTAAAGAACTGGCGCTTCTTCTAGAGCAGAGTCGCCTTACACCACGAGGAGAGTCTCAAAAAGAGGAGAGAGAAATCATAAAAAGAGTGATAAACCAACAAGGAGAGCAAGAAAGAGAGAGAGAAGAGTTGTGTGACAATGACTTAGAGGGGGGTTCTTTTATAGAAAAAGGAATGCCCGAACCCTCGGGCAGGCTCCTGAACATTCGGGCAAGTGCCCTAACATTCAGGTTTCTGCTCGAAGTTCAATTTTTTTTTTTTGTTAATTTAGGGGTATTACATATTACACTCTACCCCCCTTAAAAGAATTTCGCCCTCAAAATTTTAGTCCATGTTGTGATGATTGTTGTTTTCGTGAGATTCACCACCTTGGTCATTATTCCCAAGATCAGGGTATTGCTGGTAAGGTCCCTGAAGTATACTATGGCCGGTGGAATCCTCGACATCATCAACCATGGAGAGCAAATGGAATCGGATTCGTCTGCAGAAAGTTCCGACATTTGCCTGACAGATGGTGGTGTGGGTACTGCAAGTTGCAGCGTTTCAGAGAAGGTAGGTTGAGCGACAAAATACTTTTCTTGTAGTTGCCCGAATTCGGCCGCCTGGTAATTATGGTAGGAGATCCTGCCAAGATGAGGGCACTGGATTGTTTCGAGCAATTTTGTTACAATAAAGTCATACACACTCCTGCGATAGGGATCGTTGTCGTTGAGGCGAGGGAGTTGGTGATGTAAAGAAATTGTGGTTTGTTTCAGAGCTTGAAGAAGTTTCCACTGGTTGCCAAGCAGGCCATGACATGTGTGGTTCATTACTCCCATCGGTGTTGTTTTCAGACATCTGCGTGGTTATTTAAATGAAACGATATATTAAGATATTGTAAAGGAAGTTTCATAATTTTATTGATAAGTGAATTAGTACAATGTATCACATCATCAATTACTACTAGAGAACAATTCGGGGTATTTCTGTTTAATTATTTTTTCTAGTTCCCAAGTTGTTTCTTCTACTCCGTGGTGATCCTAGAGTATTTTTACAAGTGGTATGCTACGTCGCCTCCATTCTTGAGTTTTTCTATCCAGAATTTGTATCGCCCTCTCCTGATATTTGTTTCCTTCTTTAACCTAAACTTCGACCAAAGGGATGATATGTGAAGGATCAGGATGATATGTGAAGGATCAGGAAGATACTTTCGAAGCATGGATACATGAAAAATGTCATGAACTTTAGACATGAATGAGGGAAGGAATAGTCAATAAGCTAGTTTGTCAACACGTTTGAGATCTAAAATGGGTCGATATATCGTGAGGAGAGCTTTCCTTTGATCTCGAAGTATTTGACACCTCTTGTAGGCTGAACTTTTAGAAAAAAACAAGTCCTTTTTGTCAAATTCTAGAGGTTGTCTCCGCTTGTCGGCGTAGCTCTTTTGTCGACTTTGTGTTACACGAAGTCGCTCCTTTACTAGTCTAATCTTCTCAGAAGTCACTTGAACTAGTTTTGGCCCCAATTGCGATCAATCTGCCATGTTTAACCAGCATACCGAAGATCTGCAAAGGCGACCATAGAGAGCCTCGTATGATGCCATGCCAATACTGGATTGGTAGTTATTGTTGTATGCAAACTCAGCTAAATGTAAGTGTTTTGCCCATCCGTCATGAAAATCCAATATGCAACATTGTAACATGACCTCCAAGATTAGGATTAAACTCTCCGACTGCCCGTCAATCTGTGTGTGGGTGAAAAATTGTGCTCATGGTAATCTTGGAGCTCATTCTACTCTGGAAGCTTTGCCAAAATTTTGATGTGAATCGAGGGTCTCGATCAGAGATGATCATGAGTGGTATGCCATGAAGGTGAACGATCTCCCTTTCATACAATTCAGCTAGCTAGGCGGGATTATCCATGAACTTTATTGGTAAAAAGTGTGCAGACTTTGTAAGTTTGTCAATGATAACCCAGATTACATCTTGCCCTTTATTATTTCGAGGTAAGGCCGTAACAAAATCAATTGCAATGTTCTCCCACTTCCATTCTCCAATAAGTAAAGGCTGGAGAACTACGGAAGGAAGTCTGTGTTCTGCTTTACTTGTTGGCAAACGAGACATCGAGCAACAAAGTCTGCAATAGCCTTCTTCATTCTAGAGAACCAGAATTGTCGCTTGACATTTTTGTACATCTTGTCTTCCCCAAGATGCACAGCAAACCTTAAGCAATGCATTTCAAGGAGCACTTCTTTCCGAACTTCAGGATCATTAGGTAGGCAAAAACGTTTTTTTGTAGAAAACTGCCCCGTCATTGGAGACCGACCAATGGGGAAGGTCCTGTCCGCTGAGGTGAAGTTCTATTTTCTCTATTAACATGAGGTTGTTGGCTTGAGCAGCTGAAATTTTTTGAATAAGCTCATAGTTGGCTAATAATTGAGAGAGTCGTGATCTTCATCCCTCCTCAATGAGTTGTAAGTTAAAATTCTCCATCTCCGTAGCCAACTTTCCCATTTTGAAGTTAAGAGTACAAGCAGCGACATAAGATTTTCTACTGAGGGCATCAGCCACAACGTTGGCTTTTCCTGGATGGTATTGGAGTTGAAAGTCATAATATTTCAAAAATTCTAACCATCATCTTTGGCGGAGGTTTAGGTCTCTCTGAGTGTAGATGTACTTGAGGCACTTGTGATCCGAGAAGACCTCAAACAGTTCACTATATAGGTAGTAACGCCATAACTTCAATGCAAATACGACAGCTGCAAATTCCGAGTCATGTGTTGGGTAATTACCCTCATGAATCTTTAGTTGCTTCAAAGCATATGCAACAACTTGGCCTTCTTGCATTAGTACTACACCTAAGCCTTGGAGAGAGGCGTCGATGTATAGTGAAAATTAAATTCCATTTCTTGGAGTGATTAGTATTGTTGTTGTCGTTAGGCATTTTTTCAATTCCTGAAATGACGATTCATAGGCGGTGTTCCAGATGAATCGTACGTCTTTCCGAGTGAGTTTGGTCATAGGTTTAGCAATCTTGAAAAAGTTATTGATGAAGCGTCTGTAGTAGCCAACCAAACCAAGAAAACTCCAGATTTGAGTAACAGTGGTAGGCTACTTCCAGTTTAAAATCGCTTCAACCTTTGAAGAATCTACTTTAATGTCATTGTCAGAAACCACATGACCTAGGAATTGAACTCTCTTCGCTTAAAATTCGCACTTACTCAACTCTGCATATAACTGATGGCTTCTTAAGGTCTGAAAGACAATCCTCAAATGTATCTTGTGCTCTTCCTCAGTTGAAGAATATATTAAGATATCATCTACAAAGACCACCATGAATCGGTCTAAATATGGTCTGAAGTTCATCAAATTCATGAACGTTGCAGGTGCATTTATTAGACCGAACGGCATGACTAAGAACTCGTAATGACCGTACCGAGTTCTGTAAGTCGTTTTATTTATGTCCGACTCTCTGATCTGGAGTTGATGATAACTGTATCGTAAATCAATCTTAGAGAAGTATTTGGCATCTCTAAGTTGGTCCAACAAGTCATCGATCCTGGGTAATGGGTATTTGTTCTTGATGGTGGCGTTATTCAACTTGCGATAGTCGATGCAAAGTCGTAACGAACCATCTTTTTTGCTAACAAATAGAACTAGAGCACCCCAGGGTGATGAACTTTTTCTAATGGAGCCAGAACTCTCCAATTCCTTCAGTTGTTTCTCCAACTCAACATTGGACATTTTGTATGGAGGAATTGAGATGGGTCCAATCCCTGGTATGAGTTTGATCTCAAAATCGAATTACCAAACTAGAGGTAGACCAGGAAGGTCATTTAGAAAAATCGTTGGGAATTCAAATATAATCGGGATATTGTGTACTTCAAGAGAGTATAGTGATGATGATTCATTGTTATCACCTACGGATAGGGCTCAAAGTTGTGCCTTGACGAGTGCGACAGTCGAGTTTTGTATCCATTTTCTCGTTCCCTGAATTTTGACAAACTCCCTAGTGGGCAAGGTTAACTGAACTTGCTTCTTCAAACAATCGATTCTAGCATTCAGTGGTGCGAGCCAATCCATGCCGAGGATGATGTCGAAGTCTTCAATGTCCATCACTAGGATATCTTTATAAATTATTTGTTCTAACATTTGAAGTTCACTTCTAGAACATTTCAATTTCATGTCAGTACCATATCCTAATGGTGTTGAGACATAAATTGTGATATCTGTGGGTATATGTTGCTACCCCAAATGCCTTACCAATGCAGAAGATATAAAGGAGTGCGTAGCACCCGAATCAAACAAGACATGCACCATTGTATTGAACAAAGGAAATGTACCTTCGACTACATTGTTGTCTGGGAGGGGTTGTTAAGTGACGGCATACGCTCTGCCTTATTGCCTTGCCCCTGGTTATGCCTGGGCTAGGCTTGTTGTAGTGGGGCTGCGAGAATTAGCTATCACGGTTATCTAGGGTGGGGACAGAGACTTTTTACATGGCCCTATTTGCCGCAGTTGTAACAAGTCAGGCTCTAATGATGAGGCACTTGTTGTTGGTTCTCTTGGTCGTGCTGATTGTGGTGTTGTTGGCCACCACCTCCGCCATTACAATTGCGGCGGCCACCCCCGCCATTGCGGCCTCCTCTATTATGATTATGAAAACCCTACTGGCCAGGGCAAGAAGTTTTGGTCGCAGGTGCAGTGGCCTCATGTTTTTGAACAAGGGCTAGGAGGGTTGGGTTTTGATTAAAATAAGGTTTCTTCTTCTTGCCTTGTTGAGTGCCCTGTTAAAAAGACCGATAATTCCTTGAACCTGACAGCATACGCTCGGACTGTCATGCTGCCCTAGTAGAGCTTGGCAAACTCCTGGCGTTTTTGCCTCTTCACTGCGCTAGAAAAGTACTCATCAATGAACAGTGACTCAAGCTCCAGCCAAGTCATGTCTGCTACATCGACCCAAACTTCCTTCACTATTATCCACCAAGTATTAGCTCCATCAACAAGTTGGTAGGAAGCTAGTGGAATCTTTCAACTCTCGCCGACTCTCATAGCCGCAAGAGCTTTCTTCAACTCATCAAGCCATTTTTGCGCTTCATCCGCATTAATGGTGCCAGCAAAGGTAAGGGGTTGTAGCCTCTTATACTTCGTGATCTGGTCGATTTGGCTCTCCAACCTAGGTCGAACAGGTGCCTGTACAGTGATCACCTGGTTGGTTGCAGTTTCACGGACGGTCGTTTGTATTGTCACTTTCATCGCCTCAATGAATTGGCGAAAAAGTGTTTCATGCCTGGAGGCATGATGAAGGGTGCGGGTTGAGGTGGCACTGCCTATCCAGAAGTAGTGGCAGTGTCGTGTGTAACCTGCTCTGTCCTCGGAGGCGTCTGTTCCTGATTTTGTGTCTCAGGAAGTGCCTCCTCTGTTGGACGGACTATGCGTGGCCTTCTTCTTTTTCTGGTTTGCATTTTTCTCACTGGCAAAGAGAAGAATAGAACTCTGTTTTAGGAAATATAGCCAAGTATAGTGATATGATATTCTTAGCAATAAGTTCGAGAGTTCTACAATTGTAAAGCCACATATCCTTCTAGGTATGGTGTAAGGTTTTGGTGAGGAATCAAAGAATCTTATGTGCCTTGTATGTTTGGCCATGGAATAAAACAAGTTTAGAGTGTTTATATAATAAGTATAAATTTTGAAAGTATTTCAAATGTTTTGGTTCTGGTTTTTTGTGAACATACATACATTTTTGAAAATCCATACGAGTCATAGAGATTTCAAGATTAGCCTTGGTAAATATCATGGTTTAACGTTCCATCGCATTCTTATGTGATCAAACTATTTTCCTTTGTCTTTTCGACTATTATCCGAATTTGTGTGTCACATACTACATGAATTTGGTAATAAGGGTTTCAACCAAGCTAAGTCAAGTGAACACGGTCTCTACAAAACATCGGCTAGAGAGGAGTTAACTAATAGTATCGTCCAAGTTTACTTGTCCCCTACCGTGTAAACTTAGTGATAATGTTAGTAATTCAACTTTCCCAAGATGTTTTTCCACACAAGGTCATAGGTTTTCTTACTTCCACATTTTATTTGGTATCTTCAATTTTGTTGTGTCCCATACCACTCCAAAGTTAGTGATACAAAAGAAAATAATGGTGGTAAATCGGCCCACCAAACATAGTCTCAAGCAAAACATTTCATTCATAATAATAAAAAAATGTTATAATGTTAGTGATTCTCCTAATTTCCTTGCCTACTATTTCGTCTAGTTCTCCTACAAGTTGCAAAGTGACTACTAGAAGAAGGCTGAGGGGCGTTTTGCGTTCTTCTATGGTTTGCATACGATTCATCAAATCTTTATGGTCCTCACGCATTTCAACAACACTAGACACCAAAAACTATAACTGGTCAAATGGGTTAGTTGGTTGTCCTCTCGAGGGAGGGTAGGCAGGTCGTCCCATCAACAAATGGAGGGTTCTCCATTAGTGGAGGGTAGGTTGTAGGCATTGTTGAAAAATATTGGTCAGATAGTTGACCCATTGGTGGAGGGTAGTTGGTTTGATAATATGAAGATTCCCTAACTAGGACTTCTTGAAAGGTCGGATTTTTTTGAGTCGGAAAGTCTTGAAAAAGTGGACTCATCGGGATATCCTGTCTTCTGAAGTTTGGTGCCGCCCAATTTTGTTGTGGTTGGTTCACAGGGAATTGTGGAGTCGGCTGGTAGGGTACCTCTTGAGTTGGAAACCCTTGTCCACCTTGATTTCGTTGGGGTTGCTCAAAGTTTCCTTTTTGGTTTCCAAAGAGTTCTTCCTCCGTGAAATAATGATGATTAGGTTGTTCATTATTTGGGGTTCTGACTTGCTTCATTATTTGGCATTTTCCTCATAGGAATCTTGCGCCGGCTCTTTTGTCAACTACACTCTGGGCACTAGCCCTTCCGTTATTTTCCTTTGAAGTAGCGCCAAATAATTCCTCATCGGTTACCCCTCCTTTTATGTTGAAGGTTTTAGAATAAGAGGATAGTGCAACTGCTTTAGTAATCGGTACATATGACTCATCAAAGGTATTAATGTTTGCCTCCGTCAGTATCTTCATGATTAAAGCTCCACAGCCGATGCATTACTTCTTTGTAGGGTTTTGGGTTATTCTTGCCATTTGCCGGACGATGATGTGAGGTAGGGAGGTTGAAATTCCTTTTTCTAAGCAGTATAGGATAAGGAGTTGAGCTCTTGACATTGAACCTTTAGTCACTACTTTCAGCAAGATGTTGTCGACTACAACCCTCACAAGGCCTGCAAGGGTTGGTTTTAGGAGGTTATTTGGGAGGCTGGTGTATGTCTTTTCGGTATACGCCTTATGGGTGAGGGAATTGAATAATTGTTTCTTTGATTCAGCGATCTTTGCTACAGTTTGGGGTTCATGTGGATTAATGATCTTGTTCCCAATTGGAATTTCCATTAGTCGTGAGATAGTTTCGACGCTGATAGAAATTTTTACTCCCCTAATCATTGTCTCCAAAACAGAGTTGATTCCTTCCTCCTGGAGTCCCAAAATATTCATGTTGTCGTAAAACGCCCTCACCAGTTGAGGGAGACAAAACCCTCAACATTAGTTATATTCAGTCACCCCAGTTTTGCGAGTTTGTCATGAAGGAAATGACGGAGGCGAGGATTCTTCATGTCGATACTCCTCATTAAAACAATTCTCCATTTGCAAAGTTTTGTAAGTCTTGTGAAAACTTGTTCCTGACTACTGAAAGTCAATCCTTCACTAGAGACCATTATCTTGTTAAAAGGAAGATAAAATTTATGAAGTACACAAAAATATATTCCTAACATTTTTAAGATTTATGCATTGTCTGTTGGACAATATTTTTAATTTTTCTCTTGATGTATATGCCATCATTTCATCTGACATTTTTCATTAGCAACAGATTATATATAAATCTTATATATACATAGTTCTGGGAGGTTCAAGAAATGGATCTTCTGTATCTGACAGGATTTCAGATATACCAGGTTCATTTCTTCGAGATGAAGATGGATCATCTGCCATATGAATATCAGCAATATGGGAAAGATCCATATAATTGTGTTCATCTTGATAATGTCCCAGTAGAACAATGGAGAGCTAAATTATCTACATAGTGTGCATGGATGGATAATCAACAATTATCAGACAAAACAGCTGAAGACATCATCAAAGATTCTTCTCAAGATGCACTGGTCTCCTTCAGGATTGGCTCCTTAGCCTTGGTGAATATAGAATTTTTCAACTCATTCAATCTACTATTTTTAATGTCTACAACGTCATGCTCAAAGAATTAGTTGGAGATATATCTCTTGTTGAAAAGCAGTACAAACAAGAATTCTTCACCATGAAGTGTTGTTCTCTTGATCGAAAGAAGTTACAAAAACACTTCTCCCGTATGATCATTCGTTTCCACTTACTTAGTGGAATCAACAAGCCTGATCTCAAGTATACATTTATTGCTTCTCTTCCAGAAGAAACACATGCAGATATCAACCGTCTCATACTTGCCACAGGCTGTCCTATGGAACAAATCTCTTTTGCTGAGATTTTTCGGTTCCTCACTATTTTCATTGATAAATTATGTGAAATTCAGAAATGGAAGGAAATGAAAGATCCTTCTATTGATTTCTCCCAAGCTTGCTGAAAGAATTATCTCGAAATTGGATGTAAGCATACAAAGAAATGTTTGTGTAAGGACAAGAAAAACAAGTCCTTCTCAAAGTATTCCAAGAAGAAGAAGTTTCGTCATAAAAAGCATTCTACATGGTACTCCAAAAGATTCTCTAAAAAGAAAAAGAGAATTCGCTATTTTAAAAGACGACGATCTTCCTCACCAAAACAAGCTACATGTTACATCTGCAAAAAACCAGGCCATTTTGCTAAACAATGTCCTGAGAAGAAAAAGAGTCAGCATCTCATTCATCAGATTCGGCAATCTTATTGTTTATCCCTTGATCAAGATATTGAATCAGTTTTCTCTGAACAGGATTCGCCTAATGAAGAAACATTTTTTGCTTATCAAGCAGCTGAAATATCCGACTCTGACATTGAATATCGTCTGATAACTTCAGACAATGATGCAGATGATGCATTTATGGGTATGATTTCCCACTCATTTCCAATATCCAAGGCTATGCATTCAATGCCATATGCTCCCATATTCATTTTACAAAACAAATATGATAATCCCATTCCTGTGATTGCTTATTTTGATACTGGAGCCTTCAAAAGCATAATGAATTCGAGAATCCTTCCTCCTGAATGTTGGACACCACACAAAGAACTGTTTAAAGCTGCCAACAATGAGATTTTTCAGACTAATCTCATTACCAGTTCAAAAATTGGAATCAAGTTCTTCCCAGATTATATTATCTGGACGCACATTATTGGTTGTGATTTTCCAGACAAAGATATTCTTATAGGTATGGACATTTACTCTTTGACCAAGTTACGTATACTATCTCATGGTATACAATTTCGTCAACAATTTCTTCCATATACATCAGTCCCAAAGATGTATGCAATACAGAATCCAGATGATCTTCAATCCAAGTTAAAAAGATAATATACTGATTCTCACAAGGATTTCCAAAATCCTCATCCTCTCTGGAAGAACCCTACGTATTTTGTCCGCCCTCCTTTCAAAAATAATGAAGATCTTAATCCAACTAAAGTTATTCATCCAGGAATGCCTCCTGATGAACTTCAGCTAGCCAAACAAGAATGTGCAGAACTAACTGCCCAAGGTCTGATTGAACCAACTACCTCTGAATGGGCATGTCAAGCATTCTACGTCAACAAACGTGCAGAACAAAAATGTGGAAAAAAAATATTGGTAATAAATTACCGACCTCTTAATATGTTTCTCACAGATGACAAGTTTCCTTTGCCAAAAATCTCTTCTCAGCTAACACTCATTGCTGGATCAACAATTTACATCAAGTTTGACCTTAAAGCTGGTTTTCGGCCACTAGGAATTCATTCAGATGACCGTCCTAAGACAGCATTCTGCATTTAAAATGCACACTATCAATGGACAGTCATGCCGGTCTTAAGGTTGCACCTTCCTTATTTCAAAAAGCAATGACAAGAATTTATGCTCCTTTGCTATCCACTGCATTGATATACATCGATGATATTCTCTTGTTCTCCAAAACTGAAGAAGAACATCATCAACTCCTCCATCAGTTTCTCGATATCACAAATGCAGCTGGACTAATGCTCTCTGAAAAGAAAAGTGTGCTTAATATTTTTGAAATTGACTTCCTCGGCATGAAAATATTCAATGGTGTTTATCAACCTGGTCCATACATTGTTATTGAACTTTTAAAGTTCCCTGCTAAAAATCTTACCAGACAGCAGCTACAGCAATTCCTTGGAATAGTCAATTATTTACGGATCTTCTTACCAAAAGTATCTCAGCATACTTCAGTACTATCTGCATTACTCAAGAAGAATCCTCTCCCTTGGCAATCATCCCATACACAGGCCATTCAACATCTGAAAGATATTCGTCAGAATCCACCACCATTGGTGATTCCATCTACTGGACAAATCATTCTTCAAACAGATGCTTCAGATCATTATTGGGGTGCAGTTCTCATCGAACTCAAGGATGCCAAACAACATAAATGTGGATATTATAGTGGCGCATTTTCTCAAGCAGAACTCCATTACCATATTACAATCAAAGAAATTCTTGTAGTGAAATATGGTATACAAAAATTTGCCTTCTTCCTCAGACCCGTCAAGTTTGAAATCCAAATGGACAATTCAGCCTTCCCAAAGATGTTGGACTTCAAGAACAAACTTGTTCCTCCTCCACAACTATTAAGGCTACAAGAATGGTTTACCCAATTTGACTTCGCAGTCAAACACATCAAAGGAACCAAAAATGTCCTTACAGATTTTCTTACCCGTCCAATCCAAAAGTCCAAAACTGTTTCTCCAGTTTCACTTTTAACCAACTTCTCAAGCCTTCCACTGTTACTACGGCCCAAGCTCATTACCAAATCCAAGCCCATAAATCTTTATCTTCCTTCTGGACCAATTCCATTGATCTGTACCATTACTGTTCCACCAGACAGCCCAGAACCAAAAACTGCCCATGAAGTAAAATTATTGGCCCAATCCAAAATGTTTTACTTTGCCCACAAACACATTATGGATTTTTCTGATCAACTTCAATATGGAAATCCATTTCACCAGGCCTACCCATACCTGTTCATTTTTCACCTTCGACCCATTCTCACTAATAACCTTTATTGGTACATTTGGTGTGTTTCCTGTTTATACAGGATTGCTATTACTTTCCCTCATTCCAAAATTCTTCGGGAAGTCCAATCTCCTCTTCCTTCACCGATCAAAGATTGCCTACAGCTATTTGCTCAATTATCCTTTTGAAAAACTGAGATCCAGACCATTAAGCATAATCCAGAACTCAAGACTTCTATATATATATGCTATCATCCATATTCTGATTCAGAACAAGGCATTGTTGCTGAGCATTATATATAGAGTTTCCAATCATACTCTTGTTTTCTCTCAAATTCCATCCTTACTGGTCTATGCAGTTTCCTCCACGACATCAACGACAATCCAGATACTCAACCTCCTCCGATCATCCGTGGTCCTGAAGAGTTCATCCATGAAGATCATTTGTTTTCACTGATTGAAGCTCTTGCACCATACAGTCCTGATAATCCTACTGCTCCTCTGACTGAAGAACAGATCATTAAAGAAACTCAAGCTAATGACTTAGCTGAAGCGTCTTCTCCGGTTCCTCCATATTTTCAGGATACACAGACGTATTGGGAAACTGAATCACTTTCCTCCAACGAAGCTAAAAACCTTTCTCCTTCGCATTCTCACAATCCTTCACGTGCTCCCTCACTGTGACAAGATGACCAAGAAATCTTCATTTCCAGGTCTCCGCCTCAGCTCTCAGTTCTTCTTCAAGAAACACTGATTGTACAAAGGTATGTTTCCTCCTTTGCAGGTTTCCACCGTTCTTCTTCCAGTTCGTGAATGTCTCCACCGCCGCCAGTATAGACGTTCCTTCTCTATTCCCAGAACTCCTCTCCTCGTGCTACGTCTCCCCCAGCACAGAATGCATTATCATCCCTAGCTGATACTCTCATATGGCATTACCACTTCAGACGACAACTCACACTTCTCTTTCCAGAATTGCAATCATCGTCTCCATAAACGATAATTGTATCCACGTTGTCCTTCTCCATTGACAATCTCATCATGCAAAGATTCGTTCTCATCTCCCCCAGATCACCCTATCAAGTCCTACCGACACAACACGACAAAACGTCAAGCATCTTCTTTTAATAAAATATGAACAGTAGCCGACAACGCACTGTTTACTTTTCCAAAAGTAAGATTGTTCACCAGCACGCCTTGTCTGCCATCACCTTTACACACATGCATCTGACAGTTCAGACTCCACTTGACTCAGCCACTCGCAGATTCCTTCTTATCCTCCAGTTGTCCGGATTTGAAGATGTCTGAAGTCCGCAAAGTTTCCTCCATCTCTATAAATATCACTTCACTCTTCAGTTGCAGATCATCGAGTCCTCAGACGAAAATCATCAAGTCTTTTAGTTTTCTTCCTGTCTTCAAGAGTCTTATGCTATGCTTTCTTCAAGTCGTCTCATATATGTTATTTTTGAATGTTTGTAAGTAAATAAATTTAGTTCTGGTTTGTAGCGTTTCAGTGTGCCTTAGTGTACTTGTCCTTGTTAAGTACATGTTTGTTACTTGTTTGTGATAGTAAACTTTGAATATATAGTTATAAAGATACATATATCTAATATGATTTTTTCTTCTCCTAAGTGGTGGATTTGGGGCGGGCCGTGGACCTTTCACTCAGATATCATTAAAGGACACGCCCTGCCCGACGCGCCTTGTGGCGACCCCGTGCCCCGGACCACCAACCCCGCAGGGAATGGCATGCGGAATGCCGGGGCGGGACGCCCGGCGTAGGCATCTCCGACCACTCCTCAACTCCCGTGAGGTGGTTGAGACCCTACAAGCCTTATCCCAAACAACAATATGATATCAAAAGGTATTAAACAAAACTACCCACCGTATTAATCATCCAAGACAAGAGATAATCCATAAAAATGAACCATAAATAAAATCATAATCCCTACAGTCCATTAAAATTGACATAGACATAAAATCTAAAATTGTGGGTACAAATAAAAACCGTCATATGCCCACATAGTCTATCTAACAAGTCCCAACTCACCCATACTACAATGTGGTAAGTGTTATAATTACATAATCCAAAACATAATACTTAATAATTTAAAACACAATTCAATCAAAATGCCTCTCAACTCACATCGAGGACTTGGATTCTCTCGCAGGCAAGGCCCTCAAGATATGACTACTCCCTTGCCCTTATTCGGGACAGAATGACCTGAAAGAGGAAAATGAGGGTGAGCCAACGATGCCCAGTGAATAGAATTCAAATATGCTATCAATACTCATCAATAAAAACCATGTATGCATGTCAATGTGTAGCATGATTAAAAGCTCATAACATATAGATATCAAACATTTATAATAAGTTCGATGCAAGTAAAAGTTTATCAATTTGGATCCACATTCCTCATGCCTTGGGTTACTAGTCCACGTCTATTTCGCCGTGCCGTTGATCCCAATCATGTTTACTTGGGTTACTAGTCCACGTCTATTTCACCGTGCCGTTGATCCCAATCATTTCCTTCTTAAAACCCTCCTATGACAAGGTCAAGTCCCCCTATTAGCCAGATAGATTGGCCCAACCAAAGTCATAAGGTTTTCTCAAATCAATGCATCATTCAAAACATTAGAACACATTCATGCTTTCAACATACAATATATATAAGTGATATGATGACATAAATGATATAATCATAAGTGAAGCCTACTCACAACCAAGCCTCGCGAGAGTATTTAATCACACACGACCACCAAACCGAATCAACCCAATCAAGATCCTGAAACATACATCAATATCCTACCATACATCAATTT
This sequence comes from Paratinospora sagittata, assembly GCA_035771175.1. Classification (NCBI taxonomy): domain Eukaryota; kingdom Viridiplantae; phylum Streptophyta; class Magnoliopsida; order Ranunculales; family Menispermaceae; genus Paratinospora; species Paratinospora sagittata. The sequence goes on from CM069610.1 coordinate 21,353,346, forward strand.
CTATGCTCAATTACATAGACATTACAAATCAACCCTAAATCAGCCCACATATAATTAATAGGCCTAAATCCCATTTAATCCCATCATTCAACTCAAATCACATGACTTAGGCCTCTAATGCATAGTTCTCATTCATAAACCATTCTATTAATCAAAAATACTGATTTTCAATTCCTTAGGCATAAACATGTCCAAATTTGGGTCACTTGATCACAAGTAGGCCTAACCCATGATATGGTTACAACCACCAAATCAGTAGCATAATCAACCCTAATCATGCTTAATTAAACATAAGTTGCATCAATTCAATGATTCTAAGCCAAAAGCATCAAAAGCCCTAAAATATGAAATTTTCCATACTTAGGCCATATTGTCGATTTACACTAGGTCGCCATGTTCAGCCATGTATATCACTGATTTTGCATCATGGGTTCATCCACAATGGCAACTAGGTCAACATAGTTGACATGCAAGCTATTTGGAAAGGTCTAAGTTCATATTCTAAATGTAGGTCTAATACAAACAACCCTACCAATTCTTCACATGTATTACTCTGTTCAGATGTATCAATCTACCAACAGAAATATGTAATCACAAAATCAACCGTACAGATTGAAGTATGTGAAGAAACAAACCTTCTGTCCAAATATCAGCCCAATCCAACGGTGGACCGAAAAGATATGTATCTTTGATGAGCAAGTGTCTAATCAGACAGTTTCTCCTTTCCTGCTGCAAATACCCAAACTCAGATGGCTATATCACACAAAATAATTAACGTATAAATATTTCCACCGTTCAGAATACAGAAATATCTGTTGTAAACTACATACTCAAATTTGATATCCATCCAACGGTACGTTGAGGAGATCTACAAGTTTTACCGAAACGGAACGAGAAACCCAGAAATTACGATCTCCACCGTTTCAGAGGTTATATCTCTTAGCACAAGCTTCTAATTACGATCTCCACCGTTCAGAATGTATAAATATCAGTTATAAACTACATACCCAAATTTGATAACCATCTAACGGTAGATTTAGGAGATCTATAAGTTTGAGCGAAACAGTGTGAGAAATCCAGACTTTCCGGCCAGCTTTGTTTGAGAGGTTAGATCTCTCAGAAGAAACCTCTGATCAAGATCTCCACCGACCAGAATGAAGAACCATAAGCTACGAACGTGCTGACAAAATTTGAGCTCAATCTGACCGTAAATTCCAAAGATCCACTTCTTTGATGAAAATCTCGCAGGGTTCTTACTCCTGCAACTCTCTCCTTCTTTCTCTTCTTCTTTCCTTTCTCTTCTTTTCTTTCTCTTCTTCTTTCTTTTCTCTCCACTCACCTCTTTCTAGCACTTCCTTGATTCCCTCCTTGATTCTCTCCTTGATTCTCTCCTTGTTTTCCTCTCCTTGGTTCCCTCCACTCATTCTAGCACTTCCTTGAAGAAGACAAGTGGGCATTGGACACTTGTCCACTTTCATGCACCAACCTTCACATGTGTTGGTCTCATACTACCCATACCAACCACATGTATTTTAAATGTCCAATCCATTTAATACACCAAATCTTCAATTTCATTTATCCTTTTATTCCATCAATCCTAACCCATATCAATTCATGGTTTAATGAGCCCATGCATAAATAATAACATATGCATTAAACTTTAATTTAACATGACTCATATACAATTTATGATACATATATTTATATACATTATCAAGCATTAACTATACAAACATTAAACAATCATCAAACAAACACCAAACATATCAAGGCAACACATAGAGTTTGGGCAAAATACAATTGGGTTATGGGCTAGATGAAATAATTTTCGGGGCGTCACACGCCTAAACTGGCGGGACACTCACAGGCTAGTTGCGAATGCATTATAACAGTTACCGAGTGCACAGGTACACAATTTAGTACAAATCTGATTTCATTAATTTCAGAATGTATTTTTGTACAAAAATGTAATTGAGGGAACATCCTCCCAAAATCTCCCTAATAAATAAGTAAGGGGTACAAAATGTGGGCCCAAAACACCTCCACCCAATCTACCCTAGTTTCCTGTAAAAATAGTTAACAACAGGGTGAGTTATTGTTCCGTGGGTAAAATAGTTCATGAATATGATAATTAATAAAGAAAGCTTCATAATCAAACATCACATATACACAACATAGCATCATAAATAGTGCAACGTGACTTAACAAGAATGTATGCATAACACCGTCTCATAATGGTTCTGTGATCGTTCATCGCCTTGGGTTCACGTACAGATGTCTATCCCTAGGAAATTCTGGGTTCACATTGTACATCCCTCCCCAGGGGAAACATCGAGAATAGTGAGCATTGCTCCATTAACTATTCCAAAGATCACAAACCACTTACGTCCCTAAGTGGTTATTATTTCATGTATGATGACTATGCACGTGAGGGTCCGGTCTTTCCTAATTTTAGACAAGATTTAGCAATGTCCGGTGATGCTTATCGAAGTCAACATCATCGCATGCTTTGTTAGGATGTCCAGTACTACTTATACAAGTAAATAGCTTTTAATGAGACCAACCATACCAGTCCCCAGGTCGAGAGGTGGGACACAAGGTCCGCTTAAATACCACTTCTTCTAGAGCAGCAAGTTGCCTCCCGTTCACTATTTAAAGTTACTGAGGATAAGACTAAGTCTGGTTGAATTAAATTGACCACTAATCCAGCGTAGTAACAGGGTAATACGTGGACTCCAAATATAAAGGTATAAGTATGACATGTATTAACATTATACGCAATAATGCAGTGTAAATGAATAATAGACATAATAATAAATGAATGAAAATTTTAATAAAAGTCATAAAACACGTAAACCTATGTTTCGTTCTCCACCTTCAGATAAATTTTTTTTCTAAAACTGGCACTTCTTCCCGAGCAGAACCACTTCGCACCACAAATAGAGTCTATAAGAGAAGGAGAGAGTCTTTAGAAGAGGGAGTAAGAGTGAGGAAGAGTGGTGTGAGAAATGAGGGAGGGTTTATAGAAACAGACATATTCGAAAGGTCGGGCATGTCGCCAGAACGTTTGGGTTTGTGCCCAAACGTTCCGATTTTTTTATTTTTATTTTTATTTTTTTTTGTTTATTTCTATCTATTAAGTATGGAGACAGAGGACTTAAGTTGTTGCTAATAATAAGTAATCGTAAAATAATTTTTAGATTTGCTTTATGGTGGTTGGGTAGGAAAAAGCCAATATAAACGTTGTATTTATTGAATGATTCAGTGTATAAAAACAAAATAAACAGATCAAAAAAAAAAAAATCAAGTTGTAGAGGACATAAAGGTTTTTATTAAAATTGTTCAATTTGGACAACTTAGAAATCGTTTTTTTAGGAGAGCTTAATATGCTAGAATGATCATATGATTAAACAAAGTAAGAACATACGTTTTGATTAAAATTTAAAAGTTCTTTATTTAAAAGTAGATAATAATTAATGACGTTATTACCCTAAAAAATTACATTTTTTTTAATAAATAATAAAATTGCTAATATATAAATATTAAAATATGCGACTGAACAAATGATATAAATAATGTTTTCAATAAATAAACATTCCAGAAAATAAGTTTAATTCAAGAAAAACCTAACTATAATTATTTAACAGACAAATTTGTTGGTTAAATTTTAAAATGACAATTATAGTTATTAATATCAAATAATTCAATTAATTAACTCAATTCAAGAAAATAATATGTTAAATTTTTTAGTATGGTTAATTTCAAATGATTCAGAATTACTTTGTTATAGGTAAAATTTATTAACCCAAAAAATAATTTTCAATCTGCATTTAGCGGAATAAATGATAAAATTGCTAATACATAAATATAAGAATAAGTTGTTCAGCCAAAAAAAAATTAATTTTTAGTAGAGAATTTATGAATTATTTTAAATTTAAATAAAAGAAATTAAATTTTATATTACTAAGTTTGGTAAGTTACAAGTTGGGAATCATAGTGTGCGTTCACACAGGCGCACACAGTTTTTTACGCACACGGTTTCTTTTTTTTGCCCTTTCCAAATCTGGTTTTAACGTTGCTTTCTACTTTCCTTTTTAAGATCTGGTTCTCTTATTTCATTCTCTCAACTTCTCTCCACAATTTTGGTGGGGTGTTTGAGCTTTTGCTGAAGTGATCGCGAAGGATGAGATTTTCCTTTTTTTTCCTTCTACTTTAGGTAGGGGTTTAGTATTATAAATGCATTTCTATGTTGTTTGTATTTGATTTGATGGGTTTGTATGACTTGAGTTGAGATCTGCATCTTTTACTCTCTCTACTGATTTTAGAAATGCAAAAAATATTACTAAAATTTCACTGAGTCAAGGCCATTTGTTTTAGTGCATGGAGGTTTACTTTTGAGGATTTTGTTTTTGGTTTTGTTGATTGTGTGGTATTTGTGTGATTAGGCTTTCTGTGAATAGTTTTAACAAAAAAAAAACAGATTTGTTTTTTATGCTTTTTTTTTGCTTTAATTCAAGTTCTGCTGGGTGGGTTTGATTGTTTTTCTGGTTTTTGTGACTAAATATTTTACTTTTGGGTTTAAGGTAGATCTAATATTTTCTGTAAATTTTTTTTTTTAAAGGGAGATCAGATATTTCTTTTTTGGGTTATTTATGGTTTTTTTTTTTGCAACATCTTATTATACTTCTATGTGAAGAAGGTAGCTTTTTTTTAAAAAGATTTTGTTGTCTTGTAATTGTATATTGGCTTGAAGAAGAAGAAGAATAAGTTCTTATTTTTCTTAAATCACTCCTTTTCCTTCTTCCTTCTTCTACAAATTTGGCGGCAAGTGTTTTTTTTTTTTCCCCTGCAGTTTCTGTAACTTATGTATGACATATTTTCTTTTCTATAGCATAAGACAGTTTGGACTTGATTAAATCCAAGCTTGATTTATTTTTGTCGCCTAACATGGTTGGGCGAAGAGGGTATACCAAGGATTATAGGGGGACTTGTATACAGTAATTGGGTCACCAGTGGCGTTGATTACGATGTTGAACTTTGTTTACTGTGTTTAAAATTCTCTTGAATTTTCTTTAATATTTAATTTTTCACTTCATAACGCTCTTCACGAATAAATAGATATATAACAAAGCAAAATTTGTATTTGGAAAATTTTTGTTGAGAATTTTTAACATATATTTAGTTTTTTACTTCATAAAGCTCTTCATGAATAAATAGAAATATAACAAAGCAAAAGTTTGCATTTGAAAATTTTCATGTTGAGATTTTTAAATAGTTATACTGACAGCATAATTCTTCTATTTGAGAATACAACTCGGTGTTGACGTGACTTTTCAATGACGTTTGAAAAGAAAGGCAGTTCGTTTTTTCATAAGGCAATATAAATGTAAGAAGATTGCATTGATATTATACAAATGTAATAAAAAATATATAATATAATTCAATAATATAATACTGTAATATATATAAAAGAAAACTGCCCTTACTTGACTTTTCATGCTCTAAAATAATTAGTCTTCCTTTTTAAATTGAATAGTTGAAAATATTGCTAGAACATTAATGTAGGCAAGCAAAATATTTGTGAGAATATAATAAGAATAATAAGAGAAAATGTTGGATGGAGAACTTTTTTTTTTTTTTGTGCTTAAAAAATTAAGACATTAAAAAATTATATATATATTGTTATTGATAAATGAATATGGGGGTGCATTGAGACAGTCAATCAATCAAATTTACAAATTTTTTGTTCAATCAAATTTGCAAACTTCTTTCTTCAATTACTTATGGGCAAGTTTATAAGAATTGAATGTTTTTAATAATTGAAGATAAACGGTAAAAGAAGGAAATAATGTAATGACAAAATATGAACAATTTAAAAAGAAAACAACAAAAGATATAATGTAAAGAAAAAATATAAATAGTTTAGAAACAGGATCTCAATATATATATTGTTATTGATAAATGAATATGGGGTTGCAGTGAGTCAATCAAATTTGTAAATTTCTTTTTAATAATTGAATGTTTTTAATAATTGAAGGTAAACAACAAAATAAGAAATAATGTAGTAACAAAATATAAACAGTGTGGGAGGCAAGTTTTTAATAATTGAACGTTTTCAATAATTGAAGGCAAACAGCAAAAGGAATAATGGAGTGACAAAATATAAATAGTTTACAGTAACCGCAGGAGAGCGTTATTACTGTTACCGTTACACAATTGAACGTTTTCAATAATTAAAAGCAAACAACAAAAGAAGGAATAATGTAGTGACAAAATATAAACAGTTTAGAAGGATCTCAAGTTTAGAAACATGATTTTTTAATAATAGAGCGATATTTGTTGCATTTTTTACAATTTGTATAGTAACGTATCGTTACTGTTGCACAGTTACGTACAGTCATCGCAGGAGAGCGTTATCATATATGTTGTATAGTTACATACAGTTATCTCAGGAGAGCGACATTTGTTGCATTTTTGACAATTTGCACAGTTATGTACAGTTACCGTTGCAAAGGTACGTACAGTAACTGCATGAAAGCGATATTAATTTGCACAGTTACATGCAGTTACCGTTGCACAGGTATGTACAGTAATCGCAAGAGAGCGTTATTGCAAAGTTACGTACAGTTACCATGAAGGCAAACGACAAAAGAAGGAAATAATGTTGTGACAAAATATGAACAGTTCAAAAAGAAAACAACAAAAGGATATAATGTAATGATAAAATATGAATAGATTGACTAAATCTGCACACTTTCTTCCAATGAACACCAGAGATTCTGTAGACAGACTGAGTCGGTTATATGTACGTTAGATTATTAGATTACATGAAGTACCACTATCGATTGTATCATATAGAGATCTGAGGTTTACCTCGATATTTTGGCAGGGGTTGCAAAGGCAGCTCGGTACTCGGCTAAATCTCAGTACAACTTTTTATCCTCAGACTGATGGCCAGACAAAGAGGCTGATTCAGATATTAGAGGATATGCTCATATCATGTATTTTAAAATATGGTGGGAATTGGGAAGAGTATATACATCTGTGTGAATTTGCATATAATAATAGTTATTAGTCTAGTATCTGTATAGCTCCTTTTGAGGCGTTATATGGGAGGCCATATAGATCACCCGTTTGTTGGACTGAGGTAGGGGATATTGCTTTGATGGGTCCCATTTTTGTGCAAGAACACACAGAAAAGATAAAGCGAATTAGACAGAACATGAAAGCAGCCTAAGACAGACAGAAAAGTTATGTGGATAACAAAAAGAGAGCCTTAGAATTCGAGGAGGGAGACCATGTACTGTTAAAGGTCTAACCAAAGAAAAGGCATACTAGATTTGAGGTGAAAGGAAAATTTGCTCCTAGATTCATTGGACCTTTCCAGATCCTTGAGAGGATTGGTCCGGTTGCTTACAAGTTAGCCTTACCGCCTCAGTTGGCAGCAATACATAATGTATTTCATGTTTCGATGTTGAGGAAGTATTACTCAGATCCTACTCAGCAGCATTATCCAGGTCCTACCCATGTGTTGGATTGGAGACATTTAGATTTGAGGCAAGATAGAACATATGATGATGAGATACCAGCGGTGATTCTTGACACGAAAGTGCAGAAACTTAGGAATAAAGAAATTCCTATGGTCAAGGTTTAGTGGCAGTTTCATGGTGAGGAACAATACTTGGGAGCGTGAGGATTACATGAAGGAGCATTTTTCAGAATTTATGAAGTGGGGTATGCTTCCTAACTTTTAAATTTCGAGGACGAAATTCATTCTTAAGTTTTCATGTCCTTAATCATTTAATCATTTAGTTCATTCATGCCCTCACTTTTGGGTTCAATTTGTAATTTTTAAATTTTTTAAATTTTTCAAATTTTTAATTTTTAGTCTTGGTACAATTCTTAATTTTTAAAGTTTTAGTAGTGGTGGAGTGGAGGCCACTTGTGTGTTTGAGTGGGTGGAGCATTAATGTAATGACAGTTTTCACTAACTCAGTCTCTTGTCTAATAGTTATACATACTCCTATAATTGTTTGTGCAAAATGAGTTTTTTTTTCTCCTATCGAGAAAATAAATAAAGGAAAATGCTAACATCTGCACATGTTTATTATATCATGAGATGCGTAATGAATACAGATGAACCCATTTTTGAAATCTTCATTATTTGGTGAGATCATGTATCCATGTATATACAAAATTTAAAATAAAATATAGATTGAATAATTGTAGGGAATAAAAGCCAAGGTAGTGAATAAACAATTATAAAATGAAACATAATAGCAATATATTATAACAATGGAAAATCATTAACATTGTATTTTCATATATTTAGTATCTTTTCATTTCTTTGCTTTGAGCCCACAGAATGAAAAAAAGGATAAGTATAATCGACTGTATTAACTTTTAGTTTATATCAAGATGATTGTTGAAATAAAAAGTTGTTTGAATAATTGTAATACCCTAGGTTTGCACCAAAAAATATATATATTTTTGAACTTCGCTGCCCAAACCTTCAGGCACCTTTTTGGCTATAAAAGGCCCCCCTTTGGTTATTTTCACACCAAATCACTTACTCTTTTTGTCATCTCTCTCTCTTTCTCACTATCCTTGAGTTTTTATCTTCTCTCTTTGAGACTCTCTTCGCGGTGTAACGTGGTTCTGCTGGGGGAAGGTGCCAATGCTAGAAGGAATGATTATCTGAAGGTGAGGAACGAAACATAGGTTTGCATGTCTTATAAATTTTATTAAAGTTTACATTCATTTATCATTATATTTACTATTCATTTACACTGCATTATTGCGAATAATGTTCATACATGTCATACTTATATCTGTATATTTGGAGTATGATGTATTACACTGTTACTATGTCGGATTAGTGGTCAATCTGACTCAGGACTCAACTAAACATTGTCTTGTCCTCAGTAACTTAAATAGTGAACGGGAGGCAGCGTGTTGCTCTAGACAATTGGTACTTTAGTAGACCTCGTGTCTCACTTCTCAAGCTGGAAACTGATCTGGTTGGCCTTATTTGAAAGTTATTAGCTTGTACAAGTGATACTGAACATCCTAACCTTACAGGTGGTGATACTGACCTAATAAGAATCATTAGACGTTGCTAAATCCTGTCTAATGTTAGTAAAAATCAGACCTGCTCATGCATTGGCATCATACATAAGCACTACCTAGGGACGTAAATGGTTTATGATCCACAAAATAGTTAGAAGCAATGCTCACTATTCTTGATATTTCCCTAGAGAGGGACGTACAATGAAAATCCAGGTTTACCTGGGGATGGACATCTATACGTGAACTCAGGGCGCTGTACAATCATGGAACCATTACGAGACAGTGTCATGCATTTATACATGTTGTACTGTTTATGATGCTTATTGTGTTTATATGATATTTGATTATGAAGTTTTCTTTATTAATTGTTATGTTCACGAACTATTTTACCCACTGGGCAATAGCTCACCACGTTTTTATTCAATTTTTCTCAAGAAATTAGGGTAGACTGGGTGAAGGTTTTTTGGGCCCATATTTTGTAACCCTTCTTAATTAAAGGGAGATTTTGGGAGGTTGTTCCCTCAATCATATTTTGTACAAAAATACATTCTAAAATAAATAAAATTAGACTTATACTTAATTGTGTAACTGCACACTCGGTTATTGTTATAATGCATTTGCGCCCCGCCTATGAGTGTTCCGCCGATTTTGGCGCTTCCGGGTGGGGTATCACATTTAATGGTATCAAAGAGAAAGGTCCACAGCCTGCTCAAGTCCACCAATTAAGAGAAGAAAATTTATATTAGATATATATATATATATATATATCTTTAGAACTATGTATACGAATTATATATAGTTAAGATTTATATATACATATATATATATATAACTTGTTGCTAATGAAAAATTTGGATTCGTTGATGGCATGAACATCAAGAGAAAAAAAATATAAAATATTGTCCAACGGACAAGGCATAAATATTAAATGTTAGGATATATTTTGTGTATTTCACAAGTTTTAACTTTCTTTCAACAAGATAATGGCCTCAAGTGAAGGAACGACTTCCAGTAGTCGGGAATCGATTTCCACAAGACTTACAGAACTTTTCAAACGGAAAGTTATGACTATGAGAAGTATTGACAATAGAGATCTCCGCCTTCGTCTTATCCTTCATGACAAACTCTCAAAGCTGGGGTGGTTAAATATAACAAAAGTTGAGGGTTAGGTCTCATTCAACTTGGTGAAGTCATTTTACGAATCCATGAATTTCGTGGGACTTCAAGAAGATGGGATCAGCCCTGTTTTGGAGACAATGATCAAGGAAGTAAAGATTTCCATCAACGTCGAAACTATTTCACGACTTATGAAAATCCCAATAGGAGACAAGATCATTGATCCACACGAACCCCAGACGATTACAAAAATCGTGGAATCCAAAGAACAATTGTTCAATTTCCTTGCCGACAAGCCGTACACCCAAATGGCGTACGCCCACCTCCCAAATAATCTCCGTAAACCACCTCTTGTTGGCCTTAGGAAGATCGTATTCGGCAACATCTTGCCGGAATTGGTGACTAGAAGATCCATGACAAGAGCTCAACTTCTTGTGTTATACTGCTTAGAAAAATGAATCTTTGTCTCCCTGCCTCACATTATCATCTAGCAAATGTTGCGAGTGATTCAAAACCCCACAAATAAGGAACTCCTCGGCTACGGAGTCTTGATCATGAGGATGCTTTGGGAGGCAAACATCAATACATTTGATAAATCTTTGAAACAAATCACTAATGTTGTTACAGTATCCTCTCTCTCAAAGACTTTCGTTTCAAGAGGTGGGGTGACTGACGAAGAAATATTGGCGCGACTTCGGGGAAAAATAGCGGAAGAGCTAGAGATAACAATGAACATTGTCAACGAAAAAGTCGGAGCAAGATTCCTATTAGGGAAACACCAATGAACGAACCAAACCAGAACACAACAATAGACCCAGCCCCGAAATAATGATCAAACCAATCATCTGTTCTCCAAGGATGATCTCTTTGTCAACTTGGGTCAACCACAAACAAATTCAAATGGACAGGGAGTTCCGGCAAATCCACCTTCCTAGAACCTCCCAACCCAAAGCAATATGACGTACCAAAGGTTTCCAACTCCTGAGGTACTATGTCATCCAGTTCCACAAGTTCCTCTGAACCAACCGCAACAAAATTGGATGGCACCAAACTTTGGAAGGCAGGATATCCCGATGAGTCCACTATTTCAAAATGTTCCGACTCAAGCATATCCAACCGTCCAAGAAGTCCCAATTAGGGAGTCTTCATATAATAAAACTAATTACCCTCCACCTATGAGTCAACCATACGGCCAATATTTTCCACCAATGCCTACAATCTATCCTCCACCTATGGGACAGACAACCTACCAACCATCAATGAGACAACCGACAAATTCATTTGACCAGTTAAATGTGATTGTATCTAGTCTTGCTCAAATGCAGGAGACCCAGAATGTTTTGATAACATGTGTGCAAGGCATGGTAAAAGAGCGAACAACTTCTCAACGTTCTTCTGGTAGTCGTTCTGTAACTAGCAGGAGATCTAGGCGGAGTAATAGGCATGAAAATTAGAGAAATTACTGGCATTGTAACTTTTTATTTTTTTATATATATATGAAATGTTTGTTTGAGACTATGTTTGGTGGGTCAACTTACAACCATTCTTTCTTTTGTATCACTAACTTTAGAGTGGTATGAGACACAACAAAATTGGAAAATACTAAATAAAATGTGAAAGTAAGAAAACCCACAACCTTATGTGAAAAGAAACATTTGGGGAAAGTTGTATTACAAACATTATCACTAAGTTTACACGGTATGAGACGAATAAATTTAGACGATACTATTAGTGAACTCTTCTCCAACCGATGCTTTGCAGAGACCGTGTTCTTACAACTTAACTTAGTTGAACCCTTAATTACTAAATTCATGCGGTATAGGACACACGAACTTCGATAATAGTCGGAAAAGACTAAGCGAAAGAGTTTGAATACATAAGATTGTGATAGAACGTTAGATTAAGATATTTACCGAGGATAATCTTAGAATTTCTATGACTCGAATGGATTTTCAAAGAAATATATATGTTTATTCACAAAAACCAGAACCAAAGCATTTGAAATACTTGCAAAGTCTTATACTTATTATATAAACATTCTAACATTGTTTTACACCATGGCCAAACATACGAGGCACAAAAGATTTTTTGATTCCTCATCAAAAACCTTACACCATACTTAGAAAAATATGTGGTTTTATATTGCAGTACTCTCGAACTTATTGCTAAGAATATCATAACATTATATTTGGCTACAGTTCCTAAATCATGCTTTTATTTTCTCCTTGGGTGTGAGAAAATGCAAACCAGGAAGAGAGGAAGGTCACGCACAGTCCATCCAGCAGAGGAGGCACCTCCTGCAGTTCAAAATCAAGAATTGTCACCTCCGTCGACAGAGCAGGCCACACCCAACATTGCCACTACGTCTGGGCAGGCAGTGCCACCTCAACCCACATCCTTTGTCATGCCTTCGAGCATGAACGTCTTTTTCGCAGGATTTATCGAGGTGATGAAGGTAACTGTTCAGACGGTCGTTCGTGAGACTGCGACCAACCAAGTAATTACCGTACAAGCACCTGTACGATCTGGGTCAGAGAGCCAAACCGACCAGATCACGAAGTACAAGAGGCTACAGTCCCTTACTTTTGTTGGCATCATTGATGCTGAGGAGGCGCAGAAATGGCTTGATGAGTCAAAGAAGACTCTCGAGGCGATGTGAGTCGAAGAGGGTCGAAAATGTCACACCCCGACCCATCGACCCAGAGTAAGGTGCAATAGATTATGGGGGAAAATAACGAGTGCTCACTCCACTCGATCAGAGACGCACATACAGAAGGATAGTGGCCCACAGTAACAATACTACAATACAACATATTAAGGAAAATACTATTATATTAAACATATAAAGTTTGTTAATTATTACATTACTGATACCAAAAAGTTGTCAAAAAGTTAACAAGAGCGAACCCCTACAAAAGTGACAAAATAACAAAAAAGTAGTCAAAAGAGACATCTAAAAGCTTGGAACCATCGCCATCACCATCAAACCGGTCTAACATGACCTGGGGAGAGTTCATACAGAAAAGTCCCTACATAGACCGAGTTTGGCCATAACCCCCTGAATAAATTCATTTGAACCCATCTTAATTCTCTGAAAAGATTAGCAACGGGGTGAGCTCAACAGCTCAGTGAGATCAAGCAGGGTAACAAATCTTACATGCATAATAAAAAATATAGAACAGAAGTCATCAAACAGTTATGCCACAATAATACAATCAAGCAATGATATGAATGAAACTTGGTCACACGACATCACAGGCTAGGCAACATGCACTTGAAACCTGTGATCCGAGGCACCAGTAATAAATCCAGCAACTGAGAGATCTCATGAGTTCTAGTGCTAATCCGGGTCCAGCAAAGCGGCATGGCACCCAATAATAAATCCAGTGACAGCGTCACTATTCCGAGCCAGTGTTGCACCCAATAATTCATCATTTCGTTCTGGGCCAGTATTGCACCCAATAATATCCAATAATACATTATTTTTTGAAGATAACCTCATGCATGAAGTAAAGCATGGTAACAGATATGATGCATGATGCTATGTAATTCAGTATTAAACAGGTAAGAAATGCAAACCTAACAATCATTCCCCACCTTACACACTTGTAGTGGCGTATCACTTTCTTCTAACTTCTTGAAGTGTGAAAGGACGCAAGATGTTGCAAAAAGTCGAAGGAGGGCAAGAAGAGCTCGGGAGTTCGGCAGATTGAGCTTGAAGGGTCGTCTCTATTTATAGAATGGGCCCGTCCCCTTGAGGGGACTGCCCTCGTAGGGGCTAGCCCCCCTTGGGGCTGGCGGGGGGCTGTCCCCCTATGGGGACGGCCCTTCCCTTGGGACCGTCCAACTATGGGGGTTTACATCTCTCTCTTGGGGAGCTTTTACCATTTATTAAAATTACACGTGGAGAGTTTTTAAGTAGTTACATTAGTTTCTACAATAGAAAAAGGGAGGTGTTATAGAAAGATCCCACTTGGGTCATACCAACTTGTTGGTATAGCAAATACATGGTGGGTAATAGTGAAAGAAAACCCAAGGACTAATGTAGCAGACATGACTTGGCAGCAGTTCGAGCCATTGTTTATTGATGAGTACTTTTCCGGCGCTGTGAAGAGGCAGAAGTGCCATGAGTTTTCCAGGCTATACCAGGGCAACATGACAGTCAGAGAGTATGCTGACAGGTTCAAAGAATTATTGGTCTACTATCTCTCCACCATCTTAACGAAGCAAGATAAGACCGAGAAATTCTACAATGGCCTTCGTCCAGACATCCGATAAGCCCTGTAGATCTTGGATCTCAAGATTTACAGGGAGGTCGTTGACAAGGCCATGAGCTTTGAGCAGGAGCAGAGAATGAATAGGAAAAAATGGCTTGCAACGTTTTCCCAACAGGGCTAGCAGCAGGGCAAGAAGAATAACCCCTACTATAATCTAAACCCAACCCTCCCAGTCCCTGTTCAGAAGAATGAGGCCACGGCACCTCCGGCTGAACCGTCTAGCCTTGGCCATCAGGGTTTTCGGAATCATGGTCGATGAGGTCGTAATGGAAGGGGTGGCCGTTATGGCAGGGGTGGCGGTCAGCACCACAATCAGCATGGCCATCAGAACCAGTAACAGGTGCCTCAACAGCAGAGGCTAACTTGTTACAACTGTGGCCAGCATGACCATGTTAGAAATGTCTGCCCCCACCCTCAGCAACTGCGATAACCTGTTCCTGTTGTTCCAATCCAACAAGGCCCACCTGCTTCTAATGTCCAACCCAGGCAGAACCAGGGGCAACGGAACCAGGGCAGAGCGTTTGCCATCGCTAAACAACTCATCCCAAACAACAATGTAATCGAAGGTACATTTTCCTTATTCAATATATTGGTGCATGTCTTGTTTAATTCGGGTGCTACGTACTCTTTTATATCTTCTGCATTGGTAAGGCATTTGGGGCTGCATTCTGAACCCACAGACATCACAATTCATGTCACATTACCATTAGGATTTGGTACTGACGTGAATTTGCAATGTTCTCGATATGAGCTTCGAATGTCAGAACAGATAATATATGCAAATCTTTTTGTGATGGACATTGAAGACTTCGACATCATCCTCGGCATGGACTAGCTTGTACCACTGAATGCAAAGATCGATTGTATGAAGAAACAAGTTCAGTTAGCCTTGCCTACTTGGGAGTTTGTCAAGATTCAGGGAACGAGGAAATGGATACACAACTCAACTGTTGCACTTCTCAAGGCACAGCTTTGAGCTCTATCCCTTGGTGATGGCAATGAATCACCAGCACTGTACCCTCTCGAAGTACATGATGTCCCGGTAATATCTGAATTCCTAACGATTTTTCTAAATGACCTTCTTGGTCTACCTCCGGTTAGGGAATTCGATTTTGAGATCAAACTCATACCTAGGGATCGGGCCTATCTCAATTCCACCATACAGAATGTCCAACATCGAGCTGGTTGAGTTGGACAAGCAACTGAAGAAATTGGAGAGTAATGGCTTCATCAAGAAAAGTTCATCACCCTGGGGAGCTCCAGTTCTGTTTGTTCGCAAAAAGGATGGTTCGTTACGACTTTGCATCGACTATCGCAAGTTGAATAACATCACCATCAAGAACAGATATCTACTACCTAGGATCGATGACTTGTTCCACCAACTTAGATATGCCAAATACTTCTCTAAGATTGATTTAAGATCCGATTATCATCAATTCCGAATCAGTGAGTCGGACATTACCAAGACGACATTCAAAACTCGGTACGGTCATTACGAGTTCTTGGTCATGTCGTTTGGTCTAACAAATGCACCTGCTGCGTTCATGGATTTGATGAATCGCATCTTCAGGTTATACTTAACCGATTTGTGGTGGTCTTTGTGGATGATATCTTGATATATTCCTCAACCGAGGAAGACCATAAGATACATCTGAGGATTGTCCTCCAGACCTTGAGAAGCCACCAGTTGTATGCAAAGTTGAGTAAGTGCAAATTTTGGGAGAAGTGAGTTCAATTCCTAGGTTATGTGGTTTCAGGCAATGGCATTGAGGTGGATCCTTCAACGGTTGAAGCGGTTTTAAACTGGAAGCAGCCCACCACAGTTACTCAAATCTGAAGTTTTCTTGGTTTTGTTGGCTATTACAGACGCTTCATTAAGGATTTCTCAAAGATTGTTGAACCTATGACCTAGCTCACTCGAAAAGACGTACAATTCATCCAAAATCCTACCTGTGAATCGTCATTTCAGGAATTGAAGAAACACCTCACGACAGAACTGGTACTAATCACTCCACGAAATGGAGTTGGGTTTTCACTATACACTGACGCCTCTCTCCAAGGCTTAGGTACAGTACTAATGCAAGAAAGCCAAGTTGTTGCATATGTTTTGAGGCAACTGAAGATTCATGAGGGCAATTACCCAACGCATGACTTGGAACTTGCAGCTGTCGTATTCTCACTGAAGTTATGGCGTCATTACCTATACAGTGAACGATTTGAGGTCTTCTCAGATCACAAGAGTTTTAAGTACATCTACACTCAGAGAGACCTAAACCTCCGCCAAAGACGATGGTTGGAATTCTTGAAAGATTATGACTTTCAACTCCAGTACCATCTCGGTAAGGCCAATGTTGTCGCAGATGACCTAAGTAGAAAATCTTACGTTACTTGCACTCTTAACTTCGAGATGGGGAAGTTGGCTACAGAAATGGAGAATTTTAACCTACAACTGATTGAGGAGGGAGGAAGATCACTACTCTTTCAATTATCAGCTAACTCTGAGCTGGTTCGAAAGATTTTAGTAGCTCAGGCCAACGACCCTATGTTAATGGAGAAACGAGAACTTCTACTTAGCGGACAGGACCTTCCTCACTAGTCGGTCTCTGAAAACAAAACCGTTTTCTTCAAATAACGTCTGTCTACCGAACGATCCCGAGGTTCGGAAAGAAGTGCTCACTAAAATGCACTGTTCGAGGTTCACTATGCATCCTGTGGGAGAATAGATGTATAAGGTTGTCGTGCGACAATTCTGGTTTTTAGGAATGAAGAAGGCGATTGCAGACTTTGTTGCTCAATATCTCGTTTGCCAGCAAGTAAAGGCAGAACGTAGACTTCCCTCTGGACTTCTCCAGCCTTTACCTATTGGCGAATGGAAGTGGGAGAACATCCCAATAGATTTTGTTACCGCCTTGCCTCAAAATAATAAAGGGCAAGATGCAATCTAGGTTATCATTTATAGACTTACAAAGTCTGCACACTTTTTCCCAATAAAGTTCACGGGTATACCTGCCAAGCTTGTCGAATTGTATGAAAGAGAGATCGTACGCCTCCATGGCATACCACTCACGATCGTCTCTGATCGAGACCTTCGATTCACATCAAAATTTTGGCAAAGCTTCCAGAGTTAAATGGGCTCTAGGATCACCATGAACACAACCTTTCACTCTCAGACTTATGGGCAGTCATAGCATCTTATCCAGATCTTGGAGGACATGTTACATTGTTGCATTTTGGATTTTCACGACGGATGGGCAAAGCACTTACATTTGGCTGAGTTTGCATACAACAACAGCTACCAAACCAGTATCGGCATGACACCGTACGAGGCTCTCTATGGTCGCCCTTGCAGATCTCCGGTATGCTGGTTAGATATGGCAGATCGACCGTTGTTGGGGCCTAAACTAGTTCAAGAGACTTCTGAGAATATCACATTAGTAAAAGAGCGAATTCGTGTTGCACAAAGTCGCCATAGGAGTTATACTGACAAGCCAAGACAACCTTTAGAATTTAACAAGGGGAACTTGGTTTTTCTAAAAGTTCAGCCTACAAGAGGTGTCAAACGCTTTGGAATCAAAGAAAAGCTCTCCCTACGGTAAATCGGTCCATTTCAGATCGTTGAACGTATTGGCAAACTAGTCTATCGTCTATCGTCCATGTCTAAGGTTCATGACCTTTTTCACATATTCATGCTTCGAAAGTATCGTCTTGATCCCTCGCATATCATCCCTCTGATCGAGGTTCGGGTGGAGGAAGGAAACAAGTATTAGGAGAGCGGCATATAAATTCTGGATAGAAAAACTCATGAACTAAGGCGACGTAGCATACCACTTGTGAAAATGCTCTAGAATCACCATAGAGTAGAGGAAGCAACATGGGAAATAGAGGCAACAATTAAACAGAAATGCCTAAATTGTTTTCTAGTAATAATTGATGATGTGGAACATTGTACTTTTCACTTATCAATAAAATTATGGAACTTTGTTTACAATATCTTAATATATTCTTTCATTTAAATAACTATGCAGATGTCTGAAAATAATACTGATGGAGGTAATGATGCACACACACAATGACCTCTTTGGCAACCTGTGGCGACTCCTTCAGGATCTGAGTCAAGCCACAACTACTTTGCATCACAAACTCCATCGCCCCACAGACAGCGATCCTTATCGCCAGAGTGTGCATGACTTCTTCGTAACAATTTTGCCTGAAACAATCGTGTGCTCTCTTCCTAGCAAGATCTCCTACCAAAATTGCCAGAAGGTCGGATTCGGGCAACAACATGAAAAGGCATTCCGCCGCACAACCTACCTCCCCTAAAACACTGCAACTTGCAGAGCCCTACGCCACCATTTGTGAGGCAAATGTCGGAACCTTCTGAGGACAAATCTGACTCAATTTGCTCTCCATTGTTTGATGATATAAAGGATTCCACCGGCCACAGTGCTATTCAGGGGCCTTATGGGCACTACCCTGATCTTTCGAGTAATGACGACGGCGGTGAATCCCACGCAAACAGCAATCATCACTACACATGCTGAATTTCGAGGACGAAATCCTTTTAAGGGGGGTAGAGTGTAATACCCTAGGTTTGCACACAAAAAAAATTACTTTGCCCGAACATTCAGGCACCTTTTTAGCTATAAAAAGCCCCCCTTTGGTTATTTTCACACCAAATCACTTGTTCTCGTTGTGATCTCTCTCTCTCTCTCTCTCTCTCTCTCTCTCTCTCTCTCACTCTCCTTGAGTTTTTCTCTTCTCTCTTTGAGTCTCTCTCGAGACTCTCTTCGCGATGCAACGCGGTTCTACTCAGGGGAAGGCGCCAGTGCTAGAAGGAAGGATTATCTAAAGGTGGGGAACGAAACATAAGTTTGCGTGTCTTATAAATTTTATTAAAATTTACATTCATTTATCATTATGTCTACTATTCATTTACACTGCATTATTGCGAATAATGTTCATCCTAACCTTACACGTGGTGATACTGTCCTGATAAGAATCACCAAACGCTGCCAAATCCTATCTAATGTTAGTAAAGGCCAGGTCGACTCATGCATTGGCATCATACATAAGCACCACCTAGAGACGTAAGTGGTTTATGATCCACAAAATAGTTAGAAGCAATGCTCACTATTCTTGATATCTCTCTGGAGAGGGACGTACAATGAGAATCCAGGTTTACCTGGGGATGGACATCTGTACGTGAATTCAGGGCGACGACCTTGGAGAAGGACGTACACATAGAACCCGGGTTTACCTGGGGATGGACATCTGTACGTGAACTCATGGCATCGTACAATCATGGAACCATTACGAGACTGTGTCATGCATACATACATGTTGTACTAATTATGATGTTATATTGTGTATATTGATATTTGATTATAAAGTATCCTTTATTAATTGTCATATTCACGAATTATTTTACCCCCTGGGCAATAGCTCACCCCGTTGTTATCCAATTTTTCTCAAGAGATTAAGGTGGACTGGGTGGAGGTTTTTGGGCCCACATTTTGTAACCCTTGTTAGTTAAAGGGAGATTTTGGGAAGTTTTTCCCTCAATCGTATTCTGTACAAAAATACATTCTGAAATTAATAAAATCAAACTTGTACTTAATTGTGTACTTGCGCACTCGGTTATTGTTATAATGCATTTGCGCCCTACCTGTGAGTGTTTCGCCGGTTTAGGCACGTCCTGGCAGGGTGTGTCAATAATTGTGAAAAATAAAAGATAATGTATTGAGTTAATAATTGTAAAATGGAATATAGTTATAATATTCATTATTTGGACTGATGATGTATATGAAAATTTAAAAATAAAAAGTGAATTGAATAATTGAGGGAAATAGAAGACAATGTATTGAGTAAATAATTATAGAATAAAAGATAATAGGAATATATTATATTATATTTATTTGTTTATTTTTTTTCTTGAAAGGCAAAAAAGGGGAGGGGAAGGTGGTAATAAGTGAAAGAGATAGAAATTAAAAGGGGGTTGCAAAAAGAGCCGAGAAAGAAAGAGGAATTGAGAGAAAGGGACAAAAACTATTAAAGAAGACAATAAAGAAATATATAGATTACTCATATAATTGTCTGTTGACAAAAGAAAGAAAGTGATCATAATCCAGCAACTACTAAACAACAACTTAGCTTTTAATGCGAGTGTGATCTTTCTTCTTAGTTCGAATTATAAATTATTATCAATTTTTTTTTCTCCTTCTTAATGATGATAACAACATCACAAGATTAATCAAACATATCATTCATTGATCCTAAAGTTGCTCTCTACCTTAAACGTAACATAAATAATATTTATTCGTAAGAGATGTCATTATATAATTAAGTCATCCAAAATTGTCTCAAATATAATTAAGTTGTCAATTTTACTTGATAATTACTTCTACCAAGAGGAATATCGCCTTAACATTTATAATTACTAATATTAAGGTAATGCATTAACTGTTGCATAATTACTTTTTTAAATAAATCAAATATTGACAAAGACCCAAATGTTTTAAAGTTTTAGGTTAAAACATGCATATTGTCTCAAGCCATCAAAAGAAAGTAAAATAAGTCAATAGGCCATCATGTGCGCATTATAAAAAGAAGATAAAAAAGGGGTTCAGCAATTAAAGCTAGATCCATGTGGCAAATACAAATTCAGCATGATCGAGATGTAAATATATCCAACTCAATTTAAAGTTTCAAGTAAAAATATGTCTATTGTGTCACGACATTGAATGAAGATAAAATAAGGCAATACGTCGTCATATGTGTTGCATCAAAATAAGAGTGCAACAGAAAAGTCTCGACAATTAAAGAAAATCCATGTAGCAGATATGAATTTGACAAACTCAATTATTCAAATAAAATATTATACGTTTGTAAGACCTCTTATCAATTTCGCTCTCTTTCATCATTTATTGTTCACATTAGGGTCACCAAGTATTAAACTTTAAATTATTGATACAAAAGATAAAGCAATGTTATGTAACTTCAAAAGGAGTGCAAAAAGTGAGTCCCAACAATTAATGGTATATCAATCCGGCGAATAAAAAATCAAAATGAAACAGATAAACATATAGCAAACTCAACTATGTATAAAATTTCTTTATATTTGTAAATCTTCTTATTAATTTTACTTTTTACATCATTTATTGTTCACGTTAGCCCCACAAGATGTTAAACTTTAAATAATTGATACAAGAGTTAAAGTAATGTCGTGCACCTTCGAAAGGACTGAAAAAGTAAGGCCCGCCAATTAATGTTACATCGATCTGACAGATAAGAATTCAAAATGAAACAGATTTACATATAACAAACTCAATTATTCATGAAAAAAACTTGTGGTTGGCTAATATAAATGACCCTATTATGTCATTTATTGTTCACATTACTGCCACGTTATGTGAAATTTAAAATAATTGATTAACTAGATAACAGACTTTTTCAAAGAATCTCAATAGCGCAAAAAGACAGATAGATAATAAATACTACTTCGTTAAAAAAAGCAATCCATCAATTTTATATAATTTCTTTACTTTGTGTCTAAGATAAGTATCATTCATAACTATTCATAAAAAAGATGTCATCGTTAACTACTAAAATATAAAACCTATATGAAAGAAAAGAAAACATATGTATAAATTGATCATGTATATTAATAAGTGTAAACATATTACTTTAAAAATTTTGTACTATGTATTTTTTCATTAGTTTAATTCAAAAAAATACGTTAATATTATCTCATTTATGAATATAAAAAATGTTCACAATTTTTTATTTTTAAATAAAGGTCTTTGGTTCATACCTTGAGATGACAAATAAAATATTATATTTAATTTTTTATCAATGTATTTTAATTTACCTAATTTTTTGAATGTATCGATTATATTAAAAAATGAAGATGAAATTTGATTGGTTGATGCATTGGTCTATTGATAGTATGGACCATAAATAACATTTACATGTCTGTTTTGTGGCGCAATCTAATTGGTTGATGCATTGACCTATAGAGACATGTAGTCTGTCATCCGGTATGTATACACCAGAGAGAGAAAAAAAAATTAATGCACATATGAATCCTAAGTAACCCCTATATGTTTATTTTTTGTATGTTTACTTATAGATGATGTTTATACTATGTTGTAATTTTAAAATATTTGCTTCCTTTTTTTTCTTTTTTGGGAGACCATCAATAGAATATTTATGCATGCATGTATATGTGAACTAAATGATAGAAAACCAACCACATATACATAACGAAATGGTTAGCAACAAATAGAACTGGAAGAAAAAAATAAGAGAAAAAAGGGAAGAGTTGATAGAAAAGAGAGAGCACAACGCAACAATAACTAAAAAAAGGTATGTTTTTGTTACAAGTAGGCTCTTTCTTCTTCTGTTAGTACCACAATGTCTTTCTTATATCTTTTTCTTTTTATTAATTCATTTACTTATGTTACAGTACTGTTATGGATAAATGAATATGGGGGTGTTGTGAGTCAATCAATCAATCAAATTTAAACAACAAAAAAAGAAATAATGTACTGACAAACTATGAACAGTTACAATAACCGCAGGAGAGCATTATTACAGTTACCGTTGCACAATTGAACGTTTTCAATAATTGATGGCAAACAGCAAAAGAAGGAATAATGTAGTGACAAAATATGAGCAGTTTAAAAGGATATCAAGCGAGACGTTTTTTAATAATTCAATGTTTTTAATAATTGAAGGAAAACAACAAAAGGATATATTGCAGTAACAAAATATGTACAGTTTAAAAACATGATCTTTTAATAATAGAGCGACATTTGATGCACTTTTGACAATTTGTACAGTAACGTATCATTACCGTTGCACAATTACGTACAGTTACCGCAGGAGAGCGTTATCATATATGTTGTACAGTTACGTACAGTTATCTCAGGAGAGCGAAATTTGTTGCATTTTTGACAATTTGCACAGTTACATACAGTTACCGTTGCACAAGTATGTACATTAACTGCATAATAGCGTTATTAATTTGCACAGTTATGTGTAGTTACCTTTGTACATGCAATTACCGTTGCACAGTTACGTATAGTTACTGTGAAGGCAAACAACAAAAGAAGGAAATAATGTAGTAAGTTTTTAATAATTGAACGTTTTTAATAATTGAAGGCAAATAACAAAAGAAGGAAATAATGTAGTAAGTTTTTAATAATTGAACAGTTTTAATAATTGAAGGCAAACAACAAAAGAAAGAAATAATGTAGTGACAAAATACGAACAGTTCTAAAAGAAAACAACAAAAGAATATAATGTAATGACAAAATATGAATAATTTAGAAACAAGATCTCAATATATATATATATATATTGATAAATGAATATGGGGTGCAGAGTGACTGAATCAATCAATCAAATTTGCAAACTTCTTTCTTTAATTACTTGTGGGCAAGTTTTTAATAATTGAACATTTTCAATAATTAAAGGCAAACAACAAAAGAAGGAATAATGTAGTAAAAAAATATGAACAGTTTGGGGGGTGCATAGTCAATCAATCAATTAAATTTGCAAACTTCTTTCTTTAATTACTTGTGGGCAAGTTTTTTATAATTGAACGTTTTCAATAATTGAAGGCAAACAACAAAAGAAGGAATAATGTAATGACAAAATATGAACAGTTTACAATAATCGCAGGAGAGCGCTATTACAGTTACCGTTGCACAATTGAACTTTTTCAATAATTGAAGGCAAACAACAAAAGAAAGAATAATGTAGTGACAAAATATGAACAGTTTAGAGGGATCTCAAGCGGGACGTTTTTTTATAATTCAACGTTTTTAATAATTGAAGGAAAACAACAAAAGGAATAATGTAGTGAAAACATATGAACAGTTTAGAAAAGAAAACAACAAAAAGATATGTTGTAGTGACAAAATATGTACAGTTTAGAAACATACTCTTTTAATAATAGAGCGACATTTGATGCATTTTTGACAGAACATATAATTTATGCAGATCTTTTTGTGATGGACATTGAAGACTTCGGCATTATCCTCGGCATGAAATGGCTCGCACCACTGAATGCTAAGATCGATTGTTTGAAAAGCAAGTTCAGTTAACCTTGCCTACTAGGGAGTTTGTTAAGATTCAGGAAAAGATGAAATGGATACACAACTCGACTGTTGCATTCCTTAAGGCACAGCTCCGAGCCTTATCCCTTGGTGATGACAATGCATCATCATCATTGTACCCTCTCGAGGTACACGACATCCTGGTTATATCTGAATTCCCAACGATTTTTCTAAATGACCTTGCTGGTCTACCTCCACTTCGGAAATCTGATTTTGAGATCAAACTCATACCAGGGATGGGACTCATCTTAATTCCACCATACAGAATGTCCAATGTTGAGCTGGTCAAATTGGACAAACAACTGAAGGAATTGGAGAGTAATGGCTTCATCAGAAAAAGTTCATCACCCTAGGGGCTCCAATTCTATTTGTTTGCAAGAAGGATGGTTCGTTACGACTTTGCATCGACTATCGCAAGTTGAATAACGCCACCATCAAGAACATATACCCTTTACCCAGGATCGATGACTTGTTCAACCAACTTAAATATGTCAAATACTTCTCTAAGATTGATTTACAATCCGGTTATCATCAACTTCGGATCAGATAGTCGAACATTAATAAAACGACTTTTAGAACTCGGTACGGTCACTACGAGTTCTTGGTGATGTTGTTTGGTCTAACAAATGCACCTACAACGTTCATGGATTTGATGAACCGCATCTTTAGGTTATACTTAGACCGATTCGTGGTGGTCTTTGTGGATGATATCTTGATATATTCCTCAACCGAGGAAGGCCATAAGATACATCTGAGGATTGTTTTCCAGACCTTGAGAAGCCACCAGTTATACACAAAGTTGAGTAAGTACGAATTTTGGGAAAAAAGAGTTCAATTCCTAGTTCATGTGGTTCAGGCAATGGCATTAAAGTGGATCTTTCAAAAGTTGAAGTTGTTTTAAACTGGAAACAACTTACCACAATTACTCAAATCCGGAGTTTTCTTGGTTTGGCTGGCTACTACAGAACGCTTCATTAAGGACTTCTCAAAGATTGTTGAACCTATGACCAAGCTCACTCGGAAAGATGTGCGATTCATCTGGAATCCCGCCTGTAAATCGACATTTCAGGAATTGAAGAAATGTCTCACGACAACACCAGTACTAATCACTCCAAGAAATAGAGTTGGGTTTGCACTATACACCGACGCCTTTCTCCAAGGCTTAGGTGCAGTACTAATGCAAGAAGGTCAGGTTGTTGCATATGCTTCTAGGCAACTAAAGATTCATGAGGGTAATTACCCTCCGCATGACTTGGAACCTGTAGCTGTCGTATTGGCACTGAAATTATGACATCACTACTTATACAATGAATGGTTTGAGGTCTTTTCGGATCACAAGAGTCTCAAGTACATCTACACTCAGAGAGGCCTAAACTTTCGCCAAAGACGATGGTTGGAATTTTTGAAAAATTATGACTTTCAACTCCAATACCATCCAGGAAAGGCCAATGTTGTAGCTGATGCCCTGAGTAGAAAATATTATGTTGCTGCTTGCACTCTTAACTTCGAGATAGGGAAGTTGGCTACAGAAATAGAGAATTTTAACCTATAGCTCATCGAGGAGGGAAGAAGATCACGACTTTCTCAATTATCAACCAACTTTGAGCTTATTCGAAAGATTTCAGCAGCTCAAGCCAACGACCCTATGATAATAGAGAAACGTGAACTTCTACTCAGCGGACAAGACCTTCCTCTCTAGTTGGTCTCCAATAACGGGGGTGTTTTTTTACAAAAAACGTCTTTATCTGCTGAACAATCCTCAAGTTTGGAAAGAAGTGCTCACTGAAATGCATTGTTCGAGTTTTGCTATGCATCTTGGGGGAGACGAGATGTATAAGGATGTTAAGCGACAATTCTGATTTTCTGGAATGAAGAAGGCTATTGCAAACTTCGTTGCTCGATGTCTCGTATACCAACAAGTAAAGACAGAATGCACACTTCCCTCTGGACTTCTCCAGCCTTTACCTATTGGAGAATGGAAGTGGGAGAACATCCCAATGGATTTTGTTACAGCCTTGCCTCGAATTAATAAAGGGCAAAATGCAATCTGGGTTATCATTGACAGACTTACAAAGTCTACACACTTTTTACCAATAAAGTTCACAGATAACCCTGCCAAGCTAGCCGAATTGTATGAAAGAGAGATCGTACGCCTCCATGGCATACCACTCATGATCGTTTCTGATCGAGACGCTCAATTCACATTAAAATTTTGGCAAAGCTTTCAGAGTTGAATGGGATCCAGGATCACCATGAGCACATTTTTTCACCCTCAGACTTATGGGCAGTCAGAATGGTTAATCCAGATATTAGAGGATATGTTACGATGCTGCATTTTGGACTTTCATGACGGATGGGCGAAACACTTATATTTGGTTGAGTTTGCATACAACAATAGCTACCAAACCAGTATTGGCATGGCACCATATGAGGCTCTCTATGGTCGCCCTTGCATATCTTCGGTATGCTGGTTAGATATGGCAGATCGTTCATAGTTGGGGCCTGAACTAGTTCAAGAGACGTCTGAGAATATCACACTAGTAAAGGAGCGACTTCGTGTAGCTCAAAGTCGACAGAAGAGCTACGCCGATAAGCGGAGACAACATCTAGAATTTGACAAGGGGGACTTGGTTTTTCTAAAAGTTCAGCCTACAAGAGGTGTCAAATGCTTTGGGATAAAAGGAAAGCTCTCCCCACGATCTATCTGTCCATTTCAGATCATTGAACGTATTGGCAAGCTAGCCTATCGTCTATCCTTTCCATGGTCCATGTCTAAGGTTCATAACGTTTTTTACGTATCCATGCTTTGAAAGTATTGTCCTAATCCTTCGCATATCATCCCTCTAGTCGAGGTTCGGGTTGAAGAAGGAAATAAGTATCAGGAGAGAGCGATACAGATTCTGGATAGAAAAACTCAAGAACTAAGGCGATGTAGCATATCACTTGTGAAGGTGCTCTTGGATCACCACAGAATAGAGGAAGCAACATGGGAACTAGAAGAAATAATTGAACTGAAATACCCCGAATTGTTTTCTAGTAATAATTAATGATGTGGTGCATTGTACTTATTCACTAATCAATGAAATTGTGGAACTTTGTTAACAATATCTTAATATATTATTTCATTTAACCATGCAGATGTCTAAAAACAACTCAGACTAGAGTAACGAGTCATACACTCCATGGCCTGCTTGGCAACCAGTGGAGACTCCTTCGGACTCTAATGCAAACCACAATTTTTTTGCATCACCAACTCCCTCGCCTCAACCGCAGCGGTCCTTATTTCCAGAGTGCGTATGGTTTTCTAGTAACAATATTGCCCGAAACAATCCAGTGCCCTCATCCTGGCAAGATCTCTTACCAAAATTGCTAGGCGGCCGAATTCAGACAATTGCACGAAAAAGCATTTCGTCGCTCAATTTACCTCCCTTGAAACGCTGTAACTTGCAGAGCCCTACGTCGCCATCTGTGAGGCAAATGACGGCACCTTCTGAGGACGAATGTGACTCCATTTGCTCCCCATTGTTTGATGATATTGAGGATTCCACCGGCCATAGTGCTATTCAGGGGCCTTGCAGGTACTACCCTGATTTTGTCAATGATGACGACGACGGTGAATCCCACGCAACTAGCAATCATCACTACATTGACTGAATTTTGGGGGCAAAATTCTTTTAAGGGGGGTAGAGTGTAATACCCTCGATTTAGACAAAAAAATAAATAAATAAAGTTCGGGCGTTCGTTTTCCTATATAAGGAAACCCCCCCCCCCAAATTCATTTCTCACACCAACTATTCTCTCTCTCTCTTGCTCTCCTTGTGATTTTTCTCTTCTCTTTTTGAGAGACTCTCTTCGCGGTGCAACGCGGTTCTGTCTCGGGAGAAAGCGCCAGTTCCAAAAGGAGATTTTATCTGAAGGTAGGGAACGAAACATAGGTTTGCATGTCTTATGACTTTTATTAAAGTTTACATTCATTTATCATTGTGTCTACTATTCATTTACACTGCATTATTACGAATAATGTTCATACATGTTATACTTATGTCTGTATATTGGGAGTTCATGTATTACACTGTTACTATACCAGATTAGTGGTTAATCTGACTCAACCAGACTTAATCTTATCTTCAGTAACTTTAAATAGTGAACGGGAGGCCACGTGCTGCTCTAGACGATTGGAATTTAAGTTGACCTCGTGTCCCACCTCTCAATTGGAGACTGATCTGATTGGTCTTATTTGCAAACTATTAGTTTGTACAAGTGATACTGAACATCCTAACTTTACACGTGGTGATATTGTCCTGATAAGAATCACTAGACGCTGCCAAATTCTGTCTAATGTTAGTAAAGATTGAACCTGCTCATGCATTGACATCATACATAAACACTACCTAGGGACTAAAGCGGTTCATGATCCACAAAATAGTTAGAAGCAATGCTTACTATTCTTGATATTTCCTTAGAGAGGGAAGTACAATGAGAACCCGAGATTTCCTGGGGGATAGACATCTGTAGGTGAATCTAAGGCGACCACCTTAGGGATGGACGTACAATGAGAACTCGGGTTTACCTGAAAATGAGCATCTGTACGTGAACTCAGGGCGACGTACAGTCATGGAACCATTACGAGACGGTGTCATGCATACATACATGTTGTACTGATTATGATGCTATGTTGTGTATATTGATATTTGATTATGAAGTTTTCTTTATTAATTGTCATATTCACGAACGATTTTACCCACTGGGCAATAACTCATCCCGTTGTTATCCAATTTTTTACAAGAGTTTAGGGTGGACTAGGTGGAGTTTTTGGGCCCATATTTTATAACCCTAATTAATTATAGGAAGATTTTGGGAGGATGTTTCCTCAATTATATTTTGTACAAAAATATATTTTGAAATTAATGAAATTAGACTTGTACTCAATTGCGCACCTGCGTACTCGGTTATTGTTATAATGTATTCGCGCCCCGCTTGTGAGTATTCCACCTGTTTAGGCGCATCCAGGCAGAGTGTG
This sequence comes from Paratinospora sagittata, assembly GCA_035771175.1. NCBI lineage: Eukaryota > Viridiplantae > Streptophyta > Magnoliopsida > Ranunculales > Menispermaceae > Paratinospora > Paratinospora sagittata. The sequence goes on from CM069610.1 coordinate 21,382,949, forward strand.
ACACTAATCTTTATATCTTTTGTTTTGTTGGACCTTTCCTTACATGATTAACCACCAATAGGAAAATTGCATTATTGACCATCATTGTGTTGTCTTTATATATATCTAATAAACAACTTAAAAACAATATTTTGTGAAGTTTAAGTAAATGACAAAATTAAGAAATATTTTTTTAAAAAATAATTTTTAGCTTTCAGTGGAGGAGTTTTATATGTTTTGTTCTATATTGGTGGGTAATAATTTATACTTTGTTTATTATATTTGACCATTTGTATAAGTCAGGGGACAAAATAAAACAAATAAATATATAATATAAATTAGTAAAAATAAGATTAAGTTGTAGAGGACATGTAAGGATTTTTGATAATTGTATGATTTGAACACCTTAAAAGCAATATTTTATGGAGTCCGTTATTAATAATGGTGAGATGAAAACAAAAACAAAAACAAATAATTACCTAATTTGAGTTTATTAAATAATTAAGGGTTTTGTTTTATATTTGTTATATTTGACCATTTGAATAACTGAGGGGACAAAATTAAACAAATAAATATATAATAAAATTAGTAAAAATAAGATCAAGTTGGAGAGGACATGTAAGGAGTTTTGATAATTGTATGATGCACAAATTTATTATTATTTTTACTTGCCAAGTAAATTTAACCACGTGGCTCCATTCTATGAATGGGCCAAGAAATAGCGTTCAGCTGACGCCTTAAGCCGTTAGGGTTGTCTGTATATATAGTATCCAAGCCATCGCAGGAGCGGACATGCAACTTTGTTCTTCTCGAAAACAAGCAGAGAACCAGTAGCGAGAGCAAGAAGAAAACGCTATAAAAGTCCATCTTCTATCTGGATCAGTCAAACTCCTATTTATTTGTCGATTGATTTCAACAATGCCTCCGAAGGCTGCTGGTAAATCGAAGGACGCACCAGCTGAGAGGTCCATCTTGGGCAGATTCTCATCACACCTGAAAATAGGAATTGTAAGATTCCAATTCATTTTTCTCACTACATCCATTTTTCCATTTTTTTTTTCTTTCATTACTCTTAGTTCTTGATTCAGATTTGATTGGAACAGTCTCGTTGCTTGTTGAAATAGGTTTTCTATAGCATGTGGCATCCAAAATTGTTAGTAAATGGAACGATCAATCTCTTCTTTTCATTGTGAAGAGCGCTGGATTTACTTTACCTCTTTTTTTTTTTTTTGTGAATTTTACTTTCAGTTGTATAAATTGTAGAAAAGTCTGAGTTCCATGTGCCAGTGCTAGATGATTTCTATTTTAAGGTGGAAATTGATGGAAAGTGTCGGAGTTGCATTGAACTTTGAGCTTTCGGCATTTTATTTCTTTGTTAATGGTCTATAAATAAATGTAAGCTGCGTTTTACAGAAAGAACTAAGATGTCTATGCAGGCATTGTCGATCTGCCACAAAAAAGGGCAAAATAGCAAGTGCATTTCTGCAAGATCCTCTTTCTTGAATGACGCACTGCAAAATGAATGATTTGACGACACTTTTGAAAATGCTTCTCTGATTCATTTTGTTTTGTATCTCTCTGAGAAAGACTAGAATAGTGTCAATTTATGGTAAGCAAACAGCATTTCTGATGGAAATGGTGCCACTGGAAAAACTTACCACTGGTAGTGAAGTGATTCCTAATGTTTCATTATCTCCACGACTAGGTCTTAACCAGCATCCAGTCTCAGACATTTGATTCTATTAAGATGAAAGTGCGAACCACTTCCTACCCCCTCAGTATGAAAAGGGCTTGATTTATGCATGCTCATTAGCCAATGTAGTTCCGATTGTTTGTTTTAAGTCAACTCAAGTCAAAATCTTGGGTCGAGTTTGCAAGATTTTTGTATCTTATATTGTTGCCCTGTGGTAGTAAACTTGGAATTAGTGACAATCATTAGAATCGCAGGCTCAATCAGCTGCTTTTCTATTTAAATTTGATTTGATGTTTTTGCTCTCTTTGATTTTTAATTTTTCCTTGATCTGACACTTATCCTTGGAAAAAAAAAAAAACATTGTAATGCTCTGCAATTCCTTTCGGTTGGTGGCTTTTTCAACCAATGCAGTGGATTTTTTTTTTTGGGGATTTTCCTACTGGTTTTTCAAGATCAGTTGAGTATTGCAGTTTCCCATCTGTCTTATTCTAATCTGCCAAGTTGGTATGTTTTGCAGGTTGGTTTGCCTAATGTTGGAAAATCTACCCTTTTCAATACGCTTACAAAGTTATCAATACCTGCAGAAAACTTCCCTTTCTGTACTATAGAGCCGAATGAAGCCCGAGTTAATATTCCAGATCATCGTTTTGAATGGCTTTGTAATTTATACAAGCCAAAGAGTGAGGTTTGTGATTACTGTATTTGAAGATGAAACTTATGTGGTATTTGTGATACTTAATGGCTGATATATTTCCCTGCCTCTTGCTGTTTATTAACTGTGCAGATTTTAATCATTTCAGATTGTTCTAGAATTTATAATTGTGTTTTGGGAATCTTAATTGAAGATTTTAGTGCTGCCCTCGTGATCTGTCTCCTCTATTGGTTATAGAATGTAGAATTATTATACTGAGTTCTCTATACCTGTATGGTCCAGATGCATTTACCCTTTTTTGAAGTGTAGATCCATCTTGTATCGGAATAAGTTAGTGTTTGTTAATTCTATTTAGCCTCAACTTCTACTTTAAGTGAAAACTTTTTCCTTATTCTTGTAGAGATTATATCTCTATTTCAATTAGATGTAGAAAAAAAAATATTTACATAAAAAATAATTTTGTTATTATCCTCTACATTTTTTGGAGATTGTAAGTAGAGTTAAAAAAACACCACCAAAGAGGAAAAATAGAAATTGATTTGGCTGGGGGTAGTGAGGGAGGAAATGTGTTTCTTGAATATACTTCAACATATGTCTTTGGAGAGAGTCAAATGATCGAAAAAGATTGGTGTACCCAGGGACTGAAAACTTGACTTCGCCCTAAGCTTCGGTGACTTAAGATTTGGAACTAATTTTTGGGAACTCCTATTCTATGTGGAGAATTTTTGTTAAAACTTGATTGTTTGACAAAAATCTGACATCTTAGAGAAGTACAGAGAAACTTCTTTAAATGTTGGAACATCCATGTTTCTTTCAAAGCATGCTAAAACAAACACGACTCTATTTTAAAATAGATTAGATTATAAAATTTAATGGTTTAAAGAAAGTTTTATCATCTCAACAATGCAAGACGGACATTGTGCAAGCAACAAACTATTTTATAATTTCTATACTTAACAATATATAGGAGATTTATAAGTTGAATTCGGATAGTATATATTACTCGTTCATGTCCTTTTTAATTTATTATTATAGTTTTACAATCTTATTTTTCTCTTCCTTTACTGATTCTTTAGTTCATTTTATTACATATGAGATTTGTCTTCATTGTCATATATTTGTATTCTTTAGGAATATCTAACAAAAATTGAAGTTAAAATTTATTTATTTTCTACAACTTCATATTTAAAAACTCAAAATATGAAGAATTTTTTGAATTCCTTATGGGACCAGTTGACAGAGTCATATGAGAAAACTTTACGAATTTCAACCATTTCAAACTAAATCTCTTTCAAATTTTCTACCACTTTTGCCTTATGGATAAAAGGTTTTTTTTTAAAAGAAGCATTGTGTCGTACACTTAAAGCTTTGACATTGTAGTTTGGTAACATTGTCTATATTTGCATATTCAGTTTTTGATATGTTTAATGGTGTTAGGTATCGGCATTTTTGGAAATACATGACATAGCTGGACTTGTTCGTGGTGCCCACCAAGGGCAGGGGTTGGGCAACAGTTTCTTATCCCACATCCGTGCAGTAGATGGAATTTTCCATGTTCTTCGTAAGCTTTTTTTTTCTTTTAACTGGTTCCTTTCTCCATTCATTCCCATTATGTCATTGACTTCAAATATCTAGCTTCTCTTGCTGTCTTCTTAGAAAACGTTCTTTTATTTATGATTAAATCAATACATTAAGTGGACTATGGGAGTCTATGATGACAGCCATAGTTAGACTACCTTCTTTGAGGGAAATATCTAGATAAATTCTATTTTCCTGCCTTTTGCATTTTATATCGGCATAAACCGCATTCCAGTTAGATATAGGTCCTTCATTATATGTGAATTTAAAAGCTTTATATTTAGTGAAAAGATCTAATATCTTTTTCATTTTACTAATTTCTCTGTTATTGATTGAAAAAAAAGAAGATATCTTTTTAGCTATTTTTGTTGTCTAATATAAGTTTCTGGAGTTTCAAATGCTATTTTACATTTGCTTGTGTCTTTAATGAAAATATTCATTTTCATCAAATCGAAATCACTTCCTGATGAATCATTGTTAATTTATCATATATGGCATATGAACCAGATGCTTAGACTAAAGTTGAGAAGCTCCAGAGTATTTAGACCATATAAGCAGCTTATTCTGACTCTCTCTCTCTCTCTCTACACACACGCACGCACACACACAAGATCGCTACTAAACAAGATAAAGGAAAAAACAAAGCGACCCATTGAGAGTAGCCTCTTTATAACCCATTAGTTCTTGGTTTCAGATTTTGGAAAAAATGAGACTGAGTCTATGTAATTGTGCTTCATAGCACATAATTTCTTGGTTTCAGATTTTGGAAGAATAAATATTTTTATCTGATCTTTTTTTTAATAAAGATTTATGCTTGCATATTTGTTTGTATTTCTAAAGATCTGTTTAAGTGCTAATTAAGAGGAAATTAACATGCTAATACATTCTTTAGGAGCATTTGAAGATCCAGATATTATTCATGTTGATGATTCCGTGGATCCTGTGAGGGATTTGGAGGTTATAAGTGAAGAACTACGTTTGAAGGTATTTTGATCACAGTTTTTAGAATCCAGATTATCTGTTTTATAAAGAAGATGCTTACAATGTAGGCAGTTGTAGCAGCCTAAGCTTTTATGGTGCTTCTAAATTCTTTCAGCGTTTCCGTGAAGGAAACACCATCTTCAGCTGAACCTAAATTATCATGCCTTCTTTCTGTCAGTTCATGCAACCTTTCTTTAATTACCTGTTGTAATGCTGTTGTTCTTCTTGTTGCTTTAGCTTGAGATGATATTTATTAATATTATATTGCCGCACTGGACATTGTGATATATTGAACTGGTTTTCTATGTTCTCTGATGTTTTTCACTAAATTAATTTTTGTTTCTTCGACTTCTTTTTGATTGGCATTCATTTATTCAAAAACAAAAGAGAGGATATGGTGAAGAGGAAAAGTGAGAAGATCTTTTGGAAGCAGATGATGTTTGAGCCTCTAGTCAATTGAGATTCCCCATGAAAACCACAGGATATCTTTAGCAAACAACTGGATCAAAATAAGACAGGCCTTAAATCTTGATACATATTCTGCAGAAATCATTGTGAACACTCTAAAGATCAATAATGGAATCAATTACCAAATCCTTCACTAATGTATGGAGGAATAATTAAATTAACCAATTAACCTTCAAATTGATACAAATGATCAGTGTAAATACCTTTGCACAATTTATGTTGAAAGCTAACTACACCCCTTGTTACAAACAAGAGTTGAAAATTCAACTTCGCTTTACACTTCACTCACTTAAAGTTAAAATTTATTCAAAGACGTCCAATTTGATGTGCAGAATTCTCTTTTTAATAAGAAATTCACCAATTTAGAAAGTCAAGAGAATTATTTCTCATAGAAATATTAACACTTTTCCAATGTGGAGGTAAGGCTCGTATATCGTCTCCCCAAATCTTGTGATGGTTGGAGTCAAGTACGTTGTTTTTTTCTTTGTTCCTTTTTTTTTTTTTGTCAATGGTTTCACTAGTTGTAGTTGCGACATTGTGGGTTGAATGGGTGTGCACTATATACAGTTTGACATAATGGTCAAATTTTTTATATCTTATCTTAAAAACTTTGATTTTGTCCAATTTTGTCCACTTTGTCAAATTATTTTGAATATTATTAATTTTTTGGGTCAAACTTTTTAACATTTTGTCCTTTCCATTTACATTGTAATTCAATCGTTGAAACATAGAAAAAATCCTAAAACTTGACAAATTTGGTTGATATTTTGGACCTTGGTTGAAAATAATCCCACCCAAAATTTATAATCCATATTTTGCTTTGACCAATGTTCTCCGTTAACTATCCTCAACCAAAGCCTTCAAATCCATATATTGAGAGAGCCACATTGATGTCCAACCTTCTTGGTTTCCAATCCTTTTCCATTCTTTAATTACAGTCCATTTTCCAATCAATTAAATGTGGTATTCATTCTTCTCATCAAAATAGTTCTGTTAAGTTGTTCGTGATCTTATCTAACTCTTCCATGATGCTAACCTAGAGCTCTAGGATATAAATCACTTGAGAATTGCAGGTCAAACTTATTATTACGTCCTTTTCTCCCTCCTTTAGATGGTTAACAAAGAAGATGGCTTCAGCAAAATCTTTGAATTACTGGATTCCAATTAGCCTTAATATGATATGCCCTATGTAAGCTTGTTTAAGCATGGACAAGTTTGGATATGGATAATATTTAGGGCATGAATTTGAGATTTTTTGATTGATAAAATCGCTTAAAATGACGCCCATAAAAAGAATAAGGAATGACACCAAGTATTTATATTGTAAACTATTAATTTCATCAATAAAATGGAATAACAAGCAAAATATTAAAAAAAAAACATTTTTGGTTATTCAAAAATCAAAAGATTTTGAAAATTTTGAATTTTTTCCTTGTAATCTTCTTAGATATTTTCTAAAATCATGCTAGGTTGCAAATATTGGCAAACTTATCAACTGGGTATAGTGGACAGCTACCCTCATCAATAATAGAATTAGTTGTGGAGGTCCTAGTTTCACATAAAATATTGTTAATTTGCAAATTAGTTGTCTACTCTGTTGTTACTTGCATAAACGAAAAAGAAAGAAGAAAAATATGTTGCTTGGTGATAAGGACATGATGTGTGTTTCCATGTCTGCTTTAGGTGAAATATTGCTGACACAATGCAATTTAGTAACTTGAAATTTTGATAAGGGCCCATGTTAATTCTACTATATGGCATTTCTTGCTTTTGCATAAAGACCACAAAAGTATTATATATATATATATATAAAATTACGTCGGTAGTATACTGTAATAAGATTTCTAGTAATACTTTGTTAGTTCATGGTTGTTTCTGTGATTAGTGTAGATAATTTTTTGAAGGGGGAGGTTGTAGTGAATGATGCTTTCAGGAAAGAACTAGATTGAAAATTCCTAGAGTTGTTCATAAGGTTCACTGGGAGAAAGTTTATAATCATGTCAGGTAGGGCTTCTTAACTGCTAGGTAATGTAGGTTTGGTGTGTGTGTGTGTGTGTCAATGTTCCATGCCAGGTATTTTAAAAACTCTATGTGGACTTAATGATATCCAATGTTCCTTTTCTTATCCTTGTGGTAGAGGCCTTCATGGCATGTATCTGTGCTGCAGTTAATGTTTCTTTTTATTTTTTTATTTATTTATTGACAAGAAACATAAGTATGTGTATTTTATTATATTAATGAAATATGATGTACATCAGAAATTTACACAAGGACAAGCAGTCCTTGACTGTAATTCTAAGCTATCCAGATTGGTTTTCCATCCCCTCATCCAAAGCCCAAAAGAAAAACCTCTCACTAGCTTACTAGTACTAACCCAAAGAGAGGCCAAAAAGAAGGAATTTTTCCAAACTACCCCCAACTCATTTTCTCGACTATAAAAAATTCAAGAATTTCTTTCCCTTCCAAACCGACCACACAACTGCAAAGACGACCACCTTCTGCAGTTAGTGTTTCTTAATCAATCACCTTTGCTCTCTTACACAGTATGAAGTATTTTGTGTAAACAATATTGTTAAGTAAATCATGGAAGGGAATCCCTACAGATATAATAGATAATGTGCACAAATCTTTTCCTTTTGCTTGATGCTTGGGGCACTCAAAGAATAGATAATGGTCTTTTATCCTCTCTATCTGCATGTTAAATGCTCTCTCTATGTTGTGTTATTTCCATAAAAATATTCATGTTGATGGTCCTATAGTTTTCTTACTAGGTATTTACATGCATTTAACATGCCAATGCAAATATCTTATTTATTGTCTCTGTTTTTATGTTTGTCTCATGATCTCTGTACTAAGCTGTAGGATATTGAATTTATTGAGCGGAAGTTGGAAGATCTTGAAAAGAGCATGAAAAGGAGCAATGACAAGCAGCTGAAGATTGAGCATGAGTGCTGTGAAAAGGTTTGAAGCTCCTTGTTATGATGATATTTTTGAGCCATATGCATGCTGTATTTATTTGAATTTGTTCATCTACTTATTTTTTGGTACTTTTTTTTTTTTGACCAGAAACATAAAGTATATATATTAGATATCAAAAGTACGAATAGTAGCACTCGAGGGACGAAAAATCCCCCAACGAGCATTATAGTGTAGCCAAAATGGAATTCTAACTTCTCATCCACTTACTAAGACTATAGCTAAGGGACAACTTACAATTACTAACCCAAGTAGAAAACAAAAAAAGAGAAAGATCCCACACCCGCCCCACCACTGTATTTCAAATGGAATACCCTTTTGTTTCTTTCTAGCCATAGACTCCAAATAATAACAAAAAAGATAACCCGCCTATAGTTCTTGATTTTGGGCTTCCATTGAGAGCTATTTGGAAACGAGAAAGGATTCCTTGAATTTAGATAAGGCAATTTATGGAGAAGGCCAATCCATTTATCCCAAATACTTTTGGAGAACCTGTACTCATTGATGATGTGATCAATCGACTCTACTCCATTCCTGCACAAACAAGTAAACAACACCAATTCGGAGATAAGCACATGTTAGGTAGCTTTCGATGAGTTTGTTCATTTAACCCCCACTTTGCTTTATTAAAGGCTAACTTAACATTTATATTGTAAGTAGCTATATCTTTCTTTATTATCCCTATCCATGCTATTTTAGATCTTCCTCTTCTTTTATCATTACCATAGACTGTTAGTAGGTCACTCACAACTAACGCATCCAATGGTCTTCTTTGCATCTGCCCAAATCATCTTAATCAGTTTAGCTCATTTTATCTCCAATTTGGGCTCAGTGTTTTCAAGGCGCCAAGGCGATGTCTAGGTGAGGCGTAGCATAGGCGAAGCCTAGACGTGGCTTAGGCGATAAGAAAAATATTTATTTATTGGTCCCTAGATAATTAATTAATTAATTATTTACAGGTCTTTGGACGGTTCATATACAAAATTATATATATATCTAACTATATTCTATAATAAATGTTATATTTTCATAAAATGATAAAAAACACTTCATATTAATTAAAATCATGTCCACAAAACATTAATTCATGTCATAATACACATTATCCAAAAGGTTCAATAGTACAAAACTTAAATATCTATCGCCGGAGGGTCGTCGGCGGTCGCCAGAGATTTCGACGGTGTTTCTTGGTCGAAGCAAATGGAAAGGATGGGCTAAGGGAGAGCAAGGTTCGAGGGTTTACTGTACAAAGGGGGTGTTTCTGTTTTTTAAGCTTTTTTTTTTTATAAATTAGATAGACCCCCTTAAACTTTTTAAATATTTGCACAAACCCCCACTGCCTGCCTAGCACAACGCCTAGGCGTTTTCTCCCTAAAACGCCTAGGTGGCCGCCTAGGCGACGCCTTGAAAACACTGTTTGGGCTACGCCTACCATTTCTCTAATACATTCATTTCTAATTTTATCTTTCAATATTTTTCTACTTATCCATCTTGACATTCGTTTTCTTATTACGCTTAGATAGTCAAAGTGTTGTTTCTTTGCTGCTTAATATTCTTTTCCATAGAGCATGGTTGACCTAATCAAAATCTTATAGAAGTTCCCTTTTAACTTCAATGAGATGTGTTGATCATATAATACTTCGAATGCACTCCTCCACTTAATGCATTTTGCTTTAACTCTATCCATCACATACTTCTGTTTTCTCCCTCTTGATGAATAATTGATCTCAAATATCTAAAACTTTCACTCCTTGATATCTCTTGAGTTTCAATCTTCATTGTTTGCTCCTCTGTATTTCTACTTCCTCTAAAACTATTTTAATGCATTTAGTCTTAGTCATACTAATCTTGAACTTTTTAGTTTCTCAAGCCTCACCGCTAACTTAACATTTACTTCTGATTTAGTTTGATCAAGTAGCACTATAACATCAACAAAAAACATACACCACAGAATACCTTCTTATATACGTTTAGTCAGTTCATCCATAATAAGTACAAAAAGATAGGGACTTTGGCTAATCCGTTGTGTAAACCTACTGTAATTGAGAACTCATTGGTTTCTCCTACTGGTTTTACTATGGTTATTGCTCCATCATTCATATCATTTATTCGCTCATTGTACCTATTTGTAGCTCCTTTTTTCTTTAATAACCGCTCTATTATATGTCTAGGAGAACTATAATAAGTTTTCTCTGTATCAGTAGAAACCATGTGAAGGTCTTTCTTCTTCTTTCTAAACCTCTCTATCAATTTTCATAATAAATAAATAGCTTCATGGTTGATCTTTTAGGTATAAATCCAAATTGATTGTTCAACATCAAGGTTTAAGCTCTTACTCTATTCGTTATTATGTTTCCCACAATTTCGTCATATTAGCCACCAATTTAATCCCGTTATAATTTGCACAAGTTTCAATTTCTCCTTTATTTATATATATATTTGTATGAAGGTGCTTTTCTTCCAATTACTAGACATTCTTTAGTTGCTATAATTTTATTAAATAATTTGGTTAACCATAAGACTCTCTAGACCCCTTTCAAACCTCAATAGTAATAGTCTATGATCCTACAACTTATGCATTTTTTATTTCCTTTAAACATTTTTGCCTCAAACATGTTAGTTTTGTATGAAAGAATTTATTTTCATTAGTTACCCCTAAGTTATTAAGTTCTTCTACACTTAAATTCTTCAATTGATTTTCCTTTAATAAATTTTCAAAATAAGTCTGCCATCTTTCATTAATATTTTCTTCTTTTACTTGGGCTCGACCATCACTTTTAATACATTTAATATAATTAGATCTTTTTGTTTTTCTTTCCCTTAGTTTTCCTAGTGTATATATAGTCTTTTTACCTTCTTTTGTATTAAATCTAGTATATAAATCATCATACTCTTTGAGTTTAGTATTACTTTTAGCTTTTTTAGTTTCTTTTCTTTCAAGAAAAAGAGAGGCGTACCTAGTGAACAAGGCTTTTGCCTTTGTAGGGTTTGGGGGAGGGGCGGTGTATGCAGCCTTACTTCCATAATGGAGAAGCTATTTCCGGATTGGAACTTGTGACCTCCAAGTCACAATGGAGCAATCTCAACATTTGAGCCTAGGCCTGCCCTTTAGCTTCTTTCTTTGCATTTCTATAATTTTTGCGATTTTTGTTATCACTAACCTTTTGTGGAGTTCTATAATTTGTCTCTCTAAGTTTTGTGGTAGTTTGAACTACTTCATTTTACCATTGAGTTTCTTTTTCTAATTACTTATCCCCTTTGATTCTCCTAGAACCTCTATTGCCATGTTTATTATGCATTTAGTTACTTTATCCCACATTAGGTTGACGTCATCATCTATACTCTTAGTCATTTCTCTTATTAGCTTTCATTCACATGTTTCTTGTTTTTCTCCTTTCAAATCTTATCTTGTAATTCTAGGGTTGATAATTTTATGTTTAAAACTAGATTTCATTTTTATACATATATCTATTACTATAATTCTATGTTGTGACGTTAAACTTTTTCTTGGAATAAACTTACACTTACATGCAACTTTATTGACCTTTCAAGTTAGGAAAGAGTCTATTTGCATTTTATTAGGTCGACTTTTAATGTTTTTTTGAGTGCGTTGTTATTACAATACTCCAATTTCTCTAGCAATAGTATTTTAATGGTAGTATTTTGTGCCACATGTGGTGCTGCCATCCAAACAAGCATTTTTGGTCTTGAATTTCCTTTTATCTCATTTGTTGTCTTTCTATAGGTCAAACAATGGCTTGAGGAGGGAAAAGATGTCCGCCTTGGGGACTGGAAAGCTGCAGATGTTGAGATTTTGAATACCTTCCAGCTGCTCACAGCCAAACCTGTTGTTTACTTGGTATGCCATAACTTCATTGAGATATAAGATAAATGTTTGACTATGGGTAGACAAGTTTTTTATCGATCATTTGGGATTACTTCTATGCCTTGTTACTATTCACTTATTTTTATCTTCAAGTTGAACTATACTATTGTTCTAATATGCTTCATTTTTTATTTCCCTTTAATATATTCCACTTGTATTTATCTTTTGCACTTAGGTTGTATGGGGTACCAAGGAAATCAGGGGTCATTCAAGACGAGGTTGAGAAAACATCCTTAGATAAGAGGATGTCATTTTATTAAGGACTTTAAATATTTTAAAGGTTATGTTTGGGATGATGTTTTAATATTCATTTGTGAAAGATCAAACTTGTAGTTTAAAGTTGCATCAATGATATACTGGAGTAATATAAAGTAGGGAAAGCTCCTATAGTGTTATATCAATAATTAAATCAATTCAATCATCAATAATCATTCTCTTGAAAGCAAAATCTGCTCCTTAGCTCTTTCTTTTTCTTTCTTTCTTTCTTTCTCTTGAATCCGTTGAATCAAACATGCTTCTGCCACGTTAAAAGGCCTTGAAATACTTGGCAAATAATAGGTCTGTCTTGCTATATTAGGATTTATTTGAATCTCTAGAATGCCCTTACTTACTCATCCTTGGCTAACTCCAGTTTGAGGGGAATAAAATTAAAAAAGAAGAAGATAGAATGTAGTCACTGGTGAATGGTAGAAGGTAACATCAATAGAAGTTTTTATTGGACTTGTGTAAAGTTTGTAACACTGATAGCGACTACTTGTGCTCCATACTAGAAGCTTTTGTGCTCCATACTAGAAGCTTTAATTGAAAATAAACTGGCACAAAGGCCTCTATCAACTCCCGAAATAACCCTGATGCTTCCTATACCCTCACATATATCAAGTCTCGACCTCAAGCCAGGGTGCTTGTGCCAACTCCTGCATCTGCAAGATAAAATAGAGGAAGAGCGAGCTTCAAGCCCAGTGGATCATATGATAACATAAACTTGTTGGTATCGTTAGAAATAAATCAAGAGAAATAAAAAATGCATATAGGTTTAAAGCTTATTCTTCAATACAACCATTTTAAATAGATTAAAGTAGTATAAACCATTTTCACGTAGAGCACGGTGATCCCATTCCATTCCGTTCCATTACTTCCACCCAACACAAGAAACATAATCATTAATTGTACCTTGCCAACAAGAAATATTCCCTCGTCGTGTTTCCTAAAATTAGTCTTTGCACTTTTGATTACATTATTCTTCAATGTATACATGCAATGACATAATACAGGAGTGCCATGCATCTCTAATTTGTGAATGGATGTGTTCTCCTCAACATAGTTGTCCCTTAGCCATGTTTTTAAATCTCTAAATGTATCATTGGACTTGTGTCTTATTGTTTTTCTTATTAAAGAGTGTTTCCTCAGAACCTTATGGCTCACAAATTGACAATATTTAACTCCTGTTCTATCATGTGGTGTTTGCAGAATTTTGTATTTTTTTTTTCTGCACCTCTTATTATTTTAACCAACATGAGTTGCAGAATGTGTTAAAATAATAAAAGACACAAAGATATAACGTGGTTCGGCTTTATAGCCTACATTCACGGGAGAAGAGAAATGATCTTTATTCTTGTGTAATGTCTTAATGGAGGGACTCCATATATATAGACATACATGGCTATGTACTTATGGCTACATTTACAATTTTAGTAACTGCTATATTCCTTAAAGGAAATAAATTCTTAAGGAAATAATTCTGTACAGGAAACATATCTATCAACAATAGGAAACAAATCTCAACACTCCCCCTCAAGCTGGTGAATAAAGGTTTACCATTCCCAGCTTGGACATATTTGCTTGCAATGCAGTATGATTTAACCCTTTAGTGAGCATATCGGTGAGCTGATTATTGGTAGACATATATGGAGTACAGATCAACCCACTATCAAGCTTCTCTTTAATAAAGTGTCTATCAATCTCTATATGCTTGGTTCGATCATGTTGAACTGGGTTATGGGCAATGCTAATTGCAGATTTATTGTCACAATAGAGTCTCATAGGGCCATCCCAGTGTATTTTCAAATCTGTTAAAATTATCTGCAACCATAATAACTCACAAACCCCTTGTGCCATTGCTCGGAATTCTGCTTCAGCACTAGATCTGGCCACTACATTCTGTTTTTACTTCGCCATGTCACCAAATTCCCACCAAGAAACGTACAATATCCAGTAGTTGATCTTCTGTCAACTACTGAACCAGCATAGTCTGAATCAGTATATGCTTCAAGAACCATTCCTGTGTGTCGTTTAAATAAGATACCCTGTCCTGGAGTCCCTTTAAGATACTGTAGAACGCGATTAGCCGCTTGCAAATGAATATCTTTAGGATTGTGCATGAACTGACTTATTACACTCACTGCATATGCAATATCAGGTCTTGTGTGAGAGAAATAGATGAGTCTTCCTACTAGTCTTTGATACGTCTCTTTATTAACAGTCGACGCTTCTTTAGCCTCTCCAAGCTTGTGATTAAGATCAATAGGAGTATTCATTGGTTTGCATGCTAGTTTCCTTGTTTCTTTAAGAAGGTCTGTAATGTACTTCTGTTGAGAGATAAAGATTCCATGTTTAGAGTGTGCCACTTCAATCCCTAGGAAGTATTTCAATCTCCCTAATTCCTTGATCTCAAATTCTTCGGTCAAACACCGCTTCAAGTTTTGTCTCTCGTTCTCATTGTTTCCTGTCATGATGATGTCATCAACATACACTAATAGAGCTGTAACTCCCCCTGAAGTCGAGTGCTTAATAAACAAAGTGTGATCTCCTTGGCTTTGTTTATATCCCATACTTGTCATTACTTTGGCAAACCGACCAAACCATGCCCTCGGAGATTGCTTAAGTCCATACCGGGCCTTTTTTAATTTGCACACTTTATCTGTGGTGCCAAATCCTGGAGGTACTTCCATATAGATTTCTTCCTCTAAATCCCCATGTAAAAATGCGTTTTTTACATCAAATTGTTGCAGATCCCAGTCATAATTAGCTGCCAATGACAAAAGAAGTCTCACAGTATTCCTTTTTGCAACTGGAGCAAATGTCTCTTGATAGTCCACACCATATGTCTGAGTATATCCTTTGGCTACCAATCCTGCCTTGTAGCGCTCTAGTGACCCATCTGCTTTGTATTTTACTGTATAAACCCATTTGCATCCAACAGGTTTCTTTCCTGGAGGCAAGTCTACCAACTCCCATGTTGTATTTTTCTCCAGGGCTTCCATTTCCACATTCATAGCTTGTTTCCAATTTGTATTAGATAAAGCCTCGGATAATGACGGAGGAGTCTGGATATTATTTAGGCTGGTAAGAAAACTCTTATGGGTTTGTGAGAACTTCTCAAAGGATACAACATGAGATAATGGATACAAGGGATGTTTAGTGCATTCCCTTGTTCCCTTTCTAATGGCAATGGAAAGGTCATTGTCAGGTTCAGAGGCTAAAAGATCATTGTTAGTCTCAGGAACCAATGAAATTTGTAAGGAGGGTTCAGGGTTTGTTACTTCATTCTCAGGGATTGGTTCAGATTCTTGAGCTTGCATCGGTTCAGGAGCTGCGACTTTATTCCTTGAGTACACTTGTCCAGTCATCCGATCCTTAGGTTCGTCATTGGGAACAGGGGTTGTGGGAGATTCAGGTTTGGTTTGTTGGAGAGTAAAGGGGTCAAAAAGGTCAAAAGGGTTATCAAGGGAGTTCCGATCCTTATCTTCCATGATGACATTCTCCCCCGGAAGAGAAGGAGCGGTAAAATAGGGCTCAGGTTCATAGAAAGTGACATCGGCTGAGACAAAAAATTTCTTTGATGGCGGATGATAGCATTTATATCCCTTTTGAGTGGAAGAGTATACGACAAAAACACACTTAAGAGCTCTAGGGTCCAACTTTCCCCTGTTGGGTTGGTGAACATGGACAAATGAAACACACCCGAATATTTTAGGTATAAGATTATTGGAGATTTTAAGCTTAGGATAAAATTGACGTAGCTTTTCCATAGGACTTTTGAAATCAAGGGTCCGGGATGGTAGACGGTTAATAAGATGTGTTGCAGTAAGGACAGCTTCCCCCCAATAGGACTTAGGCATATTATGCTGAAATAAAAAGGCTCGGGTTGTATCAAGTAGGTGACCGTTTTTTCTTTCAGCAACTCCATTTTGTTGTGGAGTGTGAACACAGGATGATTCATGAATGATCCCCTCAGTTTGGAAGTAATTGGTCAATGTTTGATTAAAATAGTCTCGAGCATTGTCAGATCGAAATCTCTTGATTTTAGCACCAAACTGGGTATGTATCATGTTATGGAAGGTAGGGAGAATAAAGCTCACATCGGATTTTTGTTTTAATAAGAATATCCACGAGACTCTAGTACAATCATCAATGAATGACACAAACCATCGCGCTCCAGAAACATTAGGGATTGGAGAAGGACCCCAAATATCACTATGAATGAGATCAAAAAGATCTGAACTTCTGTCATTGCTAAGTGGAAAAGATATACGTTTGTGTTTCGCAAGTTCACACACTTCACAATGAAAATCTTCAACATTCAGAGATTTAAACAAAAAAGGAAACATGATTTTAAGAGATCGAAAAGAAGGATGGCCAAGACGGCGATGATGGAGCCATAGCTTTTCTTTATTGGAAAGTTTGTGCTCAGAGAGAAATGAAGTGGTACTCTTGATAGGATGTACTGGTGTCTCAAGGTAATACAACCCGTCCTGTTCCTTAGCATGTCCAATCATCGTCCCCAAGTCCTGGTCCTGAAATGCACAGTAAGTAGGGAAGAAGGTCACATTACAACTCAGATCATGGGTCAATTTTTTAATAGAGATAAGATTGGTAGATAGTTTAGGAACATGAACATTTCTGAGTGTAAGGGTGGGGCTGATGTGAACATCACCTATACCAGCAACTGTGGTTAATGATCCATCAGCTGTGGCTATTTTCCGACTGCTAGGACATGGGTTGTAGGTATGAAATATATTGGGAGAATTGGTCATGTGGTCAATAGCACCAGAATCTATAACCCAAGAGTTAGCAAAAGATTTATCCGAGACGTTAAATCCAATAGAAATAGGAAAATTACCTGAATGGGCCAATGAACAGGTACCTGAGGGTTTGTCAAGAGTGCCAAGCAAAGATTTTAATCTTTCAATATCGTCTTGGCTGAATCCGTCTGTCACCGGGGAGGCTGCAATTGTTGGTTCAGTAGACAGATGTGCTTGACCACTGGTTTTCTGCTGTCCTCCGTTGTAACCCCAGTCTTTACTGGAAGTTGAAGGCTTGCCATGAAGTTTCCAACACTTCTCCCTTGTATGTCTAGTCTTCTGACAATAAGTACACCTTAGATTGTCCCTATTGTCTCGATTTGGGACCTTTGATGATTCAGCGCGCGGAGTGTGTGTCCTCTGATCATTTCCCCGATTGGCGATCATAGCCGAGCCTTCCAACGTCTGAGGTGTGAGCATAACATTTCTTCTGCTTTCTTCAGTCCGGATAGCAGAGATAGTCTCATTCAGAGTTAGTAACTCTTTGCTGAGAGTTTGAACTCTTACTTGATCAAACTCTGCATTGAGTCCAGCCAAGAAGTCATAGACTCGATCCTTCTCAATATAGTTTTTGAAAATTACAGCATCTGCAGGGCATTTAGTCTCAATACACCTATAATGGTCAAGTTCTTGCCAGAGATTTTTCAAGACATTGGCATATTCAGTGACTGTCATGTTGCCTTGTTTTGTTGTTCCAACTTTCACTTTGATTTCATACACTTGGGCTGCATCATGGGCCTTAGAGTATGTCTGATGAACGGCATCCCAAATGTCTTTGGCAGTAGTTAGAAACATGCATGTATCGCTAATATTTGGCGCCATTGAATTCCATAGCCATGCCATTATAGAAGCATCTTCGTTATCCCACGCTCTAAACTTAGGATCTCCGGGTGTAGGTCCAGTGCCCAGAAGATGACTTAGTTTTCCTCTGCCCTTCAGAAAAGTACGTACCAGCTGAGACCACTCCAAATAATTTTTTCCATCAAGTCTGTAGGCGGCTTGAATGTTCGGTAGTTCTCCTTTCTCTATTTTATCAACTGTTTCTTCTATCTGCACTGTTTCGGTAGTAACCGACATTTTCTTTTCTTTTTTTTTTTTTTTTTTTTTATGTCTTTCTTCAAGGATGTGAAGAAGAAGAAACAGTTACAGACGAAGATAGATCTAAAAGTGAACAGTGAACAAAACCAGTGAACAGTGATACGTGATCGAATCCAGTGAACAGTGATCAAAACCAGTGAACAGTGATCGAACCAGTGAACAGTGATCAAACCCAGTGAACAGTGGTCGAACCAGTGAACAGCGATCGAGATGATGAACAGTGACAGAAATGTTACAGGCGATGCGTTTGCAGTTGTGAACAGTGATTGCGATGCGTTTGCAGTTGCAGGCGAACCAGTTCGCGATGTGCGATGAAGAAGAAAGAAGAAGAGATGCAGAATCAGTTGCAGACGATCGCGATTTGCAGAATCAGTTGCAGACGATCGCGATTTGCAGAATCAGTCGTAGATGATCGCGATTTGCAATCCCCAGAATGACGATGACGATGACGATCAGGCACAGTCGCACGGACAGACGAGGAAGACGATGAAGATGATGAATAGTAACAGTTGCAGAGACGACGAACCAGTTGCAGATGGAAGATGATGAATCGCACGAACCAGACGAAGAAGACGATGAACAGTGAATCGCACGAACCAGTTGCACGCGATGTGAATGAAACGATGGAAGATGAGGATCGCGATTTGCAGGCGATCCAGTTGTCCGACGAAGAGGAAGTTGCCGAGGAAGAAGAAGATGACGGCGACGTGAAATGAAAATGAGAGAATCGAGTTGTAGCGGCAGCAGCAGTAGCAACAGCAGAGATGAATATTCCGGCAGTGCCGCCAGTGACAACAATGAAGGCCACTCAAGGGGATTCCGGCGATGAAGGCCGACAATGATGATTTCGACGATGAAGGCCGAAACAGATTTCCTAGTAATAATAACCTAGGGCTCTGATACCATGTTAAAATAATAAAAGACACAAAGATATAACGTGGTTCGGCTTTATAGCCTACATCCACGGGAGAAGAGAAAGGATCTTTATTCTTGTGTAATGTCTTAATGGAGGGACTCCATATATATAGACACACAGGGCTATGTACTTATGGCTACATTTACAATTTTAGTAACTGCTATATTCCTTAAAGGAAATAAATCCTTAAGGAAATAATTTTGTACAGGAAACATATCTATCAACAATAGGAAACAAATCTCAACAGAATGTTCCTGTATTAGTTTCCTTTTAGCCTTAAATAATTGTCTTTGTAGCATGTACAAGCATTTGTATACACATTACAATGTCATTCTATGCCAATCCCTTGATGACTTCTAAGTAATATACTCCCATCAATTAACAAGACACTTATACTTGGACAAAACAATAAAATAGAGCATCAAAACAGTAAAATATAAACTTGCAGGAGAAGCATATAAAGCTTTTGAAACAAGGCTAAGGAGACTGATGAACCAGCCTATGTTCTCGCACTCTCACCTCAAAGTTGGTTTAGGTGTGATAGCTTTTGCTTCCTTTGATGTGTGCGCAATAGCTGTACCTATTTTCAAAGCTTAAAAGGAGAGAATAAACTTAAATCATTGGGTTGTTCCAAGTGGTGGTTGAGGGGAGTATGAAGGAAAATGTTGAATATATGAGAGAGGGCCCAAGGGAGAGGAGATGGCCTCATGGTAGAGACGATCCGGGTTTAGACGTCTAAACAACTCCCAAGGCAAGTAACCACCAGAACACGAGACCCGGTAGAGCCATATGACATAGGCTAATCAAAGGTTGTGCAAATAGAGATGGGGATGAATCCTCACACGGTTAGAGCGCGAGCATCAATGATTGAGTACGAAGGTAGAGGTGATGAGGAAACCTTCACATGGCTACACGTACAAGTCTGTGTCATATGTCTAATGTGTGGAATGATTTGTTTTTAACATGCCAAGTTATTTGCAAATGTCATGTATCTTCTTTAATAATCTATCTTCAAGAGAAGGGAGAACACCTAAGGAGGGGAGAGATGAGAGGAGAGTACTCTAGAAAATATTTTCTGATGTGGAAGATCAGTAAAAACCGTAACCACAGAGCATACTAAGATTTTCAAGAGAGAGTCTCCAAGAGAGGGGGAGGAGAAATGAAGAATGGGATGGAAGAAATGAGGGGGAGGCACCCCCTTTTATACTAGTTCTATCCAATCCACACCACTTACTTAAAAATTCACCAAAAAATCATGGCCTAACACTTGTAATCCAAAAAATCATGACCTTACACTTGTCGTCCACTTTCCCTCCAAACAATTAAAAACTCACAAAAAAATCATGGCCTTACACTTGTAATCCACTTTCCCATCAATAATTCTCACATAGTATTGGATTTGGATTTTGGGCCTTAGAATCTTTTCTCTTTTGGGCTTGGACTTGGGCTTGATCATGTACATGGGCTCAAAACTAATCTTCCCATATTGTGACATATATGATTAGAACTTATTTATTTATTTTTTTGTCTAATCTGGGGGTATTACAGCAGCTGCTGTGTGCAATCTTCTTCACACTTTATTGGTTCCTTACACAATTGAGAGAGTGGAGAAGAAGGGAGAAAGATGCAACAGATGCTCGTCCTAGATATAGAGTTGTAGAAAGCTTATAAAGAACTAAGAAGAAGGGAGAGATGCAAAAGGGATCTAGCAGCAGTAGGAGTGCGACAGACTTTTTTATTGTTTTTAAAAGTGCGTGGTAAGTAGCAAAAGGAGAGAAAAAGCTAGCAACACCTTGATTGCTGTGCCCTTGCTCTCTTTCCCTTAATTGGCTAGGTTTTTTAACGTTATTGCCTAGCTTGATTTGAAGCTTTTATTTGTTAGAAGCTGAAGGTTGAGACCTTATTTTGTTTAAGTTTCCTAATCAAGCAAACTGAAACTGATTAATTAGCTTCCCTTGATGACTTGCATCATTAATTAGCCCCCTTTGGTCCAATTAGGTCCTAGGCCCATTATTATATTTATTCTGCGCATTAACTCAATTTAGTGTGTCTTATATAATCCAAAGAGTTTAGTCACAAAGTATTAACCAACGGTGGGATGGTTCAGTGGTTGAGTGCAAGCGCACTTACCCTGAAGGTCTCGAGTTCGAGACACCTTCCACCACTTGTTGGCTAACAGTGTCCTTGAGTGTTTGTGACCGTGCTCCAGAGGGATTAAGGAGAGTGTAAGTCCCCGATATCCGCTGACCTTAAAAAAAAAAAAAAACATTATTAAACTTATGTAAAAATCCGATCTCTTAAGTAAATATCAATACTATGCCAAAAATCAAGGGGTCTAGTCTCTCATTTAAAGTGACTTGAATTCATTGTAGGTTCATTTACCATGCTCTCTAGAAATTTTTTTAAAAAAAGACTATTTTACAACTTTTCCATATTTAATTAAAATTTAAGAACACGTCTCTTAGTCAATTTAACTATGACGATTACAAATTTGACATTAAATTCCTCTTTTCTAGGTTATTTTCCCCTAGTTTCCAATTGCTCTCAAATTCATCAAAATTGTTCTATTTCAATCTTGAAGTATTTCTTAATGTACATTTACCACTAACTGTATCTAATTTTATATAGTTTAAGTAAATGCCAAAAGTGCCCTTGATGGGACTAGAGGTGGCAAAAGTGGCTTGGACCCGTTTGTCCGCATTTGTCCGACCCGTTTTAAAACGGGTTTGGATATAGTAGGTGACAAAAAGCGGGCCGGGTATGGACAGAATTTTTATGTTCGTTTTAAAGCAGGCCAAGTTCGGGCATAGGCAAACGGAAAAATGGGTAGCCGGTTATATATTATGAATAAAAATAGAAACAAATCTTAGAAACTACTTTTATTACTTATATGATAACAAATTTAAAGTTTACTTATATTTATACAAGATTCTTTAAAAATATATAGTGTGCATGTGTGAGCAACATGTGATATGCAATACACTTGTAAAATTTTTTATTAATATTGTTATGGGAATACTTCAAATGCCTAAAAAAGTACATTTAAATGCATTTACTTTTATTATTGTAACATAATAAATTTTTTTACATATTTATATAGTTTATACTAATTAAATATTATTATATGACATTAAACATATGTACAATATACCTTTATATATGGTTAAATAAAGAATATAAATTTATTGGATATATAATATTTGTAAAATATTTTTTTAAGGAGTTTTATTAGTGGTTTTAATTTTAAAATTATATATTTGATGTTTTTATCACCTATTTATCTAAAATTAAAGTTTTTTTTTTTATAATATTTTTACAAAATAATGAAAAAATAAAATTGTAAAATTCGAACAAAAGCGGGCTACTCGGTTTAAAACAAATGGGTACGGACAAGAAAATCTTGTCATTTTTAAAAGCGAGCCAGGTATGGATATGTGGTAAGTCCATTAATATCAAGTATTGTCTGTACCCATTTATGTCCATACCTGTTTTTTGCCACCCCTAAATGGGACATTAAGGAACTACCTCTCGGGTTTGGGTATTACAGAGGTTGTTAGTTCCTTTAAAGTTTAAACACTTCAATTTTTATTTTAGTTAGAAATTTGAAGCAACTATGAAATGACCATTTCCAACAATTGGTCCTATAACAAGAAAGGCTACGACATGCCATTCCTTTAAGATATTGAGCATTAATATTGAAAGTTGATAAATGCCGAAAATGCTATCTAGGTGGCATTTCAATTGGAAAAATGCATCTCAAATATTTTGTTAGATTGCCAACTGAAATGAGGTAGGAACTTAGGGTGTGTTTGATAGCTAAGAATATTTCTCAAGAAATTATTTTTCAAGATGTTACTAGGAGAATTTTTGCATGGTTATTTGATTGTACATTAAAAAATTATCTTTACACGCTTATTTGATGCAGGGAGAATAAAAAAAGAAGTTTCATTGATGATGTACATGGAAACAATTAATGATATGGATTTTTTTCACAAGAAAATTCAATTTTCTCACATATGGAGGTGAGAAAATTAGGGGATTTAGAAAAAAGTTTCTCAAGAAAATATTGACAATCAAATTCACAACTTTCTCATTTTCTTAAGAAAATAAGAACTTTCTCAATGAAATAGCAATTTTTATAGCTATCAAACGCTACCTTAGTACAAACAACCTTAGGCAATTGTTAAAGCGGTTGGCCTTCTTTATGGTCTGCAATTATTATGCAATGGGAATATTAAACCCTTCTTGTACCAAGTGATTCCTTAAATCTAGTAAGATTTGCTAAAGATTTTGGTAAGCATCCTTGGGTTGGCTAGCAAGGCATCTTTTAGTAGAGATTTGGTCTTCTTCTTGATTAGATTCCTAATGTCATCAACAATTATTGGCGTGAGTGTAATGTTCTTCTGGTTGGCTGGCCAGCTAGTTGATCCTCTTAGGATGGTTTGTCCCCCTAACATCCCCACTCAATTGTAGGACATCTGTGACAGGCAAGGTTCGAAACTTCGACTTCGCCCGACGCTTCGACCTTTAAAAATCAGAATTAATTCGGGGAAGTTCGAGAAGTCTTGGAGAATTATTGTAAAAATTCGCCAACTTAGAGAAGTTTAAAAAATTTCTATATAGATGTTAAAATATGCATAATTACTATTAGAAATGATGAAAACAAACATAAATAGATACTTTTCACATATAAAAGTATAAATATAATGGTTTGAAACATGTGTTTTTACATTAACATTGTTTAACGCACATCCAAAGATCGAAAATTCGATTTCGACTTGACTTCGGTCACTTGAAGATTGGAATTAATTCAGAGCATGGTTCAAAAATTCTCCGAAATTCGGCGAACTTCTACGAATTATTTCTCTTTTTTTATCATCGAAGTGCGAAGTGGATGTAAAATAAAAAACACAAAAATTCGCCGAAATAGTTCGAGAAAATTCGTCGAAATTCGATAAACTTCAATAAAATTTCTATTTTTCAATTCAAAAATGCAAAAATTCGACAAAAAATTTGATAAAATTCGATAAAATTCAACAAAGTTCGATAAAATTCGACAAAGAAGTAAAAAAATGTTATTTCATTAATAAAAACAAAAAAAAATATCAATAATTATGTATTATTTTCAACTTCATCAACCAACATAGCAATATAAATTTTAAAAAATAATTTAATAAGCTAACAAATTATGTAGTTTATGAGATATGCTTTACCAAAAAGAGAAGAAAAGAAGCAAAAAAATAAATAAATAAAGTTGAAATAAGATAAAAATTTAAAAATAAATTAAAAAAGTTTCCAAAGCCATCTTCTTTTAGTTAACTCTTATAAAACAAGATTAAAAAATAATACATTTAAATAATAAACTAATAAATTAAGCATGGCGGGATTCAAACTAGCAAAGTATATGGTTGAGAAGCAAGTCACCAAAAAACTAAATATCAAAACAAAGAAAATAAATTAAGGCCAAAAGCCACCATTTCAAATTCATCAACCCACTTAATAAGATTGATTTTGTTAGGTCACTTATTGGTATTTTTATGAATTAAAAGTGTTTATTTATATTAGTTTTTTAGCTTATACTACAATAAATTTATATATTTAAGCATATATAAAAAATTCTCTGAACTTCTCTAATTAGGAAATTTTTACAAAAATTCTCCATGTTAAATTAAACTTCTCCAAATTAATTCCAATTTTCAAGTGACCGAAGTCAAGTTGAAATCGAATTTTCGATCCTTGGATGTGCGTTAAACAATGTTAATGTAAAAACACATTTTTCAATCGATTATATTTATACTTTTATCTGTGAAAAGTATCTATTTATGTTTGTTTTCATCATTTCTAATAGTAATTATGCATATTTTAACATCTATATAGAAATTCTTTAAACTTCTCTAAGTTGGCGAATTTTTACAATAATTCTCCAAGACTTCTCAAACTTCTCTGAATTTTAAAGGTCGAAGTGTCGGGGCGAAATCGAAGTTTCGAACATTGATTCGGAGAAGTTTAATTTGACATGAATTTTTTTTTTTTTAAAATTTGCAAAATTAGAGAAGTTTAGAGAATTTTTTTTATATATGCTTAAATATCTAGATTTATTGTAGTATAAGCTAAAAAACTAATATAAATAAACACTTTTAATTCATAAAAATACCAATAAGTGACCTAACAAAATCAATCTTATTAAGTGAGTTGATGAATTTGAAATGGTGGCTTTTGCTCTTAATTCATTTTCTTTGTTTTGATGTTTAATTTTTTGGTAGCTTACTTCTCAATCATATACTTTGCTAGTTTGAATTCCACCATGCTTAATTTATTAGTTTATTATTTAAATGTATTGTTTTTAATCTTGTTTTATAAGAGTTAACTAAAAGAAGATGACTTTGGGAACTCTTTTAATTTATTTTTAAATTTTTATCTTATTTCAACTTTATTTATTTATTTTTTTGCTTTTTTTCTTCTCTTTTTGGTAAAGCATATCCCATAAACTACATAATTTGTTAGCTTATTAAATTATTTTTTAAAATTTATATTGCTATGTTGGTTGATGAAGTTGAAAATAATACATAATTATTGATATATTTTTTTTTATTTTTATTGATGAAATAACATTTTTTTACATCTTTGTCGAATTTCATCGAACTTTATCGAATTTCTTGTCGAATTTTTGCATATTTGAATTGAAAAATAGAAATTTTATCGAAGTTTATCGAATTATGTCGGCGAAATTTTTGCATTTTTTATTTTACATCCACTTTGCACTTTGATGGTAGAAAAAAAGAAAATAATTCGTGGAAGTTCGCTGAATTTCGGAGAATTTTTGAACCATGGTGACAGGGATGCTCTTTGTGTTGATTATATTTGTGTCTTGTAAATGTTTTCCTTTCATTCATTTACCTAGCAAAAAAATAAAATTAAAAAAAACTTAGGCAATTGCTGATAAAGGTTTTCAGAGAGAACCAATCTTATGTTTGAGTTATAAACACCTACCTCTTCCCCAAGTTGTGGAGGCCAAGCAAGTTGATTATTTTTTTCTCAACAAGGAAACAATGATATTGATATCTAACTATTGAGACCAATTTTTTTTTTTTTTTTGACAAGAAACATATTTAATATTAATAGAACAAAGAAAAAGAAAAAACAAAAGGGACGAGATGTCCCATAAGAGAACTACAATGTTTCAAGGATGTTGTTCCAACTGAGCAACCAATCCCCAAAACTGTACCCCAATGAAAGCTTGCAGGAACTAACCCAATTAGCAAAACAGAACAGACTTTGCTCCCATAACCCACTATTACTAGTAAATCTATCCCTAAAAATTCTATTGTTCCTTTCAGTCCATATACACCACATAATAGCAACATAAATACATTTCCAGTACATCTGAAGTTTAGTATTCACTAAAGCACTAGGAAAAGAAAAGAGATTGTTCGCATTCGAGGGAAACATCCTTTGACTTCTTCTACACCACCCATCCCGTAATCCTGAAACACACTCGCAGACTCCAAACACATGAGTCA
Source organism: Paratinospora sagittata (assembly GCA_035771175.1). NCBI lineage: Eukaryota > Viridiplantae > Streptophyta > Magnoliopsida > Ranunculales > Menispermaceae > Paratinospora > Paratinospora sagittata. The sequence continues at coordinate 21,409,777 of CM069610.1, forward strand.
ATGTTTCCTCATCCTTCCTGCAAAGGCAACACCAAGTGGGAGATAACATACAATTAGGGAAATTTCTTTGTAAAAGATCAACACAATTAAATCTTCTAAGAGCAACCAGCCATCCCAAAATTTTGACTTTGGATGGCACACATGCAGTCCAAATAAACTTGTTCTGAGGGAAAGTAGAGGAGATGACCGAAGACTGCAAGTGTTTCGGGAAGGATTTTGATGAAAAGGACCAAGTCGCATCCCCACTGCAACAAATTTTGTCCTCACAATTCTGTTGGAGACTTAAGTTGATTCTTCTGTTGGAGACCAATTTTATTTTTAGTAGACATGTCTTCCTCATATTTGTGTGCGTGCGTTGGGGCGAGGGGGGGGGGGGAGGAGAGGGGGACTTAAGTTGATTCTTTTTAATAAGGAAGCAACAATATCTCTCTCTCAATTGACATGATCTTTTTTTTGTGGTTTGGATACTCATTTTCCTTAGGGTCTGCTCAAGTTGATCTTTCCAAGAAGGAAACACAATATCCATGTCTTAGTTGTTGACGTCTATTTTACTTTTGGTTTAGCCATATGTCGTTATGATGTTGCAAGAAGCAACACAAGTTAATTAGTTGCAACCATGGTAGTCAAAATCGAGAATCAAAATCAAATCATTTTGAGGCTTGATGAATCGAATCAGGATTTGGATCGGTGAATCATAAGATTCACAATAAATATTTGAATCGTATAATTGTATATATTAGGTACCCATAGAATTATAAAGACTTCAATGTTTTTTAGCTAGTTATTGATTCAAAACGATTCACTATGATTCAACTAGTGATTTGGTCCGATTCTATTACGATTCACTACTGATTTAGACCGATTCACCTACGATTCAAACTGATTCACTTACAACTTACAAGTATAGTGATTCAAGAATCAGATTCAAATTGTTTTAGGGGGAATCAATTTGTGAATCATTCGATTCAACAATTCGAATCGCGATTTTGACTACTATGGTTGCTCGCCTGGTAGTATTCGTATAAAACTACATCGGATACTTCTTGAAATATATCCTAGAATCATATCCTCATTATCTAAACGAATCCAAAACATACCATTGGGTAGCGATTCAATAATTAAACCTTCATGAATCAATTTTTATTCTTTCAGTAAGGATCACCATATATAACACAAAATTTCTTCACCGTTTCCTTCTAGTCGAGCCTCGCGGTCTGTCATCATACCTCTAGAAGGTAGAAAGAATTACAATCCCCATTCCACCTAAGATTTTGCACTTTTTGTTCACGTTATTCCCGCTCGAGGAAGGCATGCCGACTAAGCCAATAGAGCAAGAAGACTGAATGTTCTTTGATGGAAGGGGTGATGTTGTGCTTTTTGAAGCGACGCACTCAAGGGTTGAAGTTAGTGTTGGTCCACTCGGAAGGAGCCAATCCCCCATCGGATAGGAAATCCATATTTTGATAGAACTGCTTCCATGCGAATCTCCCACTCTAATTCGGCCATACGGATAGGGCAGTGCCCTACCTCCTCGATCCAAAGATCGGAGAAGTTATGAGGCCGATGGGTAAGGTTTCTAGCGCCTTCTATAGATCCATCAAAAGATGGAAGATGTTCTCCATTCTGAGGTTGGGACATTCAGGGCTAGGGTCGAGATAGTCCACTGAACATCCAACACAATTTGGACGAGCAAGAAGAGATGAGAAATGACCTCAAATAGTTTCATCATTGTTTAGTTGATAGGAAATGAAGAAGATACTTTGACGAAAAGTTGGAAACCCTTGTGGAAGTGACATAAGTACCATGAGAAAAATACATGCTCCTTTAAATTGATTGGTCTTAGTGTCAATCTCTATGAAAAATGCACCTGTTATTATTTGTCAATAATACTATGTAAAGCCCCTAGTCATAAGCTTCAGATGTATCCCACTTGAAAAGGGCAGTTCTTTGAGTTGATCATTGATTGTTTCATCTATGCGATATTGACATATAATTGCTAAGTACTATGCTGTAAGTGAGAAATATTAGAATAGATTATATTTTGAGTAGTTGCCCTATTGAATGAATTCCTAGATAGGAATAGAAATGTGTGACGATGGGTAATCAATCATAAAAGGAACTCCAATTCGCTCTAAGTTTGTTCCAAATCTCATTTCGTTGCTCACCTCTACTTGAGTTTTAAGTTGTTGATGCTAATTCAATTATTTGTAAGGTTTCTCCCCATTTATTGCCTTAGTATGGTTTAGTGCCTCTTGCGTTTTCTTTTGCAAGGTGAGAGAGGATGATGTGTATGAAGTGGGTGTTTTAGAGTTTTACACATTTGAAGTCCAAATATCTTTCCTTGATGGCATTTAGTATGACATGAAATTTAAGAGATAGAGTAGAAAGGTCTTGTAGAGGATGAGGACATCAATCTTTTACAAGGATTAATTTGTTATTGATATTTTCAAATGCTGATGGATACTGGTAAAGGTTGTATGCCTTGTGAATGTAGTAGAATACCTTTGGCATTGAGTCATTTGATCAAAACAAAAAAAGATGATTTACTTGTTAGGAACACTAATAACACACTGGAATGCTCCATATGAGTTTGCTCCTAAAACAAAGCTTATAAAAAAATAAGGATCGTTGGGAAGGAGTTGTCTCCCCCTTAGAATCTAGAGTAGTGGATTGAGGAAGATTGGGGAAAGGAATGACTGCTAGAAAAATATGGCAACAAGGACAAATAGTTGACGGGTCTTTGTGGGGTTAAAGCAATGGGAATAGAAGCAGGCGTTGGGCACCTGGATCATGGCTATGGCCACTATACTTGTACATTCATATTTTTAATTCCAGGAGACAGGGTAGGAGATATAATGGATGTTTGATTATATCTTAGGTTTCGTCTACAAAACCTTAATGTCAAGCTTAATCTAGAATCATCTCCAAGGAGAGCATTTTCTAGTGTGCTAGCATATTAGTTATCGTTACGAAATTCTAGATATTCCTCTCATATTCTAGCAAAATACCTCATGTTTTCTTGCTTATTATATCTTGTATATATTATATTCTATAGTTCCTACTTTTAGCGAATTTTAATACTTCTTATTTCTGGAGCATCTTTCCAATATCATCCATAACCAATAAGCAGCAAAACCTCCATCTACATTGCCTCAACTCATCCATAAAACAAGGAGTTCAGGTTGCAAATCTATTGTATTCATAGATTATTTTCAAGGGGTAGGTGAGTTTGTTTGTTTTTTTTTTTTTTTTTTTAATTTTTAATTTTTTTTAATTTTTGTGCTATTTTGCTGTATTTATCATCTCTAACCCATCTCATTAACTTTTGCCTCTTTGTTAGTATAAAAGTGTTAGTATTATGATCATAGTTATATTTTATGTGTAGGTTAACATGAATGAGAAAGATTATCAGAGAAAGAAAAACAAGTTTCTCCCCAAGATTCATGCTTGGTATGTTTCTTATTTCTTATATATTTCTAAAGATTGTCATGGCTACGTATTTGCTTTATAGAATTCCATCCCTTTGTCGTGTTTGACATATAGAAAAATATATATTCTATATGTGCATTATTTTGTAAGCAAAGGCAAGACTCTACGACATATGTGAATTTTTTTCTTTTGTTCTATAGAAACATTTTTTAGCTTGGAGCAAAAACTTCATCCATTTTGGGATTTCTTAGACAAATAGAATTGTCGAATTCCTCCTTATACTAAAGTAGAGTTGAAGTTGTCAAGTTTTATCCATTACAATTATGCAAGATGCCTTTTATTTTACCATTTTATAGACCTCAGGAGTTAAGAAACTAGAACCTATTAACCTGGAAACACATCAAATGTTATTATTCTGGAACAAATTTTCACGAAGGATTTTTCGAAATCATGGTAGGTGCCGTCGACTTAGCCCTTTATTAAGCAAAGTAGAAGAAGCAAATTTATGTAGCCGACCAATGTAGTTGGGTAAAAAGGCTTAGTTGAGTTGAGTATCTTTAGGAATTGCAATATTATTAACAATTTATCTCTATCATTCTTGCAACACTCAAAAGACTTGATAAGATTAGCATTGAGTTCAATGTTCCATTCATACAACAAGAAAATAGGGATGATTTTATTCTCTCTTTAAAGGTGTTTAATCATTTCTAGAGAATTATGTGCATGTGCATTTGGAATAATCATCTCTAAAGGTTTTCAAAGAGCAAATATCTTGAAGTTCATTCAATAGTCGGTATGGGAACTCATTAGAGTTCGTGCTTCCACTTGGATTGCAACTAGAAGATTGGTGATGACTATTTCTTATCTAAGTGGTTGATAGGGTGCGCAAATTTGTTATAATTGTGCAATGTGCCTTTACGCTTGAGGACTCCTTGTTCTCCCACATCTTGGTATAGTTACAATGATTATTCCTAACACTAGCTTTTTCCCAAAAGAAAAAAAAAACTTCATGATGGAAGAGCTAATATAATAATATGAATTGATTGTTCATTGACCTTTGGATTTTGGTAATTGATGGGTCACAATGAATTGATAGGGAGGCTGGAGGTGTGTCTTGGGACAAGATTCGATATAGGACATGAGTTTTTTGAAGCTGGTTCTTGACCAATCACACCACCCCTTTGTGGTCTAGGCTTAATTATTTAAAGACTCTTTGAGGAACATGGTCACATCCACACGCACAAAAGTGGCCCTCTCTCTCTCATTCGCTCACATTATATATTCAATTTGTTCATCACAATGGGGACCATAGGTTCATATGAAACATTTTTCGAATATGTGTGATGACAAGGAATTTTCTTGAATGATGGATACTAAGATTGGGAGCCTGGATCATTTGATAGGGGAAGAGGGGATCCAAGAAATGATATGAGAAGGGGTGCACAAGGCATAGTAGAGTTATTTGAAGGAGATGAGATGATAGCATTTGGTGGGAGTTCTAAGTATGAAATTTTGAATTGGAAAATGAGTTGCTAGCTCTGGACAAAAGAATGGATCTTTCTGAGTACCAAAAGGATTACAGAGGCTTTTATGGAATATTTACGTGAGATAATAAATTTAGAGTTGAAGTAAAGTTATGCAATCACAAGATTCAAATGTGACTGTGAGAAGATTCTTGTACAATAGTTATCCAAGATTTCAACACTTTGTGACTCTTGATTTTATGCTTAGAAACTAAAGAGTGGAGCTGTTGTAACCTTTACCTTACAGAAGTTTCCCCAAAATTCATTTGACATTGTGAGGTGGAAGAATGAATTAGCGTAATATGGAGGACATAAGTGAGTTGAACACGAACATTATTGTTCAACTTTCTTGTTGCACTAACTTCTTGAAAGAGACCTGTTATCTCTATTAGTTGGATGATGCCGCAGAAAAGCAATGGGCCAATTTGTATTAGAACACAAATGTGCCGACGTTATTTCCTATAGGACTTTTTGTACTCTTTGCGAGTCTCCCTGTTTTGTGGTTTTACCTCTTGCTTTTCAGTTTCTTATAAAAAGAGATTAGTAATAATAATAATAATACAATGTGCTCGTGTTAATAGATATGCTGTAATACCCAAGGATTGCATAAAAAAAAAAAAAAAAAAATAAATTCTCGAGTACCTGCCCGAACGTTCAGGCGCCAAAAATCTCTATATAAACAACCCTCCCCCTCCTCATTTCTCACACCAAAATCACTTTCCTTGTGATTTTTCCTTCTCTTTCTCACTCATTTGGAGTTTTAGTCTTTTGAGACTCTTTGTCCGATGCAACTCACTTCTGTCCGGGGGAAAGCGCCGGTTCCGAAAGAAGTTCTTATCTGGAGGTGGGGAACGAAACATAGGTTTGCGTGTTTTATAACTTTTATTAAAGTTTACATTCATTTATTATTATGTCTACCATTCATTTACACAGCATTATTGCGTCTAATGTTAATACTGCCATACTTATGCCTGTATATTTAGAGTTCATGTATTACACTGTTGTAATGCCGGATTAGTGGTCAATCTGGCTCAACCAGACTCGGTCTTGTCCTCAGTTACTTTAAATAGTGAACGGGAGGCAACGTGCTGCTCTAGGCGATTGGTATTTAAGCAGACCTCGTGTCTCACTTCTCAACTGGAGACTGATCTGGTTGGTCTTATTGAAAGCTATCAGCTTGTACAAGTAATACTGAATGTCCTAACCTTGCACGTAGTGATACCGACCCTGATAAGGATCACCAGACGTTGCCAAAGTCAGTCTAAATGTTAAGTAAAGACCAGACCAATAGACTAGACCAGTTCATGCATTGGCATCATACATATCACCACTTAGGGACGTATGTGGTTTATGATTCATAGAATAGTTAGGAGCGATGCTCGCTATTCATCATATTTCTCTGGAGAGGGACGTACAGTGAGAACCTGACTACTGCTAGGAAGGGATATCTGTACGTGAATTCAGAGCGTCGTTCCTGAAGAGGGACATATAATGAGAACCCGACTGTTCCCGGGGAGGGACATCTGTACGTGAACTCAGGCAATGTACACTCATTAAACCATTACGAGACGGTGTCATGCATACATACATATTGATTGATTATGATGCTCTCATGTGTATTTAAGATATTTGATTATGAAGTATGCTTTATTAATTGTTATACTCACGAACTATTTTACCCACTGAGCGCGTTAAGCTCACTCCATTATTATCCAATTTTCCACAGGAAGTTAGGGTGGACTGGGTGCAGGTTTATGGGGCTCACATTTTGTACCCTTTGTATTATTTATTGGGGATGTTAGGGAGAATGTTCCCTTGACTATTACATGTACGAATATATTCTGAATTTAATGAAATCAGACATGTACTGTATTGTATTTCCGCTGCGTACTCTGTTATTACCATTATTATTATTCCAAATGAGCGCCCCGTCCGTGAGTGTACCGCCGGTTTAGGCGCGTCCGGGCGGGGTGTGACATATGCTTTTGCCCCCGCCCCCCCACAAAAAAAGAAAAAGAAAAAAAAGTGCAGGAGTTCAATGAGTTGGACATGAATATTGTTCAACTTTCTTTGTTTCGTTTTGTGTTTTTTTTTTGTTTGACCAGAGACATGATATGCATATATATATATATATATATATATTTTTTTTTTTTTTTTTGAGAAGAAACAATGTTAGTTGTTAGTTGTATAACCTAACCAACTCCATTACCATACCATACTTTTGGGGAGGAATTAGGCTGGTTCCTAACCCATTAATCCTCCTAACGCTAGGGGGTGAGGCAGTGGCAAGGGTTGAACCTGAGACCTTTGGGTTCTAAAGCCACCTCTTTACCAACTGCACCAACTCCTTATTGGCACACACACAGATATATATAAATGGAACACCAAAATACAAAAGAAATCCTTATGGGACGAGCAGTCCCTCAAGACTCATTACAACCCTTTCAAAATGGAATGCCAATCTCTCATCGACTCACTGAGTTTATAACCAAGCGACAATTTACAATTACTAATCCAAGAAGAAAACCAAAAAAGGGCACGATTCCACGCTCGTCCCATATCAGAGAAATCCTCCTTGAAAATCCTACTGTTCCTTTCCAGCCACAAGCTCCAAATGGTTGCAAAAAGGATTACCCTCCAGTAGTTCTTGATTCAAGGTCTGCACAGGGAGCTATCTGGAAAGGAGAATGGATTAGATGAGATTGGATAAGGGAGTTCTTGACGACGTTCAACCCATCTATCCCACACGCCTCTGGAAAAGATGTACTCACTGATAATGTGGTCAATCGAGTTCCTGTTCAACTTTCTTGTTACACAACTTCTTGAAAGAGATGTGTTATCTCAATAAGTTGAATCCTGCTGCAAAAAAGCAAGGTGCCAATTTGTATTACTAACACAAATAAATACTTGAATAATGTGCTGGTGTTAATTGATGTGCTATTAGCCCCAAAAAATACTCTAAAGAAGAGAAAACTCTTAGATTAAGAAAAGAAATGATAAAGGAGAGTATTTGTAAGTGTGAGTGCGTGCACATGCTTGTATTTGAGAAATGTAAACTTGCAATAAAGTTTAAAGTGTAAAATTCCCGAGACAATGATACTTAATGGAGAGTGATAAAGGATTAATGTGTTTTTGTGGTGCATTGTTCAATTGACTTTTGTGCTGAATCTGATATCACGAACTAAAGAATAGAGATCTTTTTGGAAATTTTGAGTGGAGATCTAGGGAAACTTAAGAGTCGAGCGAAGGGCTATGTCTTGAAAAATGCTTCCCAACTTCTATGCTATTCCCTCATTGTTGTAGCTTATGCCTTCAAGCGGTGAGTCAATTGATCATATGTTTTTTCACTTATTTTTTGCCAGAAGGTTGGAGAAGTGGGAAGATTTCTTGGCAATTAGGTTTAGTCCTAAATATCTGTGAAGATTGCTTTTTACTCAGTCATTTACATAGCCTTGCAAGGATATCCAAGGACATTGGGAAAGTTGTTTCTTTTGTTACAATTTGGTTGATTTGGCTAGAAAGTAATCGAAGGGTCTTCGAGAACACTTCTAAGGAGTTACTTATGGTTTGGGATTCTACCAAGTTAATATCATCAAACTGGATTGCAAGCTCCAACTTGTTGATGGCCACTCCATTTCTGATTGGCTTAGAGATTGGTCTATTTTAATGTAGTGGGTTTGGGCTTGTAGTTGGAGGTTTGGGCTTGGTGTACCCTTGGTGCTCCTTCCCAAGTTTTGTTTTGTAGCTTTTCTTTCTCTTATCTATATATGATCTTTTGTTTCTTCTTCAAAAAAAGAAAAAAAGTAAAAAGTGAAGGCAATGTGGTAGTTTGGTGCAAGGAAGGTCATTTTATGTGATTTTTTCTAAATAAAGAAAAAGTCGAAAGGAGTTTTGGAGGTTCAAGTATCATGTTCAACATCAGCTTTCAAGGAAGATTTATGGATAAATTATAAAAGTGGTGAATGAATGGAAGGAGCTTGAATGTACAAAACATGAGTACTTTGGAGGAAGTTGAATGGATACTTAAAAGTGTTGAGTGGATTGTAAAATGAAGGAAGGTGGGCATTCTCATCTCTTTGAAAGCAAAATGTGAAAATCATGAAAGGGGAGAGGCACAATAAAAGGATGCTTCTTTAATTATTATTTTTATTTTTTAGTTGTTTGTAGCTGTGCATTTCTAGGCATTGCTAGCATTTTTGCTGATTTGAGGTAAGCTCATATTGCCAAAATGGAAGATCGCCAAGAATCCAACAAGTTATACCTTGGTCAGTTTAGCATTATAGTATTTGCTCAAGTCCATCGTACTAGCTTAGATTTCCAAAGAGTTCAAAGTGGTTAATCAAATACTCATTAGGGATGGATGCATAAATTTTACTTGTATATGTCCTTGTTGAATAAATAGTGATGTGAAGAAATTTGGGGCGCAACTCTAAGGTGAGGCATTTGAATGCCGACTTAGCCCTCGATAGGATAGAGTGGAGGAATAGCCCTCAATAGAGTAGAGTGGATGAAGTGGATTCATGTAGCCGACCCCATGTAGTTGGGTAAAGGCTTAGTTGAGTTGAATTGCGTTGCACTCTAAGTTGAGACATGAATACTTCTCCAGGTCTTAAACGAATTAGGAAATTGTGAAAGAGTTAAAAGCTTCATATAGAATTGCATGTAACATCAGGTGTAAAAGATTGCTGTGAGGGAAGAGGCATCATGACTTTGTCTTTGCTTTAAGTCCATCATTCTAGCTTAGATATTAAAAAGGAATTCAATTTGTTTAATCAAATATTCTTTGGGATGGATGCCGAAAATTACTTTAATATGGCCTAGTTGAATGGGTAGTTATATGAAGAAATTTGGGGCTCAACTCTATGGTGAGACATAATACTTCTCTAGGTCTTCAATGATTTAGGAAACTGTGAAAGAGTTAAACGCTTTATGTAGAATTGCATGTTACTTCGGGTACTATATGTTTGGTCTGGGGGAAGAGGCATTATAACTTTGTTTTTATTCTCATTTCTTTGAACTAAAAAGCTGAAATCATTGCCAAACATTCAATGATGTTTCCTTTTATCTGTGTACAAAGAATGGAGTTAGAATTTGGCAGTCATGCAGTTTGTAAGGTTGAATAAGTATGTTTATACTCTCTTAAGTATTTTTGTTCACAAAGCTATTTTGGAGTTGAAAGGGGCTCCGTTGAGCAAGAAGGTAGTTTAAATATGCTATTCTTGTTTTAGGACAAACTTCAGCAGTTAGGGGATGGAATACTAAGGAAAACTTTTGTAGTTTCAACAGAACATAGTGATTATGTGAAGCTGAAAGATATTGAGTGTGGAAGTGGGATTTTTTTTTCCACAACTTGGAAGTGGAGTTGAAAACGTGCTGTCATTGAAAAATATTAATTATCTCAAAGGTGAATGCAGTCTATTCTTGGACAAGACAGGTTGGGGTGGACACACACACGCACACACGTGAACGTGAGAACGTCTTCTAACAAAAAATGAGGTTAGCGTTGATGTTTTCTTTTTAACATTTTTGAAAAGAAAAAATCTCTTTTTAAAATTATTTTTTTGAACTATTTTGATTTTCACTTAAAATTGATGTAATTTTCATAGTATTCATTTACTTTTATTTTGTAATTCAATGAGTAAAAAATTGAGGAAAACCCAAGGAAATTTGGAGAATTTTCATTTCATGTTCATTGCACAATCATAATTTTGTTTACAAGTCTCTCTTTAATATCTGACTTGACATAATTTTATTTGCAAGTTTCTCTTTAGGGAAATTAATTTGGCCCGATATTTTTTCTAGGGTGCAAGAACATGGTGGTGAGCCAATTATTCCCTTTAGTTGTTTTTTAGAAAGGAATCTTGCTGATATGCCTGAAGATGAAGCTGCAAAGTATTGTGAGGAGAACAAGTTACAGAGGTTGGTCTTAATCCTCAGTTAATATGCTTTTTGAATGATTGGGCTATCTTGACGATTGAACTTTATAGAATTGAGATTTATCATGCAAACTGAAATTATAATGAGTTTTACAAGATATAAAATGCTATTCCTTGATTTACCACCAAATTTATTATCTCAAGTATTTTGTGCTTGAACAAGTGCTTTCTCATTGTTATTAAAGTTGAAGAAGTCACTTTGTTGTGTACATGTTAGATAGATATTATGCAACTTTTTGGAGACAAATCCGTATGACTACTGCAGCTTAAATAATTAGTAGTTTTTGGTTTGAAATTATATTTGGTCTTCCTTTAATGATCCCTATGTCTATTTAGAGAAAGTGAAGTGGCTGATCAAAAGGGTGATATTGTCAGATTTTCGTTGATTGTTCCTCTCCCTTAACCCACCAAAAAAAGGAACAAAAAAAATCGAACTGTTGTAACCAATAAAGCCAAGTAACATTATGCAAGACCAAAGTAACCTTATGAAAATAATGAGAAATAACTAGTAAGAGCAGCTGATAATTCTATTAACAAGCAAAGTAACCTTGTTGGTTGATACGATCAATGGATGTAGTTTGCATCCTTCTAGGAGATACTTGGAAAATTTTATGGCAAGGAAATTATGTATCTGTTGAAGAGGAGGAGAAGACTCCTAATTAGGGTTTTATAGCCTACAATCACAGATGCTGTGTTTGCAGCTGAGTACAGGTGTCCATGAAGCCTTAAAATTACATTGTGTAGCTTTCAAGCATGGAATGAAAAATCAACATTATTCTTTGAATTGTATCAATTTTCCAATCATTGAATTACGAGTTAAATGTAATTTCATTTATTACAAAAATACCATCAAAGTTAGGAGAAATATCAAAATAATTTGTAAAACTCAAAAAAACTCTCTAGTATTTTTTTCTTTTTACATGCAAGGAAACAAAATCCTATGCCAACTGCAAATATTGGTAGAAGATATTCTTAAAAATAGAAGTATATAAGATTGAAGTATAATTTTATATGTAATTGGTAAAAACTAAATAATCATGGAGAAGCACACTAATATTTACAAAACTCTAATTTAAAACAAAAATGGATATGTAATTTGTAAACTATGTGCAATTACTCCACATATCTTTATATATATTAAGCATAAAGTCATAAATAGCTAGTTACTTGTGCAATAATGTGTCAAGAAACATAAAGATTATAAGTGTTACTGTTAACCATTATATTTCATACTTCAATAAGTTTTAAGAATAAAATTATGTTTCTTTCATCATAACTTAAAAAAACATAGATCTTTACGACATTTAAATATAATTTTTTTTTTGGTTCCATATAATGTTGAATTTTTCCAAATTTTTTTTCCATGTCGAATTAGACTTCCCTGAACTAGTTTCAAAATTTAAGGGACCAAAGTGTAGGACGAATTTGAATTTTCGATCCTTGTTTCCAAGTTTCGAAACCATCTTGAATACTCTCATGACACTTGTTAGACCTTGTGCTTATCTAATTTATTTAGGAATATTTATTATTGTAGGGGAAAATGATAAGTGTATTCCTGATTCAAAAACACCCTATCTACCTCCATAATGATAAGAATTAAATGAAAGCCAACATGGACATATATTCCAAAGTGTTCGTGTGACTAAAATTTTTATGGGGGTTTATAACATGCATTTATTAATTTTAATCCATTAATTTTTAGTTGAAATTTGATGTACCGAACAACATACATGGGTGAAACATAGGTTATTCAACTAAATAATTTTTTTTTTGAAATTTCTATAGCGTATAGAAGACTTGTAGAAGTTACTTTAGTAAAAAAAACTTGGGATTAGAAAGAAGTCCTTTGGTATACTTTTTACCACTTAAACTTGTCTTTCATCATATATACAAAGTAGAATATTCAAACTTATAAAATTCATAAGCTATACTGTCTAGTTCTCAAATACTATTAAAGGGAGCACAATTAGGTGGTGTGGATTTGAAGCAAAGGGAATGGCTGGAATGGGAAATGGAAGAGACCAAACTCAAGCCAAGAAGTTGTTGAGAATGTTGTGAGTGGATGAAATTGGCATGAATGGAAAATAAACCTTTGGGGGTAGTCGTAGGATCGTGGGAGAAAATGCTACTAGTGTAAGCAACCAGGACATCTCAAGTGGGGTTGTCCACAATTCAAATTGTAAGGGTCAAGTTGGAGCTACTGGTGATGACATCGACACTAGTAGTAGCTTCGTCCATAACAACCTCAGGGATAAGGAATATTGGTATTGGCAGGGGGATGAACCTATAAATTGAGATGGGGTGTATGCTCTTTACCGTAATGGAAGGGAGTCGTTTTTTATTCATGCATGGGCATAAATCTATGTTTGTTTTAGACATGCTGAAACAAACATAATTATATATCTGAACTGAAACTCACTTAATTATAAAATATAATATTCAAAGTAAGATTTATAATCTCTATATTATTTGGCACATATTGCATGAGTAACAAGCTAATTAAAGGCTGTCATGCTTAACATGTATAGGAGATATATGGATTAAATACATATAATATATAAATTCAATGTTCAATTTTGTTTTAAATTAGAGATTTGCTAGGATTCCAAATTCGAATTTACCCATTTCAATAGAGAGAATCTTTGAAAAAATTTGACATTGTAGAAAAGTATAAAAAACTCTATTTAAATGTTTGAAAATCTATGTTTCTTGTAGATATGCTGAATCAAACGTAATTATATATTTAAAACTCATTAGATTATGAAATACAATGGTTCAAAGTGAAATTTATAATCTCTATATTATTTGATTCACAACGCAAGGTAACAAACTATTTTTGACTTTAATGCTAACATACATAGGAGATATATTGATTACTTGCATGTAGTTTAGAAATTACATGTTTATTTATTTTTTTTAAATTAGAGTTTTGCAAATCGTTTTTTTTTGTTCCTTTAGTGTTTCTTTAGTTTCTATTGCATATGAAATTGTACCTCAATCGTACTTTTATTCTTTAGGAGTATATTCTAACAAAAGTTGAAGTCGTCATTTATTTTCTTGTTAGCTTTTTGTTTAAAAGTTAAAAAGTACTAAAGGTTTTTGAGTTTTACAAATTATTTTAATATTTTACCTAACATCGAGGGAATTTCTTGTAATAATTCGGTTACATTTAATTTGTAATTCATTGATTTAAAAATCGATAGAAATCGATGAAAATTCAGAGAATTATGTTGAATTTTCATTCCTTGGATTTTTGTAAGTTCTATTTTGCTTCTTCCCTTAGTAAATCTTTAGTTTATATCTATTACATATGAAATGGTACTGCAATCTCATATACTTGTATTCTTTTCGAATATCTTCTAATAAAAGTTGAAGTTACCATTAATTTTTTTGTTTTTTGTTTTTTGTTTTTTCCGTTGTGTTTGAACAGTAAAAACTACTAAGGATTTTTCAACTTAATTTAGGGTTTGGGGTTATTTTGATAATTTATCTAAATTTACTGGAGTTTTTTGTAGAAATTTCATTATATTTGTTTTGTAATTTGTCTATTAAAAATCCATAAAATTCAATGGAAAAAGTTGAAAAATTACGTCGAATTTGATTCCATGCTCTCAAAAAGTCTAGCTTACTTATGGACCAAAACCAATAATCACTATTTTTAAGGTGGGATCAATATGAAGAACACCAGGGATGAATCAAAATTTATTGTGCATTTTGGAAAGTTTATCTTGGGACATTTATGACCCATGCTTGATTTTTCAAATCCTTCTGAATCAATCATTACAATGGTAGTCAAAATCGTGAATCAGAATCGAATCATTTAGAAGCGTGATGAATTGAATCGAGATTTGAGTTAGTGAATCGTAAGATTTACAATACATATGTGAATCGTATCTTTGTATGAATTATGAGACCATAGAGTTATAAAGACATGGTGTGTTTTTAACTAATTAACGATTCAAATTGATTCCCTACGATTTGGTTTGATTCACTTACAATTCACTACCAATTCACATATAAGTCGGACCAATTGTCGTATGATTCATAGTTATAACAGTTCAGGAATCCAATTCGAATTGTTTTGTGTTGAATCAAATTGTGAATTGTATGATTCAACAATTCGAATCGCAATTCTAACCACTATGGTTGATCTCCATTCTACTTTTTCTCGCTTTACATCTTGCATTTGATCGTTTGCCACTTTGAGTGCTTTTTGTCTCAATTCAAATTTCGAAATCAATGTTGGCAATCTATAGGTTGATCTTGAAGTGTAGAAAATCTGTGGTTTGACACTTCATGCTTGATGTACACACTTATGTGTTTAATTTTTAATTTCACTTGATGCATACATGATCCACTTGAATTTCCAGCACTATAATAACATTTAACAATCTCCTCTTACAACTTCTATAGAAAATATTTAAATAAATGAAAGAAAATGTTGCACAGTATTGGGTCTAAAATTCTAAATCAATCACTTCACATCCTAATAAAATCTTCTTCACACAACAACTTAATGCATATCAAATGCACAAATTCCCTTTCACTCTTATTATAACAAAGGCAACATGCATAAGCTTGGCCAAATGAAGAGGACACAATTTAATCCTTTCTATGGTATGAATCCCTGAGTTATTAGGGATTGGCAACCTATGAAGGATTAGGGAGGGGGTCTTGTGGATAGGATCATGATCATAGGATCTCGTGAACTATGAAAAATAGTTTTCAATAAAAGATCTAAATACTAAAAGACTCTAGTTAACAATCTTAACATGCAAAATCATCGTAAATTGTTTCCAAATTCAAGTGGAAATTGATAGACTATGTTTAATCGAAAGTCCTTAATCATCATACTTACATAACTGTAATGGCTATCAAAACACATGTTAGACAACAAATAAATAAATGGGTAGAAAAAATTCCAAACGGTGAAAAAAAAAACTACTATGGTAAGAGTGGAAAAGATGATAAATACGCTCTCAGGCACAGTGTTTGTCAAACTCATCCCTCTTTCGAATTGTCTATCTTGATGGATCCTCAATCTCTCTCCCGTAGTCCCCCTCAAAAACATAGACTGACCCCGAGGTTGCGAGTTCGAAACCGAACTCAAGAGACATGCCCCTCCAATGTGTTGGCCAACAATGTCCAAGGGCGTTTGTGGCCGTGCCCCGGAGGGATTAGTAGGACAAAAATTCTGATACCCGCCGACCTCAAAAAACAAAAAAAAAAAAGAGTTTATTTTCCATTGATCTGAATTGCAATTTTAAATCCAAAGGAAAGTTCTAGTTACAGTTACCATATGCTCTTGGCATTCAATTTTGCCACTTAAGTTTGCCAATGTCTTGTCTTATTTTGTATTAAATGCACTCTGTTAGTTTGTTTTAAATCTTACTGGTAAATATGATGCAAACTTACGTGCTATAAATAATAAAACCATATAGCTTAGTTTTCCTAGAAATTTATGAAAAATGGAGTATTAGATTCACTGGTTTTCCATCTACAGTGCTCTACCAAAAATCATAAAGACAGGATTTTCTGCTATCAATCTCATCTACTTTTTCACAGTGGGTCCTGATGAGGTAATATGACTTTCTGTTGTCTGGTTACCAAGCGGCTTACACTTCTTGATTATTTTTCTGCTGTCATTCTTTTATTGCTGCCACATTTTCCTTGTAATTTCTCTTTTCACCTTGAATTTAATATATTTCAACAGTGACTATGGCCAATCAATTCCCATATGTATAAATTTTTGTGGGGACAAGGATTATCTATTATCAATGTTTTTAATTGCATTTTAATTATTTTCCCACATATTTATCTCCAAAATAAATCTTGTTATACACCCATACAGCGGTGCAAACTGGGTTTGGAATTCAATTGCAATATCTGCTTGTGGGATATGACATGAAAAATTGCTTCTGATTAATTTTGTACTTACAATTGTTGTTCAATGTATGGAGTTTTTCCTCTTCATTACGTTATATTTCAAATTACCTTGTCAATTATTTATAATTTATCTTTGAACCTCTTATCTGGAAGACATGCAAGCATATATATTTTCATTGTTCAAGAAGGAGAAGGACCCACACCTTGAATCGGAATGAGAGTTTGGGTCAGTGGGATGGGGTGTTGATTGTTGACCTCTGGTGCCTAGATGCCCATAATTTCTCACATTATGATGTTCAATTGTCTTAATGTATTGCTGCTGGTGCTATGTGGTGGTATGAGCAGCTTGTTACAATCACAACAGAACCACATGTTACTGAAACCTATATTGTGTTGGGTTTCTTGGTACCTATATATTGTTTAAGTAATGATACTGAGCACTCTCATTAGATGTAAGCTATGCTTGAAAAAGTTTAGGTAGATGCTAAGAGGTGGTGGAAACTGCTTTCTTCCTTCCCATTCTATGTTCAATGCAGTATAACAACTCCTAGGAGTAATAAGGCTTTTCCATCTTTTTTTATTTCATTTTGTATTATTTAAAAATGCAATAATTTGTCACATTAGGTTCTGGATGTGAAGAGTTAATATTAGTTCTTTATTTGGAACTAGAAGTGGATTGTAACTCTCTTGATACTTCTGTGAAAGCCCAATTGACGGAATGTTCCACTAAGGTTATTGTATTTTCATTTACAAAATTCTTTTTTATTTTTTTATTTTTTGATAACTGAGGGTATCTGGTTCCAACTAATCCCTTGGGCCCTTGGTTGCTCGAGCGAGAGGCACCTCCAGCGGCCAACGCTAGTGGAGAGTCGTGTCCTGTGACGAGCGCCCCAAGCCACTCAACCAATCGAACGTTGGTTCTATTTTAGCCTCAATATTTGGGAAAAGTCCAAATTATACTTGCTCTTATTTAATAGATGATGTTCAAGATTCTTAAATGTAGTTCAGTATGATCCATTTAAGTTTGAATTTGTATTCAAAGTGGATTGCTAAAGTAGTTATATATTCTATGAAGGGCCCTTTGTTCATAAGTGATTGAATTGTCTTTTGAATTTTGACGAGGAAGGATTGAGCGAAGAAAAAAAATGGTAATTTGTAAAGAAGGCACATTATTAGTTATGAAGGAGAAATAGTTATGATACTAAAGGGGCTATGCGGGGCCCTAAATGATATATCCAATAAAAATAAAAATATTTAAAATTCCTGTCTTGAAATCTGTAATACGGTAATATCATTGAAAAATTGGTATCAGTTTAATTAAATATTACATGTTGATTTTGTAATGGTCTATCACATTTTAGGATCATTTGGTTAATAATTACATTTTGATTACTGTCCATCCTTTGTTTCTTGTGAACGATGTAGAACATATTTAGCATATTGCACTTGATTTCATGAAAAAGGATAAAAAGAAGTAGAAGAATTTGATTGAGCCAATGTAGTTTGATTGAATGAAGGTTTATGAATCAGTCAAATCAGGTTTGGATTGCAAACAACTTTAATCCTTAGTTCACGTCTAAATAATGTCTAGAAACTCCCTAGCATCTAAGTTTTGGTTTATTTCCATATTTATGCTAGGTTTTCTTTTTGGTGTGGCCCTTCTAGCTTCTCTTCTTTGTTCCCTTCCCTTAGGTTGCTCTTCAATTTTCAGATAAGTCTGTCCACATTGTATTCCCTTACGCATAGTAGTAGCCGTGTTCATGAACTGAAATTGCTTCCCTTTTATTCATTCTAGAAGGCATTAGGTTGTCCAAGATTGATGATAGGAGAATTAAGATCCTCAACAATTCCGGAGCCTTCTCCACCAAATCCTTTTTTAACCATCTCATTGAGTGTCCCAACAGTTTCATGTTTCTTTCATTTGGAAAACTTAGGTGCCTCTTAAAGTTGAAGGGTTGGGTTGGCTTACAGCCTTGGGGAGAATTAACACTGCAAATGTGCTTCAAAGGAGATATCCCTACATGTCATTACTCAAATAGGCCGAGGAGTCCATTCATCATTTGTTTGTGCAATGCATGTTTGTTAGATTGGTTTGGGAGAATTGGAGAGAGTTGCTATCTTGCTCTCCACCCTAACCCTATGCAAGTTATGTGGGAGATAGGGAGAATTATATTCTCTTCTCCTTCAGGGAACTTCATTTGTGCTTTTAACGCTTATTGGAGCACTATCACCTTTTCCTTGCTATGGTATGTGTGGCAAAAGAGAAAATAATTTTTGAAGGAAAGGAGTCGAGTGCTTCTAGTCTTAAGGGGGTGGAGTGCTTATATTCTGTTTTCCCATCCTTCATTTCTACACACACACACACACACACACACACACACACACACACACACACACACACACACACACACACACACACACACACACACACACACACACACACACACACACACACACACAGATACATACATATATATATGAGATTCAACTCAACTCAAATCAACTCAACTAAGCCTTTCCTTAGTACATGGGGTCGGCTACATGAATTCGCGTCTTCCATTTCGCTCTATCGAGGGCTAAGTTGGCATTCAAATAAAAAGAAGTTAAATCTTTTTTAATTATCATTGTCCATGTTATTTTGGTTTACCAAAGAAGTTAAATCTTTTTTAATTATCTTTGTCCTTGTTATTTGGGTTTACCTCTACATCTATTGTTACCATCTATAGCGTTAATTGGTCACTCTTCGATTTGGTGCATCTAAAGCCCTACACTGCATGTGTCCAAACCACCTTAGTCGGTTCTCTCTCATGTTATCTCCAATTGGTGCTACTCCTACCATTGCCTGAATATGCTCATTTCTAATCTTATCTTTTAAAGTTTTACCACATATGCATCTTAGTATTTGCATTTCTAATACACTTAGTCTGTTAACATGTTTTTTAATTGCCAACATTTTGTACCGTATAGCATGGCTGGCCTATCATATAATACTCCAAAAGTACTCCACTTGACCCATCCTGCTTTAACTCTATGGTTCACATCCTCACCTATTTTGCCTTCTTTTTGTATAATGGATCCCAAATACCTAAAATTCTCACTCCTTGGTATTTTTGGACTTTCAATCTTCACTATTTCTTCATTAATATTTCTACTTCTACTAAAATCACATTTAACGTATTTAGTCTTAGTCCTACTAATCTTGAACCTATCAGATTATAAAGCCTCTCTCCGAAGAAAATGTAGGTTCATTTGTTGGTTATAGGTGACCGAGGAGAGAAAGAAGGTGATCAAATGAGTAGGTGAATTTGACAGTCTATAAGGGAGAGGGAATAATGGTGCCAACCTTGACTAAGTACACCAAGGGTCTTCCAAAATATTAATTCCAATATTTGTAACATTGCCTTCTAATCAATTTTATTTATTTATTTAAATTTAAACTAAACATTATTACTTAATGGTAGTTCACGCTTTTTTTTTTCTTGGGATATGATTGTTAGGATAACTAATTTCTAAAAATGCTTTTTTCTTATAGAACTAATCCCCATTGAAATTAGACCCTGTTTGGTTTGTGATTATGCAATTTTTTTTTTCGTATCTAAGTAAAAGGCAAAGAATAACTTTTTTGGTTCACCAAATTTCAAAGTAGTTTATTTCAAATTTTACTCCAGACATAACCAAAATGAAAAAAAGTTGTTTCCAAAATTCTTTTGGGTTGTATCCCTAGGTTAAAATTAGAAACCAAATGCAACCTTAGCTCAATAGAAATTTTTAATCTACGATGTCCAAAATAAAGGAAAATGTTAGTTGGCATATCACAAATAAAATGCATATTGTAAAGTTTAAATCTATGATATACTAAATTTATTATTAACTTTTGGTACAATTTTCACTTATCACTCAATTTGTAAAACTTTAATTGTGAATCATAATATTCTATAATTTTTATAGGATTCACTAAAAGATTTAGAAGCATTAAGAATCATGATAAGGATTGGAATGAGTTTTTCTTGAATTAAATTATGAATAGCAAAATTCGTTATTCAAATTGAGATTCTTCGAACCATGGTGCATAGACAAAATGGAAGGAGGGATTGAGGACCTAGGTACGTGTACATAGATCCGGTGAAGATATTGTGTACGGAGCAAGAAATGGTAGGAGGGGAAAGAGATGGACTGTTAGTTGAAATAAAGTAAAGAGAATAGGATAGGGGAAGGGTTTATTTGGGAGATGAGTTATGTGACGGCACGGCTGGTGGTTAGGTAGCTGCCTCAGAATTCATCTCTCAAACTAACCCCTTCCCCCATTCTCTTCTCTTTACTTTTTTCACTGATAGCCTCTTTCCCAAGGTTGTCAGGATCGGAATCCTACCTCGGATTGTTTGGGGGTCTGAAGGATTGGATCGTGGATCGTAAGATCCTACCAATTGAAAAATATCAATGTTATTTGTGTATAAAGGTAACAAAAAACATTGAAATAACACATAAATACAAATTAAGCCAAATCTGTGGAAGTGTAGCTCAAAAGTATAATTCTCCTGCAAAATCAATAATACAATTACAAATTTACAATGTAACAACTAACAAGTATAAATTTAAACAAGTAAACAACCAAATTTATTTAAAAAAAAAACAACATAAAGTATTTTAAAAAAATCTACATATTTTTTTTTTCAAAAAACTACATACAGATACAAGAAAAAAGATAATAACATACAAGTTACAAGTTTACAACTTACACTGATAGTAAGTTGTTATCAAAAAAATAAATTACAATATGTTTTTTTTTGGAAATAAAATCTCTATGTTTTTTTTTAATCCACTTTTTTAAAAACAACAACGAATTTTTTTTAAAAAAAGTTGATGCTGTAATAGTGCAGTCGCACAGTTTTTTTTTTTTTTTTTAAAAGAAGGAAGAAAGGAGAAATGAGAAGTGCATTAGCGTTACCCAACACAATGCCTTGACGAATGACAAAGTCCATTGTCCAGTGAATGTGATTCTCCAACTTCGGCGATGAAGATGAAGATGAAGGTGAAGAAGAAGAACAATTGCTTCTAGAACAAGTTTCTTTAGTTTGTTGAGTTTCGGTGCCTTGGTTGCAGGTTGGTTGGTTAAACGTCTTTATGTAAACAAAAATAGGGAGTCGGAGCCGCCCATTTTTTGAAACAAAAAGTAAAAGAAAGGATCGTGGTTGGATCGCAATCCTACAATCTGGATCACAATCCAACCACGATACTATCAAATTACGATCCCATTGAGGATCCAGATCGGTCTTGGTATGTAGGATCGTGATCCTATCTATCCAGATCACGATCCTACCTGTTCTATTGATCTGGATTGCGATCCTGACAACATTGCTCTTTCCCCTCTTTATTATCTCTCTTCCCACCAGTGTTTTCAAGGCTTCGCCTAGGCTCTGTGCTAGGCAAGCAGTGGGGATTTGTACAAATATTTAAAAAATTTAGGGGGGTCTCTCTAATTTAAAAAAAAAGCTTAAAATACATAAACGCCCCCTTTTTATAGTAAACCCTTGAATCTTTCTCTCCCTAAGCCTATTCTTTCCATTTGCTCTGACCAAGAAATGCCTTCGAAATCTCCAGCAACCGTCGACGAGCCTCCGACAATAGATATTTTAGTTTTGTACTTTTGAACCCTTTAGATAATATGTATTATGACATGAATTAATGTTTTGTGGACATGATTTTAATTAATATGAAGTGTTTTTTATCATTTTATGAAAATTTAACATTTATTATAGAATATAGTTAGATATATATAATTTTGTATATGAACTGTCCGGGGACCTGTAAATAATTAATTAATTATTTAGGAACCTATAAATAAATATTTTTCTTACCGCCTAGGCCGCATCTAGGCTTCACCTAGGCTACGCCTTGCCTAGATAGGGCAAATCACCTAGACATCGCCTTGGCGCCTTGCAAGCACTGCGTCCCACACAATTCCTTTTCTGCATCTATGCGCACAACCCTAGGTCCTCAATGTTCTCCCCCCTTTCTTTGTTTGCACACCATGGTTGTAAGAATCCCAATTTGAATATATGAATCTTGCTATTTACAATTTTCTATGCTTCTGAATTTTATAGTGAATCCTAGTTCCAAAATATTAATTTTTGAGTTGGGGCAGATTTATAGTTCTAAATCTGACACGCTAGTCAACATAATCAGGTTTATGCCAACGCCAACTGTCCAGACCATGATTTGAACTCAGAACTGATTGGTTTTAGTCGGTTTATTGAGACGGGACGGGTCTTTGGTTGTTTCACCCACCCTAGACAGTCAAAGAGTTGAGAGGATTAATTTGTGTTCTTCTGTCATAATTACATTAGCACTATCTGTTGATGTTTGTTGGGAACCCCATTTGGGATAATAAATTGTTTTCTTAAGGCTTGTGTGGTTGAAGGGTTATGAAGTATGACTTCGTTGCGGTTTTGAACGATAATAATTTTAGGTTGCTTTCTGTATGTAATATGTATAAACCTTGATGAATTCGTTTGATGCCTCAAAATTTTCTCATCTGTCTTTCTTGGTGTATAAGTTAATGCAAACAAGTTACTGGCTGTTAAACAGCAACACTTCAACTGTTCATGTCCTGTATGATGACATGGCTGCTCACTCCATATATTATATACATGATTCGAGGAACTAAGTCTGGATAAGTCTATATATTAATAACTCTTGTTTAAGTTGATGTAGGTATTAATGATTTCTGTAAAAAACTTCAAATTCTTGACTGCTGCTTGCTAAGACTCAGCATATTTTTTTTTTACATGGGAATTGATATTTTCAGTGTTGTGCATTCTTATTTAGGTTCTATTCTCTTTTTCTAATCCAATATCTCTGTTTTAATTGTTTCCCTCAAAAGATGCTACCTACATATTTAGCTCATTTTTTGTAAGTATGAAGGAATGATATCTATGGTTTTGGTTATGTGCTTATAATTAATGTGACAAAACAACTGGTTTTCATAGGTGAAATGCTGGCAGATTAGACGGCAAACAAAAGCTCCTCAAGCAGCAGGCACCATACATACAGACTTTGAGAGAGGCTTCATTTGTGCTGAGGTCATTCCTTATTTACTATCTTTTTCATGCATTTTTCCTTCCCCGTTTTAGAATGAGAATTGCATGAGCTTGAGGGTTTCTTAAAACTTTTTGTTTACTTTTCCAATGGAATACGATGCACAAAATGCACAAGGATTAGCTGCCACTAGAATCCACCTTAAGAGGGCCTGGTGCATTTTTTTTGGACAAGTAGTGATTTGACCTTCCTTTATTACTTGTATCATAAAACTTTTAATTATGGCTTCTTTGCACAATAGATACTGACTAAATTCTTCCTTTAATAGGCTTTAATAGTTCCTGCTGTATAGCTGAATCATCTATTCCTTTAATAGCCTAATTGGAGATAAAATGAGAGAAAACCAATTATGGTATTTGCACATACATGCAATGAAGACCATTGAATGAACTAGTAGAAATAGTAACCTAACAATCCACGGTAATGATAGAGGCAAAGAACACTTGAAATAATACGGACAAATAGTTAAGAAGAATATAACCAAGGTTGTCGAGATTAGGATTCTATGTAGGATGAGGGGCCTGTGGATCAATCATATGATCGGATCATGGATCGTAAGATCCTGCAAACTACAAAATAAATGATTTTAAGTACTAAATCTAAGATATTAAATAACATACAATTAAAAATATTAGCACATAAAATTATCTAAGTCTAATTCAATGAACAAATTAGTAGTCTAAGGTTAACCCACAACCAAATATGATTGATTCTACACACATAATTGTCACCAATAATAATTTAGCACAAATACTAGAAACAATTAAATAATTATAAATTAATGTATATCAATGACAAATGAATAACAAATAGAGGGAAGATGAAGAAGAAGAAAAATAAGAAGACGTAGTGAAATAGAAAGCAAGAGGAGAAAAATAAGAAGAAAAAGAATATTAGTGGATTTTTGTATCCAAATCAATTTTAATTTGATTTTGAGCCTTAGAAGAAATAGAGAAAAGAAGAAAGAAAATAAAGAGTGGAAGAAGAAGAAGAAGAATGTTTAGAAAAAACGATTTTAATTGATTTTTAAGAATAAGTTTGTGTCCAATCTTTTGCCTCTTGCTCAAATGGGCTAAATATGGGTGTGTGTCTTAACGTACTTATTATATTTAGACCATAGTTTGTAACCCAAATGTCATATTTTAGTGGACTTTTAGGATCTCAATTCTATAACAATTCTTTATGATCTGACTCATGATCCTACCGATAAAAGATCCTATATCAATTCAGATCAATTGGGGACCCTAGGATCATGGGATCATACGATCCTGATTCTAACAACCATGGATATAAACTACATGTAATCATAAAATTTTCATTTTATGAAAATTTAACATTTATTATAGAATATAGTTAGATACATATAATTTTGTATATGAACAATCCGGAGACCTGTAAATAATTAATTAATTATCTAGGGACCTATAAATAAATATTTTTCTTATCGCCTAGGCCACGCCTAGGCTACGCCTTGTCTAGATAGGGCAAATTGCCTAGACATCGCCTTGGCGCCTTGAAAACATTGATTATTTCACTCACCCAAAATGTAGAGTCAAATATCCGATTTTAAAATCTAAAACCTGACTTGACCCGACCTGCCCGACCCGACTACTAGAATGGGGGCGGGGAATGCTCCCTGCCCCCATTCTTACATTGGAAAATGTGGGGGGAGGGGAGCACTCCCCCCTATACCTCCCCCTTCCCCTCCCCCCATTCTCTTCATTCAATTTTTTGGGGACTTAGTGAGAAAGGAGTTCAACATTTTGGAGGACCTTCTCCTAATGACCTATAATATCAACTTTATTGTATATTCTTAGGTTGCATTTGGCAAGTGAGAATCTTTAGATGAAAATGAGAATTAGATTCCTGAAAAAGTGAATTGATGAGAATTTGAAGATGAAAATGTTATATTATCGTGTTTGGTTACGCATGAGAATCTTACACAACTTTCTTGGGAATATCACATTATTGTGTTTTGTAATACATCAAAATCTTAGATAATGAATGGATTTTTATTATAAAATATTAATTTGATTGAAAATAATAAAATTAATTTTTATTAATATAATAAATAATTAAAATTTATTATTAAACATATTAAAAAATAATTTTCAAATAATAAGGTATTTTATGTTAAAATTATAAACTTAATTTAATTAAAAATAGTAAAATTGGTTTTTTATTAAAAATAACAAAATTAGTTGTGATGAAAAAAGAATTATTTTGAAAAATAATAAAATGAATATTTATAAAAATATAAAATTATTATCATTAATATAAATTATGATAAAAAATAATTTTCAAATAGTAAAGTATTTTTATTAAAATAATAAACTTTATTTTAATTAAAAATAGTAAAGTGGGTTTTTTATTAAAAATAATAAAATTAGTTGTGATGAAAAATAATAAAATGAATATTTCTTAAAAATATAAAAATATTATTATTAATATTAAGTTAATAAATCAATATATTTTTTAATATTTTTAATAAAAAATTATTGTATTCAAAATTAAAATATTAATATGCAATTTTTTTGGGTTGTCGTGAGTTTTTCTTTTCTGTTTTTTGCCTTTTTGTAAAAAAGAAATAATTTTTTTTTTATAATAATCACTTTCTCAGGGAAGTGAATACCACCTATCTCAATGGGAATCACTTTCTCATCCCGGGAATCACTTTCCCACTTCTAAAAAAGTGCAAATAATGAAACAAGCATGAGAATCTTTAAGATTCCCATTCCTATCCCCACGATTACCCGATACCAAACGCCCCCTTAGAGTTTAATTTTTATTTAGAGAGACATGCATCCTCATCTGTGCGGCCCCCAACCTCATCTGGGTAGCCCCTCATTTTTGTAGGTTTGTTTGGTAAATAAGTCAAACCCGATTGCTCGACTAACACAAAATGCTTTCAAGTCAGTCTGAGTGAATTATTAATCAGGTAATTGTGTTTATCACCCGAAATTTTCATGTTGAGTTGATTTTTGGGCCGACCCGTACTTGAGGTGATAATCCTACATGAAGGGTTTTCAATCAAGAATTCAAGAAAAATATTTGCATGAGAAAAGCCCCAAATTATCGATATTCCGAGCATAACTATTAGGAGAGTTTGAGAAATTTATGTTTTCAAGACAGGTGAGGAGGGTGTTGAACTCATCAAGGGCACTTGCTGATGGATTCTTACGAAGGTGAAGATTCCTAGAATGAATAGAGGTAGGAGATAAAGAAGAAGAAGCATGAAAAGAAGCAAGTAAGATGCACGTGTGACAATAAAAAAGATCTTCCGTTTGCGTTCTTGAGTCTTCGTCATCAATCATTAAGTCACCAACTTTCCAAAAGGTTGAGCAATATTAATTTCAATTTAGAGTCACTCTGTTTGTTATCATCAAAATATTTTGTAGAACCTTGGTGGAAAACCACTGTGGTCAACACCACCTACATGAGGCCTACGCTTTGAGACCTGCTCCTCAAGGTTGTATGAGGCTTAATCCTCACTATATATGATTATAAAGCTCAACCAAACCCCTTTTTTTATTTATATTTTCCTAATTTTTCCCAACGAACTTCAATTGAGACCTACGCTTCAAGGATATGTGAGGCTTAAGCTTCACTATTTGTGACCATAATTCTTTTAAAAAAAAAAAAATAGTATAAATATACTAGTTCCTTTCTTTCTTAAAATCCTATTGTCACTTATTTGGAAAGATCAAAGTTTTGAAACTCAAATGCTAAATTCTTGTAAATGACATACACATTACCAAGTCAATTTCTAAGGCCAATTGTTTCTCTTAGTTTATTGCAAGGAACATTGCCAAATAAAATAAAATAAGAAGTTAGTGACTTAAAATATTCGTAGAGAATATGAAAATTAAAAAGTGTTACAAACTCATATTGTTGCATTTTATTTGTTTTGTTTCTACTAGTTTCTTTTTTTATATTAAAAAAAAACATAACATTTGAAAATCTTAATATGTGCTGATTAATTTTTAATAATTTTATTGTAGAAAATGTTAATCTAACTACAAAAAATTGCAATTACATGTGCAATTACACCTTCTCATTCATTGGATTATTTATTACACATATTGAGATGTGTAAAACACAAATATCTAACGACTGGGAATCTGTAGTTGCACTAGTATTTGCATTTTTTGTAGTTAGATTAACATTTTCCTTTTATTATAACTGAAGCAACTGATAAATAAGTTTGCATCTTGAGTGCTTGACATTGTTTGTGATAAAGTAAGCATATATAAAAATAGCCCAAATAGCTCAAGTTTGTGTACATGATTTCATATTTCTCTATTTGTTAATGATATTTGAGTTTTTGAATTAATGTAAAAAACTTTAAAGTATCCTTTGTATAAAAGTGTGAGGTGTAAGTCTCATAACGCCTCAAGGCCTAGACCTGCCCCATAAAGGAAAATCACCTTGATGACACTTTACGAGTTTTAAAATCTTGCTTGTAATATAAATTTTAACTTAGCCACCCTTGATAGAGCAGAGTGGAAAAAGTGCAGTCAAGTAGCCGTCTCACATGTAGTTGAAAAAAGGTTTTGTTAAGTATTAGAATTAAAAATATGAATTGTATTTATAATTTGATGTTAAAACACTTAAAGCATTTGACTTAAGAAAAATATAATAATCAATGTAATCAGTTTAGGATTTCAAGACACAAGTAGCAGGAGACCTTTTGAAGAGAAAGGGCTGACGAGTGCTAAGCTTTGAAGTGTTGTCTTGAGGCATGTGCTCTGCACTTCTATTTTTGTTTTTATCTTTTAACAAGGTGCAAAATGATGAATGGGATTAAAAGAGAATAGAAAGAAGTTGGGTGGCATTAAATATCTTGACTTCTTATGTACATGGTGAAGCCTCTAACTGTGAAAATAGAGTTTTTATAATGTTTAGTGTATTTACAGATATTGTTACATGTTTTCATGGGAATTAGGAATCTGCTAGCTTTGGCTAATATGTTTCTTTTGTACTGATTACTGCTTACAGTATTTCTGGTGCATAGAAAGGGTATATATATACTAAGTCCACTTATCTTTTCCTCATTCCAGGTTATGAAATTTGAGGATCTAAAGGAGTTGGGCAATGAATCAGCTGTTAAGGTATGTTTCAGGTCTCAATTTCCTGTCTAAGCGTTTTACCACTACTAAGAACAAACAAAACATCTTCCTTGCATTTTGATGTCTATGAACATTGTATTGGGAAATGACAACAATGCTTGAAAGAGAGAAATGATAGTGTCAAG
Organism: Paratinospora sagittata; assembly: GCA_035771175.1. Lineage (NCBI taxonomy): Eukaryota > Viridiplantae > Streptophyta > Magnoliopsida > Ranunculales > Menispermaceae > Paratinospora > Paratinospora sagittata. The sequence continues at coordinate 21,438,900 of CM069610.1, forward strand.
AAAAGGCAATTGTAGAGGCACTAAGAACGAAATGGAGAGAATAGAAAACATATGAAGAAATTTTTTTTATCTTTTTACTACATGTGTAAGAAAAATAACTATTCTGGGTATCTAGGCAGAGATTGAGGGTTGAGCTTTATACAAAGTGCTAGTTTAAGCCTCAAGGATTCTCTCTTTATTATGAAGCTTAAGACACAAAACGTGTATGAGGAAGTGTCGTGAGAGTAATATTGCCAAGACAATGATTTACCCATGTTTGTTGTGAACTGCAATACTCTGGCATTTTTGGACCGGAATTAATCTTTTTTGCCTTCCTTTGCACAGGCGGCTGGAAAGTATAAACAAGAAGGAAAGAACTACGTGGTTCAAGATGGAGATATAATATTCTTCAAGTTCAATGTCTCAGGCGGTGGCAAGAAGTGAATCTGATCCCTGCTAACACTACTATGCAGAAGTCTCTTATGAGGCTCAGTTGTTGTTTCAATGTATTAGCTTCCTTAAACATTTTTGACCCTGTTGTGTAGTTTTTACCCTTCATTTGACAGAAGAAGTTGATGCACAGCAAATGTAGAATGACAAACTTGTAATTGCAAGTCACCAGTTATTCCGTATGCCCATCTTATCTATAAACCTCTTTGGGCAACTCTTCCCAAAAAATCATTTTCTTGGCTTGTCTAAGATGAAATGAGGGCCCAAGTGTAATTTGGTAGAACTCCTTCCTGTGATGCCACTTCTACTCTTTTTGGTGATATTTGTTGTGGCAGAAGTAGGGTTAGAAGGCAGAAGCAAGAGTGTAGGAATCGATGCACTCATTAACATAGTGCTGGAGCTCCAAGTTCGGAACATTTCAACTAATTGATTTCTTCACACTTGCTGCTGCCTTTTAATTCAAGTTTGTTTGCAATTTTGATGGGTCGGTATGCTTGTTATATGGTGCTACGGTGCCAATGTTTTTTTTTTTTTGGGTCAGAAATATAATTTATATTGGTGAGTTAGAGTTGCATAGATATCTTTATAGCCGGTTGATATACGAGAGAGGCATATGATCAATCCATACATGGGATAATCTATGAACTAAGGCATGCTTTGGCAGTACATGAGCTACAACATTGATCTTTCTTCCAATGTGCTGAAATGAGAGATTCTACCACTTGTGGGACATAATGTTTATGTCATGAATAATTGGTTTAAGATAAGGGGATGAGGATGGAGATTCCTTGAAGAGCTGAGATGATCGTCTTTGAATCAGAAAGCACCAGGGTTGGAAGGTGGAAAGAGTGGGCAAGCTGTAAGTGTTGAGCGAATTGATGAAGCTTCTCTTATGTCCACTCTGAGATCTCACGAGTGATAATGAGCTGCTAGAAGAGTTTTGTCCTTCGAAAATTGCCTAGCGCAACTCACTTGCAAACCCGACTCGACTGACCTGTACAAAAAGTATTTGGCCGGGTTGGGTATGTCATATACTTTCGAGTACATTGGGTTTAAAAATGAGAGAACTTGACAAGATTGGGTTGGATGTCTAGTATTGCAAAAACTCGGCTTTCAACTAACGAATAGTTGGTTCAGTGGAAGTTAGTTGAGTACTAAGGCCATTTTTGTATAGAGATTTTAGGGTTTAACTTTTGGAGACGTTCTCGTTAAGGAAGGTTTACCATTTCTGTTCGTGCTTCGAATGATGACTAGTCTCATACTTAAACAGTGTGGAGATACTTCATGAAAAACTAAAAAAAAACCCGACGTGACCATCATATAAAAAAGTTATTTTTAATTTGGTTGTAATATTTAATCAAATTTAACTTCTTTTTAACTTACTGTTTATACCCCCAAAAAAATAAAAATAAAAATCAGAAGAGTAAAAAAAAGGGGATAGGAATAATGTGTGATTTCTCTGAAATCGCATTCAAGGGTTGCAATTCAAGGGGGATTGGAGGGAATGTACGACAACGAGATCACTCGTATCTTCTTATTCTTCTTCGTCTGCTTCTTCTTCTGCCCTGCACCTCCGTTCTTCTTCTTTTCATTCTTCTTCTTCTTCTTTCCCCACTGCATCTCCGTTCTTCTTCTTCCTCCGCAGCTCCTCCCTTCCTCTTCTTGTTGTCGTAGACACCCCTTCCCTCTTCTTTTTCCTCCCTTCTGTTTTTCATTTTCTTTTTCTTTTAATGAACTAGTGAGACAAGCGTAGACCCTTTTTTTTTTTTTTTTCTTTCATAATCGGAAATGGAATTGATGATGAATGTATGTGGAACCTCATAGGGAGGTTCTATCAAAACTTTTTAGTGATTTTCTTATATTTTGGAATGAAAAGAGGCTGACAGAGTATCGTATACATTTATGTATGACGTATATGGTATGTTGTATCGATCGTGACCCTACAATCTAGAGACTTACCCCAACGAATACTTATCTTACTCTAGTAAGCCTAAGTATGTTCGATGTTCAAAATAAAGTTCAATGCATTTAACACATAATGTGATCATTCATGTTTTCATTTCATAAAACAGAGTTTATATATACAATGCCACATATAAAAATCAAGGGTAGGAATACTTACAATTTGTCTAAGTCCAACACACACTTTTAGCCAAAATTGCTCAACTAGCTCAATTGCACACTTTTACAACACAAACACCTTACTTGCACTTGCTATTCAATTCATCAAATCACCAATTCTTTTCACAATTATCTGTAATCCAACATTGCAAACCATTCCCAATCAATTTCACACAGAAATTTACCATGATATACATCAAAACTTCATTCAAACTAACTCTCAAACCCTCGACTGCTTCACAGCTGGGTTGGACTAATGAACCTCAATTTCACCCATTGAAAATCAACAATTTCACCATCAATGAACTCAGAGATTATCAAGGAATTAATTATCTTTCAATTGCACAACAATTGCCTTGATCCCCAGCTTAACTCTCTTTTTTAATCTACCAATCTAACCATGGAAAATCCACTAATTTCACGTATGTTATACAACTTGAAGAGAGAAATTCAAATCTATGAATTTTAGGTAGAGATGAGCAATCCGTACCTTGGATTTCAGCAACCTAGCCTTTTCCCCTTCGTTCCTCTGGTTTTCTCCAACTTCAGCAATTGAAAATATGCTAGCATGGTCGAGAAATTGCATTAAAATACGCACAAACCGCCTCACCGTCCAATTTTAAAAATTGTCAGGCCTAAAGAGAAACGTGTTTCTCCCTAAAGAAACGAGTTTCCTTGTTGCCCACAAAATGAATTTTCTCGAAACATTTTGTGAGAAACGTGTTTCCTTGAGAATTTTCTAAAACATCATGCTCTCGGGTTTTCATTAGAGAAATGCGTTTTTAAGAAGAAACACATTTCTCTGAACATTTTTAGAAAACTCCTCTCGGGTTTTCACTATAAAAATGTGTTTTCCATGCTTCAGGTGAAAATTTCACTAAGTGTTGGGTTTTCAATGCTATGTGTAGGGTCCAGGTACATCTACCACCTTAATATACACACATTCACCCTATCCTAAGGCCATACACATACGTATACCCGTACAAATATGTTTGACAATACGTATAAGTCAACGCTCGGGTTTGACTCGTAAGTATGGGGCGTTACAACACAAGTATAAGATTTTGTTAATTGATTAACAAAGAGAAGGTTGCAGTTTAATGATGGAACAAATAAGACATCATTAATAGCTAAGGTAGGGGGATAATGAGACTGTACCAACTCCAATAACAGGAGATGATAAACCATTAGCATTGGTAATGGAAGTTTTTGGAACATTTACAAGATAAGTGGCTAAACCTATAACGATCACAAGTCATATGATCCGTTGTACCAGAGACAATTATCCAATCATTATTTCCAGTAAAAGACATACCTGACTTAACAGTAAATCTAGGAGTTGTGGCTATATTTCCCTTGGGATTAGTGTCCTCATCCTTAGTAGTGGAAGATACTTAAGATGCCTTCTTGCCTTTTGGATGCCCACTTTGGATATCCATGGAGTTGAAAACATGTATCCACCGTATGACCAGTACCATTACACTGAGTACACTTTTGGTCTTTTTTTGAGGTAGGTGTTAAACACCTAAGAGGGGGGTGAATTGAGTGTAATGACCATTTTTGATCTTTTCTAATTTCTTGACTTAATTGGATTCAATACATAAATAAATTTAATGAGCAAAAAGTAAAGCACACTAGCATTTATGGTGGTTCGGTCGCGTCTACATTCACTACCTAATCTCCCGATTAGGATTTTCAAACTTCACTAATGAATCCTCTTATGGGTGAGGACCAAACCGTTACAAATGCCCTTTTTCAGGTTCAAGGCAAACCTATCCTTTTGCGGGCTAAGGACAAGCCATATATCATTTTCATGGGTTAAGGAAGAACCACTTGTTTTTTTTTTGAGGGATAAGGAAGAACCTAATTTCCTTTTCGCAGGCTAAGGAAAAACCACTTGACCCTTTTCAAGAGAAAGGGTGAAACTTGCTAGATTCCAACATTGGAATCTCAAGTGAATCAAATTCACTTGACTTGGTAGTTTCAGTTTTGAAACAAACAAAAAACCCAATTGCAACGATTCAAATGTTTGTTCTAATAAATAAAATAATTATACATAAAGCTCATAAATTCACGCACCAAATACAAGATATGAAAATTTTAACTCAAGGTAAATAGAGACCTTATAATGATTTATACCTTTCTTACAACCATATTTGCGCAAGAGAATGATTTTGAAGATGCACAATGAAAAAACTTGAAATCCAATCTTCAAATCAACATCTCTAAGTTCTAGGTTTTTGAAATGAAAAAAAATGATTTTATATTGAAAAACACTCCCTAGATTCACATAGTTGTCTCTCTTGTGTTTAGAACGGCCTAAGTACTTGTGTTTACGGATTAAAAACTTATATCTGTTAGACAAAAGAATATAGCCGTTGGGGGGGGGGGTGAAAAATCGGATTTTGGACCATTCGAAACGTGCCCAGAAGGTTGCAGGGTGTTCCATGAGCGTCCCCTTAGCTTAGGAGTGTCCTAACGCACTGCCAAAAAATTTCCAGCTCGCATTAGCTCCCTTACGCTCGATTAGCGTCCTAACATGCATTGTAATTTTATAACTTTTTCTTTTTCGAAATATTATGAAATAAAAACCAAATATAGACATATAATACCTAAAAATTTATGGAAAAAACATTTCAGATCCATTGGAAACATTTCCAAAGCTATCGGAGAAAGCTATCAAACATTTTTAAATGATGAAAGTTTATTTAGGCATACTTTGAGTGTGACAACTTGGGTTAACATGAATTTTCAAAATTCTAAATATATGGGCTTATTTGGGCATCAAAATATGATCGAAATATATTTAGTTTGATGATTAAAACACTTTGAAATCAACGATTAAACAATCAAACAAGATTTTGATGAAAATCAAAACAATTTTGATTATTTGAAAAACTTTGTAGAAATGTCATTTTAACTATAACTAATGCAATTATGATTCAAAATAGTTTAACAACATAAATCAAACATTTTTGAATACTTGAAAATCACTTTTAAAGAATACTTAATGTATGAATGAGTTTTATCAAAACTATACATATGTAAAGTATGAATGCATGAAGTTAGGAAAGATTGAGTAATAGGAAATACAAGAAGGTTACATCCTAATTCTAGACACATAAAGATTCTTAACCTTTTTGTCTTCATTCCTTCAAGTTGTCCAAGCTTTTTGAGAATGTGATCCTTTTCTTTGATCCTTTGCTTGAAAGAATTCTTAAACTTGAAGACTTAGATCTTGTATTGGCTCATCTTTGCTTTAGGTGCTGAAATATACTAGATAGAAACATTAACATCATTTGTTATATTGTTTGTTAGCATCAAAATCCTTAGGAGAAAACTAAGTGCAAAACCACTTAGGCCAACAATCTCTCCCTTTTTTATGATGATAAACAATATAAACTTGATAAACATAATAACTATATCATGCAAGATAGTATGATCATAAATATGAAGTATAAAGAACACACATACTATCAACCAATGGTGTTTATCAAGATTCAACTATTTTTCATTCTCCTATTTCTCTCCCTCTTTGGCATTATAAAAAAGGTGGGAAGAATTATCGAGATTCCCGTGAACGTAATCCTAAAGCATAACATCAAAACACCGAAGCTCCCCCTTTCTGTAATACCCTAGGATTTCACCAAAAAAAAAAAAAAATTGTATTGTTCGGGCACCCGCTCGAACGTTCAAGCGCCAATCTCTCTATATAAACACCCCCCCGCTTCCTCATTTCTCACACCAAATTCACTCCAAATTGTGATTTTCTTCTCCTTTCCACTCATTCTGAGTTTTTAGTCTTTTGAAACTCTCTGTGCGGCGCAACGCGGTTATGTCCGGAGGAAGGCGCCAGATCTGAAAGAAGAAGTTTTTATCTGAAGGTGGAGAATGAAACATAGGTTTGTGTGTTTTATAACTTTTATTAAAGTTTACTTTCATTTATTATTATGTCTACCATTCATTTACACAACATTATTTTGTATAACGTTCATACTGTCATATTTATGCCTGTATATTTGGAGTTCATGTATTACACTGTTGTAATGCCGAATTTGTGGTCAATCTGGCTCAACCAGACTCGGTTTTATCCTCAGTAACTTTAAATAGTGAACGGGAGGCAGCGAGCTGCTCTAGGGGATTGGTATTTAAGCAGACCTCGTGTCTCACCTCTCAATTGGAGACTGATCTGGTTGGTCTTATTGAAAGCAATCAGCTTATACAAGTAATACTGAATGTCCTAACCTTGCACGTAGTGATACCGACCCTGATAAGGATCACCAGACGTTGCCAAGTCAGTCTAAATGTTAAGTAAAGACCGGACCAGTTCATGCATTGGCATCATACATATCACCACCTAGGGACGTATGTGGTTTATGATTCATAGAATAGTTAGGAGCGATGCACGCTATTCATTATATTTCTCTGGAGATGGACGTACAATGAGAACTTGGCTATTCCCGAGGAGGGACATCTGTATGTGAATCTAGAGCATTGTTCCTGAGGAGGGACGTACAATGAGAACTCGGTTATTCCCGGGGAGGGACATCTATACATGAACTCAGGTGATGTATAGTCATTAAACCATTACGAGACGGTGTCATGCATACATACATATTGATTGATTACGATGCTCTCATGTGTATTTAAGGTATTTGATTATGAAGTATGCTTTATTAATTGTTATACTCACGAACTATTTTACCCACTGAGCGCGTTAAGCTCACTCTATTATTATCAAATTTTTCACAGGAAATTAGGGTGGACTGGGAGTTTATGGGGCCCGCATTTTGTACCCTTTGTATTATTCATTGGGGATTTTTGGGAGAATGTTCCCTTAACCATTTCATGTACAAATTATATTATGAATTTAGTGAAATCAGATTTTGTATTGTATTGTATTTCCGTTGCGTACTCTGCTGCCATTGTGATAATTTCAAATGTGCGCCCCGTCCGTGGGTGTACTGCTGGTTTAGGCGCGTACGGTCCACGACCCGCCCAAGTCCACTAAATTAGGGGAAGAAAAATTTTATTAGATATATATATATATATCTGTAGAACTATATATATATATATATCAATTATATATAGTTGAGATTTATATTAAATATATATCTAGAAAACTATATATTGTTTTTATATAGTTTAGATTTAAATATATATAGTTAAGATTGATGAAAACTATATATATGGTTATGATTAAATATATATATATATATATATATATATATATATATATCTATATATCTATGTATATATGAGATATATATATACCATGTTGCTAATGGAAAAATTTAGATGAAAATTTTTATTAGATATATATATCTCTAGAACTATATATTGTTTTTATATAGTTTAGATTTAAATATATATATAGTTATGATATATGAAAACTATATATATGGTTATGATTAAATATATATATCTATGTATAGATGAGATATATATATATCATATTGCTAAGGGAAATTTTGATTAAATGATGGCATAAACATCAAGAAAACAAAAAAAATGAAAATATTGTTCAACGGACAAAACATAAATCTTAAAAATGTTAGGAATATATTTTGTGTCTTTCACAAATTTATTTTCCTTTCAGAAAAGAATGGCCTCAAGTGAAGGAGCGACTTCCGGTAGTAGAGAACCAATTCCCACTAAACTCAAGGAATTGTCCAAAAGGGAGGTTATGACTATGAGGAGTATCGACAACAGAGATCTCCGCCTCCGTCCTATCCTTCAGAGAAAACTTGCAACACTGGGGTTGTTGAACATAACAAAAGTTGAGGGCCACGTCTCTTACAACTTGATGAAATCCTTCTACGGAGCCATGAATTACGTGGGACTCCAAGAAGATGAGATCAACTTTGTTTTAGAGACAACAGTCAAGGGAACAAAGATTTCTATCAACGTCGAAATTATTGCACAACTTATGGAGATTCTAATTGAAGATAGAACCATTGATCCACACGAACCGCAGAAAGTTATAGAGATCGCAGAGTCCAACGAACAATTGTTCAATTCCCTCGCCAAAGAGTCGTAAACACAATCAACGTACACCAACCTCCCAAACAACTTCCTTAAATCATCTCTTGCCGGACTTGGAAAGATCGTATTCGACAACATCTTGCCAGAAAGGGGGACTAGAGGCACTATGTCAAGGGCTCAACTTCTTGTGTTATATTGCATAGCGAAGAAAATTAAGGTCTCCCTACCTCACATCATCATCCAACAAATGTTGAGAGTCATTCAAAACCCTTTGAGAAAGGATCTCCTCGGCTGCTACAAAGTCTTGATCATGAGAATGCTATATGAGGCAAACATCAACACTTTTGATAAGTCTTCAAAGCAGATCACTGAGGTGGTTACAACATCCTCTATCTTCAAGACATATGTCACAAGTGGAGGGGTAACTGACGAGGAAGTATTCGGCGCGACTTTGAATGGCGAAAGAATGAGAGATGAATATGGACATTGTTACCGAAAGAGTCGACGCAAGATTCCTGTTAGGGAAGTACCAAATAATGAGCCAAACTAGAACCATACGTCAAACCCAGCCTCGAATGATGATCTAATCGAGCAACTGTTCACTGAGGAAGATTTATTTGCCAACCTAAATCAACCTCAACCAAATCAAGATAGACAAAGTGCTTAAGCAAATCCACCAACCTGGAACGTGCCAACTCAAGGCAACACTTCGTACCAAAGGTTTCCAACTCCTGAGGTACTGTATCGGCCAGTTCCACAAGTTCCTGTGAACCAACAACAACAGAATTGGGCGGCACCAAGTTATGGAAGACAGGTCATCCCAATGAGCCCATTATTTCAAAACTTTTCAACCCAAACATATCCAAATGTCCAAGGGTTCCAGTTAGGGGGTCCCCGTACAATCAAAACAACTACCCCTCACCTATGAGTCACCCGTACAACCAATACTTTCCACCAATTCCTACGGCCTACTCTCCACCTATGGGACAATCGACCCATCAACCATCGATGGGACAATCGACCCATCAACCATCGATGGGACAATCGACTAACCCATTGGAACAGTTAAATGTGATCGTATCCAGTATTGCTGAGATAAAAGAGACTCAAAATGATATGTTAACATGTATGAAAAACTTCGAAGAACAACGAGCAAATTCTCAACCTTCTTGTAGTAGTCGTTCTGTACCTAGCAGGAGGTCTAGGCAGAACGGTAGTAGGCAGGAAAATCAAGATTGATTACTGGCATTGTAAACTTTTCTTTTATATATGAATGAGAATGTTTTGTTTAAGACTATCTTTGGTGGGCCGACTTAAAACCATTCTTTCTTTTGTATCACTACTTTGGAGTGGTATGGGACACAACAAAATTGGAGGATACTAAACAAAATGTGAAAGTAAGGAAACCCACGACCTTGTATGAAAAGAAACATTTCGAGAAAGTTGCATTACTAATATTATCACTAAGTTTACACTGTATGGGATGAGTAAATTTGGACGATACTATTAGTGAACTACTGTTCAACTGATGTTTTATAGAGACCGTGTTCATACAACTTAACTTGGTTAACACCCCTATTACCAAAGTCATGTGGTATGGGACGCACGAACTTGGATAATAATCGAAAAGACTAAGAGTAAGAGTTTGAATGCATAAGATTGCGATAGAACGTTAGATCAGGATATTTACCGAGGAAAATCTTAGAATTCTTATGACTCGTATGGATTTTCAATGAAATATATATGTATGTTCACAAAAACCAGAACCAAATCATTTGAAATGCTTGCAAAGTTTTATACTTATTATATAAACATTCTAACCTTGTTTTACACCATGGCCAAACATACGAGGCACATAAGATTCTTTGATTCCTCAACAAAAACCTTACACTATACTTAGAAAAATAGGTGGTTTATATATTGCAGTACTCTCGAAATTGTTGCTGAGCATATCATAACATTATACTTGGCTACAGTTCCTAAATCGTGGTTTTATTTTCTCCTTGCCAGTGAGAAAATGCAAACTAGGAAGAAAGGAAGGCCACGTACTGTCCATCCAGCAGAGGAGGGACCTCCTGAGATACAGAACCAGGAACAGTCGCCTTCGACGATAGCACAGGCCATACCCGACACTGCCACTATGTCTGGGCAGGCAGTGCCACCACAACCTACACACTTTGCCGTGCCTTTGAGTATGAAAGTCTTCTTCCCCGAATTTATTGAGGCGATGAAAGTCATTGTTCAAACAACCGTTCGTGAGACTGCGGCCAGTCAGGTTGTCACTGTACAAGCACATGTGAGATCTGGGTCAGAGACTCAAACCGACCAGATTACGAAGTAAAAGAGGCTACAACCTCTTACCTTTGCTGGTAGCATTGATGCTGAAGAGGTGCAAAAGTGGCTGGATGAGTCAAAGAAGGCTCTCGATGCAATGGGAGTCGATGAGACTCGAAAGATTCCACTAGCGACCTACCAACTTGTTGGTGTAGCAAACACATGGTGGATAATAGTAAAGGAGGACCCAAGGGTCAACACCGCGGATATGACTTGGCAACAGTTCGAGTCAATGTTTATTGATGAGTATTTTCCTGGCGCTGTGAAGAGGCAGAAGCGCCAAGAATTCGCTAAGTTATACCAAGGCCGCATGACCATCAGGGAATATGCTGGCAAGTTCAAAGACTTATCGGTCTACTCTCTCTCCACCATCTCAACGGACCAAGATAAGACTGAGAAATTCTATAATGGCCTTCACTCTGATATTCGACAAGCCTTGTTGATCTTGGATCTCAAGATTTACAAGGAGGTTGTTGATAGGGCCATGAGCTTTGAGCAAGAGAAGATCGTGCAAGAACATAAAATGAATAGGGGAAAATGACCTGCAACGTTTTTCCAACAGGACTCACAACAGGGCAACAAGAAGAAGCCCTACAATAACCAAAACCCAACCCTTCCAGTCCCTGTTTAGAAGAATGAGGCCACAACCCCTGTGGCTGCACCATCTAACCCAAACCATCAAGGTTTTCGCAATCATTGCCGAGGTGGCCGTTATGGCAGGGGTGGCCGTGGAAACGACAATGGTAGAGGAGGTGGTCAAAACCACAATCAGCATGGCCAACAGAACCATCCGCAGTATCGGCCGACGTGTTACAACTGCGGCCAGAAGGGCCATGTAAAATATGTCTGTCCGCACCTTCAACAACCTATTCCTGTTGTTCCAGTCCAACAGGCACCACCTGCTGCTAATGCCCAACCCAGGCAGAACCAGCAAAACCAGGGACAACGGAACCAGGGTAGAACATTTGCCATTGCTCAACAACCCCTCCCAGACAACAATGTAGTCGAAGGTACATTTCCCTTGTTTAATACATTGGTGCATGTCTTGTTCGATTCGGGTGGTACGCATTCTTTTATATCGTCTGCATTGGTAAAACATTTAGGGTTGCATCCTGAACCCACAATACTCACACTTCATGTCACATCACCTTTAGGATCTGGTACTGATGTGAAATTGTAGTGTTCTCAATGTGAACTTCGAATGTCAGAACAGATCATATATGCAGATCTTTTTGTGATGGACATTGAAGACTTCGACATCATCCTTGGCATGGACTGGCTCGCACCACTGAATGCAAAGATCGATTGTATGAAGAAGCAAGTTCAGTTAACCTTGCCCACGGGGGACTTTGTCAAGATTCAGGGAACAAGGAAATGGATACACAACTCGACTGTTGCACTTCTCAAGGCACAGCTTCGAGCTTTATCCCTTGGTAATGAAATTGAATCACCAGCACTGTACCCTCTCGAAGTACACGATGTTCCGATCATATCTAAATTCCCAACAATTTTTCTAAATGACCTTCCTGGTCTACCTCCAGTTAGGGAATTCGATTTTGACATCAACCTCATACCTGGGACCGGGCTTATCTCAATTCCACCATACAGAATGTCAAATGTCGAGCTGGTCAAATTAGACAAACAACTGAAGGAATTAGAGAGTAATGGCTTCATCAGAAAGAGTTCATCACCCTGGGGTGCTCCAGTTCTGTTCGTTCACAAAAAGGATGGTACGTTACAACTTTGCATAGACTATCGCAAGCTCAATAACGTCACCATTAAGAACATATACCCATTGCCTAGGATCGATGACTTGTTCGACCAACGTAGAGATGCAAAATACTTCTCTAAGATTGATTTACGATCCGGTTATCACCAACTCCGGATCCGAGAGTCAGACATTACCAAGACGACATTCAAAATTCGGTACGGTCATTACGAGTTCTTAGTCATGCCGTTAGGTCTAACAAATGCACCTGCTGCATTCATGGATTTGATGAACCGCATCTTCCGGTTATACTTAGACCGATTTGTGGTGGTTTTTGTGCACGATATCTTGATATATTCCTCAACTGAGGAAGACCATAAGATACATCTGAAGATAGTCCTCCAGACCTTCAAAAGCCACCAGCTATATGCAAAGTTGAGTAAGTGCAAATTTTGGGCGAAACGAGTTCAATTCCTAGGCCATGTGGTTTCAGGCAATGGCATTGAAGTAGATCCTTCTAAGGTTGAAGCCGTTTTAAACTGGAAGCAGCCTACCACTGTTACTCAGATTAGGAGTTTTCTTGGTTTGGCTGGCTATTACAAACGTTTCATCAAGGACTTCTCAAAGATTGCTGAACCTATGACAAATCTTACTCGGAAAGACATGCGATTCATCTAGAATCTCGCCTGTGAAGCATCATTTCAAGAATTGAAGTAACCCCTCAGGACGACACCTGTACTTATCACTCCAAGAAATTCACTTGGATTTTCACTATACACCGACGCCTCTTTCCAAGGCTTAAGTGTCGTATTAATGCAAGAAGGCCAAGTTGTCGCATATGCCTCGAGGCAACTGAAGATTCATGGGGAAAATTACCCAACACATGACTTGGAACTTGCAGCTGTCGTATTTGTACTGAAAGTATGGCATCATTACCAATACGGTGAACGGTTTGAGGTCTTCTCAGATCACAAGAGTCTTAAGTACATATACACTCAGAGAGACTTAAACCTCCGCCAAAGATGATGGTTGGAATTCTTGAAAGATTATGACTTTCAACTCCAGTACCATCCCGGAAAGGCCAATGTTGTGGCTGATGCCTTGAGTAGAAAATCTTATGTTGCTTGTACTCTTAACTACGAAATGGGGAAGTTTGCTACCGAGATGGAGAAATTTAACCTAGTACTGATCGAAGAGGGACCAAGATCACGACTCTCTCAATTATCAGCCAATTCTGAGCTAGTTCCAAAGATTTCAGCAGCTCAAGCCAATGACCTTATGTTAATGGAGAAACGAGAACTTCTACTTAGCAGACAGGACCTTCCTCATTGGTCGGTCTCTGAAGACGGGGCCTTTTTTCTATAAAAAACGTCTCTGTCTACCGAACGATCCTGAGGTTCGAAAAGAAGTGCTCACTGAGATGCACTGTTTGAGGCTCGTTATGCATCCTGGGGGTGACAAGATGTACAGGTATGTCAAGCGACAATTCTAGTTTTCTGGAATGAAGAAGGCGATTGCAGACTTCGTTGCTCGATGTCTCGTTTGCCAGCAAGTTAAGGCAGAACGAAGACTTCCCTCTGGACTTCTCCAGCCGTTACCTGTTGGAGAATGAAAGTGGGAGAATATCACAATGGATTTTGTTACGGCCTTGCCTTGAAATAATAAAGGGCAAGATGCTATCTGGGTTATCATTAACAGACTTACAAAGTCTGCACACTTTCTGCCAATAAAGTTCACGGATAACCCCGCCAAACTTGCCAAACTATATGAAAGAGAGATCGTATGGCTCCATGGCATACCACTCACGATAGTCTCTGATCGAGACCCTCGACTCACATCAAAGTTTTGGCACAGCTTCCAGAGTAGAATGGGTTCTCAGATCACCATGAGCACAACCTTTCACCCTCAGACTGATGGGATGTCAGAACGTCTTATCCAAATCTTAGAAGACATGTTACGGTGTTGCATTTTGGACTTTAATGACGGATGGCCAAAGTATTTACATTTAGCTGAGTTTGCATACAACAACAGCTACCAAACTAGTATCGGCATGGCACCATACGAGGCTCTCTATGGTCGGCCTTGCAGATCTCCGGTATGCTGGTTAGATATGGAAGATAGATCGCAGTTAGGCCCTGAACTAGTTCAAGAGACTTCTGAGAAGATCACACTAGTAAAGGAGCGACTTCGTGTTGCACAAAGTCAACAGATGAGCTATACTGACAAGCGGAGGCAGCCTTTAGAATTTGATAAGGGGGACTTCATTTTTCTAAAAGTTCAGCCCACAAGAGGTGTCAAACACTTTGGGATCAAAGGAAAGCTCTTCCCATGGTTTATCGGTCCATTTCAGATCATTGAATGTATTGGCAAACTTGCTTATCGTCTGTCCCTTCCATCATCCATGTCTAAGGTTCATGAAGTTTTTCACGTATCCATGCTTAGAAAGTATCATCCTGATCCTTCGCATATCATCCCTCTAGTTGAGGTTCGGGTTGAGGATGGAAATAAGTATCAGGAGAGAGCGATACAGATTTTGGATAAAAAAACTCAAGAACTAAGGCGAAGTAGTATACCACTGGTGTAAGTGCTCTGGGATCACCACGGAATAGAAGAAGCAACATGGGAACTAGAAGCAACAATTAAACAGAAATACCCTGAATTGTTTTCTAGTAATGACTAATGATGTGATGCATGTATTAATTCACTTATCAATAAAATGATGAAACTTTGTTTATATATATCTTAATACATCGTTTCACTTGAATAACTATGCAGACGTCTGAAAATAATACCAATGGATATGGTAATGCACACACGCAGTGGCCTCCTTGGCAACCTGTGACGACTCCTTCAGAATCTGAGTCAAGTCACAACTACTTTGCGTCACCAACTCCATTGCCACACAGACAGCGATCCTTATCGCCAGAGCGTGCATGGCTTTTTCGTAACAATTTTGTTCAAAACAATCCTGTGCCCTCATCTTGGCAGGACCTTCTACCAAAATTACCAGGCGGCCTGATTCGAGCAACAACACGAAAAAACATTCCACCGCTCAACCTACCTCCCCTCAAACGATGTAACCAGCGCCCTCCACCACCATCTGTTAAGCAAAGGTTGGAATCTACTGAGGACGAATCCGATTCCATTTTCTTTCCATGGTTTCATGATGTTGAGGATTCCATTGGCCACAGTGCTATTCAGGTACCATACAGGCACTACCCTAAACTAGCAAAAGATGACACCAACAGTGAATCTCAAGCAGATAATCATCATAACTACTTGAATTGATTTGGGGGGTAGAATGTAATACCCTAGGATTTCACCAAAAAAAAATTGTATCGTTCGGTAAATGGCCCAGACGTCTGGGCAGGACGCCTGAACGTTCGGGCACCCGCCGGAACGTTCAGGCGCCAATCTCTCTATATAAACACCCTCCCCTCCTCATTTTTTAGACCAAATTCACTCTAAATTGTGATTTTCTTCTCCTTTCCACTCATTTTGAGTTTTTAGTCTTTTGAGACTCTCTGTGCTGCGCAACACGGTTCTGTCTAGAGGAAGGCGCCTGATCTGAAAGAAGAAGTTTTTATTTGAAGGTGGGGAACGAAACATAGGTTTACGTGTTTTATAACTTTTATTAAAGTTTACTTTCATTTATTATTATGTCTACCATTCATTTACACAACATTATTTCGTATAACGCTCATACTGTCATATTTATGCCTGTATATTTGGAGTTCATGTATTACACTGTTGTGGCTCAACCAGATTCGGTCTTGTCCTCAGTAACTTTAAATAGTGAACGGGAGGCAGCGAGCTGCTCTAGGCGATTGGTATTTAAGCAGACCTCGTGTCTCACCTCTCAACTGGAGACTGATCTGGTTGGTCTTATTGAAAGCTATCAGCTTATACAAGTAATACCGAATGTCCTAACCTTGCACATCGTGAAACCGACCCTGATAAGGATCACCAGACGTTGCCAAGTCAGTCTAAATGTTAAGTAAAGATCGGACCAGTTCCTGCAGACCGGTTCATGCATTGACATCATACATATCACCACCTAGGGACGTATGTGGTTTATGATTCAAAGAATAGTTAGGAGCGATGCTCGTTATTCATTATATTTCTCTGGAGAGGGACGTACGATGAGAACCTGACTATTCCCGGGGAGGGACATCTGTACGTGAATCCAGAGCATCGTTCCTGAGGAGGACGTACAATAAGAACCCAGCTATTCCCGGGGAAGGACATCTGTACGTGAACTTAGGCGATGTACAATCATTAAACCATTACGAGACGGTGTCATGCATACATACATATTGATTGATTATGATGCTCTCATGTGTATTTAAGATATTTGATTATGAAGTATGCTTTATTAATTGTTATACTCACGAACTATTTTACCCACTGAGTGGGTTAAGCTCACTCCATTATTATCAAATTTTTCACAGGAAATTAGGGTGGACTGGGTACAAGTTTATGGGGCCCACATTTTGTACCCTTTGTATTATTCATTAGGGATTTTTGGGAGAATGTTCCCTTAACCATTTCATGTACAAATTATATTCTGAATTGAATGAAATCAGACTTGTACAATATTGTATTTCTGCTGCGTACTCTACTGCCATTGTGATAATTTCAAATGCGCACCTCGTCCGTGAGTGTACCGCTGGTTTAGGCGCGTCCGGGCGGGGTGTGACACTTTCAAAAAAGATGAAGACTCCCCCTAAATCTACGCACTCCATGACAATAAGTCACGATTAAGCACATATGAATGCGTAAGGGATGTCATACAATAAGATACGCACATGAGATTCAAGATATAATGTTCAAGCACATGGAGAAATATAACATGACAAAATATGAAAAGTTGTAGCTCAACATTCATAGGCTAGCTAGAAGATATTTTGAACTATTGCATAGCATAGCCAAAAGTAAAGTCATGTAGATGCACAATAGAATTTAAATTGATGTAAGGCATCTAGTCATGAAAAGTGAGAAAGATTTGCTGAAAGATGAATTCATAAAGAATTTTAAGCACAAGCAATCATTCTCGTAGTATTAGGCATAACTATAAAGTTGATAATCACTCCATGCCCAACACAAAGTATGCTTTAACATGTGTGAAAAGTAAGCACAAGCATACATTGAAATCCATGACATAGGCAAAATAATCTCTAATTAACCATGGCCTCGCTATCATGACTCTAATGATATGCAAAATTTAGTTTTGAAGTTTAAGGCATCCATTAGATATAAAAAACACAAGCAATTGATGCATATAAGGTTTAAAGTTTAAGCAAGGCATCAATATCATGTGAGAGTGGGAAAAGAATGCCAAGAATAGAAAACCATGAATGTAGGCATTAACTTTCTAAGGTTTAGGCATGTGTAAAGATTTTATATGAAGAACAAAGCCTAAAAATGATATATGCATCATCATTTGATATCGAATGAGCATGAGCATATATCATGCATATTGTAAGCATTTAATATTGATAAGCATGAATAATATATAAGATTAAGTACAATACATTTATCAACCATTTAAGCCATGTTTTCTAAAAAATCATGAGATGTGTAATTCATGGCAATAAGATTTGAATGGCTTAAATATGGATAATGAACAATATAATCATTCAACTCTTTTTCATTCACTCTAGTTGACTAGACATATTAGTTTGATATATATTTGAGCTCATGGTCAACTAGGTCTCTAAGCGTGAATTCGTCATGAAAGATTCAAGATAAATACATGAGACAAATTCAACTATGGTTAATGGAAATGACTAAGATTTCACTTAAGATAGTCATTTAATTTTCCTTAAAGTAGGTGAGTGAACATGGATGCTAAAGATATTCATTAATTTCACTCATTCACTTTAGAAAGATAGTATTCATGATCATATAAGATTTTCTGCCTGAAGGATCATGAAACCATATATGCAAGCTCAAGATATTCTTAAAATAAAACTTTTAATACTAGAGCATGCAAAATAGCATTACATTCATAATCATGACCATAAAATAGGAATAGCAAGTGTAAGTCATGATTTATCAAAATGCATCTTAAACATGTTTTCTTTTAAAGAGATAGACATTGAATCATCACAATGAAGAAGAAAGTGAATACCAATATATATAGATGAAGTGTGTAGCATTCCTTTCAATTGATTTTATGCAAAAGAGATGTAATAAAGAAAGCATGTTTGCCACCATTAGAACTATGAAACATAGAAATGTAAATTTAAAGAGATTTTTATTTTTATTTTTTCTATTTTTTTATTCTTTTATTTTAGTCTCTAGCCTAGAAGCACTAAGAATATGGGTAAAAATATGTAAAACTGTGACTTCATCAGTACGCGACCTCTAACCCCATCTAATTGAGAATCAAGACCAACCAAAAACATATGCACACATTGGGAATGAACTTTCGTGGTGTACTTCACAATATTATCGGAACATTCTATAGTACAATCATCAATATCATCAAGTTCTTGCCATGTTTTCTATAGTTTTCCAAAGATGGAAATAACAGACCCTCCATTTTAGCAGATAGAAATTACCTCACAGTGCAGTTGATAGACCTTTGATGCATCCTGGTCAATTGAATATGTTTGTTTGGCTGCCTCCCATATTTCTTTCGTTGTATTCAATCAAAGAAATAGTGATCTGATGTCTTTTTTCATTGCATCAAGAAGCCAAGATTTGACCAAGCAATTTTCATCCTCCTACGCATCATATTCTTCCGAATGAACATCTTTTGGTGCAGCTCTAGTATCTGAAATAAAACCCCCGCGTTTTGTCCCACAAATTTTATTTTGAGCATTTAAAGACCACTCAACATAGTTGGTACCATCAAGACGTTCCGAAGTGAATCGAGAAGATTTCTATATATGGAACCCAACCAATGAAGTAGTAGATTCATTTTTCTTTAGAGAATCATCACCACTATCTTTTGAATGAGTTGTAGTGGCAAAGATACTAAAAAAAAGAATTTCCTAGCGGAATGATATTGTAACAACAAAAAAAAAAAAGAAAAAGAAAAGAAAAGATACTGTAGAAGCATACTACAGTAATCGCATTATTGTAGCACGATGGTACAACACCGTGTTACTGTAGTAGTGCTACAGTACCATACAAAAACCTTATTTTTAATAATTTTTAGGTTTCTTTTAGTATAAAAGACACTTTTGCTTATTTTAACATATTTCAACATTCCCAAAACCTTAGAGCTGTCAAAAGAGAGTGAGGAAGCTTTGGGAACGCATCAAGAAGGTTGCAAAACTCGTTAGGAGAGCGGATTTAGGATCCAAGGTAAGATCTATGGTTCCTTTCTCCCTTTTTACATGCTTTGGGAATGATTTGGATGAAGATCTAGTTTGAATCCATGGATGCAAGGGTTTTAATGATCCCTTTGCTTGTTTTAGATATAGATCTAATATATTTACAATCCTTATGGTGGAATAAACTAGTTTATCTAGTTATGGTTTTAATGAAATTTAACCAAGGGTCTCATAACGAAAACCCAGGGTGATTGAAAGGTATTTGAATTGAGAACATTGGATTAATGGATACTTTTTATAGTAGAAAAACCATGGGATGTAAATAATTAAATTAAACTAAAAAAAATAAATAAATAATTAAAAACAAACAAATAAATAAGTAAATAAAATAAGTAAATAAATATTATATGTAGATTTTGGGAATTATGGATTGTTAAATAATTTTATATTATTATATTTGGATTTAGGAAGTAACGAAGCGTTAGAAATAAATCTGAAAGCTACGAAAAGGAGATTTGAATGCGATTTAGGCTTGGAGGTGAGTATGGTTTCATCCTCCCATCGTGTATATATCATCATAAATAAATAAATCTGTTTTCATGTTTATGAATTGATTTATGAATTATATGCATGTGCACATTGGTTTATGCACTGTTTTGGTTTTATGAATTGCATGGGTATTAAATGTCATTGTTTTTATGCTTGAAATATTGCATGTTTAATAAAGGGATCTGAATGAACAAGGAAGGAATTTCCTTGAATTAATCCTAACGATCGATAACCATGAGTTGAGGTGTGGAATATTCCTAGGTTAGGGCCATGACCTAGATGATTATATTTTCCACATAAGACTATGGAGTGGTTTTTGGATATAGTAGGCATGAGGTTGATTGTGCCAAGTCATTACGCCTAGAGGTAGATAATCTAGGTATAAGCGTAATGTGGGGAATTGAACTACATGGTTTAAGAAGTGACTTTTCCATGGGTATGACTTTATTTTGGAATTAAATAATATTTAACTTGTATCAACTTTTCTACTTGCATTGTTGCATATTTATCATGTGATTTGTTATTTCAGGCATTGTTTTAATTATTGATGAGTATATGATAGTAGTGTGCGATATCATTTCACTGGGCTTTTTATCTCACCCTTTTTTTTCACATCTTCCAGGTTTATCTAGTGCCCAAGAGAAGGGCAAGGGAGTCGCGTGTTGATTTGGGTTGCTCACTTGCTTGAAAGTGAGTATAAGTTGACACGATGTAGACGTAGGACTAGTAGTAGGAAAGTTACTAATTATTTTGGATTTATTATGTATGGGATTTATCTGGGTCAGTTGAACCCTGTTATTTTTCATATATTTTATCATGCTTGGTGTGATTAATGGAAGATTTATGATATTTATGAGACTTATGGTTACTTTTATAATCTTGTGCCTTGTAGACTTGTTTAGGTATGTTGGTTGGTTGTATACATGTGTTGTACAAGTTTTTTGTAGGTTGTGTATGATAGGGTTACTAGTACTCAGGTTTTGAGTTACCCGGGCAACTCGCTTCTTCGGGATTTTGAGAAAGGGGGTCGTCACAGATATGAATAGAAACAACAATTGTGAACACAAGACCAAACTTCAATTGCTAGGGTAAAGAAAAGGAGATTAAAGGAGGCTCTGATACCATCTCAAATAACACAATTGTGAAATAATTTTCTGATGATTTCATTTATTGTAATTCTATAATTTATAGAATACATAGAAGAGCATTTACAAGGAAAGAATAAACTAATAATTACCTTATAATATTACAGGAAATAATGAATAGAATGAATAGGAAACATCCTATAATTAAGAATATTTTCTAATTAAGAATATTTTCTAATTAAGAATATTTGCCTATATCAATCCCTTAATTATAGCATAATGCTCTTTGGAAAAAATGATATCCAGAACCTTTAAAATTAATCTCAACTCTCAAAAAAACACAAAAATAAAAATTAAGAAACTAATTCCTAATGAATCCTAAGTAAAAAAATGTGACAAAATATATATATTCCTAAAAATGCACTTATAAAATAAGCTAAAATGCCTAAAAATGACCTAAAAACTCTAAAATGTGACTTAAAGAGGTTTTTATTACTTTTTCTATTTTTTATTCTTTTATTTTATTTTGTAGACTAAAAGCACTAAAAATAAGGGTAGAAATATGCAAAATTGTGATTTCAACATGCCACCTTGGCTAGATGTTAATTGACGAATTATGAGATCACTGATGGCAACTTGAAGCAAGAATTGGGAAATATAGAGATTGCAACAGCAATGAATTTAATTAAAATTTCTTTACTTGCTAGAAAAAGAAGGTTTTCCTCCCATGAGGAGACCTTACTACATTTTTTGAGGGTAGTCTCAGTGAAAGTTTAATGTCCAAGTACTTACCTAATTCCTTTGTGATTAGACTTGCTAATGATTCTTGATAAGTGTGAAAACTTTGAGGACTTAACTTTACTGCTATAAAAGACCAAGCTCTTGGAGAAGTTGATTGCTTTCCCTGAAATGGAATATTAAGTGTCCAAAACTTCCTTTAGCTTGTCGAATTCTTGTTGCAAAATAAAAGTGTGTCAACAACGAAGAATAAATGAGAGATTGGTGGTCCTTTAGGGCTTCATTTGTATGGCATTACAAGTGGAGAGAAGAAAAGATCGAGTTTAGGCACATATAATAAAGAGAGACTAGGGATTGCTTGTCTAAAACCTCTTGATGAAATAATTTCTAAAGAGAGGTCACCATTAAGAATTTTCTTGTTTGAAATTGTGGAAAGGCATTTCAATATCCAATTGCACTACTTTATTGAGAATCCCAATTTTGGCATAATATGCATTACAAATGGCCATTCAACTCTATCAAATGCCATGGTCGTATCCAATTTGATGGCAGTGTCATGACTTCTTCTTTTGGGGTTGGATAAAAAGTGAAAAACTTCATGGAAAGTTAGTATATTATTACTAATTTGTTTTCTAGGGACGAATGCATTTTGGGATTTGGAGATGAGGTGAGGGATGACTCTTCTTAGCCTATAGCCAAAGTTTTGACAAGAATTTTAAAAAAGAGATTGCAAAGATAATAGGCCATAGTTGTGTCATGTTGAGGTTGGGGATTGGGATAAGGGTAATGCAAGTTTGACTATGAAATCGGTCTAAGTAGGCTGAATGGTAGAAGAAATTGATAAAGTCCATGATTGGTAGGGAAACTATTGGGCAATGGTCTTGATAAAATTGAGCAGTGAAGCCATCTAGCTATGGGATATGGTAAATTGCATGGAGAAGACGGTTGATTTTGTTGTTGTAATGACCCTCACCCTTGTGTGTTTTGATGATTGCAAATAAGATTTCAAATATGACTAATCACTTTGACTAAGTTGTCTCAGTTCAAATTCAATCAATGTATCAAAGTCAACTTGGAAGTCAAAGTCAAAACGTGAAGTGGATCAAAGCAAATGAAGAATCATGGTGTAATTTTTATTTGTAATGCTTAAATCTATTTAGTGTAGTAGAATCTTTTCTAGGAAAGTCAGCCAAAACCATGCATGCACGTAAAACGTTTTCAAATGATCATAATCTCAAAAGTCAACCATTTTCAAGAAAGTCAATATTGTGACTTTATGACTTAGCATGTGTTTTGAACTCCACATTCTTTCAAAACAATCATACTTAAACATATTTGAATCTAAGTTTTCATGAAAACATGTTTTCAACTTAGAAATTTAAAAAAAAATTATGTTTACATGTTTTGTGCGCACAAAAATTTGCTCCTGCGTTCATGTTGGTCAAAAATGAGTTTTTCACTTTGGCAAGCAGAAACGCGTTTTCTGTTGAAGAAACACATTTCTTAATTTCTATCCAGAATGAGTGATTGTTCACTCAAGGCACAAAAACACGCTTTCATGCTTAGAAACGTGTTTCCTTCTTTTTTGGCAGAACGATGAAAATTGCATAGAAACGTGTTTCCATGCATAAGAACACATTTCCTTCTTTTTGTCCAGAATTGTGACACGCATTTCCACTCTATACAAACACGTTTCTTACTTTTTAATGGAAATTTTGGAATTTTGTAAGTGCACATTTCTTGTTCTGTCATAACCTTTAATGTATAAATACATCACTTAGCTCTTTTGGAACAACCTTTTGTAAATCTCTTGAAATTTGAGCTATTGTGTTGTTCTACTCGCCTTCAAAAGAAAATTTCAAGTTTCTTTAAAATCATTTTGATTCATTTTGAGAGAAAGGTTTTAGAAATTATTTTTCCCAACTTGAGAAATCTCCAGAGCTTATAATTTTTCTTTCTTGAGAGAAACCAGACTTAGAGATTTTTAGGATTTTGAGAAGCCTGTCTTTGATTTTGAGCATCAACTTCATCATTTTTCAAATCAAAGATTGAAGGAGCCTTCCATATTTTAGCTTGCACTTCATCTTCATCATTTGTGGCTGAACTTGTTCTAGGGAGGTATTCGATTCCATTTGTAAGTTTTACTTGAGAGTTGTTTGGTAAGAACACCTTCAGTTTCTTGTAAATCAATTTGTATTGTTTGATTGGCTAGTTAGTCAATCAGGAAAGTTTTCCTAACTGGAAAACGATGTTTGTAACGGTTTGACCCACACCCGTAAGTTGGATCAAGGTTAGTGGATTTTGGAGAAATCTTGACCGGGGAGGTCAAGTAGTGGAGGTAGGCTTTTGGTAAGTCAAACCACTCTTTGTGTCTGTCTTTAATTTCTAGCACTTTACTTTCCTATCATGCATTGTTATTTTTGTTGTGAAAGGTTTAACGAAAATCTACTAAGTCTAATTCTCCCTCCCTCTTGAACTATAATTTGGGCCAACAAGTGGTATTAGAGCAGGTTTTTGTCTCAAAGTTATCTAACAATTTCTTTGAGAAATTACATGAAATGATGGTGCTAGGGGTATGTTATCTCATTGAACCCCATGATATAAATGTTTTGATGATTCCAAATATCTCTAGTTTGTGTATCTAATGATCTTGTCAGGTGTTTCAGATTTATCAAGAATCAAGATCAAGGAACTATGCTCACAAGCCTATTGGATATCACAAGTAAAGTTTTGAGTCTGTCAATACTTAGAATGTAAAGTCTATCGATTAATTTGCTCTCAGCAAGATTTAATCGGTTTCATATCTTGATCGTCACATTTTAAAGATATTTCTATGATTTTTAAAGTATTTAATTTGATCAGAAAATATCATGATTTCAATCATGTTTTATCGAACTTTAATCCAGAAATCAAAAATCATTTTTATAGAGTCTTCCAGGATGTTAATGTTTTGGCAGCGCCCTTCTGGACTTGATAAGTCAGGACGCTGATAAAATATTAGGACGCTCAAGGTTGAATTGAACAGATTCATAAGGACGCTTACTTGTAAGTAGCGACCTCCCTTTAGTCAACCTTTGAAAGTGTTAGGACGCTGACTTAGCTTCAGCTGGTTGAAAATTGTCTTAGTTTTTAATTGATTTCTATCTTTAAGGACATTGATAGTTATAAGTTGAATAAACTATTAAGACACTACTTGTACATGAGCGCCCTCATCCTTAGAATCAACTTAATATCTTTCAGGACGATTACTGTCCTTCAACGCACTTAATATTGTTTTAAAATTTCAGGACGCTTACTTATGAGTAGTGGCCTCGTACGTTTAAGTGATTTTAAAACAAAGCAGGACGTTAACTATCGAGTAGCGCCCTTATAATTTAAGTCGTTTAATTGTCAAAGTAAGTCAGGACGCTTACGATTTAGTAGCCTCCTCACTCCATTGTTCAGTAGGACGCTGATGCTCTATGAGCGCCCTCAAAGGAACAAAACGACAAAAATAATACTTTTGTTGTTCTGACACGCACATCTTTTTCACCACCTTTTTGTACAAAAATAAACTTTTTGTATTTGTAAGAGATATTCTCAGATTCATGAACCATGTATCTTAAACTTTCCTTATTCGTGTAACTGGAGAAAATCAAAATGTTCATAAAATGTGCAGTTGCCATTTTCGTGATACATTCTAGCTGTTGTGAGTAAACGTTCATATTTAAAATTTGAATTCAAATGAACAACAACTTCATCTCTACAAGTCTATATATACCAGCACTTAACAATCTGTTAAGACAACCGAAAATTCTCTGAGCCAAAACACTTTTGAAAGTTAGTCGAATTTTTTGTCTGATTCAAAAAGCTTAAGTTATTCTGTTTTCAAAGCGTTCTTTTTGAAACTTTGCTTATTCAAAAGATTTTCATAATGAGCTAAAATTCTAGCTTTATCTGAAAATCTATTTGAAAGCTTGAATTGTTTTCACTCAAATCTTCAGCACTGTTTTAACTTATATCATTCTTGCTGAAAAGGAAATTTGAGAGATAGTTCATATGATATAGTTGTACTTAATTTCATATCCTATATACTGTATCAAGGTTGTAACAGTAGTTAGATAAATTACTGCGTTGATTTTCTTATATTCAACAAAGCTTAGGTCTTCTCACACCCGTAAGTTAAGAAAGCTTAGGTCTGTCTCACACTCATAAGTTGGGATAGGTTGGTCTCAAGCCTGCAAGTTGAGCAGTGTAACGGTTGTTCTCACACTCGCAAGTTGACAAAACGTGTAACTGTTTGATTCTCACCCGTAAGAGAATCCCTTAGTGATAAGGTTTAAAATCCTAACTGAGGAGGTTAGGTAGTGGACATAGGTAAGTAGCCGAACCACTGTAAATTGATTGTGCATATTTATTTACATTCCGCACTTTAACTTTGCCATTGTAATTAATTTTTTGCCTAAGTGTCTAATTCACCCCTCTTTTGGACATACTTGGGCCAACAAGTTAATCCACTCACTGACCACCATTGTTCAAAGGAGACAACTATCTTCTTCATTGGAAGACCCGTATGGGTTTATACATAAGAGCGCAAGATGTCGAAATGTGGGAGATAGTGGTTAATGGCTATGAACATCCTACGAAGATAGATAATGGAGCAGTTGTGCCTAAGGAAAGGCATGAATGGCTTCCTAATGAGAAAATAATAGAACAACTAAATGATCAAGATACAGAAATATTTTGTTTTAGTTTATCGGTGAATGAGTTCAATTAAGTAAGCGCAAGTGACACAACCAAAGAGATTTGGGATAAGTTGGAGGCCACTCATGAAGGAATCAAGAAGTCAAGGAAACTAAGATACGTCTACTTGAAGAAGCATATGAAACCTTCAAGATGAAGGAAGATGAAGACATTGTCGGTGCCGTTACAAGATTCACCAAGATCATTGACGAGATGAAGAACCTTGGTGACGTGTATCCTCAAGCCAAAATAGTTGAAAAATCCCTTAGAGGTTTGCCTAAGGAATGGGATCCTAAAGTTATTGCTATTGAGGAAGCAAAGAAGCTTGAGCAGTACACATTCGATGAACTTGTGGCTCTCTCATGGCGTATGAAATCAAGCTAAGGCATATAGATGACATCGCACCAAAAGAAGAGAATAAGACAAAAAGAACTTGGCCTTGAATGCGAATGAAGAAACTGAAGCAACATTATAGAAAAATGAAGAAACCAATGATGAAGTGGCTATGTTGACTAAAAGGTTCAACCGTCTTGGCAAGAGGAAAGGAAAGAGATTGTGATGATTTGTATGATGAATCTAATTTTGGTATTATCAAATGCAAATTAGATAAGAAGATTAAGTAAAATGATAAGCTCAAAAAGGGCTTAAAGACTGCACTTGTAGAGATTGAATCTCAACAAGATGCATTAGATACTCTCCAAATATAGTTTGGTGCACTTGAGAAAGAGAGATATACATATCGGGCATCGTCCTCAGGGATAATTACGACACCAGCTATCACGTTTTAACCCTAACTTTATCTAGACAATCAAAATTGAATGATGAAGTGATTAAAATAGTAATGAAAATAACTAATTATTAACTAGCAAAGCAATGTAAATCGGATAGGAAAACGATGGTAGAACGGTCTAGAGGTTCGATGTCACCTCACTTTCAACTATGTCTAAATAAATATATTATTATTAAATCCAGTCCTTAGCCTATAAGTCAAAAAATCCTAACCTTTCTAATTCCCTCTTTTGGAGCATTGATTAGAGCATATTCTTGTTGCTTTGGTTTAACTCTTACGATGAAAACCAAAGACAACAACAACTCACTAAGTTCTATGATTTCCTCCCAACGACATCAAAGGGTCTCGATCTCCTTGTGAGTCTCATGATAGCCTAGGCTATACTCTCCATATTCCAACCCAAGGTACCCTCTTATGAAGCATCTACTTCGAGTCTATGATCGATCAATCCTTGATCAGGGGATCAAAAACATTACACACAGAAAAGTATAAATAAACTAAGAACTTTTATTAAGAATAATTATACAATAAATTCTAAGACATAATCTCAAGTTTTGATCAATCTACACCTCTAGAAACGAGGTTTAGTTCATAACTAAAGATATGAAAACAATCAATAATGGTTTAAACATGAATCAGGACAAAAGAAAGCAAACTAAAGTGTTGTAGAGAATTTCAATGGTCTTCAATGTCGATCTTCTTCTCCACTTCGCTCCAGCCATCTCCCTTCTCTTCCCCAATGTGTTGCTTTAGAAAAACCCTAAATTTTGATATATTATAAGCCCTCAACTTGTCCAAAATCGGAATTAGAAAGTGTGTAAAAATTGCTAAAAACGCAAGTCTGTAAACAGTAACGGCGCCGATAATGCTCTTCTCCTCTTTGTTCACCACCACGGCACCGCAGGGCCGAGACATTGAAAGTTGTGCTATTTTGTGGACTTAGCCAATTTTTGCCTCCTTTCTGACTTGGGTTCTTCATGTTTCTCCTTGGCAATTTCTAGAACATGTTTTCATCATCCAAAATGATAACTAACACATCTAAATACCTACAAAACAAAATAAATCAAATCGAAAACACACTCAAACATATAATGAATCGAATTATAACTTATTGAACCAAAATAATGCATGAAAACCAATTTATTCCTAAACTATCAAATGCATTAAAACTAACATAAACACATGAAACTAATGTATGAAATGTACTTAAACACACCTAAAACATGCTCTAAAACCTATCTAAATATGCAACTATCAAATACCCCCAAACTTAGGACTTTGATCGTCCCGAGCAAAGGGAAAACAAAATTAAAAACTCATATTTAACATATCCCTTCTAAAGTCACAATCTCGCACAATTAAAGACTTACTCAACATTATAAAAAAAAAACATACATGGCCTCCAAGATTACACCAAAAAGAATATTCACTTCTAGGAAAAATCTCAAGAGTATAGAATTGTCTAGAATTTCAACCCAACTCTCACCAAGTTTCACTTTTGATTCTTTCACACATAAGTGCATAACTAATCTCATCAAACTAATCATGCAAGTCATGAACAAGTGCAAGCAAGTGTTAAGTGTAAGATCTCAAAATATATGATTTAAGTTGGAACTCCATAGGCAAGTTTTTCACACCCCTCTCCACTAATGTAGATCACACACCATTCAGAATTAATAGGTCTTTCATAGGTTGTAATGTAAGGCCTAGGTTCAAAGGTAGGGAAAAATAGAAAAATTTTAACTCAAAAAGCACCCTAAACACTTTGATCAATTTTTATCATCCACTACATTACTTTTGAAACTAGAAACCCTTCTTTTTCAGTGCATATATCCACTTTACAATTCACACTTTTATTCACTTCCCATTCTTTTGTTTGCTTCTTATCATCATTCATTTTTTTTCTTTTCTTTTATATGAGTGCTACACCCCCAAACTTATTTCTTTTTCAACACAAGTGTAACACCTTGTTTCTTCTTTTCTTTTTCAATACAACTCACAAGCAAACTTCACATTTCTTTTCTTTTCTTTATTCCCTTCTTTTCACCCTTTTTGTCTCTTTTCATTCCCCATTCTCAACCTTTTAAATAATAATATTCCAACAAGATCAAAGTGTATAAGGTACAATGGTTGAAAAATAGGGAGTTTCAATAGATAAAGCTCAAAGTTCATCACTCATAGGTAAAAAAGAAAACGACATTCAACTCAAAATGGGATCTATGGATACAATAAAAAAAATTAAGGTAAGTTATTTGGCTCACACGTTTTCAAACATGGCCTAAATCATCTTCCTCATGGTGTGTTAACTAGGATTTCGCCTCGAGTGGTGATCAAACTTGTTCTAGAATCCCTAGAGATCTAAGATATGACTTAGCAAGCAAAGATCCTCTCAATCCAATGATAAAAAATCATGTACAAATAGTTAAGTTTCTCCAACAATTTCCAGCAAAAGTTGGATCAAGCACACAAATATATAGGTAGCTCTCTACATTCTCCTATTGTTTCATATCTCTAAAGTGTCATCTTATCATTGGCCTTCCATAAGTAAGTCTAAAATTGTAAAAAATTGTGACTTCTTAACCTAAGCTAATGCATACTCAACTAACATACCATTTGAAAAAAATTCAAAACTCTCCCCCCAAACTTAAAGCAAGCATTGTCCTCAATGCATGATATAAATAAATAAAGAAAAACATAGGCATATAAGAGAGAGAGGAGTTTAGAAAACCCCCTAAACCCAAATGGGTGAAGATGCACGCCATTCGTCTCTCCGCAATGCTCCAAAGAGATCCCCAACTTACTTTAGAACCTAGAAAGGAAAAGAAACAAAATTTGTCAATGCACGAAATTCAAATCCTATACTACAATGACTAAATTAAAAATTAAAAATTAAAACATAAGAATGAATAAAGTCCAAAACCGATGGGTTGCTTCCCATCTAGCGCTTGGTTTAGAGTCGTCAGCCCGACTTCCTCTGTTTTCATCATGGTGGTTCATCAAGAAGCACCGCTAAATGATGGTGCAGTGTATCTTCTTCTTCATGTGGTAGCCAATAAGGGTCCGTCCACACTAAGGGAGGTGGGCCATCTAAACTCTCCAAATTCTCCTTATAGTACGCCAAGGCATCTTTCTTGGTAGGCTTATCATAAGCCTTGAGAGAACACTCTTCACTTCTTCTCTTGATATCTATCTGGTGGAAACTATTCATCGTTTCCTTTTCGAGAGTTTTGGGTGTATTATATATGTTGAACATCATTTTTTCTTCGTTCACCCTCAAGGTAAGCTCACAAAGCTCCACATCTATCAATGCTCTCCCATTAGCAAGGAATGGTCTCCCAAGTATCAAGGGAAGGTCATCATCTTCCTCAATGTCCAATACCACAAAGTCAACCGGGAAGATGAACTTGTCCACCTTCACTAGCACGCCCTTAATTATACCCTGAGGGTATGTAAGTGATCGATCCGCTAGTTGCAAAGATATTTTAGTTGGCTTCACCTCGCCAAGCCCTAATTTCCTGAAAATTGACAAAGGCATCAAGTCAATACTTGCACCTAAATCACATAAAACTTTATTAAAATTTAAAGAACCAATGGTGCAAGGTATAGTGAAACTACCTGGATCTTTTAGCTTTTGAGGTAGCTTCTTTTATAGTATGGCACTACATTCTTCAGTAAGCTTCACGGTCTCATAGTCCTCTAGCTTCCTCTTCTTTGTCATCGCATCCTTCATGAACTTGTCGTAGTTTGGCATTTGCTCCAATGTATCTGCAAAAGGGATGTTGGTGTAAATTTTTTTAAAAATTTCTAAAAACTTGGCGAATTGCTCGTCAAGCTTTTTCTTTTGAAATCTTTGAGGAAACGGAATAGGAGTTATGAGTTTAGGAGGGTTATCCGTGAAAGTAATAGAACCAGGCTGGTAGGGCCTCTCATGTGGCTTATCCCCCTTTTGTGACTCGACCTCCTTCTCTTTACTCGGCTCAGTCTCAATACGCATCTCTTCATGCTCTTCAATGGGTGGTGATGGTGTGCTTAGGCTTGGATCAGCCCCTTGCACTTCCTTCCCGCTTCTCAAGGTGATGGTGTGGCACTGCTCTTTTGGGTTCACCTCAGTATTTCTAGTAGTGACCCTCGTTGTTGGGCATTCACAGTTAAGGCGAGTTGCCCCATTTGAACTTCCAAGTTCTTGATTGAAGACTTTGTTTCCAACATAAATGACCCCAGAATATCCTCCAAAGATGGCTTCTTCTCTTGAGCTTGATTGTAAACGCCCGATGAAGGTTGCAACACATTATTATTGTTCACATAAGAGAAGTTCTCATGATTTCTAATACTCGGGTGGTATTGATTTGGTAGAGGTTGGTTACCCCTATAGTTGTTGTACCTCCGGTTGTTTATGAATTAAACTTGCTCCCCTTGTAATTCATTCCCTAAATATCCCATATTTATAACCACGACCTTTTCAATAGAAGGTTGTGCTCTGTGAGTAGTGAGCACAACAAGTTGGTTGGCAATACTTGACATTTGTGCAAAGAGAGATGTGAATGGATCAACTTCATGTAGACCAGCTACCTTCTTAACTATTGATCGTGCACTTGGAACCTCATAAGTGTTGCTAGCCATATCCTCCAACATGTTCAGTGCCTCAGTAGTTATTTTTGTCAAAAGTGACCCACCGGTTGCCACATCAACTAGAGTTCTTGTGGAGAAAGTCATCGCATTATAGAAAAGTTGGATTTGCAACCAATCTCGGAACCCATGTTGAGGACACTTCCTCAACAATTCCTTGAAACGCTCCCATGTTTCATACAATGACTAGTGTTGCTTGAATTGTTTGATCTCAGCTCTCAATTGGGCGGTCTTGGCTGGTGGGAAGAACTTTTGAAGAAACTTTTCTACCATCTCTTGCCATGTGGCAACGTTCCTTGGTTGCAAAGATTGCAACCATGCTCGTGCCTTATCCCTTAGAGAAAAAGGGAACAATCTCAACCTTATGGTGTCCTCAGTAACACCATTCATCTTCACCGTATCACACATCTCCAAGAAGGTGGTGATGTGGATAGTAAGATCTTCAGTAGGCGACCCCCCATATTGGTGTTGTTGAACCATAAATATCAACCCTGGTTTCAATTCAAAGTTGTTCGCATTAATAGGCATACGAACAATACTTGAGTAATTATCATTGATAACCGGTTTGAAGTAGTCTCTCAAGGTCAACTGATTGTGCTCGTCTACCATTGCTTCAATTTCTTTTCTTCTCTCTTGTCTCGGTCTTCCAAGAGTACGTTCAATCTCAGAATCAAATGGTAGTACTTCAAGACTTCTTGCCCTTTGCACAAACTTTTTTAAAACAGAAACTAAGTAAGGAAATCAGAGAACAAAAAAAAAACAAAATATAGAAATCTAAATGAAAATCAAAGTTAATGAACACGATATTAGTGAAAACTAATAATTATCCCCGACAATGGAGCCAAAAACTTGTGTGGAAACCGCAAGTGTACTGACAAGTTATAATAAATTTCGATGAGATATCGGGTATCGTCCTCAGGGATAATTGTTGCTTTCGAAAAATCCCAAATTTTGATATATTATAAGCCCCCAAGTCATCCAAAATCGAAATTAGAAAGTGTGTAAAATTGCTAAAAACACAAGTCTGTGAACAGTAACGGCACCATGACTGGCGCCGCGGCGCCCAGAACACTCTTCTCCTCTCTCTTTGTTCACCACCACGGCGCTGCGACACCGTTTCCTGGCGCCGCAGCGCCCAGAACGTTGAAAGTTGTGCTATTTTGTAGACTTAGCCAATTTTTGCCTCGTTTCTGACTTGGGTTTTTCATGTTTCTCCTTGGCAACTTCTAGAACATGTTTTCATCATCCAAAACCATGACTAACACATCTAAATACCTACAAAACAAAACAAATCAAATAAAAAACACACTCAAACATATAATGAATCAAATTATAACTTATTGAACCAAAATAATGCATGAAAACCAATTTATTCCTAAACTATCAAATGCATTAAAAATAACATAAACACAAGAAACTAATGTATGAAATGCCCTAAAACACACCTAAAACATGCTCTAAAACCTATCTAAATATGCAACTATCAAAATCTTGTTCATATTAATGTTTTATCAATTATGGAACTGAGACATGATCAAGAATCACATTCTTGACATGTACACGTTTCCCAAGAACCGTGGAATGCATTCCTTCTTGAAGGAACGCACTCCAATCGAGAAAATACACCAAATTTATCTTAGGCATGATGGAACGCACTCGATCAGGGAGAAACACATTTCAGGCAAGGACAAAATGGTTTGTGCCTTCCGGGTCTTGTGGAACGCGTTTTAGTGAAATGACCCAATTTCACTGAAAATGTCTCGAGTCTTGTAGAATGCGTTCCAACAGGTTTGGACAAAACCTGTAAATTTGGTTAGGATCTTGTGGAACACACTCCAACAGCATAGAGCATTCATCATGATCCATTGATTTCACTTAATACATGCTTGAATCTCTAAATCTTGGTCGTCCATGTTAGGTTTAGGGTTTTTAATGATGGTTTTCTATTTAAACAATGATTAAACCCTATTTTAATCACAAGAAATTTTATTTATCTTCTCCAATATTTTTCTCTGCAACTGAGGCAGCCACCATTAGAGACTTGAGCTATTTCATGGTGATACACTGACAATTTGGTATTTCATCTTTCACATATCTTGTTCACAATCACAAGTTCTTTCACATATATCATTCTTGATCAATTTTGAGGTAATATTATTTCAATACCTTGATTTTTTGCTGTGCATATTTTATATATCATTGCGGTTGAGAAATCCTGTAAGAGACATCTAAGGTTGTAAGTTGTTATTTTTGTGGAGTTTGTTCCCTTGTTGAGCAAACATCTTTTTTGACCAATTGATGTGTTATTGAAAGCTAGCGGTTGTGCTAGTTGGGAAGATTCTCAAATTAAGAATCAGTGTTTGTAATCAGTTTGGTTCTCACCCGTAAAGTAGGATCAGAATAGTGGAGAGTAAGGAAATTCTGATTGGGGAGATTGGGTAGTGGAGGTAGGCTTATTGGAAATCCGAACCACTATAAATCGTTGTGCATTGTCTCATTTACTGTTTTCTTGATATTCCTACGTATTAAACTATATTGTATATTGATTATTTGTGAAAGGTCTTGAAAAATCTGCCAACACCCAATTCACCCCCCTCTTGGGTGTCTATCAGGATGGACGAAAAAGTGAGATTTGGTACCTTGATAGCGGTTGCTCAAGGCATATGACCAATGTTCAAGCAAAATTCTTGAGCCTACTTAGCAAAAATGGTGGAGTTGTCACCTTCAGTGACAATAGCAAGGAAAGGATTGTCGGTGTTGGCACAGTTGGTAACAAATTTCTAACCATTTGTAATGTTTAATTTGTGCAAGGCCTGAAACATAACCTCTTGAGCATAAGGCAATTGTGTGACAATGGGTATGTCATTTCATTTGAAGCAAATAGATGTTCAGTAAAGCATGCTAACGACATTGTTGCATTAATTGCATTTAGAAATAAGAATGTCTATGTTACAAACATGCATGAAATTAGTGAACAAAATGTTGCTTGTTTGAGTGCTATTCAAAATGTTGATGCATGGTTATGGCATAGAAGATTAGCTCATGTAGGAATGGAGAACATATCTAAACTTGCAAAGTTTTACCTTACTCGAGGCATTCCGAAGGGAGTGTACTTGAAAGATAAAGTTTGCAAGCCATGTCAATTTGGTAAGCATACAAAATCTTCTTTCAAGAGTAAGAAAAAGAGGTATATTTCAAGAGTTCTAGAACTTATCCACATGGATTTGTTCGGACCCACGCGTACCCACACGTACCCAAAGTTTAGGTCGCAAATCATATTGTTTTGTGATTGTTGATGATTATACTAGATATACATAGGTTTATTTTCTTGCACATAAGAATGATGTATATGATGTGTTTGTTAAATATTGCTTTCGTGTGAAACATGAGAAGGGTCACAAGATCACTGTCATCAGAAGTGATCGGGGTGGAGAGTTTGTGAATAAAAGTCTTGAAAACTTTTGTAACAAACAAGGATACACCCATCACCTTTTAGCCCCCAAAACTCCTCAACAGAATGGAGTTGTTGAATGAAAAAATAGAACCCTTCAAGAAATGTGCAGTACCATGTTATGTGAATACGATGTAGCTAAATACTTTTGGGCTGAAGCTATCAATATGACATGTTATATCATGAATAGAACAATGATTAGGGGAATGCTGAACAAAACACTTTATGAAATTTGGAAAGGTAGAACTTCTAACATTGATCACTTGAGAGTCTTTAGATGAAAATGTTATATATTGAATGATAAAGACAACTTAGATAAGTTTGATCCAAAATCTGAGATAGGCATTTTCTTAGGACATCATCTCATAGCAAAGCCTATAGGGTCTTCAACAAGTATTCTAAAATAGTAGAAGAGTTTATCCATGTTAGGTTTGATGAAGTTGACCCTAAAATAACCTCAAAAAAGGGATTAGAGGGATATTAGATGATGATGAGGAGGATATCCCTAGGAAATCTAAGGATGAAGTTAGTGAGGAAACCAATGATCAACCTATTGTAGAACCTCCTAAGAATTTTAGGTTACTTATAGGTCATCCAAAGAACAAATTTTAGGTGATCCAACCTAAGGAGCAATCACTAGAGCCTCTCTCAACAGAGATCAAGGGAATGTAGCCTTTGTATCCCAAATAAAGCCATCTAAAGTTGAGGATTCATTGAAGGTTGAAAATTAGATCTTTGCAATGCAAGAAGAACTAGGACATTTTACTAAGAATAAAGTGTGGGATCTTGTACCAAAGCCTGAACATAAAGGAGTGATAAGAACCAAATGGGTGTTTAGGAATAAGAAAGATGAACATGGGATCATTATTGTTGGCCCAAAATAGAGGGGGGGTGAATTGGACACTTGCATGATTTTTAAAAACCTTTTAGACAATGATAAACAAATATAAAGTGTAGATGATAAATAAAGATTGCAGGAAATGTAAAGCATGCAATGATTTTAGCATGGTTCGGCTCGTAAAAGAACTTGGTCTCCTTGACCAAGATTTCCCAACCCTCTCACTAGGGGATCCTACTTTATGGGTGAAGATCAAACCGGTTACACACTCACTTCACAAGTGTGAGCAACCTATTACAAACATCGTGCCTCCTCGGAGGACTTCCCAGTGACTAACACAACCACTCAAATACAAGATATTTGAATGTGAGGTATTTCCTTACCAGAAAACCTCAAATATACTTATAGAAGTTGTGGACCTTACTCAAGAAATGCCCAGAGAATGATGAAAAATATGAACTGAAGTAGAGAGTATGGTCTCCTTTGAGAATGTTCTTTGGATAATTGAAAATGATGAAGATCAAAGCACGTTCAATCCAAAGATATCTTTCAAAAACAAGTTTTCTCAGTTGAAAAACACTTAAACACTTGAAAGCACGGACTAACTTGCAAATAGTTCATTGATGTTGTGTTTTGAAGCAACACAACTATGGTTTTATATAAAACAAACATGAGCACACATTAGGGTTTCAATCTCCTAGAAACCTATGATTTGAATTCAAAACTCAAAGCTCAACGTTCTGACTAAAATGGATGGGGCAAAAACTTGTGCAAAAATCTTCTCAAAGTATTGTTATTCAAATAGGAAAACTTATGCCAAACGTCGCCTGATAAAGTCCAGAGACCAGACATTTTCTGGGCACACAGCAGCGTGCTACTTCAACTGGGGACGCACTGGTGGCCGTGACAAACCATTTAAGTGTTCTGACATTGCTAGGAGCGCGTTGCCAGCTATGGGAACTCGTTGGTCTGACACTTAACACCAAAACTTGACTTTTTTTTCAAAATTCAATGCACAAACTTGTTTAAATCAAATCAAACACTTTTGAACATCAAATCAAAGATTTGAAAGCACTTGAAATCAACTTTGATAAATATTGAATTATGATTGAGATCTTTGAAAAATACTTTATCAAAATCATTTAAGAAATATGATATGCATAAAGACTGAACAATTTTAAGAGCAAGATCCTATAACCTAAAGATCATCTAAAAGATAAAAGAGATTTTACAATATGGTCTTCATTTGATTTAATCTTTAAGCGCTTGACCTTGACTTGAACTTCAAAGTCTTCAATGTCTTCATACTTCAACCTTTATACTTGAATTGTGGTGGTCTATAAAGTTGAAAACACTTGATTGAAGTGATTAGCAACAAAAGACTCATGCTGTTTGTAATCATCAAAATCGAAAGCCAACCATGGGGGTCACTGAATCATCAATATAGAGGAACAAGGCTAGATTAGTAGCTCAAGTCTATAATTAGGAAGAAGATATAGACTATGAATAGGCTTTTGTTCTCATAGCAACACTAGAGGCAATTTAGATGTTACTAGCCTATGTTTGCTACAAGGAGTTTCCAGTATACCAAATAGACGTTAAAAGTTCATTCCTTAATGGATTCATTAATGAAGAGGTATATGTGTAACAACCTCCCGGTTTTGAAGATTATCACAAACTAGATCATGTTTATAGACTTCAAAAAGCCTTGTATGGACCTAAACAGACTCCTAGAGCATGGTATGATAGACTTAGTACCTTTCTATTAGAACATGAGTTTAAGAAAGAAACCTTCTATCCAACCTTGTTCATCAAGCACAAAGATAATGATATGCTATTAGGGCAAATCTATATCGATGACATTATCTTTGGAGCATCAAACAAGACCTTGTGTGATGAATTCTATTTTATCATGTCAAGTGAGTTTGAGATGAGTATGATGGGATAATTGATCGAGAGTTGATGATGTGGCTATTGTTGACATAAGCAGTTCATCACGTAGCACATCCCTAAGTATACTTGATGAAGTATATTTTCTTGATAACAAACAAAATCTCTTTCAGTGCTAATAAGCTTTAATCAAGAACCTATCTCAGCACCTCTAAAATGCAAAAAGCCAAAGAATGATTTGATCAAGGAACTCAAGGTCATATCAGATGTTCAAGATCGTTTCAATCAAAGGACCTCAAAAATCATATCATGATTTCAAGATCACACCACACGAACTATTCGATCAAGAACTTCAAGACTACATCTTTTGATCAACGTTCACGAAATTCAACTCAAGCACGAAGTTCACATCAAAGATCTCATAATGAAGAGTTGGATGTAAAGATTATGAGAAATACGAGAAATACACAATATTTAAGGTATATCTTTCTCTAATCGATATTGCTCAAACGGTTTTCAAAATTGCATGTTTTGAAACATATATTTTAAGGTATTTCAAATGATTTAATTTTCTATGTTTGATTTGACTTTAATCACATGTCAAAACTATTTTTAGAGTCTTTCAGGACGCTAATGACTTAGCAGCGCTCTCCTGGACTTGATAAGTTAGGACGCTGATGACTCATTAGGACATTGATAACATTAAAGGTTGAATTGAACTGATTCATCAGAACACTCACTTGTAAGTAGTGGCCTCACTTAGAATCAACCTTTGAAGTTGTCAGGACGCTAATTGTGAATCAACTTGCTGAAAGATCTCTGAGAGTCTAAGTTCTTCAAAAATGTTATCTTTGAGGACGCTGATAGTTGTAAGTTGGATAAACTATCAGGACGCTACCTGGATAGGAGTGCCCTCATATCTGGGAACCAACTAAATAACTTTTAGGATGTTGATTGTCCTTCAGCTTACTTAGAACTATTCTTGAAATGTCTTAAATATGTTAGGACGCTTATATAATAGTAGCACCCTCATGTTTTTCTTTTAAAAGGTAGGACGCTTACCCGGAAGAAGCGCCCTCATTCATTTAATTGATTTAAAAGGTAAGCAGAAGGCTAATTGTGCATTAACGCCTTCAAAGTTGAGTCATTAATGTCGCAAAGAAAGTCAGAATGCTCACGAGTTTGTAGCGCCCTCACTTCATTGTTCAGCAGGACGCTTATACATAATGAGCGACCTCAAGGAACAAAACGACAAAGTTGATATTATGCGTCAAGACGTTGATTACGGAATCAGGATGTTAATTCAACAACTGTCACTGTTCTGACAAATACGCTATATCAGTCTACTTTTTCAGAATGAATCTTTGCATAGAATCCTTTTCAGATTTATCAGAGATTTTCTCTGATGCATGAATCATGTTTTCTAAGGTATTCCTTATTCACGTAATCTGAAAGGAACTAGAATGGTCATGAAAACTGCAGTTGCCATTTTTGTGATACATTCTAGCAGTTGTGTGTAAACGCTCACATTATATTTGAACTTCAAATGTCTAATGGCTATTATCTACTAAGTCTATAAATACCAATACTTTGAATCATACAATCTGCCAATAATTTTTATTGTGCCAAAAACTTTTTGAATGTTAGTCATTTTCAAAAGGTTTTCAACAGTTCAAGTTTTCAAAGTATTTTCACTGATACTCTACTTATTCAAAAGATTTTCATATTGAGCCTAAATTATATTCTATCTCTGAAAATCTATTTGAATTATATAGAACTGGTTTCTACTCAAATTCTCAGCCTAGATTTATATTTAACATCAATCATGCTGATGAAATAATTTGAGAGATAGTTCACGAGATGCAGTTGTACTTGATTTCATATCCTAGTACTGTATCGAACTATATCAGTAGTTGATACAACTACTAAATACTGAATCATAAGTTTTCACGCTTATACATTTTATCCATTTTGAAAACCTTCTGTGTTTGTGTTTTTACACTGGTCCTACATTTTCAACTTTAATGTTTTAAATGGTATCAAAAGTTTTCGAAGAAGCATTCAACTGATTTACATATCATTTACGCTTTTCGAAACTGCACTTGAGCAATACAAAACATTGAAAGGTAAAAGACTGAAAGTGTATTTTCACTTAGCATTACATATTCAAATTTACATATCTTCGTAATGCAATGTATATGAGCTTAATTCTAAAGTGTTATACTTTGTTAGAACCAAAATAATATTCTGTATTGGTATGCTGGTGTGTTTCAGGAAAGAAACAACCAGGTCAAGTGAATGTAATTCACTTAATGATTTCAAGGTTAAAATCATGTTAAGGTTCATCCTCACCAGCAAGTAGGATAACGATTCTTCTTGATCCTGTAAAAGGATCATGGTTCTTTCTCAACCAGTAAAAGGGAAGGTGCGTCCTTAACCTGTAAAAATATAGGTTATCTCTGAACTTGTAAAAGAGAACCAGTTCATCCCTAGCCCGCAAAAGGATAGGTTCATCCTTAACCTGTAAAAGGAGAGGTTATCTCTGAACCTGTAAAAGAGAAATGGTTCTTTCTTATCCCGTAAAAGGAACATGGATTTTTTCTCATCCCGAAAAAAAGGAAATGCGGTTCATCCTTAACCCGCAAAAGGATAGGTTTACCTTGAACCTGTAAAAGGGCAAGCTGTAACAGTTTAGTTCTCACCTGTAAGAGAATCAGTTAGTGGATTGAGAAAATCCTAATCAGGAGATTAGGTAGTGGACGTAGGCTTGGCCGAACCACTATAAATCCTTGTGTGCTTTACGTTATGCATTTTACTTTATGGTTAGTATGTGCATTTAATTCTAATGTATCAAAATATAATTGACCATCACCCAATTCAGCCCCCCTCTTGGGTGCACCAACAACTATCTATGAGGAAAAATCGATAGAAATTCTTGATCGAAAGGTGCAACAACTCTGAAGCAAGGAAATTTTGTTTCTCAAGGTGAAGTAGGTGGCAGAGGGAGAGGAGCATATTACATGGGAGTGGGAGGAGTACATACAAGACAACTTTCTCGACCTATTTAAGCCGAGTAAGTCCCTAACTTTACCTTAATTTCGAGGATGAAATTTCCTTAGTGAGGTAGGTTGTGTCACCCCACTAAAATACTTAGGAAAACTACCAAACATGTGTTATCTCAATGAACCCCATGATAAGAATGTTTTGATGATTCCAAATATCTCCAGTTTGTGTATCTAATGATCTTGTCAAGTGTTTTAGATTTATCAAGAATCAAGATCAAGGATCAAAGCTCACAAGCCTATTGAATATCATTGTTAAAGTCCCAAGACTTTAAGTACTTAAAAAGTAAAGACTATCGATCAAACTACTCTCAGCAAGATTTAATCAATCACATATTTTGATCGTTACATTTTAAAGGTGCTTTAATGATTTCCAAAGTATTTAGTTTGATCCGAAAATACCATGTTTTTTATCGTATTTATCGAACTTTAAATGAAAGATCAAAACTATTTTTAAGAGTTTTTCAAGATGCTAATGTCTTAGCAGCGCCCTTCTAGACTTGATGAGTCAGGACTCTGATATTACATTAGGACACTGACATTCATTCAAGGTTGAATTGAACTGATTAATCAGGACGCTGACTTTGTTTCAGCTCGCCGAAAGGTCTCTAAGAGTTTAAGTTCTTCAAAGATTTAGTCTTTGAGGACGCTAATAGTTATAAGCTGGAAAAAATATCAGGACGCTGCCAGGATGGGATCGCCCTCATCTTGAGAACCAACTTGACAACTTTCAGGACGCTGATTGCTCTTTAGCGCTCTCAATTTTATTTTCAAATTTTTTAAATATTAGGACGCTTACTTATAAGCACCACCCTCATGTTTTTAAATGTTTTAAAACAAAACAGGATGCTAACTGTTAATTATCGCCCTCGTGTTTTAGTTATTTTATCATATGGTAAGTCAGGATGCTTATAAGTAGCGCCCTCACTTTATTGTTCGGAAGGATGCTTATGGTCCATGAGACCCTCAAAGGAACAAAACAACAAATACGATATTTTGTTGTATTGACTCACACATCTTTCTACACTACTTTTCAGAACATCTTTTCGCACAAAAACAATCTTTTTGTATTTGTCAGAGATATTTTCTAATTCATGAACCACGTCTTTTAGACTTTCCTTATTTGTGAATCTGAAGAGAATCAAAATGTTCATAGAAAGTGCAGTTGCCATTTTTGTGATACATTCTAGCTGTTGTGTGTAAACGTTCATATTTGAAATTCAAATTCAAATGAACAACAGCTTCATCTCTACGAATCTATATATACTTGCACTTGAAAATTTACTAACACATCAGAAAATTCATTGAGCCAAAACACTCTTGAAAGTTAGTCGAATTTTCATCTGTTTCAAAAGATTGAACTATTTTCACTCAAATTTTTCAGCAAAGTTTTAACTTATATTATTCTTGCTGAAAGGGAAATTTGTGAGATAGTTCATAGGATACAATTGTACTTCATTCCATATCTTGTATACTGTATCAAGGTTGTAACAATAGTTAGATAAACTACTGAGTTGATATTCTTGTATTCAACAAGTATTGAGATAGGTTGTCTTGCACTTGTAAGTCAAGTATTTAGGTTTGTCTCACACCCGTAAGTTGAGATAGGTTGGTCTCAAACTTGCAAGTTGACCAGTGTAACGGTTGTTCTCACACCTAGAAGTTGAGAAAAGGTGTAACGGTTTGGTTCTCACCTGTAAGAGAATCTTTTTGTGAAAAAGTTTAAAATCCTAACTGGGGAGGTTAGGTAGTGAAGGTAGGCAAGTAGCCGAACCACTATAAATCGACTGTGCAAATTTATTTAATTTTTGAACTCTTATTTTGCCATTTTATTTGTGTTCAAATTGTTTAAGTGTCCAATTCACCCCCCTCTTGGACATATCTGGGCCAACAACATGTACTCAGTTATGGACTGTGGGAACATGCTCCATAGTTGGGGAACGCGTTCCCAACGTTCGAGAGTCTATAAATACCCAAATTTTTACCCATTTTGACCTTTCCAATTTTTTCTAAGAGAGAGAGAGAGAGCTTGAGAGGCGATTTGGGGGTGCTTGTGGGAGGTCCAAAGGAGTTCAAGGGTGATTTCTAAGGTTGGATTAACGCTTCCTAATCCCTCACTATTCTTGAATAATCTTCTTGATTTTGGGGTTCTTGTTCCACAAGCTATCTTTCTCAAGTTGGGTTTATGAGTTTGTATGTGTTTTTTGGGGCTTGAATGGTGGTTCTTAAAGGATTCTTGATATTTTAAACATGTTTTAAGCAAAAATGGAGAGATTAAAGTGATTTTTGTGAACATGGGGGTTTTGCTTGTTTTTCAAGAAAAAAAAAGGGTTTTAACTTAACCTTGAGATATTTGTTCTCTTTTGTTATTTCTATGAAGATTATGGTTATTGTAGACGAAATAATGGTAAAAGGAACTCATACCCACGATTTTGATAGATTTCTTGCTCTCCAAGAAATCATGGAGTATGTACCAAGAATCACATGAAACTTACCCATTGTTACTCATTAGTTTGGAAACACTAATGTTCGAGTTAAATGTTGATTAATGGACCCAAAACCAAGATTTAATGGGTTATTGAACTTGAAACAATCGGATTAGCCATACTTGGCTACTAACAAAGGGTTTTGGAAACTAAACCCTCGTAATAACATGATGAGATGGGGAAAACCATTCTCTAGGATAAAATAAAGGTTGAACCGGTGTTTGAGGATAGGTTGGACTCGTTTATGTGAGAAATTAAGGATGGTATGTTTTGTATATGTCAGGAAGTGAGGAATCGACAAAGTAAGGGATGAAGGTTCCCAAAACGGTGACCTAGTTGATAATGGTATCACTGTGACTAAATTTCATTCTTCCATCATATGCATATAATCATAACTATCAAAGTTGTTTTATATCATGCATCATATTTATATGCTAGTGAATGATATTAGCATTGCCATGTTAGAAAATGATTTAGTTTACATGAATATGGGAAACAAACTATTGATATAAGTGGTTTTTCACTCAGTATTCTCCTAAGTGTTTTGATGCTAACAAACAATATAATCACGGTACTAATATCTTTGACTGAGTTGTTTCAGTGTTAACTAGTATATCATATGGATTCAACTATCATGTCAAGACGTGTGGATGGAACAATAAAGCGCAAAGATTCAAGAGCTTCAAGTCTGTAATTTTTTGTTTAGAATCTTAGTGTTGTAGAGTAATCTTTACTTGTTCCAA
The DNA here is from genome assembly GCA_035771175.1 of Paratinospora sagittata. Classification (NCBI taxonomy): domain Eukaryota; kingdom Viridiplantae; phylum Streptophyta; class Magnoliopsida; order Ranunculales; family Menispermaceae; genus Paratinospora; species Paratinospora sagittata. The sequence continues at coordinate 21,483,743 of CM069610.1, forward strand.
CCAAGATATTAATTTGCATCTTTTCAAAATCATGCACGCATCATTATTATACTTGCATATAGGTTATTAGATAATCATGCACGTATTAAATCATTTATATCGATCATGCATGCACATACATTATCTTGTTTATCATGCAATCATATAGATTAGGTTGTTATTCATGCATATCTATATTATTGTTTAGCATGCACTTATGTTACCAACTTTGCATGAATTTCATCCGGTTCACGTGTGTTTTATCGTATGCTTTGATCATTTTGTTTTATTTTTATTTATCGAGTGTTTTACATGTGGTTCCTCTTCATTCACTGTGTTTTAAACATGTTCAAAATGTCTTTAAAGTTGGTTTAAGTGTTTAAACTTGTTCTGAACAGTCCTGGACTTAAAAATCATGCGTCTATCACTTTGAATGTCAAGGAACGCCTTCCTGTGGCCAAGGAATGTGCTTCTGGGTTTTTCACCCCGGAGTGACACACTAAAATAGGAACGCATTCCTGTGCCTTGTCCTGAAACCCAGATTTTTAGATTAGAGTATAAGGAACGCGCTCTTCTTACCAGGAACCCGCTCTTGCAGAAAAGGGTAAAAGAGAAATTTCCATAGAAACCGAGTTTCTTAATGAAGAACCTTGCACCTATGTCCAATGGACAAATAGAGGAACACATTCCTCAAATAAGGAACGCAATCCAGCATTAGAGGGAAACTTGAAAATTTTCAAGTTTCAAATCAGAAATGCGCTCCTCATTCTAGGAACACGTTCCTGTACTCCTCGGAGATATTTCTCTATAAATACCCCACGTTGCTCATTTGAGAGCAACTTTTGACATCAATTCTTGTGTTTAACATATATTATTTGAATCAATTTTTCCCTTATCGTAACTTATGCATATTGATTCACACACTTGAATATTTATCTATATCTTTGAATCAATAAGTTTTGATCAATAACTTGCATATTGATTCTTGTGGTTCATTCATCATACTTAGAATCAATATTTGGAAATACATGTATGCATACGATTCTTGAACTTTCATAAACATCTTTTGAATCGTTTGCATGTATTTTTGAAAGACTATTTCAACGTACACTTCACTTAACATATTGTGGTTGGAATAGTTTGGATTACTTATTACAAGGTTGTATGCTAGACTTGTGAGAGAGTTCCTAGAACTTCTCTTAATCTGATTTGTAACCTTGAATGTAAAGTTGATGTGTTTCTCAACTAGGGGATTATACCTTATCTGTACGGCTTCTAATAACATATGTAAGTTGATTAGTTTACGACTTCTAGCCACGCCTACAAGTTGGTTAAGTTTACGACTTCTAGTCACACTCGTAAAGTTGACTAAATTGTACGGCTTCTAGCCACGCCATCAAGTTGGTTAGGTTTACGGCTTCTAGTCACACCCTTAAGTTGACTAGATTGTATGACTTCTATCTAAGCCCGTAAGTTAGATAGACTTAGTAGATTTGGAAAATCCTGATCGTGGGTGGTCAGGTAGTGGAGTAGGTTCAAGGGGAACCAAACCACTATAAATTACTATGTCCATTTGTTTACTTTTCCTGCACTTTATCATTTTGCTTATTACCTACTACGCACTTAAATTGATTAATTAAATTAACCGAAAAGTAAAGCAAAAATTTGCAACGTCCAATTCACCCCCCCTCTTGGTCGGAATTACTGGGCCAACACAAACATGTTTATGAAATGTCTTGGTTTATCATATGAACTTGTACCATCTAATGAATATCCATGCTTATGCTGGTTTGGCCTAGATAGCATGCTTAGGAGATGATAATGATGATTACCATGCCTATTGATTGTTCAAGAGTGTTAGCATGCCTTTAATGCTATAGTATGAACATACTTATGTGAAATGCCCATTATGCCATGAAAATGTAGTTCAATAGCATACATCATGCATAATTCATGGGTTTCTATGTGATCAGTTGTGGGGGTTGGGAGATACAATATGCATGTGAGTGTAGCCTAAAGGAAGAGACATCTTAGGCTGGACATCTAGGAGACTCCCATTGATAAGATGTTCCCTCACGGTAGAAACGTTGTAGGTTGGACGTTTGAATGACTTCCATTAGCAACCAACCATCGGAACGGGAGCCTGACAATAGTCATAGAATCACAAGTTTGATACTTCGTAAGCTGGGATATATCTAAGTTGCACCTATGATTATATGACTGATATGAGACATGGTTTTGAATGATGAATTTTATTGCAAAAGTCAAGTATTTTATTGATTATACTACTTTTACAACTTGCACATGTGGTAATTATATTATGATTTTCATGATAGTTGATGTGTGCATAGTTTTGAATCTATTAATGAGCATGTGATGGTGAATATGCGAAATCATCTTACTAGGTTGTTAGCTCACTCTACTTATCTATTATTCAAGATCTAGTAATTCCCTTGATAAAGGCAAGGGTATATCTTACTAATTTCCTGTCGACGACTCCAACATTTCCTTCCTAGTGAGTGTTGGATGGAGCGAGAGGCTTGTGGATCCGCTCGTTTACGAGTTGTTTTTATGTTATTTGAACTTTGAAATATCACTTGGACATGGATAACAGTAATAAATTTATTTTACTTAATTTTCATAAATTTTCTCACTTTGGTAGATTATTAATGTCTTGTGTGAATCTATGCCTAGTGTGGCTTGTTCATGGATGATTATGTGTGGGAATGATGACATGAGCAAAGGCTGAGGGTTACTAGTACTCTATTGGAGAGGGTACTAGCCCGGGTGATCCGATGTGTCCTTGATTGGGAACTAGGGTCTTCATAAGGGAGATCTATAGAGTACCAATAACTACATCCTGGTATCTCAGCATTCGAGAATCTAACAAAGCAAGCTGGGAGATTGTAGGGCAGGCTTTGTGACCATGAAAGATAATTGCAACCTTGACTTCACCATAATGAAGATGTATGTAAACCCTCCTTGTGCCAAGAGGGAAGAAACGCATTAGGAAGAGAAATTCGGAGGAAATGTTCAGCTTCATCTACTAGAATTTGGTGATTAGAGAAGGCAGAGATTTGGACATTTGGACGTATTCCTTAACAGGGCTTGATGGAGAAGCATTCTTAATAACTTTTTATGTTTTGTAGATAAATTTACTAGGGGACTTGCATAAATATGGTGAGGTTTGAATGGGAGACAACTGAGTTTCAGGGATGAGACCTTTTTCATCAAGGATACACTCAAGTTCATAAAACCATCTAATTTTGAAGAAGAGCCAGAAGCCTGAAGAGGATTGGCTTCTTTGGAAGGTTCCATGTATACTAAGCTTAAAGACATACAAAATCCTTTAGTTGTAACTAATCCTTTGAATGCCCGAGTGCCCTCCTTGGCTAGTAGCTGAAACAACTATTTTTTTTACCTACTAACTATCAGTGGGTCAAGCTTATCCTAGTCCGGACTCTATGAAACTAGTTTTCAACTTCAGCTTACTTAAGTTTTCTAATGAACAAGATTTGTCAAAATGGCAAGTTCAGAGCATACTAATCATGAGTGTCATTAAGATTACTAATCAAGTAGCATAAGATGAGGGCTCTGATGCCATTTAGGTAGAGTGTTGGTCTGTGAATACTAATAGGCAGAGTACTGCTTTGTGGAACTCTATTGTACGACGTGAGGTTGAAGAATATATATATTAAGGAAACTTTACTCTTAGTTCCATAAATATGGTAAGATATGTTTTCTTTCCCTTTTCTTTTTTACTATCATCATCTTTCCTGAATAATTAGTTTTTTTTTTTTAACTATTTCTTCCTTCTTCCTCTGCAATTATCAATTCGACCGAATTAATCAAGATTTCTTTCATCTCTCTATGATAGCTTTGTCAATCAAGTAGCAACTTTGTTCAAGTTATTGTTTCAGAGGAAAGCTACATATATCTAGCTTGAAGGTGTTCCCTTAGATATGAGTATAAGTAACATACTCTTCGTAGATCATGAATAGTGAATCTTGAATAATACACCGAACATGTCAAGTACCACTGGTTAAATTACTCAAGTAAATATTGCTATGTGACTTAAAGATGATATAATAAGTACCTACTATATGTTTTCATATATGTCATGAGAAGTTGTCACATAACTTGAATAAGGTAAAATTTGAATTATATATATACTGCTTCATGGCTATAGAAGCATCATGGGTGTATTCAAATATTATGGCTACAGAAGCATCATGTCCTTTAAAAGCTGGGAATCTATTAAGAAGATAGTGACACGTCACTATAAGATGACACTAATACTCAGTTGCTAGCTCTGTCTTTTATTACTTCCGTAAAAGTAAGGGTGGCAATTCGGGCCATTTGGCTCGACCCGGCCTAATCCCACCTGGCTTAGGAATAATCGAGCTGAATTGGGTCGGGCCTTATAAAATTTTGGGCCGGACCAATATTAAAAAGTCTTGCCCCAGACTCAATTCAAAAAATATATGGACTAGGCCGTTGGGTCGGAAGTTAAAATCGAGCCTTTGGACCGGACTTTTGTACAACTAATGTAATCAAATACATATTTTAAATTTAAATTAGTTACAATAAAATATAAATTTTATTTAAATAATTAAATAAAACATACAAATTAAAAATATTATTTATTAATTTCTAAATAAATATCAAATTATTTCCAAATATTACAAAAAAACTTCCAAATAAAAAAAATCTAAACCTAAAATTTTCTTATTTTACTATAAAAGCGTAAATATTAAAATTTTACAACAGTTTTTCATGCACACATTACCATTTACCACTTATTATTACAAATTAAAAAACAATTAATGCAACTTATATAAAAGTTCACTCAAGGTCTTCATCAACATCGAGTAGTTGTTCCATTCCATCTTCAGCCAAGTACCAATCTTTTAGACAAATCAATGCTTCAACTATGTCATCTTTTAATCTCGTTCGATGATCATCAATAACACGTCCACCAGAGAGTTAAATGCAAACTCTGAAGTAACTGTAGAAATAGGTATACTTAGTAAATCTTATACCATTGCAGATAAAATTGGATTATTTTTTTCTTGTTGTCTTCATCAATCTAAAAGATCAAACTCTTTATCAATGCCTATATCAAGTGGAGGAAAATCTAAATACGATTGTAATTCTAAAACTTTAAATTGTGAACCATTATCATTAGCTCTCCTTTGTGACAAATAAGCTAACATTAGATTTTTTTCCATTTGAATGAGATAAAGATGTTATATTATCAACCACAAAATTAGTACGGAGTTTTTCTTCATATAATGCAAAAAGCTTAAATAACTCATCCTTAATATTTTGTAAATGATGAAAACAATCATTTTTATAAATTAAGCACAAACAATCTTCTAAAATTACTAATTTATAATGAGGGTCCAGACAAATTTCTATACCAATAATAATTTGAAATTCCTTCCAATATTTATCAAACTTTGCTTTCATCTCATTGTAAATTATAATAGTTGGGGGTTCTTGTCACACCCCGCCTGGACATGCCTAAATCGGCAGTACACTCGCGGACGGGGCACGCATTTCGAACAATAACAATGGTAGCAACAGAGTGCACAGCGGAAATATATAACACACAGTACAAATCTGATTTCTTTTAATTCAGAATACTTTTGTATATAAAATGGTAAAGGGAACATACTCCCAAAAATCCCCAATGAATTATACAAAGAGTATAAAATGTAGGCCCCATAACCTGCACCTAGTCCACCCTAATTTCCTGTGAAAGATTGGATAATAATGGAGTGAGCTTAACGCGCTCAGTGGGTAAATAGTGCATGAGTATAACAATTAATAAAGTATACTTCAATATCAAATATCTTAAATACACAAGTGAGCATCATAATCAATCAACATGTATATATGTATGACACCGTCTCGTAATGGTTTGATGAACGTACATCGCCTGAGTTCACGTACAGGAACGATGATCTGGATTCACGTACTGATGTCCCTCCCCGGGCGTAGCCGGGTTCTCTCATGTACGTCCTTTTCCGGAGAAATGTAATGAATAGCGAGGAATGCTCATAACTATTATATGAGTCATAAACCATATACGTCCCTAGGTGGTGATATGTATGATGCCAATGCATGAACTGGTCTAGTCTACTGGTCTGGTATTTTCTTTGACATTTAGACTGACTTTGGCAACGTCTGGTGATCCTTATCAAGGTCGGTATCACGACGTGCAAGATTAGGACATTCAATATTACTTGTATAAGCTGATAGCTTTCAATAAGACCAACTACATCAGTCCCCAGTTGAGAGGTGAGACACAAGGTCTGCTTAAATAACCAATCGCCTAGAGCAGCCCGCTGCCTCCCGTTCACTATTAAAAGTTACTGAGGACAAGACCGAATCTAGTTGAGTCAGATTGACCACAAATTCGACATTATAACAGTATAATATGTGAATTCCAAATATACAGACATAAGTGCGGCAGTATAAACATTGTATGACATAATGCAGTGTAAATGAACAGTAGACATAATAATAACTGAATGTAAACTTTAATAAAAGTTATAAAACACGCAAACCTATGTTTCATTCCCCACCTTCAGATAAAACTTTTTCATTCAGATCTAGCGCTTTCCTCCAGACAGAACTTCGTTGCACCGCACCGAGAGTCTCATACAGAGAGTCTCAAAACTAAAACTCAGAATGAGTAGAAGGGAGAAGAAAATGACAAAAGAAGGTGATTTGGTGTGAGGAATGAGGAATGAGGAGGGTTCCTTATAAAGAGATTTTTGGTGCCTGAACGTTCGGGCATGCTTTGCGCCTGAACGTTCTGGCATGCGCCTGAACGTTCTGGCGTGGCCCAAAATAGTAATTTTTTTTTGTGAAATACAGGGTCTTACACTCTACCCCCCTTAAAGGGATTTTGCCCTCGAAATCAATTTAAGTAGGTATGATGGTTATCTGCATGAGATTCACTGTCGGTGTCATCTTTTGCGAGTTCAGGCACGGGATTGGTGATGCTAAGTAGTTGTAACAATGTTTCATCATTTTATTGATAAGTGAAAATAGGACAATGTATCGCATCATCAGTTGGTACTAGAAAACAATTCAGGATATTTCTGTTTAATAGTTGCTTCTAGTTCCCATGTTGCTTCCTCTACGCCGTGGTGATCCCAGAGCACTTTCACAAGTTATATGCTACGCCGCCGTAGTTCTTGAGTTTTTCTATCTAAAATCTGGATCGCTTTCTCCTGATACGTATTTCCTTCGTCAACCCGAACCTCGACTAAAGGGATGATATGCGAAAGATCAGGACGATACTTGCGAAGCATATATACGTGAAAAACGTCATGAACCTTAGGCATGAACGATGGAAGGGACAAACGATAAGCAAGTTTGCCAATACGTTCAATGATTTGAAATGAACTGATATATCGCGGGGAGAGCTTGCCTTTGATCCCAAAGCGTTTGACACCTCTTGTGGGCTGGACTTTCAGAAAAACAAAGTCCCCCTTATCAAATTCTAGAGGTTGTCTCCGCTTGTCAGCATAACTCTTCTGTCGACTTTGTGCAACATGAAGTCGTTCCTTTACTAGTGTGATCTTCTCAGAAGTCTCTAACTATAACATGTCTTCTAAGATTTGGATAAGTTGTTCTGACTGCCCATCAGTTTGAGGGTGGAAGGCTGTGCTCATAGTGATCTTAGAACCCATTCTATTCTGAAAGCTTTTCCAAAAGTTTGATGTGAATCGAGGGTCTTGATCAGAGACGATCGTGAGTGGTATGCATAGCGTACCTCGAACCGTGCATCTTAGTAAGCACTTCGTGCCGAACCTCAGGATCGTTCGGTAAACAGAGACGTGTTTTATAGAAAACGGCCCCGTCTTCTGAGACCGACCAATGAGGAAGGTCTTGTCCGCTGAGTAGAAGTTCTCGTTTCTCCATCAACAAAGGGTCATTGGCCTGAGCAGCTAAAATCTTTCGAACAAGCTCGGAGTTGGCTGATAATTGAGAGAGTCGTGGTCGCGGTCCCTCTTCGTTCAGCTATAGGTTAAAGTTCTCCATCTCTGTAGCCAACTTTCCCATTTTGTAGTTAAGAGTGCAAGCAACATAAGATTTTCTACTCAGGGCATCGGCCACAACATTGGCCTTTCCGGGATGGTACTGGAGTTGAAAGTCATAATCCTTCAAGAATTCTAACCATCGTCTTTGGCGGAGGTTGAGGTCTCTCTGAGTGTATATGTACTTAAGACTCTTGTGATCTGAGAAGACCTCGAATCGTTCACCGTATAGGTAATGATGCCATAATTTCAGTGCAAATACGACAGCTGCAAGTTCCAAGTCATGTGCTGGGTAATGACCCTCATGAATCTTCAGTGGCCGCGAGGCATATGCAACAACTTGGCCGTCTTGCGTGAGTACGGCACCTAAGCCTTGAAGAGAGGCGTCGGTGTTTAGTGAAAATCCAATTGCATTTCTTGGAGTGATAAGTACAAGTGCCGTGGTGAGGCGTTTCTTCAATTCCTGAAAGGATGCTTCACAGGCGGGATTCCAGATGAATTGCACTTCTTTTCGAGTGAGCTTGGTCATAGGTTCAACAATCTTTGAGAAGTCCTTGATGAAACGTCTGTAATAGCCAGCCAAACCAAGAAAACTCCTAATCTGAGTAACAGTGGTAGGCTGCGTCCATTTTAAAACTTTGTCAACCTTAGAAGGATCTACCTCAATGCCATTACCGAAAACCACATGGCCTAGGAATTGAACGCGCTACACCCAAAATTTGCACTTACTCAACTTTGCATACAGTTGGTGGCTTCTCAAGGTCTGTAGGACTATCTTCAAATGTATTTTATGGTCTTCCTCGGTTGAGGAATATATCAAGATGTCGTCCACAAAAACCACCACAAATCGGTCTAAATATAACCTGAAAATGCGATTCATCAAATCCAAGAATGCAGCAAGTGCATTTGTTAGACCGAACGGCCTGTGAGATCTGGGTCGGAGACTCGAACCGACCAGATTACGAAATACAAGAGGCTACAACCTCTTACTTTTGCTGGCACTAGTGACGCTGAAGAGGTGCAGAAATGGCTGGATGAGTCAAAAGAAGGCTCTCGATGCAATGGGAGTCGATGAGGCTCGAAAGATTTCACTTGCGTCCTACCAACTTATTGGTGGAGCAAATACATGGTGGATAACAGTAAAGGAAGACCCAAGGGTCAACACCACGGACATGACTTGGCAACAGTTCGAGTCAATGTTTATTGATGAGTACTTCCCCGGCGCCGTAAAGAGACAGAAGCGTCAGGAGTTCGCCAAGCTATACCAAGGTGACATGACAGTCAAGGAGTATGCTGTCAAGTTTAAAGAATTATCGGTCTACTCACTCTCCACCATCTCAACGAAGCAAGATAAGACCGAGAAATTCTTCGTCCTGACATTCGACAAGCCTTGTCGATCTTAGATCTCAAGATTTACAAGGAGGTCGTTGACAAGGCCATGAGCTTTGAGCAAGAGAAGATTGTGCAGGAGCAGAGACTGAATAGGGAAAAACGGCCTACACCGTTTTCCCAATAGGGCTCGCAGCAGGGCAACAAGAAGGAGCCCTACTATAATAAAAACCAAACCCTCCCAAACCCTGTTCAGAAGAATGAGGCCACGACACTTACGGCTGAACCATCTAACCCTGGCCATCAGGGTTTTCGCAATCATGGCTGAGGAGGCCGTAATGGCAGGGGTGGCCGTCAAAAAAGAAATGGCAGAGGTGGTGGTTAGCACCACAATCAGCATGGCCAACAGAACCATCACCAGTAGAGGCTGACACGTTACAACTGTGGCCAGCAGGGCCATGTAAGAAATTCCTGTCCGCACCTTCAGCAACCTGTTCCCGCTGTTCCAGTCCAACAAGCACCACCTGCTGCTAATGCCCAACCCAGGCAGAACTAGGGGCAACGGAGCCATGGGAGAGCATTTGCTATCGCTCAACAACCCCTCCCAGACAACAATGTAGTCGAAGGTACATTTTCCTTGTTCAAGAAAATGGTGCATGTCTTGTTCGATTCGGGTGCTACGCATTCTTTTATATCGTCTGCATTGGTAAGACGTTTAGGGTTGGATCCTGAACCCACAAAAATCACAATCCATGTCACATCACCTTTAGGATCTGGTAATGACGTGAATTTACAGTGTTCTCGATGTGAGCTTCGAATGTCAGAACAGATAATATATGCAGATCTTTTTGTGATGGACATTGAAGACTTCGACATTATCCTCGACATGGACTGGCTCGCACCACTGAATGCAAAGATCGATTGTATGAAGAAGCAAGTTTAGTTAATCTTTCCCACGGGAGAGTTTATCAAGATTCACGGAACAAGAAAATGGATACATAACTCGACTGTTGCACTTCTCAAAGCACAGCTTCAAGCTCTATCCCTTGGTGATGAAAATGAATCACCAGCACTCTACCCTCTCGAAGTACACGTTGTCCCCGTAATATTTGAATTCCCAACAGTTTTTCTAAATGACCTTCCTGTCTACCTCTGGTTAGGGAATTCGATTTTGAAATCAATTTCATACCTGGGACCGGGCCTATCTCAATTCCACCATACAGAATGTCAAATGTCGAGCTGGTCGAATTGGACAAACAACTGAAGGAATTAGAGAGTAATGGCTTCATCAGAAAAAGTTCATCACCCTGGGGCGCTTAAGTTCTGTTTGTTCACAAAAAGGATGGTTCGTTATGACTTTGCATCGACTATTGCAAGCTGAATATCGTCACCATTAAAAACAGATACCCGTTGCCCAGGATCAATGACTTGTTTGACCAACTTAGAGATGCCAAATACTTCTCTAAGATTGATCTACAATTCGGTTATAATTAACTCCGGATCCGAGAGTCGGACATTACCAAGACGACATTCAGAACTGGTTATGGTCAGTACGAGTTCTTGGTCATGCTGTTCGATCTAACAAATGCACCTGCTGCGTTAATGGATTTCATGAACCGCATCGTTAGGTTATACTTAGACCGATTTGTGGTGGTTTTTGTGGACTATCTCTTGATATATTCCTCAACCGAGGAAGACTATAAGATACATCTGAAGACAGTCCTCCAGACCTTGAGAACCCACCAGTTGTATGCAAAGTTGAGTAAGTGCGAATTTTGGGCAAAGCGAGTTCAATTCCTAGGCCATGTGGTTTCAGGCAATGGCATTGAGGTGGATCTTTCTAAGGTTGAAGCGGTTTTAAACTGGAAGCAGCCTACCACTGTTACTCAGATTAGGAGTTTTCTTGGTTTGGCTGGCTATTACAGACGCTTCATCAAGGACTTCTCAAAGATTGCTGAACCTATGACAAAGGTCACTCGGAAAGATGTGAGATTCATCTGGAATCTCGCTTGTGAAACATCATTTCAGGAATTGAAGAAGCGCCTCACAACGACACCAGTACTAATCACTCCAAGAAATGCACTTGGATTTTCACTATACACCGACGCCTCTCTCCAAGGCTTAGGTGTCATATTAATGCAAGAAGGTCAAGTTGTTGCATATGCCTTGAGGCAACTGAAGATTCATGAGGTTAATTACCCAACACATGACTTGGAACTTGCAGCTGTCGTATTTGCACTGAAGTTATGGTTTCATTACCTATACGGTGAACGATTTGAGGTCTTCTCGGATCACAAGAGTCTTAAGTACATCTACACCCAAAGAGACCTAAACCTCCGCCATAGACGATGGTTGGAATTCTTGAAAGATTATGACTTTTAACTCCAGTACCATCCCTAAAAGGCCAATGTTGTGGTTGATGCCTTGAGTAGAAAATTTTATGTTGTTTGCACTCTTAACTTTGAAATGTGGAAGTTGGGTACAGAGATGGAGAATTTTAACCTACAACTGATTGAGGAAGGAGCAAGATCATGAGTCTCTCAATTATCAACCAACTCTGAGTTGGTTCGAAAGATTTTCGCAGCTTAAGCCAACGACCCTATGTTAATGGAGAAACGAGAACTTCTACTCAGCGGACAGGACCTTCCTCACTGCTCACTGAGATGCACTGTTCGAGTTTCGCTATGCATCCTGGGGGTGACAAGATGTACAAGGATGTCAACCGACAATTCTGGTTTTCTGGAATGAAGAAGGCAATTGCACACTTCGTTACTCGATGTCTCATTTGCCAGCAAGTTAAGGCAGAACGAAGACTTCCCTTTGGACATCTCCAGCCCTTACCTATTGGAGAATGAAAGTGGGAGAACATCGTAATGGATTTTGTTACGGCCTTGCCTCGAAATAATAAAGGGCAAGATGCTATCTGGGTTATCATTGAAAGACTTACAAAGTCTGCACACTTTTTGCCAATAAAGTTCACGGATAACCCCGCCAAGCTTGCCGAACTATATGAAAGAGAGATCTTACGCCTCCATGGCATACCACTCACGATCGTCTCTGATCGAGACCCTCGATTCCCATCAAAGTTTTGGCAAAGCTTCCAGAGTAGAATGGGCTCTAGGATCACCATGAGCACAGCCTTTCACCCTCAGACTGATGGGCAGTCAGTGCGTCTTATCCAATCTTGGAAGACATGTTACAGTGCTGCATTTTGGACTTTCATGACGGATGGGCATAATACCTCCATTTAGCTGAGTTTGCATACAACAACAGCTACCAAACTAGTATCGGCATGGCACCGTACGATGTTCTCTATGGTCGCCCTTGCAGATCTTCGGTATGCGGGTTATATATGGCAGATCGACAGCAGTTGGGCTCTGAACTAGTTCAAGAGACTTCTGAGGAGATCACACTAGTAAAGGAGCGACTTCGTGTTGCACAAAGTCGATAGAAGAGCTATGCTGACAAGCGGAGGCAGCCTCTAGAATTTGATAAGGAAGACTTGGTTTTTCTAAAAGTTCAGCCCACAAGAGGTGTCAAACGCTTTGGGATCAAAGGAAAGCTCTCCCCACGGTATATCGGTTCATTTCAGATCATTGAACGTATTGGCAAACTTGCTTATTGTCTGTCCCTTCCATTGTCCATGTCTAAGGTTCATGACCTCTTTCACGTATCCATGCTTTGAAAGTATCGTCCTCATCCTTCGCAAATCATCCCTCTAGTCGAGGTTCGGGTTGAGGAAGGAAATAGGTATCAAGAGAGAGCGATACAGATTCTGGATAGAAAAACTCAAGAACTAAGGTGACATACCATACCACTTGTGAAGGTGCTCTGGAATAACCACGGAGTAGAGGAAGCAACATGGGAACTAGAAGCAACAATTAAACAAAAATACCTTGAATTGCTTTCTAGTAATAACTGATGATGTGATACATTATACTATTTCACTTATCAATAAAATGATGGAATTTTGTTTACAAATATCTTAATACATCGTTTCACTTAAATAACTATGCAGATGTCTGAAAATAATGCCAATGGATGTAGTGATGCACACGCGCAATGGCCTCTTTGGCAACCTGTGGCAACTCCTCCAGGATCTGAGTCAAGTCACAACTACTTTGCATCACCAACTCCATCGCCCCACAGACAACGATCTTTATCTCCAGAGCGTGCATGCCTTTTCCATAACAATTTTTCCTAAAACAATCCCATGCCCTCATTTTAGCAGGATCTTCTACCAAAATTTCCAGGTGGTCGGATTCGAGCTACAGCACAAAAAAATATCCCACCGCTCAACCTACCTGCCCTTAAACGATGCAACCAACAGAGCCCTACACCACGATCTGTTAAGCAAAGGTTGGAACCTTCTGAGGACGAATTCGACTCCATTTTCTCTCCATGGTTTCATGATGTTGAGGATTCCACCGGCCATAGTGCCATTCAGGGGCCATATAAGCACTACCCTGAGCTAGCAAATGGTGACGACGGCAGTGACCCTGAGCTAGCAAACGATGACGACGGCAATGACCTCACGCAGATAGCCATCATGACTACTTGGACTGATATCGAGGGCGAAATCCTTTTAAGGGGGGTAGAGTGTAGTACCCTAGGTTTGCACACACACAAAAAAGAAAAAAAAAATTCGGGCACCTGCCCAAACCTTCAGGCACCATTTTTCTTATTTAAGGAACCCCTCCCCCTCCTCATTTCTCACACCAAAATCACTTCTCCATGTGATTTTCCTTCTCTATTTCACTCATTTTGAGTTTTTGTCTTCTCTTTTGAGACACTCTGTGTGGTGCAATGCAGTTCTGCTCGGGGGAAGGCACCAGTTCTCAAAGGAGTTTTTATCTGAAGGTGGGGAACGAAACATAGGTTTGGGTGTCTTATAACATTTATTAAAGTTTACATTCATTTATCATTATGTCTATTATTCATTTACACTGCATTATTGCGTATAATGTTTATACTTGTCATACTTATGCCTGTATATTTGGAGTTCATGTATTACACTGTTGTTATGCCGGATTAATGGTCAATTTGGCTTAACCAGACTCAGTCTTGTCCTCAGTAACTTTAAATGGTGAACGAGAGGCAACGTGCTGCTCTAGACGATTGGAATTTAAGTAGACCTCGTGTCTCACCTCTCAACTCGAGAATGATCTGGTTGGTTTTATTTGAAAGCTATCAGCTTATACAAGTAATATTGAATGTCCTAACCTTGCACGTAGTGATACCGACCCTGATAAGGATCACCAGACGTTGCCAAGTCCTGTCTAAATGTTAAGTAAAGACCGAACCAGTTCATGCATTGGCATCATACATAGCACCACCTAGGGAAGTATGTGGTTTATGATTCATAGAATAGTTAGAATCAATACTCACTATTCATTATATTTCTTTGGAGAGGGAAGTACAACGAGAACCTGGCTACTCCTAGGAAGGGACATCTGTACGTGAATGCAGAGTGTCATTCCTGAGGAGAGACGTACAATGAGAACCCGGCTACTCCTGGGGAGGGACATCTGTACGTGAACTCTGGTAATGTACAATTATCAAACCAATACGAGACGGTGTCATGCATACATACATGTTGGATTGATTATGATGCTCTGATGTGTATTTATGATATTTGATTATGAAGTTTGCTTTATTAATTGTTATATTCACGAACTATTTTACCCACTGAGCGTGTAGCTCACCCCGTTGTTATCCAATTTCTCACTGGAGATTAGGGTGGATTGGGTGCAGGTTTTTGGACCCACATTTTGTACCCTTTGTATTATTCATTGGGAATTTTGGGAGAATGTTCCCTTAACTATTTCATGTACAAATATATTCTAAAATTAATGAAATCAGACTTGTACTTAATCGTGTTTCCGCATACTCAGTTATTGTTATAATGCATTTGCGCCCCGTCCGTGAGTGTCCCGTCGGTTTAGGCGCGTCTGGGCGGGGTGTGACATATATATAGATAATATAAATTTTGTTCTCCTAATTGGTGAACTTGGGCGGGTCGTGGACCTTTCACTCTGATACCATTAAATGTCACACCCCGCCCGGACTACGCCTAAACTGGCGGAACACTCACAGGCAGGGCGCGAATGCATTATAACAATAATCGAGTATGCAGGTACACAATTGAATACAAATCTAATTTCATTAATTTCAGAATGTATTTTTGTACAAAATATGATTGAGAGAACATCCTCCCAAAATCTCCTTATAATTAACAAGGGTTACAAAATATGGCCCCAAAAAACCTCCACCCAGTCCACCCTAAACTCTTGTGAAAAATTGGATAACAACGGGGTGAGTTATTGCCCAATGGGTAAAATAGTTCGTGAATATGAAAATTAATAAAGGAAACTTCATAATCAAATATCACATATACACAATATAGCATCATAATCAGTACAACATGTATGTATGTATGACACCGTCTCGTAATGGTTCCATGATTGTACGTCACCCTGAGTTCACGTACAGATGTCCATCCCCAGGTAAACATTGCATGTCCTCCCCAAGGTCGTCGCCCTAGATTCACGTACAGATGTCCATCTCCAGGAAATCCTAGGTTCTCATTGTACGTCCCTCCCCAAGGTCGTCGCCCTAGAATCACATACAAATGTCCATCCCTAGGAAATCTCGGGTTCTCATTGTGCGTCCCTCTCTAGGGAAATATCAAGAATAATGAGCATTGCTTCTAACTATTTTGTAGATCATGAACCACTTACGTCCCTAGGTGGTGCTTATATATGATGCCAATGCGTGAGCAAGTCCAGTCTTTACTAACATTAGACAGGATTTGGCAGCGTCTGGTGATTCTTATCAGGTCAGTATCACCACGTGCAAGGTTAGGATATCCAGTATCACCTGTACAAGCAGATAGCTTTCAGATAAGACCAACCAAACTAGTCTCCAGTTGAGAGGTGGAACACGAGATCCACTTAAATACCAATCCTTTAGAACAAGAGGTTGCCTTTCGTTTACTATTTAAAGTTACTGAGGACAAGACTAAGTCTGGTTGAGTCAGATTGACCACTAATCCGACATAGTAACAATATAATACATGAGCTCCAAATATACAGGCATAAGTATGACAGGTATGAACATTATATGCAATAATGCAGCGTAAATGAATAGTAAACATAATGATAAATGAGTGTATACTTTAATAAAAGTCATAAGACACGCAAACCTATGTTTCGTTCCCCACCTTTAGATAAAATCTCCTTTCCTGAACTGGCGCCTCTTCCCGAGCAGAACCACGTTGCATCACGAAGAGAGTCTCAAAAAGAGAAGAGAGAAAAACTTAAGGAGAGTGATGAGCCAACAAGGAGCAAGAGAGCGGGGAGTGATTTGGCGTGAAAAATAACAAGGGGGGTTTATAACCAAAAGGGTGCTAGGTGCCCAAAGTTCAAGTTTTTTTTTTTTTTTTTTTTTTTGTGCAAACCTGGGGTATTACATTAAGTATTATTTTTTTGCCCCTTACTGAAAAGGCCCCCTTTCTCCATCCATTTAGTTTTTTCCATATCCTTTCAACAACAGTCCCAAATGCTCAAAGTTTATTCTTTGAGAGTGTGATAATCCACTATTGGAATATGGAGGGTCTGCTGAATCATATGTATGTCAGTCACAGAAACATTAGCACTAAATGTTGGCCCAATATTACCATCCAAGAGGGGGGTGAATTGGACATGGTTGATTTTCGCGTTACCTTTCAGTTAAATAATCAAACAATATATATGTGCAGTATAGGTAACAAGCAAAACAATAATGTGTAGGAAAAGAATAAATGGACCCGGCGATTTATAGTGGTTCAGTTCCCCTATAACCTATTCCACTACCTGATCACCCACGATCAGGATTTTTCAATCCACTAAGAGCTAGTCAACTTACAGGTGTGATTAAAAGTCG
Source organism: Paratinospora sagittata (assembly GCA_035771175.1). Lineage (NCBI taxonomy): Eukaryota > Viridiplantae > Streptophyta > Magnoliopsida > Ranunculales > Menispermaceae > Paratinospora > Paratinospora sagittata. The sequence goes on from CM069610.1 coordinate 21,501,031, forward strand.
TACAATCTAGTTAACTTACGGGCGTAACTAGAAGCCGTATATCTAACCAACTTGCGGGTGTGGCTAGAAGCCATACAATAACCAACTTATGGACGTGGTTACAAGCCGTACAACTTGAGGTATAGTCCCGATTGACTCACAAGTCAACAATGCATTGAGGTTACAAATGATATGGAGAGATGTTCTAAAACACTCTCAAATTTCTAACATGCAACCTTGAATGAATAACCTCTACTATTTCAACCACAATATTTTAAATGAAGTGCAATATTGAAATAGTTGTTTGCAAAAACATGCAATCGATTCAAACGATGATAATGTAAGATCAAGAATTGAATATGCACATGTATATTCAAATTTTGATTCCAAAGAAAACATATGAAGCACAAGAATCAATATGCACAAATGATCAAAACTTATTGATTCAAAATAGATATATGTTTTAAGTTCATGAATCAATATGTTCAAGTAATGATCAATATAATCGATTCAAAACAATATAAGTTTAGCACAAGAATCGATACCAACCAAGATATATAAAACAACTATTTAAGATGATATAATATGAAAGATCAAATAAGGTTTCACAAACACTAAACAAAAACGGTTTTAAAGATAAATATAAATCAAACACAAAACCATTTTTTAATCACAAGCACAATCACACGAATCTTAAAAAGAGATTTTATCCAACTCTTGGGAATGATGAAACACACAAGATTCTCCAAGGTGTGAAGGTGATTGAGAGTGATTTCGCCTTCAAGGAAGATCAAGATCTACAAGATATGTTCTCAAAGAGTTTTTAAAGAATAGGCGAACTATTTGAAAGATTGAATCATAGATTTAATTGTAGGTAAAATTTTTCTATTAAAAGATGTTTAAAGCACTCAAAAACTTGTTTAAAACTTGGAAGAACGAAAGTATGGAAAGCGGCACAAGTTCTAGGTTTTTGCAAAAGTTGCTCTCAAATGAGTAAAGTGTGGTATTTATAAAAAAATACCAGCCCGAAGTACAGGAACGCGTTCCTTATTGAAAAAGCGTGTCTCTGCTTTGAAATCTGAAAAGTTTCATATTTCCCTCCAATGCAGGAGCGTGTTCCTTCATTTGTTTGTTGGGCATAAGAGCGAGGTTCTGCATTAAGAACCATTATTTCTATAAAAACTCCTATTTTGCCCTATTTTCTATAGGAGCGCGTTTCTAGTAAAAGGAGCGCGTTCTTCAAACCCCGATCTAAAAATTTAGGTTTTGGACAGAAACACAGGAGCGCGTTCCTTAAACTCTGATTACAAAAACTGAGTCTTGGGAAAAAAACACAGGAGCGCGTTCCTTACATGAGGAGTGCATTCCTTCAAGTCCAAAGTGACGAAAACATGATTTTTCTATCAAAATAGGTTTAAGACATTCAAATACATAGACCAACTTTGAAAATATTTTAGACATGATTAAGACATAATGTGCGAAGATAAACACGTGTAAAACAATCGATTAATACAAATAAAATAAGATGATTAAGGCATTCGATATGATACACATAAAGCGCTGAAATCAATGCAAAGTTGATAATATGAGTGTGTCACACCCCGCCCGGACGCGCCTAAACCGGCGGTACACTCATAGACGGGGCGCGCATTTGGAATTATCACAATGGTAATAACAGAGTACGCAGCGAAAATATAAAACAACACAAGTCTGATTTCTTTTAATTCAGAATTCATTTGTACATGACGTAGTGAAGGGAACATAGTCCCCAAAATCCCCAATGAATAATACAAAGGGTACAAAATGTGGGCCCCATAAACCTGCACCCAGTCAACCCTAATTTCCTGTGAAAATTTGGATAACAAAGGAATGAGCTTAACGCGCTCAGTGGGTAAAATAGTTCGTGAATATAACAATTAATAAAACAAACTTCATAATTAAATATCTTAAATACACATCAAAGCATCATAATCAATCAATATGTATGTATGCATGACTCCATCTCGTAATGGATTGATGAACGTACATCGCCTGAGTTCACGTACAGATGTCCTTCCCTAGGCGTAGCCAGGTTCTCATTGTACGTCCCTCTTCATGAATGATGCTATGGATTCACGTACAGATGCCCCTCCCCAGGCGTAGCTGGGTTCTCATTGTACGTCCCTCTCCAGAGAAATATAATGAATAGCGAGCAATGCTCCTAACTATTCTATGAATCATAAACCACATACGTCCCTAGGTGATGATATGTATGATGCCAATGCATGAACTGGTCTAGTCTACTGGTCTGATCTTTTCTTGACATTTAGACTGACTTTGGCTGCGTCTGGTGATCCTTATCAGGATCGGTATCACGACGTGCAAGGTTAAGACATTCAGTATTACTTGTAATAGCTGATAGCTTTCAATAAGACAAACTAGATCTGTCCCCAATTGAGAGGTGACACGCAAGGTCTGCTTAAATACCAATCTCCTAGAGCAACCCGCTGCCTCCCGTTCACTATTTAAAGTTACTGAGGACAAGACCGAGTCTAGTTGAGTCAGATTGACCACTAATTCGGCATTACAACAGTATAGTACGTGAATTCCAAATATACAGGCATAAGTGTGACAGTATAAACATTATATGATATAATGCAGTGTAAATGAGCAGTAGACATAATAATAAATGAATGTAAATTTTAATAAAATTTATGAGACACGCAAACCTATGTTTCGTTCACCACCTTCAGATAAGAACTTTTTTTTTCAGATCTGGCGCTTTCCTCCGAACAGAACTTCGTCGTATCGCACCGAGAGTCTCGAACAGAGCGTCTCAAACAGAAAATAACTCAAAATGAGTGAAAAGAGGAGGAAAAATCACAAGAGAAGGTGATTTGGTGTGAGGAAATGAGGAGGGGGGGAGCTCCTTATATAGGAGATTTGGCGCCCTTAAAGGGATTTCGTCCTCGAAATCAATTGAAGTAGTTATGATGGTTATCTGCTTGAGATTCACTGCTGGTGTCATCTTTTGCTAGTTCAGGGGAGTGCCTGTATGGTCCCTGAATCGCACTGTGGCCAGTGGAATCCTCAACATCATGAAACCATGGAGAGCAAATGGAATCAGATTCATCCTCAGAAGATTCGAAACTTTGCTTAACAGATGATGGTGGAGGGCGCTGGTTACATCGTTTGAGGGGAGGTAGGTTGAGCGGTGGAATGCTTTTTTGTGCTGTTGCTCGAATCCGGCCGCCTGGCAATTTTGGTAGAAGGTCCTGCCAAGATGAGGGCACGTGATTGTTACGAAAAAGCCATGCATGCTCTGGCGATAAGGATCGTTGTCTGTGTGGCGATGGAGTTGGCGATGCAAAGTTGTTGTGACTTGACTCAGATCCTGAAGGAGTCGTCACAGGTTGCCAGGGAGGCCACTGCGTGTGTGCATGACTATATCCATTGATTTTATTTTCATACATCTGCATAGTTATTCAAGTGAAACAATGTATTAAGATAGGTGTAAACAAAGTTCCATCATGTTATTGATAAGTGAAAATAGTACAGTGTATCACATCATCAGTTGGTACTAGAAAACAATTCAGGGTATTTCTATTTAATTGTTGCTTCTAGTTCCCATGTTGCTTCCTCGACGCCGTGGTGATCCCAGAGCACCTTCACAAGTGGTATGCTACGTCACCTTAGTTCTTGAGTTTTTCTATCCAAATATGTATCTCTCTCTCCTGATTCTTATTTCCTTCCTCAACCCGAGCCTCGATTAAAGGGATGATATGCGAAGGATCATGACGATACTTGCGAAGCATAGATACGTGAAAAACGTCATGAACCTTAGCCATGGACGATGGAAAGGACAGACGATAAGCAAGTTTGCCAATACGTTTAACGATTTGAAATGGACCTATATACCGCGGGGAGAGCTTCCCTTTGATCCCAAAGCGTTTGACACCTCTTGTGGGCTGAACTTTTAGAAAAACTAAGTCCTCCTTATCAAATTCTAAAGGCTGCCTCCGCTTGTCGGCATAGCTCTTCTGTCGACTTTGTGCAACACGAAGTCGTTCCTTTACTAGTGTGATATTCTCAGAAGTCTCTTGAACTAGTTCAGGGCCTAACTGCGGTCTATCTGCCATATCTAACCAGCATACCGGAGATCTGTAGGGCCGACCATAGAGAGTCTCGTATGGTGCCATGCTGATACTAGTTTGGTAGTTGTTGTTGTATGCAAACTCAGCTAAATGTAAATATTTTGCCCATCCGTCATTAAAGTCCAAAATGCAGCATCGTAACATGTCTTCTAAGATTTGGATAAGCCGCTCTGACTGCCCATCAGTCTAAGGGTGGAAGGTTGTGCTCATAGTGATCTTAGAACCCATTATACTCTGGAAGCTTTTCCAAAAGTTTGATGTGAATTGAGGGTCTCGATCAGAGACGATCGCGAGTGGGTATGCCATGAAGGCGTACGATCTCTCTTTCATATAGTTCGGCAAGTTTGGCGAGGTTATCCATGAACTTTATTGGCAGAAAGTGTGCAAACTTTGTAAGTCTGTCAATGATAACCCAGATAACATCTTGCCCTTTATTATTTCGAGGCAAGGCCGTAACAAAATCCATTGCGATGTTCTCCAACTTCCATTCTCCAATAGGTAACGGCTGGAGAAGTCCAGAGGGAAGTCTTCGTTCTGCCTTAACTTGCTGGCAAACGAGTCATCAAGCAACGAAGTCTGCAATCCCCTTCTTCATTCCAGAAAACCAGAATTGTCGCTTGACATCCTTGTACATCTTGTCACCCCCAGGATGCATAGCAAACCTCGAACAGTGCATCTCAGTGAACACTTCTTTCCGAACCTCAGGATTGTTCGGTAGACAGAGACGTTTTTTTATAGAAAACGGTCATGTCTTCAGAAACCGACAAGTAAGGAAGGTCTTGTCCGCTGAGTAGAAGTTCTCGTTTCTCCATTAACATAGGGTCATTGGCTTGAGCTGCTGAAATCTTTCGAACTAGATCAGAGTTGGCTGATAATTGGATGTTAAAGTTCTCTATCTCTGTAGTCAACTTCCCCATTTCGAAGTTAAGAGTGCAAGCAACATAAGATTTTCTACTCAGGGCATCAGCCACAACATTGGCCTTTCCGGGGTGGTACTGGAGTTGAAAGTCATAATCTTTCAAGAATTCCATTCATCGTCTTTGGCGGAGGTTTAGGTCTCTCTGAGTGTATATGTACTTAAGACTCTTGTGATCTGAGAAGACCTCGAACCGTTCACCGTATAGGTGATGACGCCATAATTTCAGTGCAAATACGACAGCTGCAAGTTCCAAGTCAAGTGTTGGGTAATTACCCTCATGAATCTTCAGTTGCCTCGAGGCATATGCAACAACTTGGCCTTCTTGCATTAGTACGACACCTAAGCCTTGGAGAGAGGCGTCGGTGTATAATGAAAATCCAATTGCATTTCTTGGAGTGATAAGTACAGGTGCCGTCGTGAGGCGTTTCTTCAATTCCTAAAATGATGCTTCACAGGTGGGATTCCAAATGAATCGCACGTCTTTTTGAGTGAGCTTGGTCATAGGTTCAACAATTTTTGAGAAGTCCTTGATGAAACGTCTATAATAGCCAGGCAAACCAAGAAAACTCTTAATCTGAGTAACAGTGGTAGGCTGCTTCCAGTTTAAAACTGCTTCAACCTTAGAAGGATCTACCTCAATGCCATTGCCTGAAACCACATGGCCTAGGAACTGAACTCGCTTCGCCCAAAATTCACACTTACTCAACTTTGCATACAGTTGGTTGCTTCTCAACGTCTGGAGGACTATCTTCAAATGTATCTTTTGGTCTTCCTCGGTTGCGAAATATATCAAGATGTCGTCGACAAAAGCCACCACAAATCGGTCTAAGTATAACCTGAAGATGCGATTCATCAAATCCATGAATGTTGCAGGTGCATTTGTTAGGCCGAACGGCATGACCAAGAACTCGTAGTGACCGTACCGAGTTCTTAATGTCGTCTTGGTAATGTCCGACTCTCGAATCCGGAGTTGGTGATAACCGGACCGTAAATCAATCTTAGAGAAGTATTTGGCATCTCTAAGTTGGTCGAACAAGTCATCGATCCTGGGCAATGGGTATACGTTCTTAATGGTGACGTTATTGAGCTTGCGATAGTCTATGCAAAGTTGTAAAGAACCATCCTTTTTGCGAACGAACAGAATTGGAGCGCCCCAGGGTGATGAACTTTTTCTGATGAAGTCATTACTCTCTAATTCCTTTAGTTGTTTGTCTAATTCGACCAGCTCGACATTTGACATTTTGTATGGTGGAATTGAGATAGGCCCTGTCCTAGGTATGAGGTTGATTTCAAAATCTAATTCCTAACTAGAGGTAGACCAGGAAGGTCATTTAGAAAGACTATTGGGAATTCAGATATGACCGGAACATCGTGTACTTCGAGAGGGTACAGTGCTGGTGATTCATTTTCATCACCAAGGGGATAGAGCTCGAAGTTGTGCCTTGAGAAGTGCAACTGTTGATTTGTGTAACCATTTCCTTGTTCCTTGAATCTTGACAAACTCTCTTGTAGGCAAGGTTAACTGAACTTGCTTCTTCATACATTCGATCTTTGCATTCAGTGGTGCTGGCCAGTCCATGCAGAGGATGATGTCGAAGTCTTCAATGTCCATCACAAAGAGATCTGCATATATTATCTGTTCAGACATTCGAAGCTCACATCGAGAACACTGCAAATTTAAGTCAGTACCAGATGCTAACGGTGATGTGACATTGAGTGTGATGTCTGTGGGTTCAGGATGCAGGCCTAAATGTCTTTCCAATGCCGACGATATAAAAGAATGCGTAGCACCTGAATTAAACAAAACATGCACCATTGTATTGAACAAAGGAAAGGTACATTCGACTACATTGTTGTCTGGGAGGGGTTGTTGAGCGATGGCAAATGCTCTGCCCTGATTCTGTTGACCCTGGCTCTGCTGGTTCTGCCTGGGTTGGGCATTTGTAGCAGGTGGTGCTTGTTGGACTGGAACAACGGAAATAGGTTGCTGAAGGTGCGGACAAACATATTTTACATGGCCCTTCTGGCCGCAGTTGAAACACGTCGGCTGATACTGCGGATGGTTCTATTGGTCGTGCTGATTGTTCTGCTGGCCATGCTGATTGTGGTGTCGACCACCACCTCTGCCATTGCCATTTCTACGGCCACCCCTTCCATAACGACCTCCACGGCCATGATTACGAAAACCTTGATGGTTAGGGCTAGAAGGTTCAACCACAGGTGTTGTGGCCTCATTCTTCGAAACAGGGGCTGAGAGGGCTGGGTTTTGATTGTAGTAGGGCTTCTTCTTGTTGCCCTGTTGCGAGCCCTGTTGGGAAAACATTACAGGTCATTTTCCCTTATTCATTCTCTGTTCTTGCATGATCTTCTCTGGTTCAAAGCTCATGGCCTTGTCAACAACCTCCTTATAAATCTTGAGATCCAAGATCGACAAGGCTTGTCGAATATCATGGCGAAGGCCGTTATAGAATTTCTCAGTCTTATCTTGCTCCGTTGAGATGGTGGAGAGAGAGTAGATCGATAGTTTTTTGAACTTCCTAGCATAGTCCCTGACGGTCATGCTGCCTTGGTATAACTTAGCGAATTCCTAGCGCTTATGTCTCTTCACAACGCCGGAAAAATACTCATCAATAAACATTGACTCGAACTGTTGCCAAGTCATATCTGCTATGTTGACCCTTGGGTCCTCTTTCACTGTTATCCACCATGTGTTTGCCCCACCAACAAGTTGGTAGGTCGCTAGTGGAATTTTTTGAGTCTCATCGACTCCCATTGCATCAAGAGCCTTCTTTGACTCATCGTGCCACTTTTGCACCTCATCAGCATCAATGGTCCTAGTAAAAGTAAGAGGTTATAGCCTCTTGTACTTGGTAATCTGATCGGTTTGAGATTCCGACCCAAATCTTACAGGTGCCTAAATAGTGGCAACCTGACTGGCCGCGGTCTCACGAACGGTCGTTTGAACAGTGGCTTTCATCGCCTCAAAAAATCCGGCGAAGAAGGTTTCCATGCTTGAAAGCATGGCAAAGGGTACGGGTGGGGGTGGTATTGCCTGCTCAGATGTAGTGGCAGTGTCGGGTGTGACTCGTGCTGTAGTCGGAGGCGGCAGTTCCTGAATCTCAGGAGGTGTCTCCACTGCTGGACGGACAGTACGTGGCCTTCCTCTCTTCTTGGTTTGCATTTTCTCACTGGCAAGAAGAAAATAAAACAAAGATTTAGGAACTGTAGCCAAGTATAATGTTATAGTATGCTCAGCAACAATTTCGAGAGTACTGCAATATTAAAATCACCTATTTTTCTAAGTTTAGTGTAAGGTTTTTGTTGAGGAATCAAAGAATCTTATACATCTCGTATGTTTGGCCATGGTGTAAAAACAAGGTTAGAATGTTTATATAATAAGTATAAAACATTGCAAGTATTTCAAATGATTTGGTTCTGGTTTTTTTGAACATACATATATATTTCATTGAAAATCCATACGAGTCATAAGAATTCTAAGATTTGCCTCGGTAAATATCCTGATCTAACGTTCTATCGCAATCTTATGTATTCAAACTCTTACTCTTAGTCTTTTCGATTATTATCCAAGTTCGTGTGTCCCGTACCACATGACTTTGGTAATAAGGGTGTTAACCAAGTTAAGTTGTATGAACATAGTCTCTAAAAACATCGGTTGAATAGTAGTTCACTAATAGTATCTTCTAAGTTTACTCGTCCCATACTGTGTAAACTTAGTGATAATGTTGGTAATGCAACTTTCTCCAAATGTTTCTTTTCACACAAGGTCATGGGTTTTCTTACTTCCACATTTTATTTAGTATCCTCCAATTTTGTTGTGTCCCACACCACTCCAAAGTTAGTGATACAAAAGAAAGAATGGTTGTAAGTCGGCCCACCAAAGATAGTCTTAAACAAAACATTCTCATTCATATATAAAATAAAAGTTTACAATGCCAGTAATCAATCTTGATTTTCCTACCTACTACCGCTCCTTCTAGACCTCCTGCCAGGTATAGAACGACTACTACAAGAAGGTTGAGAATTTGCTCGTTCGTCTTCGAAGTTTTGCATACGTGTTAATATATCATTTTGAGTCTCTCTCATCTCAGCAATACTGGATGCCATTACATTTAACTGTTCAAATGGGTTAGTCGATTGTCCCATAGGTGGAGGGTAGGCTGTAGGCATTAGGGGAAAGTATTGGTTGTACGGGTGACTCATAGGTGAAGGGTAGTTGTTTTGATTGTATAGGGATCCCCTAACTGGAACCCCTTGGATATTTGGATTTGTTTGGGGTGAAAAGTTTTGAAACAATGGGCTCATTAGGATGTTCTGCCCTCCAAAATTTGGTGCCGCCCAATACTGTTGTTGTTGGTTCACAGCAACTTGTGGAACTGGCCGATACGATACCTTAGTAGTTGGAAACCTTTGGTACGAAGTGTTGCCTTGAGTTGGCACGTTCTAAGTTGGTGGATTTGCTTAAGTACTTTGTCTATCTTGACTTGGTTGAGGTTGATTTAGGGTGACAAATAACTCTTCCTCAGTGAATAGTCGATCGGTTGGATCATTATTCGGGGCTGGGTTTGATGTAGGATTCTAATTTGGCTTATTATTTGGTACTTCCCTGACAGGAATCTTGCGTCGACTTTTCCATGACAACATCCATGTTCGTCTCTCATTCTTTCGACATTTCCTATCATCGCGCCGAATACTTCCTCGTCAGTTACCCCTCCCCTCGTGACATATATCTTGAAGATAGAAGATGTTGTAACCGGCTCAGTGATTTGCTTCGAAGTCCCATCAAAAGTGTTGATGTTTGCTTCATATAGCATCCTCGTGATCAAGACTCCGTAACCGAGGAATTCCTTTCTCAAAGGGTTTTGAATCACCCTCAACATTTGCTGGATGATAATGTGTGGTAGGGAGACCTTTATTTTTTTCTCTATGCAGTATAACAAAAGAAGTTGAGCCCTTAACATAGTGGCTCTAGTCCCCCTTTCTGGCAAGATGTTGCCGAATACAATCTTTCCAAGGCCGGCAAGAGATGGCTTAAGATGATTATTTGGGAGGTTGGTGTACGTCGATTGAGTGTATGACTCTTTGGCGAGGGAATTGAACAATTGTTCATTAGACTCCACGATCTCTGCAACTGTCTGGGGTTCGTGTGGATCAATAATTCTCTCCTCAATCGGAATCTCCATAAGTCGAACAATAATCTCGATGTTGATAGAAATTTTTATTCCCATGACAGTTGTCTTCAAAATAGGGTTGATCTCATCTCCTTGAAGTCCTACGCAATTTATGGCTTCATAGAAGGATCTCACCAAGTTGTAAGAGACGTGACCCTCAACTTTTGTTATGTTCAACCACGCCAGAGTTGCGAGTTTGTCGTGAAGGATCGGACGGAGGCGGAGATCTCTATTGTCGATGCTCCTCATAGTCATAACCTCCCTTTTGAACAATTCTTTGAGTCTAGTGGGAATTGGTTCCCTACTACTGGAAGTTGCTCCTTCACTTGAGGCCATTCTTTGCTGAAAGGAAAATAAATTTTTAAGATTTATTCTTTGGTTTTTTATTTTTTAGACAATATTTTCTATTTTTCGCTTGATGTTTATGCCATCATGTAATCAAAATTCTTCATTAGCAATACGATATATATATATCGTATTCATATACGAATTTATAGATATATATATTTAATCATAACTATATATATAGTTTTCATAAATCAACTATATATATATATATATATATATATGAAATTAAACTATATAAAAATCATATATAGTTTTCTTAGATATATATTTAATACAAATCTTAACTATATATAATTCATATATATATAGTTCTAAAGATATATACATCTAATAACATTTTTCATTCAAATTTTTCATCAATAATATGATATATATATATATATATATATATATCATATACAAAGATATATAGATATATATATTCAATCATAACTATACATATAGTTTTTCATAAATCATGACTATATAACAATCATATAGTTTTCTAGATATATTTAATATAAATCTCAACTATATATAATTGACATATATATATATATATATATATATATATATAGTTCTAGAGATATATATATCTAATAAAATTTTTCATTCAAAATTTTTCATTAGCAACATGATATATATGTATCTCCTATATGCATAGATATATAGATATATATATTTAATCATAACAATATATATAATTTTCATAAATCATAACTATATATATATTTAAATCAAACTATATAGAAATCATATAGTTTTCTAGATATATATTTAATATAAATCTCAACTATATACAATTTATATATATATATATATATATATATATCTACTAAAATTTTTCTTCTCCTAATTTGGTGGACTTGGATATAATTGACATATATATCTACTTATGTATACATAAGGCATTTTTATCACACCTGGGTTGCACACAGTGCCCCCTACCCAGGATGATGAGTACCCCCGTTCAGTGGCTACTCGGATTGCGAAATCAACCTATATGAGGTTTGAGGTTCGAATCTGGGGGAGGCCCAGCACTATTCATGATGAATAGTATGGACAAATGATCCTGGAGGTACTAGACACTGTTGAGTGGGCTGTGTACTGGGATGAGACAATATTATGGGATCATAGTGGCTGAAGTATGCCCTGCGGGGGTACTCATCACCCTGGGTAGGGGGCACTGTGTGTAACACAATTGTGACAGAGTGCATGATTAAAAATTATATAGATATGCATGAAAATCAACCTGAACTATATGATTGCATACGTGCATGAATATCTGATATAGGCATATGCATGAGAGATAATAATGTATGCATGATTTTTAGAAGATCCAAATTATACTGTGGTTGGAACGAGTAAAGATCACTCTACAACATTAAGATTCTAGACTAAAGATTACAGACTTGAAGCTCTTGAATCTTCGTGTTTTATTGTTCCATCCACACGCTTTGACGAGATAGTTGAATTCATCTGATATAACTAGTTAGCACTTAAACAACTAAGTCAAAGAGATTAGTGATCACAACGAATGTTGTTTGTAATCATCAAAACAAAACCGGATGAGAGTCATTACATCAACACTAAAAGACAGCTGATTCCTAAAAGTTAATTTCCTGTCCTGATGCGATGAAATATTTATGAAGAAACTGATAATGATAATGGAGTACGAAACTGTTGAGATGCATTTTAGAACAAGGTAAACCCATTTTTTATCAAAACCCATTGCTATCATCATTGCTCATAGGAATGGCCACTCCACCCTATCATAGGCTTTACTCATATCTAGTTTGGCTGCTATGTGATGGACTTGCTTGCGGCTCTTTTCTCACATTGAATGGATGCATTCGAAACCAACAAAAGAGTTGTTGGAAATAAATTTGGTGGGGATGAATGCACTCTGGTTCTTCGAGATGATGGATGGCAATAGGTTTCGGAGTCTGTTTGTCACGGCCTTCGTGATGATCTTGTACAGTACATTACACAATTTTATAGGTTTGAATTGAGTAACTTGACTTGGATTGCGCACTTTTGGAATGAGTGCAATTATGGTATGATTTAGATCTTCCAGGGACCGCCCCTTGTTTAGTATTTCGAGGCAATATTCTGTCACATCGTTTCCAACTATGTGCCAACATTTTTGAAAAAAGGATGGATACATTCCATTTGGGCATGGGGATTTCGAAGGGTGCATCAGAAACATAGTTGTTTTTATCTCTTCTAACTCATAATCTCTGCACAATACTTGATTCATATCAGTTACATTGCATTTAACATCAGAGATAATATTATTAATATCAACTAAACTTCCCTTGAAAGTTGGGATGGAGAAAAAATATACTGAGATCTTATTGCCCCTACTTTTTATTCGATTTGCTTGTTTTGCAAACAATTCAAATTTATATTTTATTTATAAAATTAGGGTAGAAATTTTATTTATTAAAAAACGTAGGTCAAGTTATTTCCTTTTTTAAAAGTAGGATAAGTATAAATATTAAGTAGAAGTTTTCCATCCGCTAATAAAAGTGAGAGTTGAACTATAATAGTTGGTCCGCATAGTTTTCAATCGGGCCCCTTATGTTCTTTATTGTTGTACTCGCCTTCTTGGCCTTACTGAGAGGTCCCAGTTTTCTCTGGCTCCCGTGCAACATCCTCTGACCTTGTGTTAGCACTAAAAATATATATAAATATTAAGAAATCAATAAATGGCTACATGATTTTTTAAGAATAAAAATGTTTAAATGAGAGTCTCATAATAGATAGAAGCTTTGCACATGAACAATTTTTGTTTTTACTTGGGCCCTGTTTGATTAGTGAGAAAATAAAAAAAATTCACAAGAAAATAGAAAAGTTGTGCGTTTGATTATTAATATTTTCTCAACCTTCTTATTTCTTAGCAAAATTTTCTCATCTGTAGAGGTCAAAAAAAATTTAGTACTATTAATTATGTTCATGTATATATTTTTTAAAACTTCTTACTATCTAATTTTTTTTACATCATAAGAGTGTAAAAAAATATTTTTTCATGTACAATCAAACAATCATAAGAAAATTCATTAAAAAAAATTTCTTAAAAACTATTTCTCAAGAAAACTGTATTTTCTTAAGAAAATTTTTATTAGCTTTCAAACAGGGCCTTAATAAAAGATATTTCCTTATTAGTCTTTTTCCCTCCTCATTTTTTTTGGCTCGCAATCAACAATGAATTAATGATTTTCATTGTTTTTAATTAGTTAGAACAATGTTCTGTTTTTTTAGTGCTATCTATATACTATTTATAATGCCAAGGCCATAAATTAGTTATTAACTTTAGGTATAGCCTTGAGACCAAGGATATCTGCCATTTTTTTTTTTATTTTTTTTTTGTGAGAAATCTCCAATTTAAGCAACAACACCTTTGATTTTGACTTAAACCTATTATCTTCAAAAATACTCAATGAGTTCCTGTACAAGTCAACCATCCACAATGATCAAGAGTCAAGGTTTTAAAACTCGAATGGTGTAATCCAGGCATTTTTATTTGTAGGGCGAGGCATAAGCTAGACGGAACAATGCATAAACCTTATATTTTTATAAAATTGGACATAAAAGTTTTTATAAAGATTTTCAAGAAGCAAATATTACTAATAAATAGAGAAATATGAAATGTTAGCAAACTTGAATATTTTTACGTATCTTTACCTTACCACATAAACAATCTCAAGCACGCAAAACAAAAACATGATATATCAAATGCTTTTGCTATAATAAACATTGCTATCCAAAGTCGGGTAGTCTCGTTGGATGAGGAACGAGGTATAAGTTATTGTTGAGGGGTGATGTCTCAATTTTAAGTTTGAGTTCGTGCCCACACTTATCTGCTTACTTTAGGGAGGGACATTCAATAGCCTTTGCAGTTTCTGACTCCGAAATAGTCTTGCCCCTGCAAATGGGTTAGCGAGGACACCAAGGGGTCATATACAAAAAAAAAAAACATTACTAAAATGTCACACCCTGCCCGGACGCGCCTAAACCGGCGGTACACTCTCGGACAGGGTGCGCATTTGGAACAATTACAATGGTAACAACATAGTGCGCAGCGAAAATACAGTACACACAGTACAAATCTGATTTCATTTAATTCAGAATACTTTTGTACATAAAATGGTCAAGGGAACATACTCCCAAAATCCTCAATGAATTAAACAAAGGGTATAAATTGTGGGCCCCATAACCTGCACCCAGTCCACCCTAATTTTCTGTGAAAGATTGGATAATAATGGAGTGAGCTTAACGCGCTCAGTGGGTAAATAGTACATGAGTATAACAATTAATAAAACATACTTCAATATCAAATATCTTAAATACACATGTGAGCATCATAATCAATCAATATGAATGTATGCATGACACCGTCTCGTAATGGTTTGATGAACGTACATCGCCTGAATTCATGTACAGGAACGATGCTCTGAATTCACGTACTGATGTCCCTCCCCGGGTGTAGCCGGGTTCTCATGTACGTCCCTCTCCAGAGAAATATAATGAATAGTGAGCAATGCTCCTAACTATTCTATGAGTCATAAACCATATACGTCCCTAGGTGGTGATATGTATGATGCCAATGCATGAACTGGTGTAGTCTACCGGTCTAGTCTTTCTTGACATTTAGACTGACTTTGGCAACGTCTGGTGATCCTTATTAGGGTCGGTATCACGACGTGCAAGATTAGGACATTCAGTATTACTGTATAAGCTGATAGCTTTCAATAAGACCAACTAGATCAGTCCCCAGTTGAGAGGTGAGACACAAGGTCTGCTTAAATACCAATCGCCTAGAGCAGCCCGCTGCCTCCCGTTCACTATTAAAAGTTACTGAGGACAAGACTGAGTCTAGTTGAGTCAGATTGACCACAAATCCGGCATTATAACAATGCAATACATGAATTCCAAATATACAGGCATATGTGCGGCAGTATAAACAATATATGACATAATGCAGTGTAAATGAATAGTAGACATAATAATAATTGAATGTAAACTTTAATAAAAGTTATGAAACACGCAAACCTATGTTCGTTCCCCACCTTCAGATCTGGTGCTTTTCTCTGGACAGAACTTCGTTGCACCACTTTCAGATCTGGCGCTTTCCTCCGGACAGAACTTTGTTGCACCGCACTGGGAGTCTGGAAAACTAAAAACTTAAAATGCGTGGAAAGGAGAAGAAAATCACAAGAGAAGGTGATTTGGTGTGAGGAATGAGAAATGAGGAGCTTTCTTATATAGAGATTTTTGCGCCTGAACGTTCTGGCATGCGCTTGTACGTTCTGGCATGCGCCTGAACGTTCTGGCATGCGCTTGTACGTTCTGGCATGCGCCTGAACGTTCTGTCATGCGCCTGAACGTTTTGTCATACGTGGTAATTTTTTTTTTTTTTTTTTTTGTGAAATACGTGGTATTACACTCTACCCCCCTTAAAGGGATTTCGCCCTCGAAATCAAGTCCAGGAGTGATGAGGGTGATATGCTTGAGAAGTAGTGACAGGTTTCCAAGGAGGCCACTGCGTGTGTGCATCACTATATCCATTGATATTATTTTCAGACATCTGCGTAGTTATTGAAGTGAAACAATGTATCAAGATAGGTGTAAACAATGTTTCATCCTGGTATTGATAAGTGAAAATAATACAATGTATCACATCATCAGTTGGTACTAGAAAACAATTCAGGGTATTGCTGTTTAATTGTTGATTCTAGTTCCCATGTAGCTTCCTCTATGCCGTGGTGATCCCAGAGCACTTTCACAAGTGGTATGCTACGTCGCCGTAGTTCTTGAGTTTTTCTATCTAAAATCTGTATTGCTTTCTCTTGATACTTATTTCCTTCCTTAACCCGAACCTCGACTAAAGGGATAACATGAAAAACGTCATGAACCTTAGGCATGGACGATGGAAGGGACAGGCGATAAGCAAGTTTGCCAATACGTTCAATGATCAGAAATGGACCGATATACCGCGGGGAGAGCTTTCCTTTGATCCCAAAGCGTTTGACACCTCGGGTGGGCTGGACTTGTATAAAAACAAAGTCCCCCTGATCAAATTCTAGAGGTTGTCGCCGTTTGTCAGCATAGCTCTTCTGTCGACTTTGTGCAACACGAAGTCGTTCCTTTACTAGTGTGATTTTTTCAGAAGTCTCTTGAACTAGTTCAGGGCCCAACTACGGTCGATCTACCATATCTAACCAACATACCGGAGATCTGCAAGGCCGACCATAGAGAGCCTCGTATGGTGCCATGCCGATACTAGTTTGGTACCTGTTGTTGTATGCAAACTCAGCTAGATGCAAATACTTTGCCCATCCGTCATTAAAGTCCAAAATGCAGCATCGTAGCATGTCTTCTAAGATTTGGATAAGCCATTCTGACTGCCCATCAGTCTGAGGGTGGAAGGCTGTGCTCATAGTGATCTTTGAACCCATTCTAGTCTGGAAGCTTTTCCAAAAGTTTGATGTGAATCAAGGGTCTCGATCAGAGACGATCGTGAGTGGTATGCCATGAAGGCGTACGATCTCTCTTTCATATAGTTCTGCAAGTTTGGCGGGATTATCCGTGAACTTTATTGGCAAGAAGTGTACAGACTTGGTAAGTCTGTCAATGATAACCCAGATAGCATCTTGCCCTTTATTATTTCGAGGTAAGGCTGTAACAAAATCCATTGCGATGTTCTCCCACTTCCATTCTCCAATAGGTAATGGCTGGAGAAGGCCTGAGGAAAGTCTTCGTTCTGCCTTAACTTTCTGGCAAACAAGACATCGAGCAACGAAGTCTGCAATTGCCTTCTTCATTCCAAAAAACCAGAATTGTCGCTTGACATCCTGGTACATCTTGTCACCCCCAGGATGCATATCGTATCGCGAACAGTGCATCTCAGTAAGCACGTCTTTCCGAACCTCAGGATCGTTCGGAAGACAAAGACATTTTTATAGAAAACGGCTCCGTCGTCAGAGACTGACCAATGAGGAAGGTCTTGCCCGCTGAGTAGAAGGTCTCGTTTCTCCATTAACATAGGGTCATTGGCTTGAGTAGCTGAAATCTTGCGAACGAGGTCAGAGGTGGCTGATAATTGAGAGAGTCGTGGGCGTGGTCCCTCTTCATTTAGCTGGAGGTTAAAGTTCTCTATTTCTGTAGCCAATTTCCCTATTTCATAGTTAAGAGTGCAAGCAACATAAGATTTTCTACTCAGGGCATCAGCCACAATATTTGCCTTTCCAGGATGGTACTGGAGTTGAAAGTCATAGTCTTTCAAGAATTCCAACCATCTTCTTTGGTGGAGGTTTAGGTCTCTCTGAGTGTATATGTACTTAAGACTCTTATGATCTGAGAAGACCTTGAACTGTTCACCGTATAGGTAATGATGCCATAATTTCAGTGCAAACACAACAGCTGCAAGTTCCAAGTCGCGTGTTGGGTAATTACCCTCATGAATCTTCAGTTGCCTCGAGGCATAGGCAACAACTTGGCCTTCTTGCATTAGTACGGCACCCAACCCTTGGAGGGAGGCATCGGTGTATAATAAAAATCCAATTCCATGTCTTGGAGTGATAAGCACAGGTGCTGTCGTGAGGCGTTTCTTCAATTCCTGAAATGATGCTTCGCAGGCGGGATTCCAAATAAATCGCACGTCTTTTCGAGTGATCTTGGTCATAGGTTTAGCAATCTTTGAGAAGTCCTTGATGAAGCGTCTGTAATAACCAGCCAAACCAAGAAAACTCCTAATCTGAGTAACAGTGGTAGGCTGCTTCCAGTTTAAAACTGCTTCAACTTTAGAAGGATCTACCTCAATGCCATTGCCTAAAACCACATGGCCTAGGAATTGAACTCTCTTTGCCCAAAATTCGCACTTACTCAACTTTGCATACAATTGGTGGCTTCGCAAGGTCTGAAGGACTATCTGCAAATGTATTTTATGGTCTTCCTCGGTTGAGGAATATATCAAGATGTCGTCCACAAAAACCACCACAAATCGGTCTAAGTATAACCTGAATATGCGATTCATCAAATCCATGAATGCAGCAGGTGCATTTGTTAGACCAAACGGCATAACTAAGAACTCGTAATGACCGTACCGAGTTCTGAACGCCGTCTTGGTGATGTCCGACTCTCGGATCCGGAGTTGGTAATAACCGGACCGTAAATCAATCTTAGAGAAGTATTTGGCATCTCTAAGTTGGTCGAACAAGTCATCGATCCTGGGCAACGGATATCTGTTCTTGATGGTGACGTTATTCAACTTGCGATAATCGATGCAAAGTCGTAACAAACCATCCTTTTGGCGAACAAACAGAAATGGAGCCCCCCAGGGTGATGAACTCTTTCGGATGAAGCCATTACTCTCTAATTCCTTAAGTTGTTTGTCTAATTCGACCAGTTCAATATTTGACATTCTGTATGGTGGAATTGAGATAGGCGTTGTCCCAGGTATGAGGTCGATCTCAAAATCGAATTCCCTAACTGGAGGTAGACCAGGAAGGTCATTAAGAAAAACTGTTGGGAATTCAGATATGACTGGAATATCGCGTACTTCGGGAGGGTACAGAGCTGGTGATTCATTGCCGTCACCAAGTGACAACGCTCGAAGTTGTGACTTGAGAAGTGCAACTGTTGATTTGTGTATCCATTGTCTTGTTCCCTGAATCTTGACAAACTCTCCTGTAGGCAAAGTTAACTGATCTTGCTTGTTCATACAGTCGATCTTTGCATTCAGTGGTGCGAGTCAGTCCATGCCGAGGATGATGTCGAAGTCTTCAAAATCCATCACAAAAAGATCGGCATATATTATCTGTTCGGACATTCGAAGCTCACATCGAGAACACTGCAAATTTACGTCAGTACCCGATCCGAACGGTGATGTGACATGGAGTGTGATGTTTGTGGGTTCAGGATGCAGGCCTAAATGTCTTACCAATGACGACGATATAAAAGAATGCGTAGCACCTGAATCAAACAAAACATGCACCAATGTATTGAACAAAGGACAGGTACCTTCAACTACATTATTGTCTGGGAGGGGTTGTTGAGCGATGGCAAAGGCTCGGCCCTGATTCCGTTGACCCTGGTTCGGCCTGGGTTAGGCATTAGCAGCAGGTGGTGCTTGTTGGACTGGAATAGCAGGAATAGGTTGCTGAAGGTGCGAACAAAGATGTTTGACATGGCCCTTCTGGCCGCAGTTGAAACAAGTCGGCCTATACTGCTGATTGTTTTACTGGCCATTCTGATGATTCTGCTAGCCTTGTTGATTGTGGTGTCGACCACCACCTCTGCCATTGCCGTTGCTACGACCACCTCGTCCATAACGACCGCCATGGCCATGATTTCGGAAACCCTGGTGGTTAGAGTTAGAAGGTTCAACCGCAGGTGTTGTGGCTTCATTCTTCGAAACCGGGGCCTGGAGGGCTGGGTTTTGATTGTAGTAGGGCTGCTTCTTGTTGCGCTGTTGCGAGCCTTGTTGGGAAAATGTGGCAGGCCGTTTGCCCTTATTCATTCGCTGTTCCTGTAAGAGCTTTTCTTGTTCAAAGCTCATGGCCTTATCAACAACTTCTTTGTAAATCTTGAGATCCAAGATCGATAAGGCTTGCCGAATGTCATGGCGAAGACCATTATAAAATTTCTCAGTCTTATCTCGCTCCGTTGAGATGGTGGAGAGAGAGTAGACGGATAATTCTTTAAATTTTCCAGCATATTCTCTGACGGTCATGGTGCCCTGATATAACTTAGCAAATTCCTGGCGTTTCTGCTTTGTCACCGCGCTGGGAAAATACTCATCAATAAACATTGACTCAAACTGTTGCCAAGTCATATATGCTATATTGACCCTTAGGTCTTCTTTCACTGTGATCCACCATGTGTTTGCGGCACCAACAAGTTGGTAGGTTGCTAGTGGAATTTTACGAGTCTCATCGACTCCCATTGCATCAAGAGCCTTCTTGGACTCATCCAACCACTTTTGCACCTTATCAGGATCAATGGTGCCATCGAAAGTAAGAGGTTGTAACCGCTTGTATTTAGTAATCTGATCGGTTTAAGCTTCGGACCCAAATTTTACAGGTGCGTGAACCGTGGCAACCTGACTGGCTGCGGTCTCACGAACGGCAGTTTGAACAGTGACCTTCATCGCCTCAATAAATTCAGCGAAGAAGGTTTCAATGCTTGAAGGCATGGCAAAGGGTGCGGGTGGTGGTGGTATTGCCTGCCCAGATGTAGTGGCAGTGTTGGGTGTGGCCTGTGCTGTTGTCTGAGGCGGCGGTTCCTGAATCTCAGGAGGTGCCTCCACTGCTGGACGAACAGCACGTGGCCTTCCTCTCTTCCTGGTTTGCATTGTCTCATTGGCAAAGAGGAAAGGAAAACCAAGATTTAGGAACTGTAGCCAAGTATAATGTTAGAATATGCTCAGCAACAATTTTGAGAGTACTGTAATATCAAAATCACCTATTTTTCTAAGTATAGTGTAAAGTTGTTGTTGAGGAATCAAAGAATCTTATATATCTCGTATGTGTGGCCATGGTGTAAAAACAAACAAGGTTAGAATGTTTATATAATAAGTACAAAATTGTGCAAGTATTTCAAAAGATTTGGTTTTGGTCTTTGTGAACATACATATATTTCATTGAAAATCCATACGAGTCATAAGAATTCTAAGATTTGCCTCGGTAAATAGCCTGAGCTAACGTTCTATCGCAATCTTATGCATTCAGACGCTTATTCTTAGTCTTTTCGATTATTATCCAAGTTCATGTGTCCCATACCACATGAATTTAGTAATAAGGGTATCAACCAAGTTAAGTTGTATGAACACGGTCTCTAAAAACATTGGCTGAATAGAAGTTCACAAATAGTATCGTCCAAATTTACTCGTCCCATACCGTGTAAGCTTAGTGATAATATTAGTAATGCAACTTTCTCCAAATGTTTCTTTTCACACAAGGTCATGGGTTTTCTTACTTCCACATTTTATTTAGTATCTTCCAGTTTTGTTGTGTCCCATACCACGCCAAAGTTAGTGATACAAAAGAAAAAATGGTTGTAAGTCGGCCCACCAAAGATAGTCTTTAAACAAAACAATTTCATTCATATATATCAAAGGAAAGTTTACAATGCCAGTAATTAATTGTGACTTTCTTTTCTACTACCGCTCCTTCGAGATCTACTGCTACGTACAGAACGACTACTAACGGAAGGTTGAGAGTGTGCACGCTCTGCGTCGGAGTTTTGCAACCGGGTTAATATAGTATTGTGGCTCGCTCTCAGTGTAGCAATATTGGATGCCATTTCATCTAACCATTCAAGTAGGTTATTCGGTTGTCCCATTGGTGGTTGATGGGTCGTTTGTCTCGTAGGAGAAGGATAGGCCATAGACATTAGGGGAAAGTATTGGTTCATAGGTGGAAGGTAGTTGTTTTGATTGCGCGGGGATCCCCTAACCAGAACCCCTTGGATATTTTGGTTTGTTTGAGGTGAAAAAGTTTGAAACAATGGGCTCATTGGAATGTTTGGCCCGCCAAGATATGGTGACGCCCAATACTGTTGTTGTTGGTTGACAACAACTTGTGGAACTGGCTGATACTGTACCGCAGGAGTTGGAAATCTTTGGTACGAAGTGGTGCCTGGAGTGGGCAAGTTCCACGTTGGTGGGTGTGCTTGCATACCTTGTTTATCATGACTTTGTGTAGGTTGATTAGTGTGGCATATAACTCTCCGTCAGTGAATGGTTGATCAGTTGGATCACTATTCGGGGCTGGGTCTGATGTAGGATTTGGATGTGAATCATTATTTGGCCCTTCTTGGACGGGCATCTTGCGTCGACTTTTGCGAAGGCAACGCCCATGCTTGTCTCTCATTCTTTCGGCATTTCTTATTGTCGTGCCGAATACCTCTTCGTCAGTTACCCCTCCACTTGTGCCATATGTCTTGAAGATAGAGGATGCTGTAACTGGTTCAGTGATCAGCTTCGACGTTCCATCGAAAGTGTCGACGTTTGCCTCGTAAAGTATCCTCATAATCAAGACTCCGTAGCCGAGGAATTCCTTCTTTAAAGGGTTTTGAATCACCCTCAACATTTGTTGGATGATGATGTGTGGTAGGGAGACCTTTATTTTCTTTTCTATGCAATACGACACAAGGAGTTGGGCC
Source organism: Paratinospora sagittata (assembly GCA_035771175.1). Lineage (NCBI taxonomy): Eukaryota > Viridiplantae > Streptophyta > Magnoliopsida > Ranunculales > Menispermaceae > Paratinospora > Paratinospora sagittata. The sequence continues at coordinate 21,523,746 of CM069610.1, forward strand.
CTTGACATAGTGCCTCTAGTACCCCTTTCTGGCAAGATGTTGCCGTATACAATCTTTCCGAGGCCGGCAAGAGATGGCTTAAGATGATTGTTTGGGAGGTTGGTGTACTTTGATTGAGGGTATGACTCTTTGGCGAGAGAATTGAACAATTGTGCATTAGATTCTGCGATCTCAGCAACTGTCTGGGGGTCATGTGAATCAATAATCCTCTCCTCAATCGAAATCTCCAAAAGGCGAGCAATAATCTCGATATTGATAGGAATTTTCGTTCCCATGACTGTTGTCTCCAAATTAGGGCTGATCTCGTCTCTGGGAAGTCCTACGTAATTCATGGCTTCATAGAAGGATCTGACCAAGTTGTAAGAGACTTGACCCTCGACTTTGGTTATATTTAACCAATCCAGTGTTGCAAGTTTGTCATGAAGGATTGGGCGGAGGCGGAGATCGCTATTGTCGATGCTCCTCATAGTCATAACCTCTCTTTTGGACAATTTCTTAAGTCTAGTGGGAATTGGTTCCCTGCTAGTGGAAGTTGGTCCTTCCCTTTAGGCCATTCTTTTGCTGAAAGGAAAATAGATTTGTGTGAAGAACACAAAATATATTTCTAACATTTTAAGTTTTATGCCTTGTTTGCTACACATTATTTTCGAGTTTTCTTTTGATGGTTATGCCATCATGAAAGTTTCGTCATTAGTGATTTGATGTATATATGTCGTATTCACATATGAATGTATAGACATATTTAATGATAACTATAATTCCCATAAATCAACTATATATATATATATATATATATATATATATATATATATATATTTGAATTTAAACTATATAAAAATCATATATAGTTGTTTTTAATCCAAATCTTAACTATATATATAATTCATATATATAGGTTTAGATATATCAAATAAATTGTTTTTCAAAAATAAATTGTTTTTCAAAAATAAATTGTTTTCGAAAAATAAAAATTTTTTCCGAAATTTTTATTATTTTTTTTTTTCGAATAATTATTTTTCAAAAAATAAAATTTCATTTCGAATTTTTTTTTTTTTTTTTTATACGTACCTCATATACACTAAGGTATATAGATACATATATTCAATAATAACTACACATATAGTTTCTAATAAATTATGACTATATGTATATTTAAATCAAACTATATAAAAATCATATAGTTTTCTAGATATATATATTTAATACAAATCTCAACTATATATAATTGACATATGTATATATAGTTCTAGAGATATATATATATATATATCTAATAAAATTTTTCTTCCCCTAATTTGGTGGACTTGGGTGGGCCGTGGACCGTACGCTCTGATACCATTAAATGTCACACCCCGCCCGGACGCGCCTAAACCGGCGGTACACTCTCGGACGGGGTGCGCATTTGGAACAATTACAATGGTAACAACAGAGTGCGCAGCGGAAATACAGTACACACAGTACAAATCTGATTTCATTTAATTCAGAATACTTTTGTACATAAAATGGTCAAGGGAACATACTCCCAAAATCCCCAATGAATTAAACAAAGGGTATAAATTGTGGGCCCCATAACCTGCACCCAGTCCACCCTAATTTCCTGTGAAAGATTGGATAATAATGGAGTGAGCTTAACGCGCTCAGTGGGTAAATAGTGCATGAGTATAACAATTAATAAAGCATACTTCAATATCAAATATCTTAAATACACATGTGAGCATCATAATCAATCAATATGAATGTATGCATGACACCGTCTCGTAATGGTTTGATGAACGTACATCGCCTGAATTCACGTACAGGAACGATGCTCTGAATTCACGTACTGATGTCCCTCCCCGGGTGTAGCCGGGTTCTCATGTACGTCCCTCTCCAGAGAAATATAATGAATAGTGAGCAATGCTCCTAACTATTCTATGAGTCATAAACCATATACGTCCCTAGGTAGTGATATGTATGATGCCAATGCATGAACTGGTGTAGTCTACTGGTCTAGTCTTTCTTGACATTTAGACTGACTTTGGCAACGTCTGGTGATCCTTATTAGGGTCGGTATCACGACGTGCAAGATTAGGACATTCAGTATTACTGTAGAAGCTGATAGCTTTCAATAAGACCAACTAGATCAGTCCCCAGTTGAGAGGTGAGACACAAGGTCTGCTTAAATACCAATCGCCTAGAGCAGCCCGCTGCCTCCCGTTCACTGTTTAAAGTTACTGAGGACAAGACCGAGTCTAGTTGAGTCAGATTGACCACAAATCCGGCATTATAACAGTGCAATACATGAATTCCAAATATACAGGCATATGTGCGGCAGTATAAACAGTATATGACATAATGCAGTGTAAATGAATAGTAGACATAATAATAATTGAATGTAAACTTTAATAAAGTTATGAAACACGCAAACCTATGTTTCGTTCCCCACCTTCAGATCTGGTGCTTTTCTCCGGACAGAACTTCGTTGCACCGGTTTCAAATCTGGCACTTTCCTCCGGACAGAACTTTGTTGTACCGCACCGAGAGTCTTGAAAACTAAAAACTTAGAATGCGTGGAAAGGAGAAGAAAATCACAAGAGAAGGTGATTTGGTGTGAGGAATGAGAAATGATGAGCTTTCTTATATAGAGATTTTTGCACCTGAACGTTCTGGCATTCGGGCGTTGCCCAAATAGTAATTTTTTTTTTTTTTTTTGTGAAATACGTGGTATTACAAAAACCTTAACAAGCGCATGATACAAGTCAACATCTTTTATGTTATATCTGTAGAAAATAAATAAATAAAACTGAACAAATAAGATGCAACACTATAAGATATTACAACTTCTTAGTTTTCACCATATGTATGTTGCAACTTTTTAAGTTTTTAACTTTTCTTTTATTACATTAGATGATCACTTCTTTCAATTAATTGATAGAAATTAACAATTGACATTGGAGTTCTCTTCACCAAGTAAATATATCTAAGAGAAGTAATTTCTTTGTTTCAAACTCGGATACTTACTTATAATTGAGTTTATAACTTAAATTAAGAAAGAAAATGAATTAGTGTGTCTATTCTAAAATTAGTTGGAGTGTTCCCAAAGAAATAGGAAAACATACATAAAAAACAACTTACGTTTTAGGCTTGTAAATTCTAAACTTGGATTTTTCCTAAACAAAAGTAGTTAGACTAAAATCAATTGAAAGTATTTGGGGTAAAATAGGGAAAAAGGTAAATTGGAAAAGGGCATAGCTAGGTTAAGCCTCGTGTTAACGTATAAAGAGGCTAAGAAAAAAAAGAACATAGATTGAACCTTATGATCACATACATAGAAACTTAAGCCTAACATAGCCTTAAGGTGTAAATCTCATAGGATAATCCCTTGATACTTAAGCCGAAAGGCGGTTTTTGATAGCCTAGAGGCAAGGCAAGCCTCACAGGCTTTTAAAAACTAAGATCAAGACATGAACATTCTTTAAAAAAAAAAAAAAAACCAAAATCACAATAAAATTAAACCTAAGCTCAATACTTGAAAAATCATCAATGATCCTTTAACATACCAAAAGATATTGTGGAAGCCATGCTAAGCTTCATCTACAAAAAGTCCTTAGCAATGACCACCTTAAAAGGCACCATGGAATACCCAACCTTCCTAGTGAAATCTTTTTTTACGCACACTTCAATCAGCATATCGCCAAAGTTGGTATCTAATTCTTTCAAAACTCCTTAACCTTCGAGTTCTTTTCCTTTTTTATGTCCTTTTTAGTATTACTGTCTACAAATATGTCTTTTTTCCAACCCACCTATTCCGTCTTTTTTCACGAGAGAAACAATCTTTGTGGCATTTTATAAATACATAAATGTCATTTCAAAACCCACTTAAAAACAAAGATTTTAAACACAAAACTTATATCATTCATCTAAAGTTCACAACGTTTAGCCATATCAAACATATTTTTCAAGAAAACAACAAATGAAAGTGAAGAGATTAAGGAAACACATCTCTAGAAAGGCCAATAAGGGCAAAAAAATCACGATGAGAAAGAAAAAGTTAGGGTGGAGCTTTGTTATAGACAAGAGAGATGTGTGGAAGGACCAAATGGAGAAATAAAAAAGGCGCAAAGGTGACACAAGCTTAGACGTGACGAGACTTTGTATTCATCGAGAGTGGTGTTTTGATCCTTGTTAACTATAGTTTATCCAAAATTGTATGTAGAGTGGTTTTTTTTTTTTTTTGGTTAAAGTTTAGGTGGACTTAGTTTGCATTTGGAACTATGTCAGAGTTAGTGTAAAAGTTGCACATGTTGGAGAAGTTGGATATTTGAAAAGTTTATTTTTTAAGATTATCAAAATGGAATATGGTAGTTTAAATTTTAATTACGTGGACACCCTTCAAAAAGCTAAAATTTTAATTTATGAAACGATGATAATATTAGGAAATAGACGAGTAATACTAGGATTTTTGATAAATTGATTACACTGTGAGTTTAGGGACTTTCTCATTATAAGTAGTGTAGTTATATGATGTTTTCTCAAAACATAATTCTTTAATTGTTTTCATAGTGATAAATAATTTTCACTTGATACATGTGGAATAATATGGTTCAATTTGTTGGCCCAGATTAAAGTTCGAGAGGGGGGAACTGGACTTTATGCAAGATTTTTACCTTCCAAAAATAAAGGGTGTTGTTAAAACCACCCACCTAAATTAAAAAAATAAAATAAAAAATGTGAAATTACTAAACTAACCATATAAAAACTATCCAAAATCCCACACTCTCTCTTCACCCAACCATTCTTCAACCAAAGCCCTAGCTCTCCAACTCTTCAATTCTTTCAATCTTCTTCAAACTTACAACTTTTTGGGTTTTTTCAGGGTTATATCATATTGTTTTACGATTTTGTTGCCTTAAAAGACATTTAAAGTGTAGAAAGCATCTTTCACGAGTTTAGGGAGTGTTGAAAGTTTACAAGTAATTTTCCTTCAATCAAGGTTGTTTGATCTACAATGGGAAGAAAATCAGATGAATCGGAAAGTTCTTCGCACTTCATGGTATGTTTACTTGTTTCTTAGAGTTTTTTCCGTTGAAAAATACTCAAAAATCAAAGAAAAATGGCGTGAAAAATTTGTTTCGAAAATGGTGATTGAAACCCATTTTCGACGCATTCGGCCACCATGAACTGCACAAAATGGTTCTATCCGTTCCATTCCGGACGAACAGAAGGAGTTTGTCCGGTCCTGGCAGGCCAGACATAGTGTATTACCTTTGAATGCACTTTGTCCATTATTTGAGATAGTTGGTGTTACATTAACTAATATGACTTTCTCGGTGGCCCATGTATATATGTCAAATGAGAAACAAGAAAACTATATATAGGCATTTGAAAAGTTAAAAGATCTATTTGAAGGGTGGACCCAACCAGAGGTTTTTATTACAGACAAAGAATTGGCTTTGATGAATGTGGTGGAGGTTATTTTTCCAAAGGTCACAATTTTTATGACTTTGGCATATAAAAAAAATGTGTTGGCAAAACCGAAAGGAATGTTCAACCAGAAGAAGAAGTGGAACGCATTTATGAGCATATGGCATGCCTTCGTGGAATATGAGTCAGAGGATAAATATGAAGAACATCTAAGGGTGTTGCATACTGATTATGAAAGTTTTCGTGATGTCCTTGCATATATATCGAATGAGTGGTTGACAAAACACAAAAAAATATTTGTGGCAGTTTCAAGGGATGAAGTCATGCATTTTGGTAATGTCATAACCAACAGGGTTGAAAGTGCGCATGGAAAGTTGAAGAGACACTTAGGCTCTTCTCAAGTGAATTTTGAATCATCATGGAGAACCATTCATGCGTTGTTGGTATTGCAACATACAAAGATAATAGCATCTTTTCAGCAAAGTTTTCACTGTGAAACATTCACATAGAGATTGGATCTACAACGAACTACGTGGTGTTGTATCCACATGTGCACTTGACATGATTCAAACAGAATATGTTCATTGCAAGGAGAATTACTTCTAAAGAGCTCACTGTGGATGTGTGTTATGAAGAATACATGGATTACCCTGTGCACATGAGATCTTTGAATGCCACCAAGGACATCGGCCTATCCCTCTTTCTTCCGTGGATGCCCGTTGGAAGAAACTTGACACGATTGTCCCTGTTAAGGAGTCGAAGCAAGAATTGCTATGCACAATTGAGTTTGAAGCTTTTTTGAAGCATTATGATGGTAGCGATGCACCAGCGAAGTCAAGAATGCTGGAAAAATTGAGGGAGATATATAATCCATCATCTACATTGATGTCTGAGTCAGTAGTGAAAAGAAATAACAGGGGAAGACCAAATTTAAAGATGATAGATCAACGAAAAGGGATCCATCGTTCTTTGAGCATGTGTTATCACAGGAAGATAGTTGTTCCACTGCTCCTTCCCCTCTTCCTTCCTCTGTTCCTTCCTGGAATACTGTCAAACGATCTAGAAAAGTTCACCAGACAAGGAATTTGGGCCCTAAAAATTATATTAATTTTTTCCTATAGGTCTGAAGCCTTACATTCAGCAAGTCAAAGATATATTAGCTGATGGGCATTGTGATTATCGAGCAGTTGCTCTTTTTATGAGTTTTGGGGATGAAGATTGGAAAAGGGTCAGACGGGGTCTTTTGGAGGAACTTCAGAATTTCAGAGATTACTACACAGTGGTGTTCCAATACAGTGGTAGAGTGGATGAAATGATTAAGGCTTTAGCGTGTTTTGATGTACCAGCATCGTCATATGAATGGATGACAGTGCCTGAAATGGGTCACTTGATTGCCAATAAGTACAATGTTGTCTTCGTTCTCATATCAAATCAACAATGCTTCACGTTTCTTCTACTGAGGAGTGTACCTGTTTCGACATCAAAGAGACGGTTGTTTGTTATGGGTTTTGTGAGTGAATGCCATTTTGTGCAGGTTATTTTGAGCCCAACTTGTCCTCTACCGCCTATTGCTGCCAATTGGGAAAAGTTTCATCTCTCATGTGCTAAGGGTTGGGACACACCATACTTAGACAACATTCTACGTTTTACTAGAATTGTTTCTAATGTAGCAACTGTAGAAACAATTTCTGATTAAAAAGTAAATTTTTCATTGTCAAAAAAAGGGTTTGTAGCCGATCTATTTTGATGTCAAAATTGTACATGACATTCAATACTCAATGACATTGTTTTTCTAAATTCCAGTACATACATTCATAATGAAAAAAACACAGAAAATGGATTCCATTTTATGCCATACATTGTCAAATTTATGTTTGTCTTCTTCGAACGTTTCTTGATTGAGTTCCCGAGGGCTCTCCACATTCGAAATGTGCAACTGGCGTGGAAGCCAGATCTTCATGCACATCACTGATGCTAGCACCAGATAGAGCAACAATAATGTCATCGATCGTCGTGTACACATCATCAAGCGTTTGTTCTTCCCCTCTCTTTGCTTTTAATACCATCAACATTTCCAACGCTCGTTTGATGCATTCCTAAGAAAATCAAAGAATTGATTAATACCAAACAAATGTCATTCATAGACATTAATAATTGCTATGAAATTTGGTTTATTACCTGCGCATCATCGATGTTAGTGTGTCGGCCCTGTGGCACTTGAGTAGCTCGAAATTCAGGATTCTGGACTATTAGGTGTAAAATTAAGTGAAACCAATCCAAATATCCTTCTATTGCGTCCCATGGATTACATAGCGGCTGCCCACATAAATGGTTGGATAACAAATGGTACTCCCAATTTTTCCACATTTGATCAATGAAGGTGTAATACCCAAGAATTGCACCAAAAAAAATAAAAATAAAAAAAATAAAAAAATTTCAGGGGCAACGCCCGAACATTCGGGCATGCAGGTGTAATACCCAAGAATTGCACCAAAAAAAATAAAAATAAAAAAAATAAAAAAATTTCAGGGGCAACGCCCGAACGTTCAGGCGCATGCCCGAACGTTTAAGCGCCTGCCCGAACGTTCAGGCGCCAAAAACCTCTATATAAGGAACCCTCCTCATTTCTCATTTCTCACACCAAAATCACTCTCCTTGTGATTTTCCTTCTCTTTCCACTCATTCTGAGTTTTTAGTTTTTGAGACTCTCTGTCCGAGACTCTCAGTGCGGTGTGACGAAGTTCTGTCCGGAGGAAAGCGCCAGGTCTGAAAGAAGAAGTTCTTATCTGAAGGTGGGGAACGAAACATAGGTTTGCGTGTTTTATAACTTTTATTAAAGTTTACATTCAATTATTATTATGTCTACTATTCATTTACACTGCATTATGTCATATAATTTTTATTCTTCCGCACTTATGCCTGTATATTTGGAATTCAGGTATTGCACTGTTATAATGCCGGATTTGTGGTCAATCTGACTCAACTAGACTCGGTCTTGTCCTCAGTAACTTTAAATAGTGAACGGGAGGCGGCGGGCTGCTCTAGGCGATTGGTATTTAAGCAGACCTTGTGTTTCATCTCTCAACTGGGGACTGATCTAGTTGGTCTTATTGAAAGCTGTCAGCTTATACAAGTAATACTGAATGTCCTAACCTTGCACGTCGTGATACCGACCCTGATAAGGATCACCAGGCGTTGCCAAAGTCAGTCTAAATGTCAAGAAAAGACCAGATCAGTAGACTAGACCAGTTCATGCATTGGCATCATACATATCACCACCTAGGGACTTATGTGGTTTATGACTCACAGAATAGTTAGGAGCATTGTTCGCTATTCATTATATTTCTCTGGAGAGGGACGTACATGAGAACTCGGCTACTCCTGGGGAGGGACATCAGTGAATCCAAAGCATTGTTCCTGAGGAGGAACGTACAATAGAACCTGGCTACGCCAGGGGAGAACGTCCAGACGGACATTTGTACGTGAACTCAGGCGATGTACGTTCATCAAACCAATACGAGATGGTGTCATGCATACACACAGTTGCACTTCTCAAGTCACAACTTCGAGCGTTATTCCTTGGTGGCGGAAATGAATCACTAGCGTTGTACCCTCTCGAAGTACGTGATGTTCCAGTTATATCTGAATTCCCAACAGTTTTTCTAAATGACCTTCCTGGTTTACCTCCAGTTAGGGAATTCGATTTTGAGATCATCCTCATACCTGGGACAAGGCCTATCTCAATTCCACCATACAGAATGTCAAATGTCGAGCTGGTCGAATTAGACAAACAACTGAAGGAATTAGAGAGTAATGGCTTCATTAGAAAGAGTTCATCACCCTGGGGCGCTCCAGTTCTGTTTGTTCGCAAAAAGGATGGTTCGTTACGACTTTGCATCGATTATCGCAAGTTGAATAACGTCACCATCAAGAACAGATATCCGTTGCCCAGGATCGATGACTTGTTCGACCAACTTAGAGATGCCAAATACTTCTCTAAGATTGATTTACGGTCCGGTTATCACCAACTCCAGATTCGAGAGTCGGACATTACCAAGACGGCATTCAGAACTCGGTACGGTCACTACGAGTTCTTGTTCATGTCGTTCGGTTTAACAAATGCACCTGCTGCATTCATAGATTTGATGAATCGCATATTCAGGTTATACTTAGACCGATTTGTGGTGGTTTTTGTGGACGACATCTTGATATATTCCTCAACTGAGGAACACCATAAGATACATTTGAAGATAGTCCTCCAGACCTTAAGAAGCCACCAACTATATGAAAAGTTGAGTAAGTGCGAATTTTGGGCGAAGAGAGTTCAATTCCTAGGCCATGTGGTTTCAGGCAATGGCATTGAGGTAGATCCTTCTAAGGTTGAAGCAGTTTTAAACTTGAAGCAGCCTACCACTGTTACTCAGATTAAGATTTTTCTTGGTTTGGCTGGCTATTACAGACGCTTCATCAATGACTTCTCTAAGATTGCTGAACCTATGACCAAGCTCACTCGAAAAGACGTGCGATTCATCTGGAATCCCACCTGTGAATGATCATTTTAACAATTGAAGAAACGCCTCACGACGACACCTGTACTTATCACTCCAAGAAATGCAATTGGATTTCCTTATACACCGACGCCTCTCTCCAAGGCTTAGGTGTCGTACTAATGCAAGAAGGCCAAGTTGTTGCATATGCCTCAAGGCAACTGAAGATTCATGAGGGTAATTACCCAACACATGACTTGGAACTTGCAGTTGTTGTGTTTGCACTGAAATTATGGCGTCATTACCTATACGGTGAACGGTTTGAGGTCTTCTAAGATCACAGGAGTCTTAAGTACATATACACTCAGAGAGACCTAAACCTCCGCCAAAAACGATGGTTGGAATTCTTGAAAGATTATGACTTTCAACTCCAGTACCATCCCGAAAAAGCCAATGTTGTGGCTGATGCCCTGAGTAGAAAATCATACGTTGCTTGCACTCTTAACTTTGAAACGGGGAAGTTGGCTACAGAGATGGAGAACTTTAACCTACAACTGATCGAAGAGGGAACAAAATCACGACTCTCTCAATTATCAGCCAACTCTGAGCTCGTTCAAAAGATTTCAGCAGCTCAAGCCAATGACCCTGTTAATGGAGAAACGAGAACTTCTACTCAGCGGACAGGACCTTCCTCACTGGTCGGTCGCTGAAGACGAGACCGTTTTCTATAAAAAAACGTCTCTGTCTACCAACAATCCTGAGGTTTGGAAGGAAGTCCTTACTGAGATGCACTGTTCGAGGTACGCTATGCATCCTGGGGGTGACAAGATCTACAAGGATGTCAAGCGACAATTCTGGTTTTCTGGAATGAAAAAGGCAATTACAGACTTCGTTGTTCGATGTCTCGTTTGCCAGAAAGTTAAGGCAGAATGAAGACTTCCCTCTGGACTTTTCCAGTCGTTACCTATTGGAGAATGGAAATGGGAGAACATCGCAATGGATTTTGTTATGACCTTACCTCGAAATAGTAAAGGGAAAGATGTTATCTGGGTTATCATTGACAGACTTACAAAGTCTGCACACTTCTTACCAATAAAGTTCACGGATAATCCCGCCAAACTTGCAGAACTATATGAAAGAGAGATCGTACGCCTTCATGGCATACTACTCACGATCCTCTCTGATCGAGACCCTCAATTTACATCAAACTTTTGGAAAAGCTTCTAAAGTAAATAAGTTCTAAGATCACTATGAGCACAGCCTTCCACCCTCAGACTGATGGGCAGTCAGAGTGGCTTATCCAAATCGTAGAAGACATGTTACGATGCTGCATTTTGGACTTTAATGACGGATGGGCAAAGTATTTACATTTAGCTGAGTTTGCCTACATCAACAACTACCAAACTAGTATCGGCATGGCACCGTACGAGGCTCTCTATGGTCGCCCTTGCAGATCTCCGGTATGCTGATTAGATATGGCAGATCGACCACAGTTAGGCCCTGAACTAGTTCAAGAGACTTCTGAGAAGATCACACTAGTAAAGGAACGACTTCGTGTTGCACAAAGTCGACAGAAGAGCTATGCTGACAAGCGGAGACAACTTCTAGAATTTGATAAGGGGGACTTTGTTTTTCTAAAAGTCCAGCCCACAAAAGGTGTCAAACGCTTTGGGATCAAAGGAAAGCTCTCCCCGCGGTACATCGGTCCATTTCAAATCATTGAACGTATTGGCAAACTTGCTTATCGTCTGTCCCTTCCATTGTCCATGCCTAAGGTTCATGACGTTTTTCATGTATCTATGCTTCGCAAGTATCGTCCTGATCCTTCTCATATCATCCCTTTAGTCGAGGTTCAGGTTGAGGAAGGACATAAGTATCAGGAGTGAGCGATACCGATTTTGGATAGAAAAACTCAAGACCTAAGGCGACGTAGCATACCACTTGTGAAAGTGCCCTAGGATGACCACGGTGTAGAGGAAGCAACATAGGAACTAGAAGCAACAATTAAACAGAAATATCCTGAATTGTTTGCTAGTACCAACGGATAATGTGATACATTGTACTATTTTCACTTATCAATAAAATGATGAAACTTTGTTTACACCTATCTTAATACATTGTTTCACTTGAATAACTACACAGATGTCTGAAAATAATACCAATGGATATAGTGATGCACACACGAAGTGGCCTCCATGGCAATCTGTGACAACTCCTTCAGGATCTGAGTCAAGTCACAACTACTTTGCATCACCAACTCCATCACCACACAGACAACGATCCATATCGCCAGAGCGTGCATGGCTTTTTCATAACAATCCCGTGTGCCATCATCTTGGCAGGACCTTCTACCAAAATTGCCAGGCGGCCGGATTCGAGCAACATCACGAAAAAGTATTCCACCGCTCAACCTACCTCCCCTCAAACGACGTAACCAACGCCCTCCACCACCATCTATAATGCAAAGGTTGGAATCTTCAGATGATGAGTCCGATTCCATTTGCTCTCCATGGTATTATGATGATGAGGATTCCACCGGCCACAGTGCTATTCAGGGACCATACAAGTACTACCCTGAACTCGCAAAAGATGACGTCGACAGTGAATCTCAAGCAAATAACCATCATAACTACTTCAATTGATTTCGATGGTGAAATCCCTTTAAGGGGGGTAGAGTGTAATACCCTAGAATTGCACACAAAAAAATAAAAAATAAAAAAATTCAGGGGCAACGCCCGAACGTTCCGGCGCATGCCCGAACGTTCAGGCGCCAAAAATCTCTATATAAGGAACCCTCCTCATTTCTCATTTCTCACACCAAAATCATTCTCCTTGTGATTTTCCTTCTCTTTCCACTCATTCTGAGTTTTTAGTTTTTGACTTTCTGTCCGAGACTCTCGGTGCGGTGCGACGAAGTTCTGTCCAGAGGAAAGCGCCAGATCTGAAAGAAGAAGTTCTTATCTGAAGGTGGGGGAACGAAACATAGGTTTGCGTATTTTATAACTTTTATTAAAGTTTACATTCAATTATTATTACGTATACTGTTCATTTACACTGCATTATGTCATATAATGTTTATACTTTTGCACTTATGCCTGTATATTTGGAATTCATGTATTGCACTGTTATAATGTCGGATTTGTGGTCAATCTGACTCAACTAGACTCGGTCTTGTCCTCAGTAACTTTAAATAGTGAACGGGAGGCAGCGGGCTGCTCTAGGCGATTGGTATTTAAGCAGACCTGTGTCTCACCTCTCAACTGGGGACTGATCTAGTTGGTCTTATTGAAAGCTATCAGCTTATACAAGTAATACTGAATGTCCTAACCTTGCACGTCGTGATACCGACCCTGATAAGGATCACCAGTTGTTGCCAAAGTCAGTCTAAATGTCAAGAAAAGACCAGACCAGTTCATGCATTGGCATCATACATATCACTACCTAGGGACGTATGTGGTTTATGACTCATAGAATAGTTAGGAGCATTGCTCGGTATTCATTATATTTCTCTGGAAAGGGACGTACAAGAGAACCCGGCTACGCCTGGGAAGGGACATCAGTACGTGAATCCAGAGCATCGTTCCTGAGGAGGGACGTACAATAGAACCTGGCTACGCCAGGGGAGAACGTCGGGACGGACATTTGTACGTGAACTCAGGCAATGTACGTTCATCAAACCAATACGAGACGGTATCATGCATACATACATATTGATTGATTATGATGCTTACATGTGTATTTAAGATATTTGATATTGAAGTATGTTTTATTAATTGTTATACTTACAAACTATTTACCCATTGAGCGCGTTAAGCTCACTTCATTATCATCCAATCTTTCACAGAAAATTAGGGTGGACGGGGTGAAGGTTATGGGGCCCACATTTTTCTACCCTCTGTATTGTTCATTGGGGATTTTGGGGAGTATGTTCCCTTGACCATTTCATGTACAAATTATATTCTGAATTAAATGAAATCAAATTTGTACTGTATGTTATATATTTTCCCTGCGCACTCTGTTGTTACCATTGTTATTGTTCCAAATGCGCGCCCCGTCCTCGAGTGTACCGCCGGTTTAGGCGCGTTCGGGCAGGGTGTGACAGAAGGTGTAATGAACCACGTAGTTACGCTCCTTAGCACCTCTCTCTACTTGAGTTGGGCGCATAGGATCACGTGGGATCGATTGTACATATCCAAGTTGACGAAGAAAATGATCTGGGTGATATGGCTCAACCACTTAAAAACACTTAAAGCATGATGTATAGAATGCAACTTCATGTAAGGGACATAGGTCCCTACAATCTGTATAAGGGTCTCATATAACCTAAACAGAATAATGGAGAACAATTTCAAATATAAGTTAAAATTTGTATACATGACATTTAATTTAAACGATTAACATTTACATGATTCGATTGAAGATCATCAATCATCTCACGCAATGTTTCAAAATTTTCTTGGCCTAGTCCTATTTCTTTTCTAGACTTCTACTTTCGAGCACGTGGGTAATTGTTTGTATAAGCACGATTTACGTGTGGTTGAACCAAAGGTATGTGCTCGTACAGCCACGCCTAACAAATATAAGGAAATTTTTTATTAGACATAATAAAAATGAAAGCGTTCGAACAACAGATATGATTTTCATAAGTTACATGAAAGAAAATAACTAAGGTATAAACTTGTGTATCCTGTAATCTGTTGTACGCCAAATCTTGTCGCACAACCTAATTGGCAATATAAGAAAGCCAGACACGTAGAACCTCATGCATGTGTGCTGATCACTTCCAGGTTCACCAACAATTGCAACTAAATTACGTTCACCCTTGAAATGTTCTTGTTAGTGAAAATCGTACAGCCTAATATGAACAACAAATATGTTCTTGTTGTACACTCAGCTGAAGGATATGATTCATTTTATTTAAGTTTCAACCCAAATCTTTGTTTTAACCAATCCAATCGCACTGACTGTCCTCTATGCGTGGTGATCTCATCAATTGCATGTTGAATTTGACACCCCTAATGCTTCATGGAGTAGTAGGTCTGCCTCTGCATTGTCTATTACTTTGCAATTTACTACCCTGCCCAAAGTTGGTATGTGAAGTAAAATCATGACATCATCGAGAGTGATGCTCATTTCACCGAAAGTTAAGTGAAATGTATTTGTCTCTAGGTGCCACCTCTCCACGATAGAAGAAATTAAAACTTTGTTGGCACTCTCGTATGTGCATTTTAGCAAAGGATAAAGCCCAAACTCTTTAATAATTTTCATAACCCTTTGCTTCTCAGGGTGTTGACTGAGATCCCATGTCACTAATTTTGTACCATGATTGATGCATTTCCGAAGTTTGCGTTTCTGCATGAGTAAACAAAATATCAAAATTGATTAAATAAGTTTATTTAGACGTAATCATAAAAATTGAATAAAAAACATTATATACCTTGTTCTGCCATATGAAATATGCTACGTGTGCTTTAAAAAAAATCATGTTGGTGGGACAGACAATGCTCTGTCTGTCCCACCATAGACAAACAGAGGCGCGTTGTCCAGTCTTGGTCGATCGGGCAACTCATTGGGAGTAGCGAGAAAGGGATTTTAACGATTTCTTCCATGATTTAGGGCCTAGATCTAGGTAGAAATCAACAAATAACACAAAATAAGATAACAAATCTAACTCTTTGAATACTTGAAAACAAGCAAGAAATGAAGATTATAAAGAGAGAGAGGGTGGCGTTGGAGAGGGGTGGAAGTGTGGGAAGGGTAGAGTTGGAATTAGGGTGAGTGGAAAGACCTATTTTAGGTATTTTTAAATTTTAAAGTGGGTGATATGAGTGGGTGTGTGGGTGGACTAATAAGAATGGGTGGGTGATTTTAACAATCTCCAAAATAAATTAAATAAACAACAAAGATGCAAGCAAGATAACAAGAGAAAGATAAAGCATTAACGTAGTTCGACTCTTCAAGCCTACGTCCACGACTTGAACTCCCCGTTCAAGATTTTCTAAAAACCCACTAATGATCCTACTCAAGGGTGAGGATCAAACCGATTACACTCTCACTTCACAGGTGTGAGTAACTTTTACAAGAGATCTTCTCTCTCACTCTTTCCTTACCGGTGACACAAGTCACTTACAATGAAAATGAAAATACAAAAAGGAGTTCTCTTACCAAGAACCCTACAAAACTCTTACACAAGTATCTAAGATTCTCCACTTGCATGCTCATGAGCAAGATGATAAAGGTTTTAGCACAGAGATGAGCACTTTTGAAAGCTTTGAAAGACTTGAATGAGAATTTCAAAGTAGTTTGATCAAAGTTGAAATCTCTTTCAAAGCAAGTGGAAAATGATTTTTAGCACTTAGAAAGCTAGGAGAAATTTTATATCATTCAACAGTTGTGTCCCTAAACAAAAAAAACTTGTTGATTTTATATGGACGCAAGAGAAAGAAATATTTGGTTTCAATCTCTAAGAAAATTTGAAATCATTGTACATAGCACAAGGACATTCACCAAAATGTTAAGGAACATATTCGTTGAAGAATATGGAAGAATGGAGTAGCATTAATGAGGAAATTAACAAGTATAAGTCACTTTCAAAAAACCCAAAAAAGTCAATTTGCACTGACAAGGGTCACTAGCGCACTAGCACTCTATACCAGCGAGCTAGCTAGTTTCTTGAGACCATTGGGTTTTACTGCCCGTGGTCACTAGCATGTTGGCAATCGAATTCCAGAGACCCAATTAATTTTTCTGGGCTTTGGCTAACTCGTTGGCAAAGTAAAGAGCTCCACGAAAGTTTTGGGCTCTCACTAGCGCTCTGGCCTCTGTGCTAGCGCGCTGGTCACTTTCTAGAAACTTGGAGAATTTTTGGACTAGCTGGCTAGCATGCTGGAGGTGTTAGAACACTTAAAATCAAAAAAAAATTGAGGATTAAAGACATCTCAATGAAATCAAAGCACTTTGGCATATGATTGAACATATTTAAATCATTTGAAGAATCTAAGTCAATGGTTTAAAACACTTTGAAACTCATTTTGATGGGTTTTGTGCAAGGTTCCAAAACATTTTGAAAGAGGTAAGGAATGATACAATCTTGCTGAAAACTCAAGAGAAAAAACACTACAACCTAAACAAGATCTCTCAAAGATTACAAGAAAATAGGATTAAACTAACAAACTAAGATACAATTTTGGGAAGAATGAATGAATTACTTCACCAAATTCCTCTGGAAGAAAAGATACATATTAGAGGAGACTATAATGAGCATTAAGGAAAAGAGAGGGATATGGATATGAAATGGTGCACAAATGATATGGATTTGGGGATATGAATGACACTGGGGTGGGTATGCTATATTTTTACACTAGCATATGACCTTATATTAGCAAATACTTACTTTAGAAAGAGAAAAAAAAACATTTAATTTCAATAGTGGATCAAGTAAAAGTGAAATAGACTTCTTCTTAACTAGAAAGGTTGATAAAGTAACAGGTAAAAACTATAAGGTTATTTTAGGAGAAAGCTTAATTTTGCAACATAGGATAATGATAGTAGATATAAGTATAAAAAGGAAATATAGGTCAAAACGTAAAATTATTAACTTGATAATTAAATGATGGCATTTGAAAGGAGAAAAAATTAGAAATATTTAAAAGCAATCTTATAGGAGAAAGACTCTGAGCATAGATAATGAACCTAACTTAACGAGGGATAAAACAACTAAATGCATGAAAAATGTAGCTAAAAAAGTCTTAGGAGAATCAAAGGGCTTAGGTTCATTAGAAAAAGAAACTTGGTGGTGGAATTAAGAAGTTCAATTTCTCATAAAACTTAAAAGGACAAGCAACAAAATTTGGCAATAGATTAGGGATGCACAAAATTTTCAAAATTACAGGAATGAAAAAATAAGAAGCTAAAGAAGTGGCAAGTAATACTAAAGGCAAAGTGTGTGATGATTTTTATACGAAGATACAAAAAAAGGTTAAAAGACTATATATTGACTAGCTCAACTAAAGGAAAGAAAGACAAAAAATTTTGACTATATTGAATGTATTAAAAGTAAAAATGAAAGTATTTTAATAAAAGAAGAAGAGATAAAAGAGCGATAAAAAACCAATTTTAAAAAAATTGTTTAATGAAAATCATTTAGTAAAGTTAAATGGAGAAAGACTTGATAACCTTAGGAAAACTAATGAAAATAAATTCTTTTATTGAATTAACACGATTGAAGGATGATCGCTAAGATGAGGGAACCATATACTTAGTCTAATTGGATGCCAAGACATATATATATAAATGTGTATAATATTATATGGTTTTCTTGGATCAAGATTTATAATATTTCTCCCTTTCTACACACAAGTACATAGATCACTAGGAAACCATACAAAAGTACAACAATAATAACGCTTGTAATACACATTAAATGGTAAAGGTTTCTGTCCATTTTGAAGGTCATGAAGACCTAGGAGATTAAACCTCATGAACATACGTTACAAACACATTACTGTGCCAAAGCACTTGTATTGTAGACAAGAAGGGCACCACCAAGCAAAAGGGCTCCAAGAGTGATAGCCCAAATCAATAAACCAGTAGTACCTGCATTAATCACATATCTTAGAATTAATCAGATGAAACAAATAAAAAAAAATGGAAAAGATAATCATCTTCTTTCCTCTCTTTTTTTTTTTTTTTTTTCCTTCTTCCTTAATTTGAGATAATAAAGATAAATATATGAACTTTCAGATCATGTAGTTCTTACCACCGACGTAAACATCTCCACTCGAAGACCATTCGTCGGGTGAGTAGATCGGACTGTACATGAGAAACAGCTCATTATTATTAATTCCATGTTCATGTGCAGATTAATTAACAAGGAAATTAAAGCAGCAAATATGAATGAATGAATGAATTCTACCTGTATCCATCGACGTTAGCGCCATATTTATCGGAAAATTGGTAAACACCCTTTCCCTGCACTCATTTTGAAAGATAATATGTGAATGTTTGAAGTTCATCATGAATTTGACAATATACTTTTAATTAAATTGAAAAGCAAGAGCTAGCTAGCGTTGTTAGAATTCAACCGTAGGCTTCCTTCCTGATGCATCAAGCCCATCTTTCAACTTCATGCCACCTCCAGGTCCTGATCATAATCAAGTAAATTATAAATTTGTTTAATCAAAAACAAATTAACAATAATTAATGAAACAAAGAACGTTTTAAAACAACTGAAACTACTCCCAACTTCTTTATAAACTGAAATCTTTATTTCAAACAATATCTTTGATTTAAAAGAGTTGCTCCATTAATATAATTACCATTTCAAAGAAACCTAATCTACATAATTATCATTAGTACTATAACAACTTTTTATTATAAATTGCTGTATTTTTTATATATTGCATTGAGTTTCTTATTTACCCCTTATATATTCTTGAGAGAGCTCTAGCTAGGCTAGGTCAAATTTTCAAATATACAAGCTCAGAAAGCATGGAGAAGAGATTAAACGATGGTGAAACTAATAAATAAGAGGTATGTTTTTACGACCCAAAAGTTATATCCAAAATCATACCCATGCTGATGGGATGAACGGTAAATGGAGGGTTTTTTTTTTTTTCTAGTAATACGATGTATTATCACATCAGTTTAGGTATAGATTTGGTACATATCGTAGGTCGTTTTAGCACTCCTCAACTAATAATATATATATTGAACGACTTTCAATGTTGTAAAAAGATTGGTCAAATTGCACATGAATGAATTAGTTACTATATTATCTGTAAAAAGTTTTATGAATATGCCTAAATTAATAAGCAGTTCCAACCTAATTATCATTTCAAGGATCGAAGGCACAAACAACTGGAGTTCTTCTCTCTTTGTTTATATGGTATCCTTCCATATATATATAACATCAACATATGTGGAAAAGATAGAGAGTAATTAAGATCTAGTTCTCTGGGATAAACATATATAATTCCAACGAAAAACCAAGCTCTTGAACTTTGTTACCAGAAAAAAAAAAAAAAAAGATAAGTTCTCATCTAAATTTTTTTTTTTTTTTTTTAAGTACAATTAATCTTGCAGTAGTATTCTAAAGTATGGTATGGTTCAAAATCCTATGGTACTTAATTAAAATTTATTTTCCGTTGTTTACCATTAATATATTATACCATATATCTTGTTTTTAAAAATCAACCAGTGGTTATAGTTTTCATGAATACACTCATCAAAATTAGGCTTCTACATATTTGATGGTATATATTATATATATGATCATTATCAACACCACAATCATGCATGGTATCATCTATTAAATATTGTTAGTGGCCACTGACATTTATATTTCTGAAAATATATTAATTAATAACTATTGCAAAAGAAGATGCATATAAAGAAGCAAAAAATGCAAACATATATAATCTGAAAATTAAATTAAATATTAAAGGGTGTTCGAAAGGGTTACCAAAAGGCTGACTGGTCTTGATCTTCTTCTTGCCACTGCTAGCCGCAACTCTAAAGGAAGAACAGGACCTTGCAAGGGATGGAAGCCCTCTGATGCCTGATTTCTCAACTAAAGCAGTAGAAGGCTTCAAATTCAAGGATGCCATCACGCTTGCTGCCATTTCTTCTTCTTGAAATTTCTTATTTCCCTACTTCTTCTCTTCTCTTTATTTCTCTGTCTCTCACACACTTTATCTGTTCTTTCGCTAAATTCCTAATATATCTTCTATCTTCACCAACTCAAACACGTAGAGTAAACAAGTGAATAATAATCAAAATCAGGAAGAGTGGCTCTCTATTTCACACGTGGCACTACCTCAGTGGCTGAATCTTGATATGGTGTTACAACATTATCTTCCTTCAATTACTGACACAAATATACAAAAGATGCATATATAAAATAAAAATAAAAATCAATATAATTCTGGGCTTTTATATTTTATTTTATTTTTCTTCAAAATGCTTTCACAGACAAATGAAGTCCACATGTTGGCTTGCGGGGAATATCATTTCAAATACCATTCAAAAAAATTGAAATCATGAAATAATAAGTTGTTTTTACTTGGGTGTAGCAATTTGGCCTGAGTTCTACGAGCATGATCTGGCCCACTATAAATCGCTCGGTTCAAACTTGGACTCGACTATTATATTGGTCGACGTAGCCCGGTCCCAAAACTTATTGGACGGATTTGAATGACATAGTTAGGCCTGACCCGCTAATCCGGTCTAAAGGCCCAACCCAAAGGCCTGAAGATTGGGCTCGCATACATACATTATACATACATTCATACATATATATATATATATATGTATAAATTATAATATACTCTTAATACAAAGTTAAACATACAAATATATATGTGCACGTAATTAAGAGTACAAAATGAAAAAAATAAAACATTATTAAAATTGTGTTATATAATTAAAGTATATATATTATATATAAATATAAGACGTACCACACATATAATACATTGTGTCAAAACAATTATATATATGAATATAATGATAAAAAATATAATCAAGTGTATTATTATGATTAAGAGTGTATAATATATATTTAATTAAGTCAATAGTATTATTTAATTAAGAGTTTATATTTGTACTATATATACATTATTAAGAATATGTTCAATTAGGTATATAACACGAATAATCTACATACCTAATCTATTTCTTAATAAGAGTATATATAATATATAATTATAGTATAAAATGGTAAAAACAAAACATAATTAAGATTCAAGAGTATTATATAAATAAAAAATATATTATACATACATATACACACGCACAAAGTTATATGTATGTATATATATATATATATATATGTACATTATATATGTAATTAAGAGTTTACAAAATGAAAGAAAAAAAAAACATAATTAAGAGTATTTAAAGTTTGTATAATAAGAAAAACACAATAGTGAAGAATGTTATATACTTATATATAATTAAGTGTTTATATTTGTATTGTATATACATAATTAAGAATATGTTCAATTAAGTATATAGTAAGAAAAAAGAGTATATATAATTAATTAAAAATACACGTATGTATTTCAACTTTTGTAACTATACTCTCAAAAATTTTATTTACCAAATATACTTTATTAAGTATACTCTCTAAAAGTATGTAGTTGGGCTAGATATAAATATATAATGAATTTAACTAAATTATAATAAGGGTTGAGCTAAAACTATGAATGAAAGAAAGATGTTATCCAACTACGTACATAAACTCATTCATTTAGAATAAATTAACACATATTTTAGATAAATTAAATAAAACAAATAATTCACATACCTTGTCTATTTCTTAATAAAATTTTATAAAATTTTCTTATTATATTATTTTAGTTTCTATTTAAATTTTAAATTCTATCAATATAACTTTTTATTTAGCTAGATAGGTTTACCAATTATAGTAATAAATTGTGGCTAACAATTTGTTAAAAAAGAGTTAAACACCTAAACTAAACATAAATAATTAAATAGTTAAATTTTTGAAACCATGAAATAGTTAAATTTTCTGTTAAAAAAAATATTGTTAAATTTGGCCCAAAAAAGAATTAAATTTAAATATTTTTAATTTTTACCATTTTACCCCTAAATTTTTAGGGTTGAACAGCTAGTAACAAAGTAAATGTGGAAACAAAATATTAGACTTTTATTTAAAGTTGCTTAACTTGGCAAGTTAAACCCTAACTCATTATTATTTACTACTCTCTTTCACTTTCACGGTTTCACTCATTATTATTTGCTCTTCCATTCTTGGCAATATTTGAATGCTCTTCATCCTTCCTCTTTCTCTAAAATCTTTAACCTTCTTCTTCAATTTTTGTAGAACCCTCATTCACTATTTCAACAAGAGGTATATATGTTTTAATGGTTATTTTATATATATATAATGTCATATATTTTATGAGAAAATGAACAAAGTCCGGCGACCGAACTCTCTCAGGTCCAAGAGAGTTCGGTCATCGAACTACCGGACTATCTCAGATCTGAGAGAGTACCGGAGTTCGGCGAATACTTTCTCAGATTTGAGTCTTTACAATTTCTATTTAACTTTTTTTAAAATTTATTGATGTAATTTATATTTAACAATTTTTTTATTATATTTTTTTTTTGCAAGAGTAATAACTTGGTGAATTTGAGTGAGATCTTTTTATTTCTTTTACTAAGATTGATATTGGTTTGTTACGTTTGTATATTTATTGGTTGCATATTTCATTTATTGGTTGCAGTAGGTTATACCTTTTCATTGGCTGCATAATTTTTTTTGCATTAAAATTTTTGAAAAAGTTATTATTATCATGGATACAATTTTTGAAAACAGTGAATATATTAGAGGGGATTCTAGTTTTCCTATTGAGGGTCATGAGTCTATTGACTCAAATAAGGTTTTTTTGCAAGAAAACACAGAAAATATAATGGTTTCTTCTAATAAAAGAAAAATAGCAACTATAGCTGAGGTGTGACAACATTGTGTTAAAATTAAAGTTTTAGAAAATGGAGTTGAAGTTGAGAAAGGTCAATGTAAATATTGTAAAAAAACATTTTTTCTTGCAATTCTGCTAGTGGTACTAGTCATATTCTTAAACATTTTACTTTGAATAGATGTGAGTTTTTGAAAAATAAATATAAAGACATCAAACAACAATTTTCATCAAAGAGTCAAAGTGGTAATTTAGGTATTTTTAAATATGATCCTGATTTAGCACGTAGTGAGACTGTTAGATTTATTGTAATCAGAGAATTGCCCTCATATTTTTGTGAAGGGAAAGATTTTAAACGTTGGATTAGTCGATCATTTGGTCCTCAATTTCAATCAATATGTCAAAATATTGTAAGAAGTGATATCATTAGATCTTTTCATAATGAAAAAGAAAATTTAAAAAAAATTATTTTTATCTATTAAAAATAAAATATGTCTTACTTATGATGTATGGACTCCTTCAAATCAAAATACTTCTTATATTTGTGTTACATGTCATTTTGTAGATAATAATTGGAAATTAAATAAAAAAATACTTAAATTTCATGAATTAGAAAGTTCTCATACTGGACAAGTATTATTTGAAGAAATTTTTTACTGTCTTCAAGAATTTAATTTATTAGATAAAGTATTTCTATAACTTTAGATAATGCATCAAGTAATGATGTTTGTGTTAGAAGGTTAAGTGATTATTTAAGAATAAATAAAAATTATACTTTATATCATATTAGATGTATAACTCACATTCTTAATCTTATTGTTCAAGACGGATTGAGTGTTATTAATAGTTCAATTGTAAATATTAGGGAAAGTGTTAAGTTAATTAAGAATTCTCCTACTAAGTTGCAAGAATTTAAAAGTGTATGTAATTGTATTGGTGTGATGTCACACCTTGCCCGAAAGCACCTAAACCGGCGGTATACTCACAGGCGAGGTGCGAATGTATTATAACAGTTATCGAGTGCGTAAGTACACAATTCAAAAATAAGTCTATTTCATTAATTTCAGAATGTATTTTATACAAAATGTAGGGGTTGTAGATCCACCAATAATGAGGGAACATCCTCCCAAAAATCTCCTTAACTAATTGAACAAATAAGTAAGGGGTACAAAAATGATGATCCAAAACACCTCCACCCTATCCACCCTAGACTCTTGTAAAATGGTTAGGAACGGGATGAGCTATTTCCCAATGGGAAAAATAGTTCGTGAATATGACAATTAATAAAGAAGACATCATAATCATACATCGCATATACACAACATAGCATCATAAACGGTACAATGTGGCTTAACAAGTAAGTATACGTAACACCGTCTCGTAATGGCTCTGTGATCATATATGGCCCTAGGTTTATGCATAAATGTCCATCTCCAGGTAATCCTAGGTTCACATTGTGCGTCTATTTCTAGGAGAACGTTAATAATAGTGGACATAGTTGCACCAATAAATACGTTACAGATCACAGACCACTTACGTTCCTAGGTGGTTCTTATTTCATGTATAATAACTATGCATGTGCAAGTTCGGTCTTTGCTAATATTAGACATGATTTGGCAGCGTTTGGTGATGCTTATCAGGGTCGGCATCACCACGTGCATTGTTAGGATGTCTAGTATCACTTATACAAGCAGATAGCTTTCAATGGGACCAACCAAACCAGTCTCCAGGTCGAGAGGTGGGAACACGAGGTCCCACTTAAATACCAAGTCTTCTAGAGCAGCAAGCTGCCTCCCGTTCACTATGAAAAGTTATTGAGAACAAGACTAAGTCTGGTTGAGTCAAATTGACTACTAATCCGGCGTAGTAACAGTGTAATACATGGACTCCAAATATTAACGAATAACTATGACATGTATGAACATTATACACAATAATGCAGTGTAAGTGAATAATAGACATAATGATAAATGAATGAAAACTTTATGAAAAGTCATAAGACACGCAAACCTATGTTTCGTTCCACCTTCAAATTGGACACTTGATGTTCTGCGTTCTTTGGCGAGCAGCGGCTCCGCACCATACAAGTGGAGAGTCTCAAGAGAGAGAGAGGGAGAGAGAGAGAGAGAGAGTGCCCAAGGAGTGAGGAGAGAGGTGGAGGATTTGGTGGGAGAAATGAGGGGGAGAGGGGCCCCTTTTATAGAAAAGACTGGTGCCCAAACATTTGGGTTTCTACAAGATTTTTTTTTTCTTTATTTGTGTGTGTGTGTGTGTGTCTTAACCAAGGATATTACATGTGAAGTATAGAAAATTTTCTTTTGATGTTCAACATAGATGGAATGCTACTTATGAAATGTTACGTGTAACTACTTCATTTAAAAATGTTTTTAATACATTTTTTACTACATATGATTTTCACCATGTTCCATCTTCTATTGAATGGCATAATGCCAATATAATTAAACAATTTTTAGAAGTAGTTAATGAGGCCACTATTGTTTTTTCAACTACAAAGAATGTTACAATAAATAAATTTGCTTTACACTTGGGTAATATTATATTTGTTTTAGATAAGCTTAGTAAAGAACTGTAATACCCTGTATTTCACAAAAAAAAAAAAATTCTATTTTGGGCAACGCCAGAATGTTCAGGCGCATGCCAGAACGTTCAGGTGCATGCCCGAACGTTCAGGCGCAATGCATGCCAGAACGTTCAGGCGCGAAAAATCTCTATATAAGGAACCCTCCTCATTCTTCATTCCTCACACCAAATCACCTTCTCTTGTGATTTTCTTCTCCCTTCCACTCATTCTAAGTTTTAGTTTTGAGACTCTCTGTCCGAGATTCTCGGTGCGGTGCAGCGAAGTTCTGTCCGGAGGAAAGCGCCAGATCTGAAAGAAGAAGTTTTATCTGAAGGTGGGGAACGAAACATAGGTTTGTGTGTTTTATAACTTTTATTAAAGTTTACATGCAATTATTATTATGTCTACTGTTCATTTACACTGCATTATGTCATACAATGTTTATACCGCCGCACTTATGTCTGTATATTTGGAATTCACGTATTATACTGTTATAATGCCAGATTTGTAGTCAATCTGACTCAACTAGATTCGGTCTTGTCCTCAGTAACTTTAAATAGTGAACGGGAGGCAGCGGGCTGCTCTAGGCGATTGGTTATTTAAGCAGACCTTGTGTCTCACCTCTCAACTGGGGACTGATCTAGTTGGTCTTATTGAAAGCTATCAGCTTATACAAGTAATATTGAATGTCCTAATCTTGCACGTCGTGATACTGACCTTGATAAGGATCACCAGACGTTGCCAAAGTCAGTCTAAATGTCAAAGAAAAGACCAGACCAGTAAACTAGACCAGTTCATGCATTGGCATCATACATATCACCACCTAGGGACGTATATGGTTTATGACTCATAGAATAGTTAGAAGCATTACTCGCTATTCATTACATTTCTCTAGAGAGGGACGTACATGAGAACCCGGCTATGCCCGGGGAGGGACATCAGTACGTGAATCCAGAGCATCGTTCTTGTACGTGAACTCAGGCGATGAACGTTCATCAAACCATTACGAGACGATGTCATACATACATACATATTGATTGATTATGATGCTCACATGTGTATTTAAGATATCTGATATTGAAGTATGTTTTATTAATTGTTATACTCATGCACTATTTACCCACTGAGCGCGTTAAGCTCACTCCATTATTATCCAATCTTTCATAGGAAATTAGAGTGGACTGGGTGCAGGTTATGGGGCCCACATTTTATACCCTTTGTATAATTCATTGGGGATTTTTGGGAGTATGTTCCCTTTACCATTTTATGTACAAAAGTATTCTGAATTAAATGAAATCAGATTTGTACTGTGTGTTATATATTTCCGCTGTGCACTCTGTTGCTACCATTGTTATTGTTCGAAATGCGTGCCATTGTTTAAATTTATATATATAGTTATGATTTATGAAAACTATATATATTGTTATGATTAAATATATATATCTATATATCTATGCATATAGGAGATATATATATATACCATGTAAAAAAAAACGTTATTTGATATATCTAGAACTATATATATATGAATTATATATATAGTTAAGATTTGGATTAAAGACAACTATATATGATTTTTATATAGTTTAATTTCAAATATATATATATATATATATATAGTTATGATTAAATATGTCTATACATTCATATGTGAATACGAC
Organism: Paratinospora sagittata; assembly: GCA_035771175.1. NCBI lineage: Eukaryota > Viridiplantae > Streptophyta > Magnoliopsida > Ranunculales > Menispermaceae > Paratinospora > Paratinospora sagittata. The sequence goes on from CM069610.1 coordinate 21,551,320, forward strand.
ATATATACAACATATTACTAATGAAGAAATTTAAATGATGGCATAAACATCAAACGAAAACTAGAAAATAATGTCTAGCAGACAAAACATAAATCTTAAAAATGTTAGGAATATATTTTGTGTCTTTCACAAATTTATTTTCCTTTCAGCAAAAAAAATGGCCTTAAGGGAAGGAGCAACTTCCACTGGCAGGGAACCAATCCCACTAGACTCAAGGAATTGTCCAAAAGGGAGGTTATGACTATGAGGAGCATCGACGATAGAGATCTCCGCCTCCGCCCAATCCTTCACGACAAACTCGCAACTTGGTGAGATCCTTCTAACAAGTCGAGGGTTACGTCTCTTACAACTTGGTGAGATCCTTCTATGAAGCCATGAATTGCGTGGAACTTCAAGGAGACGAGATCAACCCTATTTTGGAGACAACAGTCATGGGAATAAAAATTCCTATCAACATCGAGATTATTGCTTGACTTTTAGAGATTCCGATTGAGGAAAGGATTATCGATCCACATGAACCCCAGACAGTTGCAGAGATCGCAGAATCTAATGAACAATTGTTCAATTCCCTCGCCAAAGAGCCATACACTCAATCAACATACACCAACCTCCCAAACAATCATCTTAAGCCATCTCTTGCCGGTCTCGGAAAGATTGTATATGGCAACATCTTGCCAGAAAGGGGGATTAGAGGCACTATGTCAAGGGCTCAACTTCTTATGTTATACTGCATAGAGAAGAAAATTACGATCTCCCTACCTCACATTATTATCCAACAAATGTTGAGGGTGATACAAAACCCTTTGAGAAAAGAATTCCTCGGCTATGGAGTCTTAATTATGAGGATACTATACGAGGCAAATGTCGACACTTTAGATGGAACGTTGAAGCTGATCACTGAACCAGTTACAACATCCTCTATCTTCAAGACATATGGCACAAGTGGAGGGGTAACTGACGAAGAGGTATTCGACACGACAATAAGAAATGCCGAAAGAATGAGAGACAAGCATGGGCGTTGCCTTCGCAAATGTCGACGCAAACTGCCAGTCAGAGAAAACCGAAATAATGATTCAAATCCAAATCCTACATCAGACCCAGCCCCGAATAGTGATCCAACCGATCGACCACTCACTGACGAAGAGTTATATGCCACACTAAATCAACCTACACAAAGTCATGATAGACAAGGTACGCAAGAAAATCCACCAACTTCGAACGTGCCAACTCAAGGCAACACTTCGTACCAAAGATTTCCAACTCCTGCGGTACAGTATCAGCCAGTTCCACAAGTTGCTGTGAACCAACAATAATAGTATTGGGCGTCACCAAATCTTGGAGGGCACAACATCCCAATGAGCCCATTGTTTCAAACTTTTTCACCTCAAACAAACCCAAATATCCAAGGTCCAGTTAGGGGATCCCCGTACAATCAAAACAACTACCTTCCACCTATGAATCACCCATACAACCAATACTTTTCCCCAATGCCTATGGCCTACCCTTTACCTACGGGACAAACGACCCATCAACCACCAATGGGACAACTGACTAACCTACTTGAACGGTTAGATGAAATGGCATCCAATATCGCTGAACTGAGAGGAAGCCACAATAATATATTAACCCGTTTGCAAAACTCCGATGCAGAGCGTGCAAACTCTCAACCTTCTGTTAGTAGTCGTTCTGTACGTAGAAGTAGATCTCGAAGGAGCGGTAGTAGGAAAGAAAATCAAAATTAATTACAGGCATTGTAAAATTTTCTTTGATATCTATGAATGGAATTGTTTTGTTTACAAACTATCTTTGGTGGGCCGACTTACAACCATTCTTTCTTTTGTATCACTAACTTTGGAGTGGTATGGGACACAACAAAATTGGAGGATACTAAATAAAATATGGAAGTAAGAAAACCCATGACCTTGTGTGAAAAGAAACATTTGGAGAAAGTTGCATTACTAATATTATCACTAAGTTTACACTGTATGGGACGAGTGAACTTGGAAGATACTATTGGTGAACTTCTATTCAGCCAATGTTTTTAGAGACCGTATTCATACAACTTAACTTGGTTAACACCCTTATTACCAAAGTCATGTGGTATGGGACACATGCATTTGGATAATAATCGAAAAGACTAAGAGTAAGAGATTGAATGCATAAGATTGCGATAGAATGTTAGATCAAGATATTTACCGAGGCAAATCTTAGAATTCTTATGACTCGTATGGATTTTCAATGAAATATATATGTATGTTCACAAAAACCAGAACCAAATCATTTTAAATACTTGCAAAGTTTTATACTTATTATATAAACATTCTAACCTTGTTTTTACACCATGGCCAAACATACGAGATATATAAGATTCTGTGATTCCTCAACAAAAACCTTGCACCATACTTAGAAAAATAAGTGATTTTAACATTACAGTACTCTCGAACTTGTTGCTGAGCATACTATAACATTACACTTGGCTACAGTTCCTTAATCTTGGTTTTATTTCTCCTTGCCAGTGAGAAAATGCAAACCAGGAAGAGAGGAAGGCCACGTACTGTTCGTCCAGTAGTGGAGGCACCTCCTGAAATTCAGGAAATGCCGCCTCCGACGGCAGCGCGATTCATCCCCGATACTGCCACTACATCTGGGTAGGCAATACCACCCCCACCCACACCCTTTGCCATGCCTTCAAGCATGGAAACCTTCTTCGTCGGATTTATTGAGGCGATGAAAGCCAGTTTTCAAACGGCCGTTCATGAAAACACGGCCAGTCAGGTTGCCACGGTTCAGACACCTGTAAGATTTGGGTCAGAATATCAAATCGACCAGATTACTAAATACAAGAGGCTACAACCTCTTACTTTTGCTAGCACCATTGATGCTGACAAGGTGCAAAAGTGGCTGGATGAGTCAAAAAAGGCTCTTGATGCAATGAGAGTCGATGAGACTCGAAAAATTCTACTAGCGACTTACCAACTTGTTGGTGGAGCAAACACATGGTGGATGACAGTAAAAGAGGACCCAAGGGTCAACATAGCAGATATGACTTGGCAACAGTTCGAGTCAATGTTCATTGATGAGTATCTTCCCGACGTTATGAAGAGATAGAAGCGCCAGGAATTTGCTAAGTTATACTAGGGCACCATGACCGTTAGGGAACATGCTGGAAAGTTCAAAGAATTATCAGTCTACTATCTCTCCACCATCTCAACGGAGCAAGATAAGACTAAGAAAATTTATAATGGCATTCGCCATGATATTCGACAAGCCTTGTCGATCTTGGATCCCAAGATTTACAAGGAGGTTGTTGACAAGGCCATGAGCTTTGAACAAGAGAAGATCTTACAGGAGCAGAGAATGAATAAGGGAAAATGGCCTGCAACGTTTTTACAACAGGGCTCGCAACAGGGCAACAAGAAGAAGCCCTACTATAACCAAAACCCAGCCCTCCCAGCCCCTGTTTCGAAGAATGAAGCCACAACACCTACGGCTGAACCTTCTAACCCTAACCATCAGGGTTTCCAAAATTATGGACGTGGAGGTCGTTATGGAAGGGGTGGCCGTAGAAATGGCAATAGCCGAGGTGGTGGTCGACCTCACAATCAGCAAGGCCAGCAGAACAATCAGCATGGTCAGCAACACAATCAGCAGTACAGGCCTACTTGTTTCAACTGCGGCCAGCCGGGCCAGGTAAGAAATGCCTGTCCGCACATTCAGCAACCTGTTCCTGCTATTCCAGTCCAACAAGCACCACCTACTGCTAATGCCCATCCCAGGCAGAACCAGCAAAACCAGGGTCAATGGAATCAGGGCAGAACATTTGCCATGTTCTCCATGTGAGCTTCGAATGTCAGACCATATAATATATGCCGATCTTTTTGTGATGGATTTTGAAGACTCGACATCATCCTCGACATAGACTGGTTAACACCATTGAATGCAAAAATTGAATGTATGAAGAAGCAAGTTCAGTTAACCTTGCCTACCGGAGAGTTGGTCAAGCTTCAGGGAACGAGGCAATGGATACACAAATCAACAGTTGCCCTTCTCAAGGCACAACTTCGAGCTCTATCCCTTGGCAATGAAAACAACTCACCAGCACTATACCCTCTCGAAGTACATGATGTTCCAATCATATCTGAATTCCCAACAGTTTTTCTTAATGACTTTCCTGGTCTACCTCCAGTTAGGGAATTCGATTTTGAGATCAACCACATACCTGGGACAGGGCCTATCTCAATTCCACCATACAGAATGTCAAATGTCGAGCTGGTCGAATTAGACAAACAACTTAAGGAATTAGAGAGTAATGGCTTCATCCAAAAGAGTTCATCACCCTGGGGCGCTCCAGTTCTGTTTGTTCGCAAAAAGGATGGTTCGTTACGACTTTGCATCGATTATCGCAAGTTGAATAACGTCACCATCAAGAACAAATATTCGTTGCCCAAGATCGATAACTTGTTCGACCAACTTAGAGATGCCAAATACTTCTCTAAGATTGATTTACGGTCCGGTTATCACCAACTCCCGATCCGAGAGTCGGACATTACCAAGACGGCATTCAGAACTCGGTACGGTCATTACGAGTTCTTGGTCATATCCGACGAAAAATACTTCCATACTCAAAGGCATGGCAAAGGATGTGGGTTGGGGTGGCACTGCCTGCCCAGACGTAGTGGTGGCCTGCGCTGTCGTCGGAGGCGACGGTTCCTGGTTCTGAATTTTAGGAGGTGCCTCTTCTGCTGGACGGACAGTACGTAGCCTTCCTATCTTCCTGGTTTGCATTTTCTCACTGGCAAGGAGAAAATAAAACCATGATTTAGGAACTGTAGCCAAGTATAATGTTATGATATTCTCAGCAACAAATTCGAGAGTACTGCAATATAAAAACCACCTATCTTTCTAAGTATAGTGTAAGGTTTTTGTTAAGGAATCAAAGAATCTTATGTGCCTCGTATGTTTGGCCATGGTGTAAAACATGGTTAGAATTTTTATATAATAAGTATAAAACTTTGCAAGTATTTCAAATGTTTTGGTTTTGGTTTTTTGTGAACATACATATGTATTTCATTGAAAATTTATACGAGTCATAAAAATTCTAAGATTTGGCTCGGTAAATATCCTGATCTAACGTTCTATCGTAATCTTATGTATTCAAACTCTTTCGCTTAGTCTTTTCGACTATTATCCAAATTTGTGTGTCCCATACCACATGAATTTGGTAATAAGGGTGTCAACTAAGTTAAGTTGTATGAACACGGTCTCTATAAAACATATGTTGAATAGTAGTTCACTAATAGTATCGTCCAAGTTTACTCGTCCAAATGTTAGTAGTGCAACTTTCTCCAAATGTTTCTTTTCACACAAGGTCGTGGGTTTTATTACTTTCACATTTTATTTAGTATCCTCCAATTTTGTTGTGTCCCATACCACTCCAAAGTTAGTGATACAAAAGAAAGAATAGTTGTAAGTCGGCCCACCAAATATAGTCTTAAACAAAATATTTTCATTCATATATAAAATAAATTTTACAATGCCAATGATCATTCTTGATTTTCCTGCCTACTACCGCTCCTTTTAGACCTCCTGCTAGATACAGAAAGACTACTAGAAGAAGGTTGAGAATTTGCTCGTTGTTCTTCGACGTTTTGCATACGTGTTAACAAAGCATTTTGAGTCTCCTCCATCCGAGCAATACTAGCTACAATCACATTTAACTGCTCAAATGGGTTAGTAGATTGCCTCATCGATGGTTGATGGGTCGACTGTCCCATAGGTGGAAGGTAGGCTGTAGGCATTGGTGGAAAGTATTGACCATACGGTTGACTCATAGGTGTGGGGTACTTGTTTTGATTGTACGGGGATTCTCTAACTGGAACCCCTTGGACATTTGGATATGTTTGGGTTGAAAAGTCTTGAAACAATGGGCTCATTGGGATATCCTGTCTTCCAAAATTTGGTGCCACACAACTATGTTGTTGTTGGTTCACAGGAACTTGTGGAACTGGCCAATACGGTACCTCAGGAGTTGGAAACCTTTGGTACGTAGTATTGCCTTGAGTTGGCATGTTCCAGGAAGGTGGATTTGCTGGAACTCTTTGTCCATCCTTATTTGGTTGAGGTTGATTTAGGTTGGCAAAGAAATCTTCCTCAGAGAATAGTGATCGGTTTGACCATTATTCGGGGCTGGGTTTACCGTAGGGTTCTGGTTTGGCTCGTTATTTGGTACCTCCCTAATAGGAATCTTGCGCCGACTTTTTCGTTGACAACGTCCATTTTTGTCTCTAATTCTTTCGCTATTTTCTCCTAAAGATGCACCGAATACTTCCTCGTCAGTCACCCCTCCACTTGTGAAACATCTTGAAGATAGAGGATGCTATAATCGCCTCAGTGATCTGCTTCGAATACTCATCAAAAGTGTTGACGTTTGCCTCGTATAACATCCTCATGATCAAGGCTCCGTAGCCGATGAGTTCCTTTATTAAAGAGTATTGAATCACCCGCAACATTTGCTGGATGATGATGTGAGGTAAGGAGACCTTAATTTTCTTCTCTATGCAGTATAGCACAAGAAGTTGAGCACTTGACATAGCACCTCTAGTCACCTTTTCCAGCAAGATGTTGCCGAATATGATCTTTCCAAGGACGGCAAGAGGTGGTTTAAGGAGATTGTTTGGGAGGTGGGCGCACCTCAATTGGGTGTACGGCTTTTTGGCAAGGAAATTGAACAACTGTTCTTTGGACTCCGCGATATCTGCAACTGTCTGGGGTTCGTGTGGATCAATGATTCTATCTTCAATCAGGATCTCCATAAGTCGCGCAATAATTTCGACGTTGATAGAAATCTTTGTTCCCCTGACCGTTGTCTCTAAAACAGGGCTGATCCCATCTTCTTGAAGTTCTATGAATTTATGGCTTTGTAGAAGGATTTCACCAAGTTATAAGAGACGTAACCCTCAACTTTTGTTATGTTCAACCACCTCAGTGTTGTGAGTTTTTCGTGAAGGATCGGACGGAGGCGGAGATCTCTTTTGTCGATACTCCTCATAGTCATAACCTCCATTTCGAACAATTCCTTGATTCTGGTGGAAATTGGTTCCCGACTACTGGAAGTCGTTCCTTCACTTGAGGCCATTATCTTGCTGAAAAGAAAATAAACTTGTGAAAAACACAAAATATATTCCTAACATTTTTAAGATTTATGCTTTGTCCGTTGGACAATATTTTCTATTTTTCTCTTGATGTTTATGTCATCATTTAATCCAAATTTTTTATTAGCAATATGATATATATATCTCATATATACATAGATATATAGATATATATATTTATTCATAACTATATATATAGTTTTCATAAATCTTAACTATATATATATATTTGAATCTAAACTACATAAAAACTATGTAGTTTTCTAGATATATATTTAATATAAGTCTCAACTATATATAATTCATATATATATAGTTCTAAATATATATATATATATCTAATAAAAAAAATTCCCCTAATTTGGTGGACTTGGGCAGGCCGTGGACCTTACGCTCTGATACCATTAAATGTCACATCCCGCCCGGACGCTCCTAAATCGGCGGGACACTCACGAACGGGGAGCGAATGCATTATAACAATAACTGAGTGCGCGGAAACTCGATTAAGTACAAGTCTGATTTAATTAATTTCAGAATATATTTGTACATGAAATAGTTAAGGGAACATTCTCCCAAAATTCCCAATGAATAATACAAAGATACAAAATGTGGGCCCAAAAACCTGCACCCAGTCCACCCTAATCTCCTGTGAAAAATTGGATAACAACGGGGTGAGCTACACGCTCAGTGGGTAAAATAGTTCATGAATATAACAATTAATAAAGCAAGCTTCATAATCAAATATCATAAATACACATCAAAGCATCATAATCAATCCAACATATATGTATGCATGACACCGTCTCGTATTGGTTTGATGATTGTACATCGTCTGAGTTCACGTACAGATGTCCCTCCCCACGAGTAGCCAGGTTCTTATTGTACGTCCCTCTCCAAAGAAATATAATGAATAGCTAGTATTGCTTCTAACTATTCTATGAATCATAAACCACATACGTCCCTAGGTAGTGCTATGTATGATGCCAATGCATGAACTGGTCCGGTCTTTACTTAACATTTAGACAAGATTTGGCAACGTCTGGTGATCCTTATCAGGGTCGGTATCACTACGTGCAAGGTTAGGACATTCAGTATTACTTGTATAAGCTTATAGCTTTCAAATAAGACCAACTAGATCAGTCTCCAGTTGAGAGGTGAGAGATGAGGTCTACTTAAATACCAATCGTCTAGAGTAGCACGCTACCTCTCGTTCACTATTTAAAGTTACTGAGGACAAGACTGAGTCTGGTTGAGCCAGATTGACCATTAATCTGGCATAACAACAGTGTAATACATGAACTCCAAATATACAGGCATAAGTATGACAAGTATAAACATTATACGCAATAATGCAGTGTAAATGAATAGTAAACATAATGATAAATGAATGTAAACTTTAATAAAAGTTACAAGGCACCCAAACCTATGTTTCGTTCCCCACCTTCAGATAAAAACTCCTTTGAGAATTGAAGCCTTCCCCCGAGCAGAACCGCGTTTCACCGCACAGAGAGTCTCAGAAAGAAAGTCTCAAAAGAGAAGACAAAAACTCAAAATGAGTGAAAGAGAGAAGGAAAATCACAAGGAGAAGTGATTTTGGTGTGAGAAATGAGGAGGGGGAGGGGTTCCTTAAATAGGAAAAATGGCGCCTGATGGTTCGGGCATGCGCTTGAACGTTCGGGCGTTGCTCTTGAAGGTTCGGGTAGGTGCCCAAATTTTATTTTATTTTATTTTTTTGTGCAAACCTAGGGTATTACATATATCTTTAAAACTATATATATATATGAATTATATATAGTTAAGATTTATATATATATATATATATATATATATATATATATTTAATATATATATATATATATATATGAGATATATATGTATATATAACTTGTTGCTAATGGAAAATTTGGATTCAATGACAGCATAAACATCAAGAGGAAAATAGAAAATATTGTCCAACAACAAGGCATAAATCTTAAAAATGTTAGGAATATATTTTGTATATTTCACAAGTTTTATCTTCCTTTCAGCAAGATAATGGTCTCAAGTGAAGGAACGACTTCCAGTAGTCGGGAACCAATTCCTACCAAACTTACAGAACTTTCCAAACTGGAGGTTATGACTATGAGGAGTATCGACATGAGAGATCTCCGCCTCCATCCTATCCTTCGTGACAAACTCTCAAAGCTGGGGTGGTTAAATATAACAAAAGTTGAGGGTTACGTCTCGTTTAACTTGGTGAAGTCATTTTACGAATCCATGAATATCGTGGGACTTCAAGAAGATGGGAACAACCCTGTCTTGGAGACAATGATCAAGGGAGCAAAGATTTACATCGGCGTTGAAACTATTTCATGACTTATGGAAATCCCAATAGGAGACAAGATCATTGATCCACACGAACCCCAGACGGTTGCAGAGATCGCAGAATCCAAAGAATAGTTGTTCAATTTTCTCCTCGAAAAGGCGTACACCCAAATGACGTACGCCACCTCCCAAGTAATCTCCTTAAACCACCCCTTGCCAGCCTTGGGAAGATTGTAGTCGGCAACATCTTGCCAGAAATGGTGACAAAAAGATTTATGACAAGAGCTCAAGTTCTTATGCTATACTGCTTAGTAAAGGGAATTTATGTCTCCCTACCTCACATTATCAACCAGCAAATGTTACGAGTTCCTCGGCTACGGAATCTTGATAATGAGGATTCTATGAGAGGAAAACATCAATACCTTTGATGAATCTTCGACACAGATCACTAAAGTTGTTACAGTATCCTCCACCTCCAAGACTTTCGTCTCAAAGGGAGGGGTGACTAACGAAGAGATATTTGGAGCAACTTCTGGAGAAAATAACAGAAGGACTAGCGATAACAATGGAGGTTATCGACAAAAAAGTCGCCGCAAGATTCCTATTAGGGAAGCACCAATTAATGAACCAAATCAGAACAATACAACAAACCCAGCCGCGAATAATGGTCAACCCGATGATCTATTCTCTGAGGAAGAACTCTTTGGCAACCTTGGTAAACCACAAACAAATTTGGATGAACGGGGAGTTCCGGCAAATTCACCTTCCTGGAACCTCCCAAACCATGGAAATATGACGTCTCAGGGGTTTCCAACTCCTGAGGTACCTTACCAGTCGAATACACAATTTCCTATGAACCAACCACAACAGAATCGGACGACACCAAACTTTCAAAGACAGGATATCCCGATGAGTCCACTCTTTCAAACTCTTCTGACTCGAGCACATCCAAACGTCCAAGAGGTCCTAGTTAAGGAATCTTCATATAATCAAACAAACTACCCTCCATACGGCCAATACTTTCTACCAACGCCTACAGCTTACCCTTCACCAATGGGATAATCAACCTACCATCCACCATCCGTCGATGGGGCAACCGGCCAACCAACCATTTATGGGACAACAGGCTAACTCATTTGACCAATTAAATGTGATAGTATCTAGTCTTGCTCAGATGCAGGAGAACCACAATGCTTTGATAACGCGTGTGCAAAACATAGAAGAACAGGGAACGACTTCTGAACTTTCTTCTGGTAGTCATTTTGTAGCTAGCAGGAAGTCTAGGCGGAGTAGTAGGCAGGGAAATTAGAAAAATTATTGGCATTGTACCAATTTTCTTTTTATGAATGAAATGTTTTGTTTGAGACTATGTTTGGTGGGCCACCTTACAACCATTCTTTCTTTTGTATTACTAACTTTGGAGTGGTATGAGACACAACAAAATTAGAAGATACTAAATAAAACGTGGAAGTAAGAAAACCCACGACCTTGTGTGAAAAGAAACATCTGGGAAAAGTAGAATTACTAACATTGTCACTAAGTTTACACGGTATGGGATGAGTAAACTTTGACGATACTATTAGTGAACTCCTCTCCCGTCAATATTTTATAGAGACCATGTTCATACAACTTAACTTAGTTGAACCCTTTATTGCCAAATTCATGTGGTATGAGACACAAGAACTTGGATAATAGTTGAAGAGACTAGGAGAAAGATTTTGAACATGTAAGAATACGTTAGAACGTTAGATTAAGATATTTACCGAGGCAAATCTTAGAACCTTTATGACTCGTATGAATTTTCAAAAATATATGTACGTTCACAAACCATTACCAAAATATTTGAAGCTCTTTCAAAAAATCTACTTATTCTATGAACACTCTAACCTTGTTTTATACCATGGCCAAACATACGAGGCACATAAGATTCTTTGCTTCCTCAACGAAAATCTTACACCATATTTAGAAAAATAGGTGGTTTTATATTGCAGAACTCTCGAACTTATTGCTAAGAATATCATAACACTATACTTGGCTACAGTTCCTAAGACGTGGTTTTATTTTCTCCTTGCCAATGAGAAAATGCAAACTAGGAAGAAATGAAGGAAACACACGGTTCGTTCAGTAGAAGAGGCACATTCTGAGATACAAAATCAAGAACCGCCGCCTCCAAGGGCAGAGTAGGCCACACTCGACACTGCTACTACTTCTGGGCAGGCAGTGCCACCTCAGCCCACACCCTTTATCATGCCCCCGGGCATGGAATACTTCTTCGTCGGATTCATTGAGGTGATGAAGATGAATATTCAAACGGTCGTCCATGAGACTGCGGCCAACTAGGTGGTCATTGTCCAGCCACCTGTTTGATCTAGGTAGAAGACTCAAACCGACCAGATTACGACGTATTAGAGGCTACAACCCCTTACCCTTGTTGGCACCATTGATGCAGATGAAAGGCATAAATGGCTTTATGAGTCAAAGAAGGCTCTCATGGCTATGAGAGTTTACGAGGCTCGGGAAATTCCACTAGTTTCCTACCAACTTGTTGGTAGAGCTAATACATGGTGGATAACTGTGAAGGAAGACCGGAAGGTCAATGTTGACTTGGCAAGAATTTGAGTCACTGTTCATTGATAAGTACTTTCCTAGCGCTATGAAGAGGAAAAGGCGCCAGGCTGTACCAAGGCAGCATGACAGTTAACGAGTATGCTATCAGGTTCAAGGAATTATCAATCTACTCTCTCTACCATCTCAACAGAGCAAGATAAGGCTGAGAAATTATGTTATGGCCTTCGTCCTGACATCCGACAAACCCTGTCGATCTTGGATCTCAAGAATTACAGGGAGCTTATCGACAAGGCCATGAGCTTTGAGCATGAGAAAACGTAGCAGGAATAAAAAATGAACAGGAAAAAATGGCTTGCAACGTTTTCCCAATAGGGCACTCAACAAAGCAACAAGAAGAGGCCCTACTATAATCAAAACTCAGCCCTCCCAGCCCCTGATGAAAAACATGAGGCCACGGCACCTGCAGCTGAAGCGTTTAACTCTGGCCATCATGGTTTTTACAATCATGGCCGAGGAGGCCGAAATGGCAGGGATGGCCGCCGTAATGGCAATAGCAGGGGTGGTGGTCAGCAACACCACAATCAGCGTGACTAGAAGAACCATCAACAAGCACCTCAGCAGCAGAGGCTGACGTGTTTCAACTGCAGCCAACAGAGACAAGTAAGAAATGCCTGTCCCCATCCTCAACAACCGCTGCAGCATGTTCCTGTTGTTCCAGTCTAACAAGCTCCACCTGCTGCTAACGCCCAACCCAGACAGAACCAGGGGCAATGACAACAAAGCAAAATGTTTTCTATCGCTCAGCAACCCCTCCCAGATAACAATGTAGTCGAAGGTACATTTTTCTTGTTCAATACAATGGTGCATGTCTTGTTTGATTCAGGTGCTACACACTACTTTATATCTTCTACATTGGTAAGGCATTTAGGGTTGCATCCTGAACCCACAGACATCACAATCTATGTCTCATCACCATTAGGATCTGGTACTGACGTGAAATTGAAGTGTTCTCGATGTGAACTTCGAATGTCAGAATAAATAATTTATACAGATCTTTTTGTGATGGACATTGAAGACTTCAACATTATCCTTGGCATGAACTAGCTCGCACCACTGAATGCTAAGATTGATTGTTTGAATAAGCAAGTTCAGTTAACCTTGCCTACTGGGGAGTTTGTCAAGATTCAGGGAACGAGGAAATGGATACACAACTCGATTGTTGCACTCCTCAAGGCATAACTCCGAGTTCTATACCTTAGTGATGAAAATGAATCACCAGCATTGTACCCTCTTGAGGTACATGAGGTCCCGGTTATATTTGAATTCCCAACGATTTTTCTAAATGACCTTCCTAGTCTACCTCCAGTTCGAGAATTCAATTTTGAGATCAAACTCATATCAGGGATGGGACCCATCTCAATTCCTCCATACAGAATGTCCAACATCGAGCTGGTCGAATTGGATAAACAACTAAAGGAATTGGAGAGTAAGGGCTTCATCAGAAAAATTTTATCGCCCCAGGGCGCCCCAGTTCTGTTTGTTCACAAAAAAGATGGTTTGTTACCACTTTGCATCGACTATCTCAAGTTGAATAACGCCACCATCAAGAACAGGTACCCATTACTGAGGATCGATGACTTGTTCGATCAACTTAGAAATGCCAAATACTTCTCTAAGATTGATTTACGATCTGGTTATCATCAACTCTGGATTAGAGAGTTGGACATTAATACAATGGCTTTCAAAACTCGGTAGGGTCATTACGAGTTCTTGGTTATGCCGTTCGGTCTAACAAATGCACCTGCAACGTTCATGGATTTGATGAACCGCATCTTCAGACTATATTTAGACCGATTCGTGGTGGTTTTTGTAGATGATATCTTGATATATTCCTCAACCGAGGAAGACCACAAGATACATCTGAGGATTGTCCTCCAAACCTTACGAAGTCATCAGTTATATGCAAAGTTGAGTAAGTGCGAATTTTGGGCGAAGAGAGTTCAATTCCTAGGTCATGTGGTTTCAGGCAATGGCATTGAAGTGGATCCTTCAAAAGTTGAAGCAGTTCTAAACTGGAAGCAGCCTACTACAGTTACTCAAATCAGGAGCTTACTTAGTTTGGCTGGCTACTACAGATGTTTTATCAAGGACTTCTCAAAGATTATTGAACCTATGACCAAGCTCACCCTGAAAGACGTGCGATTTATCTGGAATCTAGCCTCTGAATCGGCATTTCAGGAATTGAAAAAGTGTCTCACGACAGCACCAGTACTAATCACTCTAAGAAATGGAGTTGGATTTTCACTATACACCGACGCCTCTCTAAGGCTTAGGTGCAGTACTAATGCAAAAAGGTCAGGTTGTTGCATATGTTTCTAGGCAACTAAAGATTCATGAGGGTAATTACCCAAGACATGACCTGGAACTTACAGCTGTTGTATTCGCATTGAAGTTATGATGTCACTATCTATATGGTGAACGGTTTGAGGTTTTCTCGAATATCATCCGGGAAAGGCCAATGTTGTGGCCGATGCCCTAAGTAAAAAATCTTATGTTGCTACTTGCACTCTTAACTTCAAGATGGGGAAGTTAGCTACAAAAATGGAGAGTTTTAACCTACAGCTCATCGATGAGGGAGGAAGATCACGACTCTCTCAATTATCAGCCAACTCTGCGCTTATTCGAAAGATTTTAGCAGCTCAAGCCAACGACCTATGATAATAGAGAAACGAGAACTTCTACTCAGCGGACAATACCTTCCTCTCTGGTCGGTTTCCAATGACGGGGTTGTTTTCAACCAAAAAGCCTCAGTCTACCGAACGATCCTCAAGTTTGAAAAGAAATGCTTACTGAAATACTTTGTTCAAGGTTCGCTACGCATCCTGGGGGAGACAAGATGTACAGGGATGTTAATTTTGGTTTTCTGGAATGAAGAAGGCTATTTCGGACTTCGTTGCTCGATGTCTCGTGTGCCAACAAGTAAAGGCAGAACGCAGACTTCCCTCTGGACTTCTCCAGCCTTTACCTATTGGAGAATGGAAGTGGGAGAACATCGCAATGGATTTTGTTACGGCCTTGCCTCGAAATAATAAAGGGCAAGATGCAATCTGGGTTATCATTGACAGACTTACAAAGTCTGCACACTTTTTTACCAATAAAGTTTACGAATAACCCCGGCAAGCTAGCCGAATTGTATGAAAGAGAGATCGTACGCCTCCATGGCATACCACTTACGATCCTCTCTGATCAAGACCCTCATTTACATCAAAATTTTGGCAGAGATTGTAGAGTAGAATGGGCTCCAGGATCACCATGAGCACAACCTTTCACCCTCCGACTGACGGGCAGTCAGAGCGCTTAATCCAAATCTTAGGAGATATGTTACGATGTTTCATTTTGGACTTTCATTTTGGATGGGCAAAACACTTACATTTGGCTGAGTTTGCATAAACAACAGCTACCAAACCAGTATCGGCATGACACCATATGAGGTTCTCTATGGTCGCCCTTGTAGATCTCCGGTATGCTGGTTGGATATGGCGGATAGACCGCAGTTGGGGCCTAAACTAGTTAAAGAGACTTCTGAGAATATCACACTAGTAAAGGAGCGACTTCGTGTAGTACAAAGTCGACAAAAGAGCTATCCTGAAAAGCAGAAATAGCCTCTAAAATTTGACAAGGGGACTTGGTTTTTCCAAAAGTTCATCCTACAAGAGGTGTCAAACGCTTTGGGATCAAAGGAAATCTCTCCCCTCAGTATATCGGTCCATTTTAGAACATTGAACGTATTGGCAAACTAGCCTATCGTCTATCCCTTTCATCGTCCATGTCTAAGGTTCATGACGTTTTTCACGTATCCATGCTTCGAAAGTTTCGTCTTGATCCTTCGCATATCATCCCTCTGGTCGAGGTTCGAGTTGAAAAGGAAATAAGTACGAGGAGAGAGCGATATAGATTCTGCATAGAAAAACTCAAGACCTAAGGTGACGTAGCATACCATTTGTGAAGGTGCTCTGGGATCACCACGGAGTAGAGGAAGCAACGTGGGAACTAGAAGAAACAATTAAACTGAAATACCCGAAATTGTTTTCTAGTAATAGTTTATGATGCGATGCATTGTACCTTTTGACTAATCAATAAAATTGTGAAACTTTGTTTACAATATCTTAATATATTGTTTCATTTAATTAACCATGCAGATGTCTGAAAACAACTCAGACAAGAGTAATGAGTCATACACTCCATGGCCTGCTTGGCAACCAGTGAAGACTCTTTCAGACTCTGATGCAAACCACAACTTCTTTGCATCACCAACTTCCTCACCTCAGAGGCAGTGATCCTTATCACCAAAGGGCGTATGGCTTTATCGTAACAATATTGTCCAACACAATCCAATGCCCTCATCCTAGCAAGATCTCCTACCAAAATTGCCAAGCGGCAGATTTTGGGCAACTGAACGAAAAAACATTTCGCCGCTCAACCTACCTCCCATGAAACGCTGCAACTTGCAAAGCCCTACACCACCATCTATTAGGCAAATATCGGAACCTTCTAAGGACGAATCTGACTCCATTTGTTCTCCATTGTTTAATGATATTGAGGATTCCACTGGCCACAATGCTATTCAGGGGCCTTACAGGCACTACCCTGATCTTGTCAATGATGACGATGGCGGTGAATCTCATGCAGATAGCAATCATTACTACATAGACTAAATTTGGAGGGAGAAATTTTTTTACCGTGGGCAGAGTGCAATACCCCAGGTTTGCACACAAAAAAAAATAAAAATAAAAAATAAAAAATTTGAACTTCGGGCACCCTTTTGGTTATAAAAAGCCCCCATCCCCCCTTTGTTTTTTTTAATACCAAATCACTATCTTCTCTCTTGCTCCTTGTTGGCTCAAAACTCTCCTCTAGTTTTTCTCTCTTCTCTTTCTGAGACTCTCTCTTCGAGACTCTCTTCACGGTGTAATGTGGTTATGCTCGGGAGGAGGCGCCAGTTCAAGAAAGGAGATTTTATCTAAAGGTGGGGAACAAAACATAGGTTTGCGTGTCTTATGACTTTTATTAAAGTTTACATTCATTTATCATTTTGTCTACTATTCATTTACACTGCATTATTGCCTATAATGTTCAAACATGTCATGCTTATGCCTGTATATTTGGAGTTCATGTATTACACTGTTACTATGCCGGATTAGAGGTCAACTTGACTCAATCAGACTTCGTCTTGTCCTCAGTAACTTTAAATAGTGAACGGGAGGCAGCGTGCTGCTCTAGACGATTGGTATTTAAGTGGACCTCGTGTCCCACCTCTCAACTAGAGACTGGTCTGGTTGGTCTTATCTGAAAGTTATCTGCTTGTACAAGTGATATTGGATATCCTAACCTTGCACATGGTTATACTGACATGATAGGAGTCACCAGACGCTGCCAAATCATGTCTAATGTTAGTAAAGACCAAACTTGCTCATTCATTGGCATCATACATAAGCACCACCTAGGGACGTAAATGGTTCATGATCCACAAAATAGTTAGAAGCAATGCTCACTATTCTTGATATTTTCCTAGAGAGGGACGTACAATGAGAACTCGGGATTTCCTGGGGATGGACATTTGTACGTGAATCTAGGGCGACAACCTTGGGGAGGGACGTACAATGAGAACCAGGGTTTACTTGGGGATGGACATCTGTACATGAAATAAGGGCGACGTACAATCATGGAACCATTACTAGACGGTGTCATGCATACATACATGTTGTACTGATTATGATGCTATGTTGTATATATGTGATATTTGATTATGAAGTTTCCTTTATTAATTGTCATATTCATGAACTATTTTACCCACTGGGCAATAGCTCACCCCGTTGTTATCCAATTTTTCACAGGAGTTTAGGGTGGACTGGGTAGAGTTTTTTGGTCCCACATTTTGTAACCCTTGTTAATTATAGGGAGATTTTGGGAGGATGTTCCCTCAATTATATTTTGTACAAAAATACATTCTGAAATTAATGAAATTAAGTTTGTACTCAATTGTGTACCTGCGTACTCGGTTATTGTTATAATGCATTCGCACCCCACCTGTGAGTGTTCCGCCGGTTTAGGCGTGTATGGGCGAAGTGTGACATTTAAAGTTGTAATCCAAGCCATTCTGCCATATATGTATGTTGTGTTTCTATAAATTTCAATTAAATTATCAAAATCTAAATAATGTGTGTTAAGTTAAGTATATACATATATATAATTTAAGCATGGGGAGTTGCTTTATTAAATTGCATGAAGAGCATGAGATCATTTTTTTAATACTTATCTCTCAATATTTCTCTCTTCAACGTTTTGTGAAGGAAGAAAAACGAAAAAAAAGCAGAAAAAGATAAAGAAGAAAGAAAGAAGAAAGAAACAAAAGAAAGAGAAAAAGGGGAAAACGACGAATTTCGCAAAATCGGGGACCCCCGATAAGTGATTTTCACTCAAATTTTTCGTGAAATTAATATTTGAGCTAGATGTAATGATTCCATCAGAGTAATTTTTGCTATGGGAGCCATTTTACGGTGTTTTCAAAAAATAGGATTTTGACCCAACTGGAATGAAAATTTGCTGGGAAGGTTAAAAAACACTTCCTAGGCTATAAAAACCCTAAATATGTGGTTAGATTGCATTTATTTGTTCATTTAAAAAAAATTATAGTTGTTAAAAGTTAGATTTGATACTGGAAACCTTTGGAACCCTATTAAAACTCAATGAAACTTCGATTTGAGACTGTAAAAAGATAGATCAACCAATTTCAGACATTTTGATGTTAAGATCATGATATTTGGAAATGATTTGATATTTTTAGTAACTAGTAACTAAATATAGGGGTTTTGTGAGTAGAATTGACTTTGGAGACCTCCGCGAACATGTAAAACCTCAGTGAAACACTTATTAAGGGTGGTAGAATGATAGTATGACTGATTTTACACGTGTCAATGTGGACAGAATAATTTTAGGAATATTCTATATTTTTAATAAAATTGATATATGTTTCCAATAGAAAAAAAATAAAATTGAGAACTAGTGGAAATATGTGTAATAGGAGGTTTACACAAAAAAAAAATATTAAACTTCAGGCGTTCCACTTCCTACCCCCCCCCCTCCAATTCTTTTTTCACACCAATCTTCTTCTTCTTCTCTCTCTCTCTCTCTTGCTCTCTTTGTGATTTATCTCTTTTCTTTTTGAGACTCTCTTCGCGGTGCAACGCGGTTCTACTCGGAAGAAAGCGCCAGTTGGAGAAGGAGATTTTATCTGAAGGTGGGGAAAAAAACATAGGTTTGAGTGTCTTATGACTTTTATTAAAGTTTACATTCATTTATCATTATGTCTACTATTCATTTACATTGCATTATTGCATATAATGTTCATACCTGTCATACTTATGCCTGTATATTTGGAGTTCATGTATTACACTGTTACTACGCCGGATTAGTGGTCAATCTGACTCAACCAAACTTAGTCTTGTCCTCAATAAATTTAAATAGTGAATGGGAGACAACGTGCTGATCTAGACGATTGGTATTTAAGTGGACCTCGTGTCCCACCTCTCAATTAGAGACTGGTCTGGTCGGTCTTATCTGAAAGTTATCTGCTTGTGCAAGTGATACTGGATATCCTAACCTTACACGTGGTGATACTGACATGATAAGAATCACCAGACGTTGTCAAATCTTGTCTAATGTTAGTAAAGACCAGACTTGCTCATTCATTGGCATCATACATAAGCACCACCTAGGGACGTAATTCATGATCCACAAAATAGTTAGAAGCAATGCTCACTATTCTTGATATTTTCCTAGAGAGGGACGTACAATGAGAACCTGAGATTTTCTGGTGATGGACATCTATACGTGAATCTAAGGCGGCGACCTTGGGGAGGGATGTGCAATAAGAACCCGGATTTACTTGGGAATGGACATCTGTACGTGAACTCAAGGCACCGTATAATCATGGAACCATTACAAGACGGTGCCATTCATACATACACGTTGTACTGATTATGATGTTATGTTGTGTATTGATATTTGATTATGAAGTTTCATTTATTAATTGTCATATTCACGAACTATTTTACCCACTGGGCAATAGCTCACTTCGTTGTTATCCAATTTTTCTCAAGCGTTTAGGATGGACTGGGTGGAGGTTTTTGAGCCCACATTTTGTAACCCTTGTTAATTATAGGGAGATTTTGGAAGGATGTTCCCTCAATCATATTTTGTACAAAAATACATTCTGAAATTAATGAAATCAGATTTGTACTCAATTGTGTACCTGCGTACTCGGTTATTGTTATAATGCATTCAGGCCCCGCCTGTGAGTGTTCTGCCGGTTTAGGTGCATCCTGGGCAGGGTGTGACATTTAATGGTATCAGAGCGAAAGGTCCACGGCCCGCCCATGTCCACCAATTAGGAGAAGAAAATTTATATTAGATATATATATATCTTTAGAACTATATATATGATATATATATATATATATATAACTTGGTTCTAATGGATTTGAATTCAGTGATGGCATAAACATCAAGAGGAAAATAGAAAATATTGTCCAACTGAAAAGGAATAAATCTTATAAATGTTAGAAATATATTTTGTATATTTCACAAGTTTTATCTTCTTTTCAGCAAGATGATGGCCTCAAGTGAAGGAACGACTTCCAGTAGTCGGGAACCAATTCCCACCAGACTTACAAAACTTTCCAAATGGGAAGTTATGACTATGAGGAATATCGACATGAGAGATCTCCGCCTCCGTCCTATCCTTCACGACAAACTCTCAAAGCTGGGATGACTGAATATAACAAAAGTTGAGGGTTACACCTCCTTCAATTTGGTGATGTCTTTTTACGAATCCATGACTAGCATGGGACTTTAAGAAGATGGAATCAGTCCTGTCTTGGAGACAATGATCAAGGGAGCAAAGATTTCCATCAGCGTTGAAACTATTTCACGACTTATGGAAATCCCAATAAGAGACAAGATCATTGATCCACATGAACCCCAGATGGTTGCAGAGATCGCGGAATCTAAAAAACAGTTGTTCAATTTCCTCACCGAGAAAGCGTACACCCAAATGACGTACGCCCACCTCCCAAATGATCTCCTTCTTAAACCGCCCCTTGTCGGCCTTGGAAAGATTGTAGTCAGCAATATCTTGCCAGAAACGGTGACTATAAGATCAATGACAAGAGCTCAACTTCTGGTGTTATACTGCTTAAAAAAAAAGAATATTTGTCTCCCTACCTCACATTATCATCCAGCAAATGTTACGGATGATTCAAAACCCTATAAAGAAGGAGCTCCTTGGCGACGGAGTCTTGATAATGAGGATGCTATGGGAGGCAAACATCAATACCTTTGATGAATCTTCGATATAGATCACCAAAGTTGTTACAGTATCCTCCATCTTTAAGACTTTCGTCTCAAAAGGAGGGGTGATTGACAAAAAAATATTTGGCGCGACTTCGGGGGTAAATAACAGAAGGACTAGAGATAACAATGGAGGTTATCAACGAAAAAGTCTGTGCAAGATTCCTATTGGGGAAGCACCAATTATTGAACCAAATCTGAACACTACAACAAACCTAGCCCCAAATAATGGTCAACCAGATCATCTATTCTCCGAGGAGGATCTCTTTGGCAACCTTGGTCAACCACAAACAAATCAGGATGGTCGGGGAGTTCCGGCAAATCCACCTTCTTGGAACTTCCCAACCCAAGGCAATACGACGTCTCAAGAGTTTCCAACTCCTAAAGTACCTTACCAGCCAGTTCCACAATTTTCTATGAGCCAACCACAACAGAATTGGACGACACCAAATTTTGGAAGATAAGATATCTTGATAAGTCCATTGTTTCAAAACTTTTCGACTCAAGCATATCCAACCGACCAAGAGGTCCTAGTTAGGGAGTTTTCATATAATAAAACCAACTACCCTCTGCCTATGAGTCAACCATATGGCCAATACTTTCCACCAATGCCTACAGCTTACCCTCCACCTATGGGACAGTCAACCTACCATCCATCGATGGGACAACTGGCCAACCAACCATCTACGGGATAGTAGGCTAACCCATTTGACCAGTTAAATGTAATTGTATCTAGTCTTGCTTGGATGGAGGAGAACCACAATGCTTTGATAATGCGTGTGCAAAACATAGAAGAACATGGAATGACTTCTCAACATTCTTCTGGTAGTCATTTTGTAACTAGCAGAAGGTCTAGGAGCAGTAGTAGTAAGCAAAAAAATTAGGAAAATTACTGGCATTGTGACTATTTTCTTTTTATGAATGAAATGTTTTGTTTGAGACTATGTTTGGTGGGCTGACTTACAACCATTCTTTCTTTTGTATCACTAACTTTGGAGTTGATGGGACACAATAAAATTGCAAGATACTAAATAAAACATGGAAGTAAGAAAACCCACGACCTTGTGTGAAAATAAACATCTGGGAAAATTTGAATTACTAACATTATCACTAAGTTTACACGGTACGGTATGAAACGAGTAAACTTGGATGATACTATTAGTGAACTCCTCTCCTGTCAATGTTTTATAGAGACCGTGTTCATACAACTTAACTTGGTTGAACCCTTTATTGCCAAATTCATGTGGTATGGGACACACAAACTTGGATAATAGTCGAAGAGACTAAGAAAAAGAGTTTGAACACATAAGAATGCGATAAAACGTTAAATTAAGACATTCACCGAGGCAAATCTTAGAACCTTTATGACTCGTATGAATTTTCAAAAATATATGTATGTTCACAAACCATTACCAAAATATTTGAAGCTTTTTCAAAAAACTTTACTTGTTATATGAACTCTTTGACCTTGTTTTATACGATGGCCAAACATACGAGGTACATGAGATTCTTTGATTCCTCAACAAAAACCTTACACTATACCTAGAAAAATAGGTGATTTTATATTGCAGAACTCTTGAACTTATTGCTGAGAATATCATAACGCTATACTTGGCTACGGTTCCTAAAACATGGTTTTATTTTCTCCTTACCAGTGAGAAAATGCAAACCAGAAAGAGAGGAAGGCCACTCACAGTCTGTCCAGCAGAGGAGGCACCTCCTGTGATACAAAATTAGGAACCGCCGCCTCCAAGGGCAGAGCAGGCCATACCCGACACTGCCACTACTTTTGGGCAGGCAATGCCACCTTAGCCCACACCCTTTGTCATGCTTCCGGGCATGGAACACTTCTTTGCCGCATTCATTGATGCGATGAAGATGACTGTTCAGACAGTCGTTCGTGAGACTGCAACCAACCAGGCGGTCATTGTGTAGGCACCTGTTCGATCTGGGTCGGAGACTCAAACTGACAAGATTATGAAGTACAAGAGGCTACAACCCCTTACCTTTGCTGGCACCATTGATGCGGAGGAAGAGCAAAAATGGATTGATGAGTCGAAGAAGGCTCTCATGGCTATGGGAGTCGAAGAGGCATGAAAGATTCTACTAGCTTCCTACCAACTTGTTGGTGGAGCTAATACATGGTGGATAATGGTGAAGGAAGACCCAAGTGACAGACATGACTTGGCAAGAGTTTGAGTCACTGTTCATTGACGAGTACTTTCCTAGTGCTTTGAAAAGGCAGAGGCGCTTGGAGTTCTCCAGGTTGTATCATGGCAACATGACAGGTCGCGAGTATGCTGTCAGGTTTAAGGAATTATCGGTCTACTCTCTCTCCACCATCTCAATGAAGCAAGATATGGCCGGGAAATTCTATAATGGCCTTCGTCCAGACATCCGACAAGCCCTGTCGATCTTGGATCTTAAGAATTACAAGGAGCTTGTCGACAAGGCCATGAGCTTTAAGCAGGAGAAAACGGAGCAGGAACAACGCATGAACAGGGAAAACGACCTGTAACGTTTTTTCAACAAGGCAAAAAGAAGAAGCCCTACTTTAATCAAAACCCAGCCTTCCCAGTCCTGGTACAAAAGCATGAAGTAGCGGTACCTGCGACCGAAGCGTCTAACCCTGGCCATCAGGGTTTTCACAATCATGGTCGAGGTGGCCGCAACAGCAGGGGTGGCCGTCGTAATGGCAACGACAGGGGTGGTGATCAATAGCACCACAATCAGCATGGCCAGCAAAACCATCAGCAGGCGCCTCTGCAACAGAGGTTGACGTGTTTTAACTGTTGTTAGCAGGGCCATGTAAGAAATTTTTGTCCCCACCCTCAACAACCGCGGCAGCCTGTTCCCGCAGTTTCAGTCCAACAAGCCCCACCTGCTGCTAACACCCAACCCAAGAAGAACCAGCAGAACCAGGGGCAACGACAACTGGGCAGAGCGTTTGCTATAGCTCAACAACCCCTCCCAGATAACAATGTAGTCGAAGGTACATTTCTCTTGTTCAATACAATGGTGCATGTCTTGTTTGATTCGGGTGCTACGCACTCCTTTATATCTTCTACATTGGTAAGGCATTTAGGGTTGCATCCTGAACCCACAGACATCACAATCTATGTCTCATCACCATTAGGATCTGGTACTGACGTGGCATTGAAGTGTTCTCGATGTGAACTTTGAATGTCAGAACAGATAATTTATGCAGATCTTTTTGTGATGGACATTGAAGACTTCAACATCATCATCGGCATGGACTGGCTCGCACCACTGAATGCTAGGATCGATTGTTTGAAGAAGTAAATTTAGTTAACCTTGACTACTGGGGAGTTTGTCAAGATTAAGGAAACAAGGAAATGGTTATACAACTTGACCGTTGCACTCCTCAAGGCACAGCTCTGAGCCTTATCCCTTGGTGATGACAATGATCATCATCACTGTACCCTCTTGAGGTACATGACATCCCGGTTATATCTGGATTCCCAACGGTTTTTTTGAATGACCATCCTGGTGTACCTTCAATTCAGGAATTCAATTTTGAGATCAAACTCATACCAGGGACGGGACCTATCTCAATTCTACTATACAAAATGTCCAATGTCGACCTTGTCGAGTTGGACAAACAACTGAAGAAATTGGAGAGTAATGGCTTAATCAGAAAAAGTTCATCACCCTGGGGAGCTCCAGTTCTATTTGTTCGCAAAAAGGATGGTTCGTTACGACTTTTCATCAACTATCGCAAGTTGAATAAGGTCACCATCAAGAACAAATATCCTTTGCCCAGGATCGATGACTTGTTCAACCAACTTAGAGATGCCAAATACTTCTCTAAGATTGGTTTGTGATTCGGTTATCATCAACTCTCGATCAAAGAGTCGTACATTAATAAAACACTTTCAGAACAGTCATTACGAGTTCTTGGTTATGTCGTTCGGTCTAACAAATGCACCTGTAGCATTCATGGATTTGATGAACCGCATCTTCAGACCATATTTATACCGATTCGTGTTGGTCTTTGTAGATGATATCTTGGTATAATCACCAACAAAGGAAGACCATAAGATACATCTGAGGATTGTCCTCCAGACCTTGAGAAGCCACCAGTTGTACACAAAGTTGAGTAAGTGCAAATTTTGGGGGAAGAGAATTCAATTCCTAGGCCATGTGGTTTCAGGAAATGGCATTGAGGTGGATTCTTCAAAGGTTGAAGCAGTTTTAAACTAGAAGCAACCTACCATAATTACTCAAATTCGAAGTTTTCTTGATTTGGCTGGCTACTACCGACGCTTCATTAAGGACTTCTCAAAGATTGCTGAACCTATGGCCAGGCTCACTCGGAAAGAAGTGCGATTCATCTGAATCACGCCTGTGAATCGGCATTTCAGGAATTGAAGAAATGTCTTATGACAACACCAGTACTAATCACTCTAAGAAATAGAGTTGGGTTTTCACTATACACCGACGCCTCTCTCCAAGGCTTAGGTGCAGTACTAATGCAAGAAGGCCAGGTTGTTGCATATGCTTATAGGCAACTAAAGATTCATGAGGATAATTACTCAACGCATGACCTGGAACTTGCAGCAGTCGTATTCGCACTGAAGTTATGGCGTCACTACGTATACGGTGAACGATTTGAGGTCTTCTCAGATCACAAGAGTCTCAAGTACATCTACACTGAGAGAGACCTGAACCTCCGCCAAAAACGATGGTTGGAATTTTTGAAAGATTATGACTTTCAACTCCAATACCATCCGAGTAAGGTCAATGTTGTGGCTGATGCCCTAAGTAGAAAATCTTATGTTGCTGCTTGCACTCTTAACTTCGAGATGGTGACGTTGGCTACAGAGATGGAAAATTTTAACCTACAGCTTATCGAGGAGGGAGGAAGACCACGACTCTCTCAATTATCAGCCGATTCTGAGCTTATTCGAAAGATTTCAGCTGCTCAAGCCAACGACCCTATGATAATGGAGAAATGAGAACTTCTACTCAGTGGACAAGACCTTCCTCACTGGTCGGTCTCCAATGACGAGGTCATTTTCTATAAAAAGCGTCCCTGTCTACCGAACGATCCTCAAGTTTGAAAAGAAGTCCTCTCTGAAATGCATTGTTCGAGGTTCGCTATGCATCCTGGGGTAGACAAGATGTACAAGAATGTCGACGACAATTCTGGTTTTCTGGAATGAAGAAGGCTATTGCAGACTTTGTTGCTCGATATCTCGTATGCCAACAAGTAAATGCAGAACACAGACTTTCCTTTGGACTTCTCCAGCCCTTACCTATTGGAGAATGGAATTGGGAGAACATCGCAATGGATTTTGTTACGGCCTTGCCTCGAAATAATAAAGGGCAAGATGCAATCTGGGTTGTCATTGACAGACTTACAAAGTCTGCACACTTTTTACCAATAAAGTTCACGGATAATCTCGCTAAGCTTGCTGAATTGTATGAAAAAGATATTGTACGCCTCCATAGCATACCACTCACGATCGTCTTTGATCGAGACCCTCGATTCACATCAAAATTTTGACAGAGCTTCCAGAGTAGAATGGGCTCCAGGATCACCATGAGCACAACTTTTCACCCACAAACTGACAGGAAGTCAGAACGGTTGGTCCATATATTAGAGGATATGTTACGATGCTGCATTTTGAATTTTCATGGCAGATGGCCAAAACACTTACATTTGGTTGTGTTTGCCTACAACAACAGCTACCAAACCAATATCGGCATGGCACCATATGAGGTTCTTTATGGTCGCCCTTGTAGATCTTCGGTATGCTGGTTGGATATGGTAGATCGACCGCAATTGGGGCCTAAACTAGTTCAAGAGACTTCTGAGAAGATCACACTAGTAAAGGAGTGACTTCGTGTAGCACAAAGTCGCCAGAAGAGCTATGCCGACAAGCGGAGACAGCCTCTAAAATTTGACAAGGGGGACTTGGTTTTTCTAAAAGTTCAGCCTACAAGAGGAGTCAAAAAATTTGGGATCAAAAGAAAACTCTCTCCATGGTATATCGGTCCATTTCAGATCATTGAACGTATTGGCAAACTAGCCTATCGTCTATCCCTTCTATTGTCCATGTCAAAGGTTCACGACGTTTTTCACGTATCCATGCTTTGAAAGCATCGTCCTGATCCTTCACATATCATCCCTCTGGTTGAGGTTCTAGTTCAAGAAAGAAATAAGTATCAAAAGAGAGAGATACATATTCTGGATAGAAAAACTCAAGAACTAAGGCGACGTAGCATACCATTTGTAAAGGTGCTCTGGGATCACCACGGAGTAGAGGAAGCAACGTGGAAACTAGAAGAAACAATTAAACTGAAATACCCGAAATTGTTTTCTAGTAATAGTTGATGATGCGATGCATTGTACCTTTTGACTAATCAATAAAATTGTGAAACTTTGTTTACAATATCTTAATATATTGTTTCATTTAATTAACCATGCAGATGTCTGAAAACAACTCAGACAAGAGTAATGAGTCATACACTCCATGGCCTGCTTGGCAACCAGTGAAGACTCTTTCAGACTCTGATGCAAACCACAACTTCTTTGCATCACCAACTTCCTCGCCTCAGAGGCAGTGATCCTTATCACCAAAGGGCGTATGGCTTTATCGTAACAATATTGCCCAAAACAATCCAATGCCCTCATCCTAGCAAGATCTCCTACCAAAATTGCCAAGCGGTTGATTTTGGGCAACTGACCTAAAAAACATTTCGCCGCTCAACCTACCTCCCATGAAACGCTGCAACTTGCAAAGCCTTACACCACCATCTAGTAGGCAAATGTCGGAACCTTCTGAGGACGAATCCGACTCCATTTGCTCTCCATTGTTTAATGATATTGAGGATTCCACTGGCCACAATGCTATTCAGGGGCCATACAGGCACTACCCTGATCTTGTCAATGATGATGATGGCGGTGAATCTCACGCAGATAGCAATCATTACTACATGGACTGAATTTCGAGGGCGGAATATTTTTAAGGAGGGTAGAGTGTAATACCCTAGGTTTACACACAAAAATAAAAAAAATTGAACTTCGAGCAATGCCTAAACGTTCGGGAGTTCCTTTTCCTATATAAGGAGCCCCCTCCCCCCAATTCATTTTTTCACACCAATCTTCTTTCTTTCTCTCTCTCTCTCTCTCTCTTACTCTCTTTGTGATTTCTTTCTTCTCTTTTTGAGACTATCTCTAAGAAACTCTCTTCGCTGTGCAACGCAGTTCTGCTCAGGAGAAAGCGCCAGTTCGAGAAGGAGATTTTATCTAAAGGTGGGGAACGAAATATAGGTTTGCGTGTCTTGTGACTTTTATTAAAGTTTACATTCATTTATCATTATGTCTACTATTTATTTACACTGCATTATTGCGTATAATGTTCATACATGTGGCTACTTATGCCCGTATATTTGGAGTTCATGTATTACACTGTTACTATGCCGGATTAGTGGTCAATCTGACTCAACCAGACTTAGTCTTGTCCTCAGTAAATTTAAATAGTGAACGGGAGACAGCGTGCTGATCTAGACGATTGATATTTAAGTGGACCTCGTGTCCCACCTCTCAATTAGAGACTGGTCTGGTTGGTCTTATATGAAAGCTATCAGCTTGTACAAGTGATACTGAACATCCTAACCTTGCACGTGGTGATATTGACGTGATAAGAATCACCAGACGCTGCCAAATCCTGTTTAATGTTAGTAAAGACCGGACCTACTCATGCATTGGCATCATACATAAGCACCACCTAGGGACGTAAGTGGTTTATGATCCACAAAATAGTTAGAAGCAATGCTCACTATTCTTGATATTTCCCTAGAAAGGAACGTACAATGAGAACCTGGGATTTTCTGGTGATGGACGTCTATACATGAATCTAGGGCGGCGACCTTGGGGAGGAACGTACAATGAGAACCCGGGTTTACCTAGAGATAGACATTTGTACTTGAACTTAAGGTGTCGTATAATCATGGAACCATTAGGAGACGGTGTCATGCATACATACATGTTGTACTAATTATGATGCTATGTTGTGTATCGATATTTGATTATGAAGTTTCCTTTATTAATTGTCATATTCACAAACTATTTTACCCACTGGGCAATAGCTCACCTCGTTGTTATTCAATTTTTCTTAGGAGTTTAGGGTGGATTGGGTGGAGGCTTTTGGGCCCACATTTTGCAACCCTTGTTAATTATAGGGAGATTTTAGGAGGATGTTCCCTCAATTATATTTTGTATAAAAATACATTCTGAAATTAATGAAATCAGATTTGTACTCAATTGTGTACCTGCGTACTCGCTTATTATTATAATGCATTCACGCCCCGCCTGTGAGTGTTCTGCCGGTTTAGGTACGTCCGGGCGGGGTGTGACAATATGATTTGGAAATCTATTTTCACTATTTATTCTTGTGAAAATATCTAGATTGGCCGTACAAACGGTATAATAGCGTCTTCAATTGCTTGTGAGTCATAAATTGAGTTGGAATTTGAGTTAATAGAATGTGTATAATATTTTTCAAGTTGCTGAAGTAAAAAAAAAAAAAAAAAGTTGTGAATGAGCATGATTTAGAACAAGTGCGCTGAATAAACAATAAAAGTGAGTATTGTTGTGCGATGTAGGTTGATCTTTATTATTGGTGATTTGAAGTGAGTTGGGAAATTAAATATATAAATGGAAACTGAGTATTTATTTGTAAAATGGATATGAATAAGTGAAATTGATTTATAGAATGGTTATGACATGTTGAGTTAGTTAGATTTAAATTAGAACTGAACTCAAAAACGGTAGTGATTGTATTTTAAGTTGAAAAGTCTTGTACTGTGAGTAATTCTTACTTTGGTTTTTATGTGTAGCACCCGTACCTTTGGATGACGTCATTTTGACCCGTAGAGTACCCTGTATACGTATGCATATACATTTTTTTGATACTTGACACATGTAGGTTTGAGTGTTTTTGCATGTTTTTATATCATTTAGAGTGCGCGTGAAGTTTCAAAACCATCGGAGACCATTTCGACATCGAAACATCAAAAATCAAGTTTTAGAGCCATGGAGCTCGCTCCATGAGCTTAGAAAATGAAAAATAATTTTTGGTCTTTGACAGAGTGCGCTCTTTGGATTAGGTCGAGAGAAATTTTTTATCAGTTTTTGATGGAGCGCGTTCCTTGATGAAAAATAGAAAATTCACAAAACACCAGTCTGGAGGAGCGCGCTTCATCCTTGGAGGAACGCGCTCCTTGAACCCGAAAAATGAAAATTTGTGATTTTTGACTGGTAGAGCGCGCTCCTTGCTGGGAAAACTATTTATTTCAGTTTTTGGCAGATTTTTATGTGTGGGACCAAACACTTCTATATAAGCAAATAACACACTTTTTTGGGTCATTTGCACTTTTTCCACGTAAAAACGAGGGAAAGGAGCCGGAGAAGAGAAAAGGAGAGGAAAGTTAGGGTTTTGGTGATTTTTGCTTAAAAGTCCCTAAGGTTTGCATGTTTACCCTTCCTTCTTCCTTTAATCTCTTTAATTCATGCTTGAGTGTTGTATTTTGACCTAAGCAATGCTTTGGGTTTTCAGTTGAGGGTGTTCCAAACCTAGGGTTCATTTGCATATATGTATTTATGAACCCTAATGTTGCATGGAGGCCATTGATGCCATTTTCCCCAATTTCTCACTTGGATTTGGTGGAACCCTTTGCAAATATACCTATACTTGGTTCATGGCCTTAGACTTTTCCAAACAGCTTGCATGTCATCTATGGACACTAGAAACTGATCCATGTATTTTGTTAGAGATTTTCATGGTGAAATCATAAGGTTTAGTACAAATGGCCCTTGCTTGGTTCATTGACCTAGGGTTATGAAGAAGCCTTACATGTCAACTATGTTGACCTAGTGGGCATTGTTGATGAACCCATGATGTAACATCAGTATTTTACTGAGCTGAACATGGTGACTTAGTGTAATTTTGACCTAGGCCATGAAATTTTGAAATTTTTCATGGATTTGGGGATTTTGACCTAATTGATGTCAATTGATGAAATTGACATGAAATTAGTCTAATTAACCCTATTTATGATTGAATGCCTTGTAGTATAGTGGTTGGATCAACCTATTGCATTCAATTGGGTTAAATGTGGGTTAATTTAGTATTAAATGGTTAAATTGAGCAATATGGAATTGGCTCATGGGTTTGACTATTTTAGAATCTTAATTGACTATGTAGTTGGGTTTAAACATGGTTGTTTAGCACACTTTGGACTGATTTTCAGTATTGTGTAAACCATGTTATATTACAGGAATTGTGGTTGATATAAGTAACCCAAATAGGCCAATTGGGGATTGAGGTGCTTTGGGGTGATTGTGGCCTTCTAGTGCTTCTCTTGTGGTTGGAAATTGGATTGGCGAAGTCTAGCCAATCGAGTTGTGAGTGTCCCTTTACATTTAGATTTCTATATGTGTCATTGTATTACATAAATTGATTTGAATTGATATATATATATATAAGTGTTATGCATGTTTTAATGTTTCCATGAAATGAATTTGAGCATAGTCTATAGAGTTAGCAATTTGGTTGGGTCTCCTAGTTGTGAATTCCTTTGGAAAGTCTCGTAAGTCTAGTGGTGATCCCAAGTTGTAGACCTGGCATAAGATTTTATGGCTTGTGTATAAGTAGGATAGCTTAGGCTGATCTTACGTGCTGCACCACCCCAGAAATCCTACTAGAATACGAGTATTGTTTAGTCAGATCGGGCGCTGTGTGTCGCGCGCCAAGCCTTTGATCGCCCTTGCTCAGGAGGTGTTAGGATTGCATTGGCATGTTTAGAAAATAATATGCATCGTCTTGGTTATGACATGATGCATTATATTGACATATATGGTGCATGATGCATTATATTGGCATATTATTTCAAATGTTTTTATGATCTTGCCATGTTTTATATAAATACATGTATATTGCCACTTGTAAAAGACATTCACTGAGCTTGTTGTAGCACACTCTTCATCCTTATCATTTCAAGTTCGGATAGGAAAGGGAAAAGGAAGGCTTGACTGCAGAGCACTCCTTTGGTATTTTGTTGATGTAGGTGTTGTACATTTTTGTATTTTGATATTATGTACATGATAACACCTAATATATGTATATTTAACAGATAGTTGGATGTGTTTGGTTTTGTATTAATTGAGGACTTATGAAATTTTATTCTTGGTAATTTTGGAGATGTAATATTTTTATTTATTGTTGTTGATTATGTTTAGATGGGTGCAATTATAGGATTGTGTTTTATTGGGATTTGTGTTATATTAGGTTAGCGGGACGCCGGGTGTATTGAGGGAGGGTATACCCAGGAGTTCTGTGCCGGTCATGACGTCACAGATAATGGGTCGTGACATTATGTATGACATTGGTATATAATATGAAATTGTTTGTGAACTAAGCATGTTAATATATATGCATAGTTGTTTAAAAATCATAAAATGGTTTGGATAAATGGAGCATGTCAATGGACATACTTAAGTAGGTCATTGACATGGAAAACATTTCTATTGGTCTAAATCTGAGGGAACAGACTCACAGGATTGACGTTTTAATAATCTTGGTTGGTGCATTCCCTGTAAGAGATAAAAGACGTAAATTGATAAATGGGTAATTTGAGGTGAGTGCACTCCTCATCGATGCATAATGAGAAACAAACTCACTCAATTACCTAGAAGGAAGGAGATGGTTAATGAGTTTTTATAGAAAATTTCATTGTTTTGGAACTAAATGCATGTTCATGAATTATATTGTGCATATATGTTATTTTTGTTTCCCTTGCGTATAATTTAAATGCGTTGAATAAATTCCATGTTTTCATATATATATGATGCATACATGATACCACATGTTGGATTATTCATTGAGCTCGTTGATTGCCCACCATATTTCCCATTTCTTCCAGGTTCTGACGGGAAAGGAAAAGGAAAAGCCTAGGAGTAATAGTTGTTGCACTTCTGATTTTCTTCTTTGATGTATGTTTTGATATTTTTGGGTTGCCTTATGATTTTGTATCTTGACGTATATATTTGTAACAATATGATATATGTATAATTATCACATAGATGGGATATGGGATGTTCATGAGATTTATAAGAGATCTGAGGATTACTAGACATTATGTAGATGTTTGATATACTATGGAATTAATATTTTGTGGAAATTGAATATTGTTTTATCAGGTGACGTTTGAACTTGTGATTTTATTAATTTTATGGGAAAACTCTGTCAAAAGTTTTGGAGAATCGGGTTATTGAGGTAGGCTGACCCTTTCAAGTATGTCAAATTACGACATACTTGAAATTCTATGTCGGTTGTGACATAACCCGAGAAGGGGTCGCGACACAAAGAGGGCTCCAGACCCTCATATATGCAGCGTAATATTTTATGGGGAAGATAATTGCTTGAACATGGCATTCACTGGCG
Source organism: Paratinospora sagittata (assembly GCA_035771175.1). NCBI lineage: Eukaryota > Viridiplantae > Streptophyta > Magnoliopsida > Ranunculales > Menispermaceae > Paratinospora > Paratinospora sagittata. The sequence goes on from CM069610.1 coordinate 21,585,224, forward strand.
TATCGGAAATGGAGACAAGGTCAAGAACTTCCATGACCTGTGGTTACCACAAGAACACACCTTCAAGCCATTTTCCCGCTCCAACATGTTACACCACGAGAACGTGAGCTCACTCATTGCGGCTCATGGAGGCTGGAACATTGAGTTGATTTGATTAGAATTTCAACCAAAGGATGTTGAAGCTATAACATCTATACTATTGAGAAGTGGAGAATAGGAGGACAGTGTCGTATGGAATCATGAGAAAAATGGAAATTACACAGTGAAAATCGGCTACCATGTAACACTGACACATAACAACTCCAATTCATCTCCAAACCCATCTGCATTTTCAAAGTGGTGGAGTCACATCTAAAAACTTAAAGTCCCCACCAAGACTAAAATCTTCTTCTAGAAAGTCGTCAACCATTGTCTTCCATCCGGTGATAATTTGGAGAAGCGCCACATATCAAAAATTGGCAGATGTCTAGTTTGTAATGGAGGACCTGACTCTCTTGACCATACACTGTTCAAGTGCAAAACAGCTAAATATGCTTGGGGTAGCAATTTTTTTAAAGAGTGCATACCCTCGATCAGGCAACGCCAACACTGGTGGGCATGGCTCCCAACAGATGACCTACACAACATTACCAACTGGGACAGAATGCTCATCCTTATGTGGTCGTTGTGGACTAATAGAAACAAATGGTTGCATGGTGGCCATTGTTCCGTGGGCATTGAAGTCGTTGTTTGGACGAAATAGTACCTTTTTTCTTAGCAAAAGGCTCAAGCACGAAAAATTCATCATTGCACATCCTCTATCGATGATCAACCTCAGGAAACACAATCATGGAAAGCTCAACCACGAGATTCCTTCAAGCTAAATGTAAATGCAGCCCTTGACAATCAGAACAGAGTGTGCTCATCTGGAGCAATAATTAGATATGTGAATGGAGATATTATAATCACTGCAGCAAAAAAAGAAAACATATGGACAACAATTGACATTGCAGAAAGTATAGCAGTGAGAGAGGGACTACGACGAGCACTTGATATGAGGTGTACACCTCTTTGGATTGAGTCAAACTCCTTATTAGTAATCAATTTAATCAATTCAAAAAGCTTCTCTCAACCAAAGATAGATATTGTCATACGGGACATTAGAGGAATGATCACAGTCGAAAATGTTAAAGGCTTTTTCTTTGCCAAACACTCTAGCAATGTAGTTGCTCATTCTTTAGCGAAGTTTGCGCTTACCATTGATGATCTCATTGTATGGGTTGAAGAGGTTCCCCAGTGGATTACCCGTTTAGTCATGGACCTTGTACCTCCTTTATCTTGATTTGAAAACAACCCAAGTTTTCTCAAAATAAACAAATTTCAAGGGCATAAAGGCAATTTAATAATTATTGTTGTCGTTATGAAATCACGACCACTTCCGTTGTTATCGAAGACAATCAATATTCTTTGAATGTTTTGTAAAATCTATTATAACAATAGTAAAACGTTGTACAACACAGTTACAACATTAAATGCTTCATGCCTCTTCAAGACATCTCTTTGAGACGTCTCTTCGTTATCTCTCTTCTGTTTTTCGAAATATTTTTTGAGTTATTGTTAGTGATTGAAATTAACAACTTTTTTTTTCGTGTTTTTAAAAGTTATAATTTATACACGGTCTTTTAAGTAATTTTTAATATATATTTGTTAATCAAATAAGTATATTTTTGGATTAAATATTTAGTTGAAACGATTATATAATGAATAAATAAAAAATATATGTACATCTGTTTTATATAAATATATGTACATATTTGTACATCTTTTTTACAAATATAAAAATCAATACATTTATTCTAAATAGAAGTAAAATGCCGTACAATATTTATAAGAGTTTTATATATTTTATACTTTCTCAAAAATTATATATTTAGAAAGAAAAAAAAGTAATAATTAATTTTAAAATATTACATTTTTTTAAGTATAATTTATATGAATCTTATGAGGAAAATATTGTATAATGGTTACAAGTATATTCTTTGATATTTCTCTATTTATTATTAACTTTCATTCACCAAGTTAACATGAGAATTAATTAACATGCTGTAAAGTTTCACCAGCGTTAGCCACGAAGAGTCTCTCACTCAAATAACTAGGAGCCCAAAGGATTAAATACCCGAATACTCTCGGTTGTCACAACAACAAAAAAAAACATGTTGTAAACTATGCGATACATTCCAGTCAGGGCATAACCGTAATTTCGCCGTTGCTTGCTGCTTATAATGAAACTAAAATTTTACACCAGCGAGGAAAAAATGGAAGAAGAAGGAGAAGAGGAAATAGAAATCGAAGAAGAAGAAGAAGAAGAAGATTTCTATGAAATCTCAAATGGATGTGAAAATGATCGGGAAAAGTGGATAAAAGACTACTCTACATCCCATAGAATATTACTAGTAGGCGAAGGAGATTTTTCCTTCTCTCTTTGTTTAGCAAAGGGTTTTGGCTCTGCAACTAACATGATCGCCACATCTCTAGATAGCCAAGGTAAAAAAATCACCCACAACCATTCATCTAATATTCTTTATTTTTCTTAGTATTTTCTGACTATTAAAAAAAAAAACAACAATCTCTGATTCTGATTTCAAAAATGTAAATGTAGAATCACTGGAGAAAAAATACAGTGACGCAAGCCCGAACGTGAGAAAACTTGAAGAAATGGGCTGCTTAGTTCTACATGGAATCGATGCAAAAAACATGACCCAACACTTTTTTCTCAAGACTCAGAGATTCGATCGAATTGTTTACAACTTCCCTCATGTGGGTTTTCTCTATCGTGAAAATAGCTACTGTCAAATCGGGTAATTCTTCTCTTTTTTTTTTTTTTTTTTCTTAATTAATCTATTGATAGATATTTTTTAATAGCTTGATTGATTTATAGGTTAAATAAGGATCTGGTGAAGGGGTTCTTGAAGAACGCAAAAGTGCTGTTGAGGGACAAAGGGGAGATTCATGTAACGCACAAGATTGGAGAGCCTTATGATAAATGGAATATAGTGAAGAAAGCTGAGAAGATAGGGCTGGTTTTGAAGGAGAGTGTTGTGTTCAGGAAAGAGGATTATCCGGGTTATGGAAACAAGAGAGCGCACGGCAATAACTCGGATGCCCCGTTTCGGCTGGGTGAGTGCAATAAAACCAGCGTTTCCTAGACATTTTCTCTGTGTTTTCTTCTGTATAAATTATACTGGGAGAGATTAATGATTGGAATTGATGCAGGGTATATAATATTATGTGTGTGCTAAAGCCATTGTGTTTTAGAAATATTTATGTATTATACAATATTATCAAATATACATGCATCTCCTAAAAATCTATAGGACCTAACGTAGTAGTACGTACAACATTACTCCTATAATATAGGACCTGTGTCATGATGACATTTTTTTTTTTAATTTTTTGAAAACTTTATGACATTTAACTTTATGGAAAGTGGTTCATAGCTCAAACCACTTGGCAAGGGTTTTAGTATTTAAAAACTGTGCTTGCTTTACTCTAATTATCACTAGTCTCTTGAATTGAAAATTGGAAACTAAGAAATATGAAAAGAAAAACTAAAAACAAAATAAACATAAAAATAAATCTATGTTTCTTTGGCATTTCATTTCTTAAATATTACAATTTAACATCTTTAGGATAAGGTGGCATAAGATAAGGTAACATCAATATAACACATAGCTCTTCTAAGATATCACATCACATGGTGGAAGTGGCGTTTAGTTTGCTTCAATTTGTTGGATTGTATAATTTGTTTAGTATGTTTTTGACGTTCAGTGAGTCTAGTACTTTTTAACTAGATGATGAAATTTTTAGGCTAAGTTTGGTTGGTGATCAAAAAATATGGATACAAACGAAAAAAAAATAAAAACTCGGAAAACCATGTTTTACCGTTTTCTGAAAATAAGTTGCTTTTTAGTCAAAATTTAGAAAAATTGTTTTCTAAATTGTCAAACCAAATGCGTTTTTTGGGTTTTGAAAATTTTGAATATAGAAAACAATATCGAAGTTCTAAACCAAATGCAACCTCAGAGTTTAGCCCTAAAAAAATGAGGATGGCTATTTAGGACTCATTTTTAGTACACATGTCATTAATACGTTGAGTGTCTTTAAATTATGCATCAATACATGATTCAAAAGTATTTAACATGCACCACATAGGTGTGTGCTAAAATTGTGTGTTGAAATCATGTACTTTTATCTTTTTCCAAAAAAAAAAAGTCTATTAGCTATAAGATGGTCACTTTCTTAGTACGGCCACGCAGCGGAAACTCTCATTTTAGAAACTGTTTCTAAATGGCATCTACAAAAGCAATGCTTATAAGTAAAACTAAAAACCTTGGTTGCTACTACTAATCAAAACTTGGAGAACATAGATTAAAGAAGAGAAGCTTAATTAGCACTACAAAGAAGTAAACTCAAGCAAGGAAAAAAATCAATTCAACTACTCCTGCAACCAAATAGCTGTTGTTGAGCTGCAGTTGAAGCCCTTGAAATTTGACAAATAGTTCATTTGTGCAGGAAAATCTGAAAAACAATCCACCACCACAACACGCATGGATCTGAAACAATACTAAAATAGTTCCCTCTTAATCAGTTAGGGTATGTGACAGGCATTAAAGAGGGCTTACAATAGTACTTATAGATTACTGACCAACGAAGGACATATTTCAATTTTAGGGGTTAAGGATGGTTGGCGTAGAATTCAAACCTTTATTTATTGCAAGGAGTTGAATCTCTGAACCAACTGAGTCAATCGTTGTTGTTTTCAATAAACTCTTAAATTGCAAATATGAGACTATTATTTGAGTCTCAGATGTGAGACTATTGATCCCAGACCACGGGCATACAACACTTTTATTGCTTCTCAAAATGTAAATTTGGCCCCTTTCAACTAGTCACTTTAAAATAGATATGGGAAAGATTTCATTTCTTCTTTATGGGTTGGTATTCATCTGAATGAAGCATAACTTATTGCTTCCAAGCTTGAGATTGAGGGATTGGGCACTATTGGAATTGGAATAAATATTCAGTCGTCCTTAATCAACACCAACCAACATTATGAAAAAGGTTGATGGCTATTTCATTTATTAAAATAACAAGTATGATTTTTGTTTTACTACAGATTCAAGAAGATCTCACAGAATTTTTGTATCAATCGGTATCAAAGCCATTATAAATCTTATGACTTAAATCTTTCATTTTTATTTATTATATGAGGAGAAAGAATAATATTTCTCTTCTGCCATATAGTATAACAATGGCTGTGCATTAATTTGTGTAATGGATGTAATTAATTTGTTAATAGCTTTAAAAAAAAAGGGTTAGTCAAGATAGGTAAAAAATAAAAAATAAAACTAAATAAATTCGTTTCATCCCGCCCTCCCCTTGCACTGCTCATCAAGATAACAACATGCATGTACATGTAGTAGTGTAGATACATTAAACATAACCGTTGGGTTTTAAGATTTTTTTTTCAAGTTTGTTAGATAATGCCTATCCAGTAAAGGAAAATGCCCTGGGTTTCCTCTATTCTCAAGGTTAGTTTTTGATGACTCTAGTAGGTGTGATCATATTGTATTAGTAGGGATGACAATTTGGCTCTAGGCCCATGGGTCTGGCTCGGCCCGATCAAAGTGGCCTCTCGAAGGCCCAATATTTAATTTAATTATATATATATAAACACTAATAGATATGTGTGTGTTGCACGTGAATATATAATATTCATTAAGTTTTTTTTATTTAATTTAAAGATTGTTATCTTATAAAATATAATTAATTTGTTATAATCTTTCATAAAAGTTTATGTAATTAATTATAATATAATGGTGTATAATGTAATATGTGATAAGTAATGAAAGTATAAATTAATTGTACACGATTAAATATAGATGTAATGGAATGAACAAAAATTATAAAAGTTGTATAAAGATTAGTAGGGGTGTACATGGGTTGGGTTGAGGCCAAAACCTAACCCAACCCAAATAGTTCAGGTTCGATTTAAATTGGGTCGATTCATCGGGTTGGCCTTGGACAACATCTCATATTCATAATGTACCTATATTCACATCAAATTGAATGATCACACTGCTAAACCAAATTTAAAAAGAGAAAATCCTCACGTGTACCTATTCAGATCTATAAATCACAACCCCAACAAATGTTAAGCAACTTGCCAAAAGTTTTGGAGACACTTCATCCACAAAAAAAAAAAAAAAAAAAAAGAAAAGAAAAGAAAAAAGAAAGAAAGAAAGAAAGAAACCATTTTAGCAAATCTTACACTAATAAAGCAAAATTTACAAAATATTAATCATTAAAAAAATCAATTAAAAAATAAGAATTCTTCAAGAATTTTAACACACATAATAGTTGAGCAATGTAAACCATTATACCTTTTCAAAAATCTGCTGAAATTAATTGTAATTCCAAGTCCTACAATAAGTCTTCACCTATAATTGAATTTCTGAAAAAATGAAAAAGGAAATTTGAAGAAGAATAACAAGTAAAAAAAAAAAAATAGAGAACAAATTTGTTGGATAAGAAAAAAATTAAAAAGGTAAAAAAAAAAATAGAGATGAAGAAAGATCAGTAGATCACAAACAAAAGCAATTCCAGGAAGAAAAATCAACCAAAAAATTTTAAATCAATTAGAGAAACATAAGAAAAAGAGTAGAGAGAATGAAATTACCATGGATCGAAGCCTTCGAAACACCTTCTTATCGTCTTTCCAAATGACACCTAGAATTTCATTATACTGAGATCAGAATATCAAATAAAGAAGAAGAAAAAGAATACAGAAGGCAGAAGTCGAAGATTAAAGGGAAAAAAATGTCGTAGAAATAGTAGCGAAGAAGAAGAAGATAGAAATTGAAAAGGGGAACAAAACAATTACAAAAATAGGGAAGAAGAAGAAGAAGAAGAAGAAGAAGAAGAAGAAGAAGAAGAAGAAGAAGAAGAAGAAAGAAAAAAAAAAAAAAGAGAGAGAGAGTACCTATTGTGGGTTTCGAGAAGAAGAAGAAGAAGAAAAACCGAGAGAGTACCTATTGCAGCGGAATCGTCGGACTTTTGAGATAGGGTTTCGAGAAGAAAGAAGCACAATCGGTCATATTACTCACAGACGCAGTTGTAGTATGTGAAATAACGAAAGGGGCAAGGTCTAGGGTTTCGTTGTAATACCCTTGGTTTGCAGACACAAAAAAAAGAAAAGTGGCCACTACTCGAAGGTTCGGGGAGAAAGTCTAACACCGACTCCTACCTTGACATGTCCACATGGCTTACACCAATGTGGTTGGTGATAGTCGAGAGGCTAACCGTAAAATATGTTCTGAGGTACGCTCATGTGCCAAATGACTTTTTAGGTCACGGTCGTTAGACACGCATGAGTGTCAGTGACGAACATTTAATATTTAACGGTATCAGAGCAAAAGGTCAACGGCCCGCCCAAAGCAACCACTTAAGAGAATATATATATATATATATATCTATATAACTATATTTGTATAGTTAATATATATATATATATATATATATAATTTGTTGCTAATGAGAAATTTAGATAAAATGCTAGCATAAACATTAAGAGGAAAGTGGAAAATATTGTCCAACGGACAAAGAATAAATCTTGAAAATTTCAAGAATATATTTTTTATGCATTTTACAAATTTTATCTTCCTTTCAGCAAGAAAATGGCCTCTAGTGAAGGAACGACTTCCAGTAGTTAGGAACATGTTTCCACAAGACTAACGGACTTTCACAATCGGAAGGTTGTTTTAATGAGGAATATAGACATGAAGAATCCTCGCTTACGCCCACTCCTTCACAACAAGCTCGCGAAGCTAAGGTGGCTAAACATAACTAATGCTGAGGGCTATGTCTCTCTCAACTTGGTCAGGTTATTTTACAACAACACGAGTATTGCGGGATTTCAAGAGGACGGAAGTAGCCCTATCTTGGAGACAGGTTAGGGGAGTGACAATTTCTATCAACGTAGAAGCTATTGCTCGATTACTGAAAATATCCATAGGAACCAAGATCATAAATCCACATGAATCTCAATTTTGTGGAGATCGCAAAATCAAAAGAACAACTATTCACCTCCCTCACTCTGATGGCATACACTGACAAAAAATACGCTCGCCTCCCAAATACACTCTGAAGACCAAACCTTACAAGCCTAGGGAAGATTGTGGTGGATAATATCTTGCCCGAAGTGGTGAGTGTTGGTGCACCCAAGAGGGGGGTGAATTGGGTGTGATGGCCAATTATGAACTTTTTCAATGACTCAGTGATATACATTGGTACATTGGAACTAAATGCACATATTAACCGTAAAGTAAAATGCATAACTTAAAACACACTATAATTTATAGTGGTTCAGCCAAGCCTACGTCCACTACCTAATCTCCCGATTAGGATTTTCTCAATCCACTAACTGATTCTCTTACGGGTGAGAACCAAACCGTTATACATGCCCTTTTACAGGTTCAAGGCAAACCTATCCTTTTGCGGGCTAAAGATGAACCACATTTCCTTTTTTCGAGATGAGGAAAAACCCATGTTCCTTTTACGGGATAAGGAAAAACCATTTTCTTTTTATGAGATAGGGAAGAATTGTTTCTCTTTTACAGGTTTAGAGATAACCTATCCTTTTACAAGTTAAGGACGCACATTTCCTTTTATTGGCTGAGGAAGAACCATGATCCTTTTACCGGATTAGGAACAATCATTTTTCTTTTATAGGTTCAGAGATAACCTATCCTTTATCAGGTTAATGACGAACCTATTTTCCTACTTAGAGGTGAGGATGAACCTTAACATGATTTCACATTGAAATCATTAAGTGAATTGCATTCACTTGTCTTGGTTGTTTCAATCCAGAAACACACCAGCATTACAACACAATAATAATGTTGGTTCTAACTAAGTAGAATATTTTATAATTAAGCTCATGTGCATAGCATTACAAAGATGTATAAATTTGAATATGTAATGCTAAGAGACATACACTTATAGTCCTTTACCTTTCAATGTTCGGTATTGCTCAAGTGCAGTTTCGAAAAGCGTGAATGATATGTAAATCAATTTAGTGCTTCTTCGAAAACATTATGATACCATTAAAATATTGAAGTTGAAAATGCAAGACCAGTGTAAAACATAAACTCAAATAGTTTTCAAAATAGATAAAATGTATAAACATGAAAACTTTTGGTTCAGTATTTAGTAGTTAACACAACTACTGATATAGTTCAATACAGTACTTAAGATATAAAATCAAGTACAACTGTATCTCTCATGAACTATTTCTCAAATTCCTTCATCAGCATGATCGATGTTAAGTATAAATCTAGGTTGAGAATTTGAGTAGAAACCAATTCAAAATAGATTTTCAAAGATAGAATACAATTGAAGCTCAATTTTGAAAATCTTTTGAATATGTAAAGTATCAGTGAAGATACTTTGGAAACTATAACAATTGAAAACATTTTTGAAAACGACTAACATTCAAAAAGTTTTTGGCACAATAAAATTATCGGCAAGTTGTTTGATTCAAAGTGTTGGTATTTATCGACATAGTAGATAATAACCGTTAAACATTTGAAAATCAAATACAATATGAACGTTTACACACAACGGCTAGAATGTTATATGAAAATGGCAACTACAATTTTCACTAACATTCTGATTCTTTTCATATTACATGAATAAGGAAAGTTTTGGAAAAGCTTGATTCATGTATCAGAGAAGATCTCTGATAAGTCTGAAAAGGATTATGCGCAAATTCTGTTTTAAAAAAGTAGGTTGGTATAGTGTACTTGTTAGAATAGTGATTGTTGTTGAATTAGCATCCTGATTCCGTAATCAACGTCCTGGCGCATAATATCAACTTCGTTGTTTTGTTCCTTGAGGGCGCTCATTATGTATAAGCGTCCTACTGAACAATGAAGTGAGGGCACTACTAACTCATAAGCGTCCTTACTTTCTTTGTAACATAAATGACTTAACCCTGAGGGCACTAATGCACAATTAGCGTCCTGCTTTGTTTTAAAACAATTAAGTAAATGAGGGCGCGACTTTCTCGAGTAAGCGTCCTACCTTTTAAAACATAAAACACAAGGGCGCTACAACTATGTAAGCGTCCTGACATTTCAAAATATTTGAAAATAAAACTAAGTTCGTTGAAGGACAATCAGCGTCCTGAAAATTATTAAGTTGGTTCCTAAAGGTGAGGGCACTCTTATCTAGGTAGCGTCCTGATAGTTTATCCAACTTATAACTATCAACGTCCTCAAAGATAAATTCTTTGAAGAACTTAAAAATCTTTCAGTAAGTTGATGCTGAGTCAACGTTCTGACAACTTCAGAGGTTGACTAAAGGGAGACAACTACTTTTAAGTAAGTGTCCTGATTAATCAGTTTAATTCAACCGTGACTGTTATCAATGTCCTAATGAATCATCAGCGTTCTGACTTATCAAGTTCAGGAGAGCTCTGCTAAATCATTAGCGTTCTGAAAGACTCTTAAAACGTAGTTTGACTCGCAATTAAAAATAAGATGAATGCAAATAAAAACTCGGTAAAATTCAAATTAAACATAGAAAATTAATTCATTTGAAATACCGAAAAGCGTATGATCAAAACATGCAAATATGCAAGTGATTTGTGCATGGCTTTGAAAAATGTTTGAGCAATATCGATTAAAGAAAGATATACCTTAAATACTGTGTATTTCTCAAATTTCTCATAATATTTAAATCTAACTCTTTATTATGAGATTTCAATAAGAACTTCGCGCTGGAGTTGCAGGTCTTGAACGTTGATCGAAAGATGTAGACTTGAAGCTTCATCAAATCGTTCGTGTGGTGTGATCTTGAAATCAGGATATGATTTTTGAGGTCCTTTGATTGAAACGATTTTGAACGTCTGATATGACCTTGAGTTCCTTGATCGAATCATTCTTTGGATTTTGCTTTCCTGAGGTGCTAAGATAGGTTTTTGATTAAAGCTCGTTAGCACCAAAAGAGATTTTGTTTATGATCATCAAAATATACTTCATTAAGTATACTTAGGGACGTGCTAAGCGATGAACCGCTTAGGTTAACAGTGAGAAGGAGCATGATGACAAGGGCTCAACTGTTTATTTTATATTGCCTAGACATGGGAATTACTGTCTTCCTACCCCACGTCATTATTCAGCAGATGGCCAGAGTAACTCTAAACCCTACCCAAAGGGAATACCTCGGCTATGGAGCTTTAATCATGAAGTTGGTAACCGAGTAAAACCTCAATACCTTTGATGAATCCTCTATACCGATTACAAAAATGGTTTCACTGGCTTCCTATTCCAAACCTTCAACTCACAAGGTGGGGTGACCGATGAAGAATTATTTGGCACCACTTCAGAGGAAAATAGCGAAAGGGCTAGTGACGACACAGTCGGTAGTCGACGAAGAAGTAGACGTAAGATTCCTACCAGAGGAGCGCCAAATAAAGAAGGGAGACAGAGGACTGAGAGAGACCCAGACTCAAACAATGAACAACCCAATCAACAATGGGTCACAAAAGATGAAATCTTTGAGAACCAAGAAGAAAATTTTGACCAACCCAATACAGATTTAGACGAACAGGGAGTTCTGGTAAATCCTATCACAACCCACAATCTGTGACGTCATGAACGGCACGAAACCCCCGGGTATACCCTCCCTTGATACACCCGTCATCCCGTCAGCCTAATAACACACCATACTCCCAACATACAACATCAAAATACATGGACATAATTAAATCATCAATATAAATTACATTCCCAAAATGACAACCATAAAATTTCCTAAGTCCATAATGTTCAAAATATACAAAATCATACTTAACCGTAAAATATAACCCAACTATGTGCTAAATATAAACATTAGGTGTTATATAGTACAATTTATCAAAATGCGAAAAAGTACCAAAACACCTACATCACAAAATACAGGGAAATGCTCCGCAGCTAAGCTTTTCCCTTCCCCTTCCTATTCGAACCTGAAATGATAGGAATGAGGAGTGGGCTACAACAAGCTCAGTGTGTATTTTCTACAAGTGGCAACATATATATACATTTAGGTGAAACAATGCAAGATCATTAAAACCATTTAACCAACATGGATATATACAAGATTTCATACATGCCAAATATAATGCATTATGTCATAACCAAGCCAATGCATATCATTTTCTAAACAAGCACACGCAATCCTAACACCTCCTGAGCAAGGGCGATCAAGGGCCTGGGTTCGCGACACTCAACACCCGATCCGACCAAACAATACTCGTATTCTAATAAGATTCCTGAGGTTGTGTAGCTAATAGGATCAGCCCACCAAGACAAATACCATGTCTAGGCGATCCTATCTACACACGCCATAAAATCCTTTGCAAGGTCCATAACTGGGGATCACCGCTAGACTTACGAGATTTCTCGAAGAAAATCTTAACTAGGAGATCCAACCCAAATTGCTAACCCAACTAGACTACGCTCAAATACATTTCATGAATCATAAAATCATGCATACTGCAATAGATAAGCATTTAAAACACTTTATACTACAATGTCACATATAGAAACCAACAAGTAAAAAAACACTCACAAATTAATTGGCTAAACTTAGCCAATCTAAATCCAACCACAAGAAGTACTAGAACGCACCAAAACACTCGTATGCACCTCAACCTCCAATTGGCTTAATTGGGTCACTTAGATCAATCAAAATCCCTGCATAATACATGGTTCATTCATCACTAAAAATCAGTCCACAAGCATGCCATTCAACCATGTTTAAACCCTTCAATAGTCAATTAAGACTCTAAGATGGTTGTACCCATGAGCTAACCCATATTGTTCAATCTAACCATTTTATATCTAATTTAAACCTCATTTAACCCAAATGAATGCAATAGCTTGATTCCCATGATCCAACCATCATAATATAATGCATTCAATCATAATTAGGGTCAATTAGACTAATCCCTATGTCAATTTCATCAATTGACTTAGTCTAGGTCAATATCTCCAAATTTGGGCAAATCCCCAAATTCATGGCAAATTTCCAAATTCATGGCCTAGGCTAAAATTACACTACACCTAGGTTTTTCACCATTCAAAGTCAGTAAATTGGACTATCAAACACCCACATTTACCCATTTAATCAACATAGATTACATGCAACTTGAATGGAAAACCCTATGTCCATAACCTAGGTTTAGATCAAATACACACAACCCCTCCAATTCTTGATAGAAATTGGGGTTTCACCATTAATGGGTTCCCAACACCGTCTAGATACATATATCTAGCATGAAAGACCTAATTCCAAAATGTATTCTTTCACCACCCCCTTAAAATTCGAGATTCATGTGTGAAAAACACTTCTTAGGTGTTGTTCTAGGTTGAGGAAGGCCATTAATACCACATACAAGCTTAAAATAGCATAAACAAACAAACCCTAGGCTTAAAATAGCATAAACAAGCAAACCCTAGGTCTAGAACCCTTCATATCCGGGGTTCATACCAATGACTAGGTCAAAAGAAAGCTTGAATGTACAAGCCAAAGAGATTAAAAGAAGAAAATATACATGATACCTCAGAGGATTCTTGAGCCAAAATGCTCCAAAACCCTAACATTTCTCCTCATTTTCTCTTCTCCCCTTCTTTTCCTTTTCTCCAAGCTCTTTTGCCCCTTTTGGAAGTATAAAAATGAGCAAAAACACGTCCAAGTGCTTTTATAGAAGTTAAGTTGCAAAATTAGGCCCACATTTAAAAAAAAACACACACACTTAAATAAAAGAAACAATTTTCCTACTACAATTACTTGCACTTAGATAATCAATTTCTTGCAAAAGACTTACCAATTTAACATCTTAACCAATATAAATTTTTATGAGTTAGTTACCAACCTTTTTTATTTACCAACCTTCTGGTAAAATTTAAGCTCAATCATACGGTGGGATTGCGAGATCAAGCCGTTTGATCAAAACTGCGCAAGAAAAATCTGCAAATCCGAGAAATAGTGTTTGGAATCTTATACCTCACATTCTAAAACTCCGATCACATTCTAGTGTTTGGAATCTTCACCGTTCATAATGATGATCTATCAGAGAAGAATAAGCTGACAAAATTTCAGCTCAATTGGACCATGGATCTAGGATATCAAGCCATTGATGTAATCGGTGACAAAAATTTATTTCTTCATGGTGTGACCTCCACTGATCAAAAACACCATTTTTGACATGTTTCGACGCTGAACAGGTCTCCGATCATTCCGAAACTTTACGCACATTAAAAAACTTAGAAGTATGCAAAGACCCTCGAACTAACACATGTCAAGCATCAAATACATATATTTACCGTATACGGGTACTCTACAGGTCAAAATGACGTCATCCTAAGGTACGGGCGTTACAAATCCATCTTTCTGGAACCCCCCGGCCCAAGGAAATATGATGTCTCAAGGGATTCTGATTTAGGAAGTGCCCTACCAACCGACTCTACATGTCACGACCCACTTTACGTGACGTCATGACCGACACGAGAACCTCCGAGTATACCCTCTTTCGGTACACCCGACGTCTCGTCAGCCTAAAATACATATACGAATCCCCAAAAAGAAATAAAAGTACATCCTTAACAACCAAATAACATGATCATAATGAAATAAAATATTACTTCTCCAAATTTTTACAAATATAAAATTCTAGAGTCTTCAAAATGATACAAAACCCAACACATCCCAACTATGTGTTAAATATACAATTACTAGGTGTTATCATGTACATAATTATCAAAATACAAAACTAAATGTACGACACCTACATGAAACAAAAACAAGGGACGCTCCACATTCAAGCTTTCCCTTTTCCTTTTCTATCAGATCCTGAAAGAAGATGGTGAGATGTGAGTTACAACCAGCTCAGTGAATGTTATTTACAAGTGACATATACGTGCATTTATAAAACATGGTAAAATCATAAAACAGTTGAAATATCGTGATGGTGAAATAGATTACATACATGCTAACATAATGGATCAAGTCATACATAAGATGATGCATAACATTTGTAGTCATGCTCATGCAATCCTAACACCTCCTGAGTACTGGGGTTCAAGGCTGGTGCGCTACACACAGTACCTGAACACACACACAATACTTGTATCCTAATAAAATTTATGGGGTTGTGCAGCATGTAAGATTAGCCTAAACTAACCTACCCATACACAAGTCATAAAACCCTCTGCCAGGTACACAACTGGGATCGCCGCTAGACTTACAAGAATTCCCAAAAAGAGAAAATTCCAACTAGGAGTCTCAACCCAAATTGTCATCCCAATGAATTATGCTCAAATGTATTTCATGGAATATTAAAACATGCATACCATCATACATAAGCATTTAAAACATTTCTATACTACAATGTCACATATAAATAATCCAAAAGTAAAAGAACACTCACTCTTGATCGGCTAAGTCTAGCCAATCCAATCGCCAAAACTCTCCAATTGACTAAACGGGTTCAAGATCAATCACAAGACCTGGAAATAACAAGGTTCACACAACTGTAACCCATGATTCTACTCAATTTGGGTCCAATTAAACAATCCCCAAGTCAATTTCATAAATTGACTTGTTTTGGGTGAAAGTCCCAATTTGGGCAAAATCCCAAAATTACTTGCAAAATTGTCAAAGTACATGAAAAATGTCAAATACTTAGCCTAGATCAAAATTAGTCAACCTTAGGGTGTCCATTATGAGAACCCACTGAATTCAATCATCAACAACCCTAATCATGTCCAATTAGACCTACATTGCATAATTTTTCAAATTTTATATCAAGAGCATCAAAAGCCCCAAATCTGGAAATTTTCATACATAGGCCATATTGCCAATTTTACACTAGGCCATCATACATAGCCACAAAATTTACTGATCTAACAACATGGTTTCATTCACAATGCCACCAAGAACAACATAGTTGACATGCATGACTTTTTGAAAAGCCTAAGGCCATGAACCAAACAATGACCATTTACACTAAACCATATGATTTCACCATTAAAATCTCAAGCTAAATACATGAATCAGTCCCTAATACTGATCAGTCCATCATAGATGGCATGCAAAGCTTAAGTCAAAGTCTAGGCCATTTGTACTAAACCCTACCAATTTCTTGTTAGAAATTGGGGTTTTTGCCTTTAGAGGGTTCCCAACACACTCTAAACACACATATCAAACATGCAAAGCATTTGGACAACATTTGATTTCCACTACCCCTTCAAATCTGGGTTTCATACAATGCATGCATCGAAACAACACTAGTATGCAAGAACAAAAGAGATTGAAGGAAGAACAATGAGGAAAAACATGCAAACCTTAGGGATTTTGAGCAAAATCCACAAACCCTAGGTTTCCTCTCCTTTTCTCCTCTCTAGCTCTTTTCTCTCTTTTTTGGCTGAGAAATGAGCAAATGAGCCTAAAATTATGTTTTGGTTGCTTAAATAGACAAGCTTGGGCCCACAACTAAAAGTTGTCAAAAACTATCAAAAAATCAGTTTTCCTGTTGCAATACTTGCACTTAGATAGTCAATTTCTTGCAAAATACCCACCAATTTAACATCTAACCGTCAAAAGTTGCATGAGTTAGTTACCAACATTCTGGTAAACTTTCAACGCAATCCAACGATGGGATTGTGAGATCTAATTGTTTGATCAAAACTGCGTAAGAAAAATCTGAAAATCCGTGAAACGGTGTTTGGAGTCTTATAACTCATAGTAGGTAACTCCAATTAAGATCTTCGCCGTTCATAATTAAGATCAATCATATAAGAATGAGCTGAAATAATTTCAGCTCAATCAGACCACGGATCTAGGAGATCAAACCATTGATGTAATTTGAGACAGAAATTTCTTCTCCATGGAGCGAGCTCCACTGGATCCAAAACACCGTTCTCGACATGTTTTGACGTCGAACGGGTCTTCAATGGTTCTGAAACTTCATGCTCACTCTTTTTTACCTAAAATCATGCAAAGACACTCGAACTTACGTGCTTCGAGCATCAAAATACACATACACATACGTATTCTAATACTTATACGGGTACTCTGCGGGTACACTATGGGTCAAATTGACGTCACCTAAAGACACGGGTGCTACACTACAATTCCCTATGAACCAACCACCTCAAAATTGGGCTGCACCAAACTTCAGAAGATAGGATACCCTGATGAGTCCACTTTTTCAAGACTTTCCGACTCAAGCATATCCGACCTTCCAAGAAGTTCCAATTAGGGGAACCTCATATAATCAACCAACTACCCGCCACCAATGGGTCACCCAACCAGCCAACAATTTTAAACAATGCCCACAGCCTACCCACCATCGATGGGGACAACCGACCTACCCTCCCCCTAGAGGACAGCTAGCCAACCAGGATGATCGATTTCAAACTATTATGTCATGTTTTGGTGAAATGCATGATGAGTTTAAAACTATGAAACACAGAATTCAAGCCTTAGAAGAATAGCATAATGCCTCTCAGCCTTCTTCTAGTGGTCACTTCGCGACTAGTAGGAGAACTCGGCGGAACAGTAGGCAGGAAAATTAGAAAAATATTTACTGGCATTGTAATATTTTTTTTTACTGAAATGTTTTTTTATTTGATACTATGTTTGGTAGGTCGACTTACGAACATTTTTTTTTATCGTATAACTAACTTTGGGGCGGTATGGGACACAACAAAATTGGTAGATACCAAATAAAACTTTAGAAGTAAGAAAATTTACGACCTTGTGTGGAAAACATCTAGGAAAGTTGAATCACTAAGATTATCACTAGGTTTACACGGTATGAGATGAGTAAACTTGGACGATACTATTAGTGAACTCCTCTCCAACCGATGTTTTTTGAGATACCGTGTTCATACAACTTAACTTGGTTGTACCCTTTATTAAAAAATTCATATGGTATGAGACATAGGAATTTGGATAATAATCGAAAAGGATAAGGAAAAAAGTTTGAACACATAAGAATGCGATAGAACACCAGATTAGGGCATTTGCCAAGGCTAGTCTCAGAATTTGTATGGCTCGTATGAATTTTCAAAAAGGTAGGTATGTTCATAAAACCAAAAATAAAATATTTGAAATACTTTCAAGACTTTATTCTTATTATACAAACACTTCAACCTTGTTTTATTCTTTGGCCAAACATACGAGACACATGAAATTTTTTGATTCCTCACCAAAACCTTACACCAAACCTAGAAAAATAGGTGGTTTTATAATTGCAGGACTCTCGAACTTATGAATTGCTGAGAATATCATATTACTATACTTGGTTATATTTCCTAAAGCGGAGTTCTATTTTTCTTCTTGTCTGTGAGAAAAATGCAACCCAGGAAAAGAGGAAGGCCACGCATAGTCCGTCTAACAGATGAGGCACCTCCTGAGGCACATAATCAAGAACTGCCACCTCAGAGGACAAAGCAGGTCGCAGACGACACTACCACCACTTCTGGATAGGCAGTGCCACCTCAACCTACACCCTTCGTCATGCCTAAGTGACTATACAAACAATCGTCCATGAGACTGCGGTCAATCAAGTGATCACCGTCTAGACACCAGTTCGGTCTGGGTCGGAGAGCCAAATGGACCAGATCACGAAATACAAAAGGCTACAGCCCATTACCTTTTCTGACACCATTGATGCGGATGAAGCGCAGAAATGGCTTGATGAGTCAAAAAAGGCTTTTGAGGCTATGAGAGTCGACGAGGGTTGGAAAATTCCACTAGCTTCCTACCAACTTGTTGGTGGAGCTAACACTTGGTAGATAACGGTGGAGGAAGAACCAAGGGTCAATCTAACAGGCAGGACTTTGTTGGAATTCGAGCACTGTTCATTGATGAGTACTTCCCTGGTCCAGTGAAGAGGCAAAGATGCCAGGAGTTTGCCAAGCTTTACCAGGGCAGCATGACTTTCCGAGAGTATGCTTTCAGGTTTAAGGAACTATTGGTCTTCTCTCTCTCCATTATCTCAACAGAGCGAGATAAGACTGAGAAAATCTATAATGGCCTTCGGCTAGACATTCGATAGGCCCTGCCAATCTTGGAGCTCAAGAATTACAGGGAGCTAGTCAATATGGCCATGAACTTTGAACAAGAGAAAACGGAGCAAAAACAGAGAAAACTCGGTGGCAAATTTTGCCCAGCAGGGCACACAATAGGGCAACAAGAAGAAGCCATATCATAATCTGAAAAAGGATTACGTGCAAAGATTCGTTCTGAAAAAGTAGATTGATATAGTATACTTGTTAGAATAGTGACGGTTGTTGAATTAGCGTCCTGATTCTGTAATCAGCGTCCTGGCGCATAATATCAACTTTATCATTTTGTTCCTTGAAGGCGCTCATTATATATAAGCGTCCTACCCAACAATGAAGTGAGGGCTCTAATAACTTGTAGGCGTCCTGACTTGCTATGCGAAAAAAAATAACTTAAACCCTGACGGCGCTAATGCACAGTTAGCATCCTGCTTTGTTTTAAAACATTTAAGAACATGAGGGCGCTACTTTCTGAGTAAGCGTCCGTACCTTTTAAAACATAAAAACACAAGGGCGCTACAACTATGTAAGCGTCCTGTCATTTCAAAATACTTGAAAACTTTTCAAGTGCGTTGAAGGACAATCAGTGTCCTGAGAGTTATTAAGTTGGTTCCCAAAGATGAGGGCGCTCCTATCCAGGTAGCGTCCTAATAGTTTATCTAACTTATAGCTATTAGCGTTCTCAAAGATAACTTCTTTGAAGAACTTAGAAATCTTTCAGTAAGCTAATCCTGACTCAGCTTCCTGAAAACATCGGAGGTTGACTAAAAAGAGACAACTACTTACAAATAAGCGTCCAGTGGTTACTCAGATTATGAAATCTAACTCCTTAAGGGAGGTTACGAGTTCGAATCTGGGGGAGGCCCTCCCTGTGCTGTGGATTGTGCAGGGGGTAAAGGACTCCCTGTGGATTGGGAGGAGACAATATTATGGGTCCATAATGGCTGGAGTACGCCCTGTAGATTGGGGTACTCATCACCCTTGGTAGGGGGCACTGCGGTGCAACCCAGGCGTGACAGCCACCCTGGGTTTGATTTCCTAAAGGTACGTGATTTAGAACGTGATAAAATTCTTGACTCAAACAATCTAATGTTGTAACGATTAATGTGTGAAACTTGTTTGTAATGTTCTTGTGTATGTATCATGAATCATCACCCTGGGTAGGGGCACTGCGGTGCAACCCAGGCGTGACAGCCACCCTGGGTTTGATTTCCTAAAGGTACGTGATTTAGAACGTGATAAAATTCTCGACTCAAACAATCTAATGTTGTAACGATTAATGTGTGAAACTTGTTTGTAATGTTCTTGTGTATGTATCATGATAAAATGTTGTGAATTGTTTAGATGACCCACTGGGCTTTCAAGCTCACCCCTATTTTTCATATGCAGGTACTTAAGAGAATAAAATCGCGAGTTCGTGATGTAGTTCAGAGTAGTAGGGGTGAGGAACACTTGGAAGTTCTTGGAGTGACTGGTCCAAGAATGGTGGCGATTGGGGCTCACCAATTCATAGGTGAGGCCAAACATTGGTGAAGAATGGTTAAAGAAAGTCCTACAGTGGACGTGAACACTATGACCTGGGCAACTTTTGAAGAAATATTTTATGATAAATTCTTCCCCAAGGCGAACAAAAAAGAACTACAATCTGAATTTGTGAGGCTGACACAGAGGAACATGACAGTGGCAGAATATGAGGCTAAGTTTATCGAACTTTCCAGATTTGCTCATGAACTGGTAGTCAATGAACAGATGAAAGCTAGCAGATTCGCGGAGGGTCTCATAATGGAGATTAGAAAGGTGGTTGTTCCTATGAATCTAGAGACTTATAAAGAGGTGGTTGAACGAGCTTTGTTGGTAGAGAGAGAACTGAACCTGTAAGAGACAATATGGAACAGAAACAAAAGGCCTCAAGGACAGAATTTTGATTACCAGGGTAATCACAACGAGAAGCAGAATCTGAATAACTTTGGTGGCAATGGTAATAATTGGAACAAAAACAAGTTCAATAATGGGAACCAGTGGAACCGGGGGCAGAATCACAACAACAGATTAGGATGGTCTAGGCATAATGGTGGACAACAGATGCAGCAAAACAATATTTGTGCACCCCAACAAAATAAAGATCAAGTAGTAACTACGAGACTTTGCTTCAAATGCAACCGACCGGGTCATGTGGCACGAAACTGCACTATACAAGGAGTTCGACAAAATTTTCGTCCGGGCAACTGACAGAACAACAACAATATGCAAGGAAGAAATAAAGCCAATCGTCCAAGCTATAATCAGAATCAAATCCAAAATCAAAATCAAGGCAGAGTTTTTGCAATGACAGAAGGAAATCCTGAGCTAGAAGTGGGTGCAAACGAAGAAGTGGAAGGTACTTTCATTTATTTCATGTTACAGTTAAAATCTTGTTTGATTCTGGAGCATCAAGGTCTTTTATTTCTGAAAACTTAGCCAGGAAACTACAACTTTCCACTGTACCTTTATCTGTTGTTATGAAGATTTCAACACCAGTAGGAGTAAACGTCCCAACAACTGAAAAATGTAATTGTGACCTTAGAATTAATGATAAGCTGATTTCAGCTGAATTGATACTCTTATCCATTAATGATTATGATGTAATCTTGGGTATGGATTGGTTATCTGAGTACCAATCCTAGATCGATTGCCTTCGAAAGAAGATTACTTTGCAGTTACCTTCGGGAGAGCTGTTGAAAATCTATGGGGATAGAAACAAAATCTCGAGGAATATCATGTCCGCACTTTTCGAATCTGTGAATCAAAAAGAAGAATTCAAAACCCTAACAGAAGCTGAGCCTCTAAAGACCTTAAAGAATTTAGAAGAGTACTTGGTGGTTAGAGACTTCCCTAAAGTGTTTCTCGAAGAATTACCAGGATTACCACCTAAGCGGGAAGTAGAGTTCAAGATAGAACTATACCCTGGAACAGACCCCATAGCCATGTCACCCTACAGGATGGCCCCTGACGAATTAATAGAATTAAGGACCAAGCTTGATGATCTTAGTGCGAAGGAATTTATCCAGCTGAGCGAATCACCCTGGGGAGCGCCAGTATTGTTTGTCAAAAAGAAAGATGGGTCGATGAGACTGTGTATTGACTACAAAAATTAAATCAAGTCACAGTCAAGAACAAGTACCCCCTACCCAGAATAGATGATTTGTTCGATCAACTGAAGGGAACAACTTGTTTTTCCAAGATCGACCTAAGGTCCGGTTATCACCAACTTAGAATCAAAGAGTCAGACATATCGAAGACAGCATTCAGGACTAGGTGATACTTTGAATTCAGAGTCATGCCATTTGGACTCACTAATGCACCAGCAACATTTATGGACCACATGAATAGGACATTTAGGCCTCACCTAGACAAATTTGTAGTGGTATTTGTTGATGATATTTTGGTTTATTCGAATACCAATGAGGAACATCAGGAACACCTTACGGTAGTTTTGGAAACATTGAGGCGAAATCAATTGTATGCCAAATTTGAAAAATGTGAATTTTGGATGGAGTCAGTCAAATTTTTGGGCCATGTAGTGTTATCAGAAGGGATATCCGTAGATCCAACGAAAGTTGAAGCAGTAATGAACTGGAAAAAGCCACAATCAGTGATAGAAATTAGAAGCTTTTTAGGACTAGCTGGTTACTATAGAAGATTTATTCTAAATTTTTCGAGACTAGCTGAGCCTATGACAAAGCTAACAAGGAAGGATGCCAAATTTAGTTGGGATGAGAAATGTGAGAATTCCTTTCAAGAGTTGAAGAGACAATTGATCACAGCCCCAATATTGATCACTCCTGCAAGCTTAGTCGGTTATGTTATTTACACTGATGCTTCTAAGAATGGTCTTGGAGCTGTTCTGATGCAGGAAGGTAAAATGGTTGCTTATGCTTCTAGGCAACTGAAAACTCATGAACAGAATTACCCGACTCATGATTTAGAATTGGCTGCTATTGTATTCTCCTTGAAAATATGGAGACACTATCTTTATGGAGAGAAATTTGATCTATTCTCTGACCATAAGAGTTTGAAGTACATTTATACACAAAAGGAGCTAAATTTGAGGCAAAGGAGATGGATGGAATTGCTGAATGATTATGATTTTCAGCTGCATTATCACCCAGGGAAAGCCAACGTAGTCGCAGATGCTTTAAGTCGAAAATCGTATAAGAACGATGCAGAAAAATCCCAGATGTACCAATTGATTGAAAATTATAATTTGGGCGTAGAAAAAGGTGAAAATCAGATTTGTTTTATATAATATGAGCTGCAAGCCAGACCTACTACATCAAATTAAGGAAGGACAAGCTCAGGATAGAAAATTGATAAAATGGGTGGCAGGTGCAAGAGCCAATAATGGAAAGGCAAATTTCAAGATTGATTCAGAGGGGTTATTGAGATTCAAAGACCGAATTTGTATACCCAGAATTGAGGAAATTAAAAAGATCTTATTCGATGAGGCACATCAGACTAAATACACTTTACATCCTGGTGAAAATAAGATGTACCAAAATTTGAAGAAAAACTACTGGTGGAAAGGTATGAAGAGAGATGTAGCCAAATATGTGTCTAAATGCCTTACATGTCAGCAAGTTAAGGCCGAACATAAAAGATCGTCTGGATTGTTACAACCTTTAAAAATCCCTAAAATGAAATGGGATAACATAGCAATGGATTTCGTCGGAGCTCTTCCTAGAAATTAGAAAGGTGAGGATAAGGTTTGAGTAATTGTGGATCGACTTACTAAAGTGGCACACTTCTTACCTATTAAATCCACAGATCCAATTAGTAAACTGGGTGAGTTGTATGTTAAAGAGATTGTGAAGCTACACGGAGTACCCAAATCGATAGTGTCAGATAGAGATTCCTTATTCACATCTCAGTTCTGGCAGAGCTTACAGCGGGAATTGGGAACCAAATTAACCATGAGCACCGCCTATCATCCTCAGACAGATGGTTAATCTGAAAAAGGTTATTCAGATCTTAGAAGACATGTTGAGAGCTTGTGTACTAGATTTCAAAGAAAATTGGAGTAAAAACTTACACCTAGCAGAGTTTGCTTATAACAATAGTTACCATGCAAGTATACAAATGGCTCCATATGAAGCCCTATATGGACGACCACGTAGGTCACCACTGTGTTGGGCCGATTGGGAAGATAAGGTACTTACAGGACCTGATATGATAATTGAGATGAACGAAAAAGTGAAGTTGATCCAGAAAAGGCTAGTTACAACACAGAGTAGGCAGAATAGCTACGAAAATAAGAGGTGCCGACCTTTAGAGTTCCAAAAAGGTGATAAGGTATTTCTGAGAATAAGCCCTCAAAAAGGCATCATGAGGTTTGGTAAGAAAGGGAAATTATCGCCTCGGTTCATCGGTCCGTTCAAGATTAGTGATCGAATTGGCGAGAATGCTTACAAACTAGACTTGCCAACTAGTTTATCAGCCATCCACAACGTGTTCCACGTGTCGATGTTGCAAAAATATGAACCAGACCCTTCCCACACCATCGATTGGAAAAAAGTAAAAGTACAAGCTGATGCCACCTATGAAGAAGGACCTTTAAAGATCCTAGATTGAAAAGTTTATAGTTTGAGAAACAAAGACATTCCATTAGTTAAAGTGATGTGGAAGCATCACGGAGTTGAAGAAGCCACTTGGGAACCTGAAAGTGAAATGAAGGCCAAATATGCCGACTTATTTCAAAGAACGCTCAAGGTAATTAATAATACTCCATTCTATGTGCGTACTATCAATTTTTTCTTCAAACTCACCAATGGGTTGGTAAATTTAATAAACTACTAATGGAATATTTTCAGCGTTTTAGGTTTCGAGATATAATTGGTCAACAGTGGAAAAAGTTTAACATCATCAAGTAAGTAAGCTTAAACTTTAATTTTGGGACGAAATTTCTTTTAAGGCGGGAAGAATGTAATCCCCTGAAAATATGAAAATCTACTTTCCAATTTCAAATGTAATCCCTGAAAATTCTGAAAATATCTACATGATCATCATTAAACCCTAGAATTAACAATACTATGTATAATACCTATTGCACCTCAGCCCTCTCTCATTCTCTCTCATTCTCGCCCCCTCTCGCTAGCTGATCTCGAATCCTCAAGAAGATCGTGTCGGCGAAGGAGTCCATGGGAGAGATCAGAAAAAGAAGAAGAAAACCAGCGAGCACACCAGAAATGGTGTCGAGGATCATCAAGAGAACCCCTACAAAACCCTCGAAAGATCGCCGGCCCCGTCGCAGCAAGAAATCGCCATTCAAGAACGTCACAAATGCTTCGTCGGTCGTCTTCGCTTCAATCAACAACTCAATCTACGCTTGCCATCGCCGCCTCATTCGAATCTTCGCCAAGATCACAGCGATCGAAACCCCGAAGCGCCAAAAGCAAGGGTTCCATTTCTTGAAGAAATTTCCCCAAGAAGAACACTACAATGATGATGATGATCATGAATAACTCTTCTTTTGCCCTAACTGAAGCAAAGTACGTCGCCGGAGAGAACATCAAACGCATTGTTCTTGAGAATGTTCAGAGCGCGTCATTGAAAGTGAGATCGCGCCAAGAGAATGTCGCCGGTGTGAAGCTTTCAAAGTTCGAGTACTTCAGCGAAGGTGAGACCAAGAATGATTTCACGACGTAGGCACTCTCGTCGCTCAGGTCCACGGCAATCGCGATTTTTCGGTGAGCGTCGGCGGTGTTGGTGGTGTTGCTGCTACTGCTGTTGCTGCCGGAGAGAGGGTCGTACCGTGGGGACGATGGCTGGATGATCGCCGCCTCTGGACGGGGAGATTCCGGCTTCGACTGTTGTGGATGCATGCCGAAAAATTTGTTTTGTTGTCTGATATTTAATCGGATATTTTCTCAGATGTGTTTCCTTTGGTTTTTTTGGGTCGGATTGATTCAGAGATTAGTCGTATGAGCAGAAGGAAGAGCGAGGGATTTTTGTCGTATGAGCGTTAAATGCGGTTTGGAACCAGGAAGAACGATTACTCTCGAGTCTTGAGTTGAGCCGATTCACACGTGCTAATCACGTGATGGGTTTTTAATGTTTTTTTATATTTATCTTATGTCTGTGGGAATATGCTGCGAATCGAAGGCCCAAGATTTTCAATCAAGGCTTCTGGAGATTTGAGAAGGCTAAAATGCTGATTGAGATAGACACGTGTCTTGAAACTCGAAAAATTAGGATTAAGCGATTGAGGTAGGGATGATTCTATGCCTTCATAATATTTTATTTTGATATATAGATAGGAATGTTAAATTAATTAGGTCTATAGTATTATTAGATTGCTCTTGCATGTCTATTTTACATGATTTCATATATACCATGTTGTGATTGTTAACTATGATGATATGTGTGTCAACATGACTTCTTTTTTTGATTAGATGATAATTGGATGCATGAAATTCATGTGATATTTGAGACTTATTTATAAATTATAATGCCTAATAATGAAACATATGACTTGGAATATTGGCATAGTAAAGCTCATACGTGAATACTATTATAATTGACTTTGTGACATGATACCATGTGTAGTGGAGTTTGAATATGTCTTATGAATGCACTTAATATCGTACTTATATCGCATGTATGGCGTGACATCACTAAGGAACACGATTAAGATAAGAATCACACATATGGAGCAATTATTCTAAGGGATATCACCATTGATTATTATGGGGCAGTTATTCTATGGAATATCGCCAATGTTTATTATGGGGCAGTTATTCATGATGAATATCGCCAACGAGTTTCTAATTTTTGGGTAGTGCCACCCTGGGTTTGATTTCCTAAAGGTACGTGATTTAGAACGTGATAAAATTCTCGACTTAAACAATCTAATGTTATAACGATTAATGTGTGAAACTTGTTTGTAATGTTCTTATGTATGTATCATGATAAAATGTTGTGAATTATTTAGATGACCCACTGGGCTTTCAAGCTCACCTCTATTTTTCATATGTAGGTGCTTAAGAGAATAAATCGCGAGTTCATGATGTAGTTCAGAGTAGTAGGGGTGGGTTAATTAATTTGTTAGTATTGTGGTCACAGGATTGAATATCTTTATTTGATTTTTAAAAGTTTATTATTTAAACGGGTTGTATTGACAATTGAAATTTAATTAACATTATTACGAATAGTAAAGACCCTGTGGTTTATTTCATGTGTAAATGCCTTGGACTTGAATTCATTAATTCTATTTGATGAATGTATTTGAATGTTGTGTCCATAATGGATGGACAAGGACAAGTACCCTCACAATTTAATATAAAAATTTGTATAGTAGAGTTATGTGGTCCTTGGTATGAAGATGAACGGGTATTCGTTTATCTTAACCAGTAAGTTAGTTAGAAGAATACAAATTCATAGTTTTGTAAATTTTACTATCTATATAATGATTATGGGTTAAGATAGACGGATACGATTAACATCTCGATTTTCAGTGATCTTTTTTGATAAAATTAAAATATTAATTATTTTACTTGAAATTTAAATTTTGAAAATCGGGGTGTTACATTGCGTTGCTTTCCACTTAATCTTTTCTATGTTTTTGTCCTCACATCACAATAGCACTGACAAACCAATGCTTAGAAACTCAAGCATATATAGCACTAAGTTTGCAATGGCGACACCCAGCCGGTACGGTAAGCATTCTATTAATTCTTCCTTCACATTCAAAAAGGATAATACTCTATTTTGGTACGAAGAGTTGCAGCACATCTGTGGGTACCAGTACGGTGGTGATGCCACCACCACCACCACTTCCAAATATCTCTTTCCCCTCTCGTTTTTTTTTTTCTTCTCTCTTTCTCTCTTCTCTCTTCTCTTCCTCTGTTTTCTTTTCCTTTTATTTCCGCCATCTTTGTTCACCTGCAACTTACAAATATATCTTGCATGAATATATATCAAATATTATTTATCTCAAACACTTATGTATTATATTTTCTTTTTGATGTTATGGGTAACCTAATAGATATTATATCATGTTATAATATATATTTAGATTTCTTTATTTTATATGTAAGATAGTGTATATTTTATATTATATTATGTTATATCATAATATTTATATATGCCTAGGCATATCATATTATATTATATATGTCTATATTTATATAATTGTGCCGATGCCACGCCCCCATTTTCTCAATCGACACATTTTTATTTGCAAAATACCCTTGGCATCAAATGTGGCTAATTTAGGTACAGAATATGCATATGTATAGGTTGAGAACGTGCATGCCTAGTAATCCGAACGACAAACGACACACGTGTACGTGAGAGTGATATTTGACATTTTCCTTATTTGTATTTATTTCTAGCATGTTATATCATATTTAATTAGATGTGCGCCTATATGTTATTTTTCTTAGATTATTTACATAGTCATTTATGCGTTGCGTGTATATACATTATGATTACTATTAGGCACACTGTGATCTCTTAATCATAATGATCGTATGAAATATTTTATTATTAAATTATGATATCATGAGTTGCTTGTGTTTCTATTCGGCGATTTCATTTATAATGGCATAGCATGTTATTACATTATTTTAATAATGTTGATATGTTTAATTTTATTACTTGCTACACTAAAGACACACTAAAAAGATAACAATATATTGAAAGGTGTTTTGACCTAGCCTCGGTGTTTTGAAAGGTCAAGGTTATGTGTTATAATGGCAAGTAATTTTAGACTCCAACCTAGAGGAGTTCCAATGAAAAGGTAATTCCGTCTAAATAGTCTACACCCCTAAACAGATGGTTAGTGACGACTCTTAAAACAAATTAATGTTGTAATGTAATGTATGCACTTGTTTGACTATTTGGTTGGGTTTGATGTATTTTACTACTAATAAATACGAGTTTAGGTATATTGTTCAAAGTGATTCACTAGGCATTAGCTCACCCTCACATCTCTTAAAGGATTAATGATACACCATGAGCCGGATTCCGTTGAGGAGCTGATAGTAGTAGATACAGTTGATGGAATAGAATTAAATAAAATTTAATATTCTTATTAATGAGTGATGATGAATGTCACACCCCGCCCGGAAGCGCCTAAACCGGCGGTACACTCACGGACGGGGCGCCAATTTGGAATAATAACAATGGTAACAACAGATTGCGCAGCGAGAAATATAATACACAGTACAAATCTGATTTCATTTAATTCATGATATAATTTGTAAATGAAATGGTCAAGAGAACATGCTCTCCAAAATCCCCAATGAATAATACAAATGGTACAAAATGTGGACCCCATAACCTGCACCCAGTCCATGCTAATTTCCTGTGAAAAAATGGATAATAATGGAGTGAGCTTAACGCGCTCAGTGGATAAAATAGTTCGTGAGTATAACAATTAATAAAGTATACTTCAATATCAAATATCTTAATTACACATGAAAGCATCATAATCAATCAATATGTATGTATGCATGACACCGTCTCGTAGTGGTTTGATGAACGTACATCGCCTGAGTTCACGTACAAATGTACGTCCAGACGTTCTCCTCTGGCGTAGCCAGGTTCTATTGTACGTCCCTCCTCAGGAACGATGCTCTGGATTCACGTACTGATGTCCCTCCCCAGGCGTAGTCGGGTTCTCATGTACGTCCCTCTCCAGAGAAATATAATGAATAGCGAGCAATGCTCCTAACTATTCTATGAGTCATAAACCACATACGTCCCTAGGTGGTGATATGTATGATGCCAATGCATGAACTGGTCTAGTCTACTGGTCTGGTCTTTTCTTGACATTTAGACTGACTTTGGCAATGTCTTATGATCCTTATCAGAGTTGGTATCACGACGTGCAAGGTTAGGACATTCAGTATTACTTGTATAAGCTGATAGCTTTCAATAAGACCAACTAGATCAGTCAGCAGTTGAGAGGTGAGACACAAGGTTTGCTTAAATACCAATCGCCTAGAGCAGCCCACTGCCTCTCATTCACTATTTAAAGTTACTGAGGACAAGACCGAGTCTAGTTGAGTTAGATTGACCGCAAATCCGGCATTATAACAGTGTAATACATGAATTCGAAATATACAGGCATAAGTGCAGCAGTATAAACATTATATGACATAACGCAGTGTAAATGAACAGTAGATATAATAATAACTGAATGTAAACTTTAATAAAAGTTATAAAATACGCAAACCTATGTTTCGTTCCCCACCTTCAGATAAGAACTTCTTCTTTTTCAAATCTGGCACTTTCCTCCAGATAGAACTTTGTTGCACCGCACCAAGAGCCTTGAACAGAGTCTCAAAAGACTAAAAACTCCAAATGAGTGAAAAGAGGAGGAAAAATCACAATTTTGAGTGAATTTGGTGTGAAAAATGAAGAGAGGGGGTTGGTTTATATAAAGGTTTTGGCGCCTGGACATCCAGGCGGGCTGTCTGGACGTCCAGGCGGGCTGCTTGGACTTTCGGGCGGGCTGCCCAGACTTCCGTGCACATCTTCCCAAACAATTTTTTTTGTGTAATACAGGGTATTACACTCTACCCCCCTTAAAGGGGTTTCGCCCTCGAAATCAATTCAAGTAGTTAAGATGGTTATCTGTTTGAGATTCACTGTCGGTGTCATCTTTTGCTAGTTCAGGGTAGTGCTTGAATGGTCCCTAAATAGTACTGTGGCCGGTGGAATCTTCATCATCATAAAACCATGGAGAGCAAATGGAATCGGACTCGTCTTCTGAAGATTCCAACCTTTGCATAACAGATGGTGGTGGAGGGCGCTGGTTACATCGTTTGAGGGGAGGTAGGTTGAGCGGTGGAATACTTTTTCGTGCAGTTGCTCGAATCTGGCCGCCTGGCAGTTTTGGTAGAAGGTCCTGCCAAGATGATGGCACGGGATTGTAACGAAAAAGCCATGCACACTCTGGCGATAATGATCGCTGTCTGTGTGGTGATGGAGTTGGTGATGCAAAGTAGTTATGACTTGACACTGCTTCTTGAGAAGTAGCCACAGGTTGCCAAGGAGGCCACTGCGTGTGTGCATCACTATATCCATTGATATTATTTTCAGACATATGCGTAGTTATTCAAGTGAAACAATGTATTAAGATAAGTGTAAACAATGTTTCATCATTTTATTGATAAGTGAAAATAGCACAATGTATCACATCATCAGTTGGTACTAGAAAATAATTCAGGATATTTCTGTTTAATTGTTGCTTCTAGTTCCCATGTTGCTTCCTCTACGTCGTGGTGATCCCAGAGCACTTTCACAAGTGGTATGCTACTTCGCCGTAGTTCTTGAGTTTTTCTATCTAAAATTTGTATCTCTCTCTTCTGATACTTATTTTCTTCCTCAACCCGAACCTCGACTAAAGGGATGATATGCGAAGGATCAGGACGATACTTGCGAAGCATAGATACATGAAAAACGTCATGAACCTTAGGCATGGACGATGGAAGGGACAGACGATAAGCAAGTTTGCCAATACGTTCGATGATCTAAAATGGACCAATATACCGCAGGGAGAGCTTTCATTTGATCCCAAAGCGTTTGACACCTCTTGTGGGCTGAACTTTTAGAAAAACAAAGTCCCCCTTATCAAATTCTAGAGGTTGCTTCCGCTTGTCAGCATAGCTCTTCTGTCGACTTTGTGCAACACGAAGTCGTTCCTTTACTAGTGTGATCTTCTCAGAAGTCTCTTGAACTAGTTCAGGGCTTAACTGCGGTCGATCTGCCATATCTAACCAGCATACCGAAGATCTACAAGGGCGACCATAGAGAGCCTCGTACAGTGCCATGCCGATACTAGTTTGGTAGCTGTTGTTGTATGTAAACTCAGCTAAATGTAAGTACTTTGCCCATCCGTCATTAAAGTCCAAAATGCAACATCGTAACATGTCTTCTAAGATTTGAATAAGACGCTCTGACTGCCCATCAGTCTGAGGGTAAAATGTTGTGCTCACGGTGATCTTAGAACCCATTCTACTCTGGAAGCATTTTCAAAAGTTTGATGTGAATCGAGGGTCTTGATCAGAGACGATCGTGAGTGGTATGCCATGAAGGAATACGATATTTCTTTCATATAGTTCTGCAAGTTTGGCGGGATTATTCATCAACTTTATTGGTAAGAAGTATGCAGACTTTGTAAGTCTGTCAATGATAACCCAGATAGCATCTTGCCCTTTATTGTTTCGAGGTAAGGCCGTAACAAAATCCATTCCGATGTTCTCCCATTTCCATTCTCCAATAGGTAACGGCTGGAGAAGTCCAGAGGGAAGTCTTCGTTCTGCCTTAACTTTCTGGCAAACGAGACATCGAGCAACGAAGTCTGCAATTGACTTCTTCATTCCAGAAAACCAGAATTGTCGCTTGACATCCTTGTACATCTTGTCACCCCAGGATGCATAGCGTACCTCGAACAGTGCATCTCAGTGAGCACTTCTTTTCGAACCCCGGGATCGTTCGGTAGACAGAGACGTTTTTTTATAGAAAACGGCCCCGTCTTCTGAGACCGACCAGTAAGGAAGGTCCTGTCCGCTGAGTAGAAGTTCTCGTTTCTCCATTAACATAGGGTCATTGGCTTGAGCAACTGAAATCTTTCGAACTAGCTCAAAGTTGGCTGATAATTGAGAGAGTCGTGGTCTTGGTCCCTTTTCGTTCAGCTGTAGGTTAAAGTTCTCCATCTCTGTAGCCAACTTTCCCATTTCGTAGTTAAGAGTGCAAGCAACATAAGATTTTCTACTCAGGGCATCGGCCACAACATTGGCCTTTCCGGGATGGTACTGGAGTTGAAAGTCATAATCTTTCAAGAATTCCAACCATCGTCTCTGGCGGAGGTTTAGGTCTCTCTGAGTGTATATGTACTTAAGACTCTTGTGATCCAAGAAGACCTCAAACCGTTTACCGTATAGGTAATGTCGCCATAATTTCAGTGCAAATACGACAGCTGCAAGTTCCAAGTCATGTGTTAGGTAATTACCCTCATGAATCTTCAGTTGTCTGGATGCATATGCAACCACTTGGCCTTCTTGCATTAGTACGGCACCTAAGCCTTGAAGAGAGCGTCGGTGTATAATGAAAATCCAATTGCATTTCTTGGAGTGATAAGTACAGGTGTCGTCATGAGGCGTTTCTTCAATTCCTGAAATGATGCTTCATAGGCGGGATTCCAGATGAATCACACGTCTTTTCGAGTGAGCTTGGTCATAGGTTCAGCAATCTTTGTGAAGTCCTTGATGTAGCGTCTTTAATAACCAGCCAAACCATGAAAACTCATAATCTGAGTAACAGTGGTAGGCTTCTTCCAGTTTGAAACTGCTTCAACCTTAGAAAAATCTACCTCAATGCCATTGCCTGAAACCACATGGCCTAGGAATTGAACTCTCTTCGCCCAAAATTCGCACTTACTCAACTTTGCATATAGTTGGTGGCTTCTCAAGGTCTAGAGGACTATCTTCAGATATATCTTATGGTCTTCCTCGGTTGAGGAGTATATCAAGATATCGTCCACAAAAATCACCACAAATTGGTCTAAGTATAACCTGAAAATGCAATTCATCAAATCCATGAATGCAGCAGGTGCATTTGTTAGACCGAATGGCATAACCAAGAACTCGTAACGACCGTACCGAGTTTTGAACGCCGTCTTGGTGATGTCCGATTCTCGAATTCGGAGTTGGTGATAACTGAACCGTAAATCAATCTTAGAGAAGTATTTGGCATCTCTAAGTTGGTCGAACAAGTCATCGATCCTGGGCAACGGATATATGTTCTTGATGGTGACGTTATTCAACTTGCAATAATCGATGCAAAGTCGTAACAAACCATCCTTTTTGCGAACAAACAGAACTGGAGCGCCCCAGGGTGATGAACTCTTTCTGATGAAGCCATTACTCTCTAATTCCTTCAATTGTTTCTAATTACTGTATGGTGGAATTGAGATAGGCCCTATCCCAGGTATGAGGTTGATTTTAAAATCGATTTCCCTAACTAGAGGTAGACCAGGAAGGTCATTTAGAAAAACTGTTGGGAATTCAGATATGACTGGAACATCATGTACTTCGAGAGGGTATAGTTCTGGTGATTCATTTTCATTGCCAAGGGATAGAGCTCGAAGTTGTGCCTTGAGAAGTGCAACTGTTGATTTGTGTATCAATTTCCTTGTTCCCTGAATCTTGACCAACTCTCCTGTAGGTAGGGTTAACTGAACTTGCTTCTTCATACATTCGATATTTGCATTCAGTGGTGCTAGCCAGTCCATGCTGAGGATGATGTCAAAGTCTTCAATATCCATCACAAAAAGATCTGCATATATTATATGTTCTAACATTCGAAGCTCACATCGAGAACACTGCAAATTCACGTCAGTACCAGATCCGAAGGAGTGTGATGTTTGTGGGTTCAGGATGCAGGCCTAAATGTCTTACCAATGCCGACGATATAAAAGAATACGTAGCACCTGAATCAAACAAAACATGCACCATTGTATTGAACAAAGGAAAGGTACCTTTGACGACATTGTTGTCTGGGAGGGATTGTTGAGCGATGGCAAATGCTCTGCCCTGATTCCGTTGACCCTGGTTCTGCTAGTTCTGCCTGGGTTGGGCATTAGCAACAGGTGGTGCTTGTTGGACTGGAATAACGGGAATAGGTTGCTGAAGGTGCGGACAGAAATATTTTACGTGGCCCTACTGGCCGCAGTTGAAACAAGTCGGCCTGTACTGCTGATTGATTTGCTGGCCATGCTGATTGTTCTGCTTGCCTTGCTGATTGTGGCGTCAACCACCACCTCTGCCATTGTCGTTTCTATGGCCACCCCTTCCATAACGACCTCCACGGCCATGATTTCGGAAACCCTGATGGTTAGGGTTAGAAGGTTCAGCCGCAGGTGTTGTGGCCTCATTCTTCAAAACAGGGGCTGAGAGGGCTGGGTTTTGATTGTAGTAGGGCTTCTTCTTGTTGCCCTGTTGCGAGCCTTGTTGGGAAAACGTTGTCGGTCGTTTTCCTTTATTCATTCTCTACTCCTGTAATATCTTCTTTTGTTCAAAGCTCATGGCCTTGTCAACAACCTCCTTGTAAATCTTGAGATCTAAGATCGACAAGGCTTGTCGAATATCATGGCGAAGGCCATTATAAAATTTCTCAGTCTTATCTTGCTCCGTTGAGATGGTGGAGAGAGAGTAGACTGATAATTCTTTGAACTTTCCAGCATATTCCCTGAAGGTCATGCTGCCCTGGTATAACTTAGCGAATTCCTGGCGCTTCTGCCTCCTCACGGCGTTGGGAAAATGCTCATCAATAAACATTGACTCGAACTGTTGCCAAGTCATATCTGCTATGTTGACCCTTGGGTCCTCTTTCACTGTTATCCACCATGTGTTTACCCCACCAACAAGTTGGTAGGTCGCTAGTGGAATTTTTCGAGTCTCATCGACTCACATTGCATCAAGAGCCTTCTTTGACTCATCCAGCCACTTTTGCACCTCATCAGCCTCAATGGTGCCAGCGAAAGTAGGAGGTTGTAGCCTCTTGTACTTAGTAATCTGATCGGTACCCCTTGGGCATTTGACATAGGATTCTGATTTGTCTTGTTATTTGGTACTTCCCTAACAGGAATCTTGCGTCGACTTCTTCAAAGACAACGTCCATGTTTGTCTCCCATTCTTTTGGCATTTCCTAACGTCATGCCGAATACTTCCTCGTCAGTTACCCCTCCACTTGTGCCATATGTCTTGAAGATAGAGGATGTTGTAACCGGCTAAGTGATCTGCTCCGATGTCCCATCAAAAGTGTTGATGTTTGCCTCGTATAACATCCTCATAATTAAGACTCTGTAACCGAGGAATTCCTTCTTTAAAGGGTTTTGAATCACCCTCAACATTTGTTGGATGATGATGTGTGGTAGGGAGACCTTTATTTTCTTCTTTATGCAATACAACACAAGAAGTTGGGCCCTTGACATAGTGCCTCTAGTCCCCCTTTCTAGCAAGATGTTGCCGTATACAATCTTTTTGAGGCCGGCAAGACATGGGTTAATATGATTGTTTGGGAGGTTGGTGTAAGTCGATTGAGTGTATGGCTCTTTGGCGAGGAAATTGAACAATTGTTCATTAGACTCTGCGATCTCTGCAACTGTCTAGGGTTCATGTGGATCAATAATCCTCTTCTCAATCGGAATCTCCATAAGTCGAGCAATAATCTCGATGTTGATAGAAATTTTCATTCCCATGACTGTTGTCTCCAAAATAGGGCTGATCTCATCTTCTTGAAGTCCCACGCAATTCATGGCTTCGTAGAAAGATCTCACCAAGCTGTAGGAGACGTGGCCCTCAACTTTTGTTATGTTCAACCACCCCAGAGTTGCGAGTTTGTCATGAAGGATCGGACGGAGGCGGAGATCTCTATTGTCAATGCTCCTCATAGTCATAACCTCCCTCTTGAACAATTCCTTGAGTCTAGTGGGAATTGGTTCCCTACTACTGGAAGTTGCTCCTTCACTTGAGGCCATTCTTTGCTGAAAAGAAAATTAATTTGTGAAAAACACAAAATATATTCCTAACATTTTTAAGATTTATGCCTTGTTAGTTGGATAATATTTTATATTCTTAATGTTGATGTCATCATTTAATCCAAATTTTTCTATTGGCAATATGATATAATATATATCGTATTCATATATGAATGTATATATATATATATAGTTTTCTTAGATATATATTTAATACAAATCTTAACTATATATAATTCATATATATATATATATATATATAGTTCTAAAGATATATATATATATATCTAATAACATTTTTCATTCAAATTTTTCATCAATAATATGATATATATATATATATATATATATCTCATATATACTAAGGTATATAGATATATATATTCAACCATAACTATACATATAGTTTTTTTAATAAGTCATGACTATATGTATATTTAAATCAAACTATATAAAAATCATATAGTTTTCTAGATATATATTTAATATAAATCCCACTATATATAATTGACATATATATATATATATATATATATATATATATATATATATATATATATATATATATATAGTTTTAGAGATATATATATCTAATAAAATTTTTCATCAATAATAACAAGGTATATATATATCTCCTCTATATGCATAGATATATAGATATATATATTTAATCATCAATATATATAGTTTTCATAAATCATAACTATATATATTTAAATCAAACTATATAAAAATCATATAGTTTTCTAGATATATATTTAATATAAATCTCAACTATACATAATTGACATATGTATATACAGCTCTAGAGACATATATATCTAATAAAATTTTTCATTCAAAATTTTTCATTATCAACATGGTATATATATATCTCCTATATGCATAGATATATAGATATATATATATATATATATATATATATATATATATATATATATATATATTTAATCATAACAATAAATATAGTTTTCATTAATCATAACTATATATATATTTCTAAACTATATAAAACTATATAGTTTTCTTAGATATATATTTAATACAAATCTTAACTATATGTAATTCATATACATATAGTTCTAAAGATATATATATATATATCTAATGAAAATTTTCTTCCCCTAATTTGGTGGACTTAGGCGGGCCGTGGACCGTACGCTTTGATACCATTAAATGTCACACCCTGCTCGGACGCACCTAAATCGGCGGTACACTCGTGGACGGGGCGCGCATTTGGAATAATAACAATGGTAACAACAAAGTGCGCAGCGAAAAATATAATACATAGTACAAATCTGATTTGATTTAATTCAGAATATAATTTGTACATGAACTGGTCAAGGGAACATACTCCCCAAAATCCCCAATAAATAATACAAAGGGTACAAAATGTGGGCCCCATAACCTACACCCAGTCCATCCTAATTTTCTGTGAAAAATTGGATAATAATAGAGCGAGCTTAATGCGCTCAGTGGGTAAAATAGTTCGTGAGTATAATCATTAATAAAGTATACTTCAATATCAAATATCTTAATTACACATGAAAACATCATAATCAATCAATATGTATGTATGCATGACACCGTCTCATAGCGGTTTGATGAACGTACATCGCCTGAGTTCTCGTACAAATGTCCGTCCGGACGTTCTCCCCTGGCATAGCCAGGTTCTATTGTACGTCCCTCCCCAAGAACGATGCTCTGGATTCACGTACCGATGTCCCTCCCCAAGCGTAACCGGGTTCTCATGTACGTCCCTCTCCAGATAAATATAATTAATAGCGAGCAATGCTCCTAACTATTCTATGAGTCATAAACCACATACGTCCCTAAGTAGTGATATGTATGATGCCAATGCATGAACTAGTCTAGTCTACTGGTCTGGTCTTTTCTTGACATTTAGACTGACTTTGGCAACGTCTGGTGATCCTTATTAGAGTTGATATCACGACGTGCAAGGTTAGGACATTCAGTATTACTTGTATAAGTCGATAGCTTTCAATAAGACCAACTAGATCAGTCCCCAATTGAGAGGTGAGACACAAGATCTACTAAAATACCAATCGCCTAGAGCAGCCCACTGCCTCCCGTTCACTAATTAAAGTTACTGAGGACAAGACCGAGTCTAGTTGAGTCAGAATGACCACAAATCCGGCATTATAACAGTGTAATACATGAATTCCAAATATACAGGCATAAGTGCAGCAGTATAAACATTATATGACATAATGCAGTGTAAATGAACAGTAGATATAATAATAACTGAATGTAAAATTTAATAAAAGTTATAAAACACGCAAACCTATGTTTCATTCCCCACCTTCAGATAAAAACTTCTTCTTTTTCAGATCTGGCTCTTTCCTCCGGACAGAACTTTGTCGCACCGCACCGAGAGTCTCGAACAGAGAGTCTCAAAAGACTAAAAACTCAAAATGATTGAAAAAAGGAGGAAAAATCACAATTTAAAGTGAATTTCGTGTGAAAAATGAAGAGGGGGGTTGCTTTATATAGAGGTTTTGGAGTCTGGATGTCCGGGCGGGCTGCCTGGACTTCCGTGTGGGCTGCCCGGACTTCCGAGCACATCTTCCCAAACGAATTTTTTTTTTTGTGAAATACAGGGTATTACACTTATATATAAGGCATTTTTGTCACACCTGGGTTGCACACAGTGCCCCCTACCCAGGGTGATGAGTACCCCCGCAAGGCATACTCCAGCCATTATGGAACCATAATATTGTCTCATCCCAGTACCTAGCCCACTCAACAATGTCTAGTACCCCCGGGATCATTTGTCCACACTATTAATCATTAAAAGTGCAGAGCCTCCCTCGGATTTGAACCTCAAACCTCATATAGGTTGATTTCGCAATCTAAGTTGGATGGGACAATATTATTGTTCCATAATAGCTGGAGTATGCCCTGCGGGGGTACTCATCACCCTGGGTAGGGGGCACTGTGTGCAACCCAGGTGTGACAATGAATATGGTCTTGTTAGGTTTAAGTTACATTCGTTATTATTAATGTTTATTAGTGATTTGATTAAATTGGTGTTATTGTGAACACGACTTTCAGTTAATGAAATGAGATTTATTGACATTTGTCATTGAACCAGGCTTCCATATGGTATAATTATGTTATTCTTTGGACATGGTTCTAGTTTTGTGATAATTACAGGGTTAAGAATATTAGGGTATTTGGTGTTCTGGGATGACTTAATTTCATGAACATGATGGAATTCATGATAGGACTAAGGTAATTACCCAGACTTCAAGTCTTGAAGAACTTGAATCTGCAGTCAAGGTAAGACTAGGGTTTTGAGGCTATGTCCCTAGTCTAAGGATTCTTATTATAAATTTACAACTTTTCTTTTGATTTTAAGAACATTAATAGGAGATGATAGACACTCACACACCGATTAGGTGACTTAAGCCAATCGCTCTCCACTATAGCGCACATGGCCAAGTTGGAAAAATTGGGATGTAACAACTTAGTATTAGAGCTTAGGATTTAGATCATGGGAATTGTTACACCAAGCTTTGGAAAGCTTGGTATCAGAGCATACATTGTAAACCTTGGGAAAGGAATTAAACCAAGCTTTGTGAAGCTTAGTATTAGAGCTTAAGCAGTAGGTCTAAGGGTTCAATCAAATCAAGCTTTGTGAAGCTTAGTGTCGAAGCTTAATTAGGTTGTAGGTCTAAGCTTTCCAGGTTCAACTTTTTAAGTTGTCACACCCTAACTTTTCCAACTCGATCACGTGTTGTATAATGGAAAGCGACTGACCTAGGTCACCTAATTGAGGGCGTGAGTGTATATTATGAACCACTAATGTACTTAAAATCAATGAGATGTTTATGTTACAAAAGGAACCTGAGTCTAAGGACATAGGCTCATAACCCTAACCTTACCTTGAATACATATTCAAGTTCTTCAGGACTTGATGTCAAGATATTTACCTTACACTACAAGAAAATCACAATACGAGGACGTTTGAAAAAATGATCGAAAACGTCCATGAAGCCCTTTTAGGACATTTTGAGTAGTCTTTGTATAACGATTTTCTTGTAGTGTTAGTTCTATCATGGACCACATCATGTTCATGAAATTAAGTCCTCCAAGAACACCAAATACCCTGATATTCTTAATCATGCAGGCATCACAAGACTAGAACCATTTCTAAAGAATAACATATATAATTAAGCTATTTGAAAGACAGGTTTAATGACAATGGCCAATAAATTACACTTTATTGAATGGAAGATATGTATTCACCATAACACCAACTTAATCAAAATTACCAATAAACATTAATAATAATGAATGTAACTGACACCTTATAGAACAAATTAATAAGACTATTAACTAAATCCAAATCTACTTCATTGGTTGGTCCTACTGCTACCAACTCCTTAAACGGAATTCGACTCATAGTGCATCATTAATTAGTTCTTACAAGAGATATGGGGGTGAGCTAATGCCTAGTAGGTGTTGACTTAAGTGGTTTTTCACTTAGTATTCTCCTAAGTGTTTTGATGCTTACAAAAAATATAATCACCGTACTAATGTCTTTGACGTAATTGTTTCAGTGCTAACTAGCTATATCAGATGTATTCAACTACACTGTCAAAGCATGTAGAAGGAACAACACCTTACGAAGATTCAAGAGCTTCATAGTTGTATTTATTTCTTATAATCTTAGTGTTGTGGACTAACATTTACATGTTCCAACCACCCATGATTTGCATCGTTTCAAAAACCATTCATATAGTTTATTATACTCATGCATATACATTATTATATAATTAATCATGCATGCACATACATTAGTTCCATAATTATGTTTTCACATAGTTAAAATTGTTTATCACGCATATATTGATCAGTGATTAACATGCATTCATTTTATCAACTTTGCATGGTTTTATCGTTTCACATGTATTGTACTTATTGTTTTCATCATTGGTTTAATCGATCGAATCAAGCATATTTAACTGTGTTAATTGCACCTTAATCGTGTCAAAAATGTTTTAAAATATTTTTAAATGTTAATCTATGTTTTTGACAATGTCCTAAACCTATCATGATAAAAAAATTGAGTTTCTTTCACTTAAACACGCTCTTATAGTGAGGAACGTCACTACAAGAAAATCATTATACAAGGACATTTGAAAAATGTCTAAAAACGTCTTTTATGCCCTTTTAGGACGTTTTTTCAATTAGGATGTCGAATTTAAGGACGTTTTTAGCAGTCCTTGTGTAGTGATTTTCTTGTAGTGCGCTCCTGAGCTTTTTTCTGAGACTTGGTGCTTTTTTATTAGGGTTTAAGGAACGCGCTCCTGTGGCTTTTCTCTAGACTCAGAATTTTCTTGATCAGGGAAAAGAACGCACTATTGTTGCCAAGGAAAAAATAGGAAAAACTTTAAGAGTCAGTGGTTCTTGTTGAAGGAACCCGTTCCTATGCCCAATGGACATATTGAGGAACACGCTCCTTAATTGGAGGAAAATCTAAAAATTTTTAGATTTCAAACCAGAAATGAGCTTCTGTGTTTAGGAACGCGCTCTTGTGTTAAAGAACGCATTCTTGTGCCTCGGTGTAGTTTTATCTATAAATACCACACTTGCTCATTTGAAGAGCAACTTTTGCAAAATCTAGAGAACTTGTGTATTTTTCGTATAAGGCCTTTTACAAGCCAACAAAAGTTCTTGAGTCATTTAATCCTTCTTTCAAAGCAAAAGTTCAACAACATTTGATCATTTGATCCAATCTTTCGAATACTTCTCCACACTTTTCAAAACCTTCCAAGTTTCTCTTGTGCAAGTATTCAAGACGATTCAAGTGTTTCTACATCTTTTATTGAGTCATGATCGTGATTTCTCACATCCAACTTCACACAAGAAGAGTCTTGGAGTTTCAATCTTACCTTGTGTATACATTTCTATACTTAGATTCTTGTGATTTTGGTTTATACAAATCAGTTTTGTGCTT
The DNA here is from genome assembly GCA_035771175.1 of Paratinospora sagittata. Taxonomy (NCBI): domain Eukaryota; kingdom Viridiplantae; phylum Streptophyta; class Magnoliopsida; order Ranunculales; family Menispermaceae; genus Paratinospora; species Paratinospora sagittata. The sequence continues at coordinate 21,627,891 of CM069610.1, forward strand.
AGATTATCATCTTTAAAACTGATTTTGTATTGATTGTGTTTGTGAAACCCTATCTTGATCTTCATAACAAAATACCTTGTTTAGTGGCTTCATAAATAGTTTGTGATTTCGATTCATGTGTTAACATTATATTTCATTGAATTAAATTTTTTTATCATACTTGATTGTTTGATTCTTGATCTTACTCACATATTCATTTAGAATCATCAAGTTTTGATCATCGTAGTATATTGATTCTCTACTTTAAACTTATCATTGTTTAAAGTCAATATCTTGATAGTTGTACATATTCGATTCACTGTTTTACATTATATATATTTGAATGGATTGCATATTTGAGAAAAACTATTTCGACACTTTGCATCATTTAAAATCATAGTGATTGGAATAGTAGTGTTAACTCATTCAAGATTGTAAGTTTATATTGTTGAGAGTATTATTGGACACTTCTCTATATCTTTTGTAATCTTGATGTATTGTTGACTTGATTAAGTCAACTGGGACTAATACCATATATTGTACATCTTGTAACCACGCCATTAAGTTGGTTACCTTGTAACTTTCTAGCCAAGCCCTAGTATAGGCTAGAGTGTGACTTTCTAATTAAGCCCTTGTGTAGATTAGCGTATATGGTTTTCTAACCAAGCCCTTATGTCGGTTAATGTAAGGTTATGAGCCAAGCCTTGATGTTGGCTTCTATAAACGACTTCTAGTCATGCCCGTAAGTTGACTAATCAATAGTGTATTGAAAAATCCAGATCGTGGACAATTGGGTAGTGGACGTAGGTTCAAGGGGAATCGAATCACTCTAAATCGTTGTGCACATTTATTTATTTTCCCTACATGTTACTGCTTTTCTTAGTACCTTCTACGCACTTTAATTGATTAATTAAGTTAGCTAAAAGGTAAAGCGAAAAATCTACCAAGTCCAATTCACCCCCTTCTTGGATAGTGATACTGGGCCAACAGTAGGTCACCTTAGGCAATATACCTAAACTCTTATTTATTAGTAGGAAAATACATCAAATTCAACTAGATATTCAAACAAGTGCATACATTACATTACAACATTAATCTATTTTAAGAGTCGTTACTAACCATTCATTTGGTTTGTTGACCACCCAGGAGGATTCCCTTATCCCTCGAAACTCCTCTAGTTGGAGTCCAAAATTCACCTGCCATTTAGGCACGTAACCTTGGCCTTTCGAAACACCCCAGGATAAAGCCAAGACACCATTCAATGTATTGTTATCTTTTTAGTGCCTCTTTAGTGAGGCAAATAATAAAACAAACATACCAACATGATCAAGGTAATGTAATAACATATTATGTCTTTATAAATCTAATCAGCGAATAAACACACCACAACTCATATAAAATCATAATTTAACAATAATCATTCCATAAGGTTGTCATGATTAAGAGTGCATGACAATGTTCCTCTAAATTAACTTCCAATCAGCAGCAAGAGCATGCAAGGAATATAGATCACAGTACATCTAAGAGCCAGCATAATCATGTACACATGTAGCACATAAATGACTAGCATGCAAATAATTTAAGAAAAGTAACACATATACACACATCTAATTTGAAATGATATAACACGCTAAAAATAAATAAAAATAAAGGAAAAGGTCGAGGATCACTCCCACATGTTATGCGTGTAATTCGTCGTTCAAATTCCTCGGCACGTGTACATCTCAACCAAAACACATACATAATCGTACCTAAATTAGTCACGGGTAATGATAGGTGTACTTTGCAAATTTTTTTTTTTTTTGAAAGCGTGTTCTTTGCAATTAAAAACATGTTACTTGGGGAAATGTAACGTGACATCGGCATAGTTGTATAATTATAAGCATATATGATATATTATTATATGCCTATAATATAAACATAGGTATGTATAATATATATCGTATAATGTGTTGCGTAAAATTATTGCAAGTGCACAATATCGTTAACAAGTCATAAAGTATCGTTCTCATAGAGATTTGTTACCGAATTTCTTTGTTAAATATTAAAATTGTTTCACCCTAATCTTATCTAAACACCAATTAATATTCGTTGTAATCTAAACAATAAAGTTATATCTAAAACAAATCAAAATTAATCAAAGTAATTAGAATAATTAAAACTTAGAATTACAATCTTCTCTCATATTTCTATTGGATTTATCTAACTAGTTTTCAATTAATTAATTAATTATATTTGTTAACCAAGAGTCTAAATTATTTACAAGCCTCTTTTGATGGTCAAGCAAAAATACCTCGAATAATTAAATATCTATATTTCTATGAAATTTAAATTAAAACAAGATTTATTAAGATTATACTCTTCAATAGTTCTACATGTCACATGAGTATATTTCTATCTCACATGAACTCAATAGCTTTTGCCCTTATGATTATATGTTATTTTAATCAAGTTCACAAATCTAAACTCCCTTCGTCAAGATCATATAGATTCAACAAATCATCTAATTAGTGATCAAGTAATTAGAAGCATTAAGAACGGATTAAAATAAACAACTCTAAATAATCAATTAAAATCTAAAATCAAACATAAAATTCAATATTTATATGAGATTCAATTGTAACTTTAGACAAACAACTTAGCTCATCATTGAAATAGAAGAAAACATAAAAATATTGATGAACATGTTGAATAGAAATAAGAAGAAACTAGAAAACCAATTGGAAGATGTTGACAATGCTCCCTTGTTTCCAACTTCGCTTTCTTCGCCTCCTTCGATTCAATTTCCTTCAGATCATTCTCTTCTCTCTTTTATCCTCTTTGATGTTTTGAAAACCCTAAAAAATGGCCTTTATATAGCTACAAGTCCATAGGAAGTCGTCCAAGAAGTGTCCAAGTCGAACTAGGAAAGTTCGCAACAAAATTAGCAAGTTTCTATTTTAAATCGCATATCCTCTTTCTTCCTTTCCGTTTTTCTTCTTTTTATCAACTATAAATCAACCTCAAAACTCTTTCATCTTATAGTATTTCAAGTAAGAAATCTAGAAAAACAAACCACGTCCAATTTGGAGTTAAATTGAGAAAGTTATGGCCGAAATGCAAAAATCGCGCATAATCAAATTTTCTTATGGGTTTTTACACCTGTTTTCTTGATTTTCTTGTGGACTTAGCCAATTTTCCATACTCCCAAGGCTTGGATGCACTTGTTTCTTCACTCTAACTCCCTTGGCTCCTCTTGCATAATGTCTTCATCTTTTCAATCATCATTTAGAACATCAAAGCACCTACAAAACACATCAAACCAAGTGAGTATCATGCTTTAACAATCTCATGAACCAACCTATAGAAATTCGAGATAATACAAAAACACCAAAATGTAACTAAACTATCAAATAACCAAAGTTATGGTAAACTAACCTAATATATGAACTAAATACCATAAAACACACCTAAAACATGCTCTAAAACATATACTAAATACCTACTTATCATAATGTAATAATGATATACCTATAATATAATATGAGTATATATAATATATATTATGGTATAGTGTACTAATGTAATACAATAAGATATAACATGATAATATATATATCCATACATTTAATGATGATATAATATGATATAAATAATATAGCAATAAAATTTACTATAATACATATGGTATATTTAGTGAGGGTGGTGTTCAAAACATATAATGTGCTAAATGAAAGTATTATACATATAACTTAAATGTATAATTTATAAATGTTTTATATTCATATAGTGCATAAAATATAATTGTTAAATGTATAATGTATAATTAGGTGGGTGATGGTGTTTTTAGGAAAAAAAATTATTTTATGTATGCTGAGTGTCAACGCTATTTTTTGACGTTGGCACCTAGCTCCCTTAAAAGTTTTGGAATGTGTGTATGTTGCGCAGCATTTCAAACATCCAACGGAGGCTTGGTGTCAGCATCAAAAAATAGGGTTGACACCGAGCGATCTTTAGCATTATAATATATGTAAGAAAGAAGAAGTAGGTTGGGCGGCGGTGGTGGTGGTGACGGTGACGACGTGTAGCACTGGCAAATGGTGGAGAGAAAGAGAGAGAGAGTTTCCTCCCCATGAATGGTGGCAGCAGCAACACGCTTGTTGTTGTTGCTGTTGCTGCTTTTCCCTGCAAAATAGAACAGGGAAAGAGAGTAAAACAGAAAGAAGATGGGGAGAGAAGCAGAGGGTGAAGAGAGAGATGAAAACACCAACAAGGTGTTCCTGGCCAGTGAGAAAAAGAGCACCGCCTTGCCCTGTTTTTGTTGTTTTTGTCTGGCGTTTTATGTGGCGTATTGTCACGGTCATGTTGTCACATGCACCGTCATGTCTTTTTCCTTGTAATCAGGAGTATTTTTAAATCTTGGGAGCCAGTATGATTGGCCTCACATTTTGATGTTTCCTTTTGGGATTAGGGTAAAAGCTTAAGATCTACTTTGTAGGGGAGGTGGTAGTCGCCTAGAGATAGTGTTTAGGTGTCCCCTATAACCGAGCGTCCTTGTAAAGCTTTCAACGTGTCTCCCTTGTGGCTGCTTGTTATTGCTAGCTTGTGGTTCTCTAGCGATACCTGCTCCCCTAGGGTGGTGTGTGTGTGTATTCCTTTCGTGTAAACACCAATTGTACAACATTTACTTGAGGTTAATATAAATATACTTCCAATTACTTGTTGCCTGTTTTTGTGTGTGTTATTGTTCTTTACTTGCAGATTGGCTGACCTTGTTATTTGATATTACCGAGTGTCGCACGAGTATTGCCTTGCCTCATTGACTCGCCCATGACAAGTGGTATCAGAGCTTAGATATGAGAATGGCTACACAAAATCGGTCAACTAAGGATAGGTTGGATGAATTAGAAGCTCAAGCAGTGTCGTCTGCTGAGATGGCAACTACGTTGGAACAACTGGTTGCGAAGATGGAATTACTTGAAAGAAGTCACCAATCATACAACAAATCTATGGACGCTATGGGTGAGGAAACCCATAGTGTGTTCCAAGAGGTTCGAGAGCAGCTTGATGACATGAATGCTAGGTTGAATGTCCTCACCAAACTTGCTAGTGGGACTGGTCCTAGGGAGACCAAGAGTTGGAAAAAGGTGAAGATCTCAGAACCGAAGCATTATGGCAGAACTCGAGATGCAAAGGAGTTGGAAAATTTCCTGTTCAATCTTGAACAGTACATTAAGGTGGCAAAACCAAAGACCGAGCAAGATAAGGGTTTTATGGCTACCATGTATCTAATTGGTGATGCTAAGTTGTGGTGGCAAAACAGTTGTAGAGACATTGAGAACGGGTTGGTTACAGTTGATACTTAGGCAGATCTCAAGAGAGAACTCAGACATCAATTTCTCCTGGAGGACGTGGGATTCTTAGCTAGACAGAAGCTTAAGAGATTCGCACACACTGGTACCATTCAAGAAAACGTGAAACAATTTTCTACTCTCATGCTCGACATTCAGGGCATGGCCGAGGAGGATAAATTGTTCTTTTACTTGGATGGATTGAAGTCGTGGGCTCAGACTGAGCTACGAAGGCAGCGTGTTGAAGATCTCCCGTTTGCGCAAGCCGCTGCAAAAAGATTAACTGATTATAATGCAAACCTTGGTGACAAGAAAAAACCCATAGCAATACCTCGAAACCTCACTCAGGGAAGGACGACGGTAGTGCCAATAAGCAGAAAAGCCAGTTTATCAAGGGAGTTTCATCTTCCAAGCAGGCATCCACATCTTTTGACTCAATGGCCAGTTCCAAAACAAAGCTATTGAAGTGTTTTTTGTGTTAGGGACCACATCGAGTAGCCGTTTGCCCTCAGACGGGTTCTCTAAACGCGTTGCAATCAGAGGGAACCTCCCAATCACATGTCTCGGAGAATGAGTCAGGTGAACAGAGGATGGGTGCTCTCCGATTGTTGAATGCATTAAAGGGGAAATTTTCAGGGAAGCAGATGGGCGCGCTTAAAGGATTGATGTTTGTTGAACTCAAAATCACTGGTAAGACAACGCGTGATATGGTGGACACAGGAGCCACTCATAACTTCGTTGCTGAAGGTGAAGCCGAACGCTTGGGTCTCAAGTTGGAGGGTGACTCGAGCAAGATCAAAGCAGTTAATTCTGCTGCAAGACCTATCCATGGGATTGAGAGGTCATTCCTACGGAGGTGGGTAAGTGGTCAGGGAGGACCAACTTTATGGCCATTCCCATGGATGATTTTAAGGTGATATTGGGCATGGAGTTCCTGCATGAAGCTAAGGCAGTACGGATGCCTTACCTAGAGACCTTGTGTTTGCTGGGAGACTTTCCTTGCATGGCTCCAACAACAGTGGTGGAACCAAAGGACAAGAGAATTTCTGCTCTCCAACTCAAGAGAGGTCTCAAGAAGGGTGAGGACACGTACTTGGCTACCTTAGTGGTAGGCAAATGAGAAGAGGCTTAGCAGCCAGTCCTAGCTGCAGTGGTGTAGTTACTGGCGAGTTTCAAAGATGTAATGCCGACAGAACTTCCAAGGCAACTTCCTCCACGAAGACCCATTGATCACAAGATCGAGTTGATTCCAGGGGCGAAACCGCCTGCTAGTCGTCCTTACAGGATGGCACCTCTAGAGTTAGCTGAGTTGAGGAAGTAGTTAAGTGAGCTGATTGACTCAGGCTACATTCAGTCGTCGAAAACTCCTTATAGGGCACCTATTTGTTCCAAAAAAAACACGACGGAAGTTTGCGGATGTGTGTTGACATAAGGCGTTGAACAAGGTAATTGTCCGGAACAAGTATCCCATCATTTAATTGTTGATTTGTTTGATCAACTTGGTGCAACCTGCTACTTTACGAAGCTGGACTTACGATCTGGGTATCATCAAGTTTGAATTGCCGAAGGAGATGAACCTAAGACCACTTGAGTTACTCGGTATGGAGCGTTCGAGTACCTGGTGATGTCGTTTGGCTTAACCAATGCTCCAACCACATTCTGCACCTTGATGAATGAGATATTCTATGAGTACTTGGACAAGTTCGTGGTAGTGTACCTTGACGACATTGTCATATACAGCTCTACTCTGGAGAAACACATGAAACACTTGAAGATAGTGTTCGAGCTGCTGCAAAAGAATCATCTCTATGTAAAAGAAGAGAAATGTTCTTTTGCTCAGATAGAAATTGCCTTCTTAGACCATTACATTGGTGGTGGCAAGCTGAAGATGGACATGTCGAAAGTTCGTGCTATCCAAGAATGGAAGGCCCCAACAACAGTATCTGAGTTGCGGTCTTTTCTCGATTTGGTGAACTACTATCATAAGTTCATCAACGGTTATTCTGCACATGCAGCGCCTTTAACTGATATATTGAAGAAGGATCAACCTTGGGTTTGGTCAGAAAAGCGGCAACGTGCACTTGATGACCTGAAGCAAACGGTGATGGAAGATCATTCCCTTGCCCTTCCTGATTTGAGCAAACCTTTTGAAGTACATACAAATGCTTCAGATTTTGCACTTGGTGGGGTGTTAATCCAGGAGGGACATCCTTTGGCTTATGAGAGTTGAAAACTTTCTAAAGCCGAGCGTCGTTACACAACTCAAGAGAAAGGGTTACTAGCGGTGATCCATTGCCTTCGAACGTGGAGGCATTACTTGTTGGGGTCGAGGTTTGTTGTGAAGACAGACAATGTGGTTATTTCGCATTTCTTAACTCAGAAAAAGCTTACCTCGAAGCAAGCTTGATGGCAGGAGTTCCTTTCAGAGTTTGACATGGTACTTGAATATAAGCCTGGGCAAACTAATCAGTTGTCGAAGCACTAAGTAGAAAAGTGAAACTTGCTACACTGTCAATTGAAGCTCATAGGAGCATCACGAAGCTGCAGACTACCTTGCGTGGCCGAATCAGAGACGGGTTGCAGATGGATCCTCAGGTCAAAACTCTCTGGCCACTAGTGAAATTCAGTCGAACGAGACGATTCCATGTTAAAAACGGGTTACTTGTCACAAAAGGGGAGCGTCTCTATGTACCTCGCACTGGTGGACTTCGCAGGGAGTTGATGCATGAGTGTCATGACACTCAATGGGCAGGTCATCCGGGTAGTCACCGCACTTTGGCCCTACTTAAACGGGGTTACTATTGGCCAAATATGCGGGATGATATCAGTGAGTATGTCAAGACTTGCCTTATTTTTCAGCAAGACAAGGTGGAGCGTGATAAAGCAACGGGACTGTTAGAACCACTGTTGGTTCCTCGGCGTCCGTGGGAGAGTGTGATGATGGATTTCATAACTATTTTGCCAAAAGTAGGGGAATATGGCTCCATCATTGTGGTGGTGGAACGGTTTTTGAAGTATGCTACCTTTATTCCTACTCCCAAGTATTTCTCAATAGAGGAGACAACTTATATTTTCCTGCGACATGCAGTGAAGTATTGGGGTGTACCTCAGACCATCGTTAGTGATAGAGATTCGAGGTTTACAGGGCGATTATGGACATAGCTCTTTAGACTCTTGGGGTCTCATCTGAACTTCTCAACTAGCTGTCATCCCCAAACAAACGGCCAAACAGAGAGATCTAACGCATTACTGGAGGAGCACCTCAGACACTTTGTTAGTGTCAACCAGAAGAATTGGGTGAACTTGCTAGATGTTGCCCAATTCTGTTTCAATCTGTAGTAGAGCTCTTCGACCTCGAAGAGTCCTTTTGAGTTGGTATTGGGCCAACAACCTCTTATACCTCACACAGTAGACATGGGGTACATTGGAAGCAGTCCACGAGCATATCAATTTGCCAAGGAATGGCAACAAACTAATTAAGTTGCACGAGCCTACCTTAAGAAAGCCTCTAGAAGAATGAAGAAGTGGACATATCAGAAGAGGAAGCCAGCATCTTTTCAAGTGGGAGATCAAGTCTTCATCAAACTTTAGCCTGATATCATGAAGTTCTTCGGAAAGGTAAACAAAAAGTTGGTTCGCAAGTATGAAGGGCCATTTTCGATTACAGAGCGAGTTGGGAAAGCTGCTTATTGGGCCGAGTTACCTTCTCAGTGGCCGAATCTTCATCCAGTGTTCCATGCCAGTAACTTGAAGCTGTCACGTTGATCGAGAGGATCCGGTTCGTGGGTGTTCTTCAAGACCAATAGCAAATGTCAATTGCTAACCTGATCTTGAGGTGGAGTATATTGTGGCTGATAGTCGAGATCCAGGACCTTCACAAAAGCAGTTCGAGTCAGGGTATTTAGTCAAGTGGAAGGGCCTGCTTGAAGCTAAAGCTAGTTGGTAACCACCCAGTTTGTTGATGCAGTATGAAGCAGAGATCCTCAAGTACTTAGCCAGTCCGCCGACAGGAGTATCGTCGTATTAAGTGAGAGAGTCTACCACGGTCTTGTTATCACATGCACCGTCATGTCTTTTTCCTTGTAATCAGGGGTATTTTTGTAATCTTGGGGGGCCAGTATGATTGGCCTCACATTTTAATGTTTCCTTTTGGGATTAGGGTAAAAGCTTAAGATCTACCTTGTAAGGGAGGTGGTAGTTGCCTAGAGATAGTGTTTAGGTGTCCCCTACAACCGAGCGTCCTTGTAAAGCTACCAACGTGTGTCCCTTGTGCTTGTTCGCTATTGCTAGCTTGTGGTTCTCTAGCGATACCTGCTCCCTTAAGGTGTGTGTGTATTCCTTTCGCGTAAACACCAATTGTACAACATTTACTTGAGGTTAATACAAATATACTTCCAATTACTTGTTTCATGTTCTTGTGTGTGTTATTGTTCTTTACTTGCAGATTGGCTGACCTTGTTATTTGATATTACCGGGTGCCGCACGGGTATTGCCTTGCCTCATTAACTCGCCCGTGACAGTATGGAGGTGGCAATCCACCCTTGGCTCGTGGGATATATATATCGTGGTAAGGTGTAACGGAAAACAGAGAGAGGGAGGCCAAGAATCCACGGAGAGAAGGGTGTAGTGGTGCCTCATGGTTGTTGCTACCATTGAATCCAAAAATAAAGCAACGTGGAGAAGAAAACTTACAGTGAAAATGAGAAGAAAAATTTTCGTGGATGGTGCGCAGACGATTCACCGGCAGCCATTTTGCTCACACTCTAGGGTTGGGGCGAGAATGAAGAGGATGAGAGGCGGCTACAAAATTGTTCTCTAAATGTGTTTATGGCATAAGGTTAGGGTTGACAGTGGTTTCCTTTTCTTAAGCTCGTGTGTATATGAATTGTGGAAGGAGAACCAAGATTTACTCTCAAAGTTTTGGAAACATTCTTGATTGGTTTCATGGAAATTGGAAAATAACTCCACGAGGAAAGGAGTGTGTCTTAATGGACCTTGCAGGGTCAAGGGACCGCTAAGATGAGTGGTGCAGGGTTTAGGGTTTAGAATAGTTTTAAATTTGTTGTAATTTACTTTGTAGAAATTTAAATCAGTAATAAAAACTATGCCATGGAAAGTGCAGTAATTCCCTCAATTGTTCAAGAAAATGAAAAATATATTATTCGAAGACTATCAAGTGGTATTGATCAATTAGGAAGTCATAATGAAAGTGGAAATAATTATCAAAACTACCCAGGAATTGGTATGGTTGTTAAAGTGTAGATGAAACATACAAATTTTATAATGACTATTGGTTTTAGCGTCAAAAAAAAAAGAACAAATAGATGTTATAAGGATCATAACAAAATAAAACTTCAAAGATTATGTTGCTCGTGTAAAGGTGAATACTCTAAGAAGAACAATCTAAAAAAATAATGGAAAATAGAAGATTTGGATGTAAGACAATGTTTGAAATTGGAATTACTGAAGATGATAACTATAAATTGAAAAAATTTGATGCAGAACATAATCATGAGCTAGTTCCACCTGATAGAACACATCTATTGAGATATAATAGAAAAATCTAATTTTCTCAAGAAAACTTAATTAAGAAAATGCATACATCAGAAATGTAATCATTAGAAATATTTTCTTATATGTCTGTGAAGTTGGAGGGGCGCAAACCCTAGGTTTTATTATGGCTAATTGTGATGATCTTATACACAAGGCAAGAGTTGAGATACTAAAAAAAGGAGATGTACAATGTCTTTTATGATTATTTTAAAAGGAAGAAACAGGAGTAAACATTTCTTTTACTCTTTTCGAATAACTAATAATAATGAGTTATCTGATGTTTTCTTCTGTGATGCAAAGTCAAGGTGTGACTATGTTTTTATTTGGTGATGTCATTTCTTTTGACACCACTTTTAAAACAAATAATTATAATTTGGTTTGGGCTCTTATTGTTAGTAGTAATAATCATGGAAAAACTATACTCATTGGATGTGGTTTGATAGATGGTGAAAACTCTAATGCTATAATTTGGCTCTTTAATACCTTTTTGGAAGCAATGAAAGGAAAAGTACCTGTTAGTATACTCACAGATCAGTCTCAAGCTATTGCCCAAGGAATCAATGCGGTATTTCCTAAAACTCTTCATGGCTTATGTTTATGGCATATTCACCAAAATGTCTTTAAGCATTTATCAAAGGTTTTTACTGATTATAAATCATTTTCTCAGCAACCAAATTGGTGAGTATATAATGCTAAGACTATTGAGGAATTTGAAATGTGTTGGAATGAACTACTTGATAATTTTGGTCTAAGAAATAATGAATGGTTGCAAGGGATGTATGTTTTACGCCACAAGTGGTCCAAGCAATTGCCTGTGGTTATTTTTGTGTTGGTTTGACTACTACACAACCGAGTAAAAGTATGAACAAGTTTTTCAAGGAACATTTTGGAAGAAAACTTATTTTAAGAGATTTTGTAGATCAATATGATAAAGCAATGGCTAGTCAACGTGAAGAGAAAAGAAAACAACAAAAGAAGACTCGTCAAACGATGCCTCAACTCTCAACAAATTGGCCAGTGGAAAAGGAAGCATATGCAAAATACACAAACAAGATTTTTTATGAATTTTTAGCATAATGAAGGAAACTTTTAAACTTGAAATGGATGATGGATGATTCGCACCTATAAAGTCAGAGATAAATATAACCATGAAAGAGTTAGAAAATTGAAGTACTGCCCTTCAAAACAATCAGTGAGATGCTCTTATAAAATATTTGAATTTGAAGGCATATTTTGTTGTCATCATTAAAAATATTTCATAAACTTGAATTTGCAAGTTTGCCTTCGAATTATTATTTAGAAGGGGGGACAAAAGATATCGCAAAGGAAACCGTTTATGATGAACATGGGAAAGTAATTCCAAGTGTTAGTGACCCTTCAGCTACAGCTTGTTATAGTACATTGTCACATACATCACAAAGAATTATTGCATTAGGTGGAATGTTTGATTACTTAACCATCTTAGCTAATGCAAAAATCTTAGATTTATAAGTGGAACTGAAATCTCGTGCAAAAATGGAAAGTATTGAATGTATATCTGCGAAGAATAACGATGATGAAAGGGAAAATACAATTGATTTAAGTGGAGATCAATTACCATGAGCTCCAAAAGTGAAACGACAGAGTGGTCAAACTACACAAAGAATTGAAAGTTTTTTATAGATTGAATAATCACAATCAACTGCAAGAAACTTTTCATTCTTTGTGTAGATTAACCATGTTGTCGTTTCACTTTTGGAGCTCGTGGTAACTGATCTCTACTTAAATCAACTATATTTTCCCTTTCAACATCATTATTCTTTGCAGATATACATTCAACACTTTCCATTTTCGTAAGAGATTTCAGTTCCATTTCTAAATCAAAGATTTTTGTTTTAGCTAAGATGGTTTCATCAGATATTCCACCTAATCCAATAATTCTTTGTGATGTATGTGACAATGTACTATAACGAGTTGTAGCTAAAGGGTCACTAACACTTGAAATTACTTTCCCATGTTCATCATAAATAGTTTCCTCTGCGATATCTTTTGTCCCCCCTTCTAAATAATAATTTGAAGGCAAACTTGCAAATTCAAGTTTATGAAATATTTTTAATGCATGACAACAAAGTATGCCTTCAAATTCATTTTTCTATAAGAGCATCTCACTGATTGTTTTGAAGGGCAGTACTCCAATTTTCTAACTCTTTCGTGGTTATATTTATCTCTGACTTTATGCGTGCGAATCATCCATCATCCATTTCATGTTTAAAAGTTTCCTGCATTCTGCTAAAAAATCATAAAAAATCTTGTTTGTGTATTTTGCAAATGCTTCCTTTTCCACTGGCCAATTTGTTAAGAGTTGAGGCATCGTTTGACGAGTCTTGTTTTGTTGTTTTCTTTTCTCTTCACGTTGACTAGCCATTGCTTTATCATATTGATCTATAAACTCTCTTAAAATAAGTTTTTTGCCAAAATGTTCCTTCAAAAACGTGTTCATACTTTCACTCGGGTGTGTAGTAGCCAAACCAACACAAAAATGACCACATGCAAATGCTTGAGACAACTTGTGGCGTAAAACATACATCCCTTGCAACCATTCATTATTTCTTAGACCAAAATTATCAAGTAGTTCATTCCAACACGTTTCAAATTCCTCAACAGTCTCAGCATTATATATGCACCAATTTGGTTGCTGAGAAAATGATTTATAATCAGTGAAAACCTTTGATAAATGCTTAAAGACATTTTGGTAAATATGCCATAAACATAAGCCATGGAGAGTTTTAGGAAATACCGCATTGAATCCTTGGGCAATAGCTTCAGACTGATCTGTAAATATACCAGCAGGTTTTTTTTCTTTCATTGCTACCAAAAAGGTATTAAAATCCCAAATTATAGCATTAGAGTTCTCACCATCTATCAAACCAAATCCAAAGAGTATATTATTTCATGATTATTACTACCAACTATTAACCTATACAGTTCATCACTTAGCTCGTCCCCAAATATACTGTGATAAAGTATATTTTGATGATCACAAACAAAGTACTTTTCAGTGCTAACCGTGCGTTTTATCTCAGCACCTAAGGAAAAGAAAAAAGTCAAGAAATGACTCGATCGAGAAACTCAAAGACTTATCCAACGGTCAAGATCGTTTCAATCAAAAGGACTTCAATGATCACATCTGGATTTCAAGATCACTTCACTCGATTATATCGAGGTTCAAATCTTCATCTTTCGATCATTGTTCAAGACATTCAACTCAGCTCGAAGTTCACATCAAAGATCTCATAACGAAGAGTTGGATTTAAAGATTATGAGAAAATGAGAAATACACTGTATTAAAGGTATATCTTTCTCTAATCGACATTGCTCAAACGTTTTCCAAAACCGTCCACAAACCATTTGCATACTTGCATGTTTTGATCATATGTTTTACGATATTTCAAATGATTTAACTTTTCCATATTTAATTTGAAATTTACCGAGTTTTTATTCACATTTATCGAATATTTGATCATGAGCCAAAACTATTATTAAAAGAACCTTTCAGGACGCTAATGAAACAACAACGCTCTCCTGAGCTTGTTAAGTCAAGACGCTGACGACTCATTAGGACGCTGATAACGTTCAAGGTTGAATTGAACTGATTTATTAGGACGCTTATTTATATAGTAGCAGCCTCCTTTATTAGTCAACCTCTAAAGTTATCAGGACACTGACTTAGCATCAGCTTACTGAAAGATTTCTTAAGTTCTTCAAAGAATATATCTTTGAGGACGCTGATAATTATAAGTTGAATAATATATCAGGACGTTGCCTGGATAGGAGCACCTTCATCTTTGGAAATTCACTTAGTAACTTTCAGGTCGCTGATTGTCCTTCAGCGTACTTGTGTTTAATTTCAAATGTTTTAAATATGTCGTAGGACGCTTACAGAGTTGAGACGCCCTCATATTATGTTTTATCTTTTATGTTTTTAAAAGGTAGGATGCTTACTCGAAATGTAGCGCCCTCATGCACTTATTCATATTTAATTAAAGCATGACGCTAACTGTGCATTAGCGCCCTCAGGTTTAAGTCGTTTAAGTGTCAAAGTAAGTCAGGACGCTCACGCTTTTGTAACGCCTTCACTCAAGTGTTCAGCAGGACGTTTATACATAATGACCGCCCTCAAGGAACAAAATGACAAAGTTGATATTATGCGTTAAGACACTGATTATGGAATCAAGACGCTAATTCAACAACCGTCACTGTTCGAACAAGTACACTACGTAAGTTTACTTTTTCATAAAGGACCTTTGTACAGAGTTCTTTTCAAACTTATCAGAGAACTTCTCTGATACATGAATTAAGTTTTTCTAAGACTTTCTTTTTTCATGAAATCAGAAAAGAACCAGAATGTTAGTGAACCGTCACTGTTCGGGCCAGCGCCTGAAGGTTCGGGCGCCCTGCCCGTTCGTTTAGGAACCCTACCCGAAGTTCAATTTTTATTTTTATTTTTTTGCAAACCTAGGGTACTACACTCTACCCCCCTTGAAATGATTTCACCCTCGAAATCAGTCCAAGTCCTCCTTAACAAATTCTAGATGTTGCCTCCACTTGTCAGCATAGCTCTTCTGTCGACTTTGTGCAACACGAAGTCGTTCCTTTACTAGTGTGATCTTCTTAGAAGTCTCTTGAACTAGTTTAGGCCCCAACTGCGGTTGATCTGCCATATCTAACCAGCATACTGGAGATCTGCAAGGGCGACCACAGAGGGCCTTGTATGGTGCCATGCCGATACTAGTTTGGTAGCTGTTGTTGTATGCAAACTCAACTAAATGTAAGTGTTTTGCCCATCATTCATGAAAGTCCAAAATGTAGCACCGTAACATGTCCTCCAAGATTTGGATAAGACGCTCTGATTGCCCATTAGTCTGAAGGTGAAAGGTTGTGCTCATGGTGATCCTAGAGCCCATTATACTCTGGAAGCTTTGCCAAAACTTTGATGTGAATCAAAGGTCTCAATTAGAGACGATCGTGAGTGGTATGCCATGGAGGCGTACGATCTCTCTTTCATACAGTTCGGCAAGCTTGGCGGGGTTATCCGTGAAATTTATTGGCAAAAAGTGTGCAGACTTCGTAAGTCTGTCAATGATAACCCAGATAGCATCTTGCCCTTTATTATTTTGAGGCAAGGCCGTAACCAAATCCATTGTGATGTTCTCTCACTTCCATTCTCCAATAGGTAAAGGTTGGAGAAGTCCAAAGGAAAGTCTTCGTTCTGCCTTAACTTGCTGGCAAACGAGACATTGAGCAACGAAGTGTGCAATCGCCTTCTTCATTCCAGAAAACCAGAATTGTCACTTGACATCCATGTACATCTTGTCACCCCCAGGATGCATAGCAAACCTCGAACAGTGCATCTCAGTAAGCACTTCTTTCAGAACCTCAAGATCGTGTTGTAAACAGAGATTTTTTTTATAGAAAACGGCCCCGTCTTCAGAGACCGACCAGTGAGGAAGGTCTTGTCCGCTGAGTAGAAGTTCTCATTTCTCCATTAACGTAGGGTCGTTAGCTTGAGCTGCTGAAATCTTTCGAACCAGCTCAGAGTTGGCTGATAATTGAGAGAGTCGTGATCTTGTTCCCTCCTCGATCATTTGTAAGTTAAATTTCTCCATCGTTGTAGCCAACTTCCCCATCTCGAAGTTAAGAGTGCAAGCAACATAAGATTTTCTACTCAGGGCATCAGCCACAACATTGGCCTTACCGGGATGGTACTGGAGTTGAAAGTCATAATCTTTCAAGAACTCCAACCATCGCCTTTGGCAGAGGTTTAGGTCTCTCTGAGTGTAGATATACTTAAGACTCTTGTGATCCGAGAAGACCTCACAGGTGACTGAACAGTGACAACCTGATTGGCCGCGGTCTCACGAAAGGCCGTCTGAACAGTTAATTTCATTGCCTCGATAAATTTGGCGAAAAAGACTTCCATACTCGAAGGCATGGTAAAGAATGTGGGCTGGGGTGGCACTGCCTGCCCAAAAGTAGTGGCAGTGTCGGGTGTGGCCTGCGCTATCGTCGGAGGCGGCGGTTCCTGGTTCTAAATCTTAGGAGATGCCTCCTTTGCTGGACGGACAGTACGTGGCCTTCCTCTCTTCCTGGTTTGCATTGTCTCTAATTTTTTCCCCATTTCCTCCTAAAGTCGCGCCGAATACTTCCTCGTCAGTCACCCCTCCACTTGTAACAAACGTCTTGAAGATAGAGGATGTTGTAACCGCCTCAGTGATCTGCTTCAAAGACTCATCAAAAGTGTTGACGTTTGCCTTGTATAGCATCCTCATGATCAAGACTCCGTAGCTGAGGAGTTCCTTTCTTGAAGGGTTTTGAATCACCCGCAACATTTGCTGGATGATGATGTGAGGTAGGGAGACCTTAATTTTCTTCTCTATGTAGTATAGCACAAGAAGTTAAGTCGTTGACATAGCACCTTTAGTCACCTTTTTCGGCAAGATGTTGTCGAATATGAACAACATAATCATCCAATACAACCCTGATAATCAGACAACCATTATGAATATGAACCAAAGTACAATTAGCGTATTCGTCTTTCTTGGGCTCTAGTTCCTTGCGTATTGGTAGTGGAATTCCATAAAAGCTCTACCTTTATTAACTAAGATTCGAGGTTGCATGCCATAATCATACATATCAGTTGTTAGCACTATTATTAATGGATTCATCATAGCTTGATTCATAATTCTTCTTCGAAAATCGTCTATTTCAATGGACTGCAGAAGGTTGCTATTAATATATTCAATATATTGTTGAGTCTGCTGCATCTAATTGACTAAATAGTACAATTTTTGCAAGGATAAGTAATTGTGCTTCCAACCGGCTGTAGATGTTCACTCTTTAAGCTTCTACACCAATATAACTGCAAGAAAAAAATGAAAAAATCTTTGAAGATGGATTAGCTAGATAAAGCCCATTATAAAGTGAATAAACATTTGAAAAAGAAATATGCCCAGTTACATTGAGAAGAAAGTGTAGTAGTAGTCGAGGTTAAGAGAGAACTAATAACAGGGAGAGTAGAGGATAAGATGATGCATGAAAGCAATGAATAAAAATACAAAAATAAATTAAACATTAAATATTAAGAAATGTGCAATAAGTTGGGGACCCATTTACTTTGAAGACCAAAAATATACTTTCAACTTTAACACGTAATTTTATTTATAATATTAGTAGCCCATCACTTCATTTGACTTTTTTTCCTCTTATTCTTCATACTCTTCGACTACAATAAATGTATGATGAATGTCTAATTCAACTATTTGGTATATCATATAAACCAAAAAACATCATTCAACGAATGAAAGCAACATTATTCAAAGAACAATGACCAAATCACTCTGAAAAGGCCCTACAACATTTCATGTGTATACATCAAGAGAGAAAAAAATAAATAAATGACGAAATAAAGAGAAAATGACATAAGAAAGATGTGGTGCTACTGACAGAAAAAGAAAGAGCACACTCCCAACGAAAGCAAACCCTTTCTTTAGCTAATGTTGTGTTGTGCTCTTTCTCTCTTCTGTCATTGCATGTTTTTGTGTACATATATGAGAGAAAGTCATAATTTAATCCAAAATAACCTTGTGAAATGCACAAAATATATTCCTAATATTTTTAAGATTTATGCCTTGTCCGTTGGACAATATTTTTTATTTTTCTCTTGATGTTTATGTCATCATTTAATCCAAATTTTCCATTAGCAACATGATATATAAATATATATCTCATATATACATAGATATATAGATATATATATATTTAATCATAACTATATATATAGTTTTCATAAATCATAACTATATATATATATATATATATATATATTTGAAATCTAAACTATATAGTTTTCTAGATATATATTTAATATAAATCTCAACTATATATAAGTCATATATATAGTTCTAAAGATATATATATCTGATAAAAAATTTCTTCCCCTAATTTGGTGAACTTGGGCAGGCCGTGGACCTTACGCTCTGATACCATTACATGTCACACCCCACCCAGACGTGCCTAAACCAGCGAGACACTCAAGGACTGGGCACGAATGCATTATAATAATAACTGAGTGTGCGGAAACACGATTAAGTATAAGTCTGATTTCATTAATTTCATAATATATTTGTACATGAAAGTTAAGGGAACATCCTCCCAAAATCCCCAATGAATAATACAAAGGGTACAAAAATGTGGGCCCAAAAACCTGCACACAGTTCACCCTAATCTCCTATAAAAAATTGGATAACAACGGGGTGAGCTACATGCTCAGTGGGTAAAATAGTTCGTTAATATAACAATTAATAAAGCAAACTTCATAATCAAATATCATAAATACACATTAGAGCATCATAGTCAATCCAACATGTATGTATGCATGACACCGTCTCGTATTGGTTTCATGATTGTACGTCGCCTGCGTTCACGTCCAGATGTCCCTCCCCAGGAGTAGTCGGGTTCTCATTGTACGTCCCTCCTCAGGAACGATGCTCTGGATTCACGTACAGATGTCCCTCCCCAGGAGTAGTTGGGTTCTCATTGTACGTCCCTCTCCAGAGAAATATAATGAATAGTGAGCATTCCTTCTAACTATTCTATGAATCATAAACCACATACGTCCGTAGGTGGTGCTTATGTATGATGCCAATGCATGAACTGGTCCGGTCTTTACTTAACATTAGACAGGATTTGGCAACATCTGGTGAGCCTTATCAGGGTCGATATCACCACGTGCAAGGTTAGGACATTCAGTATTACTTGTATAAGCTGATAGCTTTCAAATAAGACCAACCAGATCAGTCTCCAGTTGAAAGGTGAGACACAAGGTCTACTTAAATACCAATCGTCTAGAGCAGCAGGCTGCCTTTCGTTCACTATTTAAAGTTGCTGAGGACAAGACTGAGTCTGGTTGAGCCAGATTGGCCACTAATTTGGCATAGCAATAGTGTAATACATGAACTCCAAATATACAGGCATAAGTATGACAAGTATAAGTATTATACGCAATAATGTTGTGTAATTAAATAGTAGACATAATGATAAATAAATGTAAACTTTAATAAAAGTTATAAGACACGCAAACCTATGTTTTGTTCCCCACCTTCAGATAAAAACTCCTTCAAGAACTGGCACCTTTCCCCGAGCAGAACCGCGTTGCACCGCGAAGAGAGTCTCAAAAGAGAAGACAAAAACACAAAATGAGTGTGAGAGAGAGAGAGAGAGAAGAAAAATCACAAGGAGAAGTGATTTTGGTATGAGAAATGAGGAGGGGGTTCCTTAAATAGGAAAAAAGGGTACCCGAAGGTTCGGGCACGCTCCAGAAGCTTCGGGCAGAGCCGGAAGGTTCGGGCGCGCTCCCGAAGGTTCGAGCACCCTGCCCGTACGTTCGAGCAGGCGCCTGAAGTTCAAATTGTTTTTTTTTTGTGCAAACCTAGGGTATTACACTTGAGCAATACCAAACATTGAAAGGTAAAGGACTGTTAGCTTATTTCATCTTAGCATTAAGCATTGATATTTCATATCTTTGTAATGTTATGTAATGAGCTTAATTGTAAAGTGTTCTACTTAGTTAGAGCCAACATTTTTAGTGTTGTAATGCTGGTGTGTTTCTGGACTGAAACAACCAGGAAAAGTGAAGGTAGTTCACTTAATGATTTCAACATTAAAATCATGTAAGGTTATCTATGAACTTGTAAAAGAGAAAAAGGTTCATCCTCACCTGCAAGTAGGAATCTAGTTCATCCTAATCCCGTAAAAAGATAGGTGCATCCTTAACCTGTAAAAGGATAGGTTATCTCTTAACCTGTAAAAGAGAAACGGTTGTTCTTCATCTCGTAAAAGGATCACGGTTCTTCCTTATCCCGTAAAAGGAACATGGGTTTCTCCTCATCCCGAAAAAAGAAAATTTGGTTCATCCTTAGCCTGTGAAAAGATAGGTTTGCCTTTAACCTAAAAAATGGCAGTTGTAACGGTTTGGCTCTCACCCGTAAGAGAATCAGTTAGTGGATTGAGAAAATCCTAATTGAGAGATTAGGTAGTGGACGTAGGCTCGACCAAACCAATATAAATCTTGTGTGTCTCACATTTGCAATTTAGTCTGTGTTTTTTGCATCCAATTCCAATACACTTATGTATATCACTAAGTTATTGGAAGAGATATTCAAAATTGACCATCTCACCCAATTCACCTCCCTCTTAGGTGGATCAACACCAACAATAGGAGCACAAACCAAATTATAATTATTTGTTTTAAAAGTGGTGTCAAAAGAAATGACATCGCCAAATAAAAACATAGTCACGCCTTGACTTTGCATCACAGAAGAAAACATCAGACAACTCATTATCATCAGTTCTTCGAAAAGAGTAAAAGAAATGTTTATTCTCATGTTTCTTCCTTTTAAAATAATCATAAAAGGCATTGTACATCTCCTTTTTATGCATCTCAACTCTTGCCTTGTGTATAAGATCATCACAATTAGCCTTAATAAAACTTAGGGTTTGTGCCCCTCCAACTTCAACAGACATATAAGAAAATATTTCTAATGATTATGTTTCTGATGTATGCATTTTCTTAATTAAGTTTTCTTGAAAAAATTATATTTTTCTGTTATATCTCAATAGATGTATTCTATCAAGTGGAACTAGCTCATGATTATGTTCTGCATTGAATTTTTTCAATTTATAGTTATCATCTTCAGTAATTCCAATTTCAAACATTGCCTTACATCCAAATCTTCTATTTTCCTTTGTTTTTTTCTAGAATGTTCTTCTTACAGTATTCACCTTCACACGAGCAACATAATCTTTGAAGTCTTATTTTGTTATGATCCTTATAACATCTATTTGTTCTTTTCTTTTTGACACTAAAACCAATTCTTTTGGCATAGTCATTAAAAAATTTGGATGTTTCATCTACACTTTAAAAGCCATACAAATTCGTAGGCAGTTTTGATCATTATTCCCACTTTCATTATGACTTCCTAATTGATCATTACCACTTGATAGTCTTCGAATAATATTTTTTTTCATTTTCTTGAACAATTGAGGTAATTATTGTACCTTTCATGCCATAGTCTTTTACTACTGATTTCAATTTCTATAAAGTAAATTACAACCAAATTAGACGATTCTAAAAAATAATCAAATTCTAAACCAAAATAAGATGAAATCTAATCTAATAAAAACTTATAAGCATTCATATAAATAATAAAGAAATAAATTGAAAAAAAATACTTTGAGTACCAGCAGCGATGTTATTTGTGTTTGAATCATTCATCTACAATAAAAATAAAAATCATTCAAAAGAGGGAATAATTGAAACGCTTTGAATTTTATTTTAGTTTCCGATAAAAGAAAAAATAAAACTCTAGAAATAAAAATACCTTATGAATGCGAAGAAAAAAAATACAAAAAGACAATGATGATCTTCTTGTAGAAAATTAGTATAGCAATAAAATAAAATGAAAGGGGAGATAAACAAAGAAAGAAGAGAAAATCTTTGTTAATTTGGATTTAAAGTTTAAGGAATGTGAAAGAAATAGAAGTGTAAAAGTTTTTTTTTACCGTTTTAAAAAAAAAATTCAAAAAAAGAATTTTAATTAGGCACGTAACCGAGTGTCGTGTGCTTGGTAATGAGGCCGGAGTGGGTAGTGAACTGGGCAAGTCTAATTGTATTTCCATCGTTCCAGAACAACAAATTATACTTTTCCAGCTCGTATGTCAGCTTGCCCATTTCGAAATTCACCATACCGGTGGAGACATATGACTTTTTGCTAAGGGCATCAACCACTATATTGGCTTTACCCATATGGTATTTAAGTTCAAAGTCATAGTCTTTAATGAACTCGATCAATCGCCTTTGTCAAAGATTTAAGTCTTTCTGAGTATAAATATACTGAAAACTTTTGTGGTCAGAAAAGACTTTAAATCGTTCTTCGAACAAGTAATGTCGCCAAAATTTTAAGGCAAACACTACTATCACGAGTTCTAAGTCATAAGTCGGATAATTGACCACATGAATTTTCAATTGCTGAGAGGCATAGGCCACTACACGATCTTCTTGCATTAGCACAACTCCAAGTCCTTGAAGCGATGCATCCGTATATAGTGTGAAGCTAATCCCATCCTTTGGAGTGGTTAGAACAGGTGCTGAAGTCAGTCTTTTCTTGAGTTCTTAAAAGGTTGATTCACAGGCTTTACTCTAAATAAATGCGTGTTCTTTCGAGTTAATCGAGTGAGTGGTTCAGCAAGTTTGCGATATAAGTTCTGAGGATGATCGATTCATGATGCAGTGCACATGCATGGTTCTTGAGTGGCATTTCATAGGTGTTAACCTCCTTGTTTTCTAGGCTAGGTAATAGGGAAGATGATGAGCCTTAGAGCATTGTGGCATCGCACTTTTGAGGGGGTCTAAAAAAAACCAAAAGTATGAGTTTAATTTTTTTCAAAGACTATTATCGTAGTATTTGCTTTTTCAAAACACTTTAAAAATTTCTTGTGTATTTGTTAAAATAGCTATGTTTTTTAACATAGTTTGGAAAGTGTCATGACGTTGACTTAGTTTCAACTCGCTGGAAGTTATAAGTTGAATAAACTATCAGGACACTACTTGTATGGAAGTGCCCTCATTCTTAGAATCAACTTAATAACTTTCAGGACGCTTACTGTCTTTCAGCGCACTTAATCGTGTTTTAAAATAGTTTTCAAATTTCTGGACGCTTACTTGTAAGTGGTGCTCTTGTGCGTATTAAAACAAAGCAGAACACTAATTGTCGAAGTAGCACCATCATGATTTGAGTCATTTAATCGTCAAAGTAAATCAAGACGCTTACGATTTAGTAGTGCCCTCACTTCACTGTTCAGCAGGACGCTTATGTTTCATGAGCGCCATCAAGGAACGAAACTACAAAGTTGATATTAAACGTCAGGACGCTAATTCAACAATGCTACTGTTCTATCACTTACACTATTTCTGTTAACTTTTTCAGAAACGTACGAAAACTTTTCAGAACGTTTTAGAACCGTACAAAAACTTTTCAAATCTTTTTGTACGTTCTAATACTTTGTCAGAACATTCATTTTTCGTGGATAATCAGATGATTCATGTGCTATCGCTGTAATATGCATAGAGCTGAATCGATCCATTTTGGCAAAGAATGTAGACGTTGTATTTGAAATAACCTAGAGCGCCAAAATCATCAAGTCTTTTGCGCCTCTATTATTTATATATATAAGTGCTGCCTTAGTGCAGAAAAACTACGAATCAATAAGAAAATTGATATTCATTCAAAAAATGTATTAACAGTTTTCACTTGTGCTAATAACTTTTTGAAAGTTAGCCGTCTCTCAATCGTGCTTGAACTTGCAATCATTTTGAAAAAAAAACATCAAGTCTTATGGATTGATTGATCTTCATCTTCATCATTTTCAAAATCCTTTGAAGAAGACAAAAGCTCTTTTACCTTGTTTTTCAGCCAAACTTCATCATACATATTTTGTTGAATCTATGGTAATAGAAGGTTCAATCCAAAGCTTTGTAAGTATCACTTTGATTATGAGTAAAGGGAATCATATCACATCTTGTATTCAGTTTGTTTGCAGTGACTGGTTAGTCATGAGGCTAGAGCAAGTGTTGCTCAAAGTTGTAACAGCTTTCTCACACCCGTAAGTAGAGAAACGGTCTTCTCACACCCGCAAGTTGAGAAACGGTCTTCTCACACCCGTAAGCTGAGAAATGGTAGTTCTCACACCCGTAAGTTGAGAAATTGTACCGGTTTGATCTTCACCCGTAAGAAGGTCCATAGTGGAATTTGAACAAATCCTAACTGAGGAGGTTAGGTAGTGGATGTAGGCTAGGCGGAACCACTATAAATCTTGCTTGCATTTTCTCATTTACATTTTGTTGTATTTAAATTGCTATACTTTGTTTAATCTATTTTCATTATTTCACACAACTTTAAGAAAAGGTTAAAATCTACTAAGTGTTCAATTCACCCCCCTCTTGGACATATCTGGGCCAGCAATTGGTGCCAGAGCGGGTTAACCGTCAAAGTATCTAACCATCTTTGATTGAGTATGGAAGGACAAAATGAAAGAAGCACTTACCTCTCAGGTGAAGGAAACTCCACCAACCGACCACCACTGTTCAAGGAAAAAAACTATTCACACTGGAAAACTAAGATTAGGTACTAACTTAAAGCCCAAGATCTAGAAATGTGGGATGTTGTGACATACGACTGTCCAATACCTACTAAAATAGTTGACAGTGCTACTGTCCCAAAGGAAATAGACGAATGGAGTACCAAGGAAAGAAAAAGAGAACTATTGAATAACCAAGCTGTAAACATTTTGTTTTGCAATTTATCAATCGAAGAGTTCAATAGAGTTAGTGCGTGTGAAACCCGAGTCTAAACCTGTAGAGTTAATTTGTCACGGTTATAACAAACCAGGTCATGTAAAGAGCGAATGTCCCACTAAATATAAAAAGAACTGAAGGTCATATACAAAGAACAAGAAAGTTCTCAAAGCTACATGGGATGATTCAAGTTCAAGCGAAGATGAAGAGGATTCAGATCACACCGCTGCACTGTGCTTAATGGTAAGCACCGAGATATGCAAAAATTAAGATATATGGAATCTAGACAGCGACTGCTCAAGGCATATGACTGAAGATAAATCTAAATTTCTGAGCCTTGAAAAGAAGAAAGGAGGAAAAGTCACTTTCGGAGATGACAACAAAGGTGACATTGAAGGCATCGTAACGATTGGTAACGATTTTCTATCCATATCTGATGTACTTTATGTTAAAGGGCTAAAACATAATCTCTTGAGTATAAGTCAATTATGTGACAAGAGTTATGACATTTCATTTGAAGCAAATAGGTGCACAGTCAAACATGCTGATAAAACTGTTGCATTGATGGCATCTAGAATTAAGAATGTGTATTGTACAAACTTTAATAACATGAAGAAACAAAATGTAACATGTTTAAGTGCTATCTCTTGTAATGATGCATGGCTATGGCATAGGAGATTAGCTCATGTTAATATGGATAGCATATATAGAATTTTCAAACATGATCTTGGGAAAGGTATTCCGAAAGGAACTTACTCAAATGACAAGGTATGTGAACCATGTCAACTTGGTAAGCATACCCGATCATCATTTAAGAGCAAGAGGCATCAATCAACCTCTAGAGCTCTCGAACTGATTCACATGGATCTTTTCGGACTAACCAAAACTCAAAGCTTAGGTCGTAAATCATGTGTTTGTGATTGTTGATGACTTTACTCGATTCACATGGGTATTTCTATTGGCTCATAAATCTGATGCATGTGAAAATGAAAAGGGATACAAAATCAACATAATTAAGAGTGATAGGGGTGGTGAATTTGTCAATAAAAATCTTGAAGAATTATGTAACAATCAAGATTACACTCACCATCTATTAGCCCCTAGGACACCACAGCAAAATGGTGTAGTTCAGAGAAAGAATAGAACTCTACAGGAAATGTGTAGGACCATGCTTAATAAGTATAACACTGCAAATCATTTTTGGGGTGAAGCTATAAACACTGCCTGCTATGTGATGAACTGTGGTCTAATCCGAAAAGATTTGAATAAAACTCCATATGAACTATGGAAGGGTAGAGCACTCAACATCAGTTACTTCCGAGTATTCAGATGTAAATGTTTATTCTTAATGATAAAGACAATTTAGATAAGTTTGAACCTAAATCAGATATAAGAATATTCTTAGGATATTCTTCTCACAGTAGAGCCTACAGGGTCTTCAACAAATCTAATCAAACTATAGAAGAATCAATTCATGAAAATTTTGATGAAAATGTTAATAAGAAAAGCCTTAAGGATGAATTTAAACAATTAAATTTTGATGACAATGAACCCAAGACAACCAAGGTTATAGATCTTGAACCTGAACTATCTTTAGGATCTTCTAAAAATTCTAGACTGCTTCAGGGTCTTTCCCGAGATCAAATTTTAGGTGATCCACGAAAGGGTGTATCCACTAGAGCTTCAATTCAAAAAGATCACGAGCTTGTTGCTTTTGTATCACAATTTGAACCAATTAAAGTGGAAGAGGCATTGAAAGATGAAAATTGGATTTTTCCTATGCAAGAAGAACTAGGACACTTTGTGCGAAACAAAGTATGAGAATTAGTTCCTAGACCTTTTCATCAATCTGTTATAAGAACCAAATGGATCTTTAGAAACAAAAAGAATGAACAAGGTATCATTGTCCGCAATAAGGCTAGATTGGTTGCACAAGGGTACGACCAAGAAGAAGGCATAGACTTCGAAGAAGCATTTACCCCAGTAGCTAGATTAGAGACAATAAGACTGTTACATGCCTATGCTTGTTACAAGAATTTTCCCTTATATTAAATGGATGTAAAGAGTGCTTTTCTAAATAGATACATCAACGAAGAGGTATATGTAGAACAACTTCCAGGGTCTGAGGATGCTTAAGACCCAAAATATGTGTTCAAACTCCACAAAGCCTTATATGGATTAAGACAAGCTCCAAGAGCTTGGTATGATCGACTGAGTTCATTTCTTTTAGATCATAAGTCTCAAAACGGAAAACTTAACCCAACTTTGTTTATCAAACATCACAATGACAATATGCTTATGTTCAAATTTATGTGGATGATATCATTTTTGGTGTATTGAACAAAGAATTATTTGATGAGTTTTCTAAATTAATGCAGAAGGGATTTGAAATGAGTATGATGGGAGAACTTACATACTTTCTCGGCTTACAAAGTAAGCAAATGTCGAAAGGGACCTTCATAAGCCAATCAAAGTATGCTAAGGAAATGATTAAAAAGTTTTAAATGCACAATTTGAAATCGATTGATACTCCTTGTACCTCTGCAATCAAATTAGATTAGGATGAAAAAGGTAAATCAATTGATTCAAAACTTTATAGAATCATGATTGAAAGTCTTTTGTACTTAACAGCAAGTCGACCTGACATCATGTTCAGTGTCTGTCTTTGTGCAAGATTTCAATCTGAACCTAAAGAATCTCATTTAAAGTGTGTCAAATGAATATTCAGATACATAAATGACACAACACACTTAGGAATATGGTATTCCAAAGGTACTTCTTTTGATCTGCAAAGTTATGTAGACTCTGACTATGCCGGTAGTCTAACTGATAAGAAAAGTACCTTCGGATTTTGTCACTTTCTTGGAAATTCTTTGATTTCTTAGTTTGCAAGAAACAACAGTCTGTGCCATTATCCACAGCTGAAACAAAATATGCTACAGCTGGAAGTTGCTGTTCTCAGGTTCTTTGCATGAAACAACAACTTCAAGATTATCGAATATTTATTCAATGTGCTAAAATTTTGTGTGATAAATCTAGTGTTATTAACATATCTAAAAATCCTGTATTGCACTCCCGAACTAAGCATATTCAAATAAGACATCACTTTTTACGGGATCATGTGCAAAATGAAGAAGTCATATTATCTCATATTGGAACCAAAGAACAACTGGCGGACATATTTACTAAAACCTTAACAAAAGACCTATTTGTTCACATTCGCAAAGAGCTTGGGATATTCTTTGAGGCCAATCTGTGATATTTTGATGCTAACCTCTCTATGGGGGAGATATATTTTATGCTACTTTACTCTTTTTGATATTTCAAAAGGGGGAGAAAGTACTATCATTGAAACATCATAAACTCAAGGGAAATTTAACACTAAGGGGGAGTCTTAGTGATATTTTATGTACATTCCTTGGTAATAAACTCATATCATATGAAACAAGGAACATTAGTACCGCATCTCATGCATACACACATCATTTTATTAGCTGGCTTCAAAGCCTATAGGAATGTGTTTGAAATCATAAAAAAGGGGGAGATTGTTGAACTAATTATCCTCACGTCCCTTACGAAGAATATGCCCCCGATATGAAAGATATTTTGGTGATTACAAATTACATTCTGTTTATAATATTCCTGCACATATGACATATCTAATCTTATTTGAAGGTTTCAAAGATTAAATGATGCATGGCGAACGTATTAAAAGATCTTCTTAAAGACCGTGATCGTTTGAAGATGTTTAGTTGTATGATTAGATTATGATAGGTTGTAGGACCTTCTATATCATGTGATTCAGCAATATGCATGCCTGCATGTTTTAATTGATCGGTTGCATATTCAATTTAATCTGGTTACATTATGTTTTATCAAGCTTTAATCGAGAAATCAAAAATCACTTTTATAAAAGTCTTTCAGGACGCTAATGTTTTAGTAGCTCCCTCCTGGACTTGATGAGTCAGGACGCTGATAAAATATTATGAAGCACAAGGTTGAATTGAACTGATTAATAAAGACGCTTACTTGTTAGTAGCGACCTTTCTTTTATAAACCTTTGAGAATGTCAGGACGCTGACTTAGTTTCAGCTCGCTGGAAGTTCTTTTTGCATTTTAAGTGATTTTTATCTTTAAGGACGCTGATAAGTTATAAGTTGAATATATTATCAGGACGCTACTTGTATAGGAGCGCCCTCATCTTTAGAATCAACTTAAATAACTTTCAACATGCTTAATGTCTGTCAGCGCACTTAACATTGTTTTAAAACTATTTTTAATATTAGGACGCTTACTCTTGAGTAGCGCCCTCGTGTGTTTAATGTTTTAAAACAAAGCAGGACGCTAACTATGAAGTAGCGCCCTTAAGATTTAAGTCGATTAATTGTCAAAGTAAGTCAGGACGCTTACTACTTAGTAGCACCATCACTTCATTGTTTAGTAGAACACTGATGTTCTATGAGCGCCCTTAAAGGAACAAAACGACAGAAAATATATTTTTGCTGTTCTGACATTACTGCTATTTCTATTAACTTTTTCAGAAATGTATGAATACTTTTCAGAACTTTTCAGAATCGTACAACAACTTTTTCAGAATTTTTTAAACGTTCTACAACTTCGTAAGAACATTCCTTTTTTTTATGAAAGTATCAAATGATTCAGGTGCTATCGTCGTAATATGCATTGAGCTGAATCAATCCATTTCAGGAAAAAATGTTGACGTTATAATTGAAATAACCTAGAGTGCCAAAAATCATCAAGTCCATTGCGCCTCTGTTATTCCTATAAACATGTGCTGCCTTAAAGCAGAAAAACCCACTAATGATATACTAAACTGATATTCATTAAAAACGTATTAACAATTTTCGTTTGTGCTAAAACACTTTTTGAAAGTTAGTCTTCTTTTACTTGTGCTTGATCTTACGATCTTTTGAAAGAAAAACTTCAAGTCTTCTGGGTTGATTGATCTTCATCTTCATTATTTCAAAAACCCATAGAAGAAGACAAAAGCTATTTGAACCTGTGTTCAGCATAAACTTCATCATACATATTTTGCTGAATCTGTGATCACAAAAGGTTCAATCCAAAGCTTTGTAAGTATCACTTTGATTCTGAGTAAAGGGAATTATACTTTATCTTGTATTTAATCTGCGCTCATAGTTGTAAACAGGTTGTCTCACGCCCGTAAGTTGAGAAAAGGTTCTCTCTCACCTGTAAGTAGAGAATAAGTCTTCTCATACCCGCAAGTTGATAAACGGACCTCTCATACCCGTAAGTTGAGAAACGGTAGTTCTCACACCCTTAAGTTGAGAAAGTGTACCAGTTTGATCTTCACCCGTTAGAAGGTCCATAGTGGAGTTTTAAAAAATCATAACTGAGGAGGTTAGGTAGTGGATGTAGGCACGACCGAACCACTATAAATCTTGCTTGCATTGTCCTATTTACATTTGTTGTATTTTAATTGCTATATTTTGATTAATCTGCGTTCATTATTCCGCACAACTTTAAGAAAGGTTAAAATCTACTAAGTGTCCAATTCACCCCCCTCTTGGATATATCTGGGCCAACAATTGGTGTCAGAGCAGGTTAACCGCCAAAGTATCTAACCATCTTTGATTGAGTATGGCAGGACAAAACAAAAGAAGCACTTATCTCTCAAGTAAAGGAAACTCCACCAATCGACCACCACTGTTCAAGGGAGAAAACTATTCATACTGGAAAACTAAGATTTAGTATGGCAGGACAAAACGAAAAGGCACTTATCTCTCAAGTAAAGGAAACTCCACCAACCGACCACCACTGTTCAAGGGAGAAAACTATTCACACTGGAAAACTAAGATTTAGTATGGCAGGACAAAATGAAAGAAGCACTTTATAGAAGTATGATTGGAAGTTTGTTGTACTTAATTGCAAGTTGACCTGACATTATGTTCAGCGTCTATCTTTGTGCAAGATTTCAATTAGAACCTAAAGAATCTCATCGAAAGTTTTTCAAACGAATATTCAGATACATAAATGGCACAACACATTTAGGAATTTGGTATTCCAAAGGTATTACATTTGATCTAAGAAGTTATGTAGACTCTGACTATGCCATTAGTCTAACTAATAGGAAAAGTACCTCCGAATGTTGTCACTTGCTTGGAAATTCTTTAATTTCTTGGTTTTGCAAGAAGCAACACTCAGTGGCATTATCCACAGCTGAAGCAGAATATGTTGCAGTTGGAAGTTGTTGTTCTCAGGTTCTATACATGAAACAACAACTTCAAGTTTATCAAATATTTATTCAATGTGCTAAGATTTTGTGTGACAATACTAGTGCTATTAACATATCTAAAAATTCTGTATTGCACTCCCGAACTAAACATATTCAAATAAGACATCACTTTTTACGGGATCATGTTCAAAATGGAGAAGTCATATTGTCTCACATTGGAACCAAAGAGCAACTGACTGACATATTTACTAAAGCCTTACCAAAAGACCAGTTTGTTCACATTCGAAGAGAGCTTGGCATGTTCTCTGAGACTAATTTGTGATGCTTACCTCTATATAGGGGGATACATATTTCATGATATTTTACTCTTTTTGATATTTCAAAAGGGGGAGAAGTAATATCATTGAAGCATCATATATTCAGGGGGAGATTAACACTAAGGGGGAGACTTAGTGGAGTTCTCAGTACATTCCTTGAAAGTACACTCATATCATATGGAACAAGGATCATTAGTATTGCATCTCATGCATAATCACATCATTTTATTAGCTTGCTTTAAAACCTATAGTAATGTGTTTGAAATCATAAAAAAGAGGGAAATTGTTGAACCAATTATCCTCATGTCCCTCATGAGAATATGTCCCTAATATGAAATATATTTTGATGATTACAAACTACATTCTGTTTATGATATTATTGCATGCATGGCATATCTAATCTTACTTGAAGGGTTCAAAACAATCAATGATGCATGGTAGACGTATTAAAGATCTACTTGAAGACCATGATCATTTGAAGATGTTCGGTAGTATGATTAGATTATGATAGGTTGTAGAACCTTCTATGCCATTTGATTCAGCAATATGCATTACTACATATTTTAATAGAATTTATTTTCAATCGTTTGCATATTTGATTTAATCCGAAAACATCATGCCTTATTGAGCTTTAATCGAGAAATCAAAAACCATTTTTACAGAATCTTTCACAACGCTAATGTTTTAGCAACGCCCTCCTAGACTTGATGTGTTAGGACGCTAATAAAATATTATGACGCTCAAGGTTGAATTGAACTGATTCATAAAGATGCTTACTTGTAAGTAGCAGCCTTCCTTTACTTGTAGGGCGCTGACTTAGTTTCAGCTCGTTGAAAGTTATCATAGTTTTTAATTGATTTCTATCTTTAAGGACGCTGATAGTTATAAGTTGAATAAATTATCAGGATGCTACTTGTATGGGAGCGCCCTCATTCTTAGAATCAACTTAATAACTTTCAGGACGCTTACTGTCTTCAGCGCACTTAATCGTGTTTTAAAATAGTTTTCAAATTTCAGGACACTTACATTTGAGTAGGGCCCTTGTGCGTATATGTGTTTTTAAAACAAAATAGGTCCCTAGCTGTCAAAGTAGCTCCCTCATTATTTGAGTCGTTTAATCATCAAAGTAAGCCAGGACGTTTACGATTTAGTAGTGCCCTCACTTCATTGTTCAACAGGACGCTTATGCTTCATGAACGCCCTCAAAGAACAAAATGACAAAGTTGATATTAAGAGTCAGGACGCTAATTCAACAATGCTACTGTTCTGACACTGACATTATTTCTGTTAGCTTTTTCAGAATCGTACGAAAAATTTTCAGAACGTTTCAGAATTGTAGAAAAAATTTTCAAAACTTATTGAACGCTCTAATACTTTGTTAGAACATTACTTTTTTGTGAATGATCAGATGATTCAGGTGCTATCGCTGTAATATGCATAGAGCTGAATCGATCCATTTCGGGAAAGAATGTAGACGTTGTATTTGAAATAACCTAGAGCGCCAAAATTTGCCAAGTCCATTGCGCCTCTGTTATTTCTATATATATGTGTTGCCTTAGAGCAGAAAATTAACGAATCAATACGAAAACTGATATTCATTCCAAAAACGTATCAACAGTTTTTACTTGTGCAAATAACTTTTTGAAAGTTAGTCGTCTCTCAATCGTGCTTGAACTTGCAATCATTTTAAAATAAAAACATCAAGTTTTTTGAATTGATTGATCTTCATCTTCATCATTTTCAAAATCCATTGAAGAAGACAAAAGCCTTTTGAACTTGTTTTTCAGCCAAACTTCATCATACATATTTTGTTGAATCTGTGGTAATAAAAGGTTCAATCCAAAGCTTTGTAAGTATCACTTTGATTCTGAGTAAAAGGAATTATATCTCATATTGTATTCAGTTTGTTTGCAATGAGTGGTTAGTTACTAGGCTAGAGCAAGTGTTGCTCAAAGTTGTAACGGTCTTCGGTCTTCTCACACCCGTAAGCTGAGAAATGGTAGTTCTCACACCCGTAATTTGAGAAAGTGTACTGGTTTGATCTTCACCCGTAAAAAGGTCCATAGTGTAGTTTGAACAAATCCTAACTGAGGAGGTTAGGTAGTGGATGTAGGCGAGGTCGAACCACTATTAATCCTGATTGTGTTGTCTCATTTACATTTACTGTATCTATTTGCTATACTTTGTTTAATCTGCTTTCATTAATATGCACATTATTAAGAAAGGTTAAAATCTGCTAAGTGTCCAATTCACCCCCCTCTTGAACATATCTGGGCCAACAAGTACATGCCACTGATACTTGTACAACTTTTTCCTTGTATTGTCACCTACATCTATATGTCAAAAATCTTTTACACTTGTTTATACTATGCTCACCTATCACCAAGACTTGACGATTCCTATTATCGTCCAAGTTCGTACATCCCATTTCGCATGAATTTGGTGATAATGGACGTGGTCCATTTAAGGGGATATATGTGCGGTGTTTTTCAAATTCCATGCTGGGAGAGTATATAGGAGTTTTCATAACTTGCCCAACAAATGCTGGGTTAGGAAACTGAGAGGCCCCAAGGTGGAGATTCAGATTCACTGACGAATCTTGTGCTTGTTGGGACGATTATCCAAATTTTCTCTCACCTAAAAATGAAGGAACGATCCTTGGTACTGCGGCGTGGCATTCTTCGAGCCACTTGAGTAGTGATTCGATAGCCTTTTTATTTTCTCTGAGGCTGTGATTGTATTCTTCAAACTGCTCTCTCATATTTTTCATCATTTGCTCCTCAGTTGCCAACATCATTTCTCTCAATTGATCCACAATTTGTTGTTGGGTGACAATATTGGTTTCTTATGTATTGGATGGAGAAAAGTACTTTTCTGTAGGAGGGTATGCCTCCTCTTCCGGATTATCAAAAAAATCAAGGTTAAAGTCTTCGAGGTCTTCTGGAGGAGTGTCGACCTCTATTTTTGGAAAATCTTCCTACTCAGTTTGCAATTTTTCTTGTCTCTTAATCGCGAGACTTCTCTTGGTTCTACTCGAGTTCAACACGATTTCGGTGATGTCACCGTACAAGGGAGATGTTATCTTGGTTGGGCTAGGAAAAACTCCGAAACGACAGAACACTTTGTTTAGTAGTGCTCCGTATGGAAGACAGACCCGCTTCTGAGTGCAATGTGCCATATGGCGCAGGATGATAAAAGGAAGATTCACATGAATTTCTTTCACTAAATAGTATGCCAAAAAACATTGAGAATGAGTAGTAGTAGATCTTTTACCAGGTTGGGGCAAAATGTTTGACACGATCACTTGAATAAGAAGATTATATTGCTCTTTGATTTCTTTGGTAAAAATCCCAGTGACAGTGAAGTCAGGCTGGGAAGCAAGACACCTAAACATATTTCGAGAGCTGGGGACCGCATTTGCCCTACCTCTGGACTTATAAATATCGCAGAGTGGTCCTCTCTCTGGGGTTTCTAAAATTTCTGACAATATTTCAGACGTGAGGGTTATATCAACACCATTCACCTTTGTAGTGATGTTGAAAGTATCCTAGTTTTTAATAGTTAAGTTTTCGTAAAATGAGGCAACAGAAGACCGAAAAATGCACCTTTCAAGATTGATGACTGGTGTCTAACCTTAGGCTGCAAGTTTGTCGTGAAGCATAGGGTAGTATTCATCTGGTAAAATTACTAGTCTTCCAGTTTAGATTGGAACTGAAGAGAAAGATCTGAGTCGAGGAGGTTGAGAACTTTTACCTTCAAAATTCTTCTTAGGCTTCTTTGGTCTTCGCTCCATCAAGTTGTTTGTTTTTTAAGACGAAATTTGGAGAGGAATAGAAGATATGTTGTAGGAAAGAGATATAGATCTAAGAAAGAAGGAAGACAAGAGAGGTGAGGAGGGTGAGGAAAGGGGCTCCCCTCCTCCCTCTTTATTTATAGAAGAAATAAGGGTCGGCCCCATCTGAGCGGCAACCGATCCGAATTTTTTTTTTAATAAATATGTAGATATTATAAATAATATATATATATATATTTAAAATTTGTATTATTTAAAAAAATAAGGGTGGGCAGTCTCCAAGATCATGCTCTGATACCATGTAACTGTTACACCCCGCCTCATCAATTCAGTGCGAGATGTGACAGTTAAGGCGTCAAGTGCTCACACCACTCGATCAAAGTTGCACATACAGAAGCATAATGGCCCACATTAACAACAATACAGTGGAAACTATTAAGGAAAATACTATCGTACTGAAAACTTAGAGTTTGTTAATTATTACATGTAAATAGCAAAAGGACAATAGAAAGACAACAATGGCGAAGCTCCTACCAAATGACCAAAATAATAAAAGAAAGGAGTAGTCAAAAGAGAGACGTCTAGAAACCTGGAACCACCACCACCACCATAGCTAAACTGATTTGACAGGACCTGGGGAGAGCACATACACAAAAGTCCTTATATGGACCAAGTTTGCCCCCATAATAAATCCACTCGGACCCATCTTAATTCCCTAGAAAGATTAGCAACAGGGTGAGCTCAACAACTCAGTGAGATCAAGCAGAGTAAACAAGTCTTACAAGCATAACAACAAGTACAGAACAACAATCATTAGAAAGTTATGCCACAACAATACAATCAAGCAATGATATGAATGAAATATGGTCACACGGCATCACAGGCCAGACACCATGCACTCGCAACTTGTGACTTGAGGCACCTATACAATATCCAACAACTGAGAGGTCTCATGAGTTCCGGTACTAACCAATGACAGTGTCACCTCCGGGTCCAGCGTAATAGCATAACACCCAATAATACATTTATGATAATCAATGGTCCAACATAATGACATAGCACCCATGATTATGAATTTAACATTTATGATAGATAACCTCATGCATGAAGTAAAATATAGTAACAAATATGATGCGTGATGTTATGTAATTCATTATTAAACAAGTAAGAAATGTAAACTTAGCTTTCATTTCCCACCTTAACACACTTGTAGTGGCATAGCATTTTCTTCTAACTTCTTGAAGTGTGCAGGGACGCAGGAGAGTGAAAAAAGGCTCGAGGGAAAAGAGAAAAGAGCGAGGGGCCGGCGAGGTGGAATGAGGGGGGGGGCATGGGGACGGTCGTTTCCTTGGGACCGTCCCACTATGGGGGTCTATATTTTCTCTGAAGGGTGCCTTTTAAGGCTACTTTCACTTGTTGAAATTACATCTGTAGGGTTTTCAGGCATTTAAATTAAGTTTACAGTAGAAAAAGTGGAGGGTGTTACAATAGTGTGGAAAAATAGGCTATAGTGCGTTATAAGCAGCTATAACGCGCTATCGAAGTTTACAAAAATATATTAGTTTTAGCAAAGCTATAGCGCGCTATCGATTGACTGTACATGATATATAACAATGGGCCAACTGTTTTCATTTCATTTTCTCTTTTTTCTCTCCCCAATAACATGCTCTGCTAGGGCTTTATAGGTGGTCCACAAATCGATTTTTGTTCAAATCTCAACCAATTTTTGCAATTCTTGGCTCAAATCGACGCAATTTTTGGGTAAGATCTTGTTCCAATCCTTCAAACTTGTTTCCAATTTGTCAAATTCTTGTTTGATCTGTTCTTTGCTTCCCATCACTGTTCATGGCTCCAAAACATAAATTCGCTAGAATTGATAAATCACGACCAGTTTCACCTGAAACCATAAAAGGAGTGAAAAAAATTGCCATGATCGTTATACCCGACCTAAAACATGTCTCATTCGCACACCCTTCACCTCCGCTATATACAAAGACATTAGTGACCGATACATCTCACGTACAGTCACTAATGGGGCATGGGTTGATCTTGATTTCTTTCATAGGTGTAAAACCCTTATTGAACAATACTTTGAACACCAAGGGTGGATCAAATTCATCGCGTACAAGAACAATTGGTACCCCACTCTCATTCGAATCCATTTCACCAATCTGAAAATGAAGTATGCCGATTGTTGTGTGTTTGAAATTAAAGTTTTGGGCCATCCTATAGAGATTTCTCCTACACATCTTGCTGATGTCTTTGACATCCCCAATGAGGGTCGACCTATTGCGAATGAGGTCGAAGGAGTGGTGCAATTCCCGGGTTATGACCTAGTTGTTGCACTCAACATGATTTCCTCAAAGCATTTTGACTCAGTCCTTAAGGAATTGAATAATTTTGATCTTGATTTCATTCTCCACAACATAACTACCCGTCTCTTTCAGCCTAGGGAGGGTAGTAGAACCAATGTAAAGGCTTTTGACCTCTTCTTGATTTGGTGTCGCTACACCAAAACTTATGTTATCCTCAACTTTGTCATCATGGATTACATGGATTCATTAAAAGTACCAAGAGGAATATTTCCTTTGCGATGCATCTTACCCGTTTCTTTGAGTGCACTGATATTAATTTGAAGAATGAATGGGATGTGAAGAAGCTGCATCACAACAGCTGCATCGGATCCTCAACGATAAAACACATGGATTATTGGTACTTTAAGCCAAAGAGAAGATGGATGCATAAAACTCAGTTACCCGAAGGCACCAAGGCCACGTCATTCTCCTCGACCAAAGAAAGTGATTCGCCGACTATCCACTCGGAGGCCACTATGTCGAATGCCCACGCATCGGCTATTTCTGAGGTCCCCGACCCCCATGATCAGGACATTACTTCAGCTCATCCTGCTAACATTGCCGGACCGAGTGTTGCGACTCCTCCCTCTCCTATACCTAATGTTGCTGGACCCAGTTCTCATATTCCACTCTCTTCCATCGAGGAAATTCTTCGATAGATGATCATTTCTCACCTCTACCCGTTGAGGTCTCAGCTCCATCCCATGCTGGGGCTCCCATTGCTCCTCCTCTGTTGCCTCAGTTTTCCGAGCCCTCCCCATATATTGCCTCCATTTTACGGATCGTTCAGGAGATGAAGACGACTCAGACGACGATGTTCTCGATGATTACATCGACCTTGGCCACCATGCAGACCAGAATAGATGCTCAAGAGCGGATACTGACAGCCCTTCAAGATCGAGAGGCTCCTGGATCAGCTGCCACAGAGGCCGCATCTAGCACGATTCCTCCATGGTTCGTCAACCTAGAGAGGACCATACGCGGTGCAGTCGGTTAGTTTGTAGAGAGGACCATGTCGTTTGATTCTCGGCTACAGACTATGGCTTCATTGCTTTCCCACGCTACGAGATCCATGAACATAACCTCGCATCAGGTTCACATTGGAGTTGACTATCTCCCGAGGTTGGAGGCCATTCTAGCATCTCGTTCGCGACTACCTCCAGCTCACACTGCGCCTGCACAATTTTCCTGGACATCTACTCCTCCACATCTTCGACCCAGTCAGGGCCTCTCGACCTATTAATTTCATAAGTTTTTAGGTGCATTTAGTTAGTTTTCAGATATATTTGCATTAATTAGTTCATTTAGTGTTTTAGGTTCATTTAGATATTTTTATGAGTTTTATAAGTTGGTTTTAGTGGTTTTCATGAATAAAAATGCATTAGGTTAGCTTAGGAAAATAGTCATGATTTTTAGGTATTTTTCCTAAAGTCAATTGCATCATTTACATAGTAATATTGTCACATTTTGCATGTTAATACATATTCACATTTAAACTTTTAATACTTGATTAGTTTAGATCATTTGCTTGTGTTTTGGTGCTTTGTTTTGTAGGTAAATAAACAACCTAAAAGTGGGTTGGAATGTGGTTCAAATGGTGACAAAATCATGTCAAAGAAATGTGCAAGAAGATGGACTAGAACCAAGAGAAGAAAGAAGAAAGGAGCTCGTAGACTGTGCATTCCTCATAGATGCATAATACGGGGAAGACGCACTCAATTACCTAGAATGAGAGAGATGGATTGCGTTGTTGGCCCCAGATACACATCCAAGAGGGGAGTGAATTGGACGGTTGCAAGTTTTTAAACCTTTCTAAATAAATTGCAGCAAGTTAAAAAATAGTAAAAAAGTAATGGCAAGAATAGGAACACAACGATTTAACGTGGTTCGGCCAAATCCACCTACCTCCACGACTTGGTCACCCCTGACCAAGATTTTTCAAAACCCAACCACTATTGGATCCTACTTCAAGGGTGAGGATCAAAATCAATTACAAACCACTCACATTATAGGTGTGAGAGCAACCTCAGTTGAGCCTAAGCACACCGCTCACAGCTCACCAGTGATACGCAAATCACCAATACCTCAAATATATATTTATAAATCTTGAATCTATTTCTCACTCAAACCTCTCTCTTGAGTGATAGCTTGAATATCTACTCTCAATCTATCGATTCCCTCTCTCGATTAAAAGTGTTTTAGGTTCTATGATTCATTAAAATGGATTTCGTAGGGCTTTGTAGGTCTCTCGACTCATTACTCTACCCTAAGTCACAACTCCATTGATCCAATTTAATATCCCCTCTCTCGACTGATAGATATTAAATCTATAACCAACCAAAAAGTGGCCAGCAATTTAGAAGCATTAAGCGTGAGAGTTGTAAATAAACAAGATAGTCTGATTCAAGAACAGATAGACAATAATTAGATCATAAGATTCACACAGCTCAACCAAAACTCTAGATAAACAAATTAGCTCATATTTAAATTCATGAATACAAGAGAGGTGTTTAAGGAAGACATCATAAAATACAAGTTCTAATTGAACTAAAAGTAGAGAGAAAACCCCCCTTCCCCCTTCTTTTTGATCGTTGAACCTGCAACTCCTTCTCTTTTTCCTCCTTCTCTTGCTTCCCTCTTTCTCCTAATCTAATCTATTCTATTCTAATTCAAATTTTCAGATCAAGTGTAAGATGCTCTCTTAAAACCATAAAATAAGCTTATATACGTGACCGTTCAACAAGACTAAAAAGGACAAAACAAGCCAAGAAAAATAAAAGGGGGGGGGGGGTTTTGCGTTAGCGCCGCGATGGGCGCCGTGCCGATTGCATTTTGTTTTTTGATAAACTTTATCTCTTTTGGGCACCGTGATGGGCACCTCGGCACCCAAAAGCTTTTTCTTCTTTTCAGTTCTTTTCAGCTTCTATGGACTTAGCCATTTTTTAGCTCTTCTGGATACTTCTTTCTCCATCCTTTTTTATCACTTCATGCCCTTGACTTTCACAGAATCTCCACCTCCTTTTTGGCTTCATTATTACCTCCTTTAAGCTCTTTATTCTCCTACAAAACATTATCATATTCACAAATAAGGGATCTACACTAATCAACTTATCAACAACTATATGCAAGTATAACAACTATAAACTATATTAATCAATTAATATAAAACTATATGCAAGTAGGTATGTATTAACATGTATAGTATGAGGGTATTAATATGAAAATGATGCAATTGACTTTAGGAAAAATACCTAAAAATCATGATTATTTTCCTAAACTAGCCTAATGCACAATTCATGAAAATACCTAGAACTAACTTCTAAAACTCATAAAAAAAAACATCTAAATGGACCTAAAACACTAAATCTGAGCAATTAATGCAATTATATCTAAAAGCTAGCTAAATGCACCTAAAAACCTATGAAATTAACATGTAAACTAACAACTAAAACTTAACTTATCAAGGTTACCACGATATGAGGCAAGCTTTTTCCAAAAACATTGAGATTTACATATGAATAATCGGAGTTGTTGCAGCTCAAATCAAAGCTCGTTTGAATGTAAAATCTCTTTGTGAAATACTGAGAACATTTTGTTTGAATATGATACTAATACTCAAAATCGTTTGGAGTTCATAAGTTTCAAAATGAGCAAACCCTTGTTCAAATAGAAAAAATATCTCTCCAATCCAAAAACTAGGGTTTTGGTAAACCAATCAAATTTGTGTATTCAAATTTTCGTTTCAGCTTTTCCCGAGCATTTTTCCTTAATTAGATTTGCAAATGAACGTTGGAAAATCATGGAAAAATGGTGTCACACAAAAGAGGAAAGAAACAGTACACTCAACGTTCAAAAACCCAAACTTGTCAGTTCTCGCTGACAGGGTTGGTATAGCGCCCTACAGAGTCCTATAGCGCCATAGCACTTACAGCACAATTGAGCAATTTGAATTGTTCTACCTCTTTAGCAAGCTATAGTCTCTGTAACAATGCGCTATGTCAAAAACCCGAGAGTTGGGTTTCTCAGTCACAGCTCTATAGCACACTGTAGTAGCATATAGCGGGTTATTGCTCAAGTTACTAAAAAATAGGATTTTTATTAGAAAACCAATAGTGGGCTATTCAAGTCAATAGCAAGCTATAACTTAAGCTATGAAAAGTTGGAAATTTCTGAGATGGACCAATAACGTGTTGGCCCAGATATGTCCAAGAGGGGGGTGAATTGGACACTTAGACGATTTAGAAAATAATAACAATGGCAAAGATATAGTGGTTCGGCTACTTGCCTACATCCACTACCTAACCTCCTCAGTTAGGATTTTAACCTTGTCACTAAGGGATTCTCTTACGAAGGAGAATCAAACTGTTACACCTTTTCTCAACTTGCAGGTGTGAGAACAACTGTTACATTGCTCAGCTTACAAGCGTGAGACCAACCTATCTCAACTTGCGGGTGTGAAAACTACTATTTCTCAACTTACGGGTGTGAGAAGACCTGACTTTGTTGAATATAAAATATCAACTCAGTAGTTTATCTAACTACTATTACAACCTTGATACAGTATACATAATATGAAATTGAATACAACAGTATCCTATGAACTATCTCTCAAATTATTTTTTCAGCAAGAATGATATAAGTTAAACAGTGTTGAACGATTTGAGTGAAAATAGTTCAAAGCTTCAAATAGATTTTCAGATAAAGATAGAATGTTAGCTCAGTATGAAAAGCTTTTGAGTACGTAAAGTCTCAAAGAAAACTATTGTGAAAATAGGTCGACTTAAACGTTTTCTTGACCAGATGAAAATTCGACTAACTTTCAAAAAGTGTTTTAGCTCAGAGAATTTTTGGTGCTTAACAAATTATTAAGTATCTGTATTTATAGACTTGTAGAGATGAAGTTGTTGTTCATTTGAATTTGAATTTCAAATATGAACGTTTACTCACAACAGCTAGAATATATCACGATAATGGCAACTGCACAATTCATGAATATTTTATTTTTCACTAGATGCACGAATAAGGAAAGTTGTAGAAGACGTGGTTCATGAATCAGAGAACCTCTCTTACAAATATAGAAAATTGATTTTGTACGAAAAGTTGTTCAGAAAAGGTGGCAAAAAATATGTACATGTCAGAACAATAAAAATATCATTTCTGTCGTTTTGTTCCTTTGAGGGTGTTCATAGAATATCAGCGTCCTACTGAACAATGAAGTAAGGGCACTACTAAGTAGTAAGAGTCCTGACTTGCTTTAACGATTAAACGACTTAAA
Organism: Paratinospora sagittata; assembly: GCA_035771175.1. Taxonomy (NCBI): domain Eukaryota; kingdom Viridiplantae; phylum Streptophyta; class Magnoliopsida; order Ranunculales; family Menispermaceae; genus Paratinospora; species Paratinospora sagittata. The sequence continues at coordinate 21,671,098 of CM069610.1, forward strand.
GCATGAGGGAGCGACTTTGCAATAAGCGTCCTGTTTTGTTTTAAAATGCAAAACATATGAGGGCGCTACTAAAGAGTAAGAGTCCTGAACTATTAAAAGCTGATTTAAAACACCATTGAAGGACGGTGAGCGTCTTGAAAATTACTTAAGTTGATTCTAAAGATGAGGGCACTCCTACACAAGTCGCGTCCTGATAATTCATTCAACTTCTAACTTATCAGCGTCCTTAAAGATAGAAATCACTTAAAGATAAAAGAAAATCTTTTAGCGAGAAGAAGCTAAATCAGCGTCCTGACACTCTCAAAGGTTGATAAGAGAAAGATCACTACTAATAAGTAAGCGTCCTTATTAATCAAATCAATTCAACCTTGAGCGTCTTAACATTTTATCAGCGTCCTAACTCATCAAGTCCAAGCTAAAACATTAGCGTCCTGAAAGACTTTATAAAAGCGATTATTGATTTCTCGATTAAAACACGACAAAACATAATATTTCTTTTAATCAAATCAAATACTTTAGAAATCATAAGGTACGATTAAAATGTTACGATCAAAACATGCAAATGATGAAAATCTTGCTGAGAGTAAGTTGATTGATAGACCTTACAATCTAAATACTAACATACTTGGAACTTCATTTTTCTATTCAATAAGCTTGTGATCTCAGTTCCTTGATCTTGATTCTTGATAAATCTGAAACTCTTGACAAGATCATTAGATAGACCAACTGGAGATATTTGAAATCTTCAAAACGTTGATATCATGGGGTTCATTAAGATAACAATCTCCCCCTTTTTGATGATTTCAAATACTCAGAGATCATGTATCTAGCTATTCATGTAATCAAGCATATACCAAATTTACAACGATATTTGTAGTCATGTCAGTTCTATTTGATTTTAATCATACAACTTACCTGGTAAGATGCAGACATTGCAGAAAACACACAATGTGAATTTTAAAAAAGAATGAATACATTTAACGTGTATAGAACACAGTAACTTGTATGGAACTCCCCCTTACATGTAAACTCTCCCTTACATGTAGCTTCCCTCTTGAGCTAATTTAGCCTTAATATCTACAATCCCTTCTCCCCCTTTTGAAAACATCAAAAAGTGGGTGGGCTCAGCCTGTACTTGGACCCTTCCCTTTCCTTTTCCTTTCGGCCTCCTCATCCTTCTTTGATCCACTGGAACTAGATGAAGAATTCTTGGGTTTCCTTTGTGCTTGTGGTCTTGAAGAACCACGTGTGCTTTATCTCACATTGTTGACAGATTCACCAACTATAATACCTTTCCTGGATTTTTCAATGAATTTTCATGAGCATGCTTGGAAACACCACATTTAAAGGGATCAAGAGGTGGACCAGGTTTGAAACCTTTTCTTTTTCGTTTCGCAAGACCTTGAGAAAACTCAGGAGACAGTGTATGACCTTCAAATTCTGGCCTTATTGGTCGTTTGCATTTGGAATCAAAGAGAGTTTCTGATGAGGGATTTGGGGGTGGAGACACTCTTCGACTGATTCTACGCTATGGCTCTTCATCCAATTCATCTTCTTCTTCACATGCTAATATACCTTGAAGTCTGTCAGACTCGTGAGGTCCTTGAGGAAGTGTGAAGGCTGAAGCTCTTGGTGCAGGTGGAACCTCTACACCTTTCTTCTCCAACAGATGAAAGAGCTTAGCAAAACGTTTCATGCTTGAGGCAATATATCAAACAGTAGATCCTATTGTTCATTGCCTTGAAGAGATCTTCAAAGAAGCCAACTACTCCTTCCACTCGATCTACAGTTGTGATGACAATGTAAGACAGATCCATAATTGATGTGGCAAGGAAGGGCATCTGGTTCTCCAAGTTTTGTAATTTCTCAAAAGCACGAGTAACCAAGTCTAGAATCTTGGTTAGTCTATCATCCTCTGTTGGTGTTGGCCTTGCAGTATTTAAATTCTCCTTCAGACTGGAGATGGCCTGCAGCACCGAATCAAGCGTTATTTTGTTGGTTACTTGATCCAAGATAGCATCCAACACTGATTGCAGAGTTTCAAAAATGGACTTATCTTTAGAGGGTTCAGCCATTTTACCTTTCAAGCTTTGAATTTCTTCAAGAATGTTTTTTAAAGCTTCTTCAGTTACAGCCTGGCAGCATGGCTTGGCGTAGCTAGCATTGTGCGATTCTGTGGATTTTGAGGTATGGCTGGAGGTTGTTGAGGAGTTGCCAATCTCGGTGGAACAACAACAACAAAGGCATTTATGAATTTCTTGATCTGTCGCATGTCCTCTTGAATTATCTTAATAAAATCATCAAGTGATGATGATGGAGTGGAGCTCGATGAAGGCAAGGACTGCATGACTTTTAACTGGCTGTCCATTTGTTGAGACAGCTTCTCGAGCAATTCAGTAGCCCTGATCATGTGAGAGTTAAGTTCTTGGATCTCATTACTCTCAACTCTCTTCTGAGATTTCAGATATTCTCGAACTTTTGACAATGTCTCATTTTTCAACTGAACTTGATTCTGTTCCAAACTACTCATGAGTTGAGACATGACAAAAATCTGATCTTCTCTTACTCATCTGAGAATGTCTTCCTCTCTGAAGAATTCATCTTTTGGCCTGCTTGTGGATGGATAAGAAGGCTGCTCATGATCGGATGAGCTTTCCTCATAAATATTTTCCACTTCATCTTCTGCTTGAAATTCAACATTGGCCTCATGAAAATCTTCAACATGATCCTCTTCATCAACCTCTTCATTCATGTCATCTCCCTGATAGGGTACGACAGCTAGATCATAACCTTTTGTGTGACGCCCCGAAAATTATTTCATCTAGCCCATAACCCAATTGCATTTTGCCCAAACTCTATGTGTTGCCTTGATATGTTTCGTGTTTGTTTGATGGTTGTTTAATGTTTGTATAGTTGATGCTTGATAATGTATATAAATATGTGTATCATAAATTGTATATGGGTCATGTTAAATTAAAGTATAATGCATATGTTATTATTTATGCATGGGCCCATTAAACCATGAATTGATATGGGTTAGGATTGATTGAATAAAAGGATAAATGAGAATGAAAATTTGGTGTATTAAATGGATTGAACATTTAAAATACATGGAAGCATGAGATTGGTTAAAGTACATGTGGATGGGTAGTATGAGACCAACACATGTGAAGGTTGGTGCATGAAAGTGGACAAGTGTCTCATGCCACTTCTCTAATCCAAGAATGTGCTAGAAAGTGAGGTGAGTGGAGGAGAGAATCCAAGAATGTGCTAGAAAATGAGGTGAGTGGAAGAGAGAATCCAAGAATGTGCTAGAAAGTGAGGTGAGTGGAGGAGGGAATCAAGGAAGTGCTAGAAAGAGGTGAGTGGAGAAAAAGGAAAAAAGAAGAGAAAGAAAAGAAGATAAAGGAAAGAAGAAGAGAAAGAAGGAGGGAGTTGCAGGAGGAAGATCTCTACGACATTTTCATCAAAGAGCTGGATCTTTGGGATAAATGGTCAGATTGAGCTCAAAATTTGTCAGCAAGTTCGTAGCTTATGGTTATTCATTCTGTCGGTGGAGATCTTGATCAGAGGTTTCGTCTAAGAGATCTAACCTCTCAAACAAAGCTGGTCGGAAAGTCTTGATTTCTCGCACCGTTTCGCTCAAACTTCTAGATCTCTTTAATCTACCGTTGGATGGATAAAAAATTTGGGTACGTAGTGTACAACTGATATATCTGCATTCTGAACGGTGGAGATCTTGACTAGAGTTTTTTCCTGAGAGATCTAACTTCTGCAACAAAGCTGGTCGAAAAGTCTGGATTTCTCGTGCCGTTTCACTCAAACTTTTAGATCTCCTCAATCTACCGTTGGATGGATATAAAATTTGGGTATGTAGTTTGTAACTGATACTTATGTATTCTGAATGGTGAAGATGTTTATTCGTTTAGTATTTTGTGTGATATAGTCATCTGAGTTTGAGTATTCGCAGCAGGAAAGGAGAAATTGTCTGATTAGAGACTTGTTCATCAAAGATACTTATCTTTTTGGTCCACCGTTGGATTGGGCTGATATTTGGACAGAAGGTTTGTTTCTTCACATACTTCAATTTGTACAGTTGATTTTATGATTACATATTTTTGTTGGTAGATTGATACATCTGAATAGAATACTAAATGAAGAATTGGTAGGGTTGCTTGTATTAGACCTAAATTGCGAATATGAACTTAGACCTTTCCAAATAGCTTGCATATCAACTATGTTGACCTAGTTGTCATTGTTGATGAAACCATGATGCAAAATCAGTGATATACATGGCTGAACATGGTGACCTAGTGTAAATCGGCAATATGGCCTAAGTATGGAAATTTTCATATTTTAGGGATTTTGATGCTTTTGGCCTAAAATCATTGAATTGATGCAACTTATGTTTAATTAAGCATGATTAGAGTTGATTATGCTACTGATTTGATGGTTGTGACCATATCATGGGTTAGGCCTACTTGTGATCAAGTGACCCAATTTGGGCATGTTTATGCCTAAGGAATTGAAAATCAGTATTTTTGATTAATAGAATGGTTTATGTATGAGAACTATGCATTAGAGGCCTAAGTCATGTGATTTGAGTTGAATGATGGGATTAGATGGGATTTAGGCCTATTGTTTATATGTGGGCTGATTTAGGGTTGATGTGTAATGTCTATGTGATTGAACATAGAAATTGATGTATAGTAGGATATTGATGTATGGTAGGATATTGATGTATGGTAGGATATTGATGTATGTATCAGGATCTTGATTGGGTTTATTCGGTTTGGTGGTCGTGTGTGGTTAAATACTCTCGCGAGGCTTGGTTGTGAGTAGACTTCATTTATGATTATATCTTTTATGTCATCATATCACTTATATATATTGTATGTTGAAAGCATGAATGTGTTCTAATGTTTTGAATGATGCATTAATTTGAGAAAACCTTATGACTTTGGTTGGGCCCATCTATCTGGCTAATAGGGGGACTTAACCTTGTCATAGGAGGGTTTTAGGAAAGGAAGAGATTGGGGTCAACGGTACGGTGAAATAGACGTGCACTAGTAACCCAAAATAAACATGATTGGGATCAACGGTACGGTGAAATAGACGTGCACTAGTAACCCAATGCATGTGGAATGTGGATCCAAATTGATAAGCTTTTACTTGCATCGAACATATTATAAATGCTTGATATCTATATGTTATGAGCTTTTAATCATGCTACACATTGACATGCATACATGATATTTATTGATGAGTATTGATAGCATATTTGAATTCTATTCACTGGGCACCGTTGGCTCACCCTCATTTTCCTCTTTCAGATCCTTCTGTCCCGAATAAGGGCAAAGGAGTAGTTATATCTTGAGGGCCTTGCCTGCGAGAGAATCCAAAGCCTCGATGTGAGTTGAGATGCATTTTGATTGAATTGTGTTTTAAATTATGAAGTATTATATTTTGGATTATGTAATTATAATACTTACCACATTGTAGTATGGGTGAGTTGGGACTTGTTGGATAGACCATGTGGGCATATGACGGTTTTTATTTGTATCCACAATTTTGGACTTTATGTGTATGTCAATTTTAATGGACTGTAGAGATTATGATTTTATTTATGGATCATTTTTATGGACTATCTCTTGTCTTGGATGATTAATACGGTGGGTAATTTTGTTTAGTACCTTTTGATATTATGTCGTTGTTTGAGATAAGGCTCGTAGGGTCTCAACCACCTCACGGGAGTTGAGGAGTGGTCGGAGATGCCTACGCCGGGCGTCCCGTCCGGGGTGCGGGGTCGCCACATTTTGAATCCTTACTTTGTATACCATCAGACTCATTTTTCTGTGAGTCTTGAGATTCCATTGGTACAGGGATATCAAATGGAGATGGTGGTCTAGAGATGGTTTTATCTGAGTTCTCACTGACTCGTTCTCTGGTGACGTCCTCTAAGATTGCATCAGCATTTTCTGACTCATGCAAATGTTCTTCAACTATGGCCTGAGCAATCTGGGTCACCTCTTCCATTAGATCTCCTTCAGCATAGACATCTTGCATTGCATGTTCAATTTCTACATCATCAATTGAAACATGCTCAATATTAACTGTGGGGACAGCTTTTTCTAGCACAACCTCTTCGACTTGAGCATTTGAAGCTTGGGCAGCTTCTTTCTCTATTGTTGATACATCTTCTTCTCTTACTTCATCTTTTCCACTGGGTTCACCTTCAAGTGGAACTTTTGACATTGGAAGCCATTTGTCCAATGCAGGAACATAAGTATATCTCATCAACTTCACAGTGGTTTGACCAATGCAGTTGTATCTGCTAGGTTCCTTAAAGCTTTCTCCACTGAAATTGATACCACATCTCTCGAACAGAGTGGTGAGGTACATACCCAGAGGTAGACCTCCTCCTCTACTAACCACCGTATTCATTACATGCATGAGAATGTGGGCGAGATTTACTTTCTTCTTCTCTAGAATGCACCAGATTAAGAATAAGTCTAATTCATTTGCATTACCCCTGCTGCCGATTTTAGGTTGAATGATGTGGGTAATGACGTTGTGGATTGTTCTGGGAATAAGTTCAATGGACTGATTTGTGAGTTTCTTGTCGACATAAGAATGGTCTTTTTTCCTTGAGACAAGATTGAGAGCAGAAACGTTGTTATAGCCTGGATACTGAACTTTATTCTTGGTGAATGAAAGTATGTGGGCACTTTTATCATTTGGCAAGTGGAATGTCTCAGAAAAGAATCTGGTAGAAATCTCAACAGAATTTTCCTTCACCACAGATTGTTTCGAGAGTTCAGAGTTGGTTTTATCAACCAGATTCAAATAAAATTGGCTTACGAGACTAGGATACCATTTTGAGTTTAGAATGAGAAAATCGATCCAGCCTTGGAATTCAAAAAGAGAGAAAATGTCCAGATGGGAGTTAATGAAGAAGTCAAAATCGACATAGCTTCTATCAATTGCAGCTCGGTTCATGAGCTTCTCGGCTTTGTCTCCTTTTCTTCTCATCTGAGAAGAAGAAGGTGAGTGAGACGTGGTTTCAGTATGAGGTATGGGTATCACTAGTGTGGGTTCCTCAGCCAGTGCGGCTTGAGTTGGTTTAGTTCTTGGTCTCACACTCCTATCTGGAGGTAATGATGGCGACACAGCTCGCTTTCTAGCAGAAAAGGGGTGAAGCTTTTCGGGTTTGGGTGTCATAAAAAAAATCAAAAGAGAAGATTGTGAAAAACTTAGACTACAAGACAAAGACTGAAGCACAAGAGAATAGAGGATTCGAAAAAGAGCTGGGAGCAGGATTTACCAAGGTTAAAGATGATGATTCAGTGGTAACTTTGGAAACGATTTTTGGAAAAGTTCTTCGAAGCGTCCTAAGGCATAAAAGGTGAAAAGTGACTTCTAGGATACAACAGATTTGGCTTTATAGAGAGAAAGCGATATGCTCACTCCGGACATATATCAGGACGTGTCGCTTCTTATTCTTAAAAAAGGTGGTTTGATTTAATGAGTAATATTGACCGATTAGCGTCCTACTTCAAACTATTGTTCTTACTCGACTAGAGCTATTATGCACATTAGCATCATTTTTGTGACGAGTGATTTTGGAATTGCTAATGGCATCGGGCACATTAGCGTCCTCAAACGTTGTTAGCATCCTTATTGATACTTAGGCTCTAATATTTAGCATATTTGACTAATACAAGCTCAAATATTGTATGGTTGAATAACTGATATTGCAAATTATATTTCATCAACCAACAGTCAATAATTTAATCACGAGCAAAAAGAATTTAAACATTCCGAGCAACACATAATTAAGCATAGACATTAACTTCAAGTAGTCACTAATGAGTATGTTCCAGTAGGAGAAGAAAAGAAAGTGACTTTTATACCTTTGCATATTTTTGACTTTTACCTCAAGGTACTGCAAAGTCCTCGACTTGAGTACTCTGTCTCATTTTGAAGCAGCTGAGATAATTCATTGTTTTTATTCTCCATGCAGACTTCTTTATCGACATTCTATCAAGAGATAATTCATTAAGCGTTTTGGATGTGCTTGCTGAGGATTGTTGACTCATTGTATATATTTCATCAGCAACTTCACTTTTGCTCCTGCTTCATGCATTTGCAAGAATGTCTTCTCTCTCAGATGAAGTTTCTAATGCACTTAAAATATAATCAATTTTCTAAAATTAATTTCAAATGGATTTGAAAATTCGTTTATAAAATCTACTTTATATTTCCAGTTCTCAGAAAAATTGTTAAAAAAATATTGTACTAAAGTAGAGTGAGTGATGGTTTTTCCAGAGTATTCAAGTTCATTTACTATATGTATAAAATGTTGAAGGTTATCATGAACTGACTCGTTGTTTGAAACCCTAAAGTGGACAAATGACTATTCTAATGTTTTAACTGGGTCTTTAGTTTCATCCCTTCTTTCCATGGTGTGCTGGAGATCACAGAACTCCTTTAAATTCATTTCCCATTGTCCAACAGATTCAACTAACGTAGTCAGCTTATCATTCCATTTCTTTGGAAGCTTATCACAGAAATAAACCAGGGATATTTCTGCAAGTATTTCCTGATTCAGTTCTTGCATTCCATCAAGAATGGATTGATATCTATTGCATCCCGTATCGAGAGATTCATTCTCCGATATCTCAAAGGCATTGAATAGTCTATCAAACTCTTTGAGCTTTTCATCTCGAATGTTAATCTTATCACAATGAAGTGATTTGAGAGTTTCCCAAATTTTCTGGGCACACTCAAGATGAACTACCTTTCTACTTCTTCCTCGGGTAGAAAACAGTACAAGGCATAGACCGCTTGAGCTTTAAGTTTGTCATTTAGTCTTTATTTATCTGTCCATAGCTCAATAGGCTTGTTGGGCATGGTGTAGCCATTTGCAACCATTTCCCATAGACTGATATCCTTAGATCATTGAAAGGATTTCATCCTTATCATCCAATCTTCAAACCAGTCTTTATTAAACAGAGGTGGTATGTCAGTCTTTATTAAACAGAGGTGGTATGTCTAAAAATTGACCTACTTCTATTACGTTCCCTCTAGTCATTACCATTGATATCAAAGAAATTTTAAAGTTTCTTTGAAGAGCAACACTGCTCTGATACCAATTGTTGGCCCAGATATGTCCAAGAGAGGGGTGAATAGGACACTTAGACGATTTAGAAAATAATAACAATGGCAAAGATACAGTGCAAAAAATAAACAAATATGCACAGTCAATTTATAGTGGTTCGGCTACATGCCTACATCCACTACCTAACTCCTCAGTTAGGATTTTAACCTTGTCACTAAGGGATTCTCTTACAGGGTGAGAATCAAACCGTTACACCTTTTCTCAACTTGCAGGTGTGAGAACAACTGTTACATTGCTCAGCTTACAAGTGTGAGACCAACCTATCTCAACTTGCGGGTGTGAAAACTACTATTCCTCAACTTACGGGTGTGAGAAGACCTGACTTTGTTGAATATAAAATATCAACTCAGTAGTTTATCTAACTACTATTACAACCTTGATACAGTATACATAATATGAAATTGAATACAACAGTATCCTATGAACTATCTCTCAAATTACTTTTTCAGCAAGAATGATATAAGTTAAAACAGTGTTGAACGATTTGAGTGAAAATAGTTCAAAGCTTCAAATAGATTTTCAGATAAAGATAGAATGTTAGCTTAGTATGAAAAGCTTTTGAGTACGTAAAGTCTCAAAGAAAACTATTGTGAAAATAGGTCGACTTAAACGTTTTCTTGACCAGATGAAAATTCGACTAACTTTCAAAAAGTGTTTTAGCTCAGAGAATTTTTGGTGCTTAACAAATTATTAAGTATCTGTATTTATAGACTTGTAGAGATGAAGTTGTTGTTCATTTGAATTTGAATTTCAAATATGAACGTTTACTCACAACAGCTAGAATATATCACGATAATGGCAACTGCACAATTCATGAATATTTTATTTTTCACTAGATGCACGAATAAGGAAAGTTGTAGAAGACGTGGTTCATGAATCAGAGAACATCTCTTACAAATATAGAAAATTGATTTTGTACGAAAAGTTGTTCAGAAAAGGTGGCAAAAAATATGTACATGTCAGAACAATAAAAATATCATTTCTGTCGTTTTGTTCCTTTGAGGGTGTTCATAGAATATCAGCGTCCTACTGAACAATGAAGTAAGGGCACTACTAAGTAGTAAGAGTCCTGACTTGCTTTAATGATTAAACGACTTAAAGCATGAGGGAGCGACTTTGCAATAAGCGTCCTGTTTTGTTTTAAAACGCAAAACATATGAGGGCGCTACTCAAGAGTACGAGTCCTGAACTATTAAAAGCAGATTTAAAACACCGTTGAAGGACGGTGAGCGTCTCGAAAATTACTTAAGTTGATTCTAAAGATGAGGGCACTCCTACACAAGTCGCGTCCTGATAATTCATTCAACTTCTAACTTATCAGCGTCCTTAAAGATAGAAATCACTTAAAGATAAAAGAAAATCTTTTAGCGAGCTAAAGCTAAATCAGCGTCCTGACACTCTCAAAGGTTGATAAGAGAAAGGTCACTACTGACAAGTAAGCGTCCTTATTAATCAGATCAATTCAACCTTGAGCGTCTTAACATTTTATCAGCCTCCTGACTCATCAAGTCCAAGAAAGCGTTGCTAAAACATTATCGTCCTGAAAGACTTTATAAAAGCGATTTTTTGATTTCTCGATTAAAACACGAAAAAACATAATGTTTCTTTTAATCAAATCAAATACTTTAGAAATCACAAGGTACGATTAAAATGTTACGATCAAAACATGCAAATGATAAAAATCTTGTTGAGAGTAAGTTGATTGATAGACCTTACAATCTAAGTACTGACTGACTTGGAACTTCATTTTTCTGTTTAATAGGCTTGTGATCTCAGTTCTTTGATCTTGACTCTTGATAAATCTGAAACACTTCACAAGATCATTAGATAGACCAACTGGAAATATTTGGAATCATCAAAACCTTCATATCATGGGGTTCATTGAGATAACATAACGCATTATAGAAAGTTAAAGCGGGCTATAGCATAAACAGACAGAAATTCTGAATTCCCAGACATGGGAACAACGGGCTATAGGACCCTATAGTGCGTTGAAGGCTATTTGAAAAATTGAAGATTTTTTAAATTAAACCACAAAAGCACTTCAACGATGTCCTCATGATTTCAAATGAAATGCTTAAGAAATCAAATCATTCTAAAGACTTTGAAAACCATTCTAAAGCATTTGAAAAACATTTTATGCCATCAAATCATTTTAAAAGAATATTATAATTACTCTAAGGAATTGGAATAATCTTTTGCTGGAGTAATCAAGAGTAGATCTTACATTTTAAGACCGACTCTAAAATTACTTCTGCAAGATCTTCAGTTGATGACTATGAGATTGGTCTTGAGCTTTCACAGCATCATCTTTTAGCTTTGAGTCATCTTTGATTGTCTCCTCTTCTTGGTTGATTTTTTGTAATATCTGAAAGATTAAAGCTTGGAGAAACAAACTGAGGTTAAGTAAACATGTTGTTTGTAATCATCAAAATTCACCATCGAATTTCGACCACAAGGGACATTGGTTCCGACCACATACTGTATAATATTATCGCATAGATGTAGGACTTGTGAATTTTGGGAAAAGATAGTTATTTGATGGAAAAGAAAAAAAATTGCCTATGGTTATGGATATAAACTAGATTTGAAATTGTTGAAAATTATATATTTGGAATTGATATGTGGAGATTATGTTTGTGGTATATGAATATACAAGTTGAGAGTAAGTATAGGTTAGGCAGACAGGATGTCAGGTACATCTATGTATGGCATATATGGTATTCTATGTCGGTCGTGACGTCCCCCTGCGGAGAGGGTCGCGATAGTTACAATGATGCAAACTAGATATCTAATACAAAAGACTCGATGTAACACCCCGTGCCTTTAGTCAGACCCTATCGTTGACTTGTACATATAGTAAGACGTATTTATATGCTTATACATACGTATGTACTTGTATATCGTTGTTTTTCGGGGATTTTGTGATATATTCTAGTGTCGTAGGAGTATCAGACCCATAGATATGGACATTAGGGCAAAAAATATGGAAAATTCACGTTTAGGCACTAAAAGCTCGCTCCCAGTATGGAAGCGCACACTCCCCTGAGACAAAACTCAGTTCTGGGTTCTGGACAGGGGAGGAGCGCCCTCTTTGTGGGTGACAAAAACAAATTTTGCTTCTAGACAAGGAGAAGCCCACTCTTAGTGAGGAGAAGCGTGCTCCTGGTGGGGAGAAGCGTGCTCCTGGTGAGGAGAAGCGCACTCCTAGCTGTTCTGACAATTTTTTAAATGGTCGGTGTGGTGGTTTAAGCAAGTATAAAAGTGGTTTCTCGCTCATTTTTTATCATTTGAGCTAGTTTGAAGCCTAAGAAAGTTGGAAAACGAAAGAGAGAAGGAAGATTGAGCTAGGGTTGGTTAATTGAAGGCCAAGGAAAGTGGTTTTTAGTTTAAAAATCATGAAATCTTGTGGTTTTCTTTGAGTTGTTCAACATATATGAGTTTGGGCTGATTTGGATGATATGTGGGAATGGATGAAAGTCTAGAGATGTTCCAGATTCATAGGGTTTTCATAGGGTCTGTCTTCCCATGTGATTGTAATAGTAAAATATGTGTTTAGAACCTGTAAAACAACAAATAAAGCATGGTTTTATGATGCATCTACCAAACCAAGATTTGGTTGAAGTAGCTAAGGGTTTTGGGTGCTTAAGAATTATGTTAAGTGTATCAATTTTGTTGGAATTTTGGCATTAATTCGATTCTTATGATGTTTATAGGTTTGTATATGTGAATTGGGTGTGAATACTCAAGGTTGAATTAGCTTGTATGCATGGGAAGTGCATGAATGACTAGTTCATGTGAGTACTTTGAGTTAATAAAGTTGAATTTCAGTGTCAGCCTGTAAATTGAAACATGTGTTGACAGGATTAAAACACTAGATTTTGGCTATTGAAATAATAGAAAGTGGGTGATAAGTTGGTAGATGTTGATTAATTGGTGATAGGGTGAGGTAGAGATCGCGGTATTTTGTGGGTATTTCTTACTTTGGTACTTATGTATGACATTTGTATATCTATGAACTTATTTGTGAAATGATAAGCATGCTAGTTACTATATGCATTGTTGATTTGAAACCATGAAATGAATTTAGAAATGGAGCATGTCCTTGGACTTACCTAAGTAAGTCATTGACATGAGTAGCTATTGGTTTAATCCTTTAGGAACAGACTCGCATGAGTTATTAGTGAATACTTTTGGCAGGTCCATTCTTATTTAGGAGGTATAGACACAGGAATGGCTAGGTTTAATAAATCAATAATTGGAGGCTTGTGCACTCCTCATAGATGCATAATTAGGAGCAGACTCACTCAATTACTTAGAATGAGGGAGATGGCTTATATGTGTCTTTCACTGGTAATTGCATTATTTTATAAATGAATGCATGATGATGAGATATGTTTGGCATGTATGTTTTTTGTTTCAAACCATTGCATAAGTTTATGCTTAACTTGGTTTAATGCCATGATTTATATTTGATGCATATATGGTGCCATAAGTAAGGATATTCACTTAGCTTGTTGTAGCTCATTCCAGTTTCTCAATCTTTTCAAGTACAGATAGAAAGGGTAAGGGAAAAGCTCGAGAAGAGTGATATACGCCCTTTTGTTGGATGTATGTTGTTGATGCAGAATCTGACCAACATCAAGTAGATGAAAACGTGTAGGAGATGATCGTATCTGTAAGTATGAACTCTCCAGTTCCGGCGAAGGTTTATCAGCTTGATCTGAGAAAAAGAGAGAAAGCAATATGGTCATCATAAAGAACACCGGTGTGGTGCTGCCCAAAGACCCTCCGATGCCTAAGTTAGAGCTTGTTCAAGACTATAGCAATAACTCTTGTAAAAATATTTATGTACCTTATGGTGAGGGTGATAGGTCTTATTTATAGAAGAGGTGTCACACCCCGCCCGGACGCGCCTAAACTGGCGGAACACTCACAGGTGGGGCGCGAATGCATTATAAAAATAACTGAGTGCGCATGAACACAATTGAGTACAAATCTAATTATATTAAATTCAGAATGTATTTTTGCACAGAATATGATTGAGGAAACATCCTCCCAAAATCTCTCTTTAATTGACAAGGGTTACAAAATGTGGGCCCAAAAACCTCCACCTTAAACTCCTGTGAAAAACTGGATAACAACGAGGTGAGCTATTGCCCAGTGGGTAAAATAGTTCCTGAATATAACAATTAATAAAGGAAACTTCATAATCAAATATCACATAAACACAACAAGCATCATAAACAGTACAACATGTATGTATCCATGACACCCTCTCGTAATGGTTCCATGATTGTACGGTGCCCTGAGTTCACCTACAAATGTTCATCCCCAGGTAAACTCAGGTTTTCATTGTACGTCCCTCTCCAGGGAAATATCAAGAATAATGAGCATTGCTTCTAACTATTTTGTGGATCATGAACGACTTACGTACCTAGGTGGTGCTTATGTATGATGTCAATGCATGAGCAGGTCCGGTCTTTACTAACATTAAACAGGATTTGGCAATGTCTGGTGATTCTTATCAAGTCAGTATCACCACGTGTAAAGTTAGGATGTTCAATATCACTTTTACAAGCTGATAGCTTTCAAATAAGACCAACCAGATCAGTCTCCAGTTGAGAGGTGGGACACGAGGTCCACTTAAATACCAATCGTCTAAAGCAACACGCTGCCTTTTGTTCACTATTTAAAGTTACTGAGGACAAGACTAAGTCTGTTTGAATCAGATTGACTAATAATTCGGCATAGTAACAGTGTAATAAATGAACTCCAAATATACAGGCATAAGTATGGCAGGTATGAACATTATACGCAATAATACAGTGTAAATAAATAGTAAATATAATGATAAATGAATGTAAACTTTCATAAAAGTTATAAACCATGCAAACCTATGTTTCGTTCCCCACCTTCAGATAAAAACTCCTTCTGGAATTGGCACCTCCTCTCGAGCAGAACCGCGTTGCACCGCGAAGAGAGTCTCTTAGAGAGAGTCTAAAAAAGTGAAGAGAGAAATCACAAAGAGAGCAAGAGAGAAGAGAATGATTTGGTGTGAAAATAACAAAGGGGGGAGGGAGGGTTCCTTATATAAGAAAAGGAAGGTCCGAACCTTCGAGCAGGCAGCCCGAAGGTTTGGGCAGTGCTCGAAGTTCAAATTTTTTTTTTCTGTGCAAACCTGGGGTATTACACTCTACCCCCCTTAAAGGAATTTCACCCCCGAAATTCCATGTGAGCACCGCCACTCCCATGGCTCACAGAACCAATAGCCTTCGTGGATGTCCTTATCCTCACTTAAAAGATTTCGGTGCAGAATCTTCTAGGATTGTATAGAAACTTCTCCGCAAGCCCCGTCAACCCAAGCAATTTTTTAATTTTGATTGTTGTTTAAAACACTTCTACAATACTCCTTTTGATGTGTAAACTGAATCTCTTTTAGCTCAAAGTGTATGTGTATACTCTGTTCGTTTCCCCTGTTTTTTCACAATGAGTTCTGCACATCTCACTATTTTTTTGCTTGCTTGCTTGTGTTTAGCTATCTTTCTATCTCTCATTCATATTTTAATACTTTACTATATTTGAATGGCTGATCTACCTGAATTTGTGTGAATGATATATTTGATATTCATATGCTGCACACACTAGTCACTGTTCACAATTTGCTTGATTTATGCTCTGATATGCATGCTTCTATGTTTGTAAAATTCCTGAATATTTTTGTTGCATATCTATGCTGCTTTCATGAACATGATTATCTGTCATCATACTAATGTTATCTTGTTCATATTTCTTGATAAACTGCATCTTGATAAAATCTTACTACGACTAATGCAATTATGAGTTTATTGGTGGCATCTTTCTTGACTGGTCACATATATCTTGAATATCTGATATGCATATCTGTGACTGTCTGATAAATTTCATGATTATTTATACTCATTTTGAACTTTATGTGTTAACTGATTATTTGATGATCAGGTACACAATAGCTAGGTTGTGCTTTAAGTGTTTATTTCTGTCTATGCTAGTTCATATCATGATCATGTTTGCTCTAAACTTAGAATATCTTATATATGCATGATTCATGTGCTTGAAAGTACATATATAGGCCATGTACACAACTCTTTATCATACGCCTATATCTTGAACAGAATTTTGCCTACACTCACGACCATTATATGTTGCCATTATTCTTTCAATGATTTCTTGTTTTTTATGCATTTGCTTCATACTATATCAAGATTGCATCAAACTCATGGATATCTGATTTCTAATGAGTACATACCCTTTTAGATGTTCTCTCATTAGAATCAATGAATTAAACAATCTAGGCCATGCTTTATTTGAAATTACTTGCCTAGTTTTGGTTCAATGAATGCATGTTGTTGCTCAAATGTCTCCTATAAAACTTAGCATATATTCAGCATGTTTAGACTTTGATACTTGGTATCAGCATGTTTATCATATATATCTTCACATGTCCAAACTAAGGGAAGTCTACAATTTTCCATCTCACATGCCATTGATGTTGCTCTTTAATATCACATTTTGTATGCATCAAATGACTGTAATGTTTGATATCTAATAGATGCCATGAACTTCAAACTATATACTTTGCATATTGTTAGAATCTAAATAGCTAGGCCCTGCTATATCATAAATTTTTTGCCTATGCTATAAGTATGCTTATGCTTGTTTACTTACATATCTTAAAGCATACTATGTGTTTGGTCTGGTTTAATTATTGAGTTTATATCTATGTCAAACACTAAGGAGAATAACTGCCCACGATTAAAAATTCTTTATGAATTCATTTTTCGGCAATTCTTTCTCGATTCCTCTGACTTCAATTCTCGGCTACGTTTTTGTGAAATGTTTTCCAATATTAATAGCCTATGAATAAGTCACTCTATTTCTCACTATGCTTAAAAACAAGATCCTTCTCTCACGCGATAGTAGACCTCACGCATTCTCACGTACCTAACTATGACGCGATGTCATAAATCATCTTGAGGGTGAATGCACAAAGTAAGGGGGAGCTTCACTACTCTACTCAACACGAGGGCTAATCTTAGTCCCTGTTTCTTCACTTTTTGATGATATCAAAAAGGGGAGAAGAAAAATAAGGAGAAATAGTTCAAGGGAAAACCGTTTTGCTTAATTTGCTTAATTTTTTGATTTGTTTGTTATCATAAAAAACGGGGAGATTGTTAACCTATATGGTTCATCCTTAGCACATCCCTAAAGTATAGTTGATGAAGTATATTTTGATGATCACAAACAAAGTATTTTTCGGTGCTAACAAACGTTTCTCAAGAACTTATCTCTGCACCAAAGTAAAAGCAAAAAACCAAGGAATGACTCGATCAAGGAACTCAAAGCTCACATCCAATGGTCAAGCTCGTTTCAACTAATGGACTTCAACGATCACATCATGATTTCAAGATCACTTCACTCGAACGTCTCGATCAAGCTTCATGTCAACATCTCTCGATCAACGTTCAAGTCATTCAACTCCAAATTGCTCTTATTAAAGATCTCACAATGAAGAATTGGATTTAACGGTTATGAGAAGAAATACACAAAGTATTTAAGGTATATCTTTCTCTAACTCATTATTGCTCAAAATGTTTTTCAAAACCATGCATATATCATTATCATATGTTTTCTAAATCTGCATGTTTTGATTTCATATTTCTAACTATATTTCAAATGATTTAATACAACATATTTAATTTGAAATATACCGAGTTTTTATTCGCATTTATCGAATATTTTATCGCGAATCAAAACTATTTTCAAAGAGTCTTTTAGGACGCTAATGAAATAGCAGCGCTCTACTGAACTTGTTAAATCAGGAGGCTGATAGGTCATTAGGACGTTGATAACGCTCAAGGTTGAAATGAACTAATTAATCAGGACACTTACTTGTATAGTAGCGGTCTTATATATTAGTCAACCTCTGTAGTTGTCAAGAAGCTAACTCAGCATCAGCTCACTGAAAGATTTTTTAAAAGTTCTTCAAAGAATGTTTCTTTGAGGACGCTGATGGTTATAAATTGATTAAACTATCAGAATGCTTACTGGATAGGAGCGCCCTCACTTTTGGAAATCAACTTAATAACTTTCAGGACGTCGATTGTCCTTCAGCGTGTTTTTAAATGTCTTAACTTGCAGGACGCTTACATAGTAGTAGCGCCCTCATGTTTTGTTTTTTATCCAGTAGGATGCTCACATAATGTAGTGCCCTCATGTTTTATTTTATGTTTTAAAGGCAAGATGCTTACTCGGATAGTAGTGCCCTCATGCACTTAATAGTTTTAAAACATCGCAGGATGCTAGTTGTGCATTAGTGCCCTCAAGGTTTAAGTCGTCCAAACGTCATAAGTAAGTCATGACACTTACGAGTTAGTAGCGCCCTTACTTAAGTGTTCAGCAAGACGCAAATACATAATCAGCTCCCTCAAGGAACAAAACAACAAAGTTGATATTATGCGTTAGGACACTGATTACGGAATCAGGACGCTAATTCAACTATCGTCAATGTTCGATTAAGTACACTACGTCAGCTTACTTTTTTAGAATAAACACTTGCTTAGAGTCCTTTTCAAACTTATCAGAGACCTTTTCTGATACATGAAAGAAGTTTTTCTAAAGCTTTCCCCTTTCATGAAATCTGAAAAGAACCAGAATGTTAGTGAAAATCACAGTTACTGTTCTCATATAACATTCTCTTCGTTGTGTGAAAACGTTCACATTATTTGAACTTCAAATGTCTAACGGCTATGTCTCACTAAGTCTATAAATACCAACACTTAGGACCAAACAACTTGTCAATCACTTTGTGTTGTGCTAATACTTTTTGAAAGTTAGTCTGTGTCAAAATGAATTTCATTTCTCTAATCTTTCAAAGTAGTTTTCACTAATACCTTTGTGATTACAATATATTTTCATATTGAGCTTCAATTATAATTTATCTTTGAAAATCTATCTTTACTGGTATATACTCAAATTCTCAGCACTGATTCATATTTGGTATCATTCTTGCTGGAGATAGAATTTGAGAAATAGTTCAAGATATACAGTTGTACTTGATTTCATATCTTAAGTATTGTTTTGAACTATATCAGTAGTTGGTTAACTACTGATCAGAGAACCAGAAGTTTTCATACCTATATTTTATATCTACTTTGAAAACTATATGTGTCTATGTATACACTAGTCCTTCGATTTTCAACTTCAATGTTTTATGGTATTTTATTATCTTCGAAGAAGCACTGATCTTCATAACACATCATTCATGCTTTTCGAAACTGCACTTGAGCAATACCGAACATTGGAAGGTAAAGGACTGTAAGTGTATCTTTTCTTAGCATTACCTATTTCATATTTCATATCTTTGTAATGTTATGTAATGTGCTTAATTGTAAAGTGTTCTACTATGTTAGAACCAACCAGCATCTTACTGTTGTCATGCTGGTGTGTTTCTGGACTGAAACAACCAGGACAAGTGAATGAAGTTCACTTAATGATTTCAGGATTGAAATCATGTAAGGATATCTCTGAACCTGCAAAAGAGAATCAGTTCATCCTCATCCCGTAAAAGGACAGGTGTGTCCTCAACCTTAAAAAGGATAGGTTATCTCTTAGCCTTTAAAAGAGAACCGGTTCATCCTGATCCCGTAAAACGATAGGCTATCTCTTGCCTGTAAAAGAGAAACGGTTCATCCTTAGCCCATAAAAAGATAGGTTTGCCTTTAACCTGTAAAAGGGCAGTTGTAATGGTTTGGTTGTCACCCGTAAGAGAATCCCTTAGTGATAAGGTTAAAATCCTAACTGAGGAGGTTAGGTAGTAGACGTAGCCGCGGCCGAACCACTATAAATCGTGTGTCTCACTTTTGCAATTTAGTTTGTGTTCTATTTTGCATCCAATTCCAATACACTCATGTAAATCACTAAGTTATTGGAAGATAATTTTAAAGTTGACCATCGTACCCAATTCACCCCCCTCTTGGGTGGACCAACAACTTATTTCCTTCTTCAACCCGAACCTCGACCAGAAGGATGATATGCGAAGGATCAGGACGATACTTTCAAAGTATGGATACGTGAAAAACGTCATGAACCTTAGACATGGACGATGGAAGGGATAGACGATAGGCTAGTTTCCCAATACGTTCAATGAACTGAAATGGATCGATATACCGTGGGGAGAGCTTTCCTTTGATCCCTAAGTGTTTGATACCTCTTATAGGCTGAAGTTTTAGAAAAACCAAGTCCCCCTTATCAAATTCTAGAGTTCGTCTCCGCTTGTCAGCATAGCTCTTCTGTCGACTTTGTGCTACACGAAGTCTCTCCTTTACTAGTGTGATCTTCTCAGAAATCTCTTGAACTAGTTCAGGCCCCAACTGTGGTCAATCTGCCATATCTAACCAGCATATCGGAGATCTGCAAGGGTGACCATAGAGAGCCTCATATGGTGCCATGTCGATACTGGTTTGGTAGCTATTGTTGTATGCAAACTCAACCAAATGTAAGTGTTTTGCCCATCCGTCATGAAAGTCAAAAATGCAACATCGCAACATATCCTCTAAAATCTGGATCAACCGTTTTGATTGCCCGTCAATCTGAGGGTGAAAGGTTGTGTTCATGGTGATCCTAGAGCCCATGCTACTCTGAAAGCTCTGCCAAGATTTTGATGTGAATCGAGGGTCTCGATCAGAGACGATCGTGAGTGGTATGCCATGGAGGCGTCCAATCTCTCTTTTAGACAATTCGACAAGCTTGGCGAGGTTATCTGTGAACTTTATTGGCAAAAAGTGTGCAAACTTTGTAAGTTTGTCAATGATATCCCAAATAGCATCTTGCCCTTTGTTATTTCGAGGCAAGGCCATAACAAAATCCATTGCGATGTTCTCCCACTTCCATTCTCCAATAGGTAAAGGCTGGAGAAGTCCAGAGGGAAGTCTGCGTTCTACCTTTACTTGCTGGCAAACGAGACATCTAGCAACGAAGTCTTCAATCACCTTCTTCATTCTAGAAAACCAAAATTATCGCTTGACATCCTTGTACATCTTGTCTCCCCTAGGATGCATAGCAAACCTCGAACAATGCATTTCAGTTAGCACTTCTTTCCGAACTTTAGAATCATTCGGTAGGCAGAGAAGATTTTTTTAGAAAACAGCTCCGTCATCATAGACCGACCAGTGAGGAAGGTCCTGTTTGTTGAGTAGAAGTTCTCGTTTCTCCATTAGCATAGGGTCGTTGGCTTGAGCTGCTGAAATCTTTCAAATAAGCTCAGAGTTGGCTGATAACTGAGAGAGTCGTGATCTTCATCCCTCCTCAATGAGCTGTAGGTTAAAAATTTTCATCTCTGTAGCCAACTTCCCCATCTCGAAGTTAAGAGTGCAAGCAGCAACATAAGTTTTTCTACTCAGGGCATCAACCAAAACATTGGCCTTACCCGGATGGTATTGGAATTGAAAGTCATAATCTTTCAAGAATTCCAACCATTGCCTTTGGCGGAGGTTTAGGTCTCTCTGAGTGTAGATGTACTTGAGACTTTTGTGATCCGAGGAGACCTCAAACCGTTCACCGTATAGGTAGTGACGCCATAACTTCAGTGCAAATACGACAACTGCAAGTTCTAAGTCATGCGTTGGGTAATTACCCTCATGAATTATCAGCTGCCTTGAAGCATATACATCTACTTGTCCTTCTTGCATTAGTACTGCACCTAAGTCTTGGAGAGAGGCGTCTGTGTATAGTGAAAATCCAACTCCATTACTTGGAGCAATTAGTACTAGTTCTGTCGTGAGGCGCTTCTTTAATTCCTGAAAAGACAATTCACAAGCGAGATTCCAGATGAATCGTACGTCTTTCTGAGTGAGTTTGGTCCTAGGTTCAGCAATCTTTGAGAAATCATTGATGAAGCGTCTGTAGTAACTTGCCAAACCAAGAAAACTCCAAATTTGAGTAATTGTTGTGGGCTGCTTCCAGTTTAAAACTGCTTCAACCTTTGAAGGATCTACCTCAATGCCATTACCTGAAACCACATGACCTAAGAATTGCACTCGCTTCGCCCAAAATTCGCACTTACTCAACTTTGCATACAACTGGTGGCTTCTCAAGGTCTTGAGGACAATCCTCAGATGTATCTTATGGTCTTCCTCGGTCGAGGAATATATTAAGATATCATCCACAAATACCACCATGAAACGGTCTAAGTATAACCTGAAGATACGATTCATCAAATCCATAAACGTTGCAGGTACATTTGTTAGACCAAACAGCATGACCAAGAACTCATAATGACCATACCGAGTTCGGAAAGTCGATTTATTAATGTCCGACTCTCTGATCCGAAGTTTATGGTAACCGGATCGTAAATCAATCTTAGAGAAGTACTTGGCATCTTTAAGTTGGTCGAGCAAGTCATCGATACTGGGTAATGGGTATCTGTTCTTGATGGTGGTGTTATTCAACTTGCGATAATCAATGCAAAGTCGTAACGAACGATCCTTTTTGCGAACAAACAGAATTGGAGCGCCCCAGGGTGATGAACTTTTCCTGATGAAGCCATTACTCTCCAACTCCTTCAGTTGTTTGTCCAACTTGACCAGCTCGACATTGGACATTCTGTATGGAGGAATTAAGATGGGTTCATTCTCGGGTATGAGGTTGATCTCAAAATCGAATTCTCGAATTGGAGATAGACCAGGAAGGTCATTCAGAAAAATTGTTGGGAATTCTGATATAATCGGGATATCGTGTACCTCGAGAGGGTACAGTAATGATGATTCATTGTCATCACCAAGGGATAATGCTCGGAGTTGTGCTTTGAGGAGTGCATCAATCGAGTTGTGTATCCATTTCCCTGTTCCCTGAATCTTGACAAACTCCCCAGTAGGCAAGGATAACTGAACTTGCTTCTTCAAACAATCGATCTTTGCATTCAGAGGTGCGAGCCAGTCCATGCCGAGGATGATGTCAAAGTCTTCAATGTCCATCACAGAAAGATCTGCATAAATTATCTGATCTGACATTCGAAGTTCACATCGAGAACACTTCAATTTCACGTTAATACCAGATCCTAATGGTGAAGAGACAAATTGTGATGTCTGTGGGTTCAGGATACAACCCTAAATGCCTAACCAATGCAGAAGATATAAAGGAATGCATAGCACCCAAATCAAACAAGACATGCACCATTGTATTGAACAAGGGAAATGTACTTTCAACTACATTGTTATCCAGGAGAGGTTGCTGAGCAATAGCAAACGCTCTGCCCTGTTTTCGTTGTCCCTGGTTCTACTGGTTTTGCCTGGGTTAGGCGTTAGCAGCAGGTGTGGCTTGTTAGACTAGAACAGCGGGAACAGGTTGTCGTGGTTGCTGAGGGTGGGGACAGGCATTTCTTACATGGCCCTGTTGGCCACAGTTGAAACATGTCAGCCTCTGCTGCTGATGGTTCTACTAGCCATGTTGATTATGGTACTACTAACCACCACCCCTGCCATTTCTATTACGGCGACCACCACTGCTGTTGCGGCCACCTCTGAAAATCCTACTGGCCAGGGTTAGAAGTTTCTGCCGCAGATGCCACTGCCTCATGTTTTTATACTGAGGCTAGGTGGGCTGGGTTTTGACTATAGTAGGGTTGCTTCTTGTTGCCCTGCTGAGTGCCCTATTGGGAAAACATTGCAGGTCATTTTTCCCTGTTCATTCTCTGCTCCTACTCAGTTTTCTCCTGCTCAAAACTCATGGCCTTGTCGACAAGCTCCCTGTAATTCTTGAGATCCAAGATTTACAGGGCTTGTCGAATGTCTGGACGAAGGCCACTATAGAATTACTCGCCCTTATCTTGCTCGGTTGAGATGGTGGAGAGAGAATAGACTGATAATTCCTTAAACGTGACAGCATACTCGCAAACTATCATGTTGCCTTGGTATAGCTTGGCGAACTCTTGGCACCTTTGCCTCTTCACTGTGCCAGGGAAGTACTCGCCAATGAACAGTGACTCAAACTCTGGCCAAGTCATGTCGGTGGTATTGACTCCTGGGTCTTCCTTCACCGTTATCCACCATGTGTTAGCTCCACCAACAAGTTGGTAGGAAGCTAGTGAAATCTTTCGAGCCTCTTCGACTCCCATAGCCAAGAGAGCCTTCTTCGACTCAGCAGGCCATTTCTGCATTTCATCCGCATCAATGGTGCTCGCAAAGGTAATGGGTTATAGCCTCTTGTACTTCATAATCTGGTCGGTTTGAGTCTCCGACCCAGATTTAACAAGTGCCTGCACAGTGACCACCTAGTTGGTTGCGGTCTCACAGATGGCCATCTCAACTGTCGCCTTCATCGCCTAGACGAATCTGGCGAAAATGTGTTCCATGCCTAGAAGCATGACAAAGGGTGTAGGTTGTGGCACTGCCTGCCCAGCAGTAGTGGCAGTGTCGGGTGTGGCCTGCTCTGTAGTCAGAGGCGGCAGTTCCTGATTCTGAATCTCAGGAGGTTCCTCCTCTGCTGGACAAACAGTGCGTTGCCTTCCTCTCTTCCTGGTTTGAATTTTCTCACTGGCAAGGAGAAAAATAAAACCATGTTTTAGGAACTGTAGCCAAGTATAGTGTTATGATATTCTCAGCAAAAAGTTTGAGAGTTTAATATAAAACCACCTATTTTTCTAGGTATGGTGTAAGGTTTTTGTTGAGGAATCAAAGAATCTTATATGCCTCGTATGTTTGGCCATGGTGTAAAACAAGGTTAGAGTATTTATATAATAACTATAAAACTTTGCAAGTATTTCAAATATTTTGGTTCATGTTTTTGTGAACATACATATATTTTTGAAAATTCATACAAGTCATAAAAATTCTAAGATTATCCTTGGTAAATATCCTGATTTAACGTTCTAGCGCATTCTTATGTGTTCAAACTCTTTTGCTTAGTCTTTCCGACTATTATCCAAGTTCATGTGTCCCATACCACATGAATTTAGTAATAAAAGATTCAACCAAGTTAAGTTGTAAGAACACGGTCTCTACAAAACATCGACTGGAGAGGAGTTCAGTAATAGTATCATCCAAGTTTACTCGTCCCATACCATGTAACCTTAGTGATAATGTTAGTAATTCAGCTTTCCCCAGATATTTTTTCCCACAAGGTTGTGGGTTTTCTTACTTTCACGTTTTATTTAGTATCTTCCAATTTTGTTGTGTCCCATACCACTCCAAAGTTAGTGATACAAAAGAAAGAATGGTTGTAAGTCGGCCCACCAAACATAGTCTCAAACAAAACATTTCATTCATAAAAAGAAAATAATTACAATGCCAGTAATCATTCCTAATTTTCCCACCTACAACTGCCCCTCCTAGACCTTCTGTTAGTTACAGAACGACTACCAGAAGAACATTGAGAAGTTGTTCGCTATTCTTCGATGTTTGCATACGCGTTAACAAAGCATTCTAGATACTATCACATTTAACTGGTCAAAAAGGTTAGTCCGTTGTCCCATTGATGGTTGATAGGTTGTATGTCCCATAGGTGGAGGGTAGACAGTAGGCATTGGTGGAAAATGTTGGCCGTATGATTAACTCATAGGAGGAGGGTAGTTAGTTTGATTATATGAGGACTTCCTAACTGGGACCTCTTGGACGGTTGGACATGCCTGAGTCGAACAATTTTGAAAGAGTGAACTCATCGGGATATCCTATCTTCCAAAGTTTTGTCCCGTCCAATTATGTTGTTGTTGGTTCACAGGAAATTGTGGAATTGGATGATAAGGTACCTCTGGAGTTGGAAACCTTTGGTACGTCGTATTGCCATGAGTTGGGAGGTTCCAATAAAGTGGATTTGTTGGAACTCCCCATCCATCCTGATTTGTTTAAGGTTGACTGAGGTTGCGAAAAAGATCCTCCTCGGAGAATAGATGATCGGGTTGACCATTATTTGGGGCTGGGTTTGTTGCAGTGTTCTGGTTTGGCTCGTTCATTGGTTCTTTCCTAATAGGAATCTTGCGCCAACTTTTTTGTTGACAATGTCCATTGTTATCACTAGTTCTTCCACTATTTTTCCCTGAAGTCACGCCAAATATCTCTTCATCAGTCACCCCTCCCCTTGAGACGAAAGTCTTTGAGATGGAGGATACTGTAACAGCATTAGTGATCTGTTTTGAAGATTCATCAAAAGTATTGATGTTTTCCTTCCAAAGCATCCTCATGATCAGGACTCCATAGCCGAAAAGTTCCTTCTTTGTAGGGTTTTGAATCACCTGCAACATTTGCTGGATGATAATGTGTGGTAGGGAGACAGAGATTCCTTTTTCTAAGTAGTATAGCGCAAGAAGTTGAGTTCTTGTCATAAATCCTCTAGTCACCATTTTTGACAAGATGTTGCCGAATACGATTTTTCCAAGGCCGGCAAGAGGTGGTTTAAGGAGATTATTTGGGAGGTGGGCGTACGTCATTTGGGTGTATGGCTTATTGGCAAGGAAATTGAACAATTGTTCCTTGGATTCCGCGATCTCTGCAACCGTCTGGGGTTCGTATGGATCAATGATCTTGTCTCCTATTGGGATTTTCATAAGTCGTGAAATAGTTTCGACGCTGATGAAAATCTTTACTCCCTTGATCATTGTCTCCAAGACAGGGCTGATCCCATCTTCTTGAAGTCCCACGCAATTCATAGATTCGTAAAATGACTTCACCAAGTTGAAGGAGACGAAACCCTCAACTTTTGTTATATTTAACTACCCCAGCTTTGAGAGTTTTTCATGAAGGATAGGACGGAGGCGAAGATCTCTATTGTCGATACTCCTCATAGTCATAACCTCCCAGTTGGAAAGTTTCGTAAGTCTTGTGGAAATCGGTTCCCGACTACTGGAAGTCATTCCATCACTTGAGGCCATTATCTTGCTGAAAGAAAGATAAAACTTGTGAAATACACAAAATATATTCCTAACATTTTTAAGTTTTATGTCTTGTCCCTTGGACAATATTTTCTATTTTTCCTCTTGATGTTTATACCATCAATGAATCCAAATTTTTCATTAGCAACAAGTTATATATATATATACATAGATATATAGATATATAGATATATATATTATAAATCTTAACTATATATATATAGTTTTCATAAATCATAACTATATATATTTATATATATAAATCTAAACTATATATATATAGTTTTAAATATATATATATTTAATATAAATTTTCTTCTCCTAATTGGTGGACTTGGGCGGGCCGTAGACCTTTCTCTCTGATACAATTTAAATGTCACACCCCGCCCGGACCAGCCTAAACCGACAGAACACTCACAGGCGGGGCGCGAATTCATTAGAACAATAACCGATGCGCAGGAACACAATTGAGTACAAATTTGATTATATTAAATTCAGAATGTATATTTATGCAGAATATGATTGAGGGAACATCCTCCCAACATCTCCCTATAATTAATAAAGGTTACAAAATGTGGGCCCAAACACCTCCACCCAGTCCACCCTAAACTCCTGTGAAAAATTGGATAACAACGGGGTGAGCTATTGCCCAGTGGATAAAATAGATCGTGAATATAAAAATTAATAAATGAATCTTCATAATCAAATATCACATAAACACAACAAGTGTGACGCCCCGAAAATTATTTCATCTAGCCCATAACCCAATTGCATTTTGGCCAAACTCTATGTGTTGCCTTGATATGTTTGGTGTTTGTTTGATGGTTGTTTATTGTTTGTATAGTTGATGCTTGATAATATATATAAATATGTGCATTATAAATTGTATATGGGTCATGTTAAATTAAAGTATAATGCATATGTTATTATTTATGCATGGGCCCATTAAACCATGAATTGATATGGATTGGACATTTAATATACATGGAAGCATGAGATTGGTTAAAGTACATGTGGTTGGTATGGGTAGTATGAGACCAACACATGTGAAGGTTGGTGCATGAAAGTGCATGAAAGTGGACAAGTGTCCCATGCCCACTTCTCTTCTCCAAGAAAGTGCTAGAAAGTGAGGTGAGTGGAGGGAAACGAAAAAAATAAAAAATAAAAAAGAAGAGAAAGAAAGAGGGAGTTGCTTGAGGAAAATCTCTGCAACGTTTTCATCAAAGAGTTGGATCTTCGGGATATATGGTCAGATTGGGCTCACACTTTGTCAGCAAGTTCGTAGCTTATGGTTATTCATTCTGGTCAGTGGAGATCTTGATTAGAGGTTTCGTCTAAGAGATCTAACCTCTCAAACAAAGCTGGTCGGAAAGTCTGGATTTCTCGCGCTATTTCGGTCAAACTTATAGATCTCCTCAATCTACCGTTGGATGGATATTAGATTTGGGTATGTAGTTTACAACTGATATTTCTGCATTCAGAACGGTGGAGATGTTTATAGGTTAAATATGTTGTGTGATACAGTCATCTGAGTTCGAGTATTTGCAGCAGGAAAGGAGAAATTGTCTGATTAGAGACTTGTTCATCAAAGTTAATTATCTTTTAGGTCCACCGTTGGATTGGGCTGATATTTGGACAGAAGGTTTGTTTCTTCACATACTTCAATTTGTACGGTTGATTTTGTAATTACATATTTCTGTTGGTAGATTGATACATCTGAATAGAATATTAAATGAAGAATTGGTAGGGTCGCTTGTATTAGACCTAAATTTAGAATATGAACTTAGACCTTTCCAAATAGCTTGCATGTCAACTATGTTGACCTAGTTGCCATTGTTGATGAACCCATGATGCAAAATCAGTGATATACATGGCTAAACATGGTGACTTAGTGTAAATCGGCAATATGGCCTAAGTATGGAAAATTTCATATTTTAGGGCTTTTGATGCTTTTGGTCTAGAATCATTGAATTGATGCAACTTATGTTTAATTAAGCATGATTAGGGTTGATTATGCTACTGATTTGGTAGATGTGACCATATCATGGGTTAGGCCTTCTTGTGATCAAGTGACCCAATTTGGGCATGTTTATGCCTAAGGAATTGAAAATCAGTATTTTTGATTAATAGAATGGTTTATGTATGAGAACTATGCATTAGAGGCCTAAGTCATGTGATTTGAGTTGAATGATGGGATTAGATGGGATTTAGGCCTATTGTCTATATGTGGGTTGATTTAGGGTTGATGTGTAATGTCTATGTGATTGAGCATAGAAATTGATGTATGGTAGGATATTGATGAATGTTTCAGGATCTTGATTGGGTTGATTCGGTTTGGTGGTCGTGTGTGGTTAAATACTCTCGCGAGGCTTGGTTGTGAGTAGACTTCATTTATGATTATATCTTTTATGTCATCATATCACTTATATATATTGTATGTTGAAAGCATGAATGTGTTCTAATGTTTTGAATGATGCATTGATTTGAGAAAACCTTATGACTTTGGTTGGGCCCATCTATCTGGCTAATAGGGGCCCATCTATTTTGGACTATGTAATTATAACACTTACCACATTGTAGTATGGGTGAGTTGGGACTTGTTAGATAGACCATGTGGGCATATGACGATTTTTATTTGTACCCACAATTTTGAACTTTATGTGTATGTCAGTATTGATGGACTGTAGGGATTATGACGGTTTTATTTATGGTTCATTTTTATGGAGTATCTCTTGTCTTGGATGATTAATACGGTTGGTAGTTTTGTTTAGAACCTTTTTATATTATGTCGTTGTTTGGGATAAGGCTCATAGGGTCTCAACCACCTCACGGAGGTTGAGAAGTGGTTGGAGATGCTTACGCCGGGCGTCCCGCCCCGGCACTCCGCACACCATTCCTTGCGGGGTTGGTGGCCCGGGGTGCGGGGTCGCCACAACAAGCATCATAAACAGTACAACATGTATGTATGCATGACACTGTCCCATAATGGTTCCATGATTGTATGGCGCCCTGAGACAACGTATTGATGTCCATCCCCAAGTAAACCTGGGTTCTCATTGTACGTCCCTCCCCAAGGTCGTTGCCCTGGATTCACGTACAGATGGTCATCCCCAGGTAAACCCAGGTTCTCATTGTACGTCCCTTTCCAGGGAAACATCAAGAATAGTGAGCATTGCTTCTAACTATTTTGTGGATCATGAACTACTTACGTACCTAGGTGGTGCTTATGTATGATGCCAATGCATGAGTAGGTCCGTTCTTTACTAACATTAGACAGGATTTGGCAACGTCTAGTGATTCTTATTAAGTCGGTATCATCACGTGTAAAGTTAGGATGTTCAGTATCATTTATACGAGCTGATAGCTTTCAAATAAGACCAACCAAATCAGTCTGCAGTTGAGAGGTGGGACATGAGGTCCACTTAAATATTAATCGTCTAAAGCATCACGCTGCCTCATGTTCACTATTTAAAGTTACTGGGGACAAGACTAAGTCTAATTGAGTCAAATTGACCAATAATCCGGCATAGTAATAGTATAATACATGAACTCTAAATATACAGGTATGAACATTATACGCAATAATGCAGTGTAAAATAATAGTAGACATAATGATAAATGAATGTAAACTTTAATAAAAGTTATAAGACACGCAAACATATGTTTCGTTCCCCACCTTCAGATAAAAACTCCTTCTGGAACTGACACCTCCTCCCGAGCAGAACCGCATTGCACAGCAAAGAGAGTCTCAAAAAGAGAAGAGAGAAATTTCAAAGAGAGCAAGAGAGAAAAGAGGGATTTAGTGTGAAAATAACAAAGGAGGGAGGGCTCCTTATATAGGAAAAAGAACGCCCAAAGTTCAATTTTTTTTTCTTTTTTTTTGTGCAAACCTGGGGTATTACAGGAGGTCTTCTGGTCGGAGTGGCTAGCTACCCAGTAAGCATGGTGCCACGTGTCATTTCGTCGTTGGTTGAGATGAGCTGGATAAGCTGGATGAGCTCGTCTATTCCGAGTAGGTCTTGGAGAAGGAATCTCATCCCGTCTTGGATGATCCTTATCTTTGAGTTCATTTCGAAGTAGGACTCTTATCTCATCTCGGATAACCCTTATTTTTTTTATTTGTCTCGGAGGAGGAATCCTATCCTGTCTCTATGTCGGAGTCCATGTTTGAGGATGCAACTATCTCTGATTCCTCGGGATACGGCGTGCTAGGAAGGATTCCCTAATCTTATATGTTTCGTATGGGATGATCAGCTCGGATATATGTCGAGCTGTCACATTGACCGAAATAGCACTTAGCTTAGCTCGGCTGGACCGAGCTAACACTACCATGGCATTTTCGGATTTATCGTATGTATCATCCCGCTAAGTCGGCTCGGACACGTCCATGGTCGAGTAGAACTCGTTCTTTTGACCAAGCTGATCTGGTGGTCGTGTAACTTTACGGGACTTTTTCCTCGTCACCTCGGCTCGTCCATCCCTGTACGCGGCTAACATATTTTGAATAGCCAGCTCAGCTCTTCTGATGTCCAGGTCAGCTCTAATCCGAGTTGACCATCCAACATATGTATTTTGAGATTTTGGATCATGGATTTGTATATTTTTGTAATGTGTATATATGACATCTCATAGTGTATAATATTATCACTTAAATGCTTATCTTGAACTATAATAGGAAAACTGATACATGGTGATGAAATGTTGTGGATATGAGAAATTTTCAGGTTATGATTTTGATAAATGATTATGGAATATGTATATAAATGAATATACATGTTGAAGTATAATGACCGATTAGGCTGACAGGATGCCAGGTGTGCTGATGTATGGCATATCTGAGATTTTGTGTCAGTAGTGACATCACCGAGAAAGGGGTCGCGACACTAAAGGTCTACTAGTGGATATGTATTCATTCTAGAAGGTAAAGTTATATCATGGAAATCCTCGAAACAGGCATTATTGCCAGATCCACAATGGAATCTAAATTCATCGCATTAGACAAATGTGGGAAAGAAGCAGAATGGCTATGCCAATTCTTAGAGGATATTCCAAGGTGGCCAAAGCTTTTAATGATTCTTATGCATCAAAATCTCAGCGGAGTAATGCGGGTTATTCTTAATTAATAAATCACCTATGTGAGAGAGAAGTGGGATTGCTTCAAAGAGGAATTCTAAGGGCTTAATTCCTTAAAAACTCTTGCAGAACTAGGGAAATGTTCATGGCCAAAATGAATATAACTAGGAGAACTGAGTTGTGTACTAAAAGACTCTTGTGTGGAGTATATCACCATTTACATACATGGCATAATAGTTCAAAGACATCACTTCTATTGATCAACTAGGAAAGTAAACATACTTTACAAGAGAAAGTTCAAAGGGATTGCGTATCTTATGCAAGTTTTGACCATTGAATTCTATCACCAGGTCTAGCATCTGTCGTTATAATCTATGTTGTTATAATCAATTTTCATTCATGTAGAGAATTGTTAGAAAATGGTGAATGAGAAATTAACACCATTAAAACTTTGTAACTACTTTAAAATATTAATTTAAATTTAAATTTTGAAACGACCAATTTAATTGTGTTTTAAATTTGAGTTTAAATTTTAAAAAAAAAATCATTACATTTTAATTGAATTTAAATTTGTAACATTCGCAACGTTATTGTGCTTTTAATGGAGGACATTAAGAACACCAACCCCTCTACTAATATAAAAAGAGGTGCCCCTCTCACTTTTCTTCACATCAATTCTCAGAACTCTCATTTACTTCTGTAATTTTTTTTTCTTCTCTATAGTTGGTTTTTTTTTATTTTGCGGTGTAGTGATAATTTTCTACCAAGCTCAATTTGCTCGAATAGTGACAAGGTGTTAGTCAACTGCTCATCTACTGTTGTATCCTGAGAGGCAGACGCCGATCCACCTCTACAAGCCTCAGTTCTATCCTGTTCAACGTCTGCTCTGTTATAATTTAATTTAATTTTATAAGCATATTGATATTTAAATATTAGTTGTTGCATTTAATATTATTTCAGCTCTTATTTGTTTGTTGTTATATTATGGCTAACATAAACTCTTTAAGGGCAGGTTATATACTTGTCCAACACAGCTGAATGAAAAACATCATTTGCAATTATCTTTGTTCGCCACCATTGCACCGGATCCGCTCTAGGATTCTATGGGCCTAGGTTATTTAAAAGAAAGAAATCGAAGGTATTTCCACTTCAACAATTTAATAATATCATGTGGGCAACATCGTCAATTTCTCCTCATTAATTATTGAGAGATCGACAACAACGACAAAATAAATAAAAATATAAAAAATAAATAAATAAAATAAAAATCAATTTGGCATATTTCTTGTATATTTAATTCTACCTACGCATTCATTTCTATTAAGATTATCATTTTCTAGTCCGACTAACTGTCCCCCATTTCAATGGCATGTTCCTTACTTTTTTCTTTTATACATTTCTAGGTTAATGATATACTGTCCCCTGTTAAAGAAGGAAGAGACACTTCCATCCATGGTTATGTTTTTCTCAGCTACTTCTTCTAGCACAGCAAATCAGGGGCAAAATGTCAGAACCAAAAAGATAGTTCCCAAGGAGAAAAGAGAAAGAATAAAGACTTATACAAGAATGATTACATATAGTTGAAGATGAAAATTTTGGAATTCTCCTAATATATTATGTCCCGCAAAATTGAGATATTCCTCTGATTTAATTTCTCAAGATTAACCAAATTTCAAAACTTAATAAAACAAACAATTTCGGCATTTACTCTTCAGATAGCCTTAGAGATTGCACATAAACCCCATTTCGAGAAGCTGGAATCCGACCCCATCGACCAAGCCGAGGCTCCTGCACCAATATTAGCAAAGTCATTTACACAATTTGATGGATCTAAGAATATTAAACTGAAACTTCAAGGAACGGAATATATTCATATGAGTTCAAGCATATGTAAAAAGGACTTGCTGCCTCAGAATTAGAGTGGTATAGCATAATCCCATTGAATAAATGACCCAAATTTATCAATACTCTAAAACAAGTTGAACTGGCCGAGAGAAATTTTGACTATAATCTTCTGCATAAGATTTCATATAGTCCATGTACTATCAAATTGCAGCAAGCCAAAGGGAACCTACAATCCATCACATGAAATATAAAGACATGCTTTGATAGATAAGGTACTCAGAAAAAATAAATTTCATTGATGAAGATTTCCCGGCACATCCCCGACTTTTGCCATGCTATGCCTATCACTAATATAGTAATATATAAGAAATTGGCATATCAGTCCATGACTAAAAACCGTAACAGCAAAGAGGCTTTTGAAACGGTTGTAGGACCGAAGAGCCATCTTTGTCTGAAGGTCTGAAGGAGGTAGAGAAGCCTTATCACAAACATGCTATATCTAGTATTACAGCCCATTTCTTGTCATTACAAATTTATGTAAGATGCCATCGAGTCCAGAGTATCAGTCAACTCAGAGAATGCTTGCTCCAAGCAAAATGGTAAACTACTATTTACAAAACTGGAGCTAATGAGATTCTTGCACAAGTAGTTATGGATGTTTTGATGTGGAAATAATTAGTCCTTGGAGAAATATGCTGGTCAATGGGTGTTGATCAGTAACTCAGAGCAGTAGCAAGGCCAGAAGCAGCTTTTGCAACAGGAACAAGAAATGGATGACAACTTAAAAAATTGAGTGATGTTCAAAGTGGATGAATGGGAAATTGAGAATAACATGGGGTTTTTTTCGCTATAGAACCTCTCTCCTGGACCCAACTCCCTCTTGTAGCTAGTATTCATGCTAGAAGAATCAAGGCCTTTGGCCTATCAAGTTTGATAAGCAATGCTATAAGTTTACCAAGCAGGTCTTTTTGAGCTTCTTTCCTTTGATGTATATCCAAAATCATGATAGGCTGTATTTAAGTGTAGAAAAACATAAAAACTTAGTTACTAACAGAAATAAATCTTTCATAGAATTCGCATGCTTGAGGTAAAAAAGAAAATATTTAAAGGAAAATGACAAATGAAATAGGCTTTAAGACTAGGTGATATTCTTATTGAGATTGGGTATTTTCTTAGAAAAGTTGGAGTTAGGCGATTAACGAAATTTATTATTGATATTATATCAACTGCAAGAACACATGATCTGGGGAGGAATTAAATTTGAACACCTACATTAAAAATAAAAGGGATATTCAAAGTTGTGCAAATTGTTGGCGTTGAAAGATTAAATTGGATGAATCGTACAATGAAATAGTGGGAGACAATAATTAAGAGTAGAAATTACGATATCAAAAATTCAATTAGAATCGAGAAGCTCCAACAGCTCCACCTCCAACTTCTTCATCAACATTGATAGATCCTAAGAGCGGGGGGATTTCCGAGACCTGACGTAGTACGAAGAGTAGGTGGTGGCTGGAAGAAAACACTGGATATTTCGAAAGAAAATGAAGGATGGCCTGAGGGTGGTGGAAATTGGGAGATGGTTACAGGGCAACAGATGAGAAAAACCAACAATACAAAACCTAAAAGAAATCCTTTCCCAACCTCAAGAACGGTTGGTTTTGATACGAGAAGCGGCGATACTGACCGTTCATCAAAGCAATCGACCAGATCCTTTTCCTTTGGCAGTGACGGTGGATGGTCTCTTCAAACATTTCGAACTTGTTTTAAGCGGTTTTCTATCTTTTTATCCCGGAACGGCTCGGAGATTCTCATCGAAGAAGCAACAAAGGCGAGGGTCTATTCTTTGTGTTTGGACCTTGAAACTACAAGCTGGCTTCTGGAGAAGATAATCGATGCTCAACGTTATAGGAGGGATGGTAGTTTTAAACGAATCTATATCCGTCGTGGACGGAATCATGTATTCCTGGTGGAATCTTACACAAATCGTAGGGGATGTTTTCTACGTTTTACAAAAATCAAAAATGGTACACAACGTGCCATCTTCGTCCCGGAGGAAGGGGATGGTTTGGGTTGGAAGAACATGGTAGATGGTCTCAAAACCATTCTGCATGGTCATCTTCCGGCGGATGAGAAGAGCAAGGCTTCTTCAAAGATCGAGGCGCACCCCATGGCGGTTCCCCAAGACATCCAGGTGCAGCCACCTGCACATCAAGAGGAAATACTGACTGGTGAGTTGGTTGATAAGGATGCTTGCTCTCTCGACGTTATGGTAACTCGAAATTCAGATAGTTTTGAGTGGGCTGATATTGAAGCGGAACTGGAACTCGTCTTAGGACATGGTGTTCGTCTGAAACTGCTTGATGTTGCGCGAGCCTTGCTATATTGTTCTAATCAAGAAGAGTCAGTAAAGCTTATGAAAGGCAAAATTTATGAAATGAAAACCGATGTGAGTTTTCGGCAATGGTCACTTGATCTGCAATGAAATAATATGATGATATGATGTCGTAATGGTTGGATTGGCGTCAAAGGTATTACTTCGAAGTGCTGGAAGATGGAAGTTTTCGGTAAGGTGGCAGAAATGTGTGGTGGTATGATCGACATTGCATCAGCTACAGTTAGCAAAAGATCGATGGAACTGGCTATCATGAAGGTGGTCGGACTTCCTTCTGGTTTTCTGCCGACCTTCTTTGAGGTCAGTCATGGCGATCAACGAATGGAGTTGAGGGTGTTCGATTTGCAACGGAGATGGATTCTGGTGGAAGAGGTGTTGGTGTGCATCAATGGAAAGCTAAGGCAGGGTCCATCGTCGAAGAAGAAGTCGGCGGCGGCGTTGATCGGCGATCTCACCGGAGCAGCAGACGTGGAGAGAGGAACGTGGGCACGACCATGCCTGCGGGGACTATAGCAACGCTCTACAGAAAGGACACTGAACACAAGCGACGGATGGGTGTACGAGCAGTCACGTCGCACGACAAGGAATGTGCGCCACATGGTGCGGATACATTCAATCCATATGCTGCTCATCTGGGTAGACCCAATGTCGGACCAATTGGTTGGGCCCCCACGCTCCATAAACACGGTGTGGATTTCCAATGGACCCAGGATGGGCAATCTCGCAGAAGTGGGCCGTCCATTAAACCAAAGAAATCTTATGGTAACTCTAACCGGGGCCCAATGAGTGTGACGAGTTCTCTCTCAAGACAGTCCAAGCAACCTGAAGAAGCCCAACTTAAAGTGTATAGGAGACGGGCCTACACAAAGGTTAAAAAGGGTCACACAAATGATTATTTTGATCGTTGGAGAATGGATGGTTGGCACTCATCCATGTCGGGCCGTGAATTTCCACCCAGCCCGGATGAAGAACGTGTCTCTAATACTGAACTTGAAGACGAGAGCAATGATGACGGTGCACTACGACGGACAATTTTTTCGGCACGAAAGGACGAAAGAAGAAGTTCATGTTGGGCTGATGAAATTGAGGAACACGATATAACGATCTCTAAGGATCAGGCTAAGGTACGCTCTCTGGTTCTGATTAATAATTTTGATTGTGATCCTCCACACTCCTCTTCCCAACCTTCCTCTCCAAGACATTCTCAACCACCACAACAAATCATTTGCTTGGGGAATCATGCTATCCCGGCAGATTCTTGCATTGATGGGGCCCCAGCCGACAAACATGGCTTCATTTCGAAGGCAAATTCCACTGTCCAGGAGCATGGGAACCAAAGGTACAAATCTGAATATGTGGAGATCGCCCGATTTCTCAAATCGTTTGATGTTCAGCTGGTGGACAAAAGTTCCGGCAAATTGGTTGTTGTTTGAATGTTCGTGTGTGATTGGGCCCCCTTAGTTCCCCATGAAGATTATGAGTTGGAACATAAGAGGTTGCGGCTTAGCTTTAAAAAGAAGAGCCATCAAGAAAACTATATGTGTTTCTAAACCTAATATTGTTACTCTTCAGGAAATCAAAAGAACTGATGTGAATTTGTCTATGATAAAAGACCTCTGGAGGTCCAAGTTCCTTAGCTGGGTGCTCCTCCCTGCTGTGGGCACGGTGGGTGGTGTGTTAATTATGTGGGACAGTCGGTCAGTGAAGGTGGTGGACTCTTTTATGGGGAGCTTTTCCATTTCAATCAAAGCTGATGGTGTTGAGGGTGCTCACTGGTGGTTTACTGATGTTTATGGCCCATGCACTCCAAATGAAAGAACGGCTTTTTGGGATGAAATTGCGGGTCTCTCCATCCTTTTCTCTGATCAATGGTGTCTTGGGGGTGATTTCAATGTTACAAGACGCATGGAGGAAAAAACAAACTATGAAACAATTTCCAAAAGCATGAAGGATTTTGATGATCTGATCAATGATCTGCGATTACGTGACCCCGATCTCTCCAACCTACCATTCACCTGGTCTAATGGAAGATCACCTCCAACTCTTTCCAAACTGGACAGATTTCTTGTTGGACCTGAATGGGACGACATTTTCCCTGTTTCCAAGCAGGAGGTGGAGGCCAGGTTAACATCCGACCATTGGCCTATCACCCTCAATGCCAATATTGGTGTCTAGGGACCTGCCCCCTTTCGGTTCGAACATGTTTGGCTCTCATACCCCAATTTTGGAAAATTGGTTGAAGAATGGTGGAACTGTTCTAACACTCACGGCTGGCTGGTTTCAAATTTATGCAAAACTAAAGCTTCTTAAAGGGAAGATCAAAGAGTGGAGTAAACATTATGTTGAACAGGACCGTCTCCTTTGGGTTAAACTCCTCTCTGAGCTTAATACTCTAGATAATCAAATAAGTCAGTCTTTGTGGTCTGAGGAGTTGCAACAGAGGTGCCTGGGAATTACAAAGGAAATTCATACTGGATTGCAGATTGAACCGTATTGCTCGTCAAAAAACAAGAATTAAATGGGCCAAAGAGGGAGATACAAACTCAAGCTACTTCCACAAATTACGGAGTATTAGAAAAGCCAAGGCAATGATCTCAAAACTGGAAAAGGATGACGGTACGATTGTTGATGATGGTGATGACATTTGCAAGATGGTGGTGGATCATTACAGAAATGTTTTCTCTGATAATGATTATGGACAGTATGTCATTGAAGGTATTGAATGGCACCAGATTTCACAATTACAACATCAATGGTTGGAAAGACCTTCTGAAATGGAGGAAATTAAAGATGTTGTCTTTAACAATAAGGGAGATAAAGCACCAAGGCCTAATGGATTTATCATGCTTTTCTACCAAAAGAATTGGGAGTTACTAAAGGATGAAATCTTTAAGGTGATGGAGGAGTTTTATGCAACTGGTACTATCAATTGGTGCACTAATGAGACATACATTTGCCTCATCCCCAAGAAGCTGAACTCTATTAGAGTGGGGGACTTTCGGCCCATTAGCCTCATTACTAGTCTTTATAAGATCATTGCCAAAACTCTTGCTGCAAGACTTAAGCAGGTCATTCACTCTACCATTGCTGAGACACAAATGGCTTTTGTAAAAGATAGACAAATTATTGACGCAATTTTGATTACCAATGAAGCAGTCGATGATTGGAGAGGATCTAAGAAACAAGGTTTTTTGTTAAAAGTGGATTTTGCAAAGGCGTATGACTCAGTTAAATGGAGTTTCCTGGACTTTGTGATGAAAAAGAAAGGTTTTGGCCATAGATGGCAAAAATGGATTTGGGGTTGCCTTTCTACTACTAATTTCTCAGTTTTTGTGAATGGTCAGCCAAGAGGAAAGATTAATGGGACAAGGGGCTTAAGGCAAGGCGACCCTTTATCCCCTTTTATATACACACTGGTAGTTGATGTATTGGACGGCATTACCACAAAGGCTAGGATTAAGGGTGTGATGAATAGCTTCAAGGTTGGAAAAGATGATATCCATATCTCCCATATCCAATATGCTGATGATTGTATGTTCTTTGTGAGGAATGATGACTGCAGTTTGTTGAATGTCATGAAAATCCCTAACAGTTTTTGCTTCCTTTCCGGTCTAAGTGTCAATCTTTCCAAGTGTCAACTTGCTGGAATTAACATCCGGGATGAGCTTATCTTAACTATGGCCGAACAAATTGGAGTTTCAGCTGGCTATTGGCCTTTAAAATACTTGGGCATGCCCCTTGGGGGAAACCCCCTGAAGATATCCTTTTGGGACCCTGTCCTTCAAACCATTAGTAGAAGGATTGAAGACTGGAAACGAAGTTTCCTGTCTAGGGCAGGAAGAGTTGCTTTGCTTAAATCAGTTTTGGAAGCCATACCAACCTATTCCATGTCAACTTTCAGCATGCCAAAATCTGTTGCCTCTGCCATTGAGAGGAAGATGAGAGACTTTTTGTGGATGAACGAAGAGAGATCAACGGGCTCTCATTTAGTGCGATGGGATATTGTTAAAATGGATTTGGAGCATGGAGGTTTGGGTATTAATGATTTACTGTTGCATAATAGAGCATTGGTTGGGAAGTGGTTGTGGCGGTTCCCAAGAGAAAAGGATGCTTTGTGGGCTAAGATCATTAGGAGCAGGCATGGAGTGCCTGAAAATGCTAGGGACGCAGGTCTCCACCATAGAACTACCTTTAAGTGCCCCTGGAAATTCATTTACTCTTTATACCCGTCCTTTTCAACCCAAATAAGATTAAAAGTTGGAAAAGGGAACACCATTAGATTCTGGGAAGACTGTTGGTGTAGTAATGAACCTCTCATGGTTATGTTTCTTAATCTCTATAACCTTTCTCGCCGCCATAACGCTCCCATTTCCTCTTTTGCTGTTACGACCTCTAATGGTAACGGTCCTGTTCATGATTGGAATTTTCAGTTAGTTCGAAATCTTCCCAATAGCTCCATTGATGAAGTTCCCTCTCTTCTTCTTCACCTTGCTCCATGTAATCTTCAGCCTGTTGAGGACAAAATATGTTGGCTGGGAGAGTCAAATGGGGTCTTCTCAGCAAAGTCTTTCTTCAAATCACTTTCAAACCATGTTGCCTCGACTACTTTCCTTCATTCACAGTTTATCTAGACTGCCTCTATCCCCTCCTCCAAAGTTAAAATTCTTGGCTGGCTTGTTGCACATCAGAAACTTAACTGCGCAGATGTCTTACAAAGGAAATTCCCTAACTTGATGTTATGCCCATCTTGGTGCTGCCTATGTAGGAGAAGCGGGGAGACGATCGAGCATGTTTTTGGGGAGTGTGCGATGATAAAGGACCTGTGGAACTGCTGGAACCAGAAATTTCAGTTGCTGTCCCCACCTACCGATGGCTCTTTCTTTTGTTTTCCTAATGTACAAATGAATACAAAACTTAAGTTGTATTGGGTGTGTATCTATTTTGCTAATATGTGATGTATTTGGGCGGAAAGGAACAATAAAATATTTAATGATTGTAGTAGTAGGTGTGGTAGGATTTGGGAACAGGCCCTGTTTTTATTCGCAACATGGGTGAGTTCCTCTAAACTTTCTATTGGGTATAGTTTTGGGGAGTGGTTGCTCAACTGGAACAACATCCTCGAAACATTGTAGTTCCTTGGGGACATCTCGTCCCTTTGTTGTTTCTTCTTTTTCTTTTCCCTCTATATATAAATAATTATGTTTTTTGTCAAAAAAAAAAGAAAATTCAATTAGAATCTATGCGTGGAATATCAACAATGGAAGTTCAAATTGATATAGAGGTATAGGGAGAAGAAAAACCCATCACATAATTTTTGTGAATCTAGAAAAAGTCTATGATTAAGTACTTAGAGATGTACTAAAGTGGGTTTTAGGGGGGAAAAAAAAAGGTCACACATAGGTGCACTGACCTTCTTGTTTCTTACTAAGAAAGAAAATAAATAATTACACTAACCTGATAAAAGATGTGTATAATAGACCAAAGATAAAAGAGTAAAAACAATTATAGGAGAAAAGAGGTTCAAATTATAGTAGGTGTATCAGCATTAAGCCCTTATCTTGTAGTAGAGGTTATGGATGAATTGCATTGCTTCAATAAAGCATGACATCACCCCTTCCATCACAAAGCATTCAGCCTTCTTGCTGTATCTGCTTAGTCAGCTTGCTTCCTTGAGCGACTAAACATTATTCATAAAGATATCAATAGTGTAAGTTGTTTGCTAATTATATTCTATTGAAGAAACTAAATCATAAGTTCATGCCAAACTTAATGTTTGGAGAGAAACTCTAGAATCCAAAAGGTTGAAGATTAGTGGACAAAATTTGAATAAATTAAATGTAATTTTAGTAGAAATAGAAATCTAGTAAAGAGACTGTGAAAACTGAAAGGCAAGAGATATTAAGGAATGAAAACTTAATAGGCTCAATTATTCATTATGAAGGAGAAATAGGAGATGATGTTAACCATAAAATTTATGTTACGTAAAATTGAGGAGGGCTAGTGAAATAGTATATAACCAACAGATCCATTGAAGTTGAAAAAAAACTTTTTTTTTAAAACCGCAATCAGTCATCATACTTTACAGAACAATATATTGGGCAAAAGAGAAACAATATATCAATAAATAAGGGTCATAGAAATGTGAAAGTTAACATGGATATTATTGTTGTCAAAATCGTTGATCAAAATCGAATCACTCTGGTGCTTGGTTAATTGAATCGGCATTCAGACTGATGATTCACGATACAATTATGAATTTTATACT
Source organism: Paratinospora sagittata (assembly GCA_035771175.1). Classification (NCBI taxonomy): domain Eukaryota; kingdom Viridiplantae; phylum Streptophyta; class Magnoliopsida; order Ranunculales; family Menispermaceae; genus Paratinospora; species Paratinospora sagittata. Next base: position 21,713,756 of record CM069610.1, read on the forward strand.
TGAATATATTAAGTAGCTAGAAAATTATAAGGGCATTAGTGTGTTTTTAATAGCTAATTAATGATTTAAGACTAATTCAGCAAATAATTCAAACTGATTTATTAAAACTTACTTGGCAATTCAAACAGATTCATTTTTCATTCATTCTAAAACGAATTGATTCACATGTGATTGACAAGTGTAGGGATTTAGGAACTCAATTTAAATTAATTTATGAAGAATGAATGAGAATCATACGAATCACTAATTTAAATGACAATTCTAATTGTTATGATGGACATCATAAAACATTAAAAGATACCAACATTAGGTTGGGCATGTGATTTTGGGTACGGAACCCCCACGCTTGAATGTAAGTTCGAGTCCCACCCCGTACGAAATGATGCGAGAACAACGTTCTAGGGTGTTTGTGGTTGTGCTCAAAGGGATTAAGGGGAACATAAGTCCCCGATACCCGCTAACCTCAAAAAGAATAAATAAATAAAATATTAAAAGGTAATCTAGAAATGAACACATCAAAGAATTGATAGGAATAGCTCCAATCGAAGATAAAAATGGGAGAAAAAATTAAGGCACAACAAAGACTATGAAATCCACCAATAAGGAAAAGTGAAATATTGACAATTAATAACAACCATAGAGGAGGAAGAAGACTTAAATAACATGGATAGAAATACTAAAGAAGTATGTAGCTACTTAAAGTAAACTGTAGATTTAGTCGTTAATAAAGCACAATAGAGAGAAGCGAATTCATGTAGTTGGCTCTATATAGATGGAAAAAAACTTAGACGAGTTGAGTTTTAGATGATAAAAGCTTTTAGCTTCGTGCTATGCACGATGCTATGTGCGAATATTTTATAAATTATTATTATTATCTATAAAATATATATGAACACACTATTCAAAAAAAAAAAAAGAAGAATAAGAAACAAAGTGTTGTTTATTTGCTTATAATATAGTACTAATTGATGAAACAACATCTGGAGTAAATGCTATGCTAAAGTTTTAGAGAGAGCTTCAGAATCTAAAGGGACAAGATTAGTAGGACTAAGATTGAATACATTAAATGTAATTTCATTGGAAGTAGAAATACAAAGGCAGAGATAGTGAAGATTGGAAGTCAAGAAATACCAAGGAGTGAGAATTTTAGGTATTTGGGATCAATTATATATAAAGAACAAGAAATAGGTGAGGATGTGAACCATAGAGTTAAAGCAGGATGGATCAAGTGGAAGAGTGCTTCTAGAGTATTATATGATAGGTGCACCCCATTGAAGTTAAGGGGAAAAAATTTTAAAGTTGCTATTATCACTATATGATACAAAATGTTGGGCAATTAAAAACATGTTAACATACTAAGTGTAACAGAAATGCAAATCCTAAGATGGATATGTGGTGAGACTTTAAAAGGTAAAATTAGAAATGACCATATTCGAGAAATGGTAGGAGTAGCACTAATTAGAGAAAAAATGAGAGAAAATCGATTAAGGTGGTTTAGACATATACAACGTCGGCCTTTAAATGCACCAATCAGGAAGTGTGACCAATTAACCGTACATGGTAATAATAGAGGTAGAGGTAGACCTGAAATAACATGGATAGAGAAAATTAAGAAAGATTTAACTTCTTGTAATTTGAATGTCGACTTAGCCCTCGATAAAACAAAGTGGAGGAAGCAAATTTATGTAGTAGATCCGATGTAGTTGGGAAAAGGCTTTAGTTGTGTTGAGTTGAGTAGAATGTGTTATTTATAGATAGTAAGTCCGGGTCAAGGGTCCCACACGGTAAACACGCGACGGGCGAAATACCTGCGGCAGGAGGAGTAGCAGGACCCATGGAATAGCCTTACCTTGTCCCCTACTTGAACCATTTTGTTGTCGAGAAGAGTGTCGGATATAAAAACACTTAGATGGTTATCAACATCTGTATTGATCATGTGTTCCTTCGATGCAATTTTTCCAGGAGTATTTGGAGGAGATGGGGAGATTTGGTCAATATCATATTTAGGAGTTTTTGGAGATCGTCAAGGCTCATTTTACTATGTATGTTTCCTCTCTAAACAACAAACTCTAGAGTATTGGCCTATAATTTTATTGGTGGTGATGGAGACTTTGGAAAGAGAGGAATAACAAGAATTTTCAAGGGGGAAATAAACAACTTTGCATGGTGGGAGGACTATGTCATTTCTGCTTCTTTGTGGAAGCTTTCTAAGGGATTTTCTTTTGGGAAGTGGTCAAAAGGATGGGAGCAGCTTAGGATTTTATTGTGACCACTGTTGCTTTTGTTTTTTCCATTGTCTTTTTTCCTCTTGTTCTTGTTTTTGGGTCTTGTGTGTTTTCTCATCTCCTTAATGAGCCACTTCGCCTTTTTTGTTTCCTCTTCTTTTATTAATATATTTACTTTTCTTCTCAAAAAAAAGAAAAGAAGAAATAGCATATATATAATAAAAATGAATAATTTAAGTATCTATATTAATATATTATAGTTTCAAGTCTTTAGCATTTACAGACACACATTAAAAGTTAAAAATTATGATAAAACTAATTTATTATGTAAAATAAAATATTAATTAACTAAAATATCTCTCATGAATTATGGGAAAAAATCTAGCTAAACATGTTTATAAAATTACCCATTAGATATAAATACTTCAAAAAATAAAAGAAAAAATTAATTAATTTAATCAACCTATAAAATAAAATATGCACTTCAAACTACCAATCCATAAAAAGTAAATAAATGTTCGTTTAACAACTAATTAATTAACAACGACTAACCCATTAAAATAAATAAACTTCCATTAATAGAATTCAAAAATAAAAAATAACCTATAAATTAATATATAATTCATAAACCTTAAGTTCAATTTGAAGCAACGAGTTTTGCTTAAAAAGAGGGAAAACAAATCGAAAGAAGATGTAGACAATTAGAATAAACCTGGAAAACTACCTTGCAAAAAAAAAAAAGAAAAAAAAACTTTAAAAACGGAGTTCAAACAAAATGGGAGTCCTTTTTTACATATAGTATATGATTTCAAAAGAATAAGAAATGATTTGGAACATGTAATGAAGAGTGATATTTACAATGAACAATAATAATAGAAGAAAAGGAAGATCTAAAAGTATGGATATAGATAATTAAAATGATTTAGGACTTCCTTTTCTTCAGCTCTTTTCTGCAATTAATAAGAATCTCATGTTTCTTATGATTATCAAACAAAAAATAGACAATATGAAAGATATGGTTGCTCGTAATAAACTATAAATTTAGCCTTAATAGAGCAGAGTAGGAAACACATTTATATAACTGATTCCATTTAGTTAGGAAAAGGCTTTATTAAGTTGAATTGAATTAAATGTTAGGTGACATCTCAATAGAATGAAACATTGGCTTAGGAGGAACATGGTATTGTGTATTTGGATTGAAAGTCATATGAAGATTTTGTTCCAATATTGCTACCTAGCCCTTCTCTTTGTCAGTTACTATCAATTATCAAGCACAGGCCACGCATGTCCATCCAATCCAAAATGTCAATTCATTGTTATTGGCAAAGGTCCCTCAAAAATTGGCCCTTCCAAATTCACACATTGCTCAAAATAAAATTCACTCTGGAGTGCTGAAATCTAGAAACAGTATTTTGGTGGATTATTGCATGATGGGTGAATCCAAATTACTACAGTGATCTTATTGATCAACTTTTTCACTTCCTTGTGGCTTATAGTGAACAGGTATCCTAGTTTACTTCCTGTTTTGAGAGGGTGATAGATGCTGCATGTGGTTTGAGTACCTTTACAGGATGTGAAGATATTAATTATTCTCCTTGAACACGAGCAAACTTGGTGGATGCCTCACCTAGCCATCAAAGAGGAGCTCTGATTAAACAGAAACAGAACATTTGGGACACAGAGGACATCTATCATTATATATTTGAATATCAAAGGCCTTTTGTCCACTGGTATCACATATATAAGAAGCTTAAGAAATCCTTTTAGTGCAGCATTCAAGTGGGAGGACAATACATTTTTTTTTTTAGCAGAAACAATGGTATTTTATTGATTGACCAGTAATATAACGTACATATCTGGGACCAAGCACCAGAAGGACAATACTAGGGTTCCCAATCTTATTATGAGAGGATTCTCTTGGGACTTGTTAAGGTCGCCGTGAGGGGTTATAGTCCTAGCAGATAGATGCCATGCTTATGCATCTAGTTTTAGTTCCTTTTGTTGTTTTGTGCACCGTAGTTTTCCTTTCCATTGTTTCTGTTCTTCCCTTGGTTAGGGGTTATTTTTCCTTGCTGCAATAAAGTTTTATTCACATGGGTGCTTGGGGAACATTAAATTGGACTAAAAAATGAAAATAAGCAGTAAAAAGACTGACCTGTGCAACTCCAGCTACAAGAAACCTCCCAGACCTTGCAAATGCTAGCGAATTTACAAACCCAACCTGTTTCACCATAAATAGATCTGTTTAACAGAATAACCTTGGTCGTTATTATCTCTTAATTTAAATAATGAACTAGCCAGCCACATGAAAGTATTTCTTTAGTTTTGGATATGTGCTTAAAACTCATTCTAACTTGAAGAGAGCAATTCAAGGGTCCGACATAATCAGGCAGACCATTCTAACCCCTTCGTATTTCCACTTCCAGATTATTTATCACACAATAATAAGACCTAGAAAAAATTTGACCAGGACAAACAGCGTCACTGAAGAAAAATACATTTAAATGCTGAGGATGTCATAGGTATAAACAAGAAAGTCCACTTTGAAGTTACAAGTAACCCTGTTGAAAGGGTGAAGATACCACCCTTTGACAGCTTTAGCTTCATTCAATCACATTCTCTTGGTCTCTCAGAGATCAAAAGAGAGATCATACTACTCAGACATATGGCTGCAAGCAACTTAACTACCATCAACTGCTTATCTCTTAATAAGTAGAAGCCAAAGGACATACTTTGGTGGTAAATTAAGTGTCACACCCTGGGTTGCACAGCGTGCCCCCTACCCAGGTGTGGGCGCACCCCCTCAGAATGCGAAATTAGACTCCTTAAGGGGAGGTCTCGAGTTCGATTCTGGGGGACGCCCTGCACTATTCATGAATGAATAGTGGCAGACAAATGATCCCGTGTACAAGAGACATCCTTGTGTGGCGGTGGCTGTATCAGGATGGGACAATATTATTGATCCATAATGGCTGGCGTTCGCCTCGAGGGGGTGCGCCCACACCTGGGTAGGGGGAACGCTGTGCAACCCAGGGTGTGACAAAAAGGCCTCATGAGGCCTTTTTGTCACACCCTGGGTTGCACAGCGTTCCCCCTACCCAGGTGTGGGCGCACCCCCTCGAGGCGAACGCCGAAGCCATTATGGATCCATAATATTGTCACATCTAGCCGAATTCGCGATACCCAACAGGGCCCTAGTAACGGCCTAGATCATTTACCCCCAGTATTCATGAATAGTGAAGGGCCTCCCCTAAGTCGAACTCGCAACCTCCCCTTTAAGAGGTTAGATTTCGCACTTGGAGTAGCCACTGAACCAATGGCTCAGTGGTTACCTAGGATGCGAATTCAGACTCCTTGAAGGAGAGGTCTCGAGTTCGATCCCGGGGGAGGCCCCCTACGTGGACAAATAATCGGTGACTGCAGAGGCAGGCCGATAGGACAATATTGTGTGGTACGGCGGTGCGTTGCACCGTATATGTATACATGAGGCCTTTTTTATCACACCCTGGGTTGCACAGCGTGCCGCCTACCCAGGTGTGGGCGCACCCCCTCGGGGCGAACGCCTAAGCCATTATGGATCCATAATGGCTTAGGTGTTCGCCCCGAGGTATACATAAGGTCTTTTTGTCACACCCTGGGTTGCACAGCATGCCCCCTACCCAGGTGTGGGCGCACCCCCTCGGGGCGAACGCCAGCCATTATGGATCCATAATATTGTCTCATCCCGGTACAGCCACCGCCACACAAAGACGTCTCTTGTACACGGGATCATTTGTCTGGCGTCCTTGTGTGACGGTGGCAGACAAATGATCCCGTGTACAAGAGACGTCCTTGTGTGGCAGTGGCTGTACCGGGATGGGACAATATTATGGATCCATAATGGCTGGCGTTCGCCCCGAGGGTGTGCGCCCACACCTGGGTAGGGGGCACGCTGTACAACCCAGGGTGTGACATTAAGAATTTCAAGCAACATCTAAATTGGTCATCCTAGAGTTTCAGTTACAAAGAAGTCACATGAGCAAGATGAAAAGCGAAGGAAACAACTAAGTAAAACAAAGTTTCACCAACAGACTAATATGTACGTACTTATCCTTTGCAAGGTAGCTAGCCATATGTTTGAGAAACTAAGGAAGGTGCAATCCTGACATCCGAATCATCCAAGAGTTGACAGCGAAAAATGAACTCAACATCACCAGCCAGTCAAACAGAGACAACAGCCTAATTGTCCATAGCTAGACCATACTACAATTCCCTCTCTCTCTATCTCACCTTCTACTCATTGTACTGTCCAAATTGATTCAATGCATCAAACATTCTTCATCTGAATGCAGAATGCTGAAATGATTTTATAAATATTGAAGCAATGAATCAAGCTTAAATTTGGGTCACTTCACACATTAAGTGGAGATTCAAGTTTACATCCTGACATCAGATTGAAATATTATCTGTCCTTATTAAATTAAAAGAACAACATTACTCAAAAAAAAAAACCAAAACAAGGAGAAAAAAGGAAGAAGAAAGGATTTGGTTTTTATTTAAATATGGAGTTTCATATCAGAATTAAGAATTCGAATTGAATCATTTTGATCATCAATGATGAAATCAAGATTCGGATCGGTGAATCTTACGATTCACAAGACAAAACTGGTGCACGATGCTCCCCCGCCTATACAGGGTCCTAGGAAAGGGTCAAACCTCTTTGGGTCTATTATATGCAGCCTTACTTGCATTGCTGGTGGCCATTTCCATGACTCGAACCCATGACCAACTAGTCACAAGGCAACAACAATACAAATGTGAATTGTGTGTGTGTGTGTGTGTATGTCTTTATATCGTACCCATAGAGTTATAAAGATACTAATGCTTTTTAGCTAATCTATATTTCAAACCAATCCACTATGATTGGATTTGGTCCTATAAATTGACAATACACCACCAATTCAGATCGATTCACTTATAATTTAGACCAATTTACTAACAGTTCACATGCATAAGGATTCAGGATTTTGATTTCGAATCGTTAGTGGTGAATTGAATTATGAATTGTATGATTCACTAATTTGAATTGCAATTCTAACAACTATGCATATGACACAATAATAGAGCTAAATAATTCATAGATCCATCAGGAAGAGGAAGAAATATCTAAAGGGAAATCAGCCAAATTTCCAAGTAGTCTTGCAAATTCATTCCAATTCCCCAGTAGTCTTGCATTTACCATTAGGAATAAAGTAACCAATAAACCAGTTGGTTAGATAGAGAACATTTAAGATATCCATCAGCATCCAGAAATCAAAAGTCTTGACATTCAATGGAAAGTTTAACATGGCTGATCTAGACCTAGACCACAGCATAAAAAGAATTGTTATCCTTAAGTAGTTGAAAAAGAAGTCAAAATTCAAACCTTCAGCACTAATGCTTCTCAAAGAATTACAAAACTTCAGATAGCCAATATCTTCCAATGTCCATATGATCTCTTGTTATGCTATGCTGTCTGTTTCTTTTGAACCAATATTTTCTACATGCTTCTTTTCGAATGAATTCTGAAAATCTTCATTAATCTCATTACCTTTCATTAAGACTCTTTTGAACTTAATTCTTAAAGCATCTAGCACTAAACTAAGCCTCTGCATTTTATCTCTATCATTCTCCCAAGTTTACGCTCACCCATGTCACCATTCCTGGTCTTGATATTAGATTGAAAGTCAGCATATGCCATCATTAGATTCTTAGAATCATTTAAAGTTTTCTTACCACCTCCAACCAGTTATCCATCTTCTCAACAAAACCATTCCCATCATTTATCTTCAAGCCTTAAAACAAATCCTTTCAGCTCTAAAATTCGTTTTAGCTTCCTGGAATGATTGCACACTTCATTTCTGATTCACAGAAAGATCTTTTGTGCCTATTTAATACAGAAAACCATTTCATTCCACATAAAATTGTTTCTTCTTCCAATTCCATCTCCATATGTTTATCAATTGATCTCGACTTAAATACCCCCCTTGTTCATGGGCCATTACCCACATTTCTTTTCCATTTTTTCACATAGACATCTGAAACTATAAACTATGATGCATTGTTACACTCCTCTGGATATCCTTACAGCCTTACATGCTGAACATTCTATCCTTCTGATGAAAAAAGAGTCTATCTCTATCTCCTGCCTGTTCCACCTTTGAATGTAGTCTTGATCCTTTATATTTAACATAACCAATACTTGCCCCAATCTCTTTATGTGTTATGGCATCAGAGCACTGGACAAAATGACCAATAATCAAAGTTTTGCTACAACCAAAGACAAAAACAAAAAAAAAAACACAAGAAAAAAAAAAACCCAGCTTTAGGAAGTTTCTGGCATCCCACATCACCTAACACTCCATCAAAAACCATCAACTGGCTCATAAAAGGGGTAAAAGAGAGATATTTTCGCAGGTGGAACTGTAGAAGCACGATATGTCCAAAACATTCTAGGGACTAAAAATGAGTCAAACATTGTTGAATAAAGACAATCATAAAATAAGTACTTTAATGGTGGTACAAACATTCTTGTATGACCTATGGACTCCCAGTCCATCTGCTCAAGCCAGGAAAACAAGAACTTCAGATTTAGGAAAAACAAAATTTCTAAGATACACAAGTCCTGGTCTCATAGATCATGATAAAGACCACTTATGGGGTGGTGAACGACCCTATAAAATGCATATCACTGCAATGCATCCCCTTTTGCAATAAGCAACAACAACCTCTCTTAAGGCAGAGAATATATCTTACCAGTGGGAGATCATATAATGGTCTTATACTTTTTGTGTCACTTTCAACAGCCCAAAGACGAACAAAACCATTGCCAGCTCCTGATGCAGCTAGATCACTGCTTTTGCATACAGCGATAGAACTAACCCATGAGAGTGCTGAGGAACCATAGCTCTGAGCATTAATATTGCCATTTTCCGCTGGGAGAAAAGGAGAGCAATCAAAAGCATTGTAAGACACATTGAAACCAAAGAAAACAAGATACCTTAAGTATGTATGCCAACAATATAAAATAGCATAAACATCAAGCTATATCAAATTTAATTTTCCTCTCTTCTTCAATCTTGAACAGGATCAGCAAGCAAACAAAGAACAATTAACAAAGTGAAACCTAGATTGAGAGAATCAGTTTTAGCTTCACTAAAATGAGAAATCTTTTTACCTGGTAAATGACCATTGGGAACACTGTAATCTTTTGTATCAAAATCAACAACAGGTGCCACTGCTGCATGTGCATTTTTTACAATGAATGCAGGCTTTTTCCGTAGTACGTTCCAGAGCTCTATACTTCCATCATCTGAACCAGATAAGAACTCATCATTGCTAACAAAACAGCAACACTCTAAAGAAGTTGCTGGAGCACGAAAGACCAACTGTGATTCCTCTGGAACCTACATCATGAAACAGTCAATCACAAAAAGTCCACTTCCTTCGAGGCCTAAAACATATGTCGATCTAATGTCAGGCATAAAATGATGTCTAAAAATGTTTCAAAATTTAATTTTAGTTTCTTCATATTTTTTAGTCAAGTTTCATTTTTCTTTTAAGAGAAGTTTCTATGTTGGTAGAATTCTATTTAGTGGTAGTTCTAGATGGTTTTTAAAAAGTTTTTCATTTTTATTATTCAAGGTCTATTAGAAAATGTCTAGAAGTGTCTAAATAGAATTTTCATAGTAAGAAGTTGTTATAGTGTTATAGATAGATTAGAAAACTTATTTTAAGTGGTTTATTCAATTTCTAAGTTATTTAATGGAGTTAATCGCATAAAGAGCTTCAATTATGAGTTTAAGAATGAATTATCGTCTTCTTTGAAATTAAAAATCAGCTCCTCTTAGTTCTTTGTTTTCTGTTTTCTTTGAATCCATTGATTCATATATGCTTCCGCTACGTTAAGTGGCATCGTATTAGAGCCTCAACTAAGAGGTTACCACTTTCAGAATGTTTGAAGACCACTAAACTTATGTAACCAATAATCAATTGGATCAAAGGTTCAAGTAATTCGAAGATCATTTGCTTAAGAAGGTTGAAGGGATTACCATCTCATAATTGGTGTTATGGCAGGAAGAAGGAAGGTGAAGAATCAATTGAAATAGTAGCAACTATTCTACCAAGTTTCAACCATGTTGCAACCATTAGACCGCCCTATAAATCCTCTCATTTTTTTATCCCGCTTTCACAACACCTCCCAATACATTTTCTAACCCCTACAAGACCTCTTCTACAACCTTCACAAATCTTCTAATTTTTTTCAATTGTACTGTATTTTTTTAAAACATGGAGCAATTTATGGAAAGATGAGAAAGAAATCAATATTTGTGTCAAAATTGGAGGGTGGTAAAAATACACCCACTCGAAATGTGTTTTTTTGCTCAAAACACGTAAAAAAGAAACACCATATCAGAGGGCGATTTTTATAAGTTTTTGTACAAGAGAACTTGGAAAATGCCACCTAATCCAACGTTATCTAATTGTTTGTTTTGAAAAGACTATGAATGCCTAAGACAACCATGGATTGAAAATTCGAATTCACCCTAAACTTTGGCCCGTTAAAATTCAGAATTAATTTAAGGAAGTTCAATTCGACATGGAGAATTTTTATAAAAAGTCAACATTGTAAAGAAGTATCAAGAATTTTATTTAAATATTATAGAGATCTATATTTCTTTTAGATATGTTGAAACAAACATAAATACATACTTAAACTCACTAAATTATGAAATATAATGGTTTGAAATAAGATTTATAATCTCATATTGCATGACTAACAAGCTATTTTATGACTTAAGCTTACCATAGACTGGAGATATATGGATCAATTACACAGTTTATAAATTACATGTTCATTTTTGTTTTAAATTAGGGTTTTGCATATCGTATTTTGCTTCTTCCTTCAGTAATTCTTAAGTTTCTACCCGTTACATAAGATTATACTTCAATCTCATATATTTTTGTTCTTTGGGATCATCTTCTAACAGATGTTGAAGTTAGCATTTTTTTTTCCCAAAAAATAAAAAAATAGTAAAGACTATTTTTTGAGTTTTACAAACTATTTCAATATTTTCATAATTTGATGAATGAAAAATCAATAAAATTCGATGAAAATTCGGAGAATAATATCATTTACTAGAAAAGCGTCCTTAATCTTAATAAATAAAAAAACAATGAAAAACGTTTTCTTGCTAAGCGTTCTCTATTAAAAAAACATGAAACACCCACTTGTTGCCATTCAGTATTCTTTTTTTTTTTTAACAACAAAGCCTACTCTTTGTGGTGGAACAAGCAAGAAGCCCTCCTATGCCCATTATTAGCATTTTTTAGAGCATGTTTTTGCCAACAACTTTTAAAATTCACATTTGTGTTACCTGGACTCAAGTATGGATGTTGGATGTGGATACATATCTAGATATCGAACTTGTTCATTCTCAAGCGCCCCCAACCCTGAGGTGGAGAATTTGAATCGGGACTCATGCCACCCACCAATATGTTGGCCAACGGTTCTAAGGGTGTTTGTGGTCGTGCCCTGGAGGGATTAGTAGGAAACCAAATAAATCCTGATACCAGCCGAGCTCAAAAAAAAAAAATTATGGAATACGAGGATTCAACTAAAAAGTGTCAAAAATTTGGATATAGTTATTTAAATAAGGTTATTTTCATTACTAAGCCTATATTCTATCTTTTCATTCCTTTATTTTCTTCTTTTCAATCGTTTAGTATTTTTTTTCCTGACTTAAGTAAACTGCTACAAATTAGTCATTCTCTTTTTTCTAAGGAGAATCTACATAGTAGTATTCTAAAATTCGAAGTATTAAACCATCCCGCACCCATGTCAATATCATGAAGTGTCGACACGGAGTACATTATGCTAATGTAAGGAGTCTAGGTAACACAGATCCACATCTTAGGTGATTGGAGTGACTACAACTCTATTTTTATCTCAATGGTATTTATGACCATCAATAAGTTGTCAGTCCATGCAAGTTGCATAATGTAAAGAGTCTAGGTAACACAGATCCACATCTTAGGTGATTGGAGTGACTACAACTCTATTTTTATCTCAATGGTATTTATAACCCTCAGTAAGTCGTCAGTCCATGCAAGTTGCAAGTAAATCAAAAAATCAACTATAATCCATTGTTTTTTCTTTCCCATATCGTCTCCGCCAACAATCCCTAAGTGTAATATCTTAAGTGTAGAAGCTTGCAACACAACTCTCTATTCCAAGTTGTAAATTTGACCCAATGATCGAACAAAACACTTTATTTTTCAAAATATGTATGAAAGTAACAATAAATAAATCCATGAAAAAAACAAGTAATAAATGAAAGATTAATATACAGTAAACAAAGGAACTATGCATGATATAAAACAGAGGAAACTAGCGAAGACTATGTATAAGGTGAATCATCACACAAGAAATAAGTGTATTTAATAAAACAATTCATTGACAAGAGAAATCATTTGAAAGGCAAAAAGGTTAAGAAAATCATTGAAAGAGCATTGAGAACACTGTTATTAAAATAGGCACATTTGTTAACTCTGACATCCAGAAGCAGAGTACCAAACAACCAGCCAAAAAAGGATTGGGAGCAAAGCATCCATCAAATATCTAGACTGTTGATGGGGACCTCAATGTAATGCTCCAAAAGGTGTGTCAGCAGAAAAATATTAACAATAAGAGCATGCTAACACCGTATAGAGGGTTAAATATATGTCCTAGCATTTAACATCATCAACAACAAGAAGTCGTATCCCACAGCATAAGTTTCATCTGTAAATTGAACATTACCATGGTGGAATTTCTATTAAGTACCCATTTTTAAACAATATCCTCATTCATTTTTCAATAACCATACCTTGAGTTATCTAAATGTTCGAACTGAGTAAGCATACACATAAAAAATTTTAAAAAAAAGATGTGCATACCAAAAGTTATTGTTTCTAGTGCCTTGAGTAATTAAGAAAACAAAGTATTGTCTCATGAGTGTTTCAGCACTGTAAGAGTTGGGTATGGTAGGAACTTGAAGAATAATATAGGACTCACCTTCCACAAGCGCATTGTTCGATCACGTCCAACCGTCAACAACCGCTCTTTTCGTAGACAATCTATGGACAATACTTCACCTTGATGGCCAAATAAAGTATCCATATAAGCTCTGTCTTCAGCATTCCATAATTTAATTGTCCGATCAAAGGATCCAGATATAAGTTCTAGAGTTCCTTGCCTAAACGTCAAACATGATACAGGTCCTCTGTGACCAGGAAATGCCTGTCAAAACATAAGTATTACCAAGACTGTCATATACTATAACCATGAATTTAAGATAGCAAAATAGCGCTCAAGGCAACTGGATATTGCACAATGGTTTTTGATGTCTGCATATAAAGCTACAAGAGATACGTAACAATTGCCTACAAACAGTTTGCCAGCAACCAATGATACAGAAACTCTCTACAGATTCCTGGTGCCAGTCCATGAGACAGAAAAGAAGAAAAAGATACAGGAAAGAGCCCACAGGACATTCAATTTTACAATTAAGCCAAATTTCCTTGTAAAAGAACCCCAGGAAGGGCACATGATTCATCAAAAGAAGAGAAAATTTAATTTTATGTCTTCATATGAATTTCTTCTACCACTAAAACTCTAACATTTGACAGGAACTATTTCTCCTATCTGATAAAGCCCACCAATTCCAAACATTAAGGTATCGTTCGAATTGGTTTGGAACTCGAGTTATAGAGTTCCTACCAAAAAGTATTCCCTCATTTGTTGAAGTAATTAGGCAACAATCGAAATTCAAAAACAGCAGCAACAGTGTCTCTTTCAAGAGGTGCAATGAACACCCTACATGTGCACTGCATTAAGCTCCACTCTCTTGGTATCTTTCACTGCCATAATGAACTATTCACAATAGAGGTCATAAAAATAAGAATGGTAGCATCTTCACGGAAGCCTTTAGGATTTATAAATGTATTGTCAAAAATATTTAAAGCGATTCTCTGAAGAAACATAAATATAAAATATTTACCTGAATATGCTGCTTTGTACGTGTATCCCATAAATGAACATGACGATCTAGGCCTCCTGTTGCCAAATAACGACCATCAGAGCTAACAGCTAGCGATAAAACATGTTTACTCCACTTTTTAGATGGATTTTGTGGATCTTTTGCACCATGTGAGCTCATTGTTTCCTTGTTGGGCCATATATATTTTTCACTTTTCCCATTTTCTATATCCCAATGAACAATAATTCCACCTTTTGAAGCTGAGAAACCCTTTGTGTCATCTTCTGCCAAAGCAACAGCAGTAACAGGCTCGCGATGCCTTACTAATGTTCGAAATCCGTCAAGTGTATCTGGTTTTAGAACCCTAGAATATTTTAACATAATATGAATGAGAGTTTCATTGTCCAAATTGGTACGAAAAAACATACAAGAAAGGCATATTGATAGGATTAGGCATATGTCAAAAGAAACTCTGAGCAATATGAGAATATAATGGAATTATTCAGTAGAACTTTAAATATATGCACAACTTGCATAAAAGGCTCTGCCTTTAAGCATGCAACAAGCATAAAAAGAAGTAATATGGTAACAAAATGGAGTTCATATAAAATGACAGCATAAAAATACAAATTCACATATTTTACATCTACACACCTTCCAGGAATTAAATCTCTCAGTGAAGAAAATATATAACTGTGTCTGTACTCTGTAATACTTTTGCAACTATAGTTCGCAAGTGGACATTTAGGATATATGTTTGACATCATGGTTGTCAAAGACAAAACAACCATCCAAATGATAAAAACAGAAATTGATAATCATAGAGGAGAGGAAGGAGAGGGAATCAAAACTATCTTGATGGTCAGAACTCAACATAATCATTAACAAAAAACAAAAGAGAGCACCCAATAGGGGGAATGGGGAAGAAATTAAAAGATTTTGAGCAATCCTACAGGTTTGGCGTGTGAACTACAAACTGGCTCATGAGCTAAACTACTATCAGAAATATTGCACCACAAGTTCAAGTAATCCACAGCACGGTTAGTGCAAGAAGAAGTAAAACATTATTGTCAAAAACCCGTCAATTGTTATACATTCCCCAGGCCTAGAGAGAACAAATTGTTTGGCTTTGCAGCACCTTATGGTCTTAACCACCATTAAGGAAGGGCCTTCACTTTTTAGCCTAAACTGGATCATTAATTGTTTTCCATTTTTAATTTTTGAGAGAGAATTCATTAAAAAAAAAAAACCATTCATTTGACAGATTATAAGAAACATTGAGAGAGGCAGTTTTGACAGGACAGTAAAAGTTTCTTCCATTGTCACTTGGAAGTTAAACATTGAAATCCAGAAACAACCTATCCACAGTGCACATAACAATGAGGGGATACAGCCAGTGGCGGATCTAGACCTTTGATCTTGGGAGGGCAAAGCAAAAACATATAAAATATTTATAACTTGTGAAAAATTATTGGGGTGGGGGGGGTGGGGGGTCGCCCCTTCCCGCCCCGCTAGGGATCCGCCACTGGATACAGCTGCATACACTGATCATTTCCTAAACCTTACAATAACAGGAGCCCCATGCCATAGGCACAGCCAATGTTTTTAAAAAAAATAATTGAATTAAACATAGAGTTTTCTAGTTGAACTCACTCTCCTAGTGCTGCAAGTTGTATGGTAGCAATTGCACCAACTAAACCAAACATAAGAAACTTATTGCTATCTTCATTTCTATTCAAAATATATTTCAGTGCATCAACTCACCATTATCAAACCAACTCATTTAGTTAATCAATCAAGACTTGAGCAAAACATCAAGCAATTTATATTGTGCAAAGGCAAAATTCATCCAAAAAAAATAAAAAGCTACCTCGCCGCAATCAATTTCCGGACTCGACCGCTATCTTGAAGCTGCTCTTGCTGCAGCATTTCCGCCACAAGAGAATCTCTATCATTCCCCTTCTCATCTTCATCCGAGTCCTCGTCCTCCTCTTGGCGCTCTCGCTTCGCGATCTCTCGAATCTTCTCCAAATACTCCTTGGCGACTCTATGCCTCTTCTCATCGGCAGTTTCCGCCGCAAATTCAGACTCTTCTTCTCCTACTCTTCCGTCATCTTGAAAACTCCCGCCTTCTTCGTCTTCTTGCTCGCTTACATCGCTTTCGATTTCCTCGTCCGCCTTACTACGCCTTCGCTTCGATTCCTGACTGAAGAAAGAATCTTGTTCTACAGAAAATCTTGGTTTTTTACTACTGCCTTTGGAAGCCCGTGGTTTATTCTTGCTGGTTCTGCTTTTCATGCTCGAGAGAATCTAAAGGCAGAAACAACAGAGGAACTGGAAAGAACAGAGGTGTTCGAAGAAAAGCTTCAGAGAAGAAAAGCTTTCACTCGTAGAGGTTTAGGGTTTTAGAGTATGAGAAGGAAAACTAAAAATAAAAAAAGAGATGATTATTTAAATCGTGACAGAAGGTGCGCTCAGAATGGGTTTTTGACATGATTATCCTTCAAAACAATAATAATTTCATAAATGTCATCTCCTAAAAAATTATGTCACATTTGCCATATTTTACTGTTCACAGCACAGTCATCGCACAGTCAGCGCGCCAAACAAGCGCCACGTCGGCGCGGAGGTGGAATTTTTTTAAGCAGAAGGGAAAAGACGCCTTCCCTTCCACTTTAAAAAAAAATTGTGAAGGGAAAAGACGCATTCCCTTCCACTTAAAAAAAAATTGTGCAAGGGAAGGCGTAAATTTTTTTAAGGTGAAGGGAAGACGTCTTTTTCACAAATTTTTTTTTTAAGTAGAAGGGAATGCGTCTTTTCAAAAGACGCCTTCCCTTCAAAGTTTTTTTTTAGCTCAAAAGACGCCTTCTCTTCAACGCTATTTTTTTTAACTGAATGGAAGGCGTCTTTTGAAAAGACGTCTTTCCTTCATAATTTTTTTTTTTAAATGAATGAAAAATCAAAGTTTTATTCAAAGTTATTACTAAACTGTTCGACCTCACCGAATCCAAACCACTTGGTTTTTTTTAACCAGACCACTTTCACCACGTCCCACTATCCTCCCCCGATCCCCCAGAGTCGACGGAATCCCATTCCCATGTCCGGTTGAATTTTTGGACCCCCATTCCGAATTCAAGTTTAAATAAAAAACATAAGCTTTTTCTAAACTGTTCGACCTCACCGAATCCAAACCACTTGGTTTTTTTTAATCAGACCACTTTCAGCACGTCCCACTATCCTCCCCCGATCCCCCGGAGTCGACGGAATCCCATTCCCATGTCCGGTTGAATTTTTGGACCCCCATCCCGAATTCAAGTTTAAATGAAAAACATAAGCTTTTTCTAAACTGTTCATCCTCACCGAAGCCAAACCACGTGGTTTTTTTTAAGCCGACCACTTTCAGCACGTCCCACTATCCTCCCCCGATCCCCCGGAGTCGACCGAATCCCATTCCCATGTCCGGTTGAATTTTTGGACCCCCATCCTGAATTTAAGTTTAAATGAAAAACATAAGCTTTTTCTAAACTGTTCATCCTCACCGAAGCCAAACCACGTGGTTTTTTTTAAGCCGACCACTTTCAACACGTCCCACTATCCTCCCTCGATCCCCCGGAGTCGACGGAATCTCATTCCCATGTCCGGTTGAATTTTTGGACCCCCATCCCGAATTCAAGTTTAAATGAAAAACATAAGCTTTGTCTAAACTGTTCATCCTCACCGAAGCCAAACCACGTGATTTTTTTTAAGCCGACCACTTTCACCATTTTTTTTTAAAGTGGAAGGGAAAAAAGACGCATTCCCTTCAAAGATTTTTTTTATTTTAAGGGAAGGCGTCTTTTGAAAAGACGTCTTCCCTTAAATCCTACAAAAAATGTCACCTCCGCGCTGACGTGGCGCGCTGACTGTGCGATGACTGTGCAATGAACAGTAAAATGTGGCAAATGTGACATTATTTTTGAGGGGATGGCATTTGTGAAATTTTTTTTTTTTTGAAGGGTAATCATGTAAAAAGGCCGCTCAGAATGTGTGAGAAAGCCCAGTTTTCGACTTTTCGGTTTTTAAAGGGAGAGAAAACTGGAGCATTCCCTTTCTTTTTTTATTTATTTATTTTTGTAAAGAAGTTTCTGTCTTTATTTATTTAGTGCTATTTTTACTTTTTGACAAAAAATATATATTATAAGTTTCAACTAAGTTGTATAAACTAAGCGAGTATTTGTAAAGAAATACTTATTTTATATCAATATATATTAATATCAAATTATAAATTAATTTATTAATATCAAATAACATGAAGTTATGAGCCACTTTGATAAGTTTATGTATATAAATATCAAATTAATTTATAAAATTATGCAAATAATTTATTATAGTAATACATTTGATAATTAATACCAAATTAATTGATGGGTTATCTGAATATCAAATATTAATTAATATCAAATTAAGTAATTCCAAAAACAAATAAAACACACAAACAAAAAGAAAATAGAAAATCTTTAATTCATATAAAACTTACAAAGAGTATGCTTGTATGTACTCACAATCGTGAAGGCTCTTATACCACTTTGATAGAAGAAATTAAAAGTAAAAGAAGAAATAAAGGTAGGAAGAGACGAGAATGGAACTTGAGTGAAGTTTGACACTTGAAGTTGTTTCTTGATTCATAACTTCTTGTTTATATACTACATAGATTATCATAAACACACACACTTATTGCAAAAACAAAACAAAATTTTATACAGACATCAAAACAATAACAACTTTATCACACGTGCTTTTGTCAGCGGCATTTGGATGTATTTGGCAATGCCACAACGGTCACTTGTCATGATACTACTTGATATTTGATGAGGTGGTTTATATTTGTTGTTGATCTAAGTGATTTTGCACTTAATTTTTCTCTTAAGTATTTTGATGCTTAAAACAATATAACAAATAATGTTAATGTTTCTATCAAGTATATTTTAACATCTAAAGATGGAAAAGAGTCAATACAAAATCTAAGTCTTCAAGTTCAAGAAGTCTCTCGAGCAAATGATCATAGCAAAGGATCAAAGGAAATGATTAACCATACTTAAAGCTTAGACAACTTGAAGGAATGAAGACAAAAAGGTTTAGAGTCTTTATGTGTCTAAAATTAGGATATAATCTTTTTGCATTTCCTATTGCTCAATCTTTCTAAACTTCATGCAATAATACTTCACATGTGCATCATTTTGATAAAACTCATTCATGCATTAAGTATTCTTTAAAAATAATTTTCAAGTATTCAAAATGTTTGATCTATGTTTTTAAACTATTTTGAATCATAATTGCATTAGTTTTGATTAAAATGATATTTCTACAAAGTTTTTCAAAATAATCAAAATTAATTTGATTTTTATCAAAATCTTGTTTGATTGTTTAATTGTTGATTTCAAAGTGTTTTAATCATCAAACTAAATATATTTCAATCATATTTTGATGCCCAAATAAGCCCATGTGTTTAGAATTTCGAAAAACCATGTTAACTCAAGTTTTCACATTCAAAGTATGCACAAATAAACTTTAACCCTTCAAAAGTATTTGATATCTTTCTCAAATGGTTTTGAAAATGTTTTCAATGGTTCCAGAATATTCTTTACATAAATTTTAAGTTATTTTATGTCTATATTTGGTTTTCATTTCATATATTTTCGAAAAAAAGAAAAATTTTAAATTTGTGTGATGAGTTAGGACGCTAATTGAGTGTGAGCAAGCTAATGTAAGTTGTATGCATGAGTAAGCTAATGCGAACTTCGCACAAGCAAGCTAATGAGAACTTTGCATGAGCAAGCTAATGCGCTTGAGGGAGCTAACGCACAATAAATAAGTTAATGTGCATCAACAAGCTAATGTGTTTGAGGGAGCTAATGCACAATAAGTGAGCTAATGTGCATCAGCAAGCTAATGCACATTGAGGGAGTTTATACAAAATTTGAAAACCTGAAATTTTCTACAACTTTTCTGGGCACGTTTTCACCGGCCCAAAATCAGATTTTTCACCCTCAACGGCTATATTCTTGTGTATAACGGTTATAACTTGTTTATAATTTATAAATACAAGTAGTTATGCCATTTTAAAAATAAGAGAGACAACCATGTGAATCTAGGGAGTGTTTTTCAAGATCAAATCATTTTTCCACTTCAAAAACCCTAGAACTTAGAGATGTTGATTTGAATATTGAATTTCAAGCTTTTTCATTATGCATCATTCAAAGCATTTTCAAAATCATTCTTTTGAACAAATATGGTTGCAAGAAAGGTATAAATCAGTGTAAGGTCTCTATTTACCTTAAGCTTAAATTTTCATATCTTGTATTTGAATTTATGAGCTTCATTGTAATTGTTTTAATCACTTAGAACAAACATTAGATTCATTGTTTTCAATCTTTTGGATTGTTTCATGGTTTGCAACAAACCAAGTAAAGTGATTTAATATCACTTGTGATTCCAATGTTAGAATCAAGACTAGTTTCATCCTTTCTCTTGAAAAGGATGTGTGAGTTCTTCTTTAGCCCGCAAAAGGAACATGAGTTCTTTTTTAGCCCGAAAAAAGGATACATGGTTCTTCCTTAGCTCGCAAAAAGAACATGGGTTCTTCCTTAGCTCGGAAAAAAAATACACGATTCTTCCTTAGCCAGTAAAAGGAACATAAGTTCTTTCTTAGCCCGAAAAAAGGATAAACGGTCTTCTCACACCCATAAAATGAGAAACGGTAGTTCTCACACCCGTAAGTTGAGAAAGTGTATCGGTTTGATCTTCACCCGTAGAAGATCAATTAGTGAAGTTTGAAAATCCTAATTGAAAGATTAGGTAGTGGATGTAGGCGCAGCCGAACCACTATAAATGCTTGTGTACTTTACTTTTCGCATTTTACTTTATGCTCATTAGATTTATTTATGCATTGAACCCAATTGAGTCAAAGAATCTCATAAGAAATTAGAAAAGATTAACAACGGTCATAACACCTAATTCACCCCCCTGACTTTAGAAAAAAATCTTCATCTTACAAGTTGACTAAATCAATAGCATGGTCAGAATTACTCCCAACGAATGATCGTGATGTCTTTAATTTAACTGCATCCAATTCTACTTTACACTTTTGCATGGTTTTCTACATTTCTTGCAATTTCTTCATGAGGTCTTGATAATGTTGAGATAACATTTCCTCATATGCCACTTCTTTATAACTCCTTTGCTCAGGCAATGCTTGCAGTGATTGATCAAGTAAGGCCTTGTTGAATTTATCCCACCAATTGATATGAGTTTCTCTTACCTGGGCAGGGGTTTGATTATGTTGTGTTACTTTATAATTCCATTTCAAAATCCATGAAATACTATTTATAGAGAAAAACTTCAAAGGAGATGATTTAGATTTATCACAAAGAGATTTGATGGATAATGGAAAGATGCATGGTTGGAGTGTTGCACACCAAAATGTGCCCAACATTACTGGATAAACCAATTTGGAATATTTTGAGCGACTTTGAAGCAGAATGAAGTAAACCAAGAATGCGTTTTTTAAAATTTCCAAGCATCTATGTCATCATAATAATTATATGAAAAATTAGTATTATTGGGAGAAATAATGTTGAGGACTACATAAGGCTTGATTCCAATTAGGAGTGATAATATGAGAGATCTTAAGTTTAGAATAAGCTATTTCTTTATCATGGAAAGTATGATCTATGTATACAATTTTGGTGTCGATTAGAATGGCTTCATGGAATTTTATAGAAACATTGGGATGTTGAGGGATAAAATGACTCATAGGAGGATATATATATATACATACATATATATATATATATATATATATATTTATTTATTTATTATAGTCAATTAATTTTTGAGAGGAAGAAGCTAAGGAATCGAATAAAGGAGAATATTTATTGGTTCTCTATTGAGGATGATGCAACTTCTTTCTGTTTAGACATTGTAGGACTTTATTGAAATTTATTCAGCAAGAATTCTCGAGATAAAAGATCAGTTAATGCATTAGAAGTACCCTTGATATATTTAATATCAAAATAAGAAAATATATAATAATATTTGCCAACGAGCAAAGATTTGCTTAGAAACGAGATTTTTAACATCTTTTTGTAAAATTTCTTTTTGCAGATTTACAATCTACTTTTAATAAAAACTTTTTATTCAAAATATCACTTTGAAATTTCATAATACATAAAAACTATTGTTAAAACCTCCTTCTTGATTGTAGAATAGTTTGGTTGAGTAGGATTATAAGACCCAGAAGTAAAACAAATAATTTGTACTATATATTCAGGAGTTCTTTGGATTAAAACACCACCGTAGCCAAGTTCAGAGGCATCAATATAAACAATTTTATAATAATCTAAATTAGGAATATTTAAACAAGGTAAAGATTTAACTTTTTTTGTTGATAACTTTAACTGCATTGGTATAAGTTTCTGTCCATTCTGTAGGTGCATTTTTTTAATAATCTCTACTGAAATATATGTTTATCATTTGCTAAATCTTTATAAAAATTTGCAATGTAATTTAGACAATCACGAAATCTTTATAATTGGCTTTTATCCTTTATTTCATCAAGAAATTTATCAGCAAAAGCGATAACTCTTTGGATAGAAGTAATCATTTTATTATTTATTTTAAATCCTAAGAATTGAGTTTTTGTTTTGAATAATTTTATTTTTCTTTAAGATAACACTAGCCCATTATCAAATGTTGCTCAATAAAGTTAGAGAAAATTAATATATCATCTATATAAACTAAGGTAAATGCATAATAAGGATGAAATATTTCATTCATAGAAAGCAGTACTACTCCAAGGAGAGCTAGATTTTTTAATTAAAATTTTCTTTAATTATTCATGGATTTCTTTGTAGCAGAGATCTAAGAATCTAGAATTCATTTGGGTCGGTCTGGCTTTACTAGGTATATTCTTCTCATTTAAATCTTTAATATGTGGTAGAGTTACTCGATAAGTCTTTCAATGCCAGAAAACAGAAAGAATTTCAGAGCAACATTCTTTGATTAATTGTTTTTGAAATTCTTCAATTTTTCATAGAGTACAAGGAGAATTTAATATTTTTCTATATTTAACAATTTTATTTATTCTTTAAGATTATTTGAATGAGTTCCTTTATGTTGAATTAAATGAACTAAGTGATTTAATGTATTAGTATGAGGGCAAGAAATTAAGTCAAATAAAATTTGTTGATTATTAAGGGTGGTAGATATTTTGATGGTTTAAATGGACCTAAACGGAGTAGAACCATGGGTTTAGAATGTTTGAACCTATGATGATTTGGCATGTCTTAGTTCAATTTGGCCTTATGTCATGTATTGCCAAATTGGAGATTTTAACCAAGATATAATCATTTGATGAAATTGACTTGATAAATAGTCAAGTTAACCCTTAATATGATTGAATGTTTTGCATTATAGTGGTTGTGTTCAAGGGGATTCACCTATGACATTCAATTTGGGTTATGTGTAGTTTGATTTGATGTTAATTGGTCCAATTGAACAATGAGGATTTGGCTCATGGGTTAGCCATTCTAGAATCATTAGTTAACTTTGAAATTGGGATTTAACATGGTCATTAGCATACTTTGGCTGATTTTAATATTGTATGAACCATGTATATATTGTAGGGATTCTAATTGATTCGAGTAACCCACGTGGGCTAGTTGGAAGTCTATGTACGTGAGGTGATTGGTGATCGTACTAGGACGTGATTTTGGATTGGAAATTGGATTGGCTAGACTTAGCCAATCGAGAGTGAGTGTTCTTTTATTTGTTGGTTTTCATATATGTGACATTGTATTATATAACTTGTTTCAAATTGATATATATATGGATATGGCATATGCATGTTTTAATTTATTCATGAAATGAAATTTGAGCATATTCCATTGGGTTACATTTGGGTAGAGTCTCCTAGCTTGATTTTCTTTTGGAAGTCTTGTGTGGACCTGACAGAGGGTTTCAAGGGTAGGCGCAAGCGTTTTTCAATTAGGCCTGGTACACTATTTCGAAAGAATTGTAAATCGGTGACGTGCTCTTAGAATTCCTATTAGAATACGGGTAAGAGGTCGTTCGGGCACGAGTTTTCGCGCACTCGTGTTCTCGAATTTGATTCTTACCTAGGAGGTGTTAGGATTGCATTGCATGTTGTTTAAATGATATGCATTGTCTTAATTATGACATGATGCATTATATTAACATGTATGTAATCTTGTTTTCATTTCCATGTTATCTCATGTTATTTCAAATGTTTGGTTAGAAAGTCAAGACAAAGGCTTGGTTAGAAAGCCACACTCAAGCCTACACAAGGGCTTGGCTAGAAAGCCACATTGTAACCAACTTACGGGTGTGGTTACGAGCCGTACAATATATGGTATAAATCTCAAGTTGACAAACACGTCAACGATACATCAAGATTATAAAAGATATAGAGAAGTGTTCTACAACACTCTCAACAATGTTAAGCTTACAATCTTGAATGAGTAAGCACCGCTATTCCAACCACAATGATTTAAATGATGCGATGTATTGAAATAGTTTTTCTCAAATGCAATCGATTCAAATATATATGATATGAAACCAAGAATCAATTATGCACATGTAACAAGATATTGATTCTAACAATGATATGTTTAAGGCACAAGAATCAATACATGATGGTGATCAAAACTTGATGATTCTAAATGAATAAATGATTAAGATCAAGAATCAAGCAAATCAAATATTGATCTATGAAGTCGATTCAATATAATATAGCTTTAATGCATGAATCGATATCACAAGATGTTAATGAAACCACAAAACAAGATATAATGATAGGAATATCCAAATAGGGTTTCACACACAATAATCAAAACGAAATCAGTTTTCAAGATATTTACTTAAGCACAAAACTGACTTGCTCAAACAAAATCACAAGAATCGAGTTAAAGAAAATTTACCCTACTTTGGGTAAGGTTGAAGCTTAATGATTCTTCAAGTGTGATGTTGGATGAGAGATACCACGTTCAAGGATGATCAAGACACAATAAAATGTGTAGATAGCACTCAAAAGCATCTTGAACACTTGCTCAATGGAAACATACAAGTTTCACAAAGTTTTGAAAGACTTGGAGAACTTTTCGGAAGTATTAATCAATAGATCAAATGTAGGTGCACTTTTGCTGTAAAAGAGGTTTAAAATTGTTAACCTATATGGTTCATCCTTAGCACATCCCTAAAGTATACTTGATGAAGTATATTTTGATGATCACAAACAAATTATTTTTCGGTGCTAACGAACGTTTTTCAAGAACTTATCTCTGCACCAAAGAAAAAAGCAAAAAGCCAAGGAACGACTTGATCAAGGAACTCAAAACTTACATCCAACGATCAAGCTCGTTTCATCTAACCGACTTCAATAATCATATCATGATTTCAAGATCACTTCTCTCGGACGTTTCGATCAAGCTTCAAGACTACGTCTCTCGACCAACGTTTGATAAGTTGAGTTTTAGATTAGTATTTTACATGTTAATTTAATAGGTTTTCAGGTGCATTTAGATAGTTTTTAGATATATTTGCATTAATTAGTTCATCTAGTGTTTTAGGTTAATTTAAATATTTTCAAGAGTTATATAAGTTAGTTTTAGTGATTTTCATGAATAAAATACATTAGGCTAGTTGAGGAAAATAATAATGATTTTAGGTATTTTTTCTAAAGTCAATTGCATCCTTTTTATATTAATTCTGTCAATATTTTACAAGCTATAGGTAGTGCATATAAAATTATACTTAGGGTTTTAGAAAAGGAGATGGGAATTTAGAGAATGGAATGGTAGCCGTAGAAGAGGGTAGAGAGTAACAGTAGCAAGGAAGAAATTGAAGAAGAAGACAAGTTACAAAACTTTTTAAAGGAAGAAGAAGAAGAGAAACACTCAAAAGGGGGTTTTCAATTCATTTCTTGTTCCATACTTATCATATTCATGTCTTTTCTCTTTAATTTCTCTCTTGTATTCTTGACTTTGAGGATGAACTAAACATTTCTATTAGAGGGTTTGATGAATCTACGTTGAGACATATCGGTTGATATTCATTATTTTTGTGTTGTTGAGCAATTTAACTTGTTTATTTTCAATTCTCCAAACTTAATGCTTACAACTTGTTGGATGAATTTAGATTCGAATTCTTACACTCGAGAGAGGTGTTTTCGAGTTTGAACGAGTGAATTGAAACCTAGGGAGTTTGTATCGAGTCGAGAGACCTACGACCCCTTTGAAATCATTTAAATTGAATCTTAGGTCTTAATGCATGTTTTAATTGTTAATTTAGATTCGAGAGAGGGGATTAGCAATTAAAGCATAGGTGTTTGAATTTACATTTGAGAAAAGGGTTTAAACAATTTTGGATTCATGATTTATAAACTTAAGAATCGAATCAACAACATTATCTTTTGATACCCATATAGATCGACATAGTAAAATCAACTCTCTAATAATCTCTATCCATTTATTTTCTCTACATATTTGTTTAATTGTTAGTTTAATTTCTAATTTCAGCTATTTCAATTTTTAGCACATTTAATCATCACATTTTGATAGCTTAGATAAGACCAACACTTTAGTAGTTTTGGGCATTTTCTAATAGCTAATTTGACTATCTCTGTGGATACGATAACCCACTCACCATGGGTATTATAACTTGATATTCATACACTTGCGAATTAAATTTACGTTATCAATGTTCAAGTCATTCAACTCCGAATTACTTCTATTGAAGATCTCATAACGAAGAGTCAGATTTAACGGTTATGAGAAGAAATACACAAAATATTTAAGGTATATCTTTCTCTAAGTCGTTATTGCTCAAAATATTTTTCAAAACCATGCATATATCATTATCATATGTTTTCTAAATCCGTATGTTTTGATTTCATGTTTTTAACTATATTTAAAATGATTTAATACTATATATTTAATTTGAAATATACCAAATTTTTATTCGCATATATCGAATATTTTATCGCGAATAAAAATTGTTTTCAAAGAATCTTTCAAGACGCTAATGAAATAGCAATGCCCTCCTGAACTTGTTAAGTTAGGACGTTGATAGGTCATTAGGATGTTGATAACGTTCAAGGTTGAAATGAACTAAATAATCAGAACACTTGTATAATGGCGACCTCCTCTATTAGTCAACCTTTGAAGTTGTCAGGAAGCCGACTCAGCATCAGCTCACTGAAATATCTCTTTAAGTTATTCAAAGAATGTTTTTTTGAGGACGTTGATGGTTATAAGTTGATTAAACTATCAGGACGCTTACTGGATAGAAGTGCCATCACTTTTAGAAATCAACTTAATAACTTTCAGGACGCAGATTGTATTTCACCGTGTTTTTAAATGTCTTAACTTGCAAGACGCTTACATAGTAGTAGCGCCCTCATGTTATGGTTTTTATCCACTAGGACGCTCACGTAATGTAGCGTCCTCATGTTTTGTTTCATGTTTTAAAGGCAGGACGCTTACTCGGATAGTAGTGCCCTCATGCATTTAATAGTTTTAAAACATAGCAAGACGCTAACTGTGCATTAGCGCCCTCAAGGTTTAAGTCATCTAAAGTCATAAGTAAGTTAGGACGCTTACGAGTTAGTAACGCCCTCACTTAAATGTTCAGCAGGACGCTCAAACATAGTAAGCGTCCTCGAGCAACAAAACGACAAAGTTGATATTATGCATTAGGACACTGATTACGAAATCAGGACGCTAATTCAACTACTGTCACTGTTCGAATAAGTACACTACGTTAGTTTACTTTTTCAGAACAGACACTTGCACAGTCCTTTGATACATGAAAGAAGTTCTTCTAAAGCTTCCCTCTTTCATGAAATCTGAAAAGAACCAGAATGTTAGTGAAAATCATAGTTGCTATTTTCATATAACATTCTAGCCGTTGTGTGAAAACGTTTGCATTATTTGAACTTCAAATGTCAAACGGCTATGTCCCACTAAGTCTATAAATACCAACACTTAGGACCAAACAACTTGCCAATCACTTTGTGTTGTGCCAATACTTTTTGAAATTTAGTCTGAGTCAAAATGAATTTCATTTTCTAATCTTTCAAAGTATTTTTACTGATACCTATACGATTTTCATACTGAACTTCAATTCTACTTTATATTTGAAAATCTGTTTTTATATTGGTATCTACTCAAATTCTCAGCACTGATTCATATCTGGTATCATTCATGCTGATGATAAAATTTGAGAAATAGTTCAAGATATACAGTCGTACTTGATTTCACATCTTAAGTATTGTATTGAACTATGTCAGTAGTTGCGTTAAACTACTTATCGTTGAACCAGAAGTTTTCATACATATATTATATATCTATTTTGAAAACTGTCTGTGTTTTTTATTTACACCAGTCCTTTGTTTTTAACGTCAATATTTGTTTGGTATCTTTTATCTTTTGATAAAGCACTGATTTTCATATCATATCATTCATGCTTTTCGAAACTGCACTTGAGCAATACCGAACATTGAAAGGTAAAGGATAGAAGGTGTATTTCAACTTAGCATTACCTATTTCACATTTCATATCTTTGTAATGCTATATATTGTGCTTAATGTAAAGTGTTTTACCGCGTTAAAACCACCCAACATCTTAGTGTTGTAATGCTGGTGTGTTTCTGGATTGAAACAACCAGGACAAGTGAAATAGTTCACTTAATGATTTCAGGATTGAAATCAGGTAGGTTGTCTCTTAGCCTTTAAAAGCCAAAACGGTTCATCCTCATGCAATAAAAGGGTAGGTGTGTCCTTAACCTTAAAAATGATAGGTTATCTCTCAACCTTTAAAAGAGAAACCAGTTCATCCTCATCCCGTAAAAGGATAGGTGTGTCCTTGACCTTAAAAAGGATAGGTTATCTCTTAGCCTTTAAAAGAGAACCAGTTCATCCTGATCCGGTAAAAGTATAGGTTATCTATTGCCTGTAAAAGAGAAATAGTTCATCCTTAGCCCGTAAAAGGATAAGTTTGCCTTTAACCTGTAAAATGGCGGTTGTAACGGTTTGATTCTCACTCGTAAGGTTAAAATCCTAACTGAGGAGATTTGGTAGTGGACGTAGGCGCGACCGAACCATTATAAATCGTGTGTCTCACTTTTGCAATTTAGTTTGTGTTATATTTTGCATCCAATTCCAATACACTCATGTAAATCACTAAGTTATTGGAAGATAATTTTAAAATTGACCATCACACCCAATTCACCCCCTCTTGGGTGGGACCAACAAAAATCGGCTCAAGAACTTATTTTGGACTTGTAGAAATGCTAAGATGAAAAACACAAAAGTTTTTTAGTTTTTGAAAAAGTGCGTCGCGGACAGCATCCCGACACATTATTAGAATCTAAGCGCCATGGACAACGTTTTGGCATATCATTCATCTTGACGCTTTATTGGATTCCCAAGGGCCGCAGACAGTATTTCGGTGCAACGCTGGGTTCCAATTGTCGCCGATGGCGTCTCGATGCTCCAAACATCATAGGGGAGGCGTAAGGTTGGCCGTCTGCCCTCTTGATAATTAGTTATTTAGTATATGTTTTGGAGCATGTTTTAGGTGAAATTTGATAGTTTTTAGTTTATATATTAAAGTAGTTTATTATAGATTTGGTTATTTGATAGTTTAAGTCAAGTTTTGGTATATTTGCATTATTTCGATTTGGATTTTTATAGGTTAGTTCATGTGATCATATAAACATGTTACTCATTGAGTTAGCTTTGTTTTGTAGGTGTTTAGAAGTATTGAACATGGATTTAGATGATGAAAACAAGTTACAACAAGTTGGAATGCAAGAACATCAAGAATGCAAGTCATAGGAGATGATAAAATGCCAAGTCCACAAGAAAAGTGGTGAAAAAGTGTGCAAAAACCAGTAATTGGGTGCCGCGGCGCCGAGAGTTTCTATTTTGCCCGTCTTGAGGTTTTGTTCATAACTTTCTCAATTTAACTCCGAATTGGATGTGGTTTGTTTCTACTTCTTCTGACACACCCCGCAAATGTGATGGGTACCTCCTACTCGAGTGTACCCTAGCCATAGCACCACATAATATTGTCCCATCTCGGTGTACAGCCCGCCACACATGGACGTCTCGTACCCCCAGGATCATTTGTTTACACTATTCATGAATAGCGCAGGGCCTCCCCCGGATTTGAACCTCAGACCTCATATAGGTTGATTTCGCAATTTGAGTAACCACTGAGCCATACATAAGGCCTTTTTGTCACACCCCACGAATGTGATGGGTATCTCATCGAGCATACCCCGACCACTATGATCCCATAATATTATCCCATCCCAGTACACAGCCCACTCAACAGTGTCTAGTACCCCCAGAATCATTTGTCCACACTATTCATCATGAATAGTATAGGGTCTCCCCCAGATTCGAACTCACAACCTCATAAGGTTTGATTTCGCAATCCGAATAGCAACTGAACCTAATCCCGGGGGTACTAGACACTGTTGAGTGGGTTGTGTACTGGGATGAGACAATATTATGGGATCATAGTGGTTGGGGTACGCTCGATGAGGTACCCATCACATCCGTGGGGTGTGACATCTTCCTTACTTGAAATACTACAAGATGAGAGGGTTTTATGTGTGCATGGTGTGGAGAAGAAGAAGAAAAACGGTGAGGAAGAAAACGGAGGTGCGACAGAATTAGAAACCTTCTAATTTTGTTACGAAATTTCCTAGTTCGACTTGGAGTCTCTTATTGCGAGTTCCTATGGACTTGTGGCTCTATAAATTCCATTTTAGGGTTTTCAAAGCTTCCTATAGGGGAGAACGAAGGCAAAACGGCTAGGGTTTGAAAGCGAGAAGAATAGCAAGATTGAAGACATTGAAGATTTCTCCTACACTTTCCCTTCATTTTACTTTGTTTTTATGGTTTTAGATTTATGTTTATCATGTTATTTCATGCTTTTATTTCTTTAGTTATGAACTAAATTCTCTATCTAGAGGTGTAGATCAATCCAAACTCGATACTATGCTTTAGGTTTTATTGCTTTGATTATTGTCAATAACGTTTCCAGTTTATTTATATTTTTCTGGGTGTAATGCTTTTAATCCCTTAGCCAAGGATTGGATGATTCTAGACTT
The DNA here is from genome assembly GCA_035771175.1 of Paratinospora sagittata. Lineage (NCBI taxonomy): Eukaryota > Viridiplantae > Streptophyta > Magnoliopsida > Ranunculales > Menispermaceae > Paratinospora > Paratinospora sagittata. The sequence continues at coordinate 21,745,197 of CM069610.1, forward strand.
GAAATAGGTGCTCGAGAGGGGGTATTTTGGGTTGGAATAAGGAAGATATAACCTGGGTAATCGTGAGATCGAAATATACCTTGAAGTCATTGAAGAGAACCATAGATCTTAATGAGTTACTAGGGTTTTGGGTTTTCATCGAAATAGTTAAACCTAGAATTCTAATAGCATGTTCTAACTGGTGCTCGAGAGAGGGACTTAGTAACGTTATGGTTTTCGTCTTATAAACAAGGAAATTGAGTTGATGATAATTCCATATTTATGCATAGTTAAGAGTAAGGTGACATTGAACCTCTAGACTATTCTATCTCTAATTTTCTATCTATTTTCATTGTATTGCTAGTTTAATTTCAGTTTATTTAATTATTGTTTTTAATTTTACTTGAATTCTCAAATCTGATTTTCTAGATAAAGTTAGGGTTAGGAATGTGATATTTAGTGTGAGTGTCAATCCTAGATGATGACAATCCGATATCTCATCGATTTTATATTTTAACTTAACACTGTACGCTTGCGGTTTGCACATAACACCTTCAAATGGCGCCCCATGCTAATTTATAGAAAATGATGAGAACTTGCCTGGGCACGTGCGTTGGTACGTGGGCACTTCTTTGGGCACTTCATCGGGTACTTGACTGGTTACTTGGCACATACCTTGGCACTTCATTGAGCACTTTATTTGGTTATTCTTAGTCTCGCTTTGAGGAACTTCCATCCTAGGTTCTTGTTTCATGTTTCATGTTTCATGTTGAGTCGAGTGTTCATGCGAACACTGTTGCTTTTGTTGGCCTAAATGGTTCATCACTTAGCACGTCCCTAAATATATTGTGATGAAGTATATTTTGATGACTACAAACAAAATTATTTTTGGTGCTAACGAGCTTTAATCAAGAATTTATCTCAGCACCTCCGGAAAGCAAAAAGTCAAATAATGATTCGATCAAGCAACTCAAGATCATATCAGACGTTCAAGATCGTTTCAATCAAAGGACCTCAAAGATCATATTATGATTTCAAGATCACACCACACGAACGATTCGAGCAAGAGCTTCAAGACTACATCACTCGATCAATGTTCACAAAATTCAACTCAAGCATGAGTTCGCATCGAAGATCTCATAATGAAGGGTTGGATTTAAAGATTATGAGAAATACACAGTATTTAAGGTATATATTTCTCTAATCGATATTGCTCAAATGCTTTTCAAAATCATGCACAAATCACTTGCATATGTTTTTCAAAATTGCATGTTTTGAATCATATACTTTAAGGTATTTCAAATGATTTAATTTTCTATGTTTAATTTGATTTTCAATTGACCAAAATTTTTAATCGTATTTATTGAGTTTTAATCAAATATTAAAAACTATTTTTCAAGAGTCTTTCAGGATGCAAATGATTAAGTAGTGCTCTATTGAACTTGATAAGTCATGACGCTTATGACTCATTAGAATGCTGATTACATTCAAGGTTGAATTGAACTGAATCATTAAGACGCTTACTTGTAAGTAGCGACCTCCCTTTAGTCAACCTCTGAAGTTGTCAGGATGCTGATTCAACATCAGCTTACTGAAAGATTTTTAAGTTCTTCAAAGATGTTATCTTTGAGGACGCTGATAGCTATAAGTTAGATAAATTATCTGGAAGCTACCTAGATAAGAACGCCTTCATCTCTAGGAACCAACTAAATAACTTTTAGGACGCTGATTGTCCTTCAGCATACTTAATACTGTTCTTAAAATGTTGACACTTATACATGATGAGCGCCCTCAAGGAACAAAACGACAAAGTTTATATTATGCGTTAGGACGCTAATTAGGAAATCAGGACGCTGATTCAACAACTGTCACTATTTTTACAGATACACTATTTTAGTCTACTTTTTTAGAACGGATCTTTGAACAAAATCCTTTTTAGATTTATCAGAGATTTTCTCTGATGCATGAATCAAGTTTCCTGAAGAACCAAAATGTTAGTGAAAATTGCAGTTGTCGTTTTCATATAACATTCTAGCTGTTGTGTGTAAACGTTCACATTGTATTTGAACCTCAAATATCTAACGACTATTGTCTACTAAGTCTATAAATACCAACACTTTGAATCAAACAACTCGCCGATAATCTTTATTGTGCCAAAAACTTTTCGAATGATAGTCATTTTTCAATCCTTCAAAAGTTGTCAAATGTTCTAAGTTTTCAAAGTATTTTTCACTGATACTTTACTTATTCAAAAGATTTTCATATTGAGCTTAAATTATGTTTTATCATTGAAAATCTATTTGAACTGGTTTCTACTCAAGTTCTCAGCATGGATTTATACTTAATAACAATCATGCTGATGAAAGAATTTGAGAGATAGTTCTTGAGATACATATGTACTTGATTTCATATCCTAGTACTGTATCGAACTATATCAGTAGTCGTGTTAACTACTGAATACTGAACCAGAAGTTTTTACGCTTATACATTTTATCTATTTTGAAAACCTTCTGTGTTCGTGTTTTACATTGGTCCTGCATTTTCAAGTTCAATGTTTTAATGGTATCAAAAGTTTTCGAAAAAACATTTAATTGATTTACATATCATTCATGCTTTTCGAAACTGCACTTGAGCAATACCGAACATTGAAAGGTATAGGACTGTAAGTGTATTTTCTCTTAGCATTATGTACTTAAATTTACATATATTTGTAATGCTATGTAATGAGCTTAATTGTAAAACGTTCTACTTAGTTAGAACCAAAATTATTTTCATATTGTGGTGTGCTGGTGTGTTTCAGAATGGAACAACCAGGACAAGTGAATGTAGTTCACTTGATGATTTCATGGTTAAAATCATGTTAAGGTTCATTCTCTTCTGCAAGTAGGATAATAATTCTTCCTCATCCCGTAAAAGAAACATGGGTTCTTCCTCATCCCGGAAAAAAAAAATTGGTTGTTCCTTATACCGTAAAAGGATCATGATTCTTCCTCAGCTAGTAAAAGGGAAGGTTCGTCCTCAACCTGTAAAAAGATAGGTTATCTTTAAGCCTGTAAAAGAGAAATGATTCTTCCTCAGCCAGTAAAAGGGAAGGTTCGTTCTCAACTTAGAAAAGGATAGGTTATCTCTGAACCTGTAAAAGAGAAACGATTCTTCCTTATCTCGTAAAAGGAAAACGGTTCTTTCTTATCCCGTAATAGGAACATGAATTTTTTTCTCATCCCAAAAAAAAGAAATGCGGTTCATCTTTAGCCCACAAAAGGATAGGTTTGCCTTGAACCTGTAAAAGGGCAAGTTGTAATAGTTTGGTTCTCACCCGTAAGAGAATTAGTTAGTGGATTGAGAAAATCCTAATCGGGAGATTAGGTAGTAGACGTAGGCTTGGTCAAACCACTATAAATCTTAGTGTGCTTTATGTTATGCATTTTACTTTATGGTTCGTATGTGCATTTAATTCCAATGTATCAAAGTATATCATTAAGTCATTAGAAAAGTTTTTAATTTGACCATCACCCAATTCACCGCCCCCTCTTGGGTGTACCAACAACTTTATGTCATTTATGATGTATTGTCTAGCTGTTTAAATTTCTGGAGTGTTACAAGCCGCTTCTTAGATTACAAAATGGTTGACTCCAAAACAATAATCAATCAAGTCTAAGAGATCCAAGAGATTTTCTACGAGATTCATGCTGAAGGAATGATATTGATTGAAACCTTCCAAGTAGTTGTTATTATTGAGAAGCTACCTCCTGCATGGAAGGATTTTAAAAACTACTTTAAGCATAAGCGAAATGAGATTACCATTGAAAATCTGATTGTTAGACTTCGTATTGAAGAAGACAAAAAAAGGATCTAAGAAAAGGGAGTTAATGTTGTGGCCAAGGCAAATGTTGTGGAATATGCTAAGAGTTTCAAAGCCAAGAAGAACAAGTCTGACCAAGGGTCCAAATTAAGACCTAAAAAAGGTATTTCCAAGAAACCAAAATATTAAGGAAAATGCTTCAACTATGACATCAGTCACAAATCTACTAAATGTAAGCAGCCAAAGAGGAATAAAAATAAATAAGCTAAGGTGCTCGACGACATCACTAGTGATGTTTCTGAGATAAGCCTTCATGTTTTCGTTTCCGAAGTGAACCTAGTCAGGTCAAACCCAAGTGAATGGTGGATCGACACTGGTGCAACTTGGCATGTATGCTCTTACAAAGGGATGTTCACTTTCTTCGACCTAAGTGAAAATGGGGAGGCACTTTTCATGGGAAATTCTGCTAGGTCTAAGATCAAGGGCCAAGGCAAAGTGATCTTGAAGATGACCTATGGGAAAGGGCTGACTCTAAACAATGTGTTTTATGTGCCGAAAATATGAAAGAACTTAGTATTGGATTTGCTACTGAACAAGCATGAATTTCATCTGGTCTTTGAGTCAGACAAAGTTTTATTGTCCAAAAGTGGTTTGTAAAAAAGGGTTATGAAAACAATGGGCTTTTTAAGCTCAATGTAAGGACCATTAAGCCAAAGATGAATAAAGCTAGCACTAGCTCTTTTGCATATTTGTTCGAGTCTTCCAATTTGTGGCATGGTAGACTAAGACACGTTAATTATGATACTTTGTGCATGTTAATTAACTAAAATCACGTACCCGCTTTTCAAATTGATTCAAAATATAAGTGTGAAACTTTTGTTGAAGCAAAATTGACAAGAACATGATTCAAAAGTGTTGAAAGAAACACTAAACCCTTTGATTTAACTCACAGTGATATATGTGATTTAAAATTTGCACAAACAAGGGAAGAAAATAAATATTTTATTACTTTTGTCGATGATAGCACAAAATACTATTATGTGTATATGCTAAAAAGCAAGGACGAAGTTATAGATAAGTTATTTTCTGTAAAAATGAAGTTGAGAATCAACTCAATGGCAAGATTAAGGTGTTGAGAAGTGATCGAGGTGGTGAGTATGAATCACCTTGTGGTGAAATCTATGAACAACACAAAATCATACACACACACAACACCTTATTTGCCTCAGTCAAATGGGTTTTTGTTTCAGCCAAAAATCTCCCATGTTTGGCCAGGGACTGCCATTGGCTGACTTAGTATGAAATCTATCTACTCCTCCTCCAAGGTTTTCCTGAGGGATTGCCTTGCTCCGAACTTGTAAAAGGTGGTGACACCTGGTGGATGTCACCAAAGCTACTCCGATGCTTAAGTTAGATTACGTAAGATAAAAAAATAGAAGTTTAGAGAGGTGGAGACTTAGAGCATACTTGTTTCTGAAGAATGAGCCCCCTTTTTATAGTTGAAGGGGGTGGCTCTAGTATTTAATGTCTTTTATCTATCAAGGGAGTGATTTACGCTTTTCCTTATCAGGAATATATCATTGATCTTGTGCGTCGGGATCTGCTTTGTTCGATCTCGAATCAGGGAGACCCTTGTTTTGGGTTGTATAGTTTGGGTTTTTCGGTTGAATTATTTAGGCAAGTGATTTCGGCCAAGACCAAAAGTGTCCTCGGCCATGGCCAGAAGTAGGTTTTCAGTCATGGTCGTGGCCTCTTCGGTCGTGGCTGGGGGGTTTTTCCTTTGACGATGGTCAAACAATCGTTGAGAAATGCTGGCGGGCATTTCGCTTTCGACTTTCTCTTCGCTTTCCTTTGGCCATTTCCTCTATTAGATTTGACTTTAGCTGATTTTCTTATTGTTCCTTTTTTGGGTGTAATAGTAAGCCCTTGGTGAGCGGGCCGAGATCTTGTGTGTCGGTTCGCTTGCCTTTTGAGTTGTTTGATTTGGTGTTGCGGGAGTTGTTTTATACGTGGATCCAACCTCTGTTTATATATATGGGTGTGAGCTTGCTCTTCACTCATTGTTTGAGTTCGCGCTTATCGTGTTGCTTGTCTTGGGTGTGGCATAGAGATTAGTCTTTTCTTTTCTTTTTTGGTTTTCTTTTCTTCTTAGTTTTGAGTTCAAGTAGGTCACTTTCTATGATCTAGGTGTGTTAAGTTTGGCTTCTCATTTATTGTTTTTTGTTTGTGTTGCTTTGTGTCATCGTCCGTTTTAAGCATTGGGTGGTTAGGCTTGTTTAGGTGTACGAGTCGCGCTGCACCTTGCTTGTTGGTTTAGGTGGGAATCATGAGTACCCAGGTGATACCCTTGGTTTTTCGTGGCCTTATATGTTGGATAACCAATACCTTAGTAGTGCAACGAAATCTTCATCCTTTAGTTATCAATCTAGTGACATTCCTCTTAGTGAGGATGTGTCGGGCGTTTCAGATTCCTTCCATCTCAGAGAGGATTGGGGAGACGATGGTGTGGATCGTGAGGTGCAAGGTGAGGCAATTTGTAAGCCAGCGTTCACCTGCAGAGGGGATTCATGAGGTGTTCCATGAATTCGTGGTTCCTTCGATCGTTCGTTGCTCCTGAGGAGAATGAGAGGGCTTGCTACTTGCGCCATCGCGGGGAGATCGTCGTTAACAAAGATATGTTTGTCCACGGGTTCATACTTCCGCTTTATCCTATTATGGGGGAATTTTTGGCTAAGTTCGAAATTGTGCCTACCCAGTTATGTACTTCGGTATGAGGGGTTGTTAGTAAGTTGTTTGTCTTTGTGGATGAAGCATGGTTTTGAGGATTTCAATCTTAGGGACTTTTTTTATTGTTACAAGTTGGTTCAACATGGTAATTCTTGTGGTTGGTATGGGGTTATGTCGCATCGTCGTGAGAAATTGATTAAGGAGAGTTTTCAGTATGGTTTTTCTTGGATGAGCTAATTATTTTTCGTAGCGGGGCTTGGGTGGATGAGAGTTTGAAGCCCTAGACTCGTCGAAGATACCATTTGCTAGGTAGGAGGGTGTTTGGATCTTTATACTCATGTTTAATTTTTCCATTCTTGTTGGTGCACCCTTGTTGCATGCAAGTAACACGCGTCGCCCTCATATTTTTGTGGAGTTAGAGGAGATGATTGACTACCTGCGTAGCTTGTGGCCGTCTAAGTGTGCCTTTGTCGAGTTGATTTCTTCAAGTCGCCTCGTAGTCCTATCCGTGATTGTTGACTCTAGCCCTCCTGTGGTGAGTTTAGTGGTTACTGTTGGGTTGTATCGCACTTTATGCGAAAAAGGACATAGTTGGTATTATTTAAAAAGAATATTCTCGAGATATATCTTAAGAAAGGATATAATAGGTATTTCAAAAAAAGAATTTTCTCGAGAATACTCTCGAGAACGTTCTCGAGACCTTACCCGAGCAAAAAACAAGACGATAAATATATAAAATCTCTAAGGGCATTTTTTGAAAGTAACATTTTTCATCCTATAAATAGGAGAGAGGTTTTTCAAAATTTTCAAAGTCAACGCTCTCTCTTTTACGCGTTTTTTAAAAAGCTCGAGAAGACGCTGTCTTAACTCTCATATCAAGGTGGGGAGGAACCTATAGTTTGTGCATTTTAGTCTTTTCATTAAAAGTTTATATCATACTGTGGTTATGCACACGCCGTTACTTTCACTAGTGAAATGTTATTTGGGTTGAAAGTTGGCCCTTGCTGAAATGCTAAATGCAACTTATTTGGGGTTGAAAGCTGGCCCTTGCTGGATTGCAAAATGCAGCTTATTTGGGGTTGGTAGCTAACCCTTGCAGGATTGCTAAATGCAACTTATTATTTCGGATTTCATAAATTATTTATTTGCTAGCAAAATCTTCCATATGCCTATGTGTGCAATTGTTGTTGTTATATTGTTTCTATTCTTGTTTGAATATTTATTTTGATGATTTGCCTAAAGTGTGGAAATCCGCTAGGGGACCCACTGGGCATAAAACTCATCCTTAAATTTTATCTCCAAGAAATTAGTATCAAGAGAATGGGAAAAGTGGAGGAAGAAAGAATGAAAGACAGGAGGAGAGCAAACAACAAATAATGTAAATTTGTGAATATACACAAATAAGCCAAGTGTAACAACCTTTACTTGTCTATAAAGGTTGAAGTGTATTCGGCACTCGTGTGTGTTAGTTTTGTTTTAAATATGTAAAAATTATAGCATATGTGAGAAAATGACATAGTTGTACCATAGAACATAAGTCATATAATAAAGTGAAGTTAGATTGGAGAATACAACAACCTAATATTTCTCTTGCTGCTATTTACCATCAAATCCTCATTTAAAGGGATTTTAAATTGAGAGAATATTTGGGGTGTGACATGTAGAGTATGTGAATCGGAACTCTAAGGTAAGTATTAAGAGTAAGAAGGCTCAGGAGATCCGAGATACCAAGTTGGATCCCCTGTGGGAGGATGCAATCGCTCAGCTTACTCAGGTGATTTTCCTTAGTGCTTTTTTTGTGACTTCGCTTATTTGAGATTTTAACCTGCACCATTTATTTGTAGGCAATGTAATACCCCAGGTTTGCACAAAAAATAAAATAAAATAAAATAAAAAATAATAATAATTTGAACTTCGGGCACCTTTTTAGCTATAAAAAGCCCCCTCCCCCTTTTGGTTATTTTCACACCAAATCACTTGCTGATTTCTCTCTCTCTCTCACACTCTCCTTGATTTTTTCTCTTATCTTTTTGAGACTCTCTTTGTGGTACAACGCAGTTCTGCTCAGGGGAAGGCGCCAGTTCTAGAATGAGTTATTATCTGAAGGTAGGGAACGAAATATGGGTTTACATGTCTTATAACTTTTATTTAAGTTTATGTTCATTTATCATTATGTCTACTATTCATTTACACTGCATTATTGGGTATAATGTTCATAACTGTCATACTTATGCTTGTATATTTGGGGTTCATGTATTACACTGTTACTATGCCAATTTAGTGGCCAATCTGACTTAACCAGACATTTTCTTGTCCTCAGCAACTTTAAATAGTGAACGGGAGGCAGCGTGCTGGTCTAGACGATTGGTACTTAAGTAGACCTCGCGTCTCACCTCTCAAATTGGAGATTGATCTGGTTGGTTTTATTTAAAAGCTATCAGCTTGTACAAGTGATACTGAACATCCTAATTTTACACGTGGTGATACTGACCTAATAAGAATCACCAGATGTTGCTAAATCCTATCTAATGTTAGTAACGATCGGACCTGCTCATGCATTGGCATCATACATAAACACCACCTAGGTACGTAAGTGGTCTATGATCCACAAAATAGTTAGAAGCAATGCTCACTATTATTGATATTTCTCTGGGGAGGGACGTACAATGAGAACTCGGGTTTACCTGGGGATGGACATCTGTACAGGAATTCAGGGCGTCGTTCCTAAGGAGGGATGTACAATAAGAACCCGACTTTACCTGGGGATGGACATCTGTACGTGAATCTGGGGCGCCGTTCCTGAGGAGGGATGTACAATGAGAACCCGACTTTACCTGGGGATGGACATCTGTACGTGAACTTAGACGACGTACAATCATGGAACCATTACGAGACAGTGTCATGCATATATACATGTTGTATTGATTATGATGCTATGATGTGTTTAAGTGATACTTGATTATGAAGTTTTCTTTATTAATTGTTATATTCACGAACTATTTTACCCACTGGGCAATAGCTCACCCCTTTGTTATCCAATTTTTCTCAAGAGATTAGGGTAGACTGGGTGGAGTTTTTTGCGCCCACATTTTGTAACCCTTGTAAATTAAAGGGAGATTTTGGGAGGGTGTTCCCTCAATCATATTCTGTATGAAAATACATTCTGAAATTAATATAATCAGATTTGTACTCAATTGTGTTCCTGGGCACTCGACTATTGTTATAATGCATTTGCGCCCCCGTCTATGAGTGTTCTGCCGGTTTAGGAGCATCCGGGCGGGGTGTGACAGACAACCTATGCCATGAGCATTGCCCATGATATGTCGTTACCCCTAACTGGGTGACGTTATGACCGGCCCAGAACCCCAGATAATGTCACTCTAGGACAAAATCGAAGGCCCTGCTCAGCTTTTACCCATACCTGTACAATACAATCCACCCTGCATATGAAAATGTATAATAGAACCATAATTTATTCCAAAATATAACAATAAGATCATAATATCTTGAACATCAACACATGGTTCAAACTCACATATGTACACCTGTATAACCAAGTATCCACCTCAACTATAGTCATATACATGTCATATATCCACAACTCATCTACGTGATATGTATATATATTATTACATTATGATAGTTATATAAAGAACCAAAATAAACAAAAGAATCAATAGACACCCAAGTCCCATCTGTGCGCATACTGTAACGATCCTCAATTTCATAAGGTGGGGGAAAGTTATTTTAGAAAAATGTGAATTATGAGTATCTGCGTACTGTTGTGATGTTAAGTGTATGTGCTAGTGTAAAATTGATTGGGAGACCAATCGGGGGAAGAAATAGGTGAAAAAGTGAGTAAATATAGTAAAATAGGCATAGGAGCTCACTCCCAAGAGGGGAGGAACGCGTTCCTTTGTGATTGGAGTCAATGTGGATTTCTAGGTAGGGGAGAAACACGCTTTTCATTGGGAGAAGCTCGCTCCTTGAGAAAACCTGAGAGATGAAATTTTAAGAAAACACGAGAAGTGTGCTCCTTAAGGGGAGAAGCACACTTTTTGCGTGAAACAGAGAAGTGAAAATTTCAGGAAACCATGAGAAGCGCGCTCCAGGTTGGGAGAAACACGCTTCTCACGTTAAAACCCATTTTTTTTAAGTTGGTCGGTGTGGCGGTGACGTGAATTAAAACCTCAAACTTCGATTTTCTTTGTTCATTTCAACACGAACGAGAAAAAGAAAGAGGGGAATAGAGGAGAAAGGATTTCTGGACCCCGAGTTAAGTGTCTTCTAAGATTTTTCTCCGTGAAAATGCTAATTAGCATAAAAGAAACCTTTCCTTCGGTATAATTTTTGAAGTAGATGATGCTTTGGGTGTTTTCCATCCTAAGGTTTTAGTGCTTTTGGTTGGAAATCGTTGGAAAATGGTGTAATTAGCATTTTACTACCCAAAACATATAGAAACCATGATTTGTTAGGGTTTACACTTCAAATTCATGGTTATAAAGATGAGCACCCTAATTGGAAGTGTAGAACCAGCTGGAAAAGAGTGAAATTAGGGTTGGAAACATTAGATTAGATGTTGAATTCCATTGTTTCTAATGCTACGTGAATTGGAATTGAGTTATTGATGGATTTCCAATGCTGGAAATAGTGAAAATACGAAGATTTTTGTATGAAAATGAAAAAAGAAAAAGAAAGAGTTGGGTATTTGTATTGATGTGAATGTAATAATGTGTGCAGGTTCAATTAGAAGTTGTGGATTAAGTTGATAGTGTCAGAAAAATGTTATGGCATTTGTTTGAGTAGAAATTCAATCTTATTATTCATTTGTATCATCCTATGTATATTGCTTGCTTGTTCATGAATGTTTTATTTGAGAATTGCATGGTGTGCACATGGAGAAAAACCTTTATTTCTTACTAGTTTGATTTACCTTGGGAAAGTGGATCTTTGGACATCCCTGTGTAGATTGGGAATACCCTTTACAAGGACATAATCAAACCACTTATTCCAGTAAACTTACTAATTATGAATTAAAGGAGGATTTTTAGCATATCGTCTGTTGGTTGAATTTAAGTCATTATTTATTGTTCCACTGTGATCAGTTTTGAGTCATTGCCTTGGGGGAGATCGGGCTAGAGTTTTAACAAAGTCATGAATAACTTACGTTGGACCATTGAATGGACTCTAATATTCACTGCCACTGACGAAAGTGTTCAAGTAAAAGTAGTAAAACATATATGACCTCAAGTTGAGAAATCAAATTGAAAGTGTTTTACAATTGGTTATATGAGTATTATAACCTTGGGACACTTGTCACATTGTGTAAAGTAAAGGTGGATAAGGGGCATAGATCTTGAAATGCATTTGTTATATGTGGTAGGTGTAATGCCCCGTATGTACTAGTCAAACTTTTACGTTGACTTATACATATTGTCAGGCATATTTGTATGCATATACATATGTACATGACCTTAAAATGATGAAAATGTAAGTATGGTAGGGTTATTGGTACACTAGGAGGTTGGTTGTATCACAAAATGCCCTATACTTAGTAAAATTTCACCTGAAGCTTTGAGAAGCGCGTTCCTTAAAGGAGAAGCACGCTCCTGTGGTAAAACCCGAGATTAGTATTTTCTGGATTTTCAGATAAGTGTGCTCCTAAGAGGGAGAAGCACGCTCATGAGGCAAGAAGCGTGCTCCTCACGAGATTCTAGAAATTTTGGTTTTCTGGGCAGCGAGAAGCACGCTTTCTAAAGGGAAAAACGCTCTTCCTAAAGGGAGAAGCGCCCTCCTCTGCGGGCCTGACAGTTTTTTTTAATAGGTCGGTGAGGTGATTTGTGCATGTTTTAGATAGATGTCTCGACCTTTCTAGTTCATTTTGAGCTGATTGAAGTTAGGGAAAACCATAACAACGAAAGGGAAGAGGAAATTTGAGTTTGGAGAGCCAAATCCAAGGTGAGAATCCATGGGTTTTGAGTTAAAAATTACAGATTCTTGTTCCTCTCTTCAACTTGTATAACATATGTTAAAATTATATGATTTCCATGGTTAGATTGAAAGTTGGAAAAGAGGGTTTCAGTTGGATAATTGTTGAATCATTGAAGGAAACCATCGGTAAGTGGTTCCTTGTTGTTTTGTGGTTAATGTGATGGTAAATTTACTGATTTTCCATAGTTGGAATTGAGTTTCCAGACCTTGTTGGGTAAGGGTTTTGAGAATCCATTTGAGTGTTGAATTGATGTGTTTTGATGCGTTTTTATGATTTGAAAGTAATTATAGATGGTTGGCAATGTTAAATTGTAGAAATTAATGGAAAAAAAATGATGAATTCTAAGATTGGTGATGCACACAAGTGAGGTGCTTGTGCTGTAATAGTCAAAAGTTGGAAAATTGGCTAAGTGTTTTGAGTGTGGCATTAATCAAAATCCTGTAACTTTGTGAGTATTTCTATTTTGGTTTTATGTATGACATTGTAGTGTATAAACCCTGTTTTTATGAATTGTAGCACGTTTGATTGCTTTGCTTGCATTACTTCTTGAATGCATTAAAACTTTGATTTGAATATCGAATATACTTAGATTTACTTGATTTAAGAAAAATATATGATCAATTCCATTGAGGTAAGTTTGTAGACGAGACCTTGGAATGATCAAGAGGATAGTTGGATAAGTCGAATTCTCCCTATAAATGCATAATGAGGATATAGATTCGCTTACATACCTAAGGGTGAGGATTTGCTATTTATGCATTGTATAATATGTATAGAGTGACGTAAAATGTATTTGAATCATGTATGTTTATTTACACGAGTATTGCATATTGAGTTTATTATGATGTTTAAATGCCATGTTTTCTTATGAATACATATATAATGTCATTACGAGATTACTCATTGAGCTTGTTGTAGCTCACTGCACTTCCTTTTATTGTAGGAGTAACACCCCGTAGTTTTAATAAAATACATACGTTGAATTACGCGTATATCGAAATGTATAATATACATATTTTATACGTAAGAGGCAAATATACGCGTGTATGATTAGTAAATAAATAAAAATATAAAATGAAGATGATACATATGGGATCATCCTATATGGGTGCTTACAAGTTAAAAATTGGAGTTGAATTAAATTGATTAATTTATGGGGTTGGTTAATTAAATATGTGGATTGGAGTATGATTTAATGAATTATGAATAATATGAATGAATTAAGATGGGGTGAGTTGGTTAACTATTGAGCATGAAGAGCATAGGATAAAAAAAATAAGTAAATAACTAAATATCTCACCCTCTCACCAACGTCCAACAACAAAAAAAAAATTTAAAAGAGTTGCAGAATGAAAGACGAAAGAAGAACATCCAGAAGAACGAAAGAAAGAGAAGAAAGAAAAAGGAAACGATGGATGAACAGTGATATGAATAGTACTATGATCATATCCAGTGAATAAAATTGAATTAGAATCCAATAAAACTCCGGTTTGAGATCATAGAATCGTAGAGAATTGAATTCCGGACGTTTCGATACTAAGATTGTGATTTTTGGATATGATTTGATATTTTTAGTAACTAAATATATGGTTTTGGTAAGTAAAATTCATTGTCGTGACCTTCGCGAACGTGTAAAACCTCAATAAAATACCTGTTGAAGGTAGTAGAATGATAGAATGACTGATTTTACACGTGTCGATGTGGACAGAATAATTTTAGGAATGTTCTAGATTTTTAATAAAATTGATATATGTTCCAGTAGAAAAATAAACTGAGAATTAGTGAAAATATGAAATGGGAAATCTATTTTCATTGTTCTTTCTTGTGGAAATATCTAGATTGACCACAAAAATGAGATAGTAGTTTCTTCAACTGCTTATGAGTCGTAAATGGAGTTGGAATCTAAATTCACAGATATAATATTTTTTCAGGTGGATCTTTATTTGAAGTGAGTCGAGAAATTAAATATATAAATAGATATGAATAAATGAAATTGAATTATGGAGTGGTTGTGACAGGTTGAATTAGTTGGATATAAATTGGAGCTGGACTCGAAAGCGACGGTGATGGTATTTAAGTTGAAAAGTCATGTACTGTGAGTATATTTTCTTGATTTTGGTTCTTGTATGACATTTTATATATATGAAATGTTTGAATGTAAATATGTTATGCATATATTGTTGCATTGTGTTTTAATTTGCATTCATAAATGATATTTTTAGCATTGGAGCATGTGAGACTTGCAAAGGCAAGTTGGTGTCATTTCGTTAGGAATTAGACCCGGATGAGTGTTATGCGTAACCTCACTGTCAGTAGGCCTGTCCTAATAAGGATTGGAGATCCTTGAAATAATTGTGAATTGGGTAATGAGAGGCTGTGGCTACCTTGTAACGGCCATACAAGGGTTAGACCTGCTCTCTTGCCTTGAAGGAGGGAGATTGTGGATTTCGTGGAAAAATGATGCATTATTTTCTTGAAAACTCATGAAATTTATGTTGTTGACATGTATAATATATTCGTTGAATGATGCATGTGTCTAATAAGTGTTTGAAATGATTTTAAATGTCATATTTCCCTAAATGCATATAATTGTCATATCAAGAAATATATTCACTGAGCTGTTGGTTGCTCACTCCATTTCCTCCAATATTTCAGGTATTGAGTCGAAGGGAAAAGGAAAAAATCCGTGAGTGATAATCACACGAGCCTTCGTCTGGTAGGTATATGTATGCATTGGAGGATATGTGTTATATTTTTGTTATTTTGATATGTATAATTATCACATACTATATATATAATATCACCTAGATGGGTTGTGTGGTAATATTATATAATGCTTGGGATGATGAAATGAGATGATCAGATGTATGTATCAGGTGAGGATTTGATGTGTGAATGAATGGAATGATTAGATATATCTATATTGGATTTGATTTGTGATATATCAGGAAAAATTGTGAATTGCCCCATTTTATGGGGAGGTGCTGTCGAAATTTTGAAAGATTTTGGAAAGGATTGTGAGACTATATGAAGGCTGACAGTGTATTGTATACTGTATATGAGTATATACAATGTATAATACATTGTGTCGGTCATGACGTCAGCCTACGTCAGGGGCATCGTGACAGTAGGTGTTGATTACAAAGATAAAGACAATGCTTCAAAAAAGTGATTTGAGTTTGTTTGTTTGCTAATGTAAGTATGTGTGTATAAGGAGATGAGTATATGACCTTTATTTTTGAATATGTATATGTATATAACACTAAACCATGTATATAATGGTTAGTGAGTTGTACATAAATGGAAGTGATACATGTAAATGATATTAGAAGATATAAGTGAGATTATGATCTTAATATCATGAGTTTAATGTGTATGTTTTGAGACTGGAAATGTATAGAAGTCTTGTGAGAAAATGGTTATGATATCATGAATATTTGAGTATTATGAAATGGTATTATGTGGATGTCAATGATTTGATCATGTATGGAAAATTATATGCTCATAGGCATTTAATCCAACGTGCCTAAGGCAACCTAAATGTCCAAAATCATTTTTATGAACACAAATACCATGCACATATATCATAAATGCATACATTTTAACAAATTCAAGTTCACATATATAAATGTCATAAATGGAAGATAAAAGTGAGGAGTACTCACAACCAAACCAAAGCTACGCAATAATAATCCCAATTGATCAATCCAATTTCAATGTCCTGAAATAAGCATAAATTCACACATCTAGATCAATTTCAAGCTTACACGTACACATATTCATAAATCCAATATAAAGCCCAAACTCTCTTCTCAAATTCTCAACTCACATCCCATTAAATCAACTCTAATCACATTTAATCCACCAAAAAATTGACTAGGAGCAATAAATGCACTTCCAATAGTCTAGGATTTCTACCAAAACTCACATGCACATCAAAATTCCCCAAATTACAACATTAATACTTCAATTTCCATGGAATTCATCCTAAAACATGTGAAACACACCTAAACATGGAACTCCAAGCCTAAAATCTCATGGTTAGGGTTTCCAATCTCGAAACCCTAACACAAACCCCAATTTAAGTGCATGCAACATACTCAAATTACAACCTCAAGCTAGAAATTACCACGGGAAGCAAAGATATGAAGAAATTCGGCAAAAATCCATACCTTTTGAGTCAAATTCCTCAAACCCTAGCCCAAATCTCCCAATCTCTCCTTTCTCTCGTTCTCCCTCTTCCTCAACTCTAAATGGCGCAAATGAGGAGAAAATAGGGTGAGCTTCCTTTTATACTTACGTTGGGCCCACAAATTTTGTATTTTAAAAACGCATCCCAGACGCAAGGAGCGCGCTTCTCTCCACTTCCTGATAAAACACACTCTCGGTCTGTGTTCAAGGAACGCGCTTCTCCAATTCCTGATAAAAGTCTGGTCTCGATATACGCAAAGAGCGCACTTCTCTTGCCCATTTCCAAAATTTTACACTTTAACACATCTCATTTTGACCCATACATCTCTAGCACATATTAAATAAGAACATACACTCAATTAAACAAATTTAAATGTTTGTCAAACAGTCAAAAACTTATACAAACACATAGAGTTTTTAAAACGATAAAAACATACGTGAAATAAGGTACAACTTTATCTTATAAACTATCTCTTAAATATCTCATTTAGCAAGATTGATATATGAATAAAGCAGTGTTGAAAATTTAAGTAGACAACAGTTCACTGTCCTTCAAATAGATTTTCAGAGAAAGATAGATATTAAGCTTAGTATAAAAACCTTTTGAATAGGCTAAGTTTCAGAGAAAAACAATTTGAAAATTAAAACAGTTTAAGCTCTGAAATCAAATTGAAAAATTCGACTAACTTTTAAAAGTATTTGCTCAACAAATTTTTGGGGGTGGATTGGTTTGAGTATAAGTGCTGGTATACATGAACTCAATAGAAAAGAAGTTGTTGGTCATTCGAATTTGATATTCAAAATGATTGTTTACTCACAATATCTAGAATCTTTCACAAAAATGACAACTGCAATTTTCACGAACATTCTGGTTCTTTTTAGACAACACGAATAAGGAAGGTTTCAGGAATCGTGATTTCGTGTATTAGAGAAAATCTCTGACAAATCTAAAAAGGTTTCTTAGCATAAAAAGTTTCAAAAAAGTAAACTAAAAAAGTGCTAGTGTCAGTTTCGTGACAGCGTTGGATTAGTTTCCTGATTGGTTAATTAACGTCTTGACGCATAAAAACCAACTTTTGTCGTTTTGTTCCTTGAGGGCGCTCATGAACCATAAACGTATTGCTGAACTGTGAAGTAAGGGGCTACTTGATTGTAAGCATCCTAACTTACTTGGTGATTGAAACGATTAAACTTCATGAGGGCGCTAATCCACAATTTGTGTCCTGCAATGTTTTAAAATATTTAAAGTCACGAAGGCACTACTAACGAGTAAGCGTCCTGATATTTTAACTTGTAAAAACAGTTAGTGCGCTCCTGAGAGTTAAAACATTTAAAATTTGGAAAACAATCAATGAGCCGATTCTGAATCAACGTCCTAACAAGTTCACGGGTTGACTTAATGAGGCTTTTACTGGTGAAGTAAGCGTCTTGATAGATAAGTACATTTCACATTTCAACCATGAACTTTATCAGCGTTCTGACTTACCAAGTCCAGGAGGACGCTGCTAAGACATTAACATCCTGAAAAGACGTATTAGCGTCGTGATGGACACTTAAAAATAATTTTGATTTTTCATTTAAAACTCGATAAATACGATTAAAATCTCAGTATTTTCGGATCAAATCAAACATATAAAAGTCACTGTAAATGATCGAAAAATCAACTCGATTAAACTTTCAAAATTTGATTAAATCAACTAAACTTGGATTAGATCAAACACTTAAAATAATTCGAGAATTTAAATCATTGGAAAGACCTTTAAAACATATCGATCAAAACATGCAAGAAATTTATGTGTGATTTTTGAGAAATGTATGCAATAGATTCGTGCGTGGTTTTGGAAAACATTTTGATCAATAAAGAATGAGGAAAGTTACATTACATTCTTTATTTGTTCCTCTCATAATTTATTAGTTTGTTTGTACTTTAGAGATCTTTCGTTGCTGAGTAGAGTAGTCATGAACTTCGGTCGTGTGATGTGATTTTGTAGTCTTCGATCGAACTGTTCTTTTACATTTTGCTTTCTTGAGGTGTTGAAATATATACTTGATTGAAACGTTAGCATCAAAAAATATATTGCTTGTTATTGGTTGTTAGCATCAAAACCCTTAGGAGTGTGCTAAGTGATGAACCACTTAAACCAACAACATACTCACCAGTAGATTCGAAATCACGTACTCATCAACAATCATTACGTTATAATATACATTACCACATGTTCAAGTCTGAAAGATAGATAAATAATCAAACTACGTGTCATTTTTAATAAATTTTTTCATTTAAAACCATTTCACAAACTAGTCATATAACACAGACTCGTGCGCCTAGTCAAGTGAAGGTTTCCCATCATCTCTACTAACGCATTAGCTAAGTCTATTTGTATGACTCTACCGAGCATTATGTTCCAGTGGTTGGTTGTCATGGGAGTCATTTCTCATTAAAGAGGTTGCTCAAGTCCATGGCGCCTCTCCCTTTAATGCATTCCTTCTCAAGCGCTCAAATCTATGACATCTCTCCTTTTAGGTCATTCCATCGTCAAAGGGGTTGCTCAACCAATGGCGTCTCTCCCTTTACACATGTATTTAACGACCTCCCTTCAACCAATCACATGAAACAACCCATGAATTATGCGATGATGTATGCTATGCGATGCAGTCATGGCATAGTAAGTAATCCGACTATACTACTAAGAGCATTTAACATACTACACAGGTATAGACATGATAGACAAATGATCATTTCCTAAGCATGCTTTCTAGATCTGACAAGCATAAACATAGACATTCATACATATTTATTTAAGTAGCATGGTAGCAAAATGAATAACAAGATATCCATTAGAAATATAAACACATGAATATTAACTAAGAGGTCTCATAAGCAAGTAAATTCATCCATTGTCATTAATCTAAATTAATGCCTAACATGGCATACTACTAACATTCTCATACATGATCATAATTCCATATGTCAACATCTCATGCTAGAATCATTCTACAACATGTGTATAGGCATGAATCATGGCATAAAACCACTTTTATAGCTATGATGATATGCATATGATAGGAGAATGAAATCTACTCACGGTAATACTGTTCCTAACTAATTCCCCCGCCTCGAGAACTCTCACCTCACTTGGTTGTTTCTCTCACTTCCTTGCATCCGTAGAACTAGTCTTAGTTCATCTAACCATAGCATACATCCAAATGTAATTACACTTAATCATTACAATACTCTTTTGTAGGTAGCCAAGTGTTGGCTACTCCGAGTATTACAAGTCTAATACTCCATTAGACTTTAGGTCTATTTCCATAAATCAACCCTTAATCCCCAACATTAGGGTTTCCATTCACTAATAAATACCATTCATAGATCATTAAAACTAGAATCCATTCTCTAACACACTTTGATGATGGTTCACATACCCATTTGTAGTGACAAAGGGTATTTAGATTTCATTCGTGGATTCTCCTTATTTCACTTGGGATTTGTGTTTTCACACGCCCAAGATCATCAAAGGACTCTTGGCCTCCATTTATTCAACAAATCTTAAGGGTTTGGTCTCCGAAAACCCTTGTAGATGGCTAGGAATCAATTTTCAGAAAACTTGATTGTCACGACGCCCCTGACGTAAGCTGACGTCATGACCGACACAGTGTACTATACACCGTACATACCCGCATACAGAATATAATACACTGTCAGCTTCAACATACATTCACAATAATTCTCAAAATTTTCAGAAATTCGGCGGCATATCCCCATTTGCTAGACAATTCACACTTTTTCCTGATATACCACAAATCAAATCATATATATATATAGATAATTCATCCACAATAGTCATCCATACATCTAGGCATTCACATTCCATTCATTTATCAAATCATATCATCCATTCTTTCCACCATGTAATCATGTACATCATCATTAGCATTTTATAATCCAATATATTCAGCTATCATGTATATGCCCACACATCCCATCTAGATGATAATACATATATATAATGTGTGATATATATATATATATATATATATATATATATATATATATATATATATATATATAACTAACACAAGTATAATCCATTACTCTAATGCATACATACATCAACAAAGTAAGGATTCGGGTTACGAGTCGATCACTCTCTAACCTTCCCTTTTTCTTTTAACTTTGTACCTGAAATATTGAAGGAAATGGAGTGAGCAAACAATAGCTCAGTGAATATATATCTTGATATGACAATCATATGCATTTAGGGAAATATGACATTTAAAATCATTTAAAACAATTATTAAACACATGCATCATTCAACAAATATATCATACATGTCAACAACATAAATTTCATGATTTTTCAAGAAAACAATGCATCATTTTTAACTAAAACCACAATCTCTCTCATTCTTGTAATGGAGCAGGTACGAACTCCTTATTATCCACCGATAAGGAGTCTACGCTCGGGCCTCACATTACTCAATTCATAGTCATTTCAAGGATCTCCAATCCTTGTTAGGATAATCCTACGGTCAATGAGGTTACGCGTAACACTCATCCAGGGATAATTCCTAACGAAATGACATCATATGCGACCTGCCTTCTTAGGTCTCACATGCTCTAAATGCCAAAATCATTTTGAATGATCAATAAAATACAATGCATTTACGTATATAACATGCTTGCAACTAAACATTTCATATAATACTATGTCATACAAGAACCAAAACCAAGAAATATACTCACGGTACAAGACTTTCCGACTTAAAATACAATCACCGCTGCTTTCGAGTCCAGTTCTATTTTAAATCCAACTAACTCAACCTGTCATAACCATTCTATAATTCAATTTCTAATTCGTAGCACTCATTTAATCACTTAATTTTAACTTTCTAATGCTCATAATTAACTTCCAAAATTCCATTTCGGTCTAAAAATTTCAAGAGATGTCTCAAATATTTTCTTCCACCTCATATAATATTTTTAAGGTGAAAAAATAGTAGAAATAGGTTTTCTAGCCATATTTCCACTAATTTTCAATTTCATTTTTCTACTAAAAATATATATCAATTTTATTAAAAATATAGAACATTCCTAAAATTATTTTGTCCACATCGACACTTATAAAATCAGTCTAACTATCATTCTACTACATTCAACAGGTATTTCTCTGAGGTTTTATATGTTCTCAGAGGTCATCAAAGTTAATTTTATTCAGCAAAATCATATATTTAGTTACTAAAAACATCAAATCATATTCAAAAATCACAATCTTAGTATCGAAACGTTCGAAATTCAGTTCTCTACGATGTTATGGTCTCAAACTGGAATTTCACAAGAGTTTCACATGGTTCCAAAGGTCACTAGTATCAAATTTGGCTTCCGGCAGCTATACCAACGTCAATATTACATGTGAACACAAACAAACTGCATATTTGCGATCTACACGACTATAAAAGTGATAATATATAATTTTTACATGTTTCCACTCAAAGTGGGTCAAAATCCCACTTTTGGAAACCACAAAACACCTCCTATAGCAAAAATTAGACCGCTAGAAACGTCATACGCTAGTTAAAGATCAATTTCACGGCAAAAAATAATGAAAATAGCTTATCGACACCCCGAATTTGGCCGCGAAACGTCACGAAATCCTTGTTCTTCTCTATCTGGACGTTCTTCATCTTCCCTTATTTCTTTCTTCTTTTAATTGTTGACCACGTTGGAGAGAGAATGACATTTATTTCTTTCAAGCACACCATTTAAGAAGATGAGTATCAATTGACATGATTCCATGATACCCATCTCTATTTAATAAAACAACTCCCCCATCTTATTAGGTAATTCATTAAATCATTTAATCATCAATTCATTTCACATATTTAAGTAACCAAACTCATTCAACTAATTAAACTTATATTACTCATTTAATTTGATTTATTTGCTCATACTCCTTAGATATAACATATATTTTCATATATGGATATATTTGGCTCATACGTATAAAATACGCGTATTATACATCTCGATATACACGTAAGTCAACATATGTGTTTGACTCAAATGTACGGGGTGTTACTTTGATTCCAACATTCATTAACCATATTATATAGTTCTCTTAGCATGATTTCATTTATTAAGGTAAAATCTCCAAAGAGAAGGTCAAAAGAGAACTAAAACTTCAAAAATTTATTCAAAACCCACTTTGGTTGCTTGAAGAACAAGCAACTTCTTAAGATCCCCAAAATCATCATTAATCTTTCCATTTTTGTTCAAAACTATGTTTAAATCATCAAAGAATCATTAAAAACTCCATTAAAGACCCAAAAAAACCATATGGTTTCAAAACCTCAACATGAGCAAAGTAACCTGTTTAACAAGAAACTCAAAATCCAAAGAGAAATCACCACAAAGTTAGAGATTATACCTTCAATCCTTTGGATTTGATGTTTGGAGGCTCGAAAACACCTTCAAAAGTCACTTAGAATCACCATTGAACCTCCCAAAAGCGTCCCCAACCCTCTTTCTTTTGCCAAAATATGAAAAAGTTCAAAATGAGATAAATTCGGGGGTTTTTATAGAGTCTCAGACATGGAAATGTGTTTCTACCGTAGGAAGCAAGTTTTTGCTGATAGAAACGCGTTTCTCCCACCCTGAAATGCCTTTTGGTCATGAAAATGCACTTTCTTGAAGTAGAAACATGTTTCTCTTGTAGAAACGCGTTTCTCAATTCCGGAAATACGTTTCCAAGGAGGAAACACATTTTTGCCAAACAGAAATGCGCTTCTGTAAACAAAAATGTGTTTCTCCTTGGGCAGATTGTGCTTCCCACTTTGAAAACTCATATCGCACTCGTTTTCGCCCGATTCCTTCGTCATTTTTTTTTCTTCGTTTTCAAGTCCCGATTCTTCTTAGATGATCAAAATGGGGTTTCCTAAGGTTTCAAAGTCTCCACTTTCTTCGAAGTATATGCGTTATGTTCAGGAATTTGTCTTAATATTTTAGTGGGGTGCCACACTGTCACTGTTCAAGATAATCCCTCAAAGGAGCGGTTTGTCGATTTCCAGCTCAATCCTATCCCTCGTAAACTCCCATTGTTCAACTGTGTCTTTTCGGAAACCCTCTTCAACCATGATTAGCTTTCCTATTATGTTGTCAATTCTTGAAGTTACTTCCTTCCCCATACAATCCAACAAGATACCATGTATCTATACCCAAAAACGACATATTGGAAAAGAGATGGTTCTTACATCCACAGCTGGGCTCCACGGTTGTACTAAAAACAAATACTCATTCACAAACTAGGGGCCATTTTCCAAAATGAAGGTCAGCACCTGAGATGATTGAAAGAAGATTTGAATTACATTGTTAGCCACCTCCATTATTTTAACCTACGAGGACAGAGACCACGCCACTAAAAGGCTTTCCTTCAGACCGTTTCGATTGAAGGATTTAAATGTTTGTAGATGCCCCATCAAGCTTAACTTATAGGCCTCCAAATTCACATCTTTAATATCATCCTCAATCACCACTTCATTCGTTTCATCACCAGTTAGTGAGAACCGACTTAAAATATTTTGTATTTCATCATCGATTGAATCGTTTCTCTTCTTATTCCACTCACTCTCTGATCCACAACTCCAAAACTACAGAAAGGATTAGAAAACCACTCTAAAAGATACAAAGGAGATATACCTTCTCAGTAAAGGGCAACATCCTCAACAGAAGGCAACTCCGTCTTTTTTTCATTTTTAATTTTATCATTTGATTGGGTAAACTTGTGTTACCTTTACCTATTTTCATAACTTTTAATTTTTATTACTATTTTTACTTATTTTTATAATTGTGTTATTATTTATTTTTATATGTAAAAATTGTAACTAAATATACACACACACAGACACACACACAGACACACACAGACACACACACACACATACACACACACACACACACACACACACACACACACACACACACACACACACACATATATATATATATGTTTGACTCATTTCTCAGCATACCGAGTTGGATGACACATCATGAATCACATCAGCCAGATCGACCACTAGATGATGACGTCAGCTCGAAAGGAAAAGATACCGAACTAGCACTACCCAAGTACCTGTGACGACCCCCTCTCCCAAAATCTTGGAGAGGCGAGTTGCGCGGGCTAGCACACAAAACTCGAGTACTAGTAACCCTATCATACACAACATGCACATAACCTGTACAACACATGTATACAACCGACCAACCTACCTAAACAAGTCTACAAGGCACAAGATTATAAAAATAACCATAAGTCTCATAAATATCATAAATCTTCCATTAATCACAACAAGGATGATAAAAATATATGAAAGCCAAATAACAGGGTTCAACTGACCCATATAAATCCCAAAATAACTAGTAAATTTTCTACTACTAGTTCTATGTCTATGCCGCGTCAACTTATACTCATTTTCGAACTAGTGAGCAACCCAATCGACACGCGACTCCTAGGGGTGTACATGGGTTGGGTTGGGTCTGTTTGAGGCCCAACCCAACCCAAACAGTTCTGATTGCTAAATTTAAAACTCAATCCAACCCAATCTATTATCCAACCCAACCCAACCCAAATAGTTCGGGTTTAGTTTGGGTTGGGTCGGTAGATCGGGTTAGACTTGGGCCTAATTGTCACGACCCACTATCTGTGACGTCATGACAGACACAGAACCCCGAGTATATCCTCCTTCGATATCCCTGACATCCCATCAGCCTTCTAATAACACACCATCATCCCAATAATCAACATCAAAACACATGGACAATAATAGATCATCAATGTAAAAGCATACCCAAATGCAACCATAATTTTTTTTTTCTTCTAAGTCCATAATGTTCAAAATATACAAAATCCTACTTAACCATAAATTACAACCCATCTATGTGTTAAGTATAAGCATTATGTGTTACATAGTACAATTTATCAAAATAAATTCGAAAAAATACTAAACACCTACGTCACAAAAGTGTAAGGAAAATGCCAGCAGCTAAGCTTTCCACTTCCCCTTCCTATTCGAACCTGAAAGGATAAGAATGAGGAGTGAGCTACAACAAGCTCAATGAATGTTTTCTACAAGTGGCAACATATATATGCATTTATGTAAAACATTGCAAGATCATTAAAACCATTTAAATATCATGGATACAAATAAGATTACATACATGCTCAATATAATGCATCATGTCATATACAAGACAATGCATATCATTTATAAACATGCTCATGCAATCCTAACACCTCCTGAGGAAGAATCAATACAAGGGCCTGAGTGCGCGACATCCATCGCCTGATTGACCTCTTACCCACATTCTATTAGAATTCCTAGGATTGTATGAACCATAGGATCCGCCCACCAAGACAAGTACCATTCCTAGGCGAATCTTAACATACACAACCCATATAAATCCTCTGCCAGGTCCACAATTAGAGATCACCACTAGACTTACGAGATTCCCCGAAGAAAACCTCAACTAGGAAACTCTACCCAATTGCTAACCCTATTAGACTATCCCCAAATACATTTCATGAGACATTAAATCATGCGTACTACAATAGAAAAGCATTTAAAACACATTTCTATACTACAATGCCACATATAAAAACCAACAAGTAAAGAAACACTCACAACTTGATTGGCTAGACTTAGCCAATCCAATCTAATCCAATCCACGAGAGAGCACTAGAATGACCACAATCACCCCAAGCACCTCAATCCCCAATTGACCTATTTGGGTTACTTAAATCAACCAAAATCCCTGCATGAAACATGGTTTATACATTACTGAAAATCAGTCCACTAGTGTGCCAAACAACCATGATTAAACCCAATTCTGTAGCCAATTAAGATTTTAAAATGATTATACACATGAGCTAATCCCATATTGCTCAATTCAACCATTTAAAATCAAATTAAACCATACATAACCCAATTGAATGCAATAGGTTGATCCCTATGATCCAACCACTATAATACAAGGCATTCAATCATAATTAGGGTAAATTAGACTATTTATCAAGTCAATTTCATCAATTGACTAAGTCTAAGTCAAAATCTCCAAATTTGAGCAAATCCCCAAATTCATTGAAATTTTCCAAATTACATGGCCTAGGCCAAAATTGCATTACGTTAGGGTTATCCACTAATCAAAATCAGTAAATTGGACTACTATACATCCACATTTACCTATGTATTCAACATAAATCACATGCAAATTGAATAGGAAACCCTAAGTCCAAAATCCTAGTTTAGGTCAAATACGTATAACCCTACCAATTTCTTGTTAGAAATTGGGGGTTTCACCATTTATGGACTCCCAACATCCTCTAGATTAACATATCTCAAATGCAAGACCTAATTCCAAAAACGTATTTTCCACCAACCTCCTTAAATTTTGGGATTCATGAGTGGAAAACACCCATTAGGTCAAAAGCAAGCTTGCATGCATGAATGAAAGTGATAGACGGAAGAAAAATGAGAAAGAAGAAGAAATGATTACATTGGGGATTCTTGAGCAAGAATGCACCCAAAACCCCAAGTTTTCCCTTCCTTTTCCCCTTCTTTTCCTCTTCTCCAAGCTCGTTAGCCTCTTTTGGAAGTGAAAAATGATAGAAATCACGTCTCAATGGCTTATATAAAGGTTAAGTGGCATTTTGGGCCCACACTTAAAAAAATACACTTTAATAAAAGAAACAATTTTCTTGCCACAATTACTTGCACTTAGATAATCAATTTCTTGCAAATGACTCACCAATTTAACATCTTAACCGTTTCAAAGTTTTATGAGTCAGTTACCAACCTTCTAGTAAACGTTTAGCTCAATCCAACGGTGGGATTGCGAGATCCAATCGTTTGATCAAAACTGCGTGAGAAAATCCTCAAATCCGAGAAACAATGTTTGGAGTCTTATACCTCAAAGTAGACAACTCAGATCAAGATCTCACCATTCATAATGAATATCTATCAGAGTAGAATAAGTTGACAAAATTTCAGCTCAATTGGACCAGGGATCTTGGATATCAAGCTATTGATGTAATCGGTAACAGAAATTTCTTCCTCCATGGAGCGAGCTCCACTGATCCAAAACACCATTTTCGGCATGTTTCGAAGTCGAACGGGTCTCTGATCATTCCAAAACTTCACGCGCACTCTAAATGACGTAAAATCATGCAAAGACACTCAAACTAACGTGCGTCGAGCATCATATACGTATACGTACACGTATACAGATACTCTACGGGTCAAAATGACGTCATCCTAAGGTACGGGCGTTACACTAATTTTGGTAACTTCGAACAATAATTTACAAAATAATTGCTACAAAGTAAATTATGGTGGCCCTTTTCTTTTACCCAATATTTACAGTATGTTATTACAATGGCTTAAATTTGTGATTATGAAACTCATGTTCATGATGATGATTCAATTCTTTTGTTGATTTACATCTTTAATACTTGATATGAACATAACTTGTTACAGGGGCTTACTTTTTACATTGCTAAAAAGTGTCAATGGTTAAACACTGAAAATTCTTATCAAACAGTTAGAAAAACACACATAAAAACGGATAAGATAGAATAAGTAAAAGACACAAGTACACAGTCAAGTTAAAAAAGACACAAAAAAGATAAAAAAAATCAATTTTAAGTTATTATGATTGTTAAGCTCTGCATTAGTAAGAATTTTTTTTTAAAAAAATTAATAAAGCTCTAAATCATAAATATGTAATTATAAAATTTATGACTTTGAGACTAATACTAGGGTTTGGTTTGGGTCAGGTTATTCAATTTTTTATAGGTTGAACCCGTGAGCCAACCCAAACCGATCGGGTTTGGTATTTTAAAATCCAACCCAACCCAAACTACCTATTTAACCCAACCCAAACCAACCCAAAAGGTTCGGTTCGGTCCGTTCGGGTTGATGAACACCCCTAGCGACTCCTTTGCCCTTCTCTTGGGCACTAGATGAATATGGAAGACGTGAAAAAAAAATGGAATGAGCTAAAAGCCCCAGTGAAATGATATTGCACACTACCATCATATACTCATCAATAATTTAAAACAATACATGAAATAATAAATCACATGATGAATATGCAACAATGCAAGAATAAAAGTTTATACAAGTCAAAATATTATTTAATTCCAAAATAAAGTCATACCTATGGAAAAGTCACTTCTTCAACCCACGTAGTTCAATTCCCGACACTACGCTTATACCAAGATTATTGACCTTAAGGCATAATGACTTGGCATAATAAAACTCATGCCTACTATACCCTAGAACTACTCTATAGTCTTATGTGGAAAATATAATCATCAAGGTCACGGCCATAACTTAGGAACGTTCCCACACCTCAACTCATGGTTATCGATCCTTATGATTAAATCAATGAATCTCTTTCCTTGTTCCATTCAAACCCCTTTTTTAAACATGCAATATTTCAAGCATAAAAACAATGATATCTAATACCCATGTAATTCATAAAACCAAAACAATGCATAAATCAATGCACACATGCATATAATTCATAAACATGAAAGACAAATTTATTTATTTATGATGATATATACACGATGGGAGGATGGAACCATACTCACCTTCAACTCTTAATTGTGCCCCAACCACCTTTCCGTAGCCTCTGCAATTAATTTCTAACCATTATTCAATTCCTAAATACAAATATTATATTTTAGAATTATAAAATCATAAAACCAATGCTTAAACTAAAAACCCCCAAATCTAGACTTATTTATTTATTCTAATTTGTTATTTTATTTTATTTTATTTTACATCCTATGGTGTTTTCCACCATGAAAAGCATCAATTTAATCTAGGATCCTCAAATTTTGACACTTTTCAATTTACCATGAAACCCTTGGTTAGATTACATTAAAAGTACATAACTTGATAAACTACTTTATTCCACCATTAGGAATCTAGATAAATTATATCCAGATCTAGAGCAAGCAAAGGGAATATTAAAACCCTTGCTTCCAAGGATCCAAACCAGATCTTCACCCAAATTATTCCTAAAACATGAGAAAAAAAGAGAAAAAAGCAAAAGTCTTACCTTAGATCTTAAATCCACTCTTTAGACGCGTTTGAGAACCCTCTTTGACGCGTTCCCAATGCTTCCTCAGTTTCTTTTGGGGGCTCTATGGTTTTTGGGAATGTTGAATAGGTTAAAATAATCAAAAGTAGTTTTTTATACTAAAAATACCTAAACATTGTTAAAATAGGGTTTTTATGAGTAACTGTAGCAGTGTGCTACTGTAACCTTTTTGTGTGTTTGTGGGCCCCACATACATTAATGTATTATTTTGTTTTTTTGGGTTGTTACATTACCGACCTGCCAGAATGGCAGAATCAACTTTATAGCAACGATGTGACGTCAACTAGGCATATTGAGCTCACTAACTAAGTTACTATTCGACGGATAAGGATAATGCAAGATTCATTGCGACAAATTCAGATTTTTACAATAAAATTATGGCGACATGCCAGCTAGGTTGAAGACCCTAACTACTATAAATACCCCCTCACTCCTCATTAATGAGGTAAGCAATTAATTACCCAGTCAATGTGATTAATACTTAAAAGGGCTCAGAACTGACTTAAGCATCGGAGGGTCTTTGGCCGACATCACACTGGTGTTGGCTTAGATAAGTGTCCAAGAGGGGGGGGGGGTAAATTGGACAAATTTGCAGGCTACACCTTTCAGATAAAATTAATTGCATAAATAAAGTGTAGCAAAAATAAACAAATGAACATAGTAGATTTAGAGTGGTTTGACCCTCATCTATGTCCACTACCTAACTTCCTCAGCTACGATTTGTCAAACTCCACTATTGACACCTATTTACAGGTGAGGATCAAACCTTTACACTTTTCCCAACTTCACGGGTGCGAGAACAACCCTCTCAAATGAGCTTAACCAAGCTCTTCCGCAGTGACACATCGTCACTTTACAATAAGAGTTATAGGTTTATAGATTTGATTCACTTACTAAGAATCAATATGAAAAGCACAACTTACAGAGCGTATTAAACCTCACTTAGAAACTGTTCAACGATAAAATGAAATTTTGGCTCGGCTGAAGAATGAGGTTGCTCCTTTTGGCCTATTTGGATTTTTAGATGAATATGAAATCACGAGCAGTAAATCCAAAAGCCTTTTTTTAGTTCAGATAAATGACCAAAAGATTTTGATTTATTTCAAAGACAAAGACGACTAAACTTCAAATAGTTTTAGCACACAAATTGTATTGTATGTTTCAACGACTTTAAATTGCAAATATATATAAGTGAGTTTCAGGATTTTAATCTCTCAAAAACCTTAATTGCGTCGTTTAAAATTCTAATGCAATGGATAGGTTCTTTCACCAAAATGGAGTTAACAAAGACGTTGAGAACTTTTAGCAAAACTGTATTTACGCGAAAATAACAAAGTCTCAGAAAAATGACAGTTTGCATAGATGAGACAACTTTTTCTAACAGTTAGCACGAGTGTCCTGTTGCTCTAAGAGCGTCCTGAAATGTTGAAACCCAGAAGGTTTAATTTAACATGAGCGTCCTATTGCAACAATAACGTCCTGAAAGGTAGTCATCCCGAGAGATGAATTCTGATTAGGGATTTTTAGGAGGGCGCTACTGAGCATGAGCGTCCTACTAGACTATGCTCCAGGACTTCCCAAAAATCTTGAGCGTCTTACAACAATAGGAGCGTCCTGCAGTGTAGGCATGATTTTACGTGAACTAGTTACTGCTTGAGCATTCTGCTCGACACTTGACAAAATTTCAACTATTTTTCTATTTTGAAATTTGATGAATTAAATCGATCTTGATGCACTTCGGATCAAATCAAATGAACAAAAATCATTAGGAATTTGAAATTCATTTGAAACTATTTGAATTGATCAATCAAATTCATTTTCATCAAGATTTAAACACTTTGAAATTTATGAAATTTCATTTCAAAAACTGCTAAGAGTAAGATGAAGTTGTTGAATAAATCTAGGTGAGATTCTACAAGCCTAAATATAATCTAAACAAATTAAAACAATTACAATATCTTTTGATGCTTGAGAATTGTTCACTACTTAATCTTCATCTTGACTTGACAAATCAACACAAAGGTTCTTTGCATTTAGCTTATACATCTTCATCAATAATTGATATAATATAGAATGTGATTTGTAATTATCAAAACATTTCTCGTATGAGTCATAAGGGTTCTTAGTTTAACCACCGTTGTTCCTTACAATAATCTATTATTTTTCTTTCTTCCCTTTTCAAGTCAAAGGTCTCGAGCAGGCAGGTTAACGCCTAAGTGATTTTTAGCTCAGCATCTCCCCTCCATCTCATCATAATTGGCCAAATCTTGTAACAACAATAATAAAAGGTATTCAATATATTTATAACACCTTTTGTATGTTTCTTTATTTATTTTCACAAATGGCGTCTTATGTTTCGAGAGAAAGTTCTCTTTTTCTTCTCATTTTTATTTTTGACAGCCACGACTTTACTTCCCTGCGATTTGAAGTTGAGGTAGTAGTGGAAACAACAGAATCGTAATCTCCAAATGCGCCCTTGCTTCCGAACGTAAAACCCTAACTAAAAGAAACAAAAACCCTCTCATAATTTCCGAATAAACTGTATACAATCTGTAGCCATGGCGATGGAACTCGATGATTCAAAGCCAGAAGCTCAACTCAAGGACGACGATCTCTTCAAAGCAGCCGAGAATGGCGATTCTTCGATCATCAAAACCCTCAGCGAAGAACAGTTCCAGAGAGCCCTCTCGCTGCGAAACGAAGACGGCCGCTCTCTTCTTCACGTCGCTGCCTCTTCAGGCCACGTTGAGGTCGTAATCCAAAACTCCTTATATCCTATTGTTTTGGTTTTTCGCCGATTCCTGTGTCAAATGCGGAGAGATTTGTATTAGGTTTATAGTGTTTTTGAATTTGTTTCAAGGAGCAACCAGTGATAAAAACGGATGTAATGGTGCGTATGAATTAGTCGCAAAACGATTTGTTTAATTTAAATGTAAGGTGAGGTGGCCATAAGGACCAGCGTAAAGAGCGAATTCCTTAAGATGGATAAAATGCAGCTCTTTTAACTTGGGGTTGGTGTGGTGGCCAAGAACCCTGAATTAGGAATTCTGTTCGAATCTTACCACAAGTGGGCCACTCCTTATAGAGTTTCTGTTATGTGAGCGTAGGAAAGTTTACACACATTTTGAGAGACTAGTTGAGGGCTTCTATATACCCTTGAATAAGAGAAAAAGAAAATAACAAAGATAAGTCAGGCCAAGCTATTGTTTCTTTCATAGTGACTATTTCACACTTTTGCTCCTTCTTGGACTTGAGCATTAGATGTGGGACTGAAAGTGCTCAGGTCACGTAGTTGGCTGACATTGACTACAGTAAATGAATATCAAAGTAATCCATTTCCAAGATGTAAGGAGACAATTACATGCTAGGGATGAACAAAGATTATATTTTTTGGGATTTTTTTTTGTACTGCTCTTATTAAGTTTTTAGAAGTAGGATTTAGTCATTTATTGTTCATTTGTCACTCTTAATCCTTTAAATTGAGATTAGCACTAGGTCACTCAAAAAAAGATTTATGAAATGTAAAAAGGTGGTTTTGGTGTCTTTATATGATCATCAAGGCTCTTAATATGGAAAAAAAAATCAACCATCCAGGCGATGATGTGGTGGTAACTATGATCAACTCTAAACTTGGAAGTCCTAGGATCAAGTTTCACCCCCACGTACTAGGGAGAAGGCCTAATGTCAAGCACAAAACTTAGATAGCCACTGGGGTGTCTACCGCTCGAGCCACCAAGGGGCCCAAGGGATTAGTTGGGCGAACCTTGGATACCCTCGATTCTCAACAAAAAAAAAAAAACAAAAGTGAAGAAGTAAGTACTTGATATGGAATTTCTTGGGGAACTAATAACAAATTTTCCCATATTTATTGTGGTATTAACCATGCGCCAAAATTTTGAAATTTCCATTACCAAAACACATTTAATCAATTAAATAAATCAATTATGAGAGTGCAAAAAGACAATCTAGCGTCTCTATATATATATATATATATAAACCCTTGCCTTTTGTATTTGCCCCCTCTTTTTTCATTCAACAAAGACTTGACTACATCCAAGTAGATGGATTGTTCTCATATATGAAAGAAAAATGAAGATCATATGCCCAAAACAAATTTAGCTGAAAAGGGCCTCCCAAAAAATGAAAGATATGAATAAAAGACATAAATGATAAGAAATTGTACCATTCTTTTGAAGATAATGAAGGGAGTAAGAAGTTTCATGAATCACACGCTTGAATGAAATAAGGTGCAATAGTACATAAAAAAGATTAAATACTAGTAGATCATACTTTTTAGCTTGTATATCCATTTTGATTAAAGAGTTTAAGAAAAAAAGAAAAAGCTAGTACATGTCATTAGTCAGATACATTTTGTTTAAGAAAGACCTAATGAAGAGTAAAAAGATCAAGTAGTACTGTAGTAGTAATACATACGTATAAGATATGTTCAAGTAGCAACATTGTTTCCTTTTTTATATTTAATTCAAGGGTATTTGGGCCTCTTAGAGCATCCAACCAGTCCCTTAAGAGGTGTGTGAAGCTCCCTATTCTCACTCATTAGAAACTCTATGGGAAGTGTGGCTTGCTTGGGGTGAGATTCGAATTATGAATTCCTATTTTTTGAGGTGGGTTCTTGGTCATCATTCCAATCCCAAGTTGCTTGCAAATTCTGCTTTTACGCTAGTAATGAGCTTGTTGCTTGAGTAGCAAACACATCAAGCAAGGTTCGAAACTTCGATTTCGCCCTACACTTCGACCTTTAAAAATCGAAATTAATTCGGGAAAGTTCGAGAAGTCTTGGAGAATTATTATAAATATTCGCAAACTTAGAGAAGTTTAAAGACTAATATAAATAAACACTTTTAATACATAAAAATACCAATAAGTGACCTAACAAAATCAATCTTGTTAAGTTGATTGATGAATTTGAAATGGTGGCTTTTGATCTTAATTCCTTTTCTTTTTTTTGATATTTAATTTTGTGGTGACTTGTTTCTCAACCATATACTTTACTAGTTTTAATTTCATCATGCTTAATTTATTAGTTTATTATTTAAATGTATTTTTTTTTAATCTTGTTTTATAAGAGTTAACTAAAAGAAGATAGCTTTGGGAACTTTTTTAATTTATTTTTAAGTTTTTATCTTATTTCAACTTTATTTATTTATTTATTTTGCTCCTTTTCTTCTCTTTTTGGTAAAGAATATCCCATAAACTACATAATTTGTTAGCTTGTTAAATTATTTTTTAAAATTTATATTGCTACGTTAGTTGATGAAGTTGAAAATAATACATAATTATTGATATTTTTTTGTTTTCTATTGATGAAATAACATTTTTTTACTTCTCTATTGAATTTCATCGAATTTTGTTGAATTTTATCGAATTTTGTAGAATTTTTTGTCGAATTTTTGCATTTTTTAATTGAAAATATAAATTTTATCTTAGTTTATCAAATTTTTTGAATTTTATCGAATTTTTTGAATTTTATCGAATTATTTCGGCGAATTTTTGTATTTTTTATTTTACATTCACTTCGCACTTCGATGGTTAAAAAAAAGGAAATAATTCGTGTAAGTTCGCCGAATTTCGCCGAATTTCGGGGAATTTTTGAACCATGACATCAAGGGAAAATAGGAAAGAAAGGAAAAGGGAAAAGTAAAGGATCGAAACAAAACAACAACAGGAAGAATAAAGGAGAAGGAAAAAAGCATCGACAAACAACAGTGGGAAAATTAGTAAGGTAAAAGAGAAGCAATGAGCTTGTTGCTTGAGTAGTAGCACAAGTAGAGTTCTAGTACAACTACAACACTAGGAAGGAATAAATAAAAGAAAGGGAAAGAAGTAGAATCAGACAACAAAACAAGGAGAAAAAAGAAATAAAATAAAGAATTGGGAGCTACTTGAGAGAAAGTGAAAAGCACCAAGTTGTGGAGAAACTCCTCAATTAGCTTCCAATGTTTCTTCTCTTTTCTCTATTTCATTTTTCAAGGTACTGCACATCTTATACACAAATCAGAATAGTGATGCTTTGATGACGATTGAAACCCAATACTATATAAAACCTAAAGGACAACCACCCAAGCACATTTTTGAGTAGGGTGCTTTACTTGGACAGTTGGACCTGTATTATAATAATGAGGTTGCACTTTGAGGCATGCTTGGGCTTGCCGTAATACTATTGATATTTTGCAAGCCTTAAAAATGAACAAAAGGACAAGAAAGGATCTCCCCTAATTGGCATTTCATGTGTAAAGTTGATGTAGAATCTCAAGATCACCTCGTACTTCATTGCCAATGGCCCAATACTTGAAGTTGTTGATAGGTTGCTGTCTGAAGTTGGTTGATTCGCATGGTGCAAGGGGATCCATGATGAACAATTTATTTTAGGAGTTGGGTCAGGCTGGAAAAAAGTTTGAAAGGCAGTTTTAGCGTTATTGTGGAATGTTTGTCAAGAAAGAAATATGAGGATCAGAGGATGTTCGATGTTCACTGTTCAATAATTAACTCTATCTGGGAAGTTGTGAGATTCAGTGCATTTCCTTGTTTGAGGTATGAGTCAATAGGGTAATTTAGCACATTAAAAAACAAGATATACATATGTATGTATTTATGTACGTATGTAGGTATGATTCACGAATGATGTAACACTGATTAGATCACCACTTTAGTTTTGTTACAATGTGCACATTATGCAACTTATGTGTAATTTTATTGTCTAGTTTTTTATTTTTTCTTAAACTGTTTAGTAGAAAAATGGATGCATATAAAACGTATAATTTACCAATGTTTTAAATTTTATTTAATTTATAATAAATCTTATGAATTTTGTGCTTTCATTGACTCTATGAGTTTATACATCAACAATTCTTTTTTATTATCTCAAAACTCCAAAGTATATGTAATATATGTATGTAGATGCATAGTTCTTAAAATCCATTTAGGCTTACGCCTTGAGGCCCGCCTTGCCTCGAGGCTATTGAAAATTGCCTTAAGACTCAAGCCTCAATGGTACCCTCTTGAGGATTGTACCTCATTTATATCAAGCTTGTGCCTTGAGATTACGTGTCAAGGTTATGTGAGGTGAGGCTTAATCCTCAATATATGTGACCAAAAGGCTCAACCCAACCCCTTTTTGGCTTTTTTTACTTACATTTTTTTTTCCTGAAACACTTATATTGATACTAGGACAAACACACTAGTTCTTTTTTTTAAGTTGTAATATTAATTATTTAGAAGAGATCCAAGTTTTAAACTCCAAGCCTAAACTTTAAGCCTTTTTTTCTTTTTACACTTTCCAATTTTTCAGAAACACTTTGACTGATATTCATATGAATAGGCTAGTTCCTTTTTCTTTCTTAAAATTCTAATGTCAATTATTAGGAAAGATCAAAGTTTTGAAACTCGCCTAAACTTCTCGTTGACTACATATAGATTACCTACTCAACTTCTAATGACAATTGTTTCTATAAGTTTATTGTAAGGACCATCATCAAATATAATTATATATATATAAAAAAAAAAACTAGAAACTTAAAAAGGTTTCTAGAAAATGTGAAAATTAGGATGTGGTAAAACTAAAACCTTCTAGCATTGGATTCTATTTGTTAAGTTTCTACTAGTTTCTTGTTTTGACATTTATAAATGTAAGAAAATCTCGACTTTTAACATGTGCTCACTAAGTTTTTAATAGTGTTTAAATTAATTAAAGGAATTGATATATCAATTTGTATCTTGAATGCTTGACGTTGTTATGTAATAAGGTAAACATACACAGAAATAGCTCAAGTTTGTATGTATTTCATGTTTCACTAGTTATTAATGATATTTGAATTTTTAGAATTAATGAAAACATTTTTATGTAATTTTTTTAAAAAAATTTGAAGCTTATGCCCCATATTGCCTTGAGGCTTACACCTCACCTCACAAAGAGAATTGCTTTGCTTACGCCTCACGAGTTTTAAAAGCTTGTGTAGATGTGATGTAGAATATTTTTAAGTTTGAGGTTCACAGTTCAAGAATTGACTCTATTTAGGAAGTCGTGAGGTTCAATGCGTCTTCTTGGTTGACGTAGGAAAATGAGTTTCAAGATTCATCAATCAGATTGATTGATGGATTGGTCTTTTCTCTTTTAGCCCTCTTTTCTTCTTCTTATCTTTCTTGTTTGCAGTCTTCCTTGACATCTTCTCTTCTTCTGGAACATTCTCTTCCCTCCTTTTTTCATTGTTTCCCTTTCCCTATCTTTTGTCTTTGGGGAGCTCTTGAGATGCAAGTCAAGTACTATTACAGTAGAACCAATGTTTCATTTTTCCTACTTGAGTAAAAAAATATATTAATAGGATAATTTAGCACATTAAAAAATAAGAAATTCATATATATGATGTATCAGTGATTCAACGAATGATGTAACATTGATTAGATCCTCACTCTAGTTTTGTTACAATGTACATATTATGCGACTTATGTTATTCACTTGTTTCTATATAGTTTTTGATTATTTCTTAATTTTTTCAGTAAAAAATGGATACATATAATAAAATGTATAATTTACCAGTGTTTTAAATTTTAGTTAATATATTGTAAATTTTATGAATTTTGTGGCTTGTTCAATTCTATTACTTTATAAATCAACAATTTTTTTTTATTATCTCAAAATTATATGTAAAACATTTCTATGCATGTGGTATAGATTCAAATGTAAAATATGATATAGTTCTATACCTAATTTTTTTTTTATCATACTATGTATCATTAAAAAAATGCAATATGTGCTATGTAAGGACATTGATTTATATTTTCCAATTTACTGGTTATGATTTTAAGAAATATTTTTAAACATAGGTGGTGAATGTACTTTTAGATGGTGATTTGTCAAAAAACATGGTAAATAGTACTGATGAAGAAGGCTGGGCACCACTTCATTCTGCAGCTAGCATTGGAAATGCAGAAATTGTGGAGATATTGCTGAGCAGAGGTGAGTTATTCCATTTTGCTATGGTCAAATTATCTCCATCAACTTCTTGATTGTTGCCCTTGTTTTATTGCTTTTAGTAATGCAGAGTTTGTTTCTCTTTGGGTACATTAATTTATAATGATAACCTGTCAGGCATTTTACTCACAGAAAAGTTGAATCAAATACTGCAGAGTATATAGTTGAAACGAAACTAGTTAACTAGTTGTAGTAGAAGAAAAGAAAGAAATGTTTCCATTGGAGTAGACTTGTGCTTTTCAACTGTTTGCTTGGATAACATCAAGAAACTTGCCTT
The DNA here is from genome assembly GCA_035771175.1 of Paratinospora sagittata. Taxonomy (NCBI): domain Eukaryota; kingdom Viridiplantae; phylum Streptophyta; class Magnoliopsida; order Ranunculales; family Menispermaceae; genus Paratinospora; species Paratinospora sagittata. The sequence goes on from CM069610.1 coordinate 21,784,319, forward strand.
TTCTTTTTCTTTATCTATAATATCAACTGGTCTGCTTATAATTACTTTTGCTTTCTACAACCTTAAAGTTATAACTTATAAGGTTATCAAGCTTTACCGGTTGATCATTTTGGATTATTCAGCAGGTAGTCAACTTCCTATTGGCTACCAGCTACTGATGATTTGAGCTATTACTTTGCAAAGTCCTTTCCTTCTCCCATTTACAAAGTACTGAAATTTCCTAATTTTGTTCTATGTTCTCGTCAAGGTAATTAAAAGCGCAAGGCACACTCAAGGTTGATGAGGGGCCCTTTAGCCTGAGGCGCAAGGCGCAAGGTGAGGCGCACGCCTGAGTAAAGTGAGACGCAAAATTTTTAAAAAACATAATTATATATTAATTTTTTATAAAAGAATTCAAAATAGATAAAAATCAATAAAAGTTTTAAAATTTTCCAAGCATACTTCATAATGTTCAATAGCACTAATGCTTCTATTTCATAGTTGTTAATATTATGTTTATATCTTTTGATATTTGAAATTTAATTGAAGAAAGAAACACAAAAGCAAGGAAGAACAAGTAGCAGATATAACAACATCTTATTGTTGTTATAAAATCGAAACACAAGTTTCCTTTAATGTATTATGTCCTATATTGTTTATCATGTATATTTATTCAAAGAAGAGAGAAAAAAGAAGGTATATAATACAATACTTATTTCTTGATTAAATATGTATATATATATATTTTTAAAATGAGGAGCAGGAAAGTGAGGCGCACCAAAGCGCATACCTGAGGCACATTCAGGTGCACTAAGGCGCATGCTTGAGTTAAAAGGCTCTGCCTGTCAAGTATTGATGTGCAATAGGTGTGCTTCGCCTCAAGGTGTGCCCGAGGCACACGCCTTGATAACACTGGTTCTCGTATTGCACCAACTTGATACTTTCTCTTGCTCTATTTTTATTTACTGTGGTCATTTTAGGGAAGGTATTTGTTGTAAGAGGTCATCTATTCTGAAGATAAGATGGGAACCTTTGGTCCTTACTTTATTTAGACAGTTGAAAATACATCAAAGAAAGATTTTCAATGTCAGTTGTTTGTAAACAAAGAGACGCAGGCTAATTCATGCCGCTTCCCGCTTGAAGAGCTTGAATTCTCTCTTGCAATTTTAAGATCGATTCTTTCTTTCCATTTTGCTTCTCCTCTAAATCTTGAAGAGGCGCTTCAATTCTGCAGAAATGTAGTCGATTCTCTTGCGGACATTAGCCTTGAGAATGAGCTCGTTTTCCCCTAGCTGGATGGTGTATTTCTTCCTAACTTGGTCATTCTTCTCAATGTCTTTTTGGATTTTCCTGAGATCGTTGGCTTTAGTCTCGAGTTTTCGCTGTAGCTCCCGAAGTGCGGAAGAAGAACCCATTTTTTTTAATTTATGAACTTGTATATGTTTTCTTGAATGATTTGAAAAGTGTCCATTTTGATTTTAATCTAGCTACTTAATTTATTTATATTCCAAGCAACTGATATTGCAAATACTATTTATAGATCCAGTCAAATATATTTATGCATGTATCGGAGTTTTTTTCTTCCAAATTTTAGTTACAATAAGACCTCTCTATAGTGATACTCTTATAGGAATAACTTCCATGTAGTCATAAAAAATGCTGATCCCAACTTGGGCTAGTTATAAATAACATTAAACTCCACATTGTAATAAGTTATAATAATTTTTCTAGGTTCCGTCGTAAGGAACTTGCCTCCACATAGTAATAATTATCTGTATATTGCAACAAATATATGCTATGTTACATTAAAGGTTTAGGATGAAATAAAATATTTATCTAAAGTTGGTTGAGGATTTCATAGGTTGTGTTAGACAATGTATTTACAAAATTTACATTGAGAGAAAAACATTAAAGAGAATGCAAAATTTTATACTTTTAAGACAACTTTGCATATTCCCAACGCTATGTAGATACATGTACTAGTTTTTGGAAACTATGCCTATCTCTTTTATAAATGTCTATACCTTGGATTTGACATGCTATATTAATTTTTTTTTTTGAATAGAAACAAAACTTTATTAAAGATCAATAATTATGATACACATAACATAACAGGGTACAAAGAATGTATCTGACCAGCCACATGCTTCATTAATTAATTATTAATGTAGTGCATACTTTACCTCTATACCACTTGCACTAAGGATAACTAAGTCAAAACAGTTTTTTGTAACTACACCTCTATTAAGTTATAACCTCTTTATAGTAAAAGACATTAGTTTGGTCCCAACATTATGACCATAGAGAGGTTTTACTGTATTTATTTGTTGGCTATCTTGTAGTCTTATTTTACTAAAATTAAGTGAAGTCTTAGCTTTACTATGCTGTAATGTATTTAGGTGATATGGCATGGGGCAATATTCTTATAAACAAAATGTTGTGTGATAAGTTACTGACCCAATCAAAGTTCATCATGCGCAGAGTTGCCACAGGTTGAGATTTATTGGAAATGGAAAATGGAACCTTGTCATCTGTATATATTTTTTTGGCGATAAAAAGTACTTGAGAATGGTTAAATAAATACCAATTAAGAAGGGACATACTCATCTAGTTGATGTAAATTCTTTCGGTTGTTCCTTGACAAGAGATTGTCAATGGATCAGATTTCCTAGCTTCATTAGTGACTTAGACTAACTTGACTCCATGCTATTTATTATACTATCAAGATGCTTTGAAGGGTCCTTTGTCCTGCAGCTATCTTAAACTGATTTAGTGCTTAAACAAATAACATAGCCTAATCATGAACAGGAGCTGATGTTACCTTGAAAAATCATGGTGGTCGTGCTGCTCTTCACTATGCTGCTAGCAAGGGATGGTTGAAAGTAGCTCAGCTTTTACTTTCTCAGGGTGCAAAGCTTAATCAAAAGGACAAGGCTTGTAACTCCATACCAAATAGTTCCATATTTGATTCAAAATCATTTCTGTAATCCTACTTTCATCATATGCATGTTACCTCATGGTAGCCATGTTTCCATGTTTTAGATGCACACTTCTCTTCATCATTAATGTTCACCAGTGTGTTTTCTCAGGTTGGCTGCACACCTTTGCATCGAGCTGCAAGCACAGGGAAGTCAGACCTGTGTGAACTCTTAATTGAGGAAGGAGCAGAGGTTGATGCTGTTGATAAAGCCGGACAAACACCACTTATGAATGCAGTGATATGTCAGAACAAAGAGGTAAAACTGTATTAAATTCTCAAAAGGATGTTTTAAGAAAGTGGTTGCTTGAAGATCAAGTGAACCAAAAAAATTGGTACAAATATGTTGGTTGCAAAATTGGTATGGAGCTGTTTGTCTACTTTTGTCCAGCCTGTTTTTAAATGGGTGTGAGCATAATGTGGTACAAAAGCGGACTGGACCATTAATGGAAACAAGCTTCGTATTCTTTTTAAAAGCGGGATTGGTCCAAGTATTGACAAATGGGTACTTGCTTTTATATTCAAGTAATATATATATATATATATTCAACTCAACAAAGCCTTTTTCCAACTGCACGGGGTCGGCCACTTGAATTCATTTCCTCCACTCCGCTCTATTAAAGGCTAAGTTGGCATTTAAATTACAAGAGATTAAATCTTTTTTAATTATCTTGGTTTATGTTATTTTTGGTCTTCCTCCACCTCTATTGTTATCATGTAGTGTTAAACAAAAAACAAAAAAAAAAAAGAAAAAAAAAAGAAAAACAAAAACAAAAACAAAAACGAAAAACAAAAAACAAAAACAAAAAAAAAGAAATAAGAAACAAATTTTTGCTTTCAAAGAAGATGATATTTTTTGTAATGGGGAGCTCTTTATATAGATAACTTCATTGAAACAACTTAGAAACTTCCTAAAACATTTAAAATAAGTTTCCTAATCTATCAATCACACTAAAACAACTTTCTAATGTTGGTACAATTCTATTTAGATACCTCTAGATACTTTCTGATCACCGTGAATGAAAAATAGAAACTTTTTTAAAGAGGTAACAAACAAGATCAAAATATAAAAAGACTAGAAAAGGCAATCAAAATAAATTAGGAAAAAGGGATTGCCTCAAAAATAGAAACTTGATTGAGTTGGACAAATTTGACATGTGTTGAGTCGGTCAAACCGAGTTGACTTTAATTTTCTACAGCTTGATCCTCTTCTTGTCATATTTCTCCACAAAATCTAGAGCAACTTGTTCTGTATCAGTTTCGCAGTTTGAACCAATCTATTGACATCCCCAAGTGTTGCGGCATGTGGAAGGCTTTTGGCCTGGTTTTAATTTAGGCCTAGTTTTTTGGCTCAATTCTAGCCCTAATTACCAGGCCAAACAAAATTGGGCAGTTAGGTTTGACACACTTTGCCACCCCTATGTGCATCTGTTGTCTATTTGGGAATTGATTGTTTGTCCTGTTGTGCCCCAACTTTTTGTTGGGGGAGAAGCTACTATTGTGTTGCCTATGCTATATCATTTCTTTGAGCATGATGTGGGTCGTCCTTGAGGTTGATCGGGCGAATTCAATGGCTTTATTCCTTTTAAAGCTTACAAAGATTCCAAGCCAGTGTACTTTTACTTGTGCAATTTACTCTCTTGCTGGCTATTGACATGTTCTGCTTCATCTTAGTCAGCCTCTGGTCACCCCTGTTTTGGTAGGTACACTTTGATCAGTACGCCTATAGCATTTCTTTTGCTTACATGGTTATTGCTTGAATGCTTGAACTCCCTCGTGTTTAGCCTCTGATCATTACCTAGTTTGAACACTTTGGTTGAAACATCCATGAAATCTCAGCTTAAGTCATGAAAACGATGTATTTTACAGTTCAATGTAGAGCCATTGATGATAACATGTTTACTGAAATCAATTCTCCTTTTATATACTTGTGCCAGTGGCGTTAAATTCTTACTATAGAATTTCCATAGAAAACGTTGAGAATTAGTTTTAATTTCTTTCTCAAATCTCAACGGATGTCCAACAGGTAGCTCTCCTTCTGATAAGGCATGGAGCTGATGTGGATGTGGAAGACAACGAGGGATACACTGTGCTTGGCCGAGCATCCAGTGATCTCAGACCAGTGCTAATTGATGCTGCCAAGGCCATGCTTGAAGGTTAAAACCGTTTCGTACCTATGGGTAGACCTTAAAATTTCTGATCTGATGCAATGGTGTGTCATAATCCATGAATGTGATACGAGTATTGACCATTGGCTGATGCAATGGCCGTTGAGCTCTTCTTGCTTAAACATAAATTTTGGCATTTGAGATTGTAAAACTGTTTTACTTTAGTTGCTACTTCCGTGCAATCGAGTGGTGGAATTGAATGTAGTAAACTGGGGTTTTATTAGGATTTCCCACACCTAACCATTTTTGTTTACTGGGAAGGGCTTGCTTTTGTTTGAAGCAAATAGACCTCTGGTTAGATCAAGGAGCCACGGAAACTGTTAGAAATTTTCTTTTCCTTTATGGTTGGAATCGCAAATCTAAGATATCAAAGCTGTAGTCATTAAGTGGAAAAATATAATCAGTTGAATAATTAGGGATAATAAGATGCTGGATGATGGTAATGATGTGCTTTTAATGGAATCTAAGTTTAGTTATTTTGACCCATTGTTTGAAGAGTAATGCTTGTGTGACAATTGGCAAACTGATGTGTTTTTTACATTGTTCTTGAGAGTTGTTAGATTATTTTGAATCATGTGTTAATTACATGATTTAAAGCAATGCGGACAATGTAAAAAGCGTATTACTAAATCATTTCTTTTATTTGAAATATCTGCAAATAAATCAAGTTTTTGTTTTCCTTGGGCTCCTAGAGTTTCAAGACAGCGGAGTCTTTGGCCTTTTAGTTCCAAGGTCACAGCATAAATATAAGGTTTTGTTGGCTTAAACGTGGTTTTTTTCTATGGCTTCCACACCCGACCCCTGGATCTTCACATTGGAATTTTTGTATTTTTTTTATATCTTTGTTTTGTGGAAGTATGAATGAAGCATATGGATACACAGTTTGCAACCCTGCACTTTGTAGGCATGTTTACAATTTAATAAAACAAATAATATGAGGCCAACAAAAGAAATGAGTCTTTTAATAGCACAGAAAATTATTGCTTTAAAGAACAAAAATTGAGGTTTTTTTTTTTTTTTTTTAAAACTAGTCTTTAAATTTAATATTTTTATAGGATTTACTCAAGTTTTTGAAATACTTGGAAAGTTCGAATTATTTATAAAATTTTTTATTTTATGTTAGGGGTGTCAATGAGTTGGTTTAAATCGTAGAATTGAATCGAATTGGTGCGTTCTCTTCGGTTTTTTTGCTCTAATTGATTTGGTTTCGGGTTGGGAGTTTTATAAATCGATCGGTTCAAGTTGCGGGTTGAGGTCTTGAAAATCGATGGTAAATTGAATCGAATTGACCATGGTTATGTTATATTATTATATTATGTATGTTAAATATTTTTATGTGGGTATTGATGTAACAGGATATGTTGATATATATGGTGATGAAATAATTTTTTTTTTTGTAACATTACATGATTATGTTGTATTATTTGCAATGTGTTTTTTTTAATTTTAAAAATATATTTTACAAGTTAAAAAATGTAAACCGACTAACTCAAACCGAACCAAGCCAATTGAACTGATGATACCCCTATTTTAAGCAACAACAAATCACGTTTAAAGTGTAATTATTTTTTATATTTAACTCTACATCTTTGTCTTAGCATATTTTTCTCAATTTCAAGTAGCTTAAGCAAAGACTCTTTGGTCTCCTTCTCACTTTCTAAACTATCTTTATCACCTAGATGCCGTCGTAAAAGCAAATAAAAGAATAGAAAAGTCAAACTCTTTAAGAGAATTAAAACTTTATTGAAGTGAAGTGTTTTTCTTTACAATAGCCCCTTTAAATAGGAGGAGAAAACCATAAAAAATAGAAAATTACTATTTTCCTTGAAAATCTAAAACTTAATGAAAACAAAAAAGAAATAAAGAAAATCTAGTTTCCTGCATCAAGTTATTCCATAAACAATACTTCTCTAAAAATAAAAAAGAGATAAAAAAAATGGAAGACACATTAAATTAGAAGTGTCTTTCTTACATGAAACCAAAAAGAAACTAGAAGGCGTACCAATTTAAAAACCGCGTGAAATTGGCAACCTAACAAAATTAGAAGGCACAAAAAATTAGTAGGCTTCGTAAAATTAGAAAAGTGCAAAATTGGAAGCCTTAAGGTAGAATTTGATCTTCTTTCCCATTTTAATGTCCCTTGCCTTTAGTGGGCTTACGACGATCCAATTGGTCCATATATTTGACAACTAGTTGTTCTTCATCAGGTTTCCCTACTTGAAAAGAACTCGTCCTCGAGTCAACTTTAAAAGAGTGCCTCGAGTCAACTTTAAAAGAGTGTATCGCCTCTGGAGGCTAATACTTGTAAAGATCAGCTATATTGAATATGGATGAAATAACTTCTTTTAAAAACTGTTTGTTGTCAACTAGAAGTACGATCTTCCTTTTGTCTTGAGATGTCGATAGAATATTTTCTTCTTTCATCATTGGTGCCAACAAGATTTTTTGACCATTTTGCATGAAAATATGGATGTTGTCTCGACCCTTATAAGCGACATCAACGTCAAATTTGTTGGCATCCGTTCAAATTCCAAAACTGAAGAATTCATTTGGAAACTTTATAGTGAATGTATCTTAATGTGAACATATTTAATAGGTTCATGAATGTATCTAAAAGTTAATGAATACATGCATGTACCTAGGATAGTGTGATCCATGAACTTAGTGGTTCATGTATGTGAAGATTGCATGTACCTAGGATAGTGTGATCCATGAACTTAGTGGTTCATGTATGTGAAGATTCATGTATGCATTTATTGTATTTGCCTAGGTAGGGTCCTATAGATACCTCATGTATTTCTCATTTTCAAATAAAGAAAAATGCACAAGTTCAAGTGCAAGTTCAAGTCCTTTTCGTTCTTTAATATTTTTCTTGTTTAGAGTTTGTGTGCTCACTACAAGTTCCTAAGTTATCAAAGGATAACTATGGTTCATGGTGTATCCAAATTAAAGCCTTGTTTGGATCTCAAGATCTTTGGGAAACCATTAACGATGGTTTTGTGGAACCTACTAGCGAGCAAGAGGCTGCATGTACAGCAGATGAGAAGAAGGCTATTAGGGAGCAAAGGAAGAAGGATAAAAAAACTTTGTTTATACTCTATCAAGGGTTGGACGAAGCTACCTTCGAAAAGGTTGTTGAAGCAACAACAAGCAAAGAAGCATAGGATATTCTTGTTTCCATCTTCAAAGGAGATGATCGAGTGAAGCGAGTTTGTCTTCAAGCATTGCGAGGCGAGTTTGAAGCTCTCCACATGAAGGATGGTGAATCGGTGTCCGATTATTTTTCACGGTTGCTAATAATCGTGAATGGCTTGAAGAGAAATGGTGAGAAGCTAGATGACATCCGTGTCGTCGAGAAGGTACTCCGATCCCTTTCCTCTAAATTTGAGCATGTAGTTGTAGCTATCGAAGAGTCTAAGGACTTGGGGATACTTACAATTGAGGAATTATTGGGTTCACTACAAGTACATGAGCAAAGGATGCAGAAGAAATCTAATCCACCTGTATTGGAACAAACATTAGAGTCAAAACTGACTCTAAATGATCAAAGAAAATCTACCTCCAACCGTGGTCGAGGCAGAGGCCGGGGGCGAGGTACAACTCAACAATCAAGCCAAAGTCAGCACAAAAATCAAAGCTTTAGAGGATGAGGAGGTAACCGAGGTAGAGGAAGATCCTATGGACATGGAGCCAATAGGAATGTCCAATGTTTTAACTGCAATAAATTTGGACACTACGCCTCCGACTGTTGGTTAAAAATTGATGAACAAGCCAATGTTGCAGAGACATCACATGATGTAGGTAATGATTCTATCCTACTTCTTGCACATGATGATTCACATACTTCATATAAAAATTGGTATCTTGATTCTGGGGCAAGCAATCATATGTGTGGCGAGAAAGAATTGTTTGTAGAACTCACGGAAGAAGTCCACGGAAAAGTGAACTTGGGAGATTCCTCCAAACTATCAGTTGAAGGTAAAGGGAAAGTAAAAATCTATCAGAAGGATGGTAAGAATGGGTATATCTCTGATGTGTATTATGTACCTAATATGAAAAGCAATATTCTTAGCATTGGGCAGCTTGTAGAAAAGGGATATAACATACAAATGAGAGACAATTCTCTCATTTTGAGAGATACAAGTGGAAGAATCATCGCACATGTTCTGATGACCCAAAATCGAATGTTCCCACTTCATCTTAGCACAAAGTCAGAGAAATGCTTCTATGGAGTCAAAGAAAATGAGTCATGGAAGTGGCATCATCGCCTTGGGCATTTCCACTTTAGCGGTCTAAAACTACTATCTTCATCAAGCATGGTGCATGGGTTACCAATGATCGAGCCACCAAGTAACACTTGTGATGTTTGTATACTTGGCAAACAAGCACGACTTCCTTTTCCCAGCTGCAAATCATGGAGAGCAACGACACCACTTCAACTGATCCACACTGACATATGTGGACCTATTGAACATGAGTCGCTAGGAGGTAATATATACTTTATTACTTTCATTGACGACTTCAGCAGAAAATTATGGGTTTATTTTCTTAAAGAAAAGTCAGCTGCTTTTGTTGTATTCAAAAACTATAAAGCCCATGTAAAAAAAGAAAGTGGTCACAAAATTGTAACTCTCCGCTCTGATCGAGGTGGAGAATACACCTCAAAAATATTTGTTGAGTATTGCAGGGAAGAAGGCATAAAACATCAATATACTGCGGCTTACACCCCACAGCAAAATGGGATCGTTGAAAGAAAGAATCGCACGATTCTTAACATGACAAGAACTATGCTCAAGGAGAAAGGATTTCCAAAGCAATTCTGGGCGGAAGCTGTGGCGTGCTCATCATATGTGCTGAACCGATGTCCTACCAAAAGTGTAAAGCACATGACACCTCAAAAGGCGTGGAGCGGCTACAAACCAACTGTTGCACACCTAAGAATCTTTGGGTGTGTTGCATATTCTCAAGTCCCCAAGCCCAATAGAAAGAAGCTGGGTGATCGTGGTGAGAAATGCATCTTTCTCGGCTATAGTGAAGAATCGAAAGCATACAAGCTCTATAATCCACTAACAAAGAAATTAGTGGTTAGTAGAGATGTTATCTTTGATGAAGATAAAGCATGGAGCTGGAATGATGATGAGAAGACCAAAGAGCAGCAAGTGCTTGAAGAACTTGAAGAACCCCCAACACAAGTTCCACCAGGTATACCACCATCTCCTCAACCTGACACACCTTCTCCGAGAAGAAACTCACCATCTTCAGCATAAAGTAGTAGAAACAGATCTTCCATACACCAAAGTCCCATCAAAATGAGAAGTCTCGCGGAGATTTATAATCAAAGAGAAGAAGAAGAAGAGACCAACCTCTTCTGTTTATATGCTGATCACTAACCTCTGACTTTCCAAGAAGCTGTAGAAGAAGAATGTTGGCGATCGACAATGGAAGAGGAGATTCATGCTATTCAGAAGAATGACACTTGGGAGATGACAACACTTCCAACAAATCAAAAGGATATTGGCGTCAAGTGGGTGTACAAAATCAAACGTACTGCTGAGGGTGAAGTTTCTCGTTACAAAGCGAGACTAGTTGCTAAAGGCTACAAACAGAAGTACGGTATCGAGTACGAAGAGGTTTTTGCACCAGTTACAAGACTTGACACGGTGAAATTATTGATTGCACTTGCCGCTCATCATAATTTGAAGATATATCAGCTTGATGTCAAATCAGCCTTTCTCAATGGCATTCTCGAAGAAGAAGTGTATATTCACCAGCCAGAAGGTTTTGAAATTGACGGAGAATAAAACAAGGTATATTGCCTGAAAAATGAATTATATAGTTTAAAGCAGGCGCCAAGAGCTTGGAATGCACGCATTGATAGCTATCTTCAAGATAATGGTTTCACCAAATGTCCATATGAGCATGTAGTCTACATGAAGAAAAATCATCAAGGTGAATTTTTGATTATTTGCCTATATGTTGATGACCTGTTGTACACAGGAACTAGCAGTGAAATGCTTATGGAATTCAAGCTGTCAATGTTTAAAGAGTTTGAGATGACAGACAACAGACTGATTACCTATTTCCTTGGGATTGAAGTGAAACAACAGCAAGATTGGATATTTATATCTCAAACAAAGTACATGAAGGAAATTTTAGAGAAATTCAAGATGAGTAATTGCAACACTGTGAACACTCCAGTTGCTACAGGTATGAAACTATCAAGAGAAGGAAATGAAGGATTTGTGGACTCAACTTTTTTCAAGAGTCTGGTTGGAAGCCTGAGGTACTTGACAATCACAAGGCCTGATATTATGTATGGCGTTGGACTTGTGAGTCGTTACATGGAGACACCAAATGAGTCACATTGGCTAGCTGCAAAGAGAATACTAAGGTATATCAAAGACTCACTTAATCTTGGTCTATTTTATAATTATGGTGAAAATGCAAAATTAGTAAGTTATTCAGATAGTGATTGGGGAGGGGACCAAGATGAGAGAAAAAGCACCACTAGCTATGTCTTTTATCTTGGCACAACTGCATTTTCTTGGACCACCAAGAAACAAAAAATAGTGGCTCTATCTTCTTGTGAAGCAGAGTATATAGCAGCTTCATCTACTGTTTGTGAAGCAATATGGGTACGGAATATTTTGAAGGAGCTGGATAATTTACAGGAGGAGCCAACTGTGATATTTGTGGACAACATGTTAGCTATCCAGTTTGCAAAGAATCCGGTCCATCATGGAAGGAGCAAGCACATTGATACTCGGTTTCATTTTCTTCGTGATCATGTGAAGCAGAAGACTATAGAGCTCCAATATTGTCACACTACTGAACAAGTAGCACATATATTCACTAAACCATTATCAGGTGAAATTTTCATGAAGCTAAGAGACATGCTAGGCATGAAGCAGTTTTGATTTGAGGGAGCGAATGTTGACATCCGTTCAAATTCCAAAACTGAAGAATTCATTTGGAAACTTTATAGTGAATGTATCTTAATGTGAACATATTTAATAGGTTCATGAATGTATCTAGAAGTTAATGAATACATGCATGTACCTAGGATAGTGTGATCCATGAACTTGTGGTTCATGTATGTGAAGATTGCATGTACCTAGGATAGTGTGATCCATGAACTTAGTGGTTCATGTATGTAAAGATTCATGTATGCATTTACTTGTATTTGCCTAGGTAGGGTCCTATAAATACTTCATGTATTTCTCATTTTCAAATAAAGAAAAATGCACAAGTTCAAGTGCAAGTTCAAGTCCTTTTCGTTCTTCAATATTTTTCTTGTTTAGAGTTTGTGTGCTCACTACATTTCCAACAAAATTGCCAAGGCCTTCCCAAAATTATATGACAAATATCCGTATCGATGACGTCACACTGAACTTCACCTGCATAATTTTTCCCAATTGTAAAAAAACAAGACAGGTATGGGTTACCTTAGTTTTTGTGCCCTTTTTAATCCAATCAATCTTGTATGGTGTGGGATGTTTTAGTATTTAATCCAAGCTTTTTGACCATGGTTGATGATACAATATTCTCGCTGCTACCACTATCAATGATAACATAACACACCTTGCGATTGACTGTGCAGCGAGTCCCAAATACATTATGCCTCTGGGGGTGCTCTTCGGTCTTTGGGGTTAGGAGTAGCCGTCAAACCACTACTGAGTGAGAAAAAAGTTCTCCTTCATCTTCTCTGATCACTTCATTATCTTCATATGCAAAAAGAGTGACGCAATCATCTTCAACTTCTTCATCATCTTCTTGCTCAACTAAGTTTATCTCACCCCTTTTTGGACATTGATTAGAACGATAACCTGGTTGCCCACATCGGTAACATTTATCAGGCGCCGGTCGAGCGTAAGGGTTGTTGGTCTTTGGTGCTTCTCGTGCTCCTGCAACAGGTGCCCCCCTTGTCTTGTGAACGCCATTACTTGTGCTTTGAGTACTTGTGCTTCGAGTAGATGGCACTGTGGGTGATCTAGTAATTGGTTGTTTTCCTTTGTTTATGGCAAACTGTGACAGTTCAGGGGAACTTTGCAATCCATGATGAGTCTTTGATCGATCTAACTAAACTTTTGCCTTCATTGCGGCATTGACTGCTTTAGTTAATAAATAAATAGTCTACAAAGAAACTCGATCTTAGATTGAGTATTTAAGGCCATGAATGTAATGAGTCACCTGTTACACCTCCGTCTCCATGATATCATTGTGTGAAGATAATCTATAGAACTCCTCTTTGTAAGATTGTACAGTTCTAGTCCCTTGCTTGCAATCGTAATACTGCTGAAACAAGGTTTGCTCATAATTTGGTGGTAGAAATATTGCCTTTAACAATCGCTTCATGTTTTGCCATGAACGAACTAGAGATTTCCTTTGTTGAGTTCGTGCTGCTTGTGTTTATTCTCACCACACTGAAGCTCATCCATTCAATTTGTAAGCTATCAACTTAACCTTCTTTTCTTCTTTAATTCCCCATGTAGTCAAAAAATCTTTTGATTTCGGCCAACCAATCTAGAAAGTCTTTGATATGAAGATGACCATTAAAATTTGGACAGACGATCTTCATTCGCAAATCTCGGGAGTTTGTTACTCATAGGCATGTTTCCTTTGATCTCCTTGACGAGTGTTGAAAATGCCTTCAGCATAATTTTCATCGCTGCTAGCATCATCATTTAAAGTTGGTTGTTGAATGAAATGAGTGCAAATACTGCTTCAGTTTCGCATACTATCTTGAGGCGAATTGGGTTCTAATGCTAACTTGGTGTTTCCCGCTTGGATTTCTTGAAGCTCATGACGAGTTTCACGTTGGAAATCCTCAAATTCAGCTTTAGTAAAAATCACCCTCTCTTGATCATCGTCCTCAGAGGGATTGCTAACACTTCGAGAACTAGCCATCAGACCAGGGAAAAACAAGGCTTGATACCAACTGGTGCAGTGAAAGCATATAAAAGAATAGAAGAATAAAACTCTTTAAGAGAATTAGAATTTTATTGAACTGAAGTGTCTTTATCATTACAATAGCCCCCTTTAAATAAGAGGAGAAAACCATAAAAAATAGAAAACTGCTATTTTCCTTGAAAATCTAAAACTTAATGAAAAAAAAAAGAAATAAAGAAAATTTGTTTTCCTATATCAAGTTATTTCCTAAATAATACTTTCCTAAAAATAAAAAAAGGAAATAAAAAAAATTGGAAGACACATTAAATTAGAAGTGTCTTTCCTACACCAAACCACAAAGGAATTAGAAGGCACATCAATTTAGAAACCACATGAAATTGGAAACTAGGCAAAATTAGTAGGCCTCGTAAAATTAGAAAGGTGCAAAATTGGAGGCCTTGAGGTAGAATTTGATATTCTTTTCCATTTTAATGTCTCTTACCTTAAGTGGGCTTGCGACGATCCAATTGGTCCATATATTTGACGGCTAGTTGTTATACATCACTAGATCATGATTCAATTTAGCTTGGACATACTCTAGATTTTTCTTTAAGTTGGATCAGTTACAAATTAGGCTCGCAAGACTCCTTGTTGCTTTTCTTCTTGATTTCCTCATTGATAGCCTTGAGTTCTTTTACCGACCAATACATCATAAAACCAACTACTTCCACCTCTAAGGCTTTTCGAACTACTGTTAGGATAAGCGGGTGATTCACCCATGCACTGAAAAACATAAAAGGCTTAAGTTTGAAGTTCAACTCAAAATTTGGGAGGAGTGATCCAAGATAAAAGATCCAAGAGTCTCACCTCAGAAGAAGCCTGATAGGTGGCAAACTAATCACTACTCACAAGGGTCCTATCAAATTTGTAATCTATTACGCCCTCTACCCCTTGCTTATTGGACCACCTGAAATTTAGTCTTCTGGCCATAAGATTAATAACATTCAAGTTATGGATAAAATCAATAAAGTAATCCATATCTTGTTGAGAAAGATTTCCCCCTCCCTTTTTCTCAAGGGAGAAACGAACCACATTGAAGTCCCCAAAAATAATGCAACATTACGAGACTAACCAGGATCTTGAATCTCATTCCATAGAGTTGGTAGCATAAATATGGTTGAACATAAACTTGGCACCACTTTTCTTAATTGTTACTTTAAATGCTATCACTTGTGGAGAGTTGTATAAAATAGAAACTTGTGCTCATCCTTATACAACAACAAAATTTTACCAACATAGTCATGGTCATGTTTGGAGAAAACATTCCTATCTCATAGCCTACCTTTGGCTAACAAGTTAAAACAATTTTCTTTAAGTTTAGTTTCAAGCATAACACATAAAATAATCATTTGCTTTTTCAGCAAACCAAGTAATTCAATTTGTTTAGAAGGACCATTCAACCATTTGATGTTCAAAAGTTGGTACTTCATTGGGAAGAGGAGAAAGCATGGGACTTAGCTTGTCACAAGACCAGCTCATCTACCCTTTCGTAGAATTCCTAGAAGATTTCTTGATGGGCTTATTCCTAGAAGATATCTCCTTCTACTCCTCTCAAGAAGTGATCCTACTTAGGTTGCTATGGGAAGGAACCCTTTCACCTTTCCCTTCTAGCTATTGGCAGAGTTGGCAATACGTTTTTCCCAATCACTTTGCTTGTTTAAAGACTCCAAACCTTTCATCACCATTATCTCCTTAAGCTAAAAGAGGCTTGGGATCAAGAATCTTGGAATCTTCAGCCATTGACTTTAGAACACTCTCTTCACTGTTGTCATCCTGTTCCACCCTAGATCTCTCTTGGATGAAACCTTTCACTAGATAGGAATTATGTGACATAGGAATATAGATCTTAGAGTTGTCACCCTCTCCTTTCTCATTCAATCTTGTCAACTGCAAGGGAAGCCATAGTGTCATACACATTTTCTAGTAGATTTCAACCAATGTTTTCATCTTCCCCTTTCTCCTCTTCTAAATTCAAAACAACATACCTATTTTAGGAAAGAGAATTTACAAGAAAGGCCTTTCCACCATTGCCCAAACTCACGAAGCTCTAGTTCCCCTATGGCCTTCTCACCTGATCATTATGGATCTCGACTTTGCTCGGACTCACCAAAATTTGGTTCAGCTTGGAGCTCTCCACCTAGTCAAATTGGATCTCTCCTTCCCTTACCATCTTATGCCGCTCCTAGAAAAACTTTTTCACTGTTGGCTCTTAGGAAATGTTGAATAAAATGGCCAAAGGTTTTGCAATGAATACATCTTTCAGGCTCCCACTCAGGTTGCTAGAACTTCTCACTATCAAATTCAATTTTAATGGTATTTGAAAGCTCATCATTGGCTGAGATCTCCATAAAAAGCCCGCAAAGGCAACCTTTCTTTTGTAGAAGTCATGTGATTAGTTCATAATGTCTTTCCTAAGATACTGCTTATAATGCTCAAACATTTTTGGGAACAAAATTGAAGAGACAATCCAAGTAAAGTCACTCAAACAAGGATTGACCTCACACCTAGCTTGTCAAGGTAAGTCTTAGGACTCCAATGCTTAAAAATGAGAAGACTCTTAGTTAAATGCCAAGGACCATTTTTGCACACAGAGTATCTATCTTCTTCACAAGAGAAAACACACAAGAAGAAACCATTTGCCCATCTTTTAACTTCTATAATGCCTTAAAGCTTCTAATTTTTCCCAACTTCCTCAGATAAGAAGCTCAAGCAAGGCATTTTTCCAAGGAAAAAACCAACTACCACATTCTTTCTTTCATCAATTGCCTCTTCTGCAAATTATCTTGGACATCTAGCTATCTTTCTATTATTGATTATCTCAAGTTGGATGAACCCCAAGGCATCACCTTTTACTATTGAGGAACCAACACTAAATAGACTAGCTCACATTTTTCCTTTGGTTTTCTCGCCTGCTCTTTCACCTCTTTGTTACTTCCCATCATTTCCTCTCTCTGTTTTAGTATCATAAAAAATCCCACCCCTACTAAAGTTGGTGTTTCTGTCGTGACCCCTTTCTCAAGCATCACAACCAGCTCAAAATCTCAATTACCTTTAGCATTAGTCATAATTGGAGCCATAATAAGCCTAACCTGACTTCTCACCAAAAATATCATGACCATCTATCATCATCATCCACATTCACATCATAATCATTTACAACTAAGGTATAGTGTGTAACGCCCCGTATGTACGAGTCAAACTTGTACGTATTGTCAGACATATTTGTACGTGTATACGTATGTACATGACCTTTAAATAGTGTGAATGCATGTATTTTAGGGCTATTGGTACCCTAGGAGGCTAGTCATATCATAAAATTTCCAATACTTAGTGAAATTTGAAATTTCGGTGCAAGGAGCGCGCTCCTAGAGAGGGGGAAGCATGCTCCTCACGGGATTTTCTAGAAAACCTAATTTTTAAATGGTGAAAGCACGCTCCTCGGTGGCCCTGCAATATTTTTTTAAGAAATTTGGTTGGTGATGCGGTTTGTGCATGCTGCTAACCAGGTGGCACGACCATTTGATGCCATTTAGGGCTGTTTGAGCTTATTTTGAGCTTGCTAATTGAAGGAATTGCAGAGAAAAAATGTGGAAAAAGAGGAAGAGAAGAAAAAAAAAAGGATTTGAGCTTGAGATCCAAAATCTCAGGTATGGAGTTGTGGTTTTGGGTTAAAAGTTATTGATTTGAACTCCTCTCTTTCATTTGTACACCATATGTGACATGTAAATGGTTTCCATGGCTAGAATTAGAGCTTGGAAATGAGGGTTTCTGCTAGATTTTGAATGATTCATTAAAGGAAACCATTGTAGATCAATTCCTTGATCAATGGTAAGTAATTTGATAGTTTAAACATTAATTTTCCATGGCTGAAACGGGAGTTCCAGACCTTGCTGGGAAAAGGTTTTGGGAACCCATTTTCAGTGTTAAATTTTGGTATTTTAATGTGTTTAATGACTGAAAATTGATCTTGGACAATTGGTGATGATGAATTGCAGAAACTGGAATACAAAATTTATGAAATTCTTGGTTTGCTGATAAGCACAAGTGGGCTACTTGTGCTAGAAAATTGAAATAGTTGGAAATGCATTGGTAAGGTGTTTATTAATGCATTGAGATTAATTTAATGATTTAAATGATTGAATTTATGTGGCTGGAGTTCATGTATAAGTAATGGCAATGTTAAATTTGTAGAGTTTTGATATTGAATTGAGAATTAGGCAGCAAACAAGAGAGGTGCTTGTGCTGTAAAAGTTGATGATTTGGCTAAGTGTGTGTACTTGTGGACTTAGTAAAAAAATCTTGTACATTGTGAGTATTTCTAATTTGGTTCTTATGTATGACATTGTATTAAATAAACTCTATTTTGATAACGATGTGCATGTATGATTGCCATATTTCATTGTTTAATTGATGCATTTAAACTCTTTGATTTGAAAATCGAACATACTTGGACTTACCTGAAGTAAGGGAAGTATGTGATCATTTTCAAGGAGGGAAGTTTGTTGACTAGACCTCGGAATGATTGAGATGATAGTTTGTTAAGATGAATTCTCCCTATAAATGCATAATAGGGATACAAATTCACTTACTTGCCTGAGGGTAAGGATTTCACCTTTATGCATTGTATGATATGTATAGAGAGGCTAGAAAAGTATTTAAATCATGTATTGATAATTACATTGATTTGCATATGAGTTTATAATGATGTTTTCAATGCCATGTTTTCTATTGATGCATATGTAATTCCAATATTAGATTACTCACTGAGCTTATTGTAGCTTACCCCACTCCCTTTTATTACAGGTGTAGATCACAGGGGTAAGGGCAAGGCTCCAGAGAGTTGATTGAGCCTGTCTCATTGCTATGTGAGTATGTTGTGTGTTCAGGGAGATGGGTATACACTTTTGTTTTTGGTATATGTATATATACAACACCAAACAATGTGTAATAGTTAGTAAGATGTATAATGAGTAGTATACATGACAAAGATACATGTTGATGTATATGTTTTGGAGACTTAGTTGTATATAAGTCTTGTGTGAAAGAAATGGGAAAATGTTTGTGTATATGTGGAATGGATTGATATGAATGATGTTAATTCATATGTGATTTTGTATTGTTTATGTGTGATTTGAATGAGTTTATCAGATTTGTGGAACCTCAGATTTATGGGAAGGTTCTGCCAAAATTTTTAGTGATTTTTGAGGTATTGTCTTAAAGGACGAGGCTGACAGAGTATCGTATACGTCTAGGTATGGCGTATATGGTATTCTGTGTCGGTCATGACGTCACCCTACGGAGGGGGTCGTGACATAGTGATAGTTATACATATTACATTAGTTGGTGATATGTATATGTAATACAAAATAGTGAGTCTAGAAGTTTGTAAAATAACAACATATATCAAGCATTCTGGGCCTTCATTATTATCCTGAAGCTACCCCTTTTAATTATAAGTACCTAAAAAGAATAAGGAAAGTAATGAGCTAAAAAGCCCAATATATATATTATTTTTATTTTTTGAGGTCCACTTGTATCGGGGACTTAGGTCTCCCCTAATCGCTCTGGAGCACGACCACAAACACTCAAGGATGTCGTTGGCCAACAAGTAATGAGAGGTGTCTCGAACCCGAAACCTTTAGGGTAGGTGCGCTTGCACCTAACTTGTAACGCTCGTACCTTAGGATGATGTCACTTTGACTAGGAGTGTACCCGTATACGTATACGTAAACATATATATATATATATATATTTTGATGCTTGACACGCATAGGTTCGAGTGCCTTTGCATGATTTTAGGTCATAGAGAGTGCGCATGAAGTTTCGGAACCATCGGAGACCCGTTTGGCGTCGAAAACGATTTTGGATCCAGTGGAGCTCGCTCCATGGAAGAAAGAATTCTATCACCGATTACACCAATGGCTTAATCTTCTAAATCTGTGGTCCGATTGAGCTGAAATTCTGTCAGCTCATTTTTCTCTGATAGATCTTCATTATGAACGGTGAATATCTTGATTGGAGTTGTCTACTGTGAGTTCTAAGACCCCAAATACTGCTTCATGGATTTACAGATTTCTTGCGCAGTTTTGATCAAACGGTTGGATCTCGCAAACCCACTGTTAGATTGAGCTGAAATTATACCAAAATGTTGGTAACAGACTCATAAACTTATTAACGCTTAAGATGTTAATTTATTGAGTAGTTTTCAAGGAATTGATTATCTAAGTGCAAGTATGGTAACATGAAAATTGATTTTTGACAGTTTTTGGCAACTTTAAGTTGTGGGCCCAAGCTTGTTTATTTAAACTATTAACACGGTTTTTTCAAGTCATTTGTGCATTTTGCACTTGAGAAAAAGGAGAGAAGTGTTGGAGGAGAGAAAGGAGAGGAAAAATTAGGGTTTGGTGGTTTCTTGCTCAAGAACACCTAAGGTTTGCATTTTTCCTCCATTTCTTCCTTGAATCTCTCTATTAGTTGCATGGGAACTTCATTTTGAGCATGAAGGTTTCATTTTGATGCATGCATTGTGATGAACCTCGGATGGGTGGTGTTCCAACCCTAGGTTCTAGTTGCATGTATCCCTTTTAGCTTGTTTATACCATTAATGGCCTTCCTAGTCCTCAACCAACATCTAGTAAGTGTTTTCAAACCATTGAATCCCGGATTTATGAGGGGTGGTGGAAAACCAAAGTTGGAGCTGAGTCTTGCATGTCACCTATGTTTGATTAGAGAGTGTTAGGAGCACACTAATGATGAAACCCCCACTTTCTAGCAAGAAATTGAAAGGGTTTAGTTCAAATGACCTATACTTAGTTCATGACCTTAGACTTCTTCAAAATCTTTGCATGTCAACTATGTTGACCTAGTGGCCATTGTTGATGATTCAATGTTGCAAGATCAGTAAAATTCATGGCTAATCTTGGTGGCCTAGTGTAAATTGACAATATGGCATAACTAGATAAATTTCCAGATTTTGGGGCTTTTGATACTCTTAATATAAAATCTGAAAATTTATGCAATGTAAGTCTAATAAAGCATGATTAGGGTTGATTGATGGTGAAATTCAGTAGTTTCACTTGCTAGGAACCCTAAGTACTGTGTAAAATCGGCCTAGGGCTTGATTTTGGAAAATTTTGCCCAAATTGGGGCTTTTGACCCAAACCAAGTCAATTGATTAAATTGACTTGGGAATTGGTTAATTGGACCCAAATAGAATGAAACTAAGGGTTTAGAATGGTTGAACTTGAGTTGAAATTGATTGACCTAGTTCAATTTGACCTTATGCCTGTTGTATACATTTTTCCCAAATTGGGGCATAGGCTAAGTATTGGCTTGAATTGGGTTTAAACATGGTGGATTAACATGGACTGATTTTTAGTTATGTGAACCACGTATACTGCAGGATTTTGATTGATCCGATTAGGCTTATTGATAGTCGTGGTGCATAGGAGCGCTTTGGGAGCATCCTAGTGCTTGTTTGGTTGCAAATTGGATTGGCTAAGTCTAGCCAATCAAATAGTGAGTGTTTTTTTTACTTGTGATTTCTATATGTGGCATTGTAGTATAAAATGTTTTAAATGCTTATCTAATGTAGTATGCATGATTTATTGAATTCATGAACTGTATTTGAGCGTAGTCAATTGGAAAAACAGTTGAGTTATGTGTATTCCCTAAGCTTGGAATTTTTTATGGAATCCCATTAGGCTGACCGAGAATCCTCAATTGTGGACCTTGCAGAGGTTTTCTATGAGTTGTGTATGTTAGGATTCGCCTAGGCATGGTGCTTGCTTTAGTGGGCGAATCCTATGATTCATGCAACCCTAGGAATCTTAATAGATACGGGTAAATCGGTTGGGCATGAGTTTCGTGCACACATGGCCCTTGTATTGATTCTTACTCAGGAGGTGTTTAGGTTGTATATGCATGTTTATAAATGGTATGCATTGTCTTGTTTATGACATGATACATTAAATTGGCATGTATGTAATCTTACTTACTCTCATGATTATTTAAATGGTTTTAATGATCTTTCAATGTTTTAATTAAATGCATATATATATGTTGCCACTTGTATAGAACATTCACTGAGCTTGTTGTAGCTTACCCTCACTCTTATCTTTTTAGGTTCGGATAGGAAAGGAAAGGGAAAAACTTAGCTGCGGAACGTTTTCCCGTACACTTTTTGATGTAGGTGTTTAGTACTTTTGTATTTTGTTAAATATGTACTAAATAACACCTATAGTATGTATTTAATACTTAGATGGGTTTGTAATTCATGATTAAGTATTATTTTGTACTTTTGATCATTATGGACTTAAAAAAAAAATTATGGCTACATTTTGAGAATTTAATATTATTTGATTATGTCCATATGTGTTATTGCTGTGTATTTGAGGATTATGGTGTGTATTAAAAGGCTTATTGGGATGCCTTGTATGTTGTGAGAGGATATACACGAGGTTGCGTGCCAGTCATAATGTTGCGTATCGTGGGTCGTGACACAACCACTGAACTAACCTACTGTTGGTTCAATTGACATCATATATGAATTAATAAAAAAACATGATCACATACACATAAGCAATCATGATACAACAATAATATAATGACATATCAATGCACTAAAACATGCTCATTTTTTAACAAATATCATATGCAAGGTTTTATAATATGATTTACCACATATCCCTTATTACCACGGATAACCCAGCGACTCTTGTCTTCCACAGGGAATCCAAAACACAATATATGTCGAATAAAAATGATTATTTCGTTATTAAGATTGTCTCAACATGTATTGCCAAATAAATAAGGAAGTTTTCATGGGAATTCACTAATCTGAAAGTGTAATTCAGCTAATTGATGAGACTTAAGTAGCTTGAACCTTTTGTGAATTCAATAAGTCATTTTCTTATAAGGGATGCACAAGCTTGAGTTATTTATTAGTTCAATTAATCTTTTCTATTAAATGGATCCATTAGTCTGAACTTATAGCCACTACAACTACTAATTCTTACCAAAAATTATATACTAGTCCGGAACACAAATAAGCCAACCAAACTTGAGTGGAACACAAGTAACATCGAACCAATACAACTTTTTTCTAAAGATGATACGCCATCTTGTACTACTTTTTTAATGCTATCAACAGTTCATTTCCATAATGTTGATAACATCTCATCTTCATTTCAAAAATATTTCTGTTGGCCCAGATTATAGCCCAAGATACGGGTGAATTGGACTTAGTAGATTTTCAAAAACTTTAAACAACAATTATGGAAAAGATATAAAGCAAAATAAAGTGCAAGGAAAGTAAATAATAGACACAATGATTTATAGTGGTTTGGCTTCTTCAAAGCCTACCTCCACTACTTGACCGCCCCGGTCAAGATTTTTCAAATCCACTAACCTTGATTCAACTTATGGGTGTGGATCAAACCATTACAAACACCGTTTTCTGGTTAGGAAAACTTTTCGATTGGTTAACTAGCCAATCCAAAATACAACAACGGTTTACAAAAGATAGAGAGTGTTCTTACCAAACAACTCTCAAGATTTGACTACAACAGAGAATGAATACCTTTCACGACTTACTATCTATGACGTCATGACCGGCGCAGAACCCCGGGTATATCCTCCCTCGATATACACGACGTCCCGTAAGCCTCATCTAACATACACGAAATCCCAATAAACAACATTAAACACATGGATATAAACAACATCATCAATATAAGAATACATGCCCAAAAATGACAACCATAACTTTTTTTTTCTTAAGTCCATAATGTCCAAAATATACAAAATCATACTTAACCATAAATACAACCCATCTAAGTGTTAAGTATATGCATTAGTTGTCACGACCTACTATCTGTGACGACATGACCAGCACGGAATCCCGGGTATATCCTCCCTCGATATACATCGCGTCCCGATAAGCCCTCTAACCACATACTACAATCCCAAAAATAACATCAAACACATGGACATAAATAAGATCATCAATATAATACATACCTAAAATGACAGCTAGAAAATTCCTCAAAGTCCATAATGTTCAAAAGTACAAAATTATACCTAACCACAAATACAAACCCATCTAAATGTTAAGTATAAACATTAGGTGTTATTTAGTACAATTTATCAAAATACAAATAAACGTACTAACACCTACATCACAAAGGTACGGGAAACGCTCCGTAGAGCTAAGCTTTCCCTTTCTCTTCCTATCCGATCCTGAAAAGATAAGGATGAGGAGTGAGTTGCAACAAGCTCAGTGAATGTCCTCTACAAGTGGCAACATATATATATGCATTTAAATAAAACATTGCAAGATCATTAAAAATAATTTAAATAGCATGGTGACATACAAGATTACATACATGCCAAATATAATGCATCATGTCACAACCAAGACAATGCATATCATTTTATAAACATGCACATGCAATCCTAGACACCTCCTGAGTAACTGTCAATCCAAAGGCTGGAGTGCGCGAGACCCCTTGCCCGATTGACCTCTTACCTTTAATCTAATAGGATTTCTGGGGTCGTATAGTTAATAAGATCACCCCACCGAGACATATACTATGTCTAGGCGATCTTGTCTACACAAGCCATAAAACCCTCTGCAAGGTCCACAACTGGGGATCACCATCCAACCTTAATGGAATTCCCTAAAAGAGAATCCCATGCTAGGAGATGCAACCCACATTGCTTTCCCAACTGACTATGCTTAAATACATTTCATGAACCATTAAATCATGCATACTACATTAGATAAGCATTTAAAGACTCATTTATACTACAATGCCACATAAAGAAATCACAAGTAAAGAAACACTAGCATTTAAAGACTCATTTGTACTACAATGACACATAAAGAAATCACAAGTAAAGAAACACTCACAACTTGATTGGCTAGACTTAGCCAATCCAATTCCAACCACAAGAAAGCACTAGAATGCCACAATCACCTCAATGCACCTCAATTCCCAATTAGCCTATTTGGGTACTTAGATCATTTACAAATCCCTGCAAATGATATGGTTTACACTATACTGAAAATCAGTCCAAAGTGTGCCAAACAAGCGTGTTTAAACCCAAATTACATAGCCAATTAAGATTCTAAAATGGTCATACCCTTGAGCTAATCCCATATTGCTCAATTCAACCATTTAATACCAAATTAACCCACATTTAACCCAATTGAATGCAATAGGTTGATCCAAACACTATAATACAAGGCATTCATTCATAAATATGGTTAATTAGACTATTTGCCAAGTCAATTTCATCAATTGACCAAGTCTAGGTCAAAATCCTTAAATTTGGACAAATCCTCAAATTCATTGAAATTTCCTAAATCACATGACCTATGCCAAAATTACACTAAGTCACCATGTTCAGCCATGCAAAATACTGATCTAGCATCATGGGTTCATCAACAATACCCACTAGGTCAACATAGTTGACATGCAAGCCTTGTTCTCAACCCTAGGTCAATTAACCAAGGCCATTTGTATTAAACCCAATGATTTCACCATGGAAATCTCAAACAAAATATATGGATCAGTTTCTAGTGTCCATAAGCCTAACATAGATGACATGCAAGCCATTTAGAAAAGTTTAAGGCCATGAACCAAGTGTAGGTCCATTTACAAAGGGTTCCACCAAATCCAAGTGAGAAATTGGAGAAAATGGTATCAATGGTCTCCATTCAACACTAGGGTTCATAAAAACGTATATGCAAAGGAACCCTAGGTCTGGAACACCATCAATTGAAAACCCATGGCATTGCTTAGGTCAAAATACAACTCACATGCTTAAACTAAAGAGATTAAAGGAAGAAAACCAGGAAAATATGCAAACCTTAGGGATTTTTGAGCAAACTAAATTTGGGCAAATCCCTAAATTCATGGCAAATTTTCAAATCACATTTCCTAGGCCAAAATTACACTACACCTAGGTTTTCCACCATTCCAAATCAGTTAATTGGAGTACCAAGCATCCTCATTTACCCATCTATTCAACATATATCACATGCAAGATGAATGGAAAACCCTAAGTCTATAACCTAAGTTTAGGTCAAATACACATAACCCTACCAATCTCTTGCTAGAAATTGGGGGTTTTACCATCAATAGGTTCCCAATAGCCTTTAATCACACATATATAACATGCAAAACCTAACTCCTAAATGTGTTCTTCCACCACCCTCCTTAAATTTTGGGATTCAAGTGTAGAAACACATCTTAGGTGTTGTTCTAGGTCAAGGAAGGCCTCTAATATCATAAACAAACTTAAAATAGCCTAAATATGCAAACCCTAGGTCAAGAACCCTACAAATCCGGGATTCATAGCAAACCTAGGTCAAAAGAAAGCTTGTATACATGAAAGAAAGAGATTAATGGAAGAAAACAAGAAAGAATGATTACCTTAGGAGGAAATTTGGGCAAGAATCACCCAAAACCCTAGCTTCCTCTCCCTTTTCTCCTCTCCCCTTCTTTTCCTCTTCTCCAAGCTTTTTTTCCCTTTTTTCTAAGTGAAAAATGAGCAAGTGAGCCGAAATCTAAGTGTTGGTTGCTTTTATAGAAGATTTTGGGCCCACATGAAAAAAACACACTTAAATAAAAGAAATAGTTTCCTGTTGCAATTACTTGCAGTTAGATAATCAATTTCTTGCAAAAGACTCACCAATTTAACATCTTAACCGTTCAAAATTGTTATGAGTCAGTTACGAAGCTTCTGATAACATTTCAGCTCAATTCAACGTTGGGATTCCGAGATCAAACCGTTTGATGAAAACTACACAAGAAAATTAACAACTATGAGAAACAATGTTTAGAGTCCTATATCTCACAGTAGATAGCTCCAATCAAGATTTTCATTGCTCATAATGATGATATATCAGAGAAGAATAAGCTAAAAAAATTTCAACTCAATCGGACTGCGGATCTAGAAGATTAAGTCATTGATGTAATCGATGATAGAAATTTCTTCCTCCATGGAACGAGCTCCATTGATCCAAAACACCATTTTCAACATGTTTCGACATCGAACGGGTGTCCGATCATTCTGAAACTTTACATACACGTTTAACAACTTAAAAACACGCAAGATACTTGAACCAACACGCGTCTATACGCATACGTATACGGGTACTCTGCTGGTCAAAATGACGTCATCCTAAGGACGGGCATTACAATTCTCCCCAACTTAAGGAATTTTGTCCTTAAAATAAAAGCAAGAGAACTAACCACAGTAAAGATCGGGGAACTACTCCCTCATCTAGTCCTCGCACTTTCAGGTTTTCTCTTCATTATCGTGGAATTACCAATTGACTCACACAAGTGGGATCTCTTTATTCCTCAATTTCTGAACCTGACGAGCCACAATTTGGATCGGCAAACTCCTCATAAGTCGCATCTTCCTCAACTTGCAGATGACTCACATTAAGCACATGAGTTGGATTAGGATAAAGACGCTTTCGATGGATCCTCATTAAACTTCCTCAGCATCGATACATGGAACACATCATGAACACCCTCGAGCTGAGAAGGTAGAGCTAACCTGTACGCTACCGGTCCAATCCTCTCAACAATCCGGAATGGTCCAATGAACCTAGGGAAAAGTTTTCTTCTGACGTCGAACCTCATTTGGAGTGGCGAGACCTTAAGCAAAACTATGAATTCCACTGTAAACTCTAACGGCCTATGCCGGTTATCATAATAACTCTTCTGCCTGTCTTGAGCTGACCTCAGCTTCTGCCGAATCAGCTTGACTTTCTCTGTCTACTCAACAACTGCATTGGGGTCCCATAACTGCGTATCGCTCACCTCGTACCAACAAGTTGGTGATCTATAGGTTTTTCCATACAAAGCCTCATACGTTGCCATACCGATGCTCCCTTGATAACTGTTGTAAGCAACTCACACAAAGGCAAATGCTCACCCTAACCCCTGCCGAACTCTAAAATGCAAGAACTGAGCATATCCTCTAGCATCTGAATCACCCTCTCTGTCTGACCATCCGTCTGAGGGTAAAACGTTGTACTAAGTCGGAGACGAGTCGCAAATCGGGTCTGCAAAGCCTGCCAAAATCCCGATGTAAATTATAGATCTCGATCTGACACGATAGAGAAGGGCACTCTATGAAGTCTCACGATCTCTCTCACATATAATCTGCTCAGTCTGTCCACAGAGTCTCTGGCGCTCATAGGAAGGAAGTGTGCACTCTTGGTCAGTCTATCGACCACAACCCAAATGGCATCAAATCTGCCATGAGACCTCTACAATCCCATGATGAAATCCATTGTGATGTGCTCTCATTTCCACTCAAGCATGGGTAATGGCTGCATCTGACCTCCAGGCTTCCGGTGTTCAGCCTTAACCTATTAGCACACCTCACATCTCTGCACGTACTCAGCTATACTCTTATTCATCCTATGACACCACACAAACCTTTTCATGTCGTGATACATCTTGGTAGCCCCTGGATAAATAGTATACTGAGACCTGCACGCCTCCCAAAGTAACTCAGTCCGCAACTCATCATCATATGGGATCCATAGTCTCCCATTATACTGCAAGACATCATCTAGACCTCTCTACTAATCGGCCTGGTCAGCACTGTCTGCATATCTACAGTACATGTCAAAATCCAGACAATGCTCTTGTAGATCTCTAACCCTCTGAATATGGGCATCAACAAGTTGCACGTGCATCTGAGCACATATCTCAATACATGGTGCGTCCGAGAATATACTCATCATTATCACTCTCTCAAGTAAATGCCACTGCCAAGCCATCTAAAAAGCAGTCACAACATTGACTTTGCCAGGATGATATTCCAAATAGAAATCATAATCCTTAAGCAACTCAAGCCATCTCCTGTGTCGCATATTCAACTCCTTCTGATCAAAGAGATACTTCAAACTCTTATGATCATAAAACAATGTGAACCTCTCACCACAAAGGTAATGCCTCCATAGCTTCAGTGCAAACACAATAGCTGTCAGCTCCAAATCATGCACAGGGTAATTGTGCTCATGAACCTTAAGTTGTCTAGATGCATATGCAACCACTCGACCTTCCTGCATCAGCACACATCCCAGAGTGATGCATCCGTATAAATCACCAACTCTTTCCCAGGCTCTGGAAGAATCAACACTGGAGTTGTAGTCAACCTCTATTTCAACTCACTGAAAGTTTTCTCACAGACATCAGATCACGTTAAGGCCACATTCTTCTGAGTCAGCTTATTCAATGGTGCGACTATAGTGGAAAAGTCTTTCACGAACTCCCTGTAATAGCCAGTAAAACTCAGAAAGCTACGAATCTCGGTCACTGTGGTAGGTCTTGGCCAATTAATGATCGCCTCAACCTTAGCAGAATCAACTGAGATACCCTTTGCACTAACCACATGACCCAAGAATTTTACCTCAGTTATCCAAAAGTCATACTTGCTCAGCTTGGCATACAACCTTTGTTCTAACAATGTATGCAATGTAACTCTGAGATGGCACTCATGATCCTCTCTAGTATTATAATAGACTAGGATATCATCAATGAAGACTATAATGAATTTGTCAAGGTACGGTCTGAACACTCTTTGCATCAGATCCATGAACATAGCTGGTGCATTAGTTAACCCGAAGGGCATCACCAAGAACTCGTAATGTCCATACCTCGTCCTAAAAGAAGTCTTCGAAACATCCTCATCTCTATTCCTCAACTGATGGTACCCTGACCTCAAGTCAATCTACGAAAAGAACTTGGCCCCATTTAGTTGATCAAACAGATCATCAATGCGTGGAAGAGGATACTTGTTCTTCACATTCAACTTACTCAGATGACAATAGTTTATACACAATCGAAGACTCCCGTCCTACTTCTTGACGAACAACACAGGTGCTCCCCAAGGTGACATACTAGGGGAAATGAATCCCTTGCCCATCAGCTCATCTAGTTGGGTTCTGAGTTCATTTAACTCTTTTGGTGTCATATGATACGGTGGAATGGAAATGGGTTTTGTTTCGGGCATCAGCTCAATGATAAAGTCTACCTCTCGCTTAGGCGGTAAGCCAGGTAACTTATCAGGAAAAACCTCTGGGTACTCATAAACTACAAGAATGTCTGCTAATTGAACACTCTGCCCCACATCATCTACTGCCCTCAAATTAGCCATCGTAGCAACCTCATCATCAGTGGCTAATCTACTATGGGTAGGTGGTCTTGATGCAATCCTGCCTCGAAAAACAAAGACAGGCTGTCCGGGTATCTGAAAGATAACCCTCTTGCCGAAGCAATCAATGTGAGCGTGATACGCTACCAGCCAATCCATACCCAATATGGCATCGAACTCGAGGAACTCAAGACTCTAAGGACGACAGACATCTCATGGCCCTCGAATCTAACAATGCATCCCACACATACCATGTTAGGGTAAATCCTCTCACCGGCCGACGTACTCAAAATCAACGAAGTACTAGTCATAACAGGAGATAGCCTCAATCTATCTACCATACTACCAGAAATAAACAACAAAGTAGAGCCAGCATCAATTAAAACATACATAAAAAAATCACAAATGCTGATAGTACCTTCGATAAATTGGTTACTGGCCCCTGGATATACCTGTGTAACATCTCGGGCCTGCTCCCTGGTAGCAACTGACATAGGACTGAACTGGGTGACAGGCACCCTCCGAGGACACTCATACCTCATGTGCCCCTGAACCCCACACTCGAAACAAACTATCGGTCTTAGTGCCCTAGGCGCTGAAGATACAACCTGCGACTCTGCCCCGACTGTCCTCTTTCCTCTCTGCCTCACTGAACCCTACTACTGCTGTGGCCTGGAACTAGTGGTGCAACTGTCACTGGGTTGGAGGCTACTGATGCCTCATACCCGCTTTCACCAAACCTCGGCCTCTTGTTCTTGAATTTTTGGCTCTTCTTATCATAGTACTGACCCCGCTAGTTGTGTCTAGACTGAAAGAGCTGCAAGTGCCTGTACTGTGATTGATGTCCTCATCCGTGAGTGAGCCTCTGCAGTCTCAAAGTCAGTGGCCTGCATCACCGCCTGAGCATAATTTTGTATGCCAGCAAGTGCCAAATCCTGAAGGATATAGTCACGAAACCCATCCCGTATCCTCTACATGCAAAGGTAATCAGTCAACACCATCTCAGGAGCGAAGAGTGCCAAGCGGTTAAACTCCTTTTCATACTCCCTCACTAACCGACTGCCCTGGGTTAGGTGCATGAACTCGATCCGTCTCTAATCGCGTTCTGACCTCAGGTAGAACTCCTCATAGAAAAGCTCTTTAAACTTGGTCCACGTCTGGATCTCATCGACCATGCGGTCAAGTCTCAACCACCAATCATCAGCCTTCTCGACGAGCTTAATTTGGCCAACCTCACTCTGTCGGCCTCTGAAGCCTGCATGTCTCCGAAGATAGTCTCCATCCTCCTGAGCCATCTCTCAGTTGTCTTAATGCAACGACCTCCAACAAACTCCGTCGGGCCTCTGATCCGGAAGGTCTTCATGACCTCTCGTACCTCTCAGACTCAGACCTTTACTTAGGGATCCTCATAGCCTCAGCCTGAACATCGGCATGAACCTCAACTGGTCTAGCTCTATCACCCATAGCCATGCCAACACTGTTGTGCTCCCTCTCAACTGGAACACCCTGCTGTGGCTGCCTGTTGCCCTGGACTTGGGCAAGCAATGCTAGAATCTCAGCCTGCTGCTGTTGAATCTAGGTCTGAGCAGCCTGTTGAGTAGCAAGTAAGGCCTCAATTTGCCTAAAGTGCTCATCTGAGTCCATGGTTGATCTGTCTTCCCTCTCTTGTAAATCTGAAATTCACAAATACGGAAAAGTCCATCAGAATCACAATCCATGAGAGTTGTTATCCCTAAGATAACTACCCATAATCATACCCAAAAAAGAAAACATCATATCATAGTTGTTTTTATTCTTTTGAAGGTTTTTAAACCTAAAACACTCGCTCTGATACCAAAGTTGTCACGGCCTACTATCTGTGATGTCATGACTGGCGCGAAACCCTGAGTATATCCTTCCTCGATATACACGACGTCCCGTAAGCCTCATCTAACACACACACAATCCTAATAAACAACATCAAACACATGGACATAAACAAGATCATCAATATAAGAATACATTCCCCAAAATGACAACCATACAAAAAAAATCCCTAAGTCCATAATGTCAAAAACATACAAAATCATATTTAACCCTAAATACAACCCATCTAAGTGTTAAGTATAAGAATTATGTGTTATACAATATAAATTATCAAAATGTGAAAAAGTACTAAAACACCTATATCAACAAAATACAGCAAAATGTTCTGCAGCTAAGCTTTCCCCTTTCCTTTCCTATCTGAACCTGAAATGATAAGGATGAGGGGTGATCTACAACAAGCTCAATGAATGTTCTTTACAAGTGGCAACATATATATGCATTTAAATAAAACATTGCAAGATCATTAAAACAGTTTAAGTATCATGTTATATACAAGATTACATACGTGCCAAATATAATGCATCATGTCATAATCAAGACAATGCATATCATTTTCTACACATGCACATGCAATCCTAAACACCTCCTGAGTAAGTGTCAATCCAAAAGCTTGAGTGTGTGACACCCATAACCCGATCGACTTGTTACCCATATCTAATAGGAATTTCATGGATCGAACATGTCACCGGGATACAATCCCTAAGGAGATCTCGTTTGCACCTACCATTGGAAACCTCTGCAAGGTCCACAATTGAAGATCCCCATTCGGCCAATGGAATTCCATAAGAATCCCATGCTTAGGAGATGCAACACAACTCAATTGTTAACCCAACTGGACTATGCTCAAATACATTTCATAAATCATTAAATCATGCATACTACATTAAATAAGCATTTAAATCACTTTATACTACAATGCTACATATAAAAACCGACAAGTAAGGAAGCACTCACAACTTGATTGCTAGACCTAACCAATCCAATTCCAACCACAAGAAAACACTAGAATGCCACAAATCACCCTAATGCACCTCAATCCCCAATTAGCCTATTTGGATTACTAAGATCAACCACAATCCCTGCATATGACGTGGTTTATACAACACTAAAATCAGTCCAAAAGTGTGTCAAACAATCATGTTTAAACTCAATTCCATAGCCAATTTAAATTCTAGAATGGTCATACTCTTGTGTTAATTCACATTGCTCAATTCAACCATTTAATATCCAATTAACCACAATTAACCCAATTGAATGCAATTGGTTGATTCCAACCAAAAATATATAATGCATTCAATCTTAAATAGGGTTAATTAGATTAATTTCATGTCAATTTCATCAATTGACATCACTTAGGTCAAAATCCCCAAATTTGGGCAAATCCCCAAATTCATGGCAAATTCCCAAATCACATGGCCTCGGCCAAAATTACACTACACCTAGGTTTTCCACCATTCCAAATCAGTAAATTGGAGTACCAAACATCCACATTTACTTATCTATTCAACATATATCACATGCAAGATGAATGGAAAACCCTAAGTCCATGACCTAAGTTTAGGTCAAATACACAACCGTATCAATTTCTTACTAGAAATTGGGGGTTTTACCATCAATAGGTTCCCAATAGCCTCTAATCACACATATATGACATGCAAGACCTAACTCTTAAATGTATTCTTTCACCACCCTTCTTAAATTTCGGGATTCAAGTGTGGAAACACATCTTAGATGTTGTTCTAGGTCAAGGAAGTCCTTTAATATCATAAATAAGCTTAAAATAGCCTAAACATGCAAACCCTAGGTCAAAAGAAAGCTTGCATACATGAAAGAAAGAGATTAATGGAAGAAAATGAGAAAGAATGATTACCTTAGGAGGAAATTTGGGCAAGAATCACCAAAAACCCTAGCTTCCTCTCCCTTTTCTCCTCTCCCCTTCTTTTCCTCTTGTCCAAACTCTTTTCCCTTTTTTGTAAGTGAAAAATGAGCAAGTGAGCCAAAATCTAAGTGTTGGTTGCTTTTATAGAAGATTTTGGGCCCACATGAAAAAAACACACTTAAAAAAAAAAACAGTTTCCTGTTGCAATTTGCTTGCAGTTAGATAATCAATTTCTTGCAAAAGACTAACCAATTTAACATCTTAACTGTTAAAATTTTTTATGAGTCAGTTACCAACCTTCTGGTAACATTTCAGCTCAATTTAACGGTGGGATTGCGAGATCAAACTGTTTGATCAAAACTGCGCAAGAAAATTTGCAAATCTGAGAAACAGTGTTCGGAGTCTTATATCTCACAGTACACAACTCCGATTAAGATCTTCACTGCTCATAATGAAGATCTATCAGAGAAGAATAAGCTAAAAAAATTTCAGCTTAAGTGGAACACGGATCTAGGAAGCAAGTCATTGATGTAATCGGTGACCGAGCTCCACTGATCCAAAACACCGTTTTTAACATGTTTCGACGTCGAACTGGTCACTGATCATTCCAAAACTTTACGCACACGTTAAACAACTTAAAAGCATACAAAGACACTCGAACGAACATGTGTCGAGCATCAAGTACATTTACGCATACGTTTACGGGTACTCTACGGGTCAAAATGACGTCATCCTAAGGTACGGGCGTTACAATACCTCCTAAATCAATTAAGCCAAAGATGATGGCATGAAGTGCAGACCTACAACGAAAGGTTCCTTCTTTGTTTCTTGACTTGAAGAAGATGAAGTTGAAGCATACAAAATCAAAAACACTAGAACACTTGAAATCTCTTAAAAAGTTCTTCTCAAAGAGTAAAGATGAAAGCTTAGGATATTTCTTCAAAGTAAGAAAGTGAACTTCAAAGATTGATTGAAAATGATGAACACTTGAAGAATCCAAACCTTTTTCTCTCAAATCAACAAACACTTAAACTTGTGAAACTTGTTTGATTTTCAAAATGAGGAGAATACACAAATGCACAAGCTTCTAAAATTTTTGCAAAAGTTGCTTGCAATGACCTAAGGCATGAATTAATAATAGAAAACACTTCGCAAAAATAGGAAATGCGTTTGCACAAGTGGAACCACGTTTCCGTTTGAAATACATGCAAAATTGACATTTTGCCAAAATCTAACGAAACGAGTTTCTATATAGGAAACACTATTCTATGCCATCACCATCATTTTATTAAAAATACAGGAAACACGTTTCTGTACTTGTATCTAGGAAAACACCATTTTGGACAAAATAATCGAAACACATTTCTATGCAAGAAACGTGTTTCTCTCTGTCCAAGTGAAAAATTCACTTTCGAACAGTGGAAACATGTTTTCCCTATAGGGAACACGTTTCTTCTATGCACAGAACACCGAAACATTTTTTTCTTTGAAAATTCTAAGTTCAAAACATGTTTTCTCTATAAACCAAGTTTAAACATACTTGAATACACTTGAAATCAATCAAACTGAAGTTTATGCACGTGTTTAAAACAATTTGAGTGAAAGTCAAATGTCAAGACCCCTTCCCAAACTGCTTGGGCATCCTGACCGGCACAGGAATCCAATCGTCCTATCCCCCATAGGACCATTAGACACTTGTAAAGCCTCAACCAGACTCTTGCAAAGTCTCCTCTGTATTTAGAACATCTATTACATTTCCACAACCTGATAAACAATTTCACAATACATATTATCCATGTCTATCTCAATTCCAAAATTTATACAACATCTATTTACATCCAACTAACACAATTCTATAACCATAAAACATCCATCTACTTAGTTATACATGTGCGGTGTTATATACATATATTTTACAAAATCAAAATATCAAAATGCATGTATACCACTACCTCATCAACTTACATCAAAACAAACTCTTTTGGCAAGACATTACTCTCATTGATATGTTATTCCCTTGCCTTTATCTACAGCTGAAGGACCTGAAAATTTGGAATAGGGTGAGCCAACTGTGCCCAGTGAATAGAATTCAATAATACCATCATTCATTCATCTAAACATCCATATATGCATGTTCAATGTCATGTGAGAAACAAATGCAATTTCATACATATCATAATCACACAATATATGATAAATGCGTCTTTCAAAACTCCACCTTACTCCTCTTTTATACAAGTAAGTGGCAAGTGTTCCAAAGTTATAATACTCGTATAACCAATCGTAAAACACTTTCAAATTGATTACTCAATTTGAGGTCACATATAGTTTACTCAACTTGACTACTTCTGTCAATGGCAGTGAATATTAAAGTCCATTCATGGTTCAACGTAAGTTATCCACGACTTTGTTAAAGCTTAGCCCGATCTCCCCAAAGGCATAAACTTAATACTCATCATAGAAAACTCCGTAGTGGAACAATAAATGCTGACTTAAATTCAACCAACAAATAATATACTAAAATCTCACCTTTAACTCATATTTAGTAAGTTTATTAGAATAAGAAATCCAATTATTTCCTTGTAGGGAATTCCCAACCTACTCGGGTATATCCAAAGATCTACTTTCCCACAATAAACCACTAACAATCAATAAAGGGTTTTCTTCATCATATGCACACCGTGTAATTCTCAATAAATCATTCATGAACAAGAAAACAATAAACTAGGATGATATAAATGAATAATAAGATTGAAATTTTTCTCACAACAAATACCAGAATTCGATTCCCACACTACCAAATGCATTACACACCTCTATTCGAACCTGCACACATCATTCTATCCACATCAATACAAATACCCAAATTTCTTTCTCTGTTCCATACAATTATCTAACATTTCTACCATTTCCAACATTGGAAATTCACCAATTCTATTTCAATTCATATATAATATTTGAAAAAAATAGAAATGAACATTTAAATTAATTCCCACATGTTTTCATGTTCATTTTCCAAATTTTCAGCTAATTCTACAATTCAACTAGGTTATTCATCATTGAAATCATGAAATTGAAGTGTAAACCCTAGAAATTCATGATTTCTATGTGATTTGGGCAATAAAATGCCAGTTCCCATATTTCCAACCGTTTACCAACAAAGAACACCAAAACCCTAAGTTGGAGATCATCCAAAACATCATTTATTACGAAATTTACACTATGAGAAAGGTTGCTTTCATGATAAATAGTAATTTCATGGAGAATAATCGAAGAAAATGCTACATCAGTGTCAATTTGGCGTGATTTGGGTCCGAAAACCCTTCTATCTTCCTTCCCCCTTTTCATTCTTTCGTTCTTGCTAAAATGAGCAAGAAAAATGGAGTCTTGGTTTTAATTCAATCACACCGCCCCATTGTCCAACTTAAAAAAATTGGATTTTAACGTGAGAAGCACGCTTCTCCCCTACCCAGAAACTCAAATTGTTCCCAGTCACAGAAGAGCGCACTCCTCCCTTTTTGGGAGTGAGGTCCTATGTTTATTTTACCCTTTTTCACTTATTTCCACCTAATTCTTTGCTCGATTGGTCTCCCAATCAATTTTATTCTAAACACATACAAATTAAACATCTCAAAACATACAATACACGTGATTAAA
Organism: Paratinospora sagittata; assembly: GCA_035771175.1. NCBI lineage: Eukaryota > Viridiplantae > Streptophyta > Magnoliopsida > Ranunculales > Menispermaceae > Paratinospora > Paratinospora sagittata. The sequence continues at coordinate 21,821,982 of CM069610.1, forward strand.
GTAAAACTTTTGGGGTCCCATTTTATGAATTTGAGGTTGTTACATCAAAAGTTTGACTAAATTGAAAATCGGTTTGACTTTTGAACTTAGATGATTTAAAACATTTTAAATGCATGCAATGCTTTAGCCGATTAACCTAAGTAGAATTCTACAGCCCTAAATGAGCAGTTACATATGAAAAAATGATCATGATCTTTCCTTTGCTTTGATTTACTTCTAGTTTTGACTTTGACTTTTTTGTTGACCTTTATGATTTGTTCATTATGACACTGAAACAACTTAGTCAAAGTAATTAGTAATCATTGGAATGTTGTTTGCAATCATCAAAACATGTAAGGGTGAGGGTCATTACACCTACAACTTCATGACTTAAATTATGTGCAATTACGTATAACATATGATGCCATATGTGACATCAAAGGTAAGAAGTACTCACTCCCAAGTCACCAAATGACGCAACAATCACCACAACTCTTTCATATTTTTTAAGTCTTCACAATTTGTTGTAGCAAAGTCATAATTAATCAATCGTTTATATGTAATTCACAATTTCTAAGCCATACTACTTGTTTGATTCATTGTAATCCATCTCAATATGTTTTCTTGGTCCATACATGCTAATTTTATGTTCTAAATTCAATTTATATCAGTTGAATTATTCATCTTATGACCTAATATCGAAATCAAAATTTAATACCTCTAATTTCCTACTAATTCATACCCAATTCCATGTTTAATTCAAACAATAAAAAATAATGATGAAATTCAATCATCAAAATCACCAAAACCTATGATTTGAATTATATGATGATAAAAAGCCCTTAACTGATCAATTGAAACAACCAACACATTGTTAAACCAAGAACCTATATGACCCATATGAGAGATATTTTGATGATTACAAACCACATTCTACTGTAGTTTCAAATCATATTTTGATGATCACAAACTCCATGAAGAAATATTCGCTATGTGCAAAGAAACGTTTATGAAAATCTATCAAGTCAAGATGGAGATCAAGTTGGATAATTCTAAAGCATCGAATGATATTGTAACTGTTTCAGTTTGTCTAGAATATCTTTAGGCTTGTAGAATTTCATCTAGAATTTGTTCAGCAACTTCATCATACATCTTGAAGTTTTTCGAAATGCATTTTCATAGATTTCAAAGTATTTGATTCTTGATGAAAATGAATTTGATTAATCGACTCAAATGATTTCAAATGAATTTCAAATTCTCTAAATTATCTATGTTCATTTGATTTGATCCAAAGTATGCAAAGATTGATTTGATTCATTGGACTTCAAAATGAAAAAAAAAATAGTTGAATTTTTATAAGTGTCGAGCAAGACACTCATGGCGTTCAAGACGCTCAAGCAGTAGCCAGTTCACTTGAAATTAGACCTACATTGTAGGATGCTACTGATGCTATAAGACGCTCCTATTGTTTAGGAGGCTCAAGATTTTTGAGAAAGTCTTGGAGCATGTTCTTACATGACGCTCAACTTGAGTAGCACCCTCCCTGAATTGACTGTGTTCAACTTGCTCTCGGGTTGACATTCCTTCAGGACGCTTAAGTAAAAGTTATGTCTTCTGGGCTTTAACTTTTCAGGACACTAAAGAGATTCATGATGCTCATAAACACCTGTCAGGAAAACAACTATCTCACTTGTGGGAATTGCCATCTTTCTGAGACTTTGCTATTTTCATGTATGCTCAGTTTTGACAGATTTTTCTAACATCTTTGTTAACTCTATTTCGGTGAAACAAAATATTCGTTGCGTTTGAATTTCAAACGAAACAATTTGAGTTTTTGGGGGATTGAAATCCCAAACCAACGCTTCTATATATTTGCAACTTTGAAAAATCTTGCGCTCAAAAACTATTTGAAGTTTAGTCATTTTTCTCTTTGAAAATGATAAAAATTTACCATACAATCATCTAAACTAAGAAAGGCTCTCGAATTTGTTGTTCGGGATTTCATATCCATTTGAGAAATCCAAATAGGCTAAGGGGAGCAACCTCATTGTTTCAACTTTTCCAAACATTCATTCTTTTGCCAAACAAATTCTAAGTGAGGTTCAATACGCTCTGCAAGTTGTGCTTTAATATTGATTCTTGGTAAGATAGTCAAGTTTCTAAACCTGTAACTAATATTGTAAAGTGACGATGTGTTACTTGGAAGGAGCTTGGTTAAGAGGGTTGTTCTCACATCCGTGAAGTTGAGAAACGTGTAAAGGTTTGATCCTCATATGTGAAGAGGTATCAATAGTGGAGTTTGAGAAATCCTAACTGGGGAGGTTAGGTAGTGGAGGTAGGCGAGAGCCGAACCACTCTAAATCTGATGTTTATTTGCTTTATTTTCGTTGTATTTTATTTTTTTTTCATTGCTTTATTTTGAAAAGTAAAACATGCAAACTTGTCCAATTCACCCCCCTCTTGGACACTTATCTGGGTCAACAAGTGGTATCAGAGCAGGTTAACCAATCAAGAGATCTAACAATCTTTGATTATCTATGGCAGGACAAAGTTCTAAGGATACTATTCTTAGTGAAGGTCACTGCACAAACAGACCACCATTTTTCAAAGAATAAAACTATCTTCATTGGAAAATTGGGATTAGATTTTATCTCACAGCCCAAGACCTAGAGACGTGGGATGTTGTGACAGAAGGTTGTCCAAAACCCACCTAAACCATAGATGGTATAGTTGTTCCCAAAGAGTTTGATGAGTAGAATGTCAAAGAGAAAAAGAGAGTTGCTAAACAACTAGGCCATGAACATTATGTTCTGTAGTTATCTAGTGATGAGTTTAATAGGATTAGTGCTTGTGAAACAACAAAAGAAATCTAGAAAAAACTTGAAGTTACTCATGAAGGAACCTTGCAAGTTAAGAAAGCGCTACAAATGCTTATAAATGTTTATGAGACTTATAGGATGGAAGAAACCGAGACAATCTCTGATGCAATAGCTCGATTTACGAAAAACATCAATGAGATGAAAACCTTAGGCAAAGTATATGATCAAAAAGAGACTATTAGGAAGTTTCTAAGAGGTTTACCCAAGATATGAGAACCTAAGGCAATTGCCATTGAGGAAGCCAAAAACCTAACAAAGTACACTTTTGATGAACTAAGTGGTTCATGAAATGAAGCTAAAAAATAGTCAAGTTCAACCCAAAATAAATGAGAAAAGATAAAAGACCGTAGCCTTGAATGTTAACAACGAATCAGAAAGTTCATCAAAAGATGAAAACCCTGATGAGGACATAGCAATGTTGTCTAGGAAGTTTAATAGGTTCATTAGGGGAAGATGAAAAGAAGGCTCAAACTAAAAGTTCCACAACAGAAAGAGGTTTGGAGCAAAACCTAGTGAACTAATATGTTTTGCTCGTAACAAACCCGGTCATGTTAAAAGTGAATGTCCTAACAAACATAAGAAGAATTTCAGCTCAAAAAAGAAGGACAAGAAGGTGCTACAGGCAACTTGGGATGATACAAGCTCAAGCGAAAGTGATTCAGATTCTAGAAATAGCAAAGCAATCATTTGTCTTATGGCAAATGCCAAGGTAAAATCTGAAACATTTGATGATTATGATGATTTATTCAATTCACATGATTATAACATTGTTAAGACCAATCTAGATAGAGAAATCAAGAAAAATACCAAGCTCAAAAGAAGCTTAAAGGAAGCTCTTGAAGAGGTTGAATCACAACAAGAGAATCTTGATAAGTTGTCCCTAAATAATGAACAACTAACAAAGTTAGTTAATCAGTTGAATAGTGAAAATGAAACACTCAAAAAGAGTGTTGAAGATTTGACTAGTGTAGCTCTTAAGTTCACCAACGGGCAAAAAATGTTTGATATGATGTTAAGTGCCCAAAGATGTGCTTTTTATAACCTCGATATAAGATTCACTCAAGGGTCAAAACAAAAAGATTACAATACTCTTTTGATCAAAAGATCTACTTGTTATCATTGTAATAGGAAAGGTCACATTGTTCTAAGATGCCCTCTTAAACGAATTAAGAAAAGGAAGCTAGCATGGGCAGAAAAAGATGTGCTTATTAATGCTAACATGCATGGACCCAAAGCAACATGGGTACCAAAATATTCTCTTTTTTATGTTGTGTAGATGGACACAATTAGAGACACTTGGTGGTACCTTGATAGTGGATGTTCAAGACCTATGACTGGAGACAAGTCAAAGTTTTTGTGCATGGAAAGGAAGAAAGGAGGAAACGTGACATTCGAAGACAACAACAAAAGGTGAAATTGTTGGTATTGGTACTATTGGTAACGATTCTCTTTCCATATGTGATGTTCTTCTTGTCAAAGGCCTTAAACATAATCTCCTGCGACATGCGACGTGAGAAGTGCAAAGTGTTGCGCGCTTGATACACCCTAAGTCGCCCAATCGCCCTCGTGAGGGCGCGTGTTGTGTACACGGGGTGATGTAAACCCCTAAGGCTCCCTTGTGTGTGTTGTGAGCTCAAATCAAGTGAATGCTACTAGTTATCACTTATAAATAAACATTTTGTTTTCAAACTTTCCTATGTGGGACTAAACTATATTTACCAATTTTCACCACTTTACACTTATCAAGTAGACTACTTTAGACTCAATTTTTCATTCATATGAAAATGAGAATAGCTAAATACATATATATTCTTAATATCCACATATTAGAGATTAATATTCAACTTGGTCCAACCCTAAATCACATGTGGGCCCCACTTAAATTTTTGGCTCAAAATGATGAAAAAAATCATTTATGGACCCATTTTTCCAACAATCCCCCACATGAATAGAAATTGAACTAATAACACATTTCTATCATCCCCCACATAAATATATTTTTTGTGCAATTTTAAAAGGTTAATGCAGACACTTGAGAGACTATTGGTGGAATGAGTTGCATTGAAATAGGTAGCTTGTGGCTTTAAACCTTTCTTAGTAAAACACTATCGGATTTACTAGCTAATCAGCGAACACAATATCTTGAATTGTTCAACCGTTAATGCAAACAAAGACAACAATGTACACACAACTAAATTCTAAACAATATTGGTTCTCATGGGTTTGTTCATTTTGGCCTTGAACAACTCCTAGATTTATGAGTGCTTTTAGAGAATTTAATCCTTAAAAACCTCATTTCATTGGCCTAGTTCACACTCACACAGGTGTTTCCTATTGAGAGTATCCTACTATATCCCACATGATTGCAATGTCATAAGAATCATTAAAAGCAATGCTTATCCTTACTCATTTTGCATGCAACACTATTATATCATAAGAATGGGTAGGAATGTTGGTTTCCTTAGTGCTATACCAGATTTCATAATTTAGTTGTCTCTTTTGAACCTAGTTCTTGGGATCTTCAGTCATCTAGGTTGGGTTTTTCCTATGAAATTCTTTTTGTAGGCTTTAAACCCATTCCCCTCGATAAACAATTTACTGATCTCTTAACAAACCTTTAGTTAATGGATCCGCAACGTTGTCTTTTGATTTGATATAACTTATGAAGATTACTCTATTTTCAAGTAATTGTTTAATGGTATTGTGACTTCGACGAATATGTCTAGACTTATCATTATACATTTTATTATGATCTCTTGTGATAACAAACATATACAATGAATGTATATTGTGGAGACAGGTTTAGATCAACATGGAATATCCTTTAAAAAATTACGAAGTCATTGTACTTCTTCTTCAGCTTTATCTAAAGCTATAAACTTAGATTTCATGGTGGATTTGGTTATACATGTTTGTTTTGAGGATTTTCAATACACCGCTCCTCCTCCAATTGTGAACACATATCCACTCGTAGATTTAGTATCCCAAGAGTCAAATATCCAGTTTGCAACACTATATCCTTTTAGGACAGTTGGATATTTTGTATAATGCAATCCATAATTATGTGTGCTCCTTAGATTTCTAAGGTAATTAATGCTTTCCAATGATCCTTACCTCGATTGCTTGTAAATTGGCTCAACTTATTAATTGCACATGCTATGTCATGACGTGTACAAGACATAACATACATTAGGCAGCCAAGTATACGTGAATATTTTAATTGATTTATGGGTTGCCTTGTATTCTTTGCAAGATTTAAATTCACATCTACAGGTGTTTTCATAGGATTAGTATCATGTTTATTGAACTTATTCAATATTTTCTCAATATAATGAGATTGAGACAAGACTAATCCGTCAGATATTTTAGAGATTTTAATCCCTAAAATAACATCAACAACCCCCATATCTTTCATATTAAAGTATATAGTCAACATTTTCTTTGTAGACTTGATTATGACATTATTATTACTTATAATCAATATGTCATCCACGTAAAGATAAACTATGGCATAGCCTATTGGTATGTCTTTGACATATATACATTTGTAAAATTATTGATTTTAAAACCACTCGACAACATGACATTGTCAAATTTAATATGCATTGTTTTGGTACTTGTTTTAATCCATATAATGATTTCACAAGTCTGTACACCTTTTGTTCTTGTTTGGATACAACAAACACTTCAGGTTGTTGCAGATATATTTCTTCTTCTAACTCACCATTTAAGAATGTTGTTTGAGCATCCATTTAATGAATTTCAAGATTGTTTATTGCAGCAATAGATTAACATTCTTATGAATGTTATTCTAGTTACTGGTGAATATGTATTGAAGAAATCAAGGCCCTTCTTTTGTTTAAAGCCCTGAGCTACCAACCAAGCCTTATATTTATCAATCATTCCACCAGCCTTTAATTTATGTTTAAAAATTCATTTATACCCTAAAGGCTTCATACTTGATGGTAAATCTACTAATTTCCATGTAATCATGCACGATTGATTCAATTTTAAAATTTATCGATTTTTTCCAAAAAGGAGCTTCGAGCGTTGACATTGTCTCTTTAAAGGTTTGAGAGTCACTTTTTAACATGTACATTAGAAAATCGGGACCAAAAAACTTTGCTACTTTTGTCATTTTACTGTGTCTAGGTTTATCCTCTGAATTTTTAGCCAAAGGATTACTACTACTACTTGCAGTGTCATAAGTTCTTTTCTTTGAACTTATCTCTTGAAAATTTTTATTGGAAAAAATATGCTAAAAAAATAATGCATTTCTAGATTTCATAATTGTATTCTCATGTATATTAGGAATATCTGCTTTATATACAAGGAACCTATATGCACTACTATTATGAGCATAACTAATGAATGTAAAGTCAATGGTTTTAAACCCTATTTTAACCTTTTTAGGTTCAGGTATTGCTACCTTTAATAAACATCCCCATACTTTTAAATATTTATAGGAAGGTTTCTTATGTTTACATAATTCATAAGAAGTAATATCATTTTTCTTGCAGGGTATTTTATTACGAATGTGGTTAGCAGCGTCCCCCCCTCCCCCCGCCCCCCACACACACAAATTCTAAGGTAAACCAGAACTTGAACTTATCAATATGACATTCATCATTTCTTTCAATGTTCGGTTCTTGCGTTCAACAATACTATTTGATTGAGGAGAATAAGGAGCGGTTGTTTGATGAATAATACCATATTCTTGACAAAACGCACCTAAAGGTGTTTCATATTCATCACCACTGTCACTACTTGTCACGCCTGGGTTGCACACAAAGTGCCCCCTACCTAGGGTGATAGGGACTTAATACCCTCAGCCTTTATGGATGCCATAATATTGTTCCACTATTCATGAATAGTGTCGGGCCTCCCCTCGACTCGAACTCACAACCACACCTTAAGGGGTTTGATTTCGAAGTCTTGGTAAGGCCCGACACTATTCATGAATAGTGAATAGCGTCGATAAAAGACTCTGCGTACAAGAGCACTTATGTGGCTGGCTGTACGAGAGTGGAACAATATTATGACATCCATAAAGGCTGAGGGTATTAAGTCCCTATCACCCTGGGTAGGGGGCACTTTGTGTGCAACCCAGGCGTGACAAAAAGGCCTCATGCGTGACACTACTTATTGCCTTTATTTTTTTACCAAGTTGATTTTGAACCTCATTCTTATAGTGTTTAAATACTTCCGCAAAGACTCAACTTTGCTTTTAAACTAATATGCATAATAATATTTTGTACTATCATCAATAAAAGTAATAAAATATTTTTCTCGACCTTTAGTTTGTACAAATTTCAAGTCACAGATATCACTGTGAATTAATTCTAGAAGTTCAGTGTTTCCTTCAATTGAATGAAATGATTTTTAGCTAACTTTGCTTCAACACATATTTCACATTTATAGTTTGGATAAATTTGATAGTTAGGTAATAATTCTAAATTCATTAATTTTTATAATAAATTAAAATTAACATGTCCTAATCTATCATACCATAATAAGAAGACTCCAACAAGTAAATAAAAGATGAATCTTTATCACCTTCAAAATTTCTGATTATAAGCATAACATTCATTTTGAATAACCCTCTTTTCAAGTGCCCCTTCCCCACAAATACACGATTTTTGGAGAGTACAAATTTGTTAAAATCGAAAACCATCCTAAACCCACTTTTGCTCAATAATGAACCAAACACGGGATTCTCGCGAATGTTAGGTACATGCAGCACGTTAATCAAGGTGAGTTCCTTTCTCGAGGTCATCTTGCCTTTTCGAGGCCCGTAATTGTTGAAGTTGTCGAATTCCCCATGATCAAATTACGTCCTTTTATCCGGGTACAAGAAGAAAACATATTCTTATCAGCACAGACATGTCGAGTGGCGTTAGTATCAACCCACCACTCTTTGGGATCATTTACCGTGTTTTCTTCAAAAACCATAGTAGACAACATCATATCGAAAACTTCTTGGGATAGATTCTCCTCAGTTACATTGACTTGATCTTTCTTGGACTATCCCTTGGATCGACAATCCATTGCTTTGTGTCCTTGCTTTTGGCAAACAAAGCATTTTTCGTTGAACTTATGTGATTTGCCTTTCCGTTGGTCTAGACCATCACCGGTGTACTTGCGCTTCTTGTTGTTCTTGTGTGGTTTTCCCTCCACAAGATTAGCTTAAGGCTCTATGGATTGGCCTCCAGTCTTCTTGTCATGAATTTTATCATCTTTTTCAATCCATTGTCTGACAATAAGGTTTTCAAGACCCATCTCCTTATGCTTGTGCTTGAGATAGTTCTTGAAATCTTTCCAAGAGGGTGGCACCTTCTCAATAATTGCATCCACTTGAAAAGATTCACTCAAAGACATTCTCTCTACATGAATATCAAGGAGAATGATCTACAACTCTTGAACTTGATTCATGACAATTTTGAGTCTACCATCTTGAAATCAAGAATCATACTGACCACAAATTTCTTATGGCCACCTTTTGAAATCAAGTAAAATAACATTTTTTATTGCCACCTTTTGAAGTCAGTTCTAGTGTAGAATCTATCTTCGTGAAAATTGTCTTAAGAATGTTGTCTATATGGTAGCAGTCTCCACAATATTATATATCTTTCAATATAATCAACTAGGCAAGTCCCCAGGTTGAGTGGTGGAATTACATGCAGTAGCAAAGTCTCGCTTAAGAACCACTCTGCTAGAGCAACAAAATGCCTCTCATTCAATAATTAAAAGTACTTTGGACAAGACACGTCTAGCTAAGCTAGATCAATTGGTTTTCTAGTAGAATAACAGTATATCAGTAGTAGATCAAGTCTAGAGTTTAACTCTATGTCCTTAAGACAATTTTGTCCCGCATAGGTGCTCACAGTGTATGACAATTATCTCCCAGGATACAAAGATCTCTTTTTTGTGATAGTAGCACTTGAAAACATAAGAATATTTGAACCAATTTATTGGTCAATACTCTCTCAAAAAAAATGGAATTTTATGAGAAAATATGAAAAAGAAAGAAATTATGAAACTTCAGATATTTTTGAATCATTTTTTGAGTTCTGGAGGGGCCTATTTATAGGCATTTGGTGATTTTACTTTGTGCCTTTTGTGCACTGTCGGATCTTGTCCAATGGCAATTAAATGAGATTTGACGGTGCACATAGTCGTACATCGTCAAATCGCACACAAGGGCTTGGTTATAAGCCGCACACATTAACCAACACAAGGGCTGTTGGCCCAATATTATAGTTCAAGTGGGGGGGGGAGTGAATTGGGCACAAATAATGGATGGAGGAAAATAAATGAGCACAAAAGATTTAGAGTGGTTCAATTCCCCTTGAACCTACGTTCACTACTCAATCACGACAATCAGGATTTTCCAATACACTATTGGCTAATCACTTACGGGCGTGATTAGAAGTCTTTTACACTCTAATCGACACAAGGGCTTGGTTAGAAAAGGCACAACCGCTAACCTATACCAGGACGTGGTTACGTTCCATACAAAGTTTGGTAATATCCTGGTTGACTTAACCAAGTAAACAATACATCAAGATTACTAAGATATAGAGAAGTATACAACAACACTCTCAACAATATAAGCTTACAATCTTGAATGAGTCAACAATTCGATTCTAAATGATGCAAACTGTTGAAATAGGTTTTTGTCAAATGCAATCGATTCAAATATATGAGATGTAAAATAGTGAATCGAATATGCAAAACTATCAAGATATTGATGTTAACCTATACGGTTCATCACTTAGCTCATCCCTAAATATACTGTGATAAAGTATATTTTGATGATCACAAACAAAGTACTTTTCGTTGCTAAACATGCGTTTATCAAGAACTTACCTCAGCACTTAAGGAAAAGCAAAAAGCCAAGGAACGACTCGATCAAGGAACTCAAAGACTTATCCAACGGCCAAGATCGTTTCAATCAAAAGGACTTCAACGATCATCTCTGGATTTCAAGGTCACTTCACTCAAACGATTCGATCAAGCTTCAAGTCTTCATCTTTCGATCAATGTTCAAGACATTCAACTCTACTCGAAGTTCACATCGAAGATCTCATAATGAAGAGTTGAATTTAACAATTATGAGAAATGAGAAATACCTAGTATTTAAGGTATATCTTTCTCTAATCGTTATTGGTCAAACATTTTCCAAAACCATGCACAAACCACTTGCATACTTGCATGTTATGATCATACGTTTTACGATATTTCAAATGACTTAATTTTATAAATTTAATTTGAAATTTACCAAGTTTTTATTTGCATTTATCGTATATTTAATCGCGAGTCAAAATTGTTTTTAAAGAGTCTTTCAGGATGCTAAAAAGACAACAACGCTATCCTGAACTTATTAAGTCAGGACGCTAATGACTCATTAGGACGCTGAAAAAGTTCAAGGTTGAATTGAAATGATTTATCAGGACGCTTACTTATATAGTAGCAGCCTCTTTTATTAGTCAACTTCTGAAGTTATCAGGACGCTGACTTAGCATCAGCTCATTAAAAGATTTCATAAGTTCTTCAAAAAATATATCTTTGAGGACGTTGATAGTTATAAGTTGAATAATCTATCAAGATGCTATCTGGATAGCAGCGCCCTTACCTTTGGGAATCAACTTAGTAACTTTCAGGATGTTGATTGTCCTTCAACGTGCTTGTGCTTTATTTCAAATGTTTTAACTTGTAGGACGCTTACACAGTCGTAGTGCCCTCATGTTTTATTTTATGTTTTAAAAAGGCAGGACACTTACTCGGATAGTAGTGCCCTCATGCACTTAACTATTTTAAAACATAACAGGACGCTAAATGTGCATTAGCGCCCTCAAGGTTAAATCGTTTAATTATCAAAGAAAGTCAGGACGCTCACAAATTTGTAGCGCCCTCACTTAGTTTTTCAGTAGGATGCTTATACATAATGAGCGCCCTCAAGGAACATAACAACCAAGTTGATATTATGCATCATGACACTTATTATGGAATCAGGACGCTAATTCAACAACCGTCACTATTCGAATAAGTACACTTTATAAGTTTGCTTTTTCAGAACAGAGTCCTTTTATGACTTATCAGAGATCTTCTCTGATACATGAAATAAGTTTTTCTAAGACTTTCATTTTTCATGAAATCTGAAAATAACGAGAATGTTAGTGAAAATTGCAGTTGCCATTTTCACATAACATTCTAGCCGTTGTGTGTAATGTTCATATTATTTGAAATTCAAATGTCTAACAACTATGTCTCACTAAGTCTATAAATATTAGCACTTAGGACCAAACAACTGGCCAATTTGTTTGTATTGTGCCAATGCTTTTTGAAAGTTAGTATGTGTCAAAATGATTTTCATTATCTAAACTTTCAAAGTATTTTTCACTGATTCCTTACGTATTCAAATGATTTTCATACTGAGCCTATTTTCATTCTATCTTTGAAAATCTATTTGATTTGGTATCAACTCAAATTCTCAACACCGATTCATACTTGGTATTATTCTTGCTGAAGATAAAATTTGAGATATAGTTCATGAGAAATACATTTGTACTTGATTTCATATCTTAAGTAGTGTATTGAACTTATCAGTAGTTGCGTTAACTACTGATCACTGAATCAGAAGTTTTCATACTTATATTTTATATCTACTTTGAAAATTGTTTGTGTCTATGATTTACACTAGTCCTTCAATTTTCAAATCAATGTTTATTTTGTATCATATTATTTTCGAAGAAGCACTGATTTTCATATCACATCATTCATGTTTTTCGAAACTGCACTTGAGCAATATCGAACATTGAAAGGTAAAGGACTGTAAGTGTATTTCATCTTAGCATTACGTATACATATTTCATATCTTTGTAATGTTATGTAATAAGCTTAATTGTAAAGTGTTTTACTTAGTTAGAACCAATATTTTGTGTTGTAATGCTGGTGTGTTTCTGGACTGAAACAACCAGGACAAGTGAATGTAGTTCACTTAATGATTTTAAGATTAAAATCATGTAAGGTTATCTCTGAACCTGTAAAAGAGAAAAAGGTTCATTCTCACCTGCAAGTAGGAAATCGATTCATCCTAATCCCGTAAAAGGATAGGTGCGTCCTTAACCTGTAAAATGATAAGTTATCTCTTAACTTGTAAAAGAGAAACGATTGTTCCTCATCCCGTAAAATGATCACGGTTCTTCCTTATCCCGTAAAAGAAAAACGATTCTTTCATATCCCGTAAAAGGAACATGGGTTTCTCCTCATCCCGGAAAAAGGAAATTTGGTTCATCCTTAGCCCGTGAAAGGATAGGTTTGCCTTTAACCTGTAAAAGGGCAGTTGTAACGGTTTGGTTCTCACCAGTAAGAGAGTTAGTGGATTGAGAAAATCCTAATCGGGAGATTAGGTAGTGGACATAGGCTCGACCAAACGTTTGCAATTTAGTCTGTGTTCTAGCTTTGCATCCAATTCCAATACGCTTGTGTATATCACTAAGTTATTGGAAGAGATATTTAAAATTGACCATCTCACCCAATTCACCCCCTTCTTGGGTGGACCAACAATTGATTCTATATAACGATAAGTTTAAAGCTCGAGAATCAATATATCATGATGATCAAAACTTGATGATTCTAAATGAATATGTGGTTAAGATCAAGAATCAAACAACTCGAGTATGATCAAAAACTTCGATTCAATATTATATGATCAAAGCACATGAATTGATATCTCAAACTATATATGAAACCACTAAACAAGGTATTTTTTGTGAAGATCAAGATAAGGTTTGACAAACACAATCAATACAAAATCAGTTTTAAAGATTATAATCTAAGCACAAAAACTGATTTGCATAAACCCAAAATCACAAGAATCTAGATTAGAAATATATACCTCACTCGGTAAGGTTGAAACACCAAGATTCTTCTTGTGTGAAGTTAGATGATAGAAATCACGATCAAGACTCAATAAAAATTGTAAAAACATTTGAATCGTCTTGAACACTTGCACAAGAGAAACTCTCCAAGTTTCTCAACGTTTTGAAAGATGTGGAGAACTATTCGAAAGATTGGATCAAATGATCAAATATTGTTGAACTTTTGCTTTTAAAGAAGGTTTAAATCACTCAAGAACTTGTTCATAGCTTGTATAAAGGTTGAGACGAAAATTCCACAAATTCTCAAAGTTTTGCAAAAGTTGTTTTTCAAATGAGCAAGTGGGGTATTTATAGATAAACACCACACCGAGGCACAAGAGCGCATTTCTTAACATAGGAGTGCGTTTCTCAATATGTTCGTTGGGCATAGGAACGAGTTCCTTCTACAAGAATCACTGACTCTCAAAGTTTTTCCTACTTTACCCTTGGCAGTAGGAGCGCGTTCCTTTTCCCTTATTAGAAAAATTTTGAGTCTCGGAAAAAGCCACAGAAACAGGTTCCTCTTAAAAGGGGTACGTTCCTTAAACTCTGATAAAAAATCACTGAATCTACGAAAAAAGCTCAGGAGTGCGTTCTTTACTATAAGAGCGCCTTCCTTCACTAACAAGTGAAAGAAACTCAATTTTTTATCATTATAGGTTTAGGACCTTGTCAAAAACATAAACTAACATTTTAAAAGCATTTTAAAACATTTTAAAACATTTTTTGATATGATTAAGGTATAATTAACATAGTTAAAAATGAGTGATTCAATCAATTAAACCAATGATTAAAGCAATAAGTATAATATACGCGAAACAGTAAAACCATGCAAAGTTGACAAGATGAATGTATGTTAAACATTGATTAATATATGTATGATAAACAATTATGACTAAGTGACAACATAACTGTTAAACTAAATTATGTGTATGCATGAGAATAATAAACTATATGAATGATTTTAAAAATACGCAAATCATGTGTGGTTGGAACAAGTAAAAGTTACTCTACAACACTAAGATTCTAATAAAGTAATACAGCCATGAAGCTCTTGAATCTTTGTGAGGTGTTGTTCCTTCCACATGCTTTGACAATGTAGTTGAATCCATTAGATATATCTAGTTAGTAGTGAAACAACTATGTCAAAAAGATTAGATAACACGGGGATGTTGTTTGCAATCATCAAAACAAAACTGGGTAAGAGTAGTTACATCAACAATCTCCCCCTTTTTGATGATTTCAAACAAATTCACTATTGGCTTGATTGAAGCAAGAAACATGATTTCTCAAGTAAATGAACGAGTGAATTGAATAATTTTATCATGCCACTTTTAAGAATATACCACTTAATAAAACATTTAACATTCAACATCAGTGGAATAATCAATCAGATACCAATAACGACATACTGGAAGATATGATCAATAAGCACAAAATGTACATGTATATTAATATAGACAAATCAAACATATACATGTGATCATCATAAATGTGTACATCAAAAAATAAAGTACAAATAACATGAGTACACAAAGAGTACAAAAGTGTAAACAAAAAATACAAAACATCTCCAATATATATGTCCAACTCCAAACCAAACACTGCCCCTGAGTAAGTGCAAGGAATGACCTAGTCAATCAAACCAGTCATACTAATCTCTCCCTCTTTTGGAACATCAAAAAAAGGGTGTGCCTATGACGGAGGTGACGATCGGAGATCAAGAGATCCTAGCAAGGATAATATATTCGATGAAGTCGGGGCATCATCCTCTGTGGGGCTAGTACCAGCATCTGCATCAGGTATAGCAGCGGTAGTAGCAGATGAGGTAGCAAAAAAGGAGTCAAAATGGATAACTAGATCACGTCCCGAAGATGGTGGAAAGATGTGTGGAAGTGAGAGCACTAAGTCCAGAGATGAGTCTACCAAAGTGAATGAAAGATGCAACTTGGGAGTGGGAATCCTCAGAGGTGCTACCGATAAAGGGATCAGAGCTAAGGTAGTGGCTACTGGAGAAGAATTTGAGAAGGGATCAGAAGTTTAATTGGGACGAACAGGCAATACAGGCCGATGGAAGCTCGATGTTGGTGCGGGTTGTTTTCTATCGCCAAAAACATCTTCCTAACTGAAGGTGAACCTATAAGTCTCATCAACTGTAGATCGATCGAGTAGAATCTGAAGCAAGACTCCATGAGCACAGACATCTGAGGCCATATCATCATACTTCTTCTCCATGGCGGAGAAAGAAGAAAACAATATCTATTTTTGGTCTTGTATCTCCGTCAGCATCTGCAGAACGGCATCTAAAGGAGCTGAAAAGGAGGGGTCTGGTATATCTACTAGTGGCGCGGCACCAAAAGATGAAGCACCGACATCTAATAATCTCACTCTACCACGGCCACGTCCAGAGGGTGACACAACTTGAGGCTGGACTGGTGTTGCTCCTCGTCCATGCGGACGAGCTACTGGAAGTGCACCCCTGCTCTTTCTGTGTCAGGCTCTGGCTGCTCCGTCTGAGGATCAAACGAAATGAATCTAGTGCCCTAGCTCTGACGTCTCCTGAAGATATGCACCCAATCCCGAATGCGTCCTACCCACTGGTATCCGAGTGATTGGATAGTGTTCTCTCCAATGAAATCCTTCTTGTTGGGTTTCGTTGAAACCCTGAATCCCGTGAAATCAACTCCAGCGCGTTTAGTGAGCATAGTCACTAAAGCGCCATAAGGCAATGCCCCAGTGTAATGTCGTGTCCTGATGATGTGATTAATGATAACGTGGGACAGGTGAATATTGGTGCGATTGTGTATGCACCAAAGTAGAAAAGCAACAAGAGGTTTTACCTTCATGCGCGAGCTCAACTGAAGAATGATCACCCTTGAAATGGTGTTGTGGAAGATCTTGAACCACAGTCCGAAGATGGTGTTGGACACCGTCAACACCCCATATCCAGGCTTCACTCCCAACATGGTCCTGAAAGTAGTGATCCGATCGTAGTTAGGAAAGACGATCTCATCATCCTCCCTAGAGTAGGAAAAAGTAGGATCAGCAGAGGAAAAACCAAAAATCTCATCCAAAATGGATGGAGATATATCTATATCGATACCCAAAATCCTTAAGCATTAGTGAAGTGGGTCATCGCCAGGAACAAGAGTAAGCTCGAAGTAGAAAACTCAGACTAACTTAGTATAAATGGTATCGCCATGAGAAAGGAATCGCTCCCATATCATCTCAGTAAAATGGGTGAAAAATGGCATATGAATCCTCGTGAATTCGTCAAAATCAACTCGGACGCTCGGAGAGAGACGTCGAGTGTTGAAGGGTCGGACGACAACCTCAAGAAGTGAAAGTTGTGATGTTGGTGAAGTCGCGGTTGTAGAAAGTGTGACATCATCATCCGAGGAGGATGAGGATGATGGTGATGAAGGTGAGGGCTCGTGAGTAGGTGGTCGTGAGGCACAAGGTTGCCTCGTGGAAAGTGGAGTAGGTGTGGGGTACACCCAAACTTCTACACGTCGTCGTGTAGATTTTACCGAACATAAGGTAGGATAAAGCTCATAAATTCTTCAAGTGTGATGATGGTTGAGAGATGTCTCCTTTAAGGATGATCAAGAATCAACAAGATGTGAATGAATCACTCAAAACGGCTTGATCGATTGCTCAAGAGAAACACATAAGTTTCTTAAAGAGTTTGAAGGATTAAGCGAACTATACAGAAGTATGAATCAAATATATAAATGTAGGTGAACTTTTACTTTGCAAGATGTTTAAAATCACTCAAGAACTTGTTTTGGACTTGTAGAAATGATAGTATGAAAGATGACACAAGTTCTATAATTTCTCAAAAGTTGTTCTTCAAATGAGCAAGTATGGTATTTATAGAAAAATACCAAACCAAGGCACAGGAACGCGTTCACGCTCCTACTTTGAAATCTGACACTTTTCAGATTTTAGTCCAATCAAGGAGCACGATCCTTATATGAGGAGCGCATTCCTTAATATGTCCGTTGGACATAGGAGTGAGGTTCTTCATCAAGAACCATTGACTCTATAAACATTCCTATTTTTTCCTTGACTACAAGAGCGTGTTCCTATTAAGCGGAGCACGTTCCTTATTCCTAGATCAGAAAAGTCTGAGTCTCAAAAAAAACCACAGGAGCGCATTCCTTAAACAAAGAGCGTGTTTCTTAAACTCTGATCAGAAAAATCTGATTATCGGGAAAATGCTCAGGAGCGCATTCCTTCACGTTGAAGTGATAGAAACTCGATTTTTCAATCAAAATGAGTTTAAGAGATTGTCAAACACGTAAACCAACTTTGAAATCTTTTTTAACAAGATTGAAACACCATTTGCGAAGATAAACACGTGTAAAACAATCAATTAATACAGATGATCAAAACATTTGATACGATACACGTAAAACGATAAAATCATGCAAAGTTGGTAATTCAAGTGCATGATAATCAATGATATATATATATGTGTGTGTGTGTGTGTGTGTGTGTGTGTGATAAACAATCTTAACTATATGATTGCATAATAGTCATGATAATGTGCGTGCATGCATGATTAATATAATAATAGTATATATGCATGAGTATGATAACCTATATGCATGATTTTCAAAAGATGCAAATTATATTGTGGTTGGAACGAGCAAGAATTATTCTACAACACTAAGATTCTAAACTGAGAATTACAAACATGAAGCTTTTGAATATTCGTGCATTGTTGTTCCATCCACATGCTTTGACAGTATAGTTTAATCTATCTGATATAGTTACTTAGTACTGAAACGACTAAGTCAAAGATATTAGTGTCATGATTATATTATTTGTCATCATCAAAACACTTAGGAGAATACTAAGTGGAAAACCACTTAAGTCAACAGTTAGGAACTTGTGGGAACTGGAATAAAGTGTCAATTCCTACTGTTCTTAATGATGTATGTGTTTAGATTGAGTTTAGAGATGAAATTGGTGAATTTCCAATGGTAGAAGTAGTGAGAATGATAAGAATTTAGTTCAAAAATTCAATAAGACTAGATAAAACGTATTGAAATAAATAAAATAATATGTGCAGGCACTAGTAAAGGAGTTTAACTTAGTTGAGAGTGGGAAACTTGTTTCTGGCAATTGTTGTGAGTAGAATCTCATGTACATTTTCATTTATATCATCATATGTATTTATATTTGAATGTTTGTTCATTGTTGTGATTGATTGTGGCATGAATGAAAGGTAGAGTTTTTCGGCATGGATGAAAGGCATGGGCTTAATCATTCTATTGGATATTAAACTTTTGGACATAACCGAGTAGGTTATGTGTATTCCTTACGAGGATAATCAGGTATAATAATCCTATATATATTTAAAGAGCCATGTAGAAGTCCATATGGTTGAGGAACGTAGGACTTAGTTCTAGTTATTATTTTCGAGGAAAGCTATTTATGTTATAGGTTAGGGGTGTTTACTTTGAAATGAGTACGAGGATCATTCCCTCTATAGAAGGGGTGCTACCAAGTCGGATTAGACCAGGTTTTGATGAAAATCCCATCCGATCCGACATTTTCAGGTGGTTAATAAAACCACCTGTTATTACCTGACATCTTGTAAAGATAGCATTGAATCTGAATGAATAAAGGGTCAGTTCTTTTTAGATCGGTTCGATTAAATCCGATAACCTCACATGCATTTCATGTGAGATGGTATTTTATATAAATTTTACATTTATTTTGGGCAAAGATTGAGGTA
Source organism: Paratinospora sagittata (assembly GCA_035771175.1). Lineage (NCBI taxonomy): Eukaryota > Viridiplantae > Streptophyta > Magnoliopsida > Ranunculales > Menispermaceae > Paratinospora > Paratinospora sagittata. The sequence continues at coordinate 21,841,511 of CM069610.1, forward strand.
GCTTTTAAGGGCAGATAACGTAATTTCTTGTGTTTCACAACTCAATGTTTCATTTTATACTCTGCCACATAAAATCATACACATACCACTTAGATTAATGAGGCATTCTCTTTACATTTTCAATCCAATTAAGCCACGTGGGTTTGAAAAACAAACATCTATCAGTCGATTCGGGTTTTCACGGTTTCATGTTATAGAATTCGACATCCAAATCGACCAATCAGTTTTCTCTGTAACAATATCCGGTCAAACCAACTTTTTCATCATAAGTCGCCGAAACCCGATCGGTTCGATTCGGTTTAATTGGATATTTCGGTTGTCGGATAATCTCAAGCAACCCTACTTAATAGATTGTAAGTAGTGATTACTGGGTAATACAAAGAACATGTCTATAAGTACTCCTGGCTAAACTATTCAACTTAAGGTTGGTATGTGACTTAAAGGTGTTAAAACTAGTACCTAGTGACTATATGCTTCTATATATGTCTTAGGAAAGTTGTCACAAACTTGAATAAGGTAGAATGGTATGTGTTGCATATGGAATGTTTTGCATTAAATATAGAATGTTGTTTATGATATATGTATAATTGCAAATGTCTTTGCATAACATGACTCATTCATACATGGATGATAAAGATGTATAAATGGTGATATAATTGAATTCTATTTACTGGGCACCATTTGCTCAATCTATTTCCTATTTTTCAGGTCCTTCTATAATTGACAAGGGCTACGGGATAGCACAATAGTGAGATACTGGTGACCCGGCCAAAAGATTTTGATGTAGGTTGAGAAACATGTAGATGTATATATGTATTTTGTTATTTTGGATTATGTAGATATTGTTATATCAACGAACCCCATGTAAAAATGTTTTGATGATTCCAGACTACTCATATTTGTGTATCTAATGATCTTGTTAAGTGTTTCAGAACTATCAAGAACCGAGATCAAAGAGCACAGCTTACAAGTTTATTGAAAGATCAAAGTCTCGAGTTTTCAAGTACTTAGGATGTAAAACTTTTGGTCAAATAACTCAGCAAGTTTAACATATTTGTATGTTTTGATCGATGTGTTTGAAAGGTTTACTTAAAAGATTTAATTTCTTAATCGATTCAGTTTTTAGTTTGACCGAGTTTCTAGCTGATTTGACTAAGTTTTGAAAGACAAAATTATTTTACAAAATCAATCTTTAAGTATTCGATCAAGACACTAATGTCTCAGCAGCGCCCTCCTGGACTTGGTAAGTCAGGACGCTGATGATATATTAGAACGCTGATAATGTTCAAGGTTGAAAAGTTCATATATATCAGGATGCTTACTTTGTCATTAGCGCCCTCATTGAATCAACCAAGGAACTTATCAAGACATTGATTGAACATCAGCTCGTTGATCGTTTTTCAACATCAAGACGTTGATTGTCCAGTAGCGCCCTTATGTTTTAGTTCGTTTTAAAAGTGTCCAACTTTAGGACGCTTACATCTTTAGTAGCTCCCTTTATTTTTTCGAGCTTTAAATGTTGGGACGCTTACGTCATTAGTAGTGCCCTTGTGATTTTAAGTGTTTCAAAAACTTGTCAGGACGATTATCTTCAAACAACACCCTCACAGCTTTATTCATTTTTAAACGTTAAGTAAGTCAAGACGCTTACATTTCAGTAGCGCCCTCACTTAACCGCTCAACATGACACTTACAATCTATAGCGCCCTCAAGAAACAAAACGACAAAGTTGGCTTTACGCGTTAGGACGCTGATTGTCAAATCATGACGCTAACCCAACATGTCATAAAGCTGTGTCTATACACTTTTCAGTTTATCTTTTCAGAATATCTGCATAAAACCTTTTTCAGGCTTGTCAGAAATTTCTTCTAATGCATGAATCACGTCCTTTGAGACTTTCTTTTTACATGCAACTTGAAGAGAATTAGAATGTTCATAAATATGATTTTTGCCATCTTCAAAATAGTTCAAAATAGTTTTAGTTTTCAAAGTGTTATCTTTGAAATAAGTGTTATTCAAAGGATTTTCATATTGAGCTTATTTTACATCTTTCATTGAAAATATGTTTAAAGTTTATTAAACTGTTTTTACTCAAGTTTTCAACACGATTTTAATCTCATATCATTCCTGCTAAAGGAGAAATTTGAGAGATAGTTCATAGGATATAGTTGTACTTCATTTCATATTTTGTATACTGTATCAAGTTGTAAAAGTAGTTATACAAACTATTGATTACTTATCTTTGTTTGTTCAGCATAGTGGTCATTCTTAAGCTTGTAAGTTGAGAAAGTTTTAGGTTAGTCTCACACCCAGAAGTTGAGATAGGTAGTTCTCTAGCCTGTAAGTCGAGAGGTGTAGGTTGGTCTTAAGCCTGTAAAGTTGAGTAGTGTAACGGTGGTACTCACACCCGAAAGTTGGAAAAAAGAGTTAACAGTTTGGTTCTCACCCGTAAGAGAATCCCTTAGTGAAGAGGTTTGAAAATCCTAACTGAGGAGGTTAGGTAGTAGAGGTAGGCAAGTAGCCGAACCACTATAAATCGATTGTGTCAATTGATTTATTTTTTCCTCACTTTATTATTTTCCATTTGATTAATTTTAATTATCTAAGTGTCCAATTCAACCCCCTCTTGGCCATACCTGGGCCAACAAGTGGTATCAGAGCAAAGTTTCTCATTTAAGAAATCTAACAATTTCTTTGATATCAATGACAAAGTTTAGAAGTTTCATCATGAAAGTAGGTCAATCCCTGGACAGACAACCTGTATTCAATAGAGATTGTTTTGAAGATTAGATGAGAAGGATGAAAGTCTTTCTTCGATCTAAGGACATCAGTCTATGGGAAATGGTTGTAAATGGTTACACCATGCCCAACAAGTCTATTGAACTATGGAAAAACAAGGAGAGACTTAATGATAAACATAACTCTCAAACTGTCTATGCATTGTACTGCAATTTAGCTGATGAAGAGGTAGAAAGGGTAGATAATCTAGAATTGACAAATGAGATTTGGAAAACTCTCAAATCACTCCACGGTAAAGAATCAATTTTCTCTAGATGAAAAGCTCCACAAATATGAAAGGTTGTTTGATATTTTTGAAATGCCTGAGAATGAATCTCTAGACACAGCCTGGTATCAATCCATCCTAGACGAAATGAGCCAACTTGGATAGGTAATACCCTTAGGCATAGCTATAACATGTTTCAGTGAAAAGCTTCCAAAAAAATGGAACGAAAAGCTAATCACTATAGCTGAAACATTCAATTCATGGGATACAACTTTAAAAAAGTTATGTGATTTATTAAAATCTATGGAAGGAAGAGATGAAACTAGAAATCAGGTTAGAGCATTAAGGGATGCACTCACTCACTTTAGATTTCTAGAAAATGAGTCAGTCCATGAAAGTCTTCAAAGATTTGAACGATTATCAAATGATTTGGAGAATCTATTTCTCATTCTACTTTGGTAAAATATTTTCTTAATAGCTTTCCTAAAAGATGGAAGTATAAAGTAGCGTTTTTGAACGATTTTTCAAACATATTCGAAGTAAGTTTTCAAAAGATTGATTATATTTTGAGTAGACTGGAAACATCTTCTGCAAGAGAACATAAGATTGCCAATGCGCCTAGTCGAGATGAAAGTGAGCTTGTTGATGAGGAAGGTCAAATAATAATACAACAATCCTCAACAAGCACAACAAGAACACTGGTGCAAAATGAAAGATTACATGATGATGTACCAACAACGAAGTCAGCTAGAAGAATGAGTATCAAGAAGTATTTCAGCAGCTTTAACAAGCAAAGTGCACAAATCGAGGATTTTGCAATACCTTGAGGCAAAATAAAAAATATGTACAAGGTATAAATCACTTCATCACTACTACGATTATTTGAATATATATTTCAGTGATTATTAAAGTTATATGATTATCATGTATTGCTTGAAATGATAAAATAATTTTGATTACATGATTAATTTGTTGATGGATGCTTTATTAATTTTAATTATTGACATTGATTAATCATCCATTAAATTATATAAGAATAATTAATTGCATCTGATTAAAATCATAGTATAATTGTCCAGAAGGACGCTAATAGCTCTTCAGGACGCTACTGTTGCTTTAGCAGGACGCTAATAGCGCTTCAGGATGTTACTGTTGTGTTAGTAGGACGCTAATATGCTCATAGCTATTAGTTGTTCAAGGACACTTATTGTAAGGAAGGACGCTGATTGGTTTAAGCGATAGAGGCATTAGGACGCTAATGTTCAATAGGTTGTAGCACGTGAAATGTCTTAGAAGCACATTTATTATTAGGGTAGTATATATATATTCGAACAGGGTGACTTAGTCGTCATTTTCATCTGTTGATGCCCAAGGACGGTCACTCTGAATGAACCGAGGAACTCGTTCTAGGACCACTGCTACTCATACGCTCAGTTGATTTCACCATAATCGTTCTTCAATTCTTAGGTAAAAACTTGATCTTTGTTAAAATTCCAACCTTTTGATCCCCATTTCACCTATTTTCACCAAGACATTTTTGTTAACCACCATTGTTATCGATGGCACCCAGAACCAAGAAGTTAAGCACTTTCTTCGCTAGAAAAATAGCTTTGTCACCTTCACCACCTCCACCTAGGAGTGTGAGAAAGAAAAATGAAATCTCATGCAAAACCTGTTGAGGCACCCATCGCCTCTGAACCTTGTAACCCACCTCCAGCTGTAACATCAACCGATGTTCCTCAACCATCGTCTTCAACCCAGAAATCCAAAAAGGACGTTAAAGTTGAAATGCTTGCCAACCGAGCTGTTATAGACAGTTGTTTTATTGATTTTGATTTCTTCACTAATGCACATCTCGATGTGCTACCTATGTTTGAGTTCGAAGGTTGGACTAAACTTCTCTCCTACCATTCTAGATGGTATCCTAACCTTGTTAGACAATTCTTCCAACATCTTTAAGAGAAACCAAATCAGGACTTGTGAGACAGTCCAAGGTTAAAGGAAAATCTGTAGAGATTTCTCCTAAATTCTCTTCAAAAACTTTCTCATTGTCGTGTGATGAAAGTGCCCATATACTTTCCTTCACCAAGGGCAAGTTTCAATTTCCAGGCTATGATAGCCTATCTGCTTTGAATCTCATTTCAAGGAAGAAAGACCATGTGTGTGTTGATAAAAAAACTTACAAACAATCCTTCAAGCTCATTCCTAGGATTATCCACAATATCATCACCCACATCATTTAACCTAAGTCTAGCAGCAAGGGGAATGTCAATGAACGGATTTGTTCTTGATTTGGAGTATTCTCCAAAAGAAGAAAGATCAACCTAGCCCACATTCTCATTCATGTTATCGACACTGTTATCAGTAGAGGAGGAGGTCTTCCATTTGGGATGTACCTTACTACTTTATTTGAGAGAAGTGGAGTTGAATTCAATGGTGAGGAAGTCAAAAAAACTAGCAGATATCACTGCATTGGGCAGACGACTATCAAATTGATGAGATATGCATATGTTTCTGCTTTGAAAAAGTGGTTCCCATGTCTGAAGTTCCAAAAGAGGTGGATACTGGACCACTTATAGCAAGAAATGAAGTTCAAGCTGAACAAGTAGATCACGCTGGTGAAGAACAAGCTGATCAAGTTGTAGAAAATTTTGAGGTTCAACAGGTTGATCACGTTGAAGAAAACATTCAAATTGAACGAGTTGATCAGACCATGGAAGCGGTAAATCAAATTGCTCAAGTTGTTATGGAGGCATAGCTTCAAGAAAGAGTTGGAGAGGACTCTGAATGAACCATTTCTGATTTTCCATCTCTAAGGGATGTTCCTATGGAAGAGAAACCCTATGATCAAAGGGGGGAAGCATTCTATGAACCTCCAGAGGAAATTCATGAACAAAGATTTCAAAAAGTGGCCATGGAAGTTCCTGAAAAAGGAATCCAGGATGTTGCTATGGCAATTCCGGAGGGAAGAATTGATGAAACTGCCATTGTACCTCATGTTAGAGAAGAGGAGTACAATGAGGCAGAACAAGATGAAAGTGTTGCTCATGAGGCTGGTGACCAAGATAATGAATCTTCACCATCTCATTCTCATTACAGTGAACCTGCAACCCCACAATTTGATGAAGAGGATTTCCTGAGGAGAATCAAAGAAGATCAAGAATATATGAACTCCAAACTGTTGGACAAAATGAGAGAAGAACAGAGCAGATAGAATTCTGAGATGTTGGGAGCGATCAAACATTTGATACACCTGAAGCATGAAGAACTTGAAGAGAAAAAAGCTTGCACTGAAAGTATGGTACAAGTTTTAGACAAACTGAGTCAAGTTATTAAGCTAATGGATAAATAACTTGCAGTCATGCAGGCTCTTCCATCATCAAGTTCATTTACTTTAAGCGACAATGTGATGAAGGATGTTCAACATAATTTACAGTATATCAACGCATTCATGAAGACTTCACTTGGTTGTAAACCAACTCAGACTCAGCCACAACCAGCTTAGATGCAGCCTTCACAGCAAAGTCAACCCTAACCTCAACCTTAATCAAGTCATCCATAGAGGATGCAGCCAAGCCAACCTCAAGATGGATCAAATGGTGTTATCCTGAAGAAGATTTATGACGATATTCAGAGTATGAAGGGTCATGTTGTTGAATCTTCAAAGGACACAACCACCACTAATGCACTACAATCAGTATTGAATGCAATTCTAAATCAAGTTTCTAGTAAAACTGATTTGGATCCAGTGCTAAAAGTCGTATCAAATCTAAAGGACAGTGTTTTAGTTGCTATTGTTCGTCCAGCACCCTCTAAGGAAAATAAGCTGAACAAGATTCTTGATGTTGTCAATCAACCTTATGAGAAGATGTGCTCTATTGAGTACAAAATTCCCTTCTTAGCATCAACAATCATAGATCTCTCCTACACCATCACCATTGTAGCAGATCGAGTAGAAGGTGTAGTTGGTTTCTTCGAGGATCTTTTCAAAGCTATGAACAATAAACTTAATTCCACAATTTGGTACATTACTTCGAGTATGAAGAGATTTGGAATGCTTTTTCATCTCTTAGATAAACGTGGAGTGAATGTTCCACAGGCACCCAGAGCCCCAGCTTTCACGAGACCACAAGGTCCAAAGCAGTCTGATAGACTTCTAGGCATTCTAGAGTGTGAAGAAGAAGAGGAGTCTGATGAAAAACCATTGCACTGAGTGTCACGAAAGATACCATCTCCACCAACAAAAGAAACTCAGAGGTTTTCGAGTACTAAACGCAAACATCCAACCAGACCTGAGTTCAAAGGTCATACACCATCATCAGAATTTGTTGTCGATCTTGCTGACAGACGTGCAAAGGGAGTCAAGCTTGCTCCACCTCCTAATCCTTACAAATAAAGTGTCTCAACAAAAGTACTTGAAAAGATCCTTAAGGAAGTAAGGGCAGTTGGCCAAGCCGAGGAGAAAGAAGAAAGTTCAAGTGGATCGAAGAAGGAGGAGGATGACAAAAAAATGAAAGGAAAAGGCCCCAGTTCTAGCAAACCTATCTACTTTTTGATGTTTTCAAAAGGGGGAGAAGAGATTAGATACAATTAAGGCTATGTTAGCTCCAAGAAGCTACAAGATAGGGGGAGGATGTACTATATATGTATTGTATATGTCTTGTATAGTAAAAGTTCAAAACTTGTGTTATGACTATATTTTTGTCTGATCTGACTTATTGATCTTGAATGACTATAAATTGATATGTTTGCTCTGATCCGTTATGTATTTTGCATTGAGCATTAAATGATTGGTTAATCTTGAATGAATGCAATTTTTGATACTTATGCACCATGCTAACATAACTTGCATGAAAATATATATATTTGTGTATCACTTGTCGACCCAGACGTGCCCGAGAGGGGGGGTGAATTGGACACTTAGCATATTTTAACCTTTCTTTAAAATGTATGAAATATTGAAAGCAGATTAAACAAGTATGATAAATCAAGCACGATAACAGTAAGACACACAATATTTAAAGTGGTTCGGCCTCGCCTACATCCACTACCTAATCTCCTCAGTTAGGATTTGTCCAAACTCCACTAAGGATCTTCTTACGGGTGAAGACCAAACCGTTACACCTTCTCAATTTATGGGCTTCAGAATAACAGTTTCTCAACTTCCGGGTGTGAGAATAACCGTTACAACTTAAGCAACACTTGCTCTGAACCAGTGACTATCCAGTCAATAAAACCAAGGTATAAGATGAGATATAATTCCCTTTACTTAGAATCAAAGTGATACTTACAAAGCTTTGGATTAAACTTGTTACCACAGATTCAACAAGATGTGCATGATGAAGTTCAACTGAAAACTGGTTCAAAAAGCTTTCGTCTTCTTCAATGGATTATTTGAAAAGATATAGATGAAGATCAACTAATCTAGAAGACTTAACGTATTTCAAAAAGATTGAGAGTTTAAAGCAGTGACTTAAAAACTAACTTTCAAAAGTTTTTGCACACGTGAAAATTGTTAAAACGTTTTGAAACAGGTTTTCAGTTTTCGTATTTGATAGTTGTTTCTTATCTGCTCCAAGGCAGCATATATATAGAAATAACAGTGGCGCAATGAACATGAAGTAATTTTGGGACACAAAGTTATTTCAAAAACAACGAACACATTCTTTCCCAAAAAGGATTTGATTCAGTCTGTGCAACTATGGCAACAACACCTGAATCTTTTGATCATTCATGAGAATAAAATGTTCTAATAAAGTATTTGAACATTCTGAAAAGATTCAAAAAGTTTTGAAAAGTTTTGCTCAGTTCTGAAAAGTTTCTTCTGAGAGGTGCAGGTATAAGCTTTGTGACAGTGTTGGATTAGCGTCCTTATTGGTCAATCAGCGTCCTTACACATTATCTCAACTTTGTCGTTTTGTTCCTTATGGGCGCTCATGGATCATAAGCGTCATGCTGAATTGAGAAGTGAGGATGCTACAAAGAATGTAAGCGTCTTGACTTACTTAACGAATAAAGATGACAAAAGATGTGAGGGCGCCAATCAAAAGTTAGCATTGTCCTGACACATTTAAAACAAGTAAAGCATAAAGGCGTTTCTAAGGTTATCAGCATCCTGATGTTTTTAACATGTTTGAATTCATAAAATGATAAGTATGCTGAAGAATGTTCAGCGTCCAGAGAGTTACTAAGTTGGCTCTTAAGTGAGGGCGCTCCTTTTCAAGTAGCATCCAGACAGTTTTTCAACTTATAACTGTCAATGTCCTTAAAGATTTAAATCATTAAAAGTAATTGAAAAACATTCAGCGAGCTGATATTGAATCAACGTCCTTACAAGTTCATCGGTTGACTCAATGAGAGCGCTACTGATGAAGTAAGCGTCCTGATGGATATGAACGTTTCAACCTTGAACTCTCTCAGCATCCTAATGTTTCATCATCGTCCTAACTTACCAAGTCCAACAGGGCACTACTAAGACATTAGCATCCTGATAGACACTTAAAAATAATTTTGATTTTCCATTTAAAACATGATAAGCACGATTAAACACACACTAATCCTATAAAATATATCTTCAAACGATCATGGCCTTCAAATAGATCTTGATAGCACTTTTACCATTGTTGTTACACCCAAGAGGGGGGTGAATTGGGTGTCATGGCCATTTTTACGTTTTTTTAATGAATTAGTGAAGTTCTTGGATACATTGGAATTGAATACACAAACTATTTTAAGATTCATAATATAAAAGACAAAAAGTAAAGTACTCGATCATTTATAGTGGTTCAGTCGTGCCTACGTCCACTACGTAATCTCCCAATTTGGAATTTTTCTAAATCCACTAACTAATTTTCTTACGGGTGAGAACCAAACCGTTACAAATGTCCTTTTTCAGGTTCAAGGCAAACTTATCCTTTTGCGGGCTAAGGATGAACCACATATCATTTTTCCAGGCTAAGGAAGAACCTGTATTCCTTTTGTGGGCTAAGAAAGAACCGTATATCCTTTTACGGGCTAAGGATGAACCTACGATTTCCTTTTGCGCGATAAGGATGAACCGTATATCCTTTTACAGTCTAAGGATGAACTTACGATTTCCTTTTGCAGGATAAGGAAGAATCGTATATCATTTTACTAGCTAAGAATAAACCTATCCATAATTCCAACCTAGAATCATTAAGTGAGTCAAACTCACTTGACTTGGTTGTTTCAATCATGAAACAACCATACCTTAGTTACATGATTATTATGTTTAAAATGGTTCTAAACAAGTAGAACACTTACAGTACGGCGCATATACGTCAATCACAAGATATTTAAACATTAAGCTCGTAGTAGAGAAAGAGAGATAGATATATCACTTACAACCTTTTACCTTTCAAAGATTCGATATTGCTCAAATGCAATCTTTAGAAAACTTGTATGATGATCTTTGAAAATTGGTTGTGCTTTAAAATCCTTGGACACGATCAAACACCAAATTCAAACACCAAATTGAAAAGCTCATTTTCCCATTTTGAAAAACTCTTTCAAAATTGAAAAACCCTAGAAATCTAAAGTGCGTGTTTAATTCTTTGTGTGTGCTCTCTCTCTAGTGTAAAATGGCTACAATAGATGCTTAAATAGATTGAAGATAGTTACTAGTCGTTACATTAAAAAATATGACCTTTTGTGGTGTTCAAATATTCAAAAATTCGACCGTTGGTGTTCTACAAACCATATGTGGCGACCCCGAACCCCGGACCACCAACCCCGCAAGGAATGATGTGCGGAATGCTGGGGCGGGACCCCCAGCGTTGGCATCTCCAACCACTTCTCAACCTCCGTGAGGTGGTTGAGACCATACGAGCCTTATCCCAAACAACGTCATAATATAAAAATGTACTAAACAAAACTACCAACCGTATTAATCATCCAAGACAAGAGATACTCCATAAAACTTTGCCATAAATAAAACCGTCATAATCCCTACAGTCCATCAAGATTGACATACACATAAAGTCCAAAACTATGGGTACAAAAAACCCTCATATGTCCACGTGGTCTATCTAACAAGTCTCAACTCACCCATACTACAATGTGGTAAGTGTTATAATTACATAGTCCAAAATATAATACATCATAATTTAAAACACAGTTCAATCAAAATGCCTCTCAACTCACATCGAGGCCTTGGATTCTCTAGCCGGCAAGGCCCTCAAGATATGACTACTCCTTTGCCCTTATTCGGGACAGAAGGACCTGAAAGAGGAAAATGAGGGTGAGTCAACGGTGCCTAGTAAATAGAATTCAAATATGCTATCAATACTCATCAATAAATATCATGTATGCTTGTCAATGTGTAGCATGATTAAAAGCTCATAACATATAGATATCAAGCATTTATAATAAGTTCGATGCAAGTAAAAGCTTATCAATTTGGATCCACATTCCACATGCATTGGGGTTACTAGTGGACGTCTATTTCACCGTACCATTCTCATCCCCAAATATTTCCTTTTTAAAACCCTCCTATGATAATGTTAAGTCCCCCTATTAGCCAGATAGATGGGCCCAACCAAAGTCATAAGGTTTTCTCAAGTCTCTGTTGGTCAATCACCTCCTGAACCTGTGTAGGCTGAGCTCTCATCTGAGCACATATCACAATCTGATTTGAAGGGGTAGCACATATACTCACAACCATAGCCGCCTCAAGTAGTCTCCACTCATGAGACATCTGGCGTGTTACCATAACTCTCTCTACCCGCTTCCTGCTTAACGCATCAGCCACTACATTTGCTTTACCTGGGTGGTATTCCAATGTAAAATCATAGTGTTTGAGGAGCTCTAACCACCTTCTCTGCCTCATGTTCAATTCCTTTTGAGAGAACAAGTACTTGAGGCTCTTATGGTCAGAATACAAAGTGAATCTCTCACCATAAAGATAATGCCTCTAAAACTTCAAAGCAAAAACCACTGCGGCCAGTTCTAAGTCATGAACATGATAGTTCTTTTCATGCACCTTCAACTACCTCGATGCATATGCAATGACCCTATCCATTTGCATCAACAAGCAACCCAAGCCGAGACGAGAGGCATCAGTATAGATAACCAACTCCTGATCAGGCTCTGGCAAAGTCAACACCGACGTAGATGTCAATCTTTTCTTCAGCTCTAAAAAGGCATTCTCACACTCCTTAGTCCATACAAATGACACATCTTTCTGGGTGAGCCTAGTCATAGGCGTAGCTATCTTGGAGAATCGCTGAACGAATCTCCTATAGTAACCAACTAACCCAAGAAATCTTCTGATCCCGGTCACTGTGGTAGGCCTAGGCCAACTGATAATGGCTTCAACCTTAGACGGATCAATTGAAATCCCCTCAGAACTCACTACATAACCTAAGAACTTCACTTCGGTGATCCAAAACTCGCACTTGCTCAGCTTTGCATGTAGCCTATGCTCTCTCAGAGTCTGCAAGGTCACTCTGAGGTGTTCCACATGCTCAGCCCGAGTCTTGGAATACACCAGTATGTCATCAATGAAGACGATGACAAACTTATCTAGACACTGCCTAAAGACCCTCTGCATCAGGCCCATGAACATCGCCGATGCATTAGTCACACCAAATGGCATCACAAGGAACTCATAATGTCCATAACGGGTTTTGAATGTTGTCTTAGGCACATCCTCTTTCCTGATCCTCAGCTGATGATACCCGGAGCGCAAATCAATCTTCGAAAAATACCTCGCTCCCCTCAACTGATCAATCAAGTCATCAATCCTTGGGAGAGGATACTTGTTCTTGATGGTCACCTTGTTCAATTGGCGATAGTCGATGCACAACCGCAAGCTCCCATCTTTCTTTTTCACAAAAAGAACTGGAGCTCCCAGGGTAACACGCTCGGGGAAATAAAGCCCTTAGCCAATAACACCTCAAGCTGTTTCTGCAACTCTCTCAACTCAGCTGGCACCATTCTATATGGTGCCATAGAGATAGGCTTCGTGCCAGGGACTAGTTCAATGATGAAATCGATCTCTCACTTCGGTGGTAATCTTGGAAGATCTGCAGGGAACACATTTGGAAAGTCCCTAACAATGGAAATATCCTCAAGTATCACCTTACTAGTCTCTTCCTCATCAGGCACTAACCCAGCCAAAATCTTTCTATCTTCATCAGTCACAAATCTACCCCTTGTGACTATCTGGTCTGAAGCTCTACCCTGTAGTGTAAATTATGGGTGTTCGGGGATCTGAAAAATGACTCTCTTCGCGAAACAGTCGAGAGCTGCATGATAACCCGCGAGCCAATCCATCCCTAAAATTGCATCAAACTCTAAAAACTCTAGGACTCGAAAGTCAACAGGCATCTCAACATCACCAATCTGAACCACACACTGGCTACAGATCATGTTCGGGTAGATCCTCTCCCCAGCTACAGTACTCACCACTAACCATGTACTAGCCCTAATGGGAGTCAAATGCAAACTATCTACCATACGTCCAGATATGAATGATAATATAGACCCAGCATCAAATAATACATGCATAGAAGCACCACAAATAATAAGAGTACCTTCCACTAAAGTCCTGGATGCTGTCAGGTCTGGCTTAGTAGCTGCCTTCGTTGTCTCTCTGGCGCTGGACTGCTGCACAAATCCCTGAGCCCTCTGAAGACTCGGACACTCTGACTTCCTATGCCCAGCCTGCCCACATTGATAACATAAGAACGGAGCCTTAGGCGCAGATGATCCAGTCTGAGATGTCGCCACATAGCCTCCTCGGCCTCTACCTCTGCCTCGACCAACAGTCTGTGGGAATGGGGGTCTCGGTGCCTGAATGGGAATCGGGACAGGAGAGGAAACCACTGGTGAGGCCATCACACCAGTCTGAATCTGGGATGCCCCACTCTGAGCACCCTTGAACTGTGCTCCTCCATAAAACTTTCTCTTGTTTTCCCATTTTCCCTTCTTCTATGGAGTCTGAAACTGTCCCCCAGACTCTGCCTGTGAAATCTGTACACCCGGAGCTGCCCGTGTAGACATACCATCAACCCGCTCAGCCAACTCATACTGTTTGGCCCTCTGGACCATTGTGGCAAAATCAGTCATCTTCGTCACAGACAAGGCCTGTCAGATCGCGGGCCTTAGGTTTAAAGAGAACCTCATAATCTTGTCACCCGGTGTCTGAATTAACCAAGGGGCATAAACTGCCAGTTGCCTGAATCTGAGCTCGTACTCCCTGACTGACGTGGTGCCCTGTACGAGATTCAGAAACTCGAGTTGCTTAGCCTGCCTCTCAGTTTCTTGAACGTAAGCCTGTAAGAATAACCGTTTGAAGGTGTCCCAACTCTTCACTGTCCCCTGTGTATCCAGCATTGAAAGTCACCAGTCTTCTGCATCACTCTTTAGTGTGTGAGCTGCACATAGGACCTGAGACTCCTCATCAAGCTCTAAGGAGCGACTGATCTTCTCGACATTCTTCAGCCAATCTTTGGCCTTCTTCAAGTCAACCCCACCAGTGAATTTCTTAGGCTTTAGCTTCATAAACTTCTCAAGCAGTCTGATCCGCCGATCAGTGGGGTTCTCCACAACAGTAGGAGTAGGTGTAGGCATAGGTTGAGGTACAGCCATCTGAGGTCCTGCTGCACCTGCAGCTCCACTAGCCTCGACCCCACTAGTGCCCGCTTCCTGAGGTATTGTTTGAGGTGACTGTCGAGCAATAGCCTCAACCTGCAGCACCAACGCATGTATTTGTGCAGTCTGGGTTGCAATCAAGCGGCCCTGTGCCTGAATGATCTCCCTCATCCTCCCCATCCGGTCATCATCGGATGGCCCTGTATGTGGCTGTCCCAATCTCTCGCTCCTCCTCATGACACTGAGAAGTAGAAATACGAGCAACCACCACACATTAAAGAATTTAAAACATTAACAAAGCCTCATAACTACCCATATCATATAATACACACAGAACATATGATAATAAGGCTTTTAAGTTAGTTCCTTTAAGCTTTTTAATCACCTAAATCTCTCAACCAATTCCTAGGTCAAAGTCATTTAAGTCCAATACATAGACCAAACCTAGTAAAATCAGTTTTTGATACCAACTGTGGAGACCCCGCACCCCGGACCACCAACCCTGCAAGGAATGGTGTGCGGAATGCAGGGGCGGGACGCCCGGCGTAGGCATCTCCAACCACTTCTCAACCTCTGTAAAGTGGTTGAGACCCTCCGAGCCTTATCCCAAACAACGACATAATATAAAAATGTACTAAACAAAACTACCAACCGTATTAATCATCCAAGACAAGAGATACTCCATAAAACTTTGCCATAAATAAAACCGTCATAATCCCTACAGTCCATCAAGATTGACATACACATAAAGTCCAAAATTATGGGTACAAAAAACCCTCATATGCCCACGTGGTCTATCTAATGAGTCTCAACTCACCCATACTACAATGTGGTAAGTGTTATAATTACATAGTCCAAAATATTATACATCATAATTTAAAACACAGTTCAATCAAAATGCCTCTCAACTCACATCGAGGCCTTGGATTCTCTCGCCGGCAAGGCTCTCAAGATATGACTACTCCTTTGCCCTTATTCGGGACAGAAGGACCTGAAAGAGGAAAATGAGGGTGAGCCAACAGTGCCCAGTGAATAGAATTCAAATATGTTATCAATACTCATCAATAAATATCATGTATGCATGTCAATGTGTAGCATGATTAAAAGCTCATAACATATAGATATCAAGCATTTATAATAAGTTCGATGCAAGTAAAAGCTTATCAATTTGGATCCACATTCCACATGCATTGGGGCTACTAGTGCACGTCTATTTCACCGTACCGTTTTCATACTCAATCATGTTAATTTGGGGTTACTAGTGCACGTCTATTTCACCGTACGGTTCTCATCCCCAAATATTTCCTTTTTAAAACCCTCCTATGACAATGTTAAGTCACCCTATTAGCCAGATAGATGGGCCCAACAAAGTCATAAGGTTTTCTCAAATCAATGCATCATTCAAAACATTAGGACACATTCATGCTTTCAACATACAATATATATATATATATATAAGTGATATGATGACATAAAAGATATAATCATAAATGAAGTCTACTCACAACCAAGCCTCGGGAGAGTATCTAAACACACACGGACACCAAACCGAATCAACCCAATCAGGTCCTGAAACATTTGTCAATATCCAACCATACATTAATTTCTATGCTCAATCACATAGACATTACACATTAACCCTAAATCAGCCCACATATAGACAATAGGCCTAAATCTCATCTAATCTCATCATTCAACTCAAATCACATGACTTAGGCCTCTAATGCATAGTTCTCATTCATAAACCATTCAATTAATCAAAAATACTTATTTTCAATTCCTTAGGCATAAACATGCCCAAATTGGGTCATTTGATCACAAGTAGGCCTAACCCATGATATGGTCACAACCACCAAATCAGTAGCATAATCGACCCTAATCATGCTTAATTAAACATAAGTTGCATCAATTCAATGATTCTAGGCCAAAAGCATCAAAAGCCCTAAAATATGAAATTTTTCATACTTAGGCCATATTTCCGATTTACACTAGGTCACCATGTTCGGCCATGTATATCACTGATCTTGCATCATGGGTTCATCAACAATGGCAACTAGGTCAACATAGTTGACATGCAAGCTATTTGGAAAGGTCTAAGTTCATATTCTAAATTTAAGTCTAATACAAGCAACCCTACCAATTCTTCATTTAATATTCTGTTCAGATGTATCAATCTACCAACAGAGATATTTAATCACAAAATCAACCATACAGATTGACGTATGTTAAAAAACAAACCCTCTGTCCAAAAATCAGCTCAATCCAACGGTGGACCAAAACGATAAGCCTCTTTGATGAACAAGTCTCTAATCAGACAATTTCTCCTTTCCTGCTGCAAATACTCGACCTCAGATGACTATATCACACAACCTACTTAACCCATAAGAATCTTCACCGTTCATAATGCAGAACAATCAGTTGTAAACCACATTGCCAAATATCATATCCATCCAACGGTAGATTTAGGAGATCTAAACTGCGCGAGAAATCTAGACTTTCCGACCAGCTTTGTTTGAGAACTTATATCTCTTACACGAAAACTCCAATCACGATCTCCACCGACCAGAATGAATACCCATAAGATACGAACTTGCTGACAAATTTTGAGCTCAATCTGACCATATAGTACGAAGATCCAGGTCTTTGATGAAAACGTTGCTGAGACTTTCCTCAAAGCAACTCCCTCTTTCTTTCTCTTCTTCTTTCCTTTCTCTTCTTTTTTTCCTTTCTCTCCACTCATCTCACCCTCTAGGACTTCCTTGGGGAAAAGAAGTAGGGCATGGGACACTTTTCCACTCTCATGCACCAACCTTGACATGTGTTGGAGAGGAGAAATGGGGCATGGGACACTTGTCCATTCTCATGCACCAACTTGACATGTGTTGGTCTCATGCACCAACTTGACATGTGTTGGAGAAGAGAAATGGGGCATGGGACACTTGTCCATTTTCATGCACCAACTTGACATGTATTGGAGGAGAGAAATGGAGCATGGGACACTTGTCCATTCTCATGCACCAACTTGACATGTGTTGGAGAAAAGAAATGGGGCATGGGACACTTGTCCATTCTCACGCACCAACTTGACATGTGTTGGTCTCATACTACCCATACCAACCACATGTACTTTAACCAATCTCATGCTTCCATGTATTTTAAATGTCCAATCCATTTAATACACCAAATTTTCATTCTCATTTATCCTTTTATTCAATCAATCCTAACCCATAATTAATTCATGGTTTAATGGGCCCATGCATAAATAATAAAACATGCATTATACTTTAATTTAACATGACCCATATACAATTTATAATGCACATATTTATATACATTATCAAGCATCAAATATACAACATTAAACAAACACTAAACATATCAAGGCAAACGCATAGAGTTTGGGCAAAATATAATTGGGTAATGGGCTAGATGAAATAATTTTCGGGACGTCACACCATAAGGAGTGCGCTTCTCCTGGGCAAGAGCTCTAAGAAGCAGAAACCCAGAAAGTGCATAAGCGTGCTGATGCTAGATTAGTATCATGTCATGTTCGTGAGGAGCACACTTCTCCTATGAAGGAGCGCGTTTCTCTGATGAGCAAAAATGCATAACTCCTTAGCGTCCTGATGGTTTCCTACCTGCATGCATGGAGCGCGCTTTTTCTATAAAGGAGCGCGCTTCTCTTTGCTTAACAGAGACGCTAATTTCAAAATATACTTAGTTAAAAACATTTCTTTGAAAAAACATTGCATAAACTAAGTCAAAAAAAATCAAACACTTTGAACATCAAAGTGAAGACTTTGAAATCATTACATATTCTTAGATCAAATCAAATATTTCAATCAAAATGAAGACTTTAAAAGTATTTTGAAAAACATTTTCCAATAATTAAAACATGATTGAAAACATTATGATCATTTGAATGATTATGCAAAAGACTTATGCATGTATGATTTGAAATGATTAAGCAATAAGGAATATAAGAAAGTACATCCAAATTCTAGACTTACGTATCACTCTCTTAATCTCAATTCTACTCTTCTTGAAATCTTTAGACTTTGTTCATGTTGTTCATCCTTGGAAGAATCTTTGAACTTGAATTGAGCTTTGAGTCCACTTTAATTCTTCTTCTTATAATTGAGTATGTAATCCTACGTCGCTTTACTTAAGGTGTTGAAATATACTTAGTTCAAACATTAGCACCAAATGGTATATTGTTTATTAGCATCAAAACTCTTAAGAGAGTGCTAAGGGATAAACCACTTAGGCCAACAACTTCGAAACCTTCATGTAAGATTAGATGTGCTATGCATACAATATTATTGTAAACATAATGTAGTTTGTAATCATCAAAATATTGTTCATATAAGGGACATACTCTTGTGAGGGACATGAGGATAATTGGTTCAACAATCTCCCCCTTTTTTATGATTTCAAACACATTACCATAGGCTTTGAAGTAAGTTAAGATAAGGCATGCAATGCAGTGATAATGTTATGTATTACTGATAATAATGCTCCTTGTTTCATATGATATGAGTTTAACACCAAGGAATATACTGAGACAGTTATTCTCCCCCTTAGTTTATGAGTAGTTATGATGCTTCAAACATGTTACTTCTCCCCCTTTTGAAAACATCAAAAAGAGTAAAGCATTATGAATTACTTCTCCTCCTTGATAGAGGTAAGCATCAAACATCATAGATCAGCCTCAGAGAACATGCCAAGCTCTCTTTGCATGTGAACGAACTGTTCTTTAGGTAAGGCTTTAGTGAATATATCAGCCAGCTGTTCTTTTGTGCCAATGTGAAATAATGTAACTTCTTCATTTTGCACATGATCCCGTAAAAAGTGATGTCTTATTTGAATATATTTATTTCGGGAGTGCAATACAGGATTTTTGGATATGTTAATAGCACTTGTATTGTCACACAAAATTTTAGCACATTCAACAAAAAATTGATAATCCCGAAGTTGTTGTTTCATGTACAAGACCTGAGAACAACAACTTCCAGTTGCAACATATTCTGCTTCAGCTGTGGATAATGTCACTGAGCGTTGCTTCTTACAAAACCAAGAAATTAAAGAATTTCCAAGAAAGTGACAAAATTCGGAGGTATTTTTTCGATCAATTAGACTGCCGACATAGTCAAAGTCTACATTACGTTTCAATTCAAATGAAGTACCTTTGGAATACCAAATTCCTAAGTTTGTTATGCCATTTATGTATTTGAATATTCATTTAACACATTTTAAGTAAGATTCTTTGGGTTCTGATTGAAATCTTCCACAAAGACAGACACTGAACATAATGTAAGGTCTACTTGTTGTTAGGTACAATAGACTTCCAATCATACTTCTATAAAGTTTAGAATCAATCGGTTTCCATTTTTCATCCTTATCTAATTTAATTGCTGAGTTATAGGGAGTATCAATTGATTTCAAATTATTTATTTAAAACTTTTTAACCATTTCCTTAGCATACTTTGTTTGGCTTATGAAGGTACTTTTTGCATTTGCTTAATTTGCAAGCCGAGAAAGTATGTAAGTTCTCCCATCATACTCATTTCAAATTCTTTTTGCATTAGTTTTGAAAACTCATGACAACTTTTTGTTTGATGCACCAAAAATGATATCATCCACATATATTTGAACAATAAGCATATTTTCATTATGGTGTTTGATAAACAGAGTTGGATCAAGTTTTCCTTTTTGAAATTTATGATCTAAAAGAAATGAACTCAGTTTATCATACCAAGCTCTTGGAGCTTGTCTTAATCCATATAAAACTTTGTGAAGTTTGAACACATAATTCGAGTCTTGAGCATCCTCAAACCCTGGAAGTTGTTCTACATATACCTCTTCATTAGTGTATCCATTTAGAAATGCACTCTTTACATCTATTTGGTATAAGGGAAAATCCTTGTAACAAGCAAGGCACCTTATTGCCTCTAATCTTGCTACTAGGGAAAAGGCTTCTTCAAAGTTTATGCTTTCTTCTTGGTTGTACCCTTGTGCAACCAATCTAGCCTTATTTCAGACAATAATACCTTGTTCATTCTTTTTGTTTCTAAAGATCCATTTGGTTCCTATAACTAATTGATGAAATGGTCTAGGGACTTGTGACGCCTCGAAAATTATTTCATCTAGCCCATAACCCAATTGCATGTGCCCAAACTCTATGTGTTTGCCTTGTATGTGATTGATGTTTGTTTTGTGTATTTTCTACCTTGATTTTATGATAAATTTATGTTGGGTGCGTCAAATGGACTCGAGGATGTTAGAATCGAGTCTGGCACGCATTTTTACATAGAAAACGCCTATCTAAAAGCGAAAATCCGATGTGCAAAATTTTCCAGAAAACTATTTTTTTGACATGTGGGCCCAAAATTGCCTATTTAAGCCAATGAAACCCATTTTGAGCACATTTGCACGAATTTGAGATTGGAAAGAAGAGAAAGAGGAGGAGAGGAGAAGAAAAAAGGGAAAAAGTTAGGGTTCTTGGTGTTCTTGGGGATCTTGCTCAAATCCCACCCAAAGTAAGTGCATTTCTCCATTTTCTTCCTAGTTTCTCTTTGTAAATGGGTTTTTGTGCTTGATTTTGACCTAAGGGAGGGTGTTGACCATGGTTTTGAAGTGACCCTAACCTAGGTTTGCTAATTTTCGACCATTAATGATTGTTTATAGTTGAGTCTACCCTCTAATACCTAGATCTACACTTAGAATGCATTTTGCATGATCTTCACCTCATTTTTTATGGTGTTAAAGGTTAGGGTTTTGTGTGAAACTCTTAAGGATGTAGTGTGTGTGTGGCATGGATTTGAAACCCAATGACACCATTTTCCCCAATTTTTATCAAGAAATGGATAGATCTAGAAATTAAACTTAGGGATTCCGGTTGGGCTTGCATGTGAACTATGTTGGATAAGTGGTTGATCCTAGATGATTGATGGTGGTGTTCAGTATTTTTATCCATTGAAAACCCTAGTTGTAGTGTGAAATCGGCCTAGGGCTTGACTTTAGGGATTTTGCCCAAATTGGGGCTTTTGACCTAAACCAAGTCAAATGATCAAATTGACTTAGGGATTTTCTAATTGGACCTAAATTGAATGGAATCATGGGTTTAAAATGTGTGAACCTATGTCAATTTGGTATGACTTAGTGCAATTTGGCTCTATGGCTATTGTAGAGATTTTCCCCAAATTGGGTCATGTGCCATGTTTTAATTTGATGTGAGGAATTTACTTGTTTATAATCAATCTTGCATGGTTTTGAATAGTTTGATCTTATGTTAGGATTGATTGCCCTTGTGTTAATTTTTGGGAATTAGCCTTATCCATGGCTTGGCACAGATGTCGAGGTTGGTCATGAGATGGGAGACTCATAGTGGGAATTAGATGCACATGGACTTGTTGGATGAGGAATTGATAATGATTAGTATGTCTATGAATGGATGGTCATGATAATTGATACATGTGCATGAATCTATGTTTCAGGACCTTGATTTGGTTGTTTCGATCTTGGTTATCGTGAGTGATTAACTATTCTCGGCTTGGTTGTGAGTAGACTTCAATCATGTTTAAATCTTTTATGTCATCATATTACTTATATCTTGTATGTTTGAATGATGCATGTTTTTGAATAAAACCTTTTGACCTTGGTTTGGCTCATCTATCTGACTAATAGGGAGACTTAACCTTGTAATAGAAGGGTTTTAGTATGGAAATATTTGGTGATGAGAACGGTGCGGTGAAATAGACACACACTAGTAAATTCCAAATGAATATGATTGGGCATGGGAAAGGTACTTTGAAATAGACGTGCACTAGTAACTCCAATGCATATTGATGCAAACCAAGGAGCTGGACAAGTTGATCATACACTTGGGAATGGAGCTGAATATGCACACGACCCATTGTCACTTCCAAGTGGTCCAATTACAAGACTTAGAGCCAAACGCTTCAAGGAAGCGCTAAATGGGCTAATCCAAGAGAATTGGGCTGATGCTAAAAAGACCAAGATGGGCTCAAATAATAATCAAGGCTTAGTCCATGTCATCAAAGCATTTGAAGAAGCTAATTAGCACACAAAACGTGCCAGCATGGACTGACCATCAAAGGGCATGAATTTGTTGAGTTGCAAGGATATTAAATATGGGAATAAACTTGGTCCTGGCTGGTTATGTTTTAAATACATTGAACTTAGTCAATTAGCTATTTTGGTTACCTTTAGAAATCCAAGAGGCCTAAAAATGTGGGGACTTGTTCTTTAGAAGTCCAAGAGGCCTAAAAACATGGGGACTTGTTCTTTAGAAGTCCAAGAGGCCTAAAAACATGGGACTTGTTCTTTAAAAGTCCAAGAGGCCCAAGAGGCCTTAAAACATGGGGAGTTGTGCTTTAGAAGTCCAAGAGGCCTAAAAACATGGGGACTTGTCCTTTAGAAGTCCAAGAGGCCTAAAAACGTAGGGACTTGTTTATGTTGATGTTTGTGTTGTTTTAAATTTAGTTATGTCTTTTCCTATTCTTGGAGGGTTGTTCCAAGTATATATAGAGTGGTAGCTCAAATTTGAATGGTAGATTATGTTTTCAGATCAAGTTAATCTTGTGAGGTCTTGTGTCCTCTTTGTTCTTAAAAGAACTCTTTGAACTTATCAAGTTAATTTTGTGGCGTTCAAGCAACCAAACTTATCACCTTGATTGTTGAATCTTGGTGTTGCGTTTTCAATCCTTCGTAGTCTTGGTTTTCATCTGGTTAGGTGACGGATTAAGGCTCAACCAATCTTGTCTACACGTTCTTGGGGTTCTAATCCATCATTGTTATTGGGTTTCATCACAATTGTTGGTGGAGTTCATATCATTTGGTATCAGAGCTTTGGTTCTAAGATAAGTTTGACTGTCTTTTATTTTCATTTTTTTTATTTCCTGTTCCCTGCTGTAAAAAAAAAAAAAAAAAAAGAGAAGAAAAGTGATTCCAGTAAGAAAATTTCCTCTTTTCAATCTTGTTTCTCACCTTATTCATGTTCTTGATCTTTTGATGAGTTTTGGTTCTTTCTCATTTTTGAATTGCTGCTAGATTATTTTGAATTAGTTCTTGAAGTTTGATTAAGAACTAAAGAAGACACAAAAGAGTGGAAAAAGGCAAGAGTGTGTGAGACCATAAGAGGGTAAAAGCCGTTTAGAGTGAAAACACGAGTGCAAGTGTATCAAATTCTTGAGTGAAACACGTGAGAGAGTGCTTGTGAGGATTCTAACCTTGTTTTGCAGATTTTAAATATGTCCAATAATCAAGAAGAAGATACAACCGAAGAAGTTCGACAACATGCAGTTCCGAACCTCCAAATGCAAGGGTTATTAGGGGAGATGAGGCGTATGTTGAGGGATGAATTAGAACCTATTCACGAGAGGTTGGACAGGGTAGAAGCGGGAACTCCTAGGGAACAGCAACAAGACATCCACAATAGGCAGCAAGGTGGGCGTGTTCCGTGGCGGAATGTTGAGGAAGAGGCAGAGTCGAAGCAGTTTGATGAGCCATATTTGAACCGGGGCAGGTTTGAGCGTGGGAATGAGAATCGAGAAGCTTGGATGGGTAGGCCTAGGTGAGATAATGATTTAGGAAACATAAAGATTAAAATCCCATCTTTTCAAGGTAAAAGTGATCCTGAAGTTTATTTGGAGTGGGAAACTAAAATGGAGATGGTGTTTGATTGTCACAACTACTCAGAGATAAAGAAGGTTAAGTTGGCTGCAATTGAATTCATCGATTATGCCAATTTTTGGTGGGATCAATTACTGATTAATAGGAGAAGGAATAGAGAGCCACCCGTGGACACTTGGGAGGAGATGAAAATGCTTATGAGGAAGCGTTTTGTACCCTGCCACTATTATAGGGGATTGTATTAAAAGTTGCAGAGGTTAAATCAAAGTTCCAAGAGTGTGGAAGAATATTACAAGGAGATGGAAGTAGCTATGATCCGAGTTAATGTAGAAGAGGATCGGGAGGCCACCATGGCTAGGTTTTTGCACGGTTTAAATCATGAGATTGCGGATATAGTCGAGATGCAGCACTATGTTGAGTTGACAGATATGGTGCATCAAGCCATAAAGGTGGAGGAACAGTTCAAACGAAAGGGGTTGGCTAGGAGGGGACAACCTATGGCTACCACCAGCTCATGGAAGACAGCTCAACAAAAGGACGAGCAGCTACAAAATAAGCCAAAATTTGAACCCTCTAAGAATGCCAAACCAACGAGCACCGCTACTTCAGGTAACACTAAAACTTCAAGTTCTAAAACACGTGATATTAAGTGTTTTAAATGTCAGGGGCGGGGACACATAGCCAGCCAGTGTGTAAACAAAAGGGTGATGGTGATAAACTCCCAAGGAGAGCTTGAGTCAGAGAATGAGGAAGAAGTAGATGATGCTGACATGCCACCTTTGGAGGATGCCGATGATGAGCAAAGTGTTGTGGTTGGAGTTTATTGGTAGCAAGGCGAGTTCTCAATGTGCAGGTTAAGGAGAAAGAAAGTAACCAAAGGGAGAACTTGTTTCATACTTGGTGCTTTGTAAACAACAAAGTTTGCAGTGTCATTATCGATGGAGGGAGTTGAACAAACATAGCCAGCACTTATTTGGTGGAGAAATTGGCCTTAACTACCTTGAAACATCCTCACCCTTATCGGCTTCAGTGGCTGAATGAATGTGGCGAAATCAAGGTAACAAGGAAAGTGTTGGTGGCATTATCCATTAGTAAATATGAGGATGAGGTGCTTTGTGATGTGGTTCCTATGCATGCATGCCATTTATTGCTGGGAAGACCATGGCAGTATGATAAGGAGGCTAGGCATGATGGATTCACAAATAGGTATTTTTTCACTCATAAAGGGCAGCCTATTATTCTTGGCCATTGACTCCAAAACAAGTCAGGGAGAAAGTTACACAGCTCAAATAAAAAAAGAAAGAAAAAGAAATGAAGGCCGAAATTGAAAAAAAAAAGAGAGAAAAACATTGATCAGAGCGAAAAAGAAAGAGAGGGGATTTCAGCTATAGTGAGAGCAAGAGAGAAAAAATTCAATTACATTGCAAAAAAAGTGAGATCAAGAGAGCATTATTTTCACACCAGCCCCTTATTGTACTCATGTACAAGGAGGCTCTTTTATGTACTGCTGAGCGTTATTGTTTCTCTTTTGCAGGAGTTTGAAGATGTCCTTCCCGAAGAAGTACCTTATGGATTACCTCCAATCCGAGGTATTGAACATCATTTGAACGGACAGCAAAGGTTGAACAGACGCCATGCCAAGTGGGTGGAATTCATTGAAACATTTCCTTATGTGATCAGATACAAGCAAGGTGATGATTTGAGGACAAATCCTTCTCAAGAGGGGGAGAATGATGCAAACCAAGGAGCTGGACAAGTTGATCATACACTTGGAAATGGAGCTGAATATGCACACGACCCATTGTCACTTTCAAGTGGTCCAATTACAAGACTTAGAGCCAAACGCTTCAAGGAAGCGCTAAATGGGCTAATCCAAGAGAATTGGGCTGATGCTAAAAAGACCAAGATGGGCTCAAATAATAATCAAGGCTTAGTCCATGTCATCAAAGCATTTGAAGAAGCTAATTAGCACACAAAACGTGTCAGCATGGACTGACCATCAAAGGGCATGAATTTGTTGAGTTGCAAGGATATTAAATAGGGGAATAAACTTGGTCCTGGCTGGTTATGTTTTAAATACATTGAACTTAGTCAATTAGCTATTTTGGTTACCTTTAGAAGTCCAAGAGGCCTAAAAATGTGGGGACTTGTTCTTTAGAAGTCCAAGAGACCAAAAAATATGGGGACTTGTTCTTTAGAAGTCCAAGGCCTAAAAACATGGGGACATGTCCCTTAGAAGTCCAAGAGGCCTAAAAACATGGGGAGTTGTGCTTTAGAAGTCCAAGAGGCCTAAAAATGTGGGGACTTGTCCTTTAGAAGTCCAAGAGGCCTAAAAACATGGGGACTTGTTTATGTTGATGTTTGTGTTGTTTTAAATTTAGTTATGTCTTTTCCTATTCTTGGAGGGTTGTTCCAAGTGTATATAGAGTGGTAGCTCGAATTTGAATGGTAGATTATGTTTTCATATCAAGTTAATCTTGTGAGGTCTTGTGTCCTCTTTGTTCTTAAAAGAACTCTTTGAACTTATCAAGTTAATCTTGTGGCGTTCAAGCAACCAAACTTATCACCTTGATTGTTGAATCTTGGTGTGGCGTTTTCAATCCTTCGTAGTCTTGGTTTTCATCTGGTTAGGTGACGGGTCAAGGCTCAACCAATCTTGTCTACACGTTCTTGGGGTTCTAATCCATCATTGTTATTGGGTTTCATCACAATTGTTGGTGGAGTTCATATCACATATGGAATGAGAATCTAAATGATAGTCTTTTACTTGCATCAAACTATTATAAATGCATGATATTTATATGTTATGAGTTTTTAATCATTCTACACATTGACATGCATACATGATGTTTATTGATGAATATAGATGGCATGTTTTGAATTTTATTCACTGGGCACCGTTGGCTCACACTCTCACTCTCCTTTCAGGTCCTTCAGATAAGGGCAAGGGCGTTCTGATCGCTTGAGAGATAGCCACTGCCAAGCTAGGACTCTTATGTATGGTTTGATGTCTTTAATTACATGTGTATGGTTTTGACTATTTTGATACATATGTAATTAATATAACCTTGTTAAACCTAGATGGTGAGAGGGATTGTGGTTGTGTGATGTATATTGGTTATGTGGCCTTAGATTTGATGTATTTGGTTGTACATTTTGGATTTGGATTTGATGAGGCGTCTAGGCATGTTGCCTTAGACCATTTTGGGTTTATGTTGAGGACTTTATGATTATTGTCTTGATGTTTATGGGAGACTATATCTTTTGATTTATGGATGTGTATGTGATGAATTAGAATTGTTAAGTCTATCAGGTTCGATGTGTTTCAAAAAAAAAAATTTAGGGGACTCTATGTGAGAGTCTGTCTAAGGCTCGTAGGGTCTCAACCGCCTCACGCGGGTTGAGGGTGGTTGGAGATGCCTTAGTCGGGCGTCCCACCCTAGCATTCCTCAAGCCGTCCCGAGGGGATGGTGGTCCAGGGTCTAGGGGTCGTCACAGGACTAGTTCCCATACTTTGTTTCTCACAAAGTGTCCTAGCTCTTCCTGCATAGCAAGAATCCAATTTTCATCTTTCAGTGCATCTTCCACTTTGATTGGTTCAAATTGCAACACGAAAGCAACAAGCTCTTGATTTTTTTGAATTGAAGCTCTAGTGGATACACCCTTTTGTGGATCTCCTAATATTTGATCTTTGGATAGACCTTGAAGCAATCTAGAGTTTTTAGATGATTCTAAAGGATTTTTTGTCTCAAGATCTATGATCTTAGTTGTCTTGGGATCATCATCGTCAAAGTTTAATTGTTTAATTTCATCTTCAACACTTTTCTTACTTTCACTTTCATCAAAATTTACATGAATTGATTCTTCTACAGTTTGAGTAGATTTGTTGTAAACTCAATAGGCTCTACTGTGAGAAGAGTATCCTAAAATACTCCTATATCAGATTTAGTTTCAAACTTGTCTAAATTATCTTTATCATTAAAGATAAAACACTTACATCAAAATACTCGAAAGTAATTGATGTTAGGTGCTCTACCTTTCCACAGTTCATATGGAGTTTCATTCAAGTTTTTCTTAATTAAGATTTTGTTCATTACATAGCAGGTTGTGTTAATAGCTTCTCTCCAAAAATGGTTTGCAGTGTTATACTCACTAAACATTGTTCTACAAAAGTCATATTCTTCCTTTCAACTACAACATTTTGTTGTGGTGTTCCAGGGGCTGATAGATGGTAAGTGTAACTTTGATTATTACAGAATTCTTCAAGATTTTTATTAACAAATTCGTCTCCTCTATCACTTCTAATTATGTTGATTTTATGACTTTTTTTATTTTCAACTCTTTTACAGAATTTTACAAACAATTCACATGCATCAGATTTATGAGCTACTAGAAATACTCAAGTAAATCTAGTAAAGTCATCAACAATCACAAATACATAAGATTTACCACCTAAGGTTTAGGTCTAGGTTGGTCCGAAGAGATCCATGTGAATCAATTCGAGAGCTCTAAAGGTAAATTAATGTCTCTTGCTCTTAAATGATGATCAGGTATGCGTGCCTAGTTGACATGGTTCACACACCTAGTCTTTTGAGTAAATTCCTTTTGGAATACCCTTGGCAAGATCATGTTTAACAATTCTTGATATGTTATTCATACTAACATGAGCAAGTCTCTTATGCCAAAGCCATGCATCATCACACGAAATAGCACTTAAACATGTTACGTTTTGTTTCTCCATGTTATTAAGATTTGTATAATAAACATTCTTATGTCTAGATGCCATGAATGCAACAGTTTTATCTATATGTTTAACAATGCATTTATCTGCTTCAAATGAAATGTTATAACCCTTGTCACATAATTGACTTATGCTCAAGAGATTATGCTTTAGCCCTTTGACATAAAGTACACCAGATATTGATAGAAAATCGTTACCAATGCCTTCAATATCACCTTTGATGTCGTCTATGAAGGTGACCTTTCCTCCTTTTCTTTTTTTCAAGGCTCAAAAATTTAGATTTATCTTCAGTCATATGCCTTGAGCAGTTGCTACCTAGAAACAATTCTTCCTTTTCAAGTCTTCCTTTTCCTTTCTAAGTGTTTCCTTTTCCTTGAACAGTGCAGTTCAAGTCTTCCTTTTCCTTTCTAAGTGTTTCATTTTCATTTTTCATTTTTTTTAACAACTTTCTTAAGTTGTTCATTGTCTAAAGACAATTCATCTAGCTCTTCTTGTTGAAACTCTATTTCCTCAAGAGTTTCTACAAGACTATATTTGAGCTTTTCATTTCTCCTAACTTCTTTACTGAGTTTTAACTTAAGATTATGCATATGAATATCAAAAGCATTAACTTCATCGATAGGTTCAAATTTTACCTCCGTGTTTGCCATTAAGCACAGTGCAATAGTGTGATATGAATCTGGTTCATCCTCACTTGAGCTTGAATCATCTAAAGTGGCTTTTAGAACTTTCTTGTTCTTTCTTCTTGAACTTGTGTTCTTCTTATGTCTAGTGGGACACTCACTCTTTACATGACCAGGTTTGTTACAGTCGTAACAAATCAACTCTATAGGTTTTGATTCGGGTTTCTTTCTTTTGTGGAATTTTGAGTATGAGCCACTCTTACCATTTCTCCTAATTAACATGTTGAACTTCCTAGCGAACATAACCATGTCATCTTCTGAATCTGAGTCATTTTCAGAATCAGTTTCAACTTTGAGGGCAATAGATTTCTTTGTTTCTTCCTCAACCTTAACCGGGCACATCTTATCTTTTATTTTCATTTCATGAACCATTAATGAACCACACAGTTCATCAAAAGTATATTTAGCCAAATTTTTGGCTTCTTCAATGGTTGTGGCCTTGGGTGGGTTCTCAGGCTCTAGGTAGACCCCTTAGAAACTTCCTAATAGTTTCTTCTTTGTCATAACTTTTGCTTAAGTTTTTTATTTCATTGATGTTAGTTGTAAACCGAGCAATAACCTCAGCTATAGAATCAATTTCCTCCATCTTATAGGTCTCATACTTTTCAACTAACATTTGGAGTTTTGCCTTTTTGACTTGCAAAGTTCCTTCATGGGTGACCTTTAACTTATCCCAAATTTCCTTAGTTGTTTCACAAGCACTAACATTATTGAACTCTTCAACTGACAAACTGCAAAACAAAATGTTTACAGCTTGATTGTTCAACAACTCTCTCTTATTTTTTTTGGGACTCCATTCATCTAACTCCTTAGGGACATTAATACAATCTATGGTATTTGTAGATGTTGGACATTCGTTTATCACAACATCCCACATTTCTAAGTCTTGGACTCTAAGGTAGAATCTAATCTTGGTTTTCCAATGTGAGTAGTTGTCTCCCTTGAACAATGGTAGTTGGTTAGTGGAGTTTCCTTTACCTGAAAGATAAGCATTTCTTGTGTTTTGTCCTACCATACTTAATCAAAGATTGTTAGATGCTTTGATGGTTAACTTGCTCTGATAACAACTGTTGGCCCAGATGTGTCCGAGAAGGGGGGTGAATTGGACACTTAGCATATTTTAACCTTTCCTTAAAATGTATGAAATATTGAAAGCAGATTAAACAAGTATGGTAAATCAAGCACGATAACAGTAAGACACACAAGATTTAGAGTGGTTCTGCCTCGCCTACATCCACTACCTGATCATCTCAGTTAGGATTTGTCCAATCTCCACTAAGTTAGGATTTGTCCAAACTCCATTAAGTTAGGATTTGTCCAAACTCCACTAAGGATCTTCTTACGGGTGAAGACTAAACCATTACACCTTCTCAATTTACAGGCTTCAGAATAACCGTTTCTCAACTTCCGGGTGTGACAATGACCGTTACAACTTGAGCAACACTTGCTCTGAACCAGTGACTATCCAGTCACAAAAACCAAGGTATAAGATGAGATATGATTCCCTTTACTTAGAATCAAAGTGATACTTACAAAGCTTTGGATTAAACCTTTTTGTTACCATAGATTCAGCAAGATGTGCATGATGAAGTTCAACTGAAAACTGGTTCAAAAAGTTTTCGTCTTCTTCAATGGATTATTTGAAAAGATATAGATGAAGATCAACTAATCCAGAAGACTTAACGTATTTCAAAAAGATCGAGAGTTTAAAGCAGTGAGTAGAAGACTAACTTTCAAAAGTTTTTGCACAAGTGAAAACTGTTAAAACGTTTTGAAACAGGTTTTTAGTTTTCATATTTGATAATTGTTTTTTATCTACTCCAAGGCAGCATATATATAGAAATAACAGTGGCCAATGAACTTGAAGTAATTTTGACGCACAAAGTTATTTTTAAAACAACGAACACATTCTTTCCTAAAATGGATTTGATTCAGTCTGTGCAACTATGGCAACAACACCTGAATCTTCTGATCAATCATGAGAATAAAATGTTCTGATAAAGTATTTGAACGTTCTGAAAGATTCAAAAAGTTTTGAAAAGTTTTGTTCAGTTCTGAAAAGTTTCTTCTGAGAGGTGCAGGTATAAGCTTTGTGACAGTGTTGGATTAGCATCCTTATTAGTCAATCAGCGTCCTGACACATTATCTCAACTTTGTCGTTTTGTTCCTTAAGGGCGCTCATGGATCATAAGCGTCCTGCTAAACTGAGAAGTGAGGGCGCTACAAATAATGTAAGCACCTTTACTTGCTTAACAAATAAATACGACAAAAGCTGTAAGGGCGCTAATCAAAAGTTAGCGTCGTCCTGACACGTTTAAAACAAGTAAAGCATAAGGGTGTTTCTAAGGTTATGAGCGTCCTAATGTTTTTAACATGTTTGAATTCGTAAAATGATAAGTATGTTGAAGAACGTTCAACGTCCAGAGATTTACTAAGTTGGCTCTTAAGTAAGGGCGCTCTTTTTCAAGTAGCGTCCAGACAGTTTTCCAACTTATAACTGTCAATGTCCTTAAAGATTTAAATCATTAAAAATATTGAAAAATAGTCAGCGAGCTGATATTGAATCAGTGTCCTGACAAGTTCATCAGTTTACTCAATAAGGGAGCTACTGATGAAGTAAGCATCCTGATGGATATGAACGTTTCAACATTGAACTCTATCAGTGTCCGAATGTTTCATCAGCATCCTGACTTACCAAGTCCAGAAGAGCGCCGACGAGATATTAGCGTCCTGAAAGACATATTAGCGTTCCGATGGACACTTAAAAACAGTTTCGATTTTCCGTTTAAAACTCGATAAACACGATTAAAGTCTTGGTATTTTCAAATCAAATCAAACATAGAAAATTCAATGTAACTGATCGAAAATCAACTCAACTAAATCATGCAGTAATGCATATTGTTGAATCATATGATAATAGATGTTCTACAACCTAAACACACTCTAATCCTATAAATTATGTCGTCAAATGATCATGGCCTTCAAATAGATCTTGATAGCACTTTTATTATGCATCATTGATTCTTCGAAACCTTCATGTAAGATTAAATGTGTTATGCATACAATATTATTATAAACAGAATGTGGTTTGTAATCATCAAAATATCACTCATATAAGGGACATACTCTTGTAAGGGACATGAGGATAATTGGTTCAACATCACTTAGCCTAATGGTATTTGAGTGTTTGAAATCATCAAAAAGGGGGAGATTGTTATCTCAAGGAACCCCAAGATGAAAATGTTTTAATGATTCCAAACTACTCATATTTGTGTATCTAATGATCTTGTTAAGTGTTTCAGAACTATCAAGAACCAAGATTAAATAGCAAAGCTTACAAGTCTATTGAATGATTAAAGTCTCGAGTTTTCAAGTACTTAGGACGTAAAACTTTCGATCAAATAACTCTCAGCAAGTTGTTAATATTTGCATGTTTTGATCGATGTGTTTGAAAAGTTTTTTTAAAAGATTTAATTTCTTAATCGATTTAGTTTTTAGTTTGATCGAATTTCCAATTTATTTGACTAAGTTTTGAAAGAGCAAAATTATTTTACAAAATCAGTCTTTAAGTATTCGATCAAGTCGCTAATGTCTCAGCAGCGCCCTTCTGGACTTGGTAGGTCAGGACGTTGATGATATATTAGGACGTTGATAATGTTCAAGGTTGAAAAGTTCATATCTATCAGGACGCTTACTTTGTCAGTAGCGCCCTCATTGAATCAACCAAGGAACTTATCAGGACACTGATTGAACATCAACTCGCTGATCATTTTTAAACATCAGGACGTTGACTATCCAATAACGCCCTTATGTTTTTGATCATTTTAAAAGTGTTAAACTTCAGGATGCTTACATCTTTAGTAGCACCCTTATGTTTCCAAGCTTTAAATGTTAGGACGCTTACGTCATTAGTTACTCTCTTGTGATTTTAAGTGTTTCAAAAACGTGATAGAACGCTTATCTTCAAATAGCGCCCTCACAACTTTATTCATTTTTAAATGTTAAGTAAGTCATGACGCTTACGTTCCAGTAGCGCCCTCACTTAATAGTTCAGCAGGACGCTTACAGTCTATAAGCGCCCTCAAGGAACAAAATGACAAAGTTGGCTTTACGTGTCACGACACTGATTGTCAAATCAGGGCGCTAACCCAACACTGTCATAAAGCTGCGTCTATGCGCTTTTTCAGTTTATCTTTTTAGAACTTTTTATGTACCCTTTTCAGACTTGTCAGAAATTTCTTCTGATGCATGAATCACGTCCTTTGAGACTTTCCTTTTTCATGCAACCTGAAGATAATCAGAATGTTCATATATATGGTTTTTGTCGTCTTCGTGAAATATTCTAGCTATTGAGAGCTAACGTTCATTTTGAAATTCAAAATTCAAATGATCAACAACTTTATCCATACTAAGTCTATATATACCTGCACTTAGAATCAAAACACACAACACAGAAAATTCACAAAGCCAATACTATTGAAAGTTAGTCAAATTTTCAAATTAATTTAAAAGTTCAAAATAGTTTTAGTTTTCAAAGTGTTATCTTTGAAATAAGTGTTATTCAAAGGATTTGTATATTAAGCTTATCTTACATCTTTCATTGA
Organism: Paratinospora sagittata; assembly: GCA_035771175.1. NCBI lineage: Eukaryota > Viridiplantae > Streptophyta > Magnoliopsida > Ranunculales > Menispermaceae > Paratinospora > Paratinospora sagittata. The sequence continues at coordinate 21,875,813 of CM069610.1, forward strand.
AAATTTGTTTGAAGTTTATTGAACTATTTTTACTCAAATTTTCAGCACAATTTTAATCTCATATCATTCTTGTTGAAGGAGAAATTTGAGAGATAGTTTATAGGATACAGTTGTACTTCATTTCATATTTTGTATATTGTATCGAGTTGTAAAAGTAGTTATATAATTTACTGATTACTTATCTTTGTTTGTTCAACAAAGTGGTCACTCTCAATCTTGTAAGTTGAGAAGGTTTTAGGTTAGTCTCACACCCGGAAGTTTAGATAGGTAGTTCTCTAGCCTGTAAGTTGAGAGGTGTAGATTGGTCTCAATCCTGTAAGTTTAGTAGTGTAACGGTGGTTCTCACATGTTGAACTTGAGAAAAAGTTGTAACGGTTTGGTTCTCACCCGTAAGAGAATCTCTCAGTAAAGAGGTTTGAAAATCTTAACTGAGAAGGTTAGGTGGTGGAGGTAGGCAAGTAGCCGAACCACTATAAATCGATTGTGTCAATTGATTTATTTATTTTTGCATTGTATTATATGCCATTGAATTAATTTTAATTATCTAAGTGTCCAATTCACCCCCCTCTTGGACATACCTGGGCCAACAGATATATATATGACACCACATTTTGAAATATAATGTCATAGACGTTGTTTAATTTGAATTTGTAATAGTTGTGGATAGTAGTGAATTGTTGAATTATTAATCAGGTTAATAGATGACTCATTTATAAAGAAGACTCTATCAGATTATGGTTGAGGCTTAATAGGAGTCTAATGGTCCTATGGATGATAGGATGGTTAGATTCCTATGTCGGTCAGGATGTTCTGAGAGTTTTGTGAAGAGGTCCTGACATGAGGTAATGTCCTCGGCCCCGACGAGGGGGGGTGCCTTCTACTACGGCCGAGGTTGTGTTCCCTCGGCCGATGGTTGAGGGGCTTTCGGGTATCTTTTCCTTATGAGGGGAACTGTTATGGTCTGGGCCGATAGTTCCTTGGCCCACGTCCTGGAGTGGCCTCCGTCTTGCTCGTTCTTTCCTTTGTCTCTATAACTAAACATATTTATACTACTACATATTAGAAAAAAAGAAAAAAAAATTAATCAACCTACAAAATAAAAATATTTAATGTTTTAAATAAATAAATGTACATTAAACACCTACTTAACTAACAATGACTAACTCATTAAATTAAATAAATTTACATTAATATAATTAAAAAAACTAATATATAACCTTGAATTAAAGATAAAGCTACATTTTTCCTAGAAGGGAGGAAAAAGCTATATAATTAAAAAAAACTATATATATATATATATAGATTTTTTTTATTTTATATGATATGATATTGTTTGTTGTCAAGAATATAGTGTGTTCTCAATTTGAAAGGTTGATAAAGTAACATATAAAGATTTTAAAGTTATTGCAAGAGAAAGCTTAATTTCGCAACATAGGATAATGGTAACAGATATACGTATAAAAAGGAAATCTAGGTTAAAACGTAAAATTATTAATCTGAGAATAAAATTATGGGATTTGAATGGAGAAAAATTAGAAATATTTAAGAGAAAACTTGTAGGAAAAATAACTTTAAGTATTAAAAACAACCTTAACTTAATGTGGGATAAAACAACTAAATGCATAAAAATCATAGCCAAAAAGGTCTAATCCATCTTGTAAGCCCCACTCAAACAATCCACAAGGAGTAGGAAAAGAGAAGTGGATAACTATACCCCCACTTTCCCAGTTTATCTCAACTATTATTATTAGTCAGAGTTCCAGTATAAAGCTCTTCATTAGTGTGTAACCGAATTGTATACCACCACTAATAAACACCAGATAAGTGATATTCACTGGGCCGAGAGCACTCCCTCTAGTAAAGGCTTACAGCCGGTTGACCAAAATGAGGATCCCAAATTGCATGAGCAATAGGTCTTACATGTAAAGGGTTTTGTACCCATGACTCAAAATTTCCTTGCCAAGCTACATGAAACAAATTTTGGAAGTCTGCAGAAAAATTATTGCTAACTGCCTATTTGCAGAGGCACATATACGAAACATCTCAAAATAATACCTAGAGCGGGAGATTCAATTAACCGAGGTTCGAAAGCTAAAATTTCACCTTGACCATCAATGGATTTAGCCATAGCATTTATAACATGACCCAAATAGGCTTTGTTCACTGGTATCTGAGCAATTCTTCTTGTTGCTTTTACAGAACTTCCCCTCTTGGATAATCAAACCATCACCCATTAATACAACACCCATATTTTTTTATTCCAAATTCAAAGCAATGCCTATTGTACCCTCACAGCTCCTAATTGATAAAAGAAAGAAGAACTCATCTTCTTTCTTTTTTGATTACCCTCCTCGTGTATGTACAAGACCAAATCCATTTAATTTCTAAAAGGGATTACTAATTCTTTACTTTTCGAGGAATCCTTCATCAACGGTTGTGAATGACTGACTTTTTCAATGTTTTCAACCTGGGTTCCGTAGGAGCAAGTCAGAAAGATTGAAAAATAGAACCATCTAATTTGATTCATTCTCAATTGCCATGAGATGATCGTATGATGAATGACTCTTGTTATGTTATGATCTTCTACATCCTAGGTGTCCTCGTTCTGTCATCTGGCTTATGTTTTGCATTTAGTATTCATATCGAATGACTATTTGAAATTACTTTGATACTTCCACATATTACGGGTAACGTAGGAGACATGGCAATAGGGGTGTGATTTGGTAGTACACCAATTTGGCTACTAGTAGTAGATAAAATGATTTCTTTTACTTCCGAATACTAAACAATTCGATAAGGAGTCAACGCACATAAATTTAAGCTCACTTCTTCAACTTGCTCACCCTGTCTAAGTTTATAGTTTTCGTGGTAGCTTCATCGATGTTAGCCACCAAATAAAAGGCCTGCTCAGGAAGGCTATCTAATTCTCTAAAAAGGATTAGTCGAAACCTCCTAATTGTTTCTATTAGAACAACATATTTTCTCGGAGAACCGGTAAATACTTTTGCTACGAAGAAGGGTTGTGATAAGAAATGCTCAATTTTCCGTGCTCTTCATACGGTTAAACAATCCTCTTCAGATAATTCGCCCAACCTAAGGATAGCTATAATGTCTTGAAGTTTTTTGTAATGTTGTGGAGTTTGTTTAACTCTTTGCGCAGTTTCATAATGTAAGTTTTGGGGTAATTCTAAATATCAAAAAAAATTACAAAAGAATTTAGAAAAAATAAATAAAGAAGGAGAAAAGGGAAAAAATGTAGAAAAGGAAATTGCAATTACCGAGGCTGGTCTAGCTTAAAATTGGTAAAATTTTATAAAAGTTCCCTTTGATTTTAGTGGATTTGACGCTCTACAAAGTCGTGGATGTTTCTCTAATTTGGGTTTTACCATGTAAAAAAATTATTGATCTTTCTCTATTTATTTTGTTTATTATTATTTATTTATTTTTGCAAATTATTATTTTCCCGAGAACTGGTTGTATTTAATTTTTGTTGTTAGGGTCAGATCAAGTTTGGTATTAGATCCTTGTTTGACAATTATAATTTTTTGGGTTGAGTTCTCTAAATGCAAGAACTCTGATTTAAGAGAGAATAAATAATTCCAATTGATCCTGAAATTGGCAGAAGAAAAAAAACAACCTTGTCAACGTAGGAACCACAAGGAATATCCATGGAAAAACTAGCGGAAGATCTGCAAAAGATGAAAAAAACCATGAAGATGTTAATAAAGATGATGCAAAGTCTTATAAGATCTATGGTGAAAAGTACTTTGGTGCCAGAAACTCTGGAAGCATCACTATCAAACATCCAAAATCAAGTAGAAGTAATTAATGAAACATCATTTAAGTTGGAGGCCAAAATTGAGATTCCTTCCTACAATGGGGAATTAGATCTAGAAAAATTGGATGGGTGGTTGAAGTCTATAGAAGTTTACTTCAGCACTAAAACTTATATTGATGTCTAGAAAAATAGTTTTGCGAGGTTGAGGCTTGAAGGTCATGCTCTCATATGGTGGAGGCACATACAACAGGTTTAGCTCTTAATAATGAGCCTCTTGTTACATCATGGGCTCAATTTGCGGTTGCAGTTCGAAACTAATTCTACCTTATTAGCTACAAGGAGCGATGACAATTTTTGCACCAAGAAGAGGGGCAAAGTTTACAAGATTACACTATAGAATTTCGAAAACAAGCAGTGATGCTAAACATAAATCTACAAGATATACAAATTGTAAATAAATATAGGGGTGGAATATTTTTCAATATGAGGACAAAATTATCTCTTTTCCTAGTTATTGGTAATGATGATTCATGCAAAAAGGCCATGTATATCGAGATGAAGAATAACCCTCAAGGGAATATAAAGTTGGAAAATTTGAGTGAGAAAATTACTCTGAATGGGTTTCAAACCTTAGGAAAGAAAAATCTTGTTGTGGCTCAAAAAGACAGGCAATACTATGATCATTACAAGACAGATCGACATTTAAAAGAAGGTTGTTGGAAGTTGCATGAAGAACGTAAGCCAAAGTGGTGGATTGATCACAATAAGAAAACAACAACTATGGGTGTCGAAGATGAAATAATAGAAGGGTCATCGGAACCTAATGAAAAACTTGTTATGATGGCTAATAAAGGTTAAACAAGTGCATCTAAGAAGGAGGTAGCAGTCCAAGGTTCTACAGTACCTAACTCTACTAAGGAAGAACAATTTTGGGTATATGTACAAATTGGGATGATTGCAGTCATTACTCTTTTTGATAGTGGGTCACAAAGGAATCAGATTTCAGAAGAACTGACAAAACAATTGCAGTTGAAGACGTCTCCACATTCTAAGCTACATCCTTTAGGGTGGTCGAACAAAGATTCAAAGTTGCAGGCAACTACTCAATGCACTTTAAAGTTTGCAATTAATGAGAAGTTTAAGGATCATATAACTTGTGATGTAGTACCACTAGTTGTATGCCATATTATTTTTGGTAGTCCTTATCTTTGGAAAAGAGATGCAATTTTCTACAGCAGGGACAATGGTTGATGATTGGTGGAAAATGGAAAGGGTTTTCGTATCTTGGTGTCAAAAGAAAAGGAAAAGGTCCAACTTATGACAGTGCAACAAACGAAACTTCTAGTCAGTGCAAGTCAAAAGTTCTTATCACTTACAGTTTGCCATGTTGGTGGAAATTCTTCGAGCTCAACTACAGTTAATCTTAGTCGTGGTTGGTGTGAAGATAAAAAAAAATGGGGCTACTATAGTTACTAGAAAATTTTGAAGAAGTCAAGCAACAACCGTGATAGAAATTATCAAAAAGTTGGTGGAAGAGGAAGAAAATCTCCAATCTACTCACTTGAAGCTTTTGTGGGACCAAAAGCCTTTTGATAGGGAAGGTTTGATCCATACCCACAAGGAGTAGGAAAAGGGAAGTAGATAATTATATCCCTACTTTCCCAATTTATCTCAACTATTATTATTGGTCTCCTTCTCAAATACTTCTCTATCATCTCTAACTATATAAATTTAGGTTTTTGGGTAGTTCTAAATATCAAAAAAAATTTAGAAAAAAAAATAGAGAAGGAGAAAAGGGATGAAAATTTGTTAAAAAAGGGGCTTGCAAATACCGAGGCTGGTCTAACTAAAACTAGATAAAATTTTGTAAAAATTGTCTTTAGTTTAGTGGATTCGACGCTCTACAAAACCGTGGATGTTTTACTAATTTGGATTTTATCTCATGAAAAAAATTACTTATTTTTCTCTATTTATTTTCTTTACTATTTTATTTTTTTCTTGCAAATTATTATTTCCCAGAAATTGGTTGTATTTAATTTTTGTCGTTAGGGTCAGATGAAGGTCCTAAGAAAAGCAAAAGGGTGTTGGTTCATCAAGGAAAAAAACTTGGTGGTGAATTGAAGAAGTTATCTACTAAAACTTAAAAGAACAAACTACAAAATTTGGCAACAGATTAGGGGTGTAGAAAGTTTTCAAAATTATAGGAACCAAGAAAAAGAAACTAAAAAGGCTGTAAATAATGTTAAATCTAAAGTGTATGATGATTTTTATACTAACTTAGGATAAAAGAAGGTGAAAAGATTATATATAAACTAACAAAACTAAGGGAAAGAAAGACAAAAGATCTTGCTATATTAAATGTATTAAAAACGAAGATGTAAGTATCTTAGTAAAGAAGAAGAGATAAAAAAGCAATGAAAAACTTATTTTGAAAAATTATTAATTGAAAATCACTAAGCAAGTTATGTGTAAAAGGACTTGATAACCTAAGGAAACTAATGAAAATAAACTCTTCCTTATAATTAACATAATTGAAGTAAAAAATACTTTGAGAAAAATAAAAAATGCAAAGGCTTTAAGACAATGTAAGATTCTCATTGAGATTTGAAAGAGCCTAAGGGAAATTGGAGTCTAATGGTTCACTAAATTGTTTAACATGATTATAGCAACTAGAAGAATGTTTGATGATTGAAGGAAAATCATCTTTATACCCATATATAAAAATAAAAGAGATATTCAAAATTGCACGAATTATAGAGGAATTAAATTGACTAAGTCATAAGATGGATTTGTGGTAGAGAGAGTAATAGAAAATAGAATACAAGTTGAAACTTTGGTGTTAAACAATCAATTTGGATTTATACTTGGGAGATCGAAAACTATTTATTTATTAAGGAGATTGATGGAAAGGTATAGGAAGAAGAAGAAAGACCTTCATATGTTCTTTATTGATTTAGACAAAACCTATAATAGAGTACCTGTAGAAATAACATGGTGGGTATTAGGGAAAAAAGAGTTACAAATAGGTACATTTAATCAATAAAATACATGTATGATGGGGCAAGAACTATTGTAAAATTAATAGTAAAGGAAACTAACGAATTTCTAATTACAATAAGTTTATACTAAGGATCTGCCTTAATTCCCTACATTTTGTACTAGTTTCTGATGAATTGTCTAGAAATATTCAAGAAGATATTCTATGATATTTGTTATTTGTTGATAATATAATACTGATTAATGAAATTGCATCTGAAGTAAAAGTTAAGCTAGAGGTTTGAAGAGAGGCTTTAAAATCTAAAAGGTTCAAAATTAGTAGTACTAAGATTGAATGTGTTAAATGTGATTTTAGTGGAAGTAGAAATATAAATGAAGAGATAATGAATGTTGTAAGCCAAGAAGAATTAAAAATCATAGGTATTTGGGATCTATTATGCATAAAGAAAGCGAAATAGCTGACGATGTGAACCATAGAGTTAAAACAAGATGAGTTAAGTGGAGTGTTTTTGAAGTATTATATGATAGATGCATCCGATTGAAGTTAAAAGAAAATTTATATAGAGTTGTTATTAGGCCAGCTATGCTGAATGATATGGAATGTTGGAAAATTAAAAAATAATATGTTAATAAATTAAGTGTAACAAAAATGCGAATGCTAAGATGAATATATGACAAAACTTAAATAAATAAGATTAGAAATGAGCATATTTGGACAATGGTAGAAGAAACACCAATTGGAGATAAAATGAGAGAGAACCGACTAAGGTGGTTTGAACACATACAATGTAGGTCTTTGGATGACCCGCTCGGAAGAGTGATCTCTTAATATTAGATGATAAAAACAGAGGTAGAGGTAGACCTAAAATAATATAAACAAAGATAATTAACAAAAGATTTAATTTTTTTTAATTTGAATGTCGATTTAGCCCTTGATAGAGTAGAGTAAAAAAAGTGACTTCATCTCGCTAACCCTATTTAACTCGCAAAAGACAAAGTTGAGTTGTACTTAAAATCATTTGTTAGAAGAATGCTATATGTATGCTGGGTGCCAACACCTTTTTTTGACGCTGACACCTAGTTTCTTTGAATGTTTAGAGAATATTTCTTTGAATGTTTAGAGAATATGCATATATTTAGAGATGTTATTGAAAATATTGCGTAATATACACGTATCTTCAAAATATTTAGTGAAGCTGAGGGCAATGTGAGAAAATACCGTTGGAATACAAACGAAAAAAATAAAAAATAAAAAAATGAAGGTCGAAGCCAAGCCAATGTCAGTTTTTGGGAACCAAATGGCGCCAAGCTTTCAGCCTAGGGTGGCACCCCGGTTCCGTGCCCTTCACTAACAAAAACTGAAACAAAAAACCTTCGACGGAACTGGATTTGCTTCTTCGAAAAACGAGAAGACACCGCCGATTTCCTTCCTGCCACCGCGCTTCCATCACTTCCCACACCACGAACTTCCTACGCATTAACCACGAAATTCACTCTATTTCCTTCCTCTTCCATGCTCATCTCGCTTCAGAATTAGCGTTTCAAAAACCCTAAACATCCACTAAAACCAAACCACGCACACAAGAGCAAGACAGAAAAACAAAACAAAAAAAAAAAAATGGAGGATTCGGAAGGAGGTCTAAGCTTCGATTTCGAAGGCGGCCTCGACGCCGCTCCGGCCAATCCCTCTGTTTCGGTGCCGGTAATCCCGAACGATTCATCTACTGCTGCTGCTGCTTCGTTTGGTACTAATCATCCTTCGACTGGTCAATCTGCTGCTGCGGCGGAAGCAGTCGGTGCGAATCACGCCGGCCGGAGAAGTTTCCGGCAGACGGTGTGTCGGCACTGGCTTCGCGGTCTTTGCATGAAGGGAGACGCTTGTGGATTCTTGCACCAGTATGATAAGTCCAGGATGCCGGTTTGTCGGTTCTTTCGCGTTTACGGAGAGTGTCGCGAGCAGGATTGCGTTTACAAGCACACAAATGAGGATATCAAAGAGTGTAACATGTTCGTTTCTTCGTTTCTTTGTCTTTTGAATCTGTTTGATTTTGGATATTCTAGTACTTTTATTGCTTTCTTACTTTCTGATATTGATTTAGTTTTCATAACATGATCTGTATTGTAAAGTTTATGCTATGTGAAGAATTTAAGAGGTTGGAATGTCAAGTAAAGTGAATTTTGTTAAAAAAGGCTAAGGAATGGGCAAGAGAGAGTGTAGACAAAGGATGTTAGTAATTTTTTTTTTTTTTTCTGAAAAAATGGTTACTAGCTATGAGGCTCATTCGTTACCTATCCATAAAGAATCTACAGCTAGGTGTCAAGTGATGTATGGTGATAACGCAAATATTGTCTTACATTGGGAAAGAGAAACTATCTTTGATCCCTTTGAATCTCTAAAGAGGTATCTAGAAGCTTCGGTGCAATTGTGAAAAATGCAAAATGATTATGTGGAAAAAAAGTAAAATTTGGTGTTTTAGCTAGCTTTGGTTGTATTCCTTGATCACAATCAATGTAGTGCGTTTTAAGGCCAATATCCAATGCCACCATTTGTGCATTTCTTGAAATCTTGGATGAGTTAGGATTCCCAAATTTTTCTGAAACTCTGTTGAAATTTTCTTTTCTGATCCCAAATTGAAAAACTTTTGTAAATGAAAATTACAAAAAAAATAACCAAGTTAGATTAAAAACTGAAATAATTCATAAAATTCACAACTCACAAGTCATTAAGTTTTTTCTTTTTCCCTTTAAACATTTTAAAATAAAAGAAATTGTAACATTTATGTCAATTATGACTATTCTTATGCAAGATGGCTCGCAAATAAAGAGTTGCAGGAGAAATAAAGGAAACAAATGGTTTAAAGACTTCAATATCAATGTAAAAAAGAAAAAAAAAAAAGACGTGTTGGGAGTAAACTATATACTGATGAACTTATAATTTATCAACCTGCTAATATATTTCAAAATAATTTTTCTAGTTTAACAAGTCACCATTAAAAGTATGTCAGGTTAGTTCATTATATGCGTCGTATTTTGTCATGCATTATTAATATTATCGCTATGGTAATTTTGCAGGTACAAGTTAGGTTTTTGTCCAAATGGTCCTGATTGCCGGTATAGACATGCGAAACTTCCTGGACCTCCTCCTTCTGTGGAAGAAGTCTTTCAGAAGATTCAGCATCTGAGTGCATTCAACTACGGATCCTCTAACAGGTTTTTGCAACAAAAAAATGCTAATTATTCCCACCAAACAGAAAAACCTCAGTTTCCACATATTTCTAGCACTACCAATCAAGGTGCAGCAAAACAATCTACCGTTTTTGAACCAGCCAATATGCAGCAACAACAATCGCAAATTCAACAGCCTCAAGAACAGCCAGTTAACCAAACTCAGATGCAGTCTCTTCCTGATGCTTTACCAAATCAAGGCAACAGAACTGCTTCGCTGCTTCCTCAGGGATTATCTCGGTGTGTTAAGAGCTTTTAGATTCTTAGTAAGGCTGTGAAAGCTTATTATGTATTATTTCCATGTCTTTAATTAATGTTTAATTTGGTATAACATTTGTAATTTACTTTCTAGAAATTTCTGTGCTTTTTGACATATCTACGACCTAATGGTGTAATTATTTTTGATTTATCATAAAATCATTGATACTGCTGTGTTATATTCTTTACTTTCAATGGATCTTTTCTATATATGTTTCAGTCTGCTGTGACTGTGCTTTCTGTCAACTTTAGGTTAAAGCACTAAACAGGGAATGAGTTCTTTACAATTGGGAATGAGTTCTTTACAATTGTTGTGAAGTTGTGCTACATATTATTCATTCAATATTATCTGAGTGTTTCACATTGCTTTATACTGAAGAACTATCTGCAAAATATTCTGTACATTTCATCTTTGATGTGCTGTAATAATCTGTTGAACTACGTTGAATGATTAGTGGAAATTAATGGAGAAGAAGACTGTGCTAGCTTTCTAATTGGTCTGGGTCTACTTTTAGCGATGAATGGTTGCATACGGCTTAGAAACTGTCAATAGAATCATGGGGAAAGAGACTTCATGAGCGAAGTCTTAATCGTTTGAACTTCATGGGAAAATGATGAAAAAGTTTAGTAATAAAATCAAAGAGACTTCCAGATATGTCAACCATTCATCAATTATCTACGCAAATTTATTTTTCAATACATAGAGAAAGGTGAAAACAGTTTTAAGAAATAAATGCCTGCAAGGAAGTTCGAGTAGCATTTTTTTATTTGCATCATTGAGCAAACTCTTCATGTTCAAAGCGTAAATGCTTTATATCCTAGCAGTGCCAATCCCTAGCCAGGGTAGAGAAAGGTTGTGTTATGTTGAAATTCAGCATAAAATTCCTTTCTATTCTATCAAAAGTGAATCTTGATATGTTACTTTAAGTTGATCTAAACAATGTGTCATATTGATGCTAGGATTCGATGACCAATGTGAAAGGGCTAGATATGGAATTTCCTTTAAGTAACACACTACATTGCTAGTGAATGTAATTGATCGTTGGCCATGACAATGGATTAGGATTTAGGACCACTACGTTGCTAGTGAATGTGCTAAAGAAGCTAGTTTAATAGAATAGGACCAGATTGGCAATTTGTTACATGGACATGTTTACTAGTGCTGGTGTTAGTAGATAACCAGATAAATAGAAAGGTGAGTTGATAAAATATTCCCTTACCAAGTGGGAAGAGGGAAAAGTTAAAGAAATTGATGACTATAGTTTGGTAGACAACAAAAGTCGGTATCAAGGATGAAGGACTAATAGTATGTAAAGATGTAAATGAAGATTTTGCGGATGTTAAGAATTATTTCTTATGATAATAATAGTTAAACCCTGATTATTAACTTAAGGAGATGGAGGATTGATTCAAATTTATAGAATGAAGGAGATTAAACTTAAGGACCTAGGTCATTTTATATGAATTGAAAAATGAGGTCTAGAGAGTTTTGTGTTTGACTTATGGCAAGCTTCCACAATGCATATGAATGCTACATTTTGCTTGGTGATTTGCAAATTGGATCAAATACAAAGAGTGTTGCAAGAATAACGATGATCATGGTTGAAAGAATCTTGATTTGAATCTATTAATCTTATGGCTCATTGTTTGATTTTAACAAAAAAAAGATTGAAAAACAAAAGGGTCTACCCATGCAAGAAGCTCCCTCCATTGCATGGTTTGGGAAGGGACAATCTACGCAATATTACCTTCACATTAAAGAGGTTGTTTTCGGATACAAACTTGTGACCTCCAGGTCATAATAGAGCAACTTCAACCATTGTGTCAAGGCTTCCCATAGAAAAAGATTCAAACTCTTAATTTGATTTAGCATGATTTAATAGCAAAAATCTTATGACTCACATACAAAAATTTTAAGACATATCCTATATAGATTGTCAATCATTATCCTCAACCTAATAATACGATTACAATGAAACCGCCTAGGATTTGGGAATTTAAGCAGAGGCCCCTATGGAATGTGAGTTCATGTAGAAAGAAGGCTTCCTTTGAATAACACCCTCTCCTTATTCAATTGTTCGCAAGGATGAATCAAAAATCTGATTTTGCGTTATATTTTGTTCTTGTAAAATTCAAAATTAATTTGACTTGGAGAATTTGTTTTGTAAAAAATTGGCAACTTAGAGATGTGTAAATAATTTTTTGCCTTAGATTTTTAAGTATTCACAAATATTGTAAGAAATGCTAATGTGAGCGAAATAATTCATTTATACCACATGTTAGTATTGATATAATCTATGGGAATGTGTTACATGCATTAAGAATGTTTGATGCATAAAAAGGAATTTACCTAGTACACAAGGCTTCGACTGTTGCAGCATCAGGGGAAGGAATGATGTATGTAGCCGTTCCTTGCTCTTTTTTTTGTTTTTTTGTTTTTTTTGACAAGAAACAATATATATATTGTTAACTATGAAATATATACATCAAAAGTACAGTTGGACATGTCCAAAGAAAAAAAATCAAAGACAATCCAAAATGGGAATCCAGCCTCTCAACCACTCCCCTGGGGAATAACCTCTAGTAAGCTTACTAGCACTAATCCAAAGGGAAGCCAAAAAAAAAAGAACTATCCCGAACTATCCCGAACTATCCCAAACAATCCTCACATCCTTGTCTTGACCCTCAAATATGCGCGTATTTCTTTCTTTCCAAACCGACCACACTACTGCAAAGACAACCACCCTCCAATAGTCTCTCCATTGTCTTGGAAGGTAATTTTCGTCAGGAAAAGCCCACATATTAGACTGATTGGGTAGCCGCTCCCACTGCAAAAAGGATTTCCACCTCTACCAAACTCCTTTGGTGAAATCACAATCAACGAAAATATGTTGACTTGATTCCTCCTTACTCCTACATAAGCAACACCAATTCAGGGAGAGAGCCCAACTCTTAAACTTTCTCTGAAGAATATCCACACAATTCAACTTGTCATGAGCAATGGTTCATCTCAAGAATTTGGCTTTAGATGTAACATGAGCTTTCCAGAAAATCATGAGGGAAAGGGGCAACAGGTGAAACAAGATCAGGGAAAGAACATAGATGATGAAAGAAGGATTTAGAAGAAAACTCCTCTGCTGAATCAATGGGCCAAGTCACTCTATCGCTGTCACCTGACAGAGAAGCTCCCTCAAGAATATCAAGAAGGGAGGAAGCTTCAACACTTTCTCTATCTGAAGGATTCCTTCTAAGAGGCGGAGACACCAGGAATGCCCACCCCCTTCAATACTGTCATTAGGGACAAAGAAATCAAGAATGGAATGATTTGGTTTAGATGATAGCCTATAAATATTTGGAAATAAGTCACAAAATTTGGTTGTACCACACCAAATATCCTCTCAAAACTTAAAGTGACGGTCATCGCCCACTTTAAGCCTAATTATGTTGGAAAAGAAAGGGTAAAGGGAATGAATAAACTTCCAAGGGCTACGAATGGTAGCTTTGGAAGACACACTAGCATCTCGCGAATTTCATTGCAGCCCATGACAACTAATTATCACTTTGGCCCAAAGAGTGTCTTTCTCCAACAAGAAATGCCACAACCATTTCCCTGCCAGAGCAATATTCCGAAGTTCCAAGTTACCGATGCCTAGATCACCTTGATCAAGCCTCCTACAGACCAAGCTCCATCTCACAAGACACCCTCCTCTTTCTTTATCCTTCCTCTTCCAAAGAAACTTTCTCATCATCCTTTCTAACCTCCACGCCACCAACTTGGGAATTTTGAAAATAGATAAAAAATAAGTAGGGACAGCCTCAAGCACACTCTTGATCAGAGTTAATCTTCCCTCTTTGGAGAGGAAGCTTCTTCTCCAACCAAGCCTTCTAGAAATAGTTTGAGTAACTGGATCCCAAAAAGACAACGATAAGGGATTATCCCCCAAAGGTAGCCCAAGATATTTCAAGGGCCACTGGCCAATGGTACACCCACAATAGGACGCAACCTCCACCAACTGATTCTCATTCATGCAAATCCCTACAACGTGGCATTTTTCCAAACTCAATTTCAAACCTGATATCCAGCAAAACCCTTGGATAATCCCCAAAGTATTAAGCAAGCTAGACCCATCATTTTCCAACAAGAAGAGACAACCATCGACAAACTGAAGATGAGACACTTGAATTTTGTACCTGCCATTGAAAAACCTACAACCGAAACTTCTCTAGCCTTATCCATCATGCTTCCCAACACATCTGCCACCAAAATAAAAAGGAAGGGGGACAAGGGGTCACCTTGTCTGAGACCTCTAGAGCCAAAGATCTTACCACGGGGCCGGCCATTAATGAAAATAGAGTAAGAAACTGATGAGAGGCATCCACGGATCCACCGTCTCCAACGATCCCCAAGTACATAATTAAGGAAATCCCGTCTCACCATGTCGTAAGCCTTTTCAAAGTTGGTCTTAAACACAAAACCCTCCCTTTTTGTAGATCTATAATCTTCTACTGCTTCATTTGCAATGAGAATAGCATCAGAGATCTGTCTCCCTTTAACAAAAGCCATTTGGGTGTCAGCCACGGTATGATGAAGGACCAACCTCAACCTTGAAGCAAGTAACTTGGCAATGATTTTATAGAGGCTAGTGGTGAGGCTTATGGGACGAAAATCCTTTGCCTTCTTAGAGTTCACTTTCTTGGGAATGAGGGCAATGTATGTTTCATTAACAAATTTGTTGATTACCTCATTAATGAAGAACTCATCCAAAACCATTTTAAGATGCATCTTCAACTCCTCCCAAAATTCTTGTTAGAGGGATAAGGTGAAGCCATCGGGCCTCGGGACTTTATCTCCTTCACAATTAAAAACAACATCTTGAATTTCCTCCATCTCAAAAGGCCTCTCCAACCAATCCCGATCATCACTCGGAAGTTCTTCCAATTAATGCCTTCAATCCCCCACAAGCCCCTGTCATCAGCCGTGAAAATACCACGAAAGTGATCAACAATCTCCCCCACGATGCCCTCCTTCGTCTCCACTAGAGAACTATCCTCTCTTTCCAATTTTGTAATAAGACTCCTTGATCTCCTACTAATCAAAATTCTATGAAAGATTTTGAGTTGGCATCACCCTCTTTGGCCCATTTTATCTTGGCTTTCTGAGCAACCATTCGGTCTTCACGCAATAAGATGGACTGTAAGACCTCCTTGGCTTTCCTTCTCTCTTGAGCTTGCTTGCTCTTTTTTGGATTTAAGCCTGTGATCTCAAAGTCATGATGAAGCAACCTCAACCATTACGCCAACGCCCACCCATCGCATAATGCATATTGCGTGCTTAATAAATTCTTCTACTGTATTTTTCCATGTTGACACATAAATTCAAGGTTGAAACACATTTTTAACACGTGAAAGAGATTTAAGTTAATTTATATATCTAGCATATTTTTTTCTTTTATAGCTGAAGGATTTATGATTGACATAATATGTATTTGAAGTCCTAGGATTTATTTGGCTACCTTATGTTTTAGAAGATGAGCTGCTGTTTTAAGTTTTATCTATCTGGGTTTATAACTTTCATTGGCTACTATGCATGTAGGCTGATTTATTTGCCTCTGGGCTTATATGTTACCAAAAACACTTTTAATTTGTTGTCAATGCATTAACGTGTTGCCTAGGTGGGTGAACTGCTTTGACAAGGTGGTGCATGGGCATTGCCTTTTGTAGACATGGCGTGGGCAATAAAAAATAAATAAATTGCACAATGTGGACATGTAGCATCTCTGCATTTGATATTAACTACATTAAGATTTAGAAACTTAAAACAACTTATATATGTCCCAAGAATTCTTTTGAAATTTTGTGAAGCATATTTCTGAATTTAAAACCCCAAACAGTAGTAATATCATCTTAAAAGATGTATGGTTATTTGTTAGTTGAATACCAACTTAAAAAAAAAAACGAAAGAAAACAGTTGATTTTTAAAGTAAACAAATATTTTTGGTTTTGATTCATGTATTTTTAAGAAAAAAGAAGAGATGAGAATGGTTGAAAAGGTTGATATATCTTTTGTTTTAATATCTCTTTAAGCTTTCTTTTACAAATTATTATGAAGTGCCTTGGATTTGAAAATTACAACATAACCCCACTTCCTGTCTAGGCAATTCAAGGTGAAAATACCTTGGCAATGACCTAGTCAACATCTAGGTGACACCTTGAAACCTCTGCTCAGGATGGAATTAATGTTTGGTTAAGGTTGCAAAGTAAACTATTTACTAAACAACACCTAGATGTTATGAGTGAGATCAATAAAATCCATGGAATCGTTGTTTGAAACTGCATGTGGAACACTGGAAGAAAGTCATGGCTTTGGAGGTCCTGGATATTATCCCTGCTTATTAAACTGATTATTGACAATTACTATACAATAGATAGTTTTTGCAATTGCAGCTGCTTATTAGATAATAATGGAGCTGAAACAGGTTCCTTTTACATTGAGATGTTTGAGGGAACTCCTATTAAGGGTCTTTTTAATGACTCTATATAGTTTAGATGTCGACGTGGACTGACATTGATGTTATCTTGTTAATGAACATATTTATTTCCTTATTTATTTATTTATTATTTTTGCTATTTGGTACTATGTTGGTCGATGAGAACTCTACCTAGTTGGAAACGGCTTGGTTAATTTGAGGTGTTTTGGTCAATGTATTATAGCTTTCTATGAACACATGTAACAGTTATATGTTGATCAATATTGACTAAGATCTAAAACCTTACTATATACTACCAAGTAGGGAACTTGACAAGGTAGGATATTTGTCTACTGACCTTAAGTCTACTGGGTTAGAGGTCAACATAAGGAAGTTGAACTTTTATTGGTAATAGCATATTGTGGTATATGATGAGGTTCTGAGTCAGATTATAAACCCTTTGCTTAGATTGCTGAGTTTAGGAGCTTTAAAGTCTATGCAAGGGTTCAGCTTAATATCATTGGGCTCCATGACTGTTTTGGAAGAATCTACTTCAAAGCACAAGTTCTCATAATTTCTAAGTAAATTGAGATTGATTGCAATTATTATTTATTTTCTGCTTTTTAAATTTCAGTCGTTACATTCAACATTTGTTCATGAATAAGAAGATTATAGCTCCTCTCATGTTCCGTGCCGTGCTGGGCGTGATAACTATGCTTCTACTTGGGTTGGTGTGTTAGATGCTTTATGTATTTTGAGCTATTTAACTGTTATTTTCCCCTTTCACTTGTGATATGTTAGGGTAGGAAAGCATGCGTTGATGGTTTATTGTTTCTTGCATGAGACGCAGACCATATTACTGATGATGGTTTGTTGAAAAATTTCAATATAGTAAAAGGGAAAAAAATTGTCAATTGAAAGTGACATGGTAGGATATTTCAAATACAGTAAAAGGGGAAACACACAATATGGTCAAGTAGGAAACTTGACTGGTAGGATATTTCTCATTGCTCGTTAGATGATGATGATTATTACTCCATGGACTTTGTTGAATCACTTTCCATTAGTGCTCTCTTGTTTCAAGTTCTTACTTTCTCCCTTTTTTTAACTCCATTTTTTGTATTTGTGATTTTTATGTTAATGCCTCTGGTAGCTTAGATGATTCATTTAGAATTAGATTCAATTAAGATTGTGGAGTATTATTATTATTATTATTATTATTATTATTTTTGTTTTGGAGAGGATGAGGGGAAGTTGGCATGATTTTGTATATAATTGCTTCCTTTTGGTTTGGAATATGAATCTTAGGTACTTCATTGTTAAAAGTTGTAACCGTGAAAACTTGGAACTATCAGTACAACAAGGAGTCTGGGCAACTCAAAGGAGCAATGAGGCTAAATTGAATGAAGCTTTTGACTCTGCAGAGAATGTGATTTTGATCTTCTCTGTCAACAGAACTCGCCATTTCCAAGTAAGTTTTTAATATTTAGAATCTCATTTTCTGAATTCTGATCAATATAGTACAAACTACTTTCTGTTTAGGGTTAGTGATTTTTTATTACTGGTGGTTTCATAGGGATGTGCAAAAATGACATCTAAAATTGGAGAACATGTTGGTGGAGGAAACTGGAAACATGCACATGGAACTGCACATTATGGGCGTAATTTCTCTGTAAAATGGTTAAAGGTACTATCTCTTTCTTTTTCGGAAGGACTATTCTATGCAATGTGCTGAAATTGCTCTGCTGTTTGGAAACCTTTTCTTTTCCTGCCTCTTGCCACTCTTACTAGTTATCAACTTGATTGTGTTCTTTTGTTTCAAACTAATTGCAGATTCTTTTTTGCTTTTCTTGGAAAAAGAAAAGAAATGACTTAACCTTCTATAAACATAATGTGGGGTACTTCACCTCCTGTTTATTCAATGTATTCAAGCCATCATCTTTGTTGCATTTGTCATCTCTTGGACATCATCATTTTGTAAGCTATGACAAAGTCCTGATGATGTTTCAGTGCTATTTACCTGCAAGGATCAAAAATTTGATTTCGACTTGACTTCGGTCACTTGAAAATCGGAATTAATTAGGAGAAGTTTAATTTGACATGGAGAATTTTTGTAAAAATTTGCTAAATTAGAGACGTTTGGAGAATTTTTGCATATATGCTTAAATATCTAGATTTATTGTAGTATAAGCTAAAAACTAATGTAAATAGATACTTTTAATATATAAAAATACCAATAAGTGACCTAACAAAATCAATCTTGTTAAGTGGGTTGATAAATTTGAAATGGTGGCTTTTGGTTTTAATTCCTTTTCTTTATTTTGATATTTAATTTTGTGGTGGCTTGCTTCTCGACCATATACTTTACTAGTTTGGATTCTACCATGCTCAATTTATTAGTTTATTATTTAAATGTATTGTTTCTTAATCTTGTTTTATAAGAGTTAACTAAAAGAATATGACTTTGGGAACTCTTTTAATTTATTTTTAAGTTTTTATCTTATTTCAACTTTGTTTATTTATTTGTTTGCTTCTTTTCTTCTCTTTTTGGTAAAACATATCCCATAAACTAAATAATTTGTTAGCTTGTTAAATTATTTTTTAAAATTTATATTGCTATATTGGTTGATGAAGTTGAAAATAATAAATAATTATTGGTATTTCTTTGTTTTCTATTAATGAAATAACATTTTTTTACTTCTCTGTCGAATTTTGTTGAATTTTATCAATTTTTTTGCATTTTTGAATTGAAAAATAGAAATTTTATTGAAGTTTGTTGAATTTTATGGAATTATTTCGGTGAATTTTTGCATTTTTTATTTTACATCCACTTCGCACTTCGGTGGTAAAAAAAAGGAAAAAAGATCGTGGAAGTTCACCGAATTTCGGAGAATTTTTGAACCATGGTTACCTGCATTATGAAACATGGATTTTTTTGGTATCTCAGGCCCCACTTGGTTTGAGATTCAAATACAGTTCTCTGTGTCTGAAAACTTGAAGACACAAAATGTTTTGGTTTTGGTCAAACTCAAAAGCAGTTTCCCAATATTTTACTCAGAGAACATGCTGTTTTTAGAAAATGCTAAAGAGTTGTTTTCTGACTTTTGTTGTTCTTTTCAGTGTTTTAGAAGGAAGCACACTCCTGGTTCTCGTTGTTCTGTTGTGTACTCTTATGTTTTCTTTACTTAATACAACTGTTTCGTTTCCTTTCTCCCTCAAGAAAAAAAAGGAATTTTGACTTTTTGGATTATATCCCAGTTTTTGGATCACAAACCAAAGACAACCTTACTTTACTCCAAAATTTGTTTTATGTTTTAAGTTCAAAACCATATTTCAAGGTCTTAAACTGATCCTTTTTGCTTTAGGATTGGTTGGTGGATCTTGAAAATGATCCTGTATGTTTAATTTGTGGTATGCTATCTTGGAGTAACAGATAACCTATTTGTTTTATATAAATTGCTTTTTGTTTTTTGTTTTTTATTATTTTTTATCATACCTTATAAATAATTGAGTGACTCATTTGGTTGAATGCTTCTTCTTTTTTTCGTTTTTATAGTGCAGACTTTTTTTACTTGATTGCAAACAAGAAAAAATGTCATATGTTTTTTCTGTCAAGCCTTCTATGCTTCATAGCTTACTACATGCTTCAAATTGTTGCAGCTATGTGAATTATCCTTCCATAAAACGCGTCATTTGAGGAACCCGTACAATGAGAATTTGCCAGTGAAGGTATGTGTCTTATTAGTCTATTTGACATTTTTGCACATCTTTTTTGTTCTTTTTCTCCATGTAACAAATGAATTTATAACTTTAATGACCTGGTTAGAGTTTATTAAGTTCTATTTGCTGTCCAAATTAAAGATGATTTTCAAGAGGAGCATTTTTTGGCAGAAATGGAGGGAAGGTCCTTTTTCTGGAAATATTGGTTTCTTTATGGGCCAGTTTGATTTTCTATACTACTAGTTATTTGCACAGGGACAAGTTTCTCTTTAAGTATTATGGTGGTATTATCTATCCTACACATAAATGGCCTTCACTTTTAAGGGTGGCCATGTATAGAAGAATTTTTTCCTTCTCTGTTTGTTCTTTGTTTAGTATTCACTCAACTCACTTATTATTGTAGGATAATTCTATTTTGCACACAATTCACCTCACTGTTGGGATATATTGCTAATTGATTGCTCAGTCCCTATGTTACCCGGACTCTTTACTTTAGCCCGACGTACCCGTGTCCGACACTTTAGATTTTAAAATATTAATATGTATATTCTTCAATGGAAAGAAGAGAAAGCATGAAAGAAGATAATGACTAATAGGTGAAATTCACTTAAATAGAAGAATAAAACGGACAATAAATGAGTGAAAAAAAGAAAAAAAACGAAAGAACAACATATAATATAGTCGTGTCCTCATATCCTAGAACTTGAAAATGAATGAGTCGGACCTCTAGATATGTACCTGTGTTCGACACCCATACCCGAGTCCAGGTAACATAGCTCAGTCCTATTTTTAAGTCAACTCTTCCTTTATTGTCAAAAATGTATTATTAAATATACTGATTATATGAAGGGAAATGTCTTCCACAATTGACTTAAGATATAGACATTTTAACATCATTTTTCCCTAACAAAACATCTGGAGTTGAATAGGAATCATGTGGCCATTTTCCTAGTTTTAAGATAATATGAGAGTAAAGAATGTGAATCACCTCCTTGTAAGGCCAGCATAGACACAGGCACCTTAGGATGATCAAGTTTGAATAATAGTAGTATTCATGTCATTTGTAATTGTATGTATGCTGTTGTTAATGCTTGATTGAGATTTTGGAGCCTTTAACCAGTTATAAACCTCTTCGAAAAGTTAGAATATATTTCCAATGAAGGAAACTTGTTGATCATATTATTCTCCCTTCATGGTTTTGCATGTCTGAAAAGAATTAAGGACATATTTTGAAGATGTTTCGACTGTCAAGGTGAGATTTGTTTTATGAATCTCAAACAGCTATAGTGGCTGAACTTATCAGGCTAAACAATGAGGCTGTGCCTAGTAGGCTACCAATTAGGATCATAGAAGTACTCAGTTAACCTGATTTTGTACATAATTGCATTCATTAACCTCATAATGTACAGAGAAAAATTAGATTGATTGAAGAGACTGAATAGAAATTCAAATTTAAATCACATTCATAACTCTAGAAGTTTCTTACCATGAAAAACCTCCCAAGAGAGAAACTTCCATGGTGTTTATAACTGAGCACAAGCTAATTTTTTACTATTAAATTAGTTAGATTTTCAGTAGCGATATTATGGTTAAAGAACACAGAAGACTAGGAGAAACAAATGACAGAGATGAAAGAAAAGGTTGGATAAAGGCTGCAGCTACAATACCCATTAACAGTACCGTGAACAGTAACTTTCCCTTGCAATTCTTTTATGTGCAAAAAGTCTAAAAGGCCCCTACATATTTAAATACATCCATTGTGAATCTAACGACACCCAAACAGATAAAGAAAAATTATGAAATTAGTTCTAACCAAAGTAGTTAAAGGTGCAAGGCACACACGAGGCAATGAGGAGCCCTAGTGCTTGAGGTGTAAGACACAAGGCAAAGCATACACCTAAGTAAAGTGGGGTGTGAAAGTCATAAAAAACTCAATTATACATTAATCAATAATATTATCCCATATTTGGCAAAAGAATTTAAAAAAGACAATCAACGAAAGTTTTTGGTTTTTCCTCACAAAACATCATAATGTTCATAGTAACATTTAATGTTTCTAGTTTGTAGTTGGTATTATTTTTTTATTTTTTTGAGGGGAAACAAGATAAAAATATATATATTAATAGCAAAACAGGTACACCAAAGAAGAAGGAAGAGAACACCAGGGGTACTCAAGACTTGCACAACCAGCACAAAAATTCCAACTCTACAACAAACTGGACCAATTTCTGAACCCTTCAAAGGCATTAAACCCTAGCCAGATTGGAAGAACCAATCCAAGTTGCAGCTACGAACTTGGAAGACTCCCAAACAGAGTTAACATCCTTTGACAAGTTCTCAAAGACCCTAGGATTCCTCTCAAGCTAAACATACCAAATCACGACAAACGAGACAATCCTACCTATGTCTTTAACCCTCCCATGCAGTTGCTCTTCACACTTTGACCAACAATTTTTTTGGAGAACTCACAACTTTAAAAAAAAAGGTGGTTAACTAATTCTAGCAAACATAAAATACAACAAGTGGGGGATAACATGTGACATGGTAATCAACGTTGCAAGACGTCAAGCATGCATAATTTTTTAAGGGCCACGAGCCAGCCAAACACCTAAACTTTGGAAGAAATTTGAGGTTCCAAATAAAAGGGCTAAGGGAAATAACTGGAGAAAATGATTATTAACTGAGGCCTCAAAAAAAGACTTGCATGAAAAGTTTGCTGAAGGTTCAAGAGTTGGCTGAAATTCTTATGTGATCAATCAAAGTATGGAGGGGGCCAATTTCCACTTCTTCTCTAGGAGTGAGAGCCCTGGGAAAGTAGGAGCTTGGGAAGAATTTTGAGGAAGATGGGAGAAGAAAAAGTCAATACGATGGTTTGAGGGGCTGGAACGGTGAAAAAGATTAGCAAGGCTAGAATCGACGCACCAATTGTTGTCATAAAAAAGAATTGTATGCCCATTGCCAATTTTGGGAGAAATATGAATCCTAAATTTTGGGTAGATGGAGGAAATAAACTGTCGAGGGCTATGGAAAGTTACCCTGGAGGCTTCCCCATTGCCTCTTCCTAAATTTGAGAGTCTATATCTATTCCTGACAACTCGAGCCCAAAGTGGTCCCTGATCTCTTGAAAATCTCCTCAACCATTTAGCACCTAGATCCTTGTTCCTACTACAAATGTTGCCCATCTCCAAACCTCCTTTACCTTCCAAGTGTTGCACTAACTTCCAATTGACATGGTGAACACTTCCCCATTCTCCAAGCCTTTCCAAAAGGAAGAACCCATGAATTTTCAAGCTCTTTTGCAACTTTAGTAGGGATTCTGAACAGAGACAAAATATGTGGGAATAGCCATGATGATAGACTTGATCAAGGCTAATTTTCCCCCTGTAGAAACAAAATTCTACTTCCACCTCCAAGATTTCGTGCCACCTTTGAAACTATTGGATCCCAAAATGCATCTCCTAATGGATACCACCCAAGGGCCAGCCTAAGAATTTCAAGGGCCAAGCACCTATCCTGCAGCCAATTTTCGTAGCAAATCTTTGAAGAACCTCTTGATCCATATTTATACCTGCCAACTGACTCTTGAGCATATTCACCTTAAGATCATAAATCATGCAGAAACTCTAAAGCAACTTAATAGTGTCCACAACATTTTGTTCTGAGGCGTAAAAGAGAAAGAGAGTATCATTGACATATTGGAGATCGGATACTTCAACTCTTTCTCTGCCAATTAGAAGGTCATTGACCAAGGAACACTGATGGGCCTTTTGCATCAACTCCCCAACACATTTGCAACTAGGGGAAAGATGAAGGGAGAAAAGGGGCCCCTTTGTCTCAATTCCCTAGCTCTTGCAAACTCACCGCTAGGTCTTTTGTTAACAACCTCAGATATGTAATTGAACTTAGTCACTCGTAAATCCAATTCCTCCACCTATCACCTAAACCTTTCTTTTACATCACAAAGTTCAGAAAATCCCACTCAACAATATTATAGCTTTTGCAAAATCAACTTTAAACACCACTCCTGCCTTATGCTAACTCTTGTACTTCTCGACTGCCTCATTAGCCACTAGCACTGCGTCTAAGATTTGTTTGTCATGTATGAGAGCTGACCGAGTGACCACAACAATTTTGTGAAGAATTAACCTCAATCTATATGAGAACACCTTTGAAATAATTTTGTAAAGGGTTGTCACGAGGCTAATGGATAAAATCAACAATTTTCCAAGAATAGTTGGCATACTGTATTAATACTTGGATGGGTCTACAGGTGATCATAGTTGGTATTAATATTATGTTTATTTATTTATTTTGGATATTTAGAATTGAATTGAAGCAAAAAACATAAAAGCAAAGAAGAATAAGTAGCAGTTATGATGCTCTTATAATGACAACTTCTTGTGGTTGTTATAGAAGTGCAACAAAATTTTTCTTTTGTTTTATGTTCTATATTATGTATTATGCATATTCAGTGGAAAAAAAAAGTATATAAACGATATTTATTTTATGATTATATGTTTTTTAAAATAAAAAAGGGAGCAGGAAAGCGAGATGCATTAAGGTCCATACTTGAGGCGCACTAAGGTGCAAGCTTGATTTAATGCGCCCTGCCTATCAAATATCGAGGCGCAACATGTGAGCATTGCCTTAAGGCATACATGAGATGCATGCCTAAGCTCACCTTGATTGTTCTAAGACTCTCTCTCAAGTTGGAACATACAAATCAAACATGTCCATCTTGGAACATAAATTTGAAAAAGAACTATAGGCTAAAGGTTTAGTCAAAATTTCGCCAAGGATAAAAAATTTGACTTCGCCCTAGACTTCGGTTCGAGGAAGTTTAATTCGACGTGGAGAACTTTTGTAAAAAATACTAAATTAGAGAAGTTTTGCGTAGATACTAAAATATCTAGATTTATTGTAATATACTAATATAAGCTAAAAACTAATATAAATAGACATTTCTAATGCATAAAAATATCCATAAATGACCAAACAAAATCAATCTTATTAAGTGGGTTGATAAATTTGAAATGGTGGCTTCTGGTCTTATTTCTATGTTTTGGTTTCCAATTTTGTGGTGGCTTGCTTCTTGACCTTATACTTTACTAGTTTGACATTCCACATTGCCTAATTTATTAGTTTTTTATTTAAATGTATTACTTTTTCATCTTGTTTATAGGATTTTAACTAAGAGAAGATAGCTTTGGGAATTCTTTCAATATATTTTTAAGTTTTTGTCTCATTTTAACTTTCTTTCTTTCTTTAATTTTGTTTTTTGTGCTTCTTTTCTTCTTTTTTCCATAAGGCACTCATAAAATTACATGATTTGTTAGCTTGTTAGATTATTTTATTTATATTGCTATGTTGGTTGATGAAGTTAAAGTAATGCATGATTATTGGTAATTTTATTATTTTTTATTTTTTATTGATGAAATATCACATGTTTACTTCTCTATCGAATTTTATCAAATTTTGTCGAATTTTATGAAATTTTGTGTGGAACTTTTACATTTTTTATCTAAAAAAATTAAACTTTTATCAAAGTTTATCAAAATTTCTGAATTTTTTTGGCAGATTTTTGCATTTTTATATTACATTCACTTCGTATTTCGGTGGTTTAAAAAATTGGAAAAATTTGCCGAAAAAATGTCGGCAAATGTTTTCGATTTTTTGCACCATGAATATCACCCTATTGATCCTCAAACCAAACATAAGACATGACAATCTGCTTTGACATAAGCAAGTTATGAAGTGAAATGATAGTCAACTTTAATATGCTTTGTCCGTTCATGGAACACAAGATTATTGGTAATGAGTATTGTAGCTAGGTTATAATAATATATTTCCATAAGAGAAAAAATGATAACATCTTCATGTAGAAGTGAACTAACCCATAACATTTTGCAGCAATATGGGCTCTATACTTAGCTTCCGCACTAGACAGACTACTGCACTTGTTTTTTCACTTTGCTATGTCACTTAATTACTACCAAAAAGCTACAATAACCATATGTGAACTACATATTTATGTTACCACCAACTCAGTCAACATTAGAGAAACCAAAGACGGTCACATTTGGAGATGAACACATACTAATCCTTCCCTTATGGCCCCTTTGCGATATTAAAAAAATTGAAGAACACCCAAATGAGGTTGGTGAGGTGTATGCATAAAATGACTCATATCCCCAACATAAATAAGTTTGCCAACCAAGCGTCTATAGAGACCCAAGTCAGAAAATACCTCCCCTGTTGGGCATCTAGCTTTATAGTATCCATTGGTGTGCCAATAGAACATGACCGTAATTAGCCAGTCTCAAATAGTAAATCTATAACATATTTACATCGAGATAAGCTTATACTTCGCTTGGTGCAAGCAACTTAAATCCCAAGAAAATAGCGAAGAAGACCAAAATCCTTATTATGGAAATGCTTACCAAGCTGAGATTTCAAGGATTACACACCAAAAAGGAATTGATTATTGAGTCGAATGCGGCAGGAAACTCTCAAAGACGCTGTTCTAAGGGAAGAACCCACCTATTTAAACCCCAAAGAACAAGCCACAAATATCTGCAAAATCACTTCCTAAAATAATGATATCATCCTTATAGAAAATTTTGAATGACAACTCCGATAGAAGAATGTCAATAAAAAATAGAGTGACTAGAATATTAACGTTGAAATCAATACTAGAGCACCATGCTAAATTTATCAAACCAAGCACGTAATGACTGCTTTAACCCATAAATATCCTTTCTCGGTTGGAACACCATATCCCTTTTCACTTGCAATAACTTAAGCTGGCGGTTGATCCATATAAACCTCATCTTGGAGATCCCCATGGAGAAAAACATGCATAATATCCAATTGATATAAGGCATTCATAACAAGCTGCATCAAAGAAAAGAATCTGCATAGAGTTTAGACATGCAAGTGTGCAACAAGAGAAAAGGTCTTGAGAGATAATTTACGCCATAAGTCTATGTGCAACCTTTGGCTACTAATCAAGCCTTTGAATACTCATGGAACTGTCAAGTAGATTTTTAATAGTGTACTTCCCTCGAAACCCTATAGTTTGTTTCCCTTTAGGGTGTGATATAATCTTCCAAGTGTGATTGTCCTTAAGACCCTGCATCTCCTCATCCATAGCCAATTTCCAACCGAAGAAGAAAGTGCTTGTGTGTAAGATGGAATGGACTCAATAGACAAGGTTAAAGCAAAAGAACAAAAAACAAGAGATTACGATTTAAGGAAACAAAGTTAGAGACCAACTTGGAGTTAGTTCAGTTGGTAAAGAGGTGGCTTTGGAACCCAGAGGTTCCAAGTTCAACTCTTGTCATTGCCTCACCCTAGGGGATGAGAAGATTAAAGGGTTAGGAACGGGCCTGATACCTTCCCGAGATTGCGGCCTGATGATGGAGCTAGTTATACAACTAACTACTAACATTGTATCTTCTCAAAAAAAAAAAAAAAAAAAAAAAGGAAACAAAGTTAGAGATAGGATGTTGAGTACAAGAGCATGTACCTTTGCATGAAGCAATGGATAAATTAGATGAAGCAGAAGTACAAGAACTTGAGGGAATCTTAGACGGCAAAGTGTTATGGTCAAAGGTTGACATCCATGGAGCAACCTATGTTTAGTGGATGATGTGGGTCATCAATAAACCTATATTGGAACAGATGATGATGAACTCCAAGAAGCCTAAGAGGGAGCTAATGTCATTGGTATAGGGACAAATGGTGAAGGCACCAATAAGGAACTCTCATGGCTTGTATAAATAATAGTCGTATCTATTTGAGTTGATTAGAAGAAGAAACATAAGAGATGAACTCAAAAACGGTGATATCAACACTAACAAGGTAACAATGTCAGATAGGACTATAACATTTACAACCTTTTTGAGTAGGAGAGTGACCTAGAAAAACACATTAAATAGATCTTGGTGACAATTTATCTTGGCTGGGATTCATAACATGAACAAAGGCAACACAACCAAATACCCAAAAAGGCAACTAAAGAGTTATTGGTTAGGAAATAATAATGAGAAAAGGGAGATTGATTTCTTGACATTGATGATGGTGTATGATTAATCAAGGGACATGTAGTAAGGATAGCATACACCCAATAGATGTGTCAAGATCCTTTACATATTGCTCTTTCTTTTATTCCCTCATTGATTTGTCCATCCTTCCCCCCTCTTCACATTGCCCACTCCATTTGGAAAGCGTAGTTACCTTCCAAGGTGAAATTTTTGGGCTGGCTTGTGGCCCATAACAGGTTGAGCACTTGCAATGTTTTATAGTCCCACTCCTCCTATCCTTTGTACTCCCCCCATTGCTGTGTTTTTTGTGAGCAAGATGGAGAGTCTATGGATCAGATCTTGTTTTGGTGCAACTTTGCCAAGTCTGTTTGGGACAATGGAAGAACTTCACAAATGGGAGTTCTTGGCTCCTTCCAATTGTGAGGATTGATTTTCTTTGTCTCGTATCAATGTGGGGTCAGCTAAGTCAATAGAAATCAGTGCGATCGCCTACTTTGCATCGATTTGGTCTATTTGGGGTGAAAGAAACGTAGGATCTGAGGATTATGCTACGGACTCCACTTACCTTTGGGACTCCGCAAGATTTGCAGCCTCTACTTGGATTGCATGCTCTACTTTTGGCAAGTGAATTCTCGTTGAGCAAGTAGTTTAGAAATTGGCCTAATATTATGTCCTTGTTGATGTTTTTTTACGTTGTGTTGATAGGAGTACCCTTTGTACTTTGCACCCTTTGTACCTCTCTTTTAGTACTACAATTCCTTCCCATTTATGTATAAGGGGTAGGGCTTTTTACTTATATCACCTCTGGTGATCAATGCTTGATGTATTTTACTTTCATGAATTAATACAATCACAACTTGTTTCTACTCAAACAATTCCTTCCCATTTCTTCTAAAAGGAAAAAGAAGAAAAAATATGGCAAAATCAATGCGCGTGCAACATTAAACAAATGTTTATGTTTACATTTGGTAGTACCATTTTGCTGAGAAGTATGAGAACTAGGATTTTGATGAATAATGCATACTCAGAGTAATTGCCACCAAGATTTAGTGCATTCAAGGGCATTGTCAGATCGTAAAATTTTAATGCATTTGCTAAATTGAGTCGAACTTTCACTATAAAGGGAAGAAAAACTTTAGGCAAATTTGAACAACTTTTCAATAAAAATAGCATTGTCACCTTAGAAAAGTTATCAACAAAATTACAAAATAAAGATAACTTAGTTGGCTTTGCATTCTATAAGGAACCCAAATATCCATATGAACTAAATCAAAAGGACACGGTTGATTATCATGAATAGGAAAAAGACTATGATGAAGCTTGCCTAATTGGCAAGCTTCACATTCGTAACTAAACATTGGACTCAACTGGGAAATCAACTGACATAACTTTCCAAGTGATAGATGACCCAAATGATAGTGCCATTGGAAAGGAGACACCACACAGCTCAAAGCAAATGTAGAAGTTGGTTCAGCAAGATTCAGATAATGTAACCTATTTCTTTCATTCCTTGAACCAATTCTGTCTTTGTCTTAAGATCCTGAAACACAAAATTAGGTGGGCTAAATTAGCTTTGAAGTATCAGCTAATAGTCACAAAGAAACTCTAGTTTAATGAATTGAGCATGACCAAACACTTGATTAATGTTTTCCTTATAATTGATCATGTGATGTCTCCAAATTTTGTAATGGTCAAATAGTTGAACATCTACTCTTTGATTCATACATCAACAAACTAGCAAATGGATTTAACTTGACCATTATGAGCTTCAAAGTTTTATTTTTTGATTTTTTTTTGATTTTTTTTTCTTTTTTGAGAAGAAACAAGAAATAATTGTATAAAAAGCAAACCAAAGGTACACCCTAACATAGCACTAGAAGTACTCTCAGCAAGAATCAAAGTTAGAATTTGACACTGGAGACTTTTTTTTTAAAAGAAACAAAGAAAGTGGTATATATATGTATAAAATATAGTTCAAAAATGGCTGTGCACCTCGGCCATCCTTGGCCCATCCCCTAACAATGTACAAAATTGCTTCACCCTCTGAGCCAATTCCCTAGGGCATGGTCCATAGACAGACTGCTATTCCCAAACCCAAAATGAGGCTAAGAAATGAGATTTCTCCCAGACTATGGCAGCCGGGAGTGCTTTCTCGTCAAACACCTTTATTCCTTTCCTTCCAAAGAGACCAAAGCACTGCCAAACATACCACCTGCCAATGGCCTCTTCACGTCTTTTGGATGCTATTAATGAAAGGAAATAACATGAACTGTTCCTCTTCACCCGTCTCCATGCACATGACGGGGAAATGACAACACCATCTATACCATACCTTTTTGGAGAAAGGACAGCTCCAAAATAAATGTCCAATGGATTTCGAATATTGCTTGCATAGATAACTCCAGGATGGAGATAAAGGACGACTCCAAGATAAATGTCCAATGAATTCCAAATATTGCTTGCATAGATAACAGCATGGAGGAGATAAAGGACAGCTCCAAAATAAATGTCCAATGGATTTCGAATATTGCTTGCATAGATAACACCAGGATGGAGATAAGCACATATTTGGGAATTTTTTTTGCAACATATCCGCGGTGTTCATCTTCCCATGGGCACTACCCACGCCAAAAATTTAACCTTTGATAGTGCTCGTGCTTTCCAAATGAGATTGTGATATGGAAATGAGGGAATACTAGGATCATTGACACTGGAGACTTAAACCAAATGTTGATGATCGTGCTTTTAAATTTTTTATTTAGATCAAACAAAAATTCTTTAATTTCATACATGTGCCTCAAAGAGATCTCATTTTTATAGATATTCAATCCTACAACATACGACCTTTTTCTTATTTGAATCCTAGAGACACAATTTCATAATAACTAGTTGGATGGTCAATTGAGGAATTGATAAGCTCCATAAGTGGCTCATAACATTTTGAGGTATTTTGTAAGTAAACTATTTTATTTCTTATCATTGTGAACGAGTTATGACATGGTTGGGTTATCTTCGATTCATAGGTTTATCCATGCCAGGATCAATGGTAAAAACTTGATTTCTACACTGTAATAGCTAGACAAAAGGATTAGTTAATGGAAATCTTGAGAAAGGATTCCTCGAAAATGTAGTTTTTGTTTGTCAAAGTGCCAATCCATGCAAAATTATGTCTTCCCTCTCTTTTATTTTTTTATTCATACTATTTCATTTCATCATTTTTTAAAATTGCAAGTTGCAAAATTAACCCAGGTCTCCCACTTTGGTCTTAGATTAGTACTTTCACAAACACAACTAATGTGCAAAAGCAGATTTTAATCTCATTATATAAGATCCTCTTGAGTGAGATTGTTGTGTTGGTTGTCCAATTTTGTCAAATTGATCATTTGTTGCATTTAATTGGAAATATATGTTTCATTTTTTTTGAAAATGATTTGTCTAAACTTATATGATTACAATGGCTTAGTTTTATTCTTTAAAGCTCTTCTTACTTTTGAATTTTATTTACACACACACACACAAAAAAAAAAAAAAAAAAAAAAAAGCAGAGATACTAAATTGAACTGATAGGAAGAAGCATTCATAATTGCTTTTGATTGCATTAGAGGTATTGTCTGTTAGTTTTATTTAACATTGTCTATTTTGTAACTTCATTGCAAAGTATTGTTCTGAGTTATGATTCATTAATCCTCTATATTTCCACTTTTTCATGTTTTGTATTATCACAGATTAGTCGAGATTGCCAGGAACTTGAACCCTCTATTGGTGAGCAGTTGGCATCCCTTCTTTATCTTGAACCAGATAGTGAACTTATGGTACGTTGCGTATATCATTTGCAGATGTAAGGCATTTATTGCTGGCTTATCTCAAAGGAAATGTATGTTGTTTTATCAATGTTGGCTTAGTTGCGCATACAATTTCAGCTTTGAAGTTGGTGTGTCTATCAGAGGTTTTGAAACAATTAATAGAGAGTAGTAGGGAGTTGACTACATTTTAAGTGCTAGAAGATTCAGAATCTGACAAAATACTCATAAATATGCATGTACATTAAGGTGCTAGAAGATATAGAATCTAACAAAATACTCATAAATATGTGTGTGTTCTCTAAAATTTTTGTTTTCGTTTGAATCGGCTCATTTTAAAGTTTTTAATGGTAATGAAGCATTTATTTTTATGTTCTGGCCATCTCTAATATT
Source organism: Paratinospora sagittata (assembly GCA_035771175.1). Taxonomy (NCBI): domain Eukaryota; kingdom Viridiplantae; phylum Streptophyta; class Magnoliopsida; order Ranunculales; family Menispermaceae; genus Paratinospora; species Paratinospora sagittata. Next base: position 21,908,496 of record CM069610.1, read on the forward strand.
ATCTCCTTTCCTGTTTAATTTCCATGTTGTGGACAGATGACTGAACCATTTGAATCATTGTGAGAGACCCTACCCTTAATTCTTTTTTTTGCCATTTAAGGATCAATAACGAGAGCGTTAACATATGCTTTTGACTTTTTTTCTGTGTACACTGGGTTGATCTTTGGTTTATAGACTTGGTTGGGATTTAATAGCTGCATGGTCCATTGGAGGAAGGGGATTGAGAAAATGGACTCAATTGTCATGTAATATTGCCAATATAGTGTTAATTGATGTTAGCATTGAATGTTTGTAACAATTAATGAACTTGAATGAAATATATATATTTTTGAAGAAATTGTTCTTGATGCTTTATTGTGATATCAAAGTACTGTTAATTTGTTACCATTGAATGCTAATGAAGAAAATTATAGGATTTTAATGGAATGACCTTTTTCTTTTATCCTTTTCTACAGGCTGTCTCTGTCGCTGCAGAATCAAAACGGAAGGAAGAGAAAGCAAAGGGAGTTAATCCAGATGAAGGGGCTGAGAATCCTGATATTGTTCCTTTTGAGGACAATGAAGACGAGGAGGAAGAGGAAAGTGAAGAAGAGGAAGAGAGCAGCTATGGCCAGGCTCTTGCTGCCGGACAAGGCAGAGGAAGAGGAAGAGGAATGATGTGGCCACCACACATGCCACTAGCTCATGGAGGCAGGCCAATGCCAGGTGTCCGTGGCTTCCCACCTGTCATGATGGGCGCTGATGGATTTACTTATGGGACAGTTACACCCGACAGAATGCATATGCAAGAGCTTTTTGGTGTGGGTCCTCGTTTTTTCCCACCATTTGGCCCTAGATTCTCTGGCGACTTATCCAGTGTAGGTCAAAGTTCAGCAATGGGCTTCACCCCGGTTGATGGAACAGGACCCACATCTGGGATGATGTTTCATGGTCGACCTCAACAACCGGGACCTATGTTTCCTCCGGCCAGTGGGCTTGGCATGGTGATGGGTCCAGGACGTGCTCCATTCATGGGTGGGATGGGTATGGCAGCTACAAACCATATACGTTCTGGTCGGCCAATGGGAATGCCACAGTTTGGCCAAACACCACCACCACCTCCACTCTCACAGGACGCAAATAGGGTGATGAAGAAAGATCAGAGGAGACCACTAAATGATAGGAATGAGAGGTATAGCACAGGTTCAGACCAGGGCAAGGGTCAGGAGACAGAGAGTACCGGAGGTGGACCAGCTGATGAAACTAGGTATCATCCAGGGCTCAAGGCAAAGGATGCTTATGGTGGCGGAAACAGCTATGGAAATGATGACAGTGAGAGTGAAGATGAGGCACCACGAAGATCAAGGCACGGGGAGAGAAAGAAGTAAACCTTCCAAGGGAGGCAAATGTGACTGTCTTTGATCAGTGGGAGATGTCATTCTCCTTTTTCAGCACCCTACTACCACAGAAGTTATCTGGTACATTACTACACAATCTCTTTGACCTTAACATTGCTTATTTATCATCCATCGTAATATTGCACATGCAGTACGCAGCATGTGCAAAGCGTTAGGAGAGCGAGTTTCATCTGGATCTTGGAAAATTAAGGTAACAAAATTGTAATTGTGTATGTACACAATTGCCAAATACAACCTCGAGTTGACGACAATGGTGGTCTTTTAAGCCTTTAACGGGTCCCAACATTATTTGTACGGATGAAAAACTTTTGTAGATTAGATGATGTTTAAACTCCTGATATTGTTCGTCATTTTATTTTCCTGAATTGCTGATGTAGAGGTGGCATTATAGTGGAAGAGATACTAATGTTTTATATGATGGCTAGAATTCATGATTTAAATATACCCGGTGTTTGTGTATAAAATTCTTTTCTATTTATCTGCTTGGGTAGATAGGATGGGACTTGCCCCAAACTTGGAAATTATGTTCAGAACTTTTCAGCTTCAACTGTGATCCCTGTAAAACACTGAATATGCTGAGAATCAGAGGAACATGGGCCAGGAGGGCTTGAAGCATGGTAATGGCCGGGAATTGTTATGTAGAATTACTATTGATGCCTCTGCGGGCGCTAGTTATCGAGTGCAGAAAGAGAATGGAAGTTGGATTTCAGTTTTTTGAAGAATTCTGATGAAAGAAAAGACTTCTATTAAAGTGTTAGTTAGGTACATCTACTGCTTGGAAGCTTGTGCCTAGGTGAAAACAATGTTAAAGCTCATGGTAAGTGATAGGTTTTGAGTGTATGACTTCTTCATATCTTGCTGCTTCTCATCTGTGAAACCAAATAGTCTCTTATTGGTGTTCATTGTTTTTCATGGCAGGAAAAACTAGCCATAGAATACATCTTTTTCTCATACTGAAATGGGATCCAATCCATTGCGTTAAGTTTTTGAACAGTAAAGAAACAAAAGTAAAAAATAAAAGTAATCTGATTCAATGCCCATGTTCTTGTTTCTTTTGCAATAATCATCTATTCTAGTATATTCTTTGACAGGATTATGTTCAAATGGTTTTTGATATTTGAAAATGCATTTGGAAATATATTGAAATGAAGGGTGAATTTATTGTCTGTCAAAACGTTTTAGGACTGTAGTTGAAAACTGCAAAAGCAACTTTTAAATTCAAATTCTATTTTCTATTTGTTCCAAACGTTGATTTCTCATTTCTTTCTTTATGTATTATAAATAGATATTGAATGATATCCTAAGCTGTCTTTATCTAGTTAACATACAACACCCAAAAATAAAAATAAAAAAAATCTATAAACAAATAGTTATATTAGAGAGGAAATCCAAGTTATTTCCTACTTGATTTGATTTCTGCCACTATAGATAGGCCCTGAAGGAGGAATACTAAAAAATAGCACCAATATGGAAGTGACTAAAACCAACCAGCACAACTATAAACTTCCACCAAACATGGTAATTGGATTATGGAGGCTCTACAAGCAAGTTTACCAATAAGATGATCCTATGATTATTCTGATTGGGAGAAGCTCTTTATACCTTAAATTGCAAATACCAAAGTAATCAAGGCAAAGTGTTAGAAAGCTGGTAAAAGGGTAATGAGGTGTTTTTAAGGCTCCATTTAGTTTTTGATTTGAATATTATTATTATTATTTTTTAATGTCTGAAAACCCAAAAACACCATAATTGTGTTTACTTGATTAAATCCGAAACAGTCTTTGAAGTTTTTCTTTAGAAAACCACCTATTTTCTGAAAATGATAATAAGTTATTTTCAAAATTTTCATTTTTGAATTCTATCGGAAACCTCGACTCGGGCAAAGGCAAAGGATCCAAGGATTTCTCATTTTATCTTATTTTATAGTTAAAGTAATGGAACTGATTTCGTATTTTTATACATAGCACGCCTCAAGCTCAGACAAAAAAAAAATTAAGATTGTGTTTGGTTAGCTCATGTGAAACTTCGTCTAACATGAATTTGTGTGTAAAACTCTATCCACACTTGTCCTGGCTCTCAAAAAAACATGTGTTCATTTGTGTTATCAAAAAAAAAAAGAAAAAAATGTTATCTTACACGAATTTGATAGGATGTTGTGGAGAAAGCAAATTGTAGTATTTAAGAAAAAGCTTTGCTACATTAAGTTACATGGGTGAATTTGAACCTTTGAATTTAATGCTTGTATATTTTTTTTGGATCCATCCACTCAAACAACCCACATGGATTAGGAAAAGGAAAGTGAATAACTACACCCCACTTTTCTAGTTTATCTCAACTACCATTATTACTCCCTCTCAAACACTTCTCTATCTTCTCTAAGTCTATAAATTATGTTTTTGGGGTGGTTTTAAATATCATGAAATTTTAGAAAAAAGAAAAATAGAGAAGTCTAAGGGAGGAAAATTTGCAAAAAAGGAAATTACAAATATTGAGGCTTGTCTAGCTGAAAATCGATAAAAAATTTCTTTATTATAGTGGATTTGATGTTGTGCAGAGTCGTGGATGTTTCCCTAATTTGGGTTTTACCACATAAAAAGATTACTGGTTTCTCTCTATTTATTTTCTTTGCTATTTTATTTTTTTCCTGGTAAATTGTTATTTTCTCGGGAACTGGTTGTATTTAATTTTTGTCATTAGGGTCAGATCAAGTTTGGTATTAGAGCCTCGTTTGACAATTTTTTTTTTTTGGGTTGAGTTCTTTGAATGCAAGGACTCTGATTTAAGGGAGAAGAAATAATTCTAATTGATCCTGAAATTAGTAGAAGAAAAAAAAAACATCCCAGGAGTCACAAGGAATATTTGTGGGAAAACTAGCGGAAGATATGCAGGAGAAGAAAAAGAATATGAAGATGCTAATGGAAATGATGCAAAGTCTCACAAGTTCCATGGCAAATACTACTTTAGTGTCAGAAACTATAGAAGCATCATCATCAAACATCCAGAATCAAGCAGAAATAATTGAAAAAAACACCATTCAAGCTGGAGGCCAAAAATGAAAATTCCTTCTTACAATGGGAAATTAGATCCAGAAAAATTGGATGGGTGGTTGAAGTCCCTAGAAGTCTACTTTAGCACTAAAGCTTATACCGATGTCCAGAAAATAAGCTTTGTGAGGATGAGGCTTGAAGGTCATGCTCTCACATGGTGGGAGGCACATACAACAGGTTTAGCTCTCAATAATGAACCTCCAACAACATCGTGGGTTCAGTTTGTTGCTGCAATTCGAAATCAATTCTACCCTATTGGCTACAATGAGAGATTGCAGGAGCGATGACAATTTTTGCTCCAAGAAGAGGGTAAAGAGTACAAGATTACACTACAAAATTTCAAAAACAAGTAGTGACGTTGAAAAATTAACACAGGAGTGGATTATTTTTCAATCCGAGGACAAAATTATCTCTTTTTCCAGTTACTGATATTGATGATGCTTGCAAAAATGTCATGTATATCGAGATGAAGAATAACCCTCAAGGGAACATGAAACCGAAATATTTGAGTGAGAAAAATACTCATAATGGGTTTCAAACCTCAAGGAAGAAAAATCTTGTTGTGGCTCAAAAGACAAGCATAACTGTGATTATTGCAAGACATACCGACATTCAAAAGAAGGTTGTTGGAAGTTACACCCAGAACTCAGGCCAAAGTGGTGAATTGATCCTAATAAGAAAACAACAATTGTGTGTGTTGAAGCAACTGTGTGCGTTGAAGATGAAATAATAAAAGGATTATCTGAACCTAACGAAAAACTTGTTATGATGGCTAATAAAGGTCAAGCAAGTGCATTTCAGAAGGAGGTAGTAGTTCAAGTTTCTACAGTATCATACTCTACTAAGGAAGAACAATTTTGGGTGTATGCACAAATTGGGATGACTCCAGTCATTACTTTTTTTGATAGTAGGTCACAAAAAAGTCTAATTTCAGAAGAATTGGTGAAACAATTGCAATTGAAGACGTCTCCACAACCTACGCCATATCTTTTAGGGTGGTTGAACAAAGATTCAAAGTTGCAAGTAACCACCCAGTGCACTTTCAAGTTTGCCATTAATAAGAAGTTTAAGGATCAGATAACTTGTGATGTAATACCACTAGATGTATGCCATATTATTTTTAGTAGTCCTTATCTTTGGGAAAAAGATGCAGTTTTCTACAGAAGGGACAATATTTGGCAGTTGGTGAAAGATGGAAAAGGCTTTCGTATCTTATCACCAAAAGTAAAGGAAAAGGTCCAACTTATGACAGTGCGATGGACTAAGCTTCTAGTCAATGCAAGTAAAATATTCACATTACTAATGGTTTGCCATGCTGGTGGAAACTCTTCGAACTCTACAAAAGTTAATTTAAGTAGTTGGCTTGAAGATCAAAAGAAGGGGCTGCTATAACTACTGAAAAATTTTGATGAAGTCAAGAAACAACTGCAACAGAAGTTATCAAGAAGCTGGTGGAGGAAGAAATTTTTTCCAATTTACTCACTTAAAACTTTTGTGGAACCAAAAGCCTTATGAATCGAAAAGGTCTGATCCATCTTGTGGGCCCCACTCAAACTGTTGGATTTTGACTCAAACATGGATTCCTTGTTGTGTTAAAACATGGAACATGTATTTAGAAAGTAAATAGGACTTTCTAAATCTGGATAAATGTTTTATGATCTAGTTGTATTTGAATAAGGAAACCATATTGGTGTTGAATGAGGAATCCTTGTTGATCACAGTTTTTAAATATTGTGCCAAAAGAGTATATATATATATATATATATAATAGGTCCCTCATTGATTATTGATCATCCCATCATGTGAGGGATTAAGAAGAAGGTGAAGCTTGTGCCAACGGGAGACTTGCATATCTTTGGAAGTTTCATGAAAGAGTGTAGAGTTCAGAACTTGTGTGGGTGATGTGGTTGGAGTTTTAGTTTTCACTTGGGTATACTCTTTTTGTTCTTCTTCTTTATCAAAGCTTTAGTTTTATGTACTATATGGTGTAGAAGTACTTAAAGTGTTTAATTTCTTTGAGGTACTTGTTAATTGATAATGGGGTTTTTCCACGTATATCTTTTCTTTATTGTTTTTGCCCATGGTTTTTTCCTTTATTTTGGGGTTTTTCCACGTATATCTTTGAGTTGTAGGTGTTGATCTCTATTATTCTTTTCTTTATTGAATCTATGAGATTGAAAGGTTTGAGTGTTTTTCTCAACACAAACGATCCACAAGGAGTAGGAAAACGGAAGTTGATAACGACACCCTACTTTTCTAGTTTATCTTAACTAGCATTACTAGTTTCCCTCTCAAACATTTCTTTATCCTCTCTAAGTCTATAAATTATGTTTTTGGGGTGGATCTAAATATCAAAAAATTTTAGAAAAAAAAATAAAGAAGTTTAAGGGAGGAAAATTTGCAGAAAAGGGGATTGCAAATATCGAGGCTTGTCTAGCTGAAAATCGATAAAAAATTGTAAAAATTCTCTTTATTCAGTGGATTTGACGTTGTACAGAGTTGTTGATGTTTCCCTAATTTGGATTTTATCACGTAAAAAAATTGCTGGTCTATCTCTATTTATTTTCTTTGCTATTTTATTTTATTTCTTGGTAAATTGTTATTTTTCACAGAAACTGGTTGTATTTAATTTTTGTCATCAGGGTCGGATCAAGTTTGGTATCAGAGCAAAGCCTCGTTTGGCTATTTTTATTTTTTTGGGTTCAGTTCTTTGAATGTAAGGACTCCGATCTGAGGGAGAAAAAATTGTTCCAATTGATCCTGAAATCAACAGAAGAAAAAAAAAACCATGTCAACATCTCAGGAACCAGAAGGAATATCCTTGGAAAAACTAGTGGAAAATATGCAAGAGATGAAAAAGAATATGAAGATGCTAATGGAGATGATGCAAAGTCTCACAAGTTCGATGGCGAATACTAATTTAGTGCCAGAAATTATAGAAGCATTATCATCAAACATCCAAAACCAACCAGAAATAATTGAAAAAACACCACTTAAGCTGAAGGCCAAAATAAAAATTACTTCTTATAATGGGGAACTAGACCCAGAAAAATTGGATGGGTGCTTGAAGTCCCTGGAAGTCTACTTTAGCACTAAAGCTTATACCGTTGTCCAGAAAATAAGCTTTGTGAGGATGAGGTTTGAAGGTCACTCTCTCACATGGCGGGAGACACATACAATAGGTTTAGCTTTCAATAATGAGCCTCTTGTTACATCATGGGCTCAGTTTGTGGCTGCAGTTCAAAATCAATTCTACCTTATTGCCTACAACGAGAGATTACTGGAACGTTGACAGTTTTTGCGCCAAGAAGAGGGGCAAAGTGTACAAGATGACATTACAAAATTTCGAAAACAAGCAGTGATGCTGAACATAAATCTGCAAAATCCACAAATATTAAACAAATACAAGGGTGGATTATTTTTAAATCTGAGAACAAAATTATCTCTTTTTCCAGTTACCGATATTGATGATGCTTGCAAAAAAGGCCATGTATATCAAGATGAAGAATAACCCTCAAGGGAACATGAAGTGTAATACCCTAGGTTTGCACAAATAAAATAAAAAAATAAAAAAAATTAAACTTCGGGCGCGTGCCCGAACGTTCAGGCGCCTGCCCAAACCTTCAGGTTTTTCCTATTTAAGGAACCCCCTCCTCATTTCTCACACCAAAATCACTTCTCCTTGTGATTTTTTTTTTCTCTCTCACTCATTTTGAGTTTTTGTCTTCTCTTTTGAGACTCTCTTTTCGAGACTCTCTTCGTGGTGCAACGCGATTCTGCTCGGGGGAAGGTGCAAGTTCTCGAAGGAGTTTTTATCTGAAGGTGGGGAATGAAACATAGGTTTGCGTGTCTTATAACTTTTATTAAAGTTTACATTCATTTAGCATTATGTCTACTATTTATTTACACTGCATTATTGCGTATAATGTTTAATGCAGGCCACACCCGACACTGTCACTATGTCTAGGCAGCCAGTGCCACCCCAGCCCACATCCTTTACCATGCCTTCGAGTATGGAAGTATTTTTCGTCGAATTTGTCGAGGCAGTAAAAGTAACTGTTCAGACGGTCGTTCGTGAGACCGCGACCAATCAGGTTGTCACTATTCAAGCACTTGTTAGATTTGGGTCGGAGACTCAAACCGACCAGAATACAAAGTACAAGAGGCTATAACCTCTTACTTTTGTTGGCACCATTGATGTGGAGGAGGAGCAAAAATGGCTGGATGAGTCGAAGAAGGCTCTCGATGCAATGAGAGTCGATGAGGCTCGAAAGATTCCACTTGTGTCCTACCAACTTATTAGTGGAGCAAATACATGGTGGATAACAGTGAAGGAGGACCCAAGGATCAACAACACGAAAATGACTTGGCAGTAGTTCGAGTCATTGTTTATTGATGAGTACTTCCTTGGCGCTGTGAAGAGGCAGAAGCGCCAGGAGTTCGCCAAGCTATACCAAGGCGGCATGACAGTCAGGAAATATGCTGTCAAGTTTAAAGAATTATCGGTTTACTCTTTCTCCACCATCTCAACGGAGCAAGATAAGACCGAGAAATTCTACAATGGCCTTCTCTGATATTTGACAAGGCTTGTCGCTCTTGGATCTCAAGATTTACAGAGAGGTCGTTGACAAGGCCATGAGCTTTGAGCAGGAAAGGATTGTGCAGGAACAGAGACTGAATAGGGAAAAATGGCCTGCAATGTTTTCCCAACAAGGCTCGCAGTAGGGCAACAAGAAGAAGCCCTATTATAATCAAAACCCAGCCCTCCCAGCCCCTATTCAAAAGAATGAGGTCACGATACCTGCGGCTGAACTGTCTAACCCTGGACATCAGGGTTTTCGCAATCATGGCCGAGGAGGCCGTAATGGCAGGGGTGGCCGTCGAAAAGACAATGATAGAGGTTGTGGTCAACACCACAATCAACATGGCCAACAGAACCATCAGCGGTAGACGCTGACGTGTTTCAACTGCGGCTAGCAGGGCCATCTAAGAAATGTCTGTCCGCACCTTCAGCAACTTGTCCTGCTGTTCCAGTCCAACAAGCCCCACCTGCTGCTAATGCCCAACTCAAGCAGAACAAGCAGAACCAGCAGAACCAGGGGCAACGAAACTAGGGGAGAGCATTTTCTATCGCTCAACAACCCCTCCCAGACAACAATGTAGTCGAATGTACATTTCCCTTGTTCAATACAATGGTGCATGTCTTGTTCGATTCGGGTGCTACGCATTCTTTTATATCGTCTACATTGGTAAGACATTTAGGGTTGCATCCTGAACCCAAAGACATCACAATCCATGTCACATCACTTTTAGGATCTGGTACTGACGTGATATTGCAGTGTTCTCGATGTGAGCTTCGAATGTCAGAACAGATAATATATGCATATTTTTTGTGATGAACATTGAAGACTTCGACATCATCCTCGGCATGGACTGGCTCCACCACTGAATGCAAAGATCGATTGTATGAAGAAGAAAGTTCAGTTTACCTTTCCCACGGGGGAGTTTGTCAAGATTCAGGAAATGAGGAAATGGATACACAACTCGACTATTTCACTTCTCAAGGCACAACTTTGAGCTCTACCTTGGTGATGAACATGAATCACCAGCACCGTACCCTCTCAAAGTACACGATGTCTCGGTAATATCTGAATTCCCAACAATTTTTCTAAATGACCTTCCTAGTCTACCTCCGGTTAGGGAATTCGATTTTGAGATCAATCTCATACCTGAGACTGGGCCTATCTCAATTCCACCATACAAAATGTCCAATGTTGAGCTGGTCGAATTGGACAAACAACTGAAGAAATTGGAGAGTAATGGCTTCATTAGGAAAAGTACATCACCCTGGGGCACTCCAGCTCTGTTTGTTCGCAAAAAGGATGGTTCATTACGACTTTGTATTGACTATCGCAAGTTGAATAACGTCACCATTAAGAACATATACCCATTGCCCATGATCGATGACTTGTTCGACCAACTTAGAGATGCCAAATACTTCTCTAAGATTGATTTACGATCCGGTTATCATCAACTCCGGATCCGAGAGTCAGACTGTGACGCCCCAAAAATTATTTCATCTAGCCCATAACCCAATTGCATTTTGCCTAAACTCTATGTGTTGCCTTGATATGTTTGGTGTTTGTTTGATGGTTGTTTAATGTTTGTATAGTTGATGCTTGATAATGTATATAAATATGTGTATTATAAATTGTATATGGGTCATGTTAAATTAAAGTATAATGCATATGTTATTATTTATGCATGGGCCCATTAATCCATGAATTGATATGAGTTAAGATTGATTGAATAAAAGGATAAATGAGAATGAAAATTTGGTGTATTGAATGGATTGGACATTTAAAATACATGGAAGCATGAGATTGGTTAAAGTACATGTGGTTGGTATGGGTAGTATGAGACCAACACATGTGAAGGTTGGTGCATGAAAGTGGACAAGTGTCCCATGCCCACTTCTCTTCTCCAAGAATGTGCTAGAAAGTGAGGTGAGTGGAGTGGAGGGAATCTTAGAATGTGCTAGAAAGTGAGGTAAGTGGAGGGAATCAAGGAAGTGCTAGAAAGAGAGGTGAGTGGAGAGAAAGGAAAAAAATAAAAGAAAAGAAGAGAAAGGAAAGAAGAAGAGAAAGAAAGAGGGAGTTGCAGAAGGAAGATCTCTGTGACGTTTTCATCAAAGTGCTGGATCTTTGGGATATATGGTCAGATTGAGCTCAAAATTTGTCAGCAAGTTCGTAGCTTATGGTTATTCATTCTGGTCGGTGTAGATCTTGATCAGAGGTTTCGTCTAAGAGATCTAACCTCTCAAACAAAGCTGGTTGGAAAGTCTGGATTTCTCGCGCCGTTTCGCTCAAATAGATCTCCTCAATCTACCGTTGGATGGATATCAAATTTGGGTATGTAGTTTACAACTAATATTTCTACATTCTGAACAGTGGAGATCTTGATTAGAGATTTCTTCTGAGAGATCTAACCTCTCAAACAAAGCTGGTCGGAAAGTCTAGATTTCTCGCGCCATTTCGCTCAAACTTATAGATCTCCTCAATCTACCGTTGGATGGATATAAAATTTGGGTATGTAGTTTACAACTGATATTTATATATTCGGACGGTGGAGATGTTTATGCATTAAGTATTTTGTATGATATAGTCATCTGAGTTTGAGTATTTGCAGCAGGAAAGGAGAAATTGTCTGATTAGAGACTTGTTCATCAAAGATACTTATCTTTTCGGTCCACCGTTGGATTGGGCTGATATTTGGACAGAAGGTTTTTTTCTTCACATATTTCAATCTGTTTGGTTGATTTTGTGATTACATATTTCTGTTGGTAGATTGATACATCTGAACAGAATATTAAATGAAGAATTGGTAGGGTTGCTTGTATTAGACCTAAATTTAGAATATGAACTTAGACCTTTCCAAATAGCTTGCATATCAACTATGTTGACCTAGTTGTCACTGTTGATGAACCCATGATGCAAAATCAGTGATATACATGGCTGAACATGGTGACCTAGTGTAAATCGGCAATATGGCCTAAGTATGGAAAATTTCATATTTAAGGGCTTTTGATGCTTTTGGACTAGAATCATTGAATTGATGCAACTTATGTTTAATTAAGCATGATTAGGGTTGATTATGCTACTGATTTGGTGGTTGTGACCATATCATGGGTTAGGCCTACTTGTGATCAAGTGACCCAATTTGGGCATGTTTATGCCTAAGGAATTGAAAATCAGTATTTTTGATTAATATAATGGTTTATGAATGAGAACTATGCATTAGAGGCCTAAGTCATGTGATTTGAGTTGAATGATGGGATTAGATGGGATTTAGGCCTATTGTCTATATGTGGGTTGATTTAGGGTTTGTGTGTAATGTCTATGTGATTGAATATAGAAATTAATGTATGGTAGGATATTGATGTATGTTTCAGGATCTTGATTGGGTTGATTCGGTTTGGTGGTCGTGTGTGGTTAAATACTCTCGCGAGGCTTGGTTGTGAGTAGACTTCATTTATGATTATATCTTTTATGTCATCATATCACTTATATATATTGTATGTTGAAAGCATGAATGTGTTCTAATGTTTTGAATGATGCATTGATTTGAGAAAACCTTATGACTTTGGTTGGGCCCATCTATCTGGCTAATAGGGGGACTTAACCTTGTCATAGGAGGGTTTTAGGAAAAGAAATGATTGGGGTCAACGGTACGGTGAAATAGACGTGCACTAGTAACCCAATGCATGTGGAATGTGGATCCAAATTGATAAGCTTTTACTTGCATCGAACTTATTATAAATGCTTGATATCTATATGTTATGAGCTTTTAATCATGCTACACATTGACATGCATACATGATATTTATTGATGAGTATTGATAGCATATTTGAATTCTATTCACTGGGCACCGTTGGCTCACCCTCATTTTCCTCTGTCCCGAATAAGGGCAAAGGAGTAGTCGTATCTTGAGGGCCTTGCCTGCGAGAGAATCCAAGGCCTCGATGTGAGTTGAGAGGCATTTTGATTGAACTGTGTTT